>CM037876.1:255899904-257195185 GCA_021292165.1 Shinisaurus crocodilurus | reverse complement strand
ATCATCATCTCAGTCCCTCTTTGAGGTATGTCTGCCTTTTGAGATTTGTGGCAACCAGGGACAGAGTCTTCTCTGTGGTGATGTCCCTGTTAACGTGTAACACACTCCCACTGCCCAAATGTTTTATGTGGCTCCTATTCTTTGATCATGTTCCAGGTAAAGACTTTTTTTTTTTTTTACTTAGTGAGCCTTTGGTTAATGACATTACACTATTTTGCTATCCATGCTGCCAGTGGTTCTGCTTTGTTCTGTTATTTTAATTATTAATTGTTTTGATTTTGCATGTATTTTGTTTTATTTTTATTTATTTATTTATTTATTATATTTATACCCTGCCTTTTTTTTTCCTGCAAGGAACCCAAGGTGGCTTACATAGTCCTCCTCCTCTCCGTTTTATCCTCACAACAACCCTGTGATGTAGGTTAGGCTGAGAGTCAGTGACTGGCCCAAAGTCACCCAGTGAGTTTCATGGCCGAGCGGGGACTAGAACCCGGATCTCCCGAGTCCCAGTCCAACACTCTCACCACTACGCCACACTGGCTTGAGTTAGCTTGTCTTGAGCACACTGTGTGGAAAGGTGGGATAAAAATACGTATTTTAAATCCATAAAAGATGCCCCTATGTTGGGTAGATGTGGCACATCTATCTGTGATGGAAAGTGCTGAGAGTTCCACATCAGAATTGCCAGTTCCTTGTAGAGAGTGACACCAGCCTCCCCCCATCCCAGGTGATCAGCTGTGTGAAAGCTGGCAGCAGTGACCGTCTGTTTGAGTGGCGTGAATGGGCAAGGGGCATGCAAATTCTCCTTGTAAGAAGATGTTTGGACTGAATCCAGTGCCTGAGGTGTGTGTCTGTGTCTGACATTTATATGAACTTCTGTTTATTATTGTAAATAGGAGTCCTGATTAGCATGCTGAACTTATAAAACTAATTGTTAAAAAAAAGAGCCCAGTTTCAGATTGTTCATCAATATCGTGTTTTTACATTGTTGTTAAGGGCGGGGGGGAAATAAAGAGGGAGAATTCACCTGAGGAGCATCTCTGTAAAGGAAATCTACTAAAAGAAAAAAAGTAAAAGTGCCAGCTAAAGTATCCCAATGGGTTTTCTTGGTAAAAGCAAGAGCAGCTAACTTACATGCTGACCACTTCCTTTGGTCTCATAAATGTGATTATATAAAGCTGCTGCAGTACTATGGTAGTAGTTTATTATTCCCTGCAGCTCAATTATATATTTAGCATGCTGCATACTAGTCAGTTTCTTCAGAGTATTAGTATTCAAAGACAATGAACATTAAATGTTGTGGACCGAATGTACCTGTGCGAGCCCCATTGCGATGATACCTGGATTTTGTACAGTTCCCTTTCATTTCTGGGGTAAGTAGGGCTTGTGCAGGAGACGTTCCTGGTGGATTGTGCCCGTCATTATTGTTTATTTCAGGTAAAGTTCTAACAGTGCATCCTATACATGTCTACTGAAAAGTAAGTCCTATTGAGTTCCATGGGGCTTACTCCCAGGAAAGTGAGTATAGAATTGTAGCCTAAAATACATTCCCTTACTACTCAAGTATGTATGCCTAAATATCATTTGAGTTTGTGTTTTATGTAACTGTCTGTTAACATACACACACACACACACACACACATACACAAACCCACACAAATCATGTGTGAGACTAAATTTTCGTTTACCATTTTGTTTTTAACTTTCCTAGCCTAGAGATCTCTCCGAATGGGTATGTTCATTTGTCTGATTTTCAGCCACCGCATGAAACTCATTCCATTTGTACTTATGATCAATTAGTCCTCTTGCTTGTTGCTGTTCTCAGTGGATTCATTCTGTATGCTTGTTGTTTCATGTGGTTTTTGCTGTGGCCATAAATATTGGTCTTTGCTGAACTTTCTTTTGTTCGGTACACTAATTGGTTTTTGAAAGTATTAATAAAAGATGTTTGACATTTTGAAATATTTGAAAGCTTTTATATATAACTGATATATAACTAAGCATGTTACTAAGAAGTAAATCTGACTTATTTCAATGGGATCTACACCTTACTAAATGTGCACAGAACTGCAGCCTAAATCTTTAAAGTAGAGGATTGAAAATATGGCATCAGTTCTTTGGAGACATTAAAAAACTTCTTTTAACTCATTTGAAATGAAGTGGGGCCTGCAATAAAATGTTGCAGCACATCCTCCCTTCCTAGCAGGAGTGCTCCTGTTCTGGGTTCCTGCCAGTCAGCCATGCCCTCTTCTATGGTAGAAGGAGCTCAAGCAGGGCATTCCATTCCCCTGTTTGACACAACATTTCATGACTACTGAGCATGCTCAATCCTCATTGGGTTGTTTTTCTTTTTCTTTTTTTGTCCCCCACCCCCAATTTTTCAAAACAGGTTTGTTTGTAGTTTTGCAAACCTCAAGGTTCCCCCAAGCATGCTTCTTGTTTCTCAGTGGCCCCATTTTGGCTTTGTTTCTGTTCGCACTCACTACCTCAGTTCATTATTAGAGGAAGAGATCATTTCATTGAAGTATAATGTGGATTTGCATATTCTGTTGAAAATCTCAGCTTTAATTTTAAAAAAAGTTTTTGGTCCTTAATGCTGTGAAGATAGTCTTGAGGGCACGTGTGGGATTGCAGAAGCAAGAGTAAGGGGTAAGTATCTTCTAGTGGTAGCATGGCCAGATGGTAAAGAGGGCTCCTGCATACTTTAAAAGTATGACAAGCTACACCTGCTGAAATCCCCTCTTCTGCACAACTATTAAAGGCCCTTCCTAGTGGTCACAGGAACGTAGGAAACTGCCTTACACTGAATCAGACCATTGGTCCACCTAACCCAGTGTTGTCGACAATGACAGGCAGTGGCTCTCCAGGATTTCAGGCAGGAATTTTTCCAGGCCTACCTGGAGATGCCGGGGTCAAACCTGGGATCTTCTGCATGCAAAGCATGTGCTCTGCCACTGAGCCATGGCCCCTTCCTGTGTAGCTCTTTGGTCTTGTCCCCAACTAACAGAAGAAACTATAGCTTGTGCAAAATGAGCATATATATGCAAATTTGCCAGATCTGTGCAGGATAGATAGATAGATAGATCACTCATGCAGTTCAATTTGCTTGCTGCTGGATTGTTATCTGAGCTCGGGTTAACCATGATATTATGTTAGTACTGTGTGAAACTGCAGAATAGGTGAAAATAATGAAAACATAGTGAAGAAATAAGTTTATTATTAATATTTATTATTAATATTTATTTATCGCCCATCTGGCCGGCAACCAGCCACCCTGGGCGATGTACACAGAATAAAATACATAAATGCAATAAAATACATTAAAACAATATAAAAATTTTAAAATCTTAACCCACCCCATATTCCCGCCTGAACAACCAGGTTTTTAATGAGCGGCGGAAGCTCATCAGAGAGGGGGCATGGCGGAGGTCACTCGGGAGAGAGTTCCACAGTACGGGGGCCGCCACAGAAAAGGCCCTCTTCCTCGTCCCCACCAGTCTAGCTGCTCTGGCTGAAGGGACAAGGAGAAGGCCATCCGTGGCAGATCTTGTTGAGCGGCCCACTTGGTGTTGCTGGAGACGCTCCTTGAGATAAACTGGACCAGAGCCGTATAGGGTTTTAAAGGTCAAAACCAACACCTTGAATTCGGCTCGGCAAGCAACTGGTAGCCAGTGCAAATCCTTCAGCACTGGCGTGATGTGATCCCGCCGGCGGCTGCCTTTAACCAGGCGAGCCGCCGCGTTCTGTACCAGCTGCAGCTTCCGAACCATCTTCAAGGGTAACCCCACGTAGAGCGCATTACAGTAGTCTAGGCGAGAGGAGACCAAGGCATGAACCACTGATGGGAGCAGGTGATTAGGAAGGTAGGGGCGCAGCTGCCGTATCAGATGGAGTTGATACAGCGCTGCCCGGCTCACAGCTGCCACCTGAGCCTCCATGGACAGCTGGGAGTCTAGAAGTTTGCTAATTAGGTCATGTGTGCCTGGCAGTTACCTGTGCTCCCCATTTGGCAATGCAGCAAGGAACTAGGGACATGGTGACACTGTCAAAGATGTTTCTAACTTTTGTACATTCAAGCAGTCTTGCAGCTTGGGCTGAGTGACTCTGAGCATGTGTAGTGTGCTTTCTTCCGAGGGACATGACCTTTTTGGCCTGTTGGCAACCCTAATAATTGAATTAAGCATATTGTTCTTCTATCCAGGAGTCTTCTATTCAAAGCCAACAAGGTGACCTTCCATAATGCAGATCCTGTGCTGCTCTCACAGCCATTTCCTATTGGTTATGTTAACGTGCCTTAGTAGCCCCTATTCTGGCAGGAAAAGGCTAAATGACATCAATTTTATTAAATAAACCTTAGTAGTTTATAGCTTTTGGAAGTTTAGATGTACCATCATGTGATTCATATGGTCTACCGTATTAGCTGGTGTTATGATTCACAGGGCCTAAGCATATGGGGGGTGAGGGAAAGCTACGGAGATCCAGGGGGCATCTGTCCAGGCTGCAACCTCATTACCACGAGGGAAAAAATGAGGCTAAATGATAGATCATCCTTGAGGATATTTACGGAAACCTATTTCCAGGTATCTATGTACCTGTTACCCAGATGTTGTGAGATTTGTTAGAGCCAATCAGAAGCAGGGTTAGAGCAGAATATGCAATACTCTGAACAGTGAATTGCTGCTGATCTGGCACCTTCTCCAGAGAGAGTATCCTTGTGCATTTAAACTATGACTTTTAGTTTGAGAGTCAGAGATGTATGCTTCCCTATGTGACATGCTGACCTGGTCCTTGACAGGGTTAATTAAATTTCGGGCCACCACAGTGCATGCCATCCACCATTATGAATATGCAAGCCCTGGCCAGGGGTTGTCATGTCATCTGAATCCAGGCAGCGGGGATTATTTGAGGGTTAAACAACCCTCACATAACCCATGGTCTGTTTTAGGGTTATGTGAGGGTTGTTTAACCCTCAGATAACCCCTGCTGCCTGGGTTTGGATGACATGACAAACCACAGCAACCCCAGATCAGGGCTTGCATATTCATAATGGTGGCCTACATGCGCCACAGCTTCTTGCAGGTAAATTAACCCATGATGGGCTGTCATGCCTTGCGAACTGGCCCACTCTGTCAAGAACGACTAGTTCCAAAGCACCATAAAAATCAAGGACATTGGTCCTAAGGACATTGAGGGCCAGTGCTATTCGTAGGATATATAAGCCCTATACGGCTATGTCTGGCTATAAGAGGAAATGCATGATTTTGCAATCAAAAAGACCACTTTAAAGCTTTAAAATGAATTGGTCTATTTATAAAATGTTTGCAGTTGTGTTGATCCATTTTGATTAAAAAAATCAAAATGTCAACAGTTGATTACCTTTATTAGGACCTACCAAAATTTTGCAGAATAGTCAGTAAGCTTAGTAGGACTCTTCTGGCTGGGTGTTATGTTAAAGAAAACTAGCAAACCCCCAGTGGGGCCGTGGTATAATTTCCAAAATGTAGAAAATGTAATTTCTGCATTAAAATAGAAAATTTTCTTTAATGACTCATGAAATTGCATATATGGGATGGAATCATGATATTATATGGGAGGAGGTCTGTGTTACAAATTTGTATTGCCCCCCCCCCCCAAATGATGTTTGGCGCCTGGTAATTCATATAAAGAATCCTTGCGGAGAGCAGGAGACTTATTTCCCTTTGTTTCTTTTGTATTTGTTGATTACTGTTCTCATAAATCCCACACATACTTTGCTCTGCTGACCTGCAGATTTTTTCAATCAGCTTCAGGTTTTTGCTCAGAACTCAATTATCACACTGTGTTAATTTTATCTTCTCAATCCTCTGGGAAATTAGTGGTTACTTAAAAACCTAAACCTCCAAGGAGGCAGATGACACCATAAGTGGAATTCAAATTCTTAAAGTAAAAGGAAGCAGGCCCACAATTTGCTCTCAGTAGAGTTTGCAGCTGACCATTTTAATTTAAAAAAAATACTTTTCTGTTCAACGGTCTTATTCATATTCATTGTGGCTTACAGAAAAGTACACACATCTACACCTGCTGTTTACTGTGGGTTGGGCCGCTGTGTAAGGAAATGATTCTGGAGCAAAACACTGAATTTATAAAGCTTCATTTTGGAAGCTCTTAGCCTTAGTCCCAGATGCAGTGCAGCTGGCTGTAATTGTTCAGTACTGAGAGAATGACCCACTGTGAATGCTCAAGGTTATGTTCTTTATTATTGCTGCACATATTCCATGACTGGGTCTTGGCACTGAAAATGGATTCTGAAGTTTAGCTTCACTGGCTCTGTTCAGACATAACAATAAACTATGGTTTATCATTACATGAATGATCCACTGCAAGTGTTGGGCTTGTGCACTCCCCTCTGGTGCAGATGAAACTGGTTAATCTTAACTATGGCTTGTTGAAACAAGCCAGCTTCACAACTGAAATTTTGAAGTTGGAATGTTTCAGTAAACCGTAGTTAAAATTATCCAGAGTTTGGTAACAACAAACTGTGCTTGATCAAAAAACAAAGTGAAAGCTTCCAGACTCTTTGTGGCTGTGCCAGAGAATAAGAGAGCACAAGCCTGAGGCTCTCCATGGATCATTCCTATAATGATGAACCATAGTTCTATTGTTACATCTAGATGCAGCTGGTGAATCATTGCTCAGATGAATTCTGCTGATGCTTCATGCAGCATGATCCTAAGCATGTTGAGAAGTAATTGCATTCAATGGGACTTATTTCCAATTGACAGCACAATCCTATACATGCCTACTCAGAAGCAAGTCCCATGGATTTCAATGAGGCTTATTCCCAGATAAGTGGGTATAGGATTGCAGTCTTAGCGTTTTTGGGATTGAAGCCTTACAGTGCAGACCTATACCTCTTTACTTAGAAGTACCACTATGCTCAATGAGACTTACTCTCAGGCAAGTGCATATAGGATTGCAGTTTTAGAGTTTTGGTGCACCATTCTGGAATTTACCAATTTAAGTCTCTTCAGAAGATGCTGTAGTTTTCTTTGCCTCTAGGACAGGGTAGTCTGTTGCTGGACTACAGCTCCTAGAATCCCTTTCCATTAGCCATGCTGGCTGGGTATGCTGGGATCTGTAGGCCAGCAACATCTGGGGACCCAAGGTTGGAGAGCCCTGCTCTAGGACATGGGAGATTTCCACAACTGGAGATGGCATGTAGATGAAAATGGACCTATACTAGTAGTGACCCAATGAGCAGGGAAATGGCTTAAGGAAGTTCATAGACTACTTTTTTCTTCACGCTGTTGGTCTCTCTCCCATGTGTGTGTGTTCAGGAAATGATTTTTCTGAGCTTCCAGGTTTGGAATTGGATGGATTGCTGCTGGCTTGTATTTCTTTTCTCCATATTGTTTGCCTCATTTCTTTGAGCTTTATGGATAATATAATACTAGTAGCAGAAGTAGTAAAAAATAATGTTACTTCACTCTTAAACTGCACATTTTAAATGTTCAAGGAGTTTTATTTGCATTATCCTTACAGCAGCCATTTAAGGTAGTGTGCAGGAGGAAATGCTGAGGCTGGGCCAACAGTGGCTTGACTAAAACAGCCTTATTTATGACTTTCTGTCTGAGGTGAGATTTGAAATGAGGATTTTCTTGTTCACAGTTCAGATTCTTAGCCAGTACAGTTCACCAAACTATTTCCAGAGTTTGCAGGCAAACTTAGCATAAGAAAGCCTGGTTAATTCCTGTTTGCAACAAACACTGGAATCAGGGTGAGGTTGATTATGATGATCTTGATCTTTCCAATTATTTGGTGAATTATAAATAAATAATTAGCTTGAAAATTTGTTTTCAGTCATGCCTGGCAATTCTGTGAATGATATGTATGAATGTCAGTAAAATGGCATTCAGACTTTTTGAACAACACTTATATATATAAATATCAGAAAACCTTGAGATACAATCATGACCTATGACCACCCCACCCACCTCCAGCAACTGAATTGCAATATCTGGGGAGGGTGGAGAAAAACTCATATATATATATATATATATATATATATATATATTAAAGGACACATTGCTTAAGATGACTTTCTTACAGATATCATGGTCTGATCTCTCTCTGTCATATTTCTTGTCATGTATTCATTGTGTCAGTTGGAAGCAGATCAGCTTGGCAAATTGTGCTGAGTGAGTTTGGGTTGAGGGGTGAGTTTGGGTTTAGAAAAGACCCAAGTACACCAATTGATACACAAAATAACATGTCCTAGTACTGCTCTTTTAAGGACCAGTCCTAAATACTTTAGCACCCCAAATAGATGTTAGAATCAACATTTAGGATTACTTTGCATGTTACAAAAAAGGAACAAGAACTGAACACACAAGTGACTTGTGAATCTGCTATTCCTGGTTCCATTATAAATGAGGAATTTGTGCATCTCCCTCCCCCTCCCCAGGAACTAAATATTGTAACAGACATGAAGCTGCCACTGAAAATGACAGCTCTGTTTCGTGCAGACATTTATAGATATAGGCCGCTTGCTTTAATATAATACTGTAGATGTATTTGCTGGTTATATTGGTTTATGATGATTAAACAATAATATAATAAAACAAAAAGAAATGGCAGCCCCATATTTCCTTTTCCTATCATCTCTGTATATCATCTACACCTTGCAGGAAAAAAGGCGGGGTATAAATGTAATAAATAAATAAAAATAAATCTAGCGATATTCAGTACATGATGGGATGTCATTGCGCTGCAACTTTTCCTGCCCCTGCTCCACTTCATTGGCTGTGACTTGTGGAAACGGGAAACTTGGCAACACAATGATGTCCTGTCACATCTTGAATATCCCTAGGCATTATGCTGACATTTTCGTCAGCAGCCCCATGTTTTCTGGTAATGTCTAATTCCTGCAGGAGCTGAATGAGCTTGCCCGCACACATGGAGCTCATGTCTTACTATAGCAAGATATGTGAGTTTCTTTTTTGTATGTTACACAGGAATGTAGAAAGCAAAAGTCGCCCATGCAAAAGTCACCCATACTTCTACTCCTCCCTATTTCTCGTAAAAGATGAAGCTGCCCTGACATTCGCTTTCCTTTTGAATGCTATGTGGGTAGCTGTCAGGCCTCCTCAACCCTGCTGCACTTCAGTCCTGGTCAGATAATCATTTGTGTTTCTGGAGGTGAGAGAGAGGCAATGCTGTGTTGTTGCCTAGCAATTGTAGGATAAACCTCTCAACCACTTTGGGTGACTCAGCCCAAGTCACAGACAGAATGCAATGGAATGGTTATGGTAGGTGAAATAAGATGTTGCTTGCAGGGGCATATATTTTATGCATGCAAGGCATATACTGCATGATGCCTTCTTTGCTTGATTCTCCCAAAAGCTGCTTCTTCTTTCCTCAAGGCATGTGAATTTTAAACTGAATCCCTTAGACCAGTGGCCTATCTCACACATGCACTACCATGCTTGCATTCAACAACTGAGGCCAGTAAAAGTGCAAAGTCAAGCACCTTTCAGTGGTAGTGGCTCTCAGATCCTTAAAATATGTGACTACCATTTGTATTGTGGACATTGGCCCATTCCTTGCTCATGCGTATAATCCCAAAATTGAATTCAGTAGTTTGAGTGCAGAGGTTTATTGAGTGGGAGGTGGGGGGTTGGCACAGAACCTTATGGCAGCTGTAGTTGTCTTACTTCATTGCTTCCAGCCTTCGTGCAGAAGGCATTACAATTCCTTTATTTTTCTCACTTACTTTTATTGCACTAACCAGTCACAGCACAGTGCAGACTGCAGAGGTCTGGAGCTAAGTTTAAAAGTGGTACACATTTGTATGGTGAGTAGTTCAAACAACATGTGGATATCTCATACAGAAATCAGTCTAGGTGGGCCCACTAGACCACAATCATGCTGAAGAAAACTTGTCCACTCTCTGGTATCTCTCAAATTATTTATAATAGTCAGGATGTGGATACTGAAAAGGTGAACTTTGCACAATGTTTTTATTACATTGTGGAAAGTATTTTTGTTAAAAGAATATTTCTTTGGCCAAGAAATCCATCTTTCCACTGCAGGAAGGAATATGTAAATTAATTATAGCAGTCTATGTGATTCTGACATTAGTGGGGCAGCATAGCTCAGCTTTTCACAACCATCATGCACTTTTTCAAAAAAGCACCAAATTTATTGTTACATTTTATATCCTACTTTTCTTCCATTGTCATCATCAGGCGATCACTCGTGACCGAGTAAGATTGTCTTCCGGGATAAAAGGAGGAGATTCTAAAGAAGATTGTGTAGACTCTAGCGATGGGTCCGTAAGTGACTGTGGAGGCCAATTCTAGATCCACACAGCTTCCCACAGTGAGGACACAGGTTACCAGATAGAAGATGGTCCTGTAAAGGATTCATTTGACGTGCTTTTCGCTTAGCACGTTTCTCCCTTTCACCTTGCACTCGGGCTTCTTCAAAGTCCATGGAACCTTTGTGAAAGGCCAACCTCCATTTAGATCGTTCATGGGCCAGAGCTTCCCAGTTTTCGATGTTTATATTGCATTTTTTTAGATTAGCCTTATGAACATCTTTAAACCTCTTATATTGACCACCGATATTCCGCTTTCCATCCTTGAGTTGGGAGTAAAGTAACTGCTTTGGGAGACGGCAGTCAGGCATTCGAACAACATGACCGGTCCACTGAAGTTGGCGTTGAAGGATCATTTTTTCAATGCTAGTAGTCTTTGCTTCTTCCAGTACACTGACATTTGTTCGCCTATCTTCCCAAGTAATTTGCAGGATTTTCCGGAGGCAACGTTGATTCAAGGAGGTGGAAGTGACGTTTATAGATAGTCCATGTTTCGCAGGCATACAATAAAGTTGGTAATACAATGGCTTCATAAACCAGTGTTTTGGTCTTCTTACAAATATCCCGATCCTCGAACACTCTATGTTTCATTCGAGAAAATGCGGCACTTGCAGAGCTCAGACGATGCTGGATTTCACTGTCGATGTTAGCTGTAACAGAAAGATAGCTGCCAAGATAGAGAAAATGATTGACATTTTCCAGTATTGTCCCGCCAAGCTGGATAGATGGCATCACCAAAGGATTGGCTTGCACTTGCTGATGAAGCACTTTGGTTTTTTTGATGTTAAGTGAGAGACCAAGTTTTTCGTATGCTTCTGCAAAAGCATTTAGGATAGTTTGGAGATCATCCTCTGAATGTGCGGAGACCACATTATCATCAGCATACTGAAGTTCCACAACGGAGGTTGTAATTACCTTACTTTTGCTTTCAGCCTGCTGAGATTAAAAAGCTTTCCATCTGTTCGATATATAATTCCCACACCGGTGGGAAGTTTCCCCTCGACAAGATGTAAAACCATGGTGATGAAAATGGCAAATAATGTTGGGGCGATAACACATCCCTGTTTAACACCTGATCCCACTTTAAATGGAGCACCATGAGAGCCGTTGTTGTCCAAAACCGTTGCCGTCATGTTGTCATGGAGAAGTCGCAAGATATTCACAAATTTATTGGGGCATCCAATTTTCATAAGGATAGTCCAGAGAGCTGTACGGTCTACAGTATCAAAGGCCTTAGCCAAATCGATAAATGCCATATAAAGGGGTTGATTTTGCTCCCGGCATTTTTCTTGGAGCTGACGTGCAGTAAAAATCATGTCTACTGTCCCTCTAGAGGGGCGGAAACCATATTGAGTTTCAGGGAGATCTCTTCTGAAATAGATAGAAGACGGTTTGCGAGAATCCTAGCAAATATTTACCTGCGGTTGCTAAGAGAGAAATGCCCCGATAGTTTCCACAGTCTGTTCTATCACCCTTCTTAAAAGGGTGATAATTATGGCATCCCTGAAGTCTTCTGGGACTCTTCTCTTATCCAGATTTTTTCGATGAGTTTATGAAGATGTTGTACAAGTTCGGGGCCCCCTTCTTTAAAGATTTCAGCAGGAATCCCATCTGGTCCACTAGCTTTGTTGTTCTTCATTTGATTAATGGCTTTTTTTACTTCATCCAAAGTGGGGAGTATTGCAAGTTCCTCTTTAATTTGTTTTTGCGGGATTTTGAGTTCCATTGTGGAACTCAAGGTGATTACATGGGATTCCTAGGTAGTCTCCCCTCCAAGCACTGACCAGACCCAAACCCGCTTAGCTTCAGCAAGGTGGCTTCCTCATGTGCCTTCAAATCATGCCCTGGGACCCCAAATGTATACCATATGTGAACTAATTTATAGTAATCATTTTCAGATATAGGAGGCATATGATGTTGCACATGTTTGTGCATGTGCAACTGATTGAATATTTAAGCATTGTATAATGCAGAGGTGCGCGATGTATTTCTGGTGGGAGACCAGATTCTGGTGGGAGACCCTCCGTGGGCCAGATGATCAGTAGGTTTGACCCACTGATTCCAGCCTCCCCTACCCATTTTAGTTTTTCCCTGTGCTGAGAGAGGTATGGAGAAAGGGACTCTGCTGGGAAGAGTGTCCCTTAAAAACCCATAAAGAAGTTCCACATTGTAACAAAATATTTGAGCAAACATCATTTCTAAGGCCTTTTCTAAGTTTTGTTGCTAGACTAGAAGGCAGGTTTTCTGTGTTCTAAAAAAATTATTACCATCATCACTCATAGTTGGATAGGAAACCTAAAAGCATATGGTCAATTTCTATCAATGTTTTCTTGGTTTCGTCCCTTCAGCTTCCCTATTGACATAGTTCCTGGGAGGACCCCGTCCCCCAGTAGTCTACTAACAGAGTAGTCCTATGGAGGTTGCTGGGGATGGGGAGAGTCCATGGCAGAGGTACCACCAGTTTATTAAGCTCTGCTGGGATTGTTCCAAACAGGGCAGAAGCTGAGGGAAGGCTTTTTTCCTCTCCTGCCCTTGTGGGTTTTTTTTTTTGTCCCTGGTCATACTTTTAAATTTTACCACTCTCATTGGCTTCCCACCCCTTTTCAGGCTCCATCACCATTGGAAGGATGATGGGAGAGGAGCTTTCCATAACTGCAATGAGTTGGTGGTCCTCCTTCTCCACTTGTGGAGAGACAGAGGCTTGAAACATCCTCTCCAGCAGCTTCGGATTCCTCCCTAAAATAACGTTTAATTTGCATGTTATACATGTATGCAAGTTACACATTTGTAATAAACTCTCCAAGAGCAGATTATTTTTCTTTTATTGGAGAATTTGAGACCTCATGAGCATGATATGGGGCCAAGTTTCATTCTTTCCCTCATAGGGAAGAGGCTGGCTATGGGCCCATCCCTTTCTGATGCCTGAAAAATGCCTACTGATCCCTAAGGGGGGGGGGCATAGCTTGATTTGTAGACCATATTTAGGTATCTGTGCCTCTTATATTGCCGCAATTATAAATGCTGCAGCAGCAGGATCACACACAGAGAGAAATGGTTGTGCAGTTTGGAGCGAGATTGTGGTGCCTTCTCTCCATAATTATGGGGTTGGGGATTCATTTAATAATTTTCAGCCTAGTATTCCATGCACTGCACAACTTCAAAGCCTATTATAGCGAATGCTATCTGCTGTGGCAGAGCAGTTTGAATGTCAGAACTGTGAAATAATTAAGGGCAATTTTGTCTTGATCAACCAGTAGCTTATACTTACTGAAGCGGTAAAAAGAATAAAGGACAGAGTTAGTAGATTGTGTTTTTTAAACATCTTTACTTTTTTTTAAATCAACATAAATACTCCTAATAATCTTTGAACAGTAATCCAGAAATCCCACCTTGATTTATTATTTACAAGAAATCGTATTAATGTGCTTTTATATATGTTTACAGCAACTGAGGTCAAGCCTATATTGCATCAAAGACTGAAAAACATTTTACCACCTGGGCTGATGCAGTGGGCTGTGTGGGATGACTCACACCCTCTCCTCAACGTCTCTCATTTGGAGCAGTAACATCCCCCCACCTCCAGCTCTGCACTAAACTTAGTCATAGTTGGCTGTTACAATGGCAATTTCAATCCATGGTTTCAGATCTTGGATTAAGTGGGACCCCTGATTATCCCTATCTGCAATTAACATTGTAGACAATGCAGTGGTTAACCTCAATTAGGCCTGCGGTGAATGTGCATTCCAGAAAGGAGTGGGTGGGGAGGAAGTGTGAGATCTTGTGGCCAGCTGCCGACTGCTTAACTATGGTTCAGCAATCAGCAGTGTCATGCCTATACCAACCCCTTGAGGTTGCTATAAACCTGCCCATATTGTGTTATGCTGTGTAAAGCTACAGTCAAGTACTGCTATGAGGCAGCTTGGTCTTATGTTTAACAACTCTCTCCTGTGCTAACATCACTGGCGCCTTTACACAGATGAGTGGGAGCAAAATCTTTGTTTCCTAAGAACATAAGAAGAGCGCTGCTGAATCAGACTAAAGGCCTATTTAGTCCAGCATTCTGTTTCCCCTCGCGGCCAGCAAGCCCACAAACAGGCTGTTCAGAGGGATGCTGTCCCTCCTTCTTGAAGGACTGCATAAAGCCATCTTGACTAGCAGCCACTGATAGCCTTATCCTCTCTGAATATTAATCCTCTTTTTAAAGTGATCTGTGTTAGTGCCTGTTACTGTATCTTGTGACAGTGAATTCCATCGTTTATGTGCCATGTAGAGAAGTACTTCCTTTTGTCTGTCCTGAATCTCCCACCATTCAGCTTCATTGGATGACTCTGGGTTCCAATATTATGAGAGAGGGAGAAAAACTTCCCTGTATCCACTTTCTCCACATGAAGCATAGTTTTTATAAACCTCTGTCATGTTTCTACTTTCTACCCCTAGTTGTCTTTTTTTTAAAAAAACTAAAAAGCCCCTAATGTAACCTTTCCTCATAGGGAAGTTGCTCCAGCCCCCTGATCATTTTAAATGTTGCCCTTTTCTGTACCTTTTCCATATCTACAATATCCAGAACTGTACACAGTTTTCCAAGTGTGGTCCTATTTGTACCCTGGTATGCTGGCAGTGGGTAGGTATTTTAACACAGTGTTCCCCCCCTGACCCCCCAAAAAACTGGAAAGTTTTTTCTTCCAGTTGCTCAGTCTCTAGAGGCAGCACAGTTATTTGATTTGAATCAGTCACTAATGTCTGATTTTGGCCTAAGACATCAAAGAACTTTAAAAATATCTTAAGTGATGTCAAATGAATTCCTCTTTGATAACCTTTAATTATAGTCAGTGATTAAAAAAAACCAACCTGCCAGTTTAAGACCACAGTTAAGGTTGTCTTATGTTGGCTCAAACTACACAAAGCCAGGAAATGGGAAGCTTAGGTTGATGCCTTAACAGATGTGTTCCATGATGGGCAATGATGGGCAAGTGATGATGTTGGGCAATGTCACAAATGGTGCTTGCTTATAACTTACCCTCCATGCACCCACACGTATTTGGTATTTCAGGCCCCAGTCCAGATGGGGAGGGTGGAATGCCCGGGACCAACAAAGATGCCTCATGTTGTCCTGGTTCTGTATTGCTTTATGAAGCATCTGAACCTTAACTGTATTGATAGAGAGGAATCCTCCTGTGAGTTGATCTATGCCTGTTTGTGTGCTTCTATAGGGCTTATCTGTTAAGGCATCAGCCTAAGCTTCCAATTTCCTGGCTTTGTGGAGCCTGAGCCAACATGAGGTAACCTTAAAATGAGCCATGGGTTATTTAGGGTTGTCTAACCCTCAAACAACCCCTGCCGCATGGGTTTGCATGACACAGCAAGCTGAGCACCATGCAAAAATGGTGCCTGTGGGCTCCCAGCATGATGCAACAGCCCCCATGGGTAAATTAAGCCACGGTGGGCTGTTGTGTCATGCAAAGCAGGTCAGTCATTCATATTCATATGATTCTGAGGGTTGTTTCACACGTTCACCATTCAGAAAAATCACCATCACTCAGAAATCTATGCTAGCCAAACACCCTGCTAAATGGGCACATTTTACCACCTTTCCTAAATGCCAGGTGGAATGACAAGGCTATGTGTGGCCTACCTGATTTCCATGCAAATACATCCATGCAGGAAGTGGTCCTAAGGTCCTGAACTGGACAGTTTGAGGGCACAGCTGAAATGCAGCTATAAAGGGAGGGTACATACAGTAGCTCTCTCTCCAAGCCATGTTAAACTAAACGTGCTTCTGAGAGAATCCTGGCTAAGGGGAAATTGACTGTGGAAGGAGGGTAGAAAGGAGATGTAGCAGGAGAGAGAAGAGTTTAACACTCCATTGCTTCTCTGTTCGAAATGGCACCCTCCCTCTGGCCTCTGCTACTTTTCAGCTATTCAGCAGCAACCTGGATTCCCAGACTCAAGTCTACTACTGACTAACTAGTTCAGCCTGAGGATGAATTATATTTGATGCAAGAGATGCTGTTCCTCTTCTCCTGCCATCCCCTTGCTGGAGCCAATACCAGTTTTTGGAGGGAGGATTTACATTGTGGAAAGAGCATGGGAGGAAAGGAAACCAGAACAACACTTCCATGATCTTCATGCAGACCCATGGGGCTGCTAATTAGTAAAATAAAGACTGTGGGAGGATCTCCCATGTAATGTCTGATCTGGCCTGCATTCACTTCAGTTAACAACTCTCCGCTGATGAAGACCTGGCTGAGGAAGAAGAACAACACACTCTCATTATAACATGTGTCTTTTTCTAGCTTTGTAGCAAGTCAGTGCTATGCACTGAAGTGAAAGATGTCCTGAGGAGAGCTATATACAATTGTGTCACCACTACATCTTGCTGTTAAACTGGCAACCTGGGTCACGATGACTTGCCTTGCTGCCTGCTGAGTAAATGTACTCAAAGGGACAAATAATAAAATCTTCTAATGGCATGGGCGAGATCGCGAAGAGCGGCAGGTTTTTTTTTGCTGTTCTGGACAAGCGGCTCACTTGCCGTTCCCCGCAACCCACAATGGAATCGGTCTCCCAGATGACATGACAACCCATTGTGGGTTGAACCAACCCCTAGAACAAGCCATGGCTTGTCAGGGTGGTTTGTTGCCTGAAAATAAGCCACCCTATGGGAAGTGGTCTGGGTTTGGATGACACGACAACTGACTGTAGCTGGTTACCCGAGATGGGTTGCCGTGTCGTGCAAATTCAGTCAATGTAAGATGTACCTTTCAGCTCACTATGTGGCTTGCTATGAACTACAGAATATCACAGACATGGCCTCCACACTTAGGTGGATTAGTAAGTCATAATAAGAGCAAAATCACTGTGTGGGTTGTTGATTCATTTTTTATTTGATCATCAAGTGCCTCTGGTGGAAATCTCATGCCTTTGAGTTGTGGCACTTATTCCACCTTTAGATAGCCTGCTGGATTTTTAACCTTGGCAGGAAAATCTAATAACAAAACAACAACATTGTTTATGTTTATAAACTCTCACTTCCCAAGTCTTATTTAGCCCTAGCCAAGATTTCTTATTAATCCCTTGTGTAAGAAATATTAGAAAAGTTCTCAAACCATGGGATCAGTAGGGATCTATTTGTGAGCCATTTTTCTGCCTTCAGCCGGTGTACTCCTCTTATCATGGAAGCTGTAATATTTTATATTATTTTAATACTGTTTCTGATTTAATTATATTTTTAACTTTTGTATTTTTCTATTTAGATGTTTTAACTGTACACATTTTAATGCTGTGAAGCCACCTTGAGTACCAGTATTGGAAAAAAGGCGGATGATGATGATGATTGATGATGATGATGATGATCATGATCATGATCATCATGATCATGATGATCATCATGATGGAGTACTAGCATTAGAATACTCTTAAATATGCTGACAAATGTTTCTGAGAGTGCTTGCAGCTTGGGGCCAGTTCATACATGCAAGTGCATCAATGGGTTTTTATCATTTGGGGCTGGTTCTTAGATTGCCAGAGCAGTGTAGTTCCACTTCCATGGGGTCACTTCCCATGTTGCTCCAGTAACAAGTGAACCTGAAAAATTGTGTAGGAAGAGTCAACAGTGTGCTTACTTCCCTGTGGGTGATACTCTTAGGAGCGTAACAATGTTGTGCCTTCCCATTGACATCTTGGACCGTCATGTTATCAGAGGAGCACGGGAAGCCACCATGTGGTAGTAGCAGTGACTCCACTCCTGTAATTTGGGAATTGGCTCTTGGACACTTGGAACTGAATTTGTGAAGTATTGAAAAGGATTATGTGGTAGATAATATGAAAGTTTTGGCTGTGGTGTTTGACCTGTGATAGCTTCACAAATGAAAGCCACCACTTGATGGTGTAGTCACCAGCAATGAATTTACATGTGTGAATCAGCCCTTATTGCTTTTCTGTTGCATTAACATGATGCTTGCTATTCAGAAGTAGAAGCTGAAGTATGGAGTATTTTATTATAATACATAAAAATGAAATAATATGGACAGAGAATTTCATTCATAATCTGTAATGGACAGAGAGTATTTCAATCATAAATATGTTTGATTCTTAGGGTTTCCGCCCACTATATGCACATAAATATTGGGTAAAAGAGAATAATTTTCTTCATATGCCTAACGAGGTAAAATAGGGACTGTTGGTACAGAGCTCCAGAAGTGGCAGCAACTCTAGCTGTGGTTTGCACTGCTATAGCTACTACTATGCCCCATCGCTGTTTCCCAGCAGTGGAAACAGAGCCATCTTTGAATCTCTTAAGGCTGTAATACTTAATCAGTCAATGCTGCTGCAGATTTTGTTTGTTTGTTTTGTTTTGTTCTGAAGTGTTCTTCTGCCTTCCTTGACCCCCTTTCTACAGCCCCAGCAGCATAGTGTTCAGAGATCTCTGTAGCACATTGTGTCACCAATGAGGCACATGGTTTCAGGGCCAGGCTGGGACAGCTGTAGCCATATCTAGATACGTAGAGCATGCTCAAGGTCTCTGAGGTCAGTGGCTAAAGCCTGGAGCTGGAAAAGCTGGGAGTGGAAGGTGATGTTCTGTTGACCAGTAAAATATCCTAGTGGTGAACAATGAAAAGGAGAGAGAAATCATCATCATTGAAATACAGAATGAAAACCTTTAAAATAAAGTTATGCCAATAAAACCATGGCTGCTAAGTCAGGGAAGACTTGGTTTAAATAAAAATGTCTTCAGTAGGTACTTCAGCATGTATAACTGAGGATTGCTGCTATTTGTGCACATTACGCCAAACTGTGGTTTGATGTTACATTTGAATGCTCTCTAACACTTACAGTCTATATAAGCTTTTATATTTTGCCTTTTTAATTGAGTGCTTGCAGGCACGTGTAACTTTTTAAAAAACTTTCTCGCACATTAAGAGTTTTGGTAAGCTAACTAAAAGTTTACTTTCAGTGTTATAACATCAGGGAAGACTGTTCTATAAACATTTGCCAACTTGCTGAAAGCACACTCAGCTCAGCTTTCCATTGTGAATCAGGCAGGTACTGATTAGAATGCTTTGTGGACGCCTGCATTTATTCCATGAAGCTCTTTATGTGCCAGTCAGTTCTGTCCTTAGCTGCACACTTGTAACGGAGTCTTTTCAGGGACATTCAAGGGTAGAATTTTTGTAAAACAATGAAAATATCAGAGATGAGCCCAGCCCATAATATAAAACAGAAGAGATTAGTTCTCAATGTATTTCAAGGATTTTCATCAATGTATATGTGTGCTCATACACACACATATACATGCACATACTTGCGACCAGGATAGTTGAGAGAGCACCTTCTCCCTTACCAGCCTGCCCGGTCTCTGAGGTCATCAGATGAGGCACTGCTGGTGGTTCTGCATGGACCTGCGGGCCATTTGGGAGTCCGCTTAGAGTAGAGCCTTCAGTGTACTGGTTCTCTATCTGTGGAACTCCCTGCCAGTTCATGTCAGGTAGGCACCAACATAATTTCATTTTCAGTACCTACCGAAGACATTTTTATTTAAACCAAGTCTTCCCTGACTTAGCAGCCATGGTTTTATTGGCATAACTTTATTTTAAAGGTTTTCATTCTGTATTTCAATGATGATGATTTCTCTCTCCTTTTCATTGTTCACCACTAGGATATTTTACTGGATGTAGAGTACTATATAAATCTTTTATTATTTATTTTTATTTATTAATTACATTTATATCCCGCCTTCCTTACATTATGGAACTCAAGGTGGCTACAGGCAGTTCCCAGATGGTCTCCCCTCCAAGCACTGACCAGACATAGACCTGCTTAACTTCAGCAAGGTGGCTGCCTCATGTGCCTTCAGACCATGCCCTGGGACCTTGTAAATAATAATAAAAATAATAAATAAATATACATGCATAAACTCACACACTTATTCAAACTCACATACTCATTCCCACAGTACAGGCCTGTGGCTCACGCTGGCTCAGCTTGTCTGAGTGTGGAAAGCTAAGCAGGGTCAGGCCTGGTTATTACTTGGATGGGAGACCCCTCCTCTAGTGTCCTGCATTGAGCAGGGGTTGGACTCGATGGCCTTATAGGCCCCTTCCAACTCTGTGATCCTTTACACTCAGATACACACATACACACACTCATATACTCTCCTGTGCGCGATCTCTCTCTCTCTCTCTCTCACACACACACACACACACACACACACACACACGAAGAGCCCTGCTGGATCAGACCAAGTGTCCAACAAGTCCAGCATTCTGTTCATACAGTGGCCAACCAACTGCCTGAGGAATCCCACAAGCAGGACATGAGTGCAGCAGCACCCTCCTGCCCATGTTCCCCAGCAACTGGAGTACATAGGCACACTGCTTCTGATACTGGAGGAAGCATAGCCATCAGGACTAGTAGCCATTGATAGCCTTCTCCTCCATGAATTTGTCCAATCCCCATCTAAAGCCCTCCAAATTGGTGTCCATCACTGTATTTTGTGGAAGTGAATTCCATAGATTAACTATGCACTGTGTGAAGTAGTACTTCCTTTTATCTGTCCTGAATCTCCCACCAATCAGCTTCATGGGCTGACCCTGGGTTCTAGTATTATGAGAGAGGGAGAAATCTCTCTCTCTCTCTCTCTCTCTCTCTCTCTCTCTCTCTCTCTCACACACACACACACACACACACACACACACACACACACACACACACTACCTTCCCCCCCCACACACACACACACTCACACCCCAACAGGCGTTTCCTGAGAGATTGGAGATAAGGCTTTCCCTTGCCAGCACTAGCAAGGGAAACTCTTCCCTTATCTCCAATCTCTCAGGAGAGATTGGAGATAAGGGAAACCACGGGCTTTCCCTGGCTAGCACTAGCACTAACAAGGGAAACTCTGGGCAGGGCCCCCACAGCTCCACAGGATGCACTGGAAGTGGCTGCAGGCTGTGCACCCTGCTGTAGTTCAAAAGGTGAAATAATTTTAATGGTGTCTTGAGTACAAACTGAAGACAGGGGCATAAAATAATATCTTTGGACACAACAACTTGTTTTCCACCTGCTATCTGAAAGCACTTAAAGCAACATTTTTATGAGTGATATTAGCATGCAGTATTTTATATTGACCATGTAGTATTTTTCGCTCCATAAGACGCACCGGACCATAAGACGCACTTACTGTATGGTACAAAAAAAAATTAAAAAAAAATCAGCTGAGAGGAGGGGGCTTCCCCCGCCCCACCCAGGAGTCCTCCGCTCTTCCGGACCAGCAGAGGAAAGTAAAAAAAAAAAAAAAAAAATTTTTTTTTTTTTACTGTATTCACTCCATAGGACGCACAGACATTTCCCCCTCCTTTTTTGGGGGGAAAAAGTGCGTCTTATGGTCCGAAAAATACGGTACTTCCATCAGGTTTTTACAGTGAAAATTCATCCGTCACTAGTTAAAGGACTGTAAAGCCTCTTTTTGTTGTTGTTTTGTTTATCAGTCTTTCGTGGTATCATATCATACAGGTAGTACTAGTTTATGATTGTAAATTGCAAATAAAATATAGCTTTTAAAATAAAATGATACTGATTAAATGGCATTTAGTACATTCCAATCCCATCAGCAGCATATTGGTCATCTGCAATTATTGTTTAGAACCACATTCTTATAACCTGTTTTTGTTTGTTTTTTAATGCTTCTGGAAAGTTTATAAGAAAGGTAAGGGGTACCTTAAGTTTTAAGGTCTAAATATATTGTTACAGAAAACATTTTAATTCACAGGCATGTAAATATAAACCAGAGGTGAGGCAGAGTGGCTGGGAGAGAGGGAGTGCACACAATCCCATGCTGTACTTAATCTTTGTCGGTCTCGAACTGTAGCTTTTAGGAGCATGAAAACACCTTACCTCTTGCACCAACTTCGGCAGCCTGTAAGTTTAGCAAAGTGCTGGCTTGGTGCTGTGCTGTAGTAGCACCATCACCACAGATGTCGGAGGGTGGTACTGCAGCTCCTAGTTCAGCAGTGATCATGTGACACAATGAACAAATTGGGTCCCATTTATGTATTAGACCTCCATATCCTGCCTTTCTCCTCTTATGGGAATCAGAAATGTTCCATGGTGGTCTCCCATCCCAGCAGGTGCTGACTGGATTCAGACCTGAGCTTCAGCAAGGTCGCTGCACCATGTATCTTCAGACCATGCCCTGGGCTAGCCTTATAAAACTGCTGATTCTGGTCCCACTTGGCAATCTGAATTCTACAGACTCTCACTCCTTTCTTGCCTTACTCCCACAGTTCTGACTATTCTTTAATCATGGTGAAGCGATGTGAAATAATACATCTTTCTGCGCGTGCGCACGCACACGCACACATGCTCTAAGAATTGGTCTGCATGTTGGAAAGCG
This sequence comes from Shinisaurus crocodilurus, assembly GCA_021292165.1. NCBI lineage: Eukaryota > Metazoa > Chordata > Lepidosauria > Squamata > Shinisauridae > Shinisaurus > Shinisaurus crocodilurus. The sequence continues at coordinate 257,172,434 of CM037876.1, read as the reverse complement.
TGCTGTATACTTCTGAGAGTGAGTCATTTCATAATGCAGGTGGGGTATTTCATTGTTACATTCTCCCATACATTTGAATGCTCCCTGCACATAGAGACCTTCTTTTTGACTTGCTAGCTTTCTACAGGCAGGGTTTTATTTGACATGGGGTAGCATTCAGTTGTGTAATCCCCTGCCTGCCTTTTGAAGTTACCTTTTCTCAAGAGTATAGTACAGCATACTTTTCTAGATCAGCTCCTGCTTTGGTTTAATTAGGTTGTGGAGCAGGCTCAAGGACAATTAGGAAATATTGATAGTAATTTGTAAGCATCTGTCATTTTTCACAATTACATTATGCAAATATGTGTGTTTTGGTGTCACTGTGAGTGCACACAACTTCTGCCCCTCACTTGAACATTTCAGTCTAATTCTGTTTTAAGGCACAATCCTATGCATGTTTAGACAGAAAAAAGTCCTACAACTTCCAGCATGGCTGGCTGGGGAATGCTGGGAGTTGTAGGATGTTTTTCTGTCAAAACATGCATAGGATCCTTAATAGCTTAATGCAAAAACAGCATAATTTTTAACTGTTAAGGTAATTGACAGTCCCGTACAGAACTAAGTCCCCTTGAGTCTAATGAGGGCTTACTCCCTGGAAAGTGGGTATAGGATTGCAGCCTGGGTCTTTTTGGTTCCAATTCTTGTGAGTACTAAGATTTCCTTACAATGTTCTACAGGCAGCTCAAGGTGGTGGTCATAGAACACTGTTGTACGGCCATGCTATACTACTTCGTCATTCATTCAGTGGAATGGTAAGCTGGTTTCTTGACTATTAGCCAAGTGCCTGTCACTGTGGGGGTGGGCAAGTACTGCCTGTGGCTTGCCAAGCAGGATGAACAAGAGAGTGAGGATAACAAGTGCCTTCTCCCACACACTCTTGTCTGCTCCAGTCACATTTTCTCTAGCTTCCTGAAATAGGAAATGACTTTGGCTCTCCTCCTTCCTTCCTAACTTTGCGTTAATATTTCCTGGCCTTCCCCCCCCCCCCCGCATCTTTGCCAAAGACAACATGGTTGGCAAGGGAGGTGCAATGTGGATTGGAGAACTTGAACAAGCCCCTCCCCTTGCTTGTCCTCTCTCCCTGTCTTTGTAAGCTGTGAGGGGTTGGTGAGCCATTAGATACTTTAGATAGCTTGTAGTTTCACACCAACAGTATTTGCTCTATAGCATTTGCAGGCTTCATTCACTTCTGAAAACCTGTTTATAGAAGAAACTGTTCTGTAAAATTGAAGCTTTGAAGCTAATTTTATTTGTTGAATTCCAAGATTCCATCCCTAGATCTTAAATTCTCTCTGAAGTCAATCATCCCAGTTTATCTCTATTTATTTATTGTTGTGTTTGTATCCTGCCTTTTTCTGCCAAGGAACACAAGGTGGCTTACATGATCCTCCTCCTCCTCCTCCTCCTCCTGCTCCTCCTGCTCCTCCTCCTCCTCCTCCCCATTTTAGCCTCATGATACCTCTGTGAGGTAGGTTAGGCTGATAATCAATGACTAGCCCAAAGTCACTCAGTGAGTTTCATGGCTGAGTGGAGACTAGAACTTGGATATCCCGATTCCCGAGTCCTAGTCCAACAGTCTAAACACTATGCCACACTGGCTCTCCAAGTGCTGTCTAATAAGCACAGGACCTCTTATCCCTGTAAAGATCCCTATTCATTTCAGTGCAAAAGAATCTTGATTTACATCCAGAAAAGAATATGTAAGGAAAGATTAGGTTCCCCTGTTGTGAATATCTAAACGCACAAGGTCTTTGAATTCAGATGCAAGATCACATTACAATGACTTAAATGTATGAATTTCAGTGTTCCTAATAACTTCAGCATGTTTTTCAGTATTTGACATGCTTGACTACATCAAGATCCCAGACAGATAAGCTTGCATTTGATGTGGGGCTACAAGAAAATGCAGCAGGTATGTATGCTGTGGCCTGCCCCCCTAACCTCAGACATAATATAATCTCAGATTGTTTTTGTAGCAGGCCTGCAAAAACTGTGGCACAGCAAGCCAAACACAGCACACCAGTCATGTATGGTGGCCTGCCAAAGGTTGATGTGGCTCCTGGTTTTGGCTGCCTGTCTGGGACTGGAAAAACAAGGGGCTTGTTTCGTTCTGAGCAGGCTACAGTACTGGTGAGCTGCATTCAGCATGGTGGGTCACAAGTCGTGCAGACCTGCTCTGTGGGAAGCAAATCCCTCTACACATGCTCAGAAACTCTAATTTCTTCATTAAGCATTATTCTGTAATAGAAGATATGAATTGCAGTTATGGAAAGAAAGAAAAAAATAGGTGAGCGTGAATATTAACAATACAAGAAGCCTTTGAACTTGCCTTTCTCTATAAAGAAAAAATATCACTTTCATTAGACATTGCTGCACACAGAGAAAGCATTAAAGAAAACAAAACCCTACTGTGTATGGAAGTGTAATTATCGCCATTTTAAATATGTGTCACCCCCATGCAGTAAAAACATTCAATCATACATAGAGTTCAGTCCTAAATACAACTTCTCAGCTCTTGTAGGATATACACTGAGTTCAGTGGCTCACAGTTTGAAGTGCTTAAAGTTGAAAACAAAGACCTGGTTCATCTGGGAACCCTAAATAGAGCATCTATGTGACGACAAGCCTCTGAGTGACTGTAGCAGCTATTGGTTCTGAGATTTACTTATAGCCACCTGTGGAGAACCTTCTTCCAGCACTCCCTCAGGGCATACAACCACAGAACAACAAGCAGCTAGGAAGATGCAGCTAGAAAGAGGGGGTATTTCTCTCTCTCTCTCTCTCTCTTTCTCTCTCTCTCTCTCTCTCTGTCAGTGCCTGGTGTTTGGCACTGCTATGGCAGCAAGCCATGTCATAGGACCACTGGGTATATAATTTTCTCAGAGAGCCTACCAGGAGTGCTGGATGGGTGGAAGGAGTGGATAGAGATTGGTCCTTATCAATATGTCCCTGTTCATGCTACAATGGAGTCCAAATCAATGTGGGTTGCTCAAATTAATCCTAGCTGTTTCTTGATTTAGTTGGAAAATAGCTCAGCTTAATCTGAGCTAATCCAGTTCATTTTTATTTTTCCTGACTCATTTACCAGGAAGAACAAAAATGACAATATCCAGAGTCCCCACTGGCAATTAATAGTTTGAGAATACGCAGAAGCTTTCGCTGCCTAGAGCTGGAAACATAGCGAAAGCCTATGACTTTTGCAAGCCCTCTTGGCTGCCCCCATCCCCCACTGCCTGCAACTTATAGAAGTATGGGAAAGGGAAATAGGCAGACCAAAGGGCTGGTGATGGTGGAAGAGCTCCATGGGCTGGGTTTTTCCAAGCTTTGGAGAATTCTTGGGAAAGCCCAAGTTTTCCTCAAGAATTCTCCAAAAAAGCTTCGAAAGGACCAGCCCATTCCAAATCAAGAGGGCTGAGTTTCAGTAATAACTAGTTTTGCACATATCTAAACACTGCACAACACAAAGTAAGAAAGAGTTGTGATGGCAAAGAGTAAGTGCATATGATGAGAGAGAGAGAGGGAGAGAGGGAGAGAGAGAGAGGGAGGAAATTTCTATTGATTAACACCACAGCCATCACAACTTCCAAAATAAAATCAACATGAAAACAAATGCATATGATGGAACTGAAGTACAGTCATGCCTTGGATTGAGAGCATAATTCGTTCCGGAAACGTGCTTGTAATCCAAAACACTCTTATATCAAAACGAAATTTGTACAGAGATTTTTAATTTAAGCCGTACTACAGTACTTGTATTGCAAGACGTTGCTTGTATATCAAGTCAAAAAAATTAAATAAATATTTAAAAATTTGCTTGTCTTGCAAAATGCTCTCAAACCAAGTTACTTGCAATCCAAGGTATTACTGTAGTCAGCAGATATCATCTTCATGAAAAATGAAATTCTATGCAATATGAATCAGTTTGATCCTTTGTTTTTGTAAATATCCTATGAGTGCGCTTATAAAATGATCTGAGAAATTTGTATTGTTTATTGCATATGTGAGAGGTAATGTAGGCACCTATGCATAACGTAGGTGAAGCATGCTGGTGGACCATACATCCTGCTTCTAAACAAAGGTCTGAAGGAGAAAAGGTACGGATTGGAGATGATCTTATCCTGGTTAGCGTGTCCTCTGAAAGATACCTGGTAAGGATCTAGGAATCTTCATGATAGCTTTAATGTGTGCCCATATTGGCATTTTGGTCAATGCTAGTTTTGTTCCTCCATTTTTCAGTTATAAGCTGCATGTTCCCTGTGCATATGTCCTGCCTGAACTGCGCTCAGATTAGTTCTTCTGTTCTGTAATTAAACTGAATTTTCAAAATATCCCATGCATGCCCGTGTATATTTGAAGAATGCTGGGAGGATGGGTGGTGGGGTGTGGTGATGAGGCTTGAGGTAGGATTTTGAAGTAGCCTAGCTTCTGCTGAAATAAATTTGTAAAGGAAATTAGAACCCAGTGTTAAAAATAATTTAAGAAAGGAAAAGTTTCCAGTAATGAAGGAGGAGCAATGAGAAAGTGGCTATGAAGAAAAACCAAATACAAAACTAGTGTTCAGGCCAATCATGACAACATTTGTATGTAATGAGGTACAAAAATTAGCTTGGGAGAAGGGGAAATGAGTGCTACTTACAGACAGGAACAGTCTTATCCTAAAAATAAAAAGTAACTGTTTTATGGGATTTTACAACACTAATTTGTGCTAAGTCTATTCCTTGGTACTTCCTTTGAGAAATTAATATTTTATGTCAAACATTGTTTTCATTGTGTTCGCTCTGAATTTGTTTGTCTTCCTTTTTCAGCATCTCTCTGTAACTTATGGAAACATACAGGTGGATGCTTCCTTTATGCAAACACTGTGGAATGTGCACCCTACTTGTTCCGGAAGTAGCATTGAAGAAGGTTTGTTAAATTATAGTTCCGTGGCTAGTTCATGTTACTTTTTAATTTGTAACTTTGTATAATAATTTCCATTGCTAAAAATAACGTTGTTCTTCAAATTCAAATACCAGTGGGGTATTGATGTCCTTGGTTTCCTAGGTAATCCCCATGCGGGCCCAGTGCTTCTGTCCTCTAGGAATTCCAATTTCCAGTGTCTTGACCTGAAGCAGCAGGGTGGGGGGCTGTGCATGTATTTTTCCAACCCCAGTTCATGGTCATGGTCTTATACACATTTGCCTAGTGGTCCAGAATGGAGGAAGTGGAAACATATTTTCTGGTAGAACTGAGCTGAAAGTGGGATCCCATTTTGTGAAAATCTTTGTCACAATTGAAAGAGCCCCCCTTCATTTCGGCATGGATATTGTTGTGAAAGGGTTGTAAAAGTGTTCCATTTTTTGATCCCTGGTCATTTTTTTTTATCACTGATCGGCCTGTGTAGTGCAAAACCTGAAGCCCACAAGCCAAATCTGGCCTTACTGGGGTCCCAATTTGGCCCTTTGGGATTCCACAGGTGGTCACACACCATTTCCCTTTCCCCCATTTTTATGTCCCAGTTCCCTGCCCCACACCCTGCAGCCCCTTCTCTGAGCCATTGCGTACACCTGTACCATTGTAAATATAAATTGGGATTTTTTGGTGGAGATTCTTGCACATCTGGGTGAACCAGTAACCAGTGATCGGTGGGAAAGTGTATAGGTGGTGCACAATGGTTTTTGCTCTCTGCATGTCAACATTTGGCATTTAAATAACACTTGAAATCAATAAATGAAAACAAAGAGGAGGAATGACAGGGAAAAGAAATGCAGACAAGTTTCACAGAAGGTATATTTATTCAGCTGCAATACTTTAGTAATGCTATAATTATTTTAGTACAGAGTACAGAGGTTTCACAAGCCTTCACACCCTGTTAGGCTGCTAGCACAAAGAATAACCTACCAGTACCTTTTTATCATAGGGTTGTAGGCAGGGAAAATAATGGGGCTTGATTGTACTGGCTAGAACATTTCAGGACAAACCTGCCTTTGAAACGCTTATATGTTGGCTTGAAAAAAGCACCATGAGTATTCTTGAATCAGTGACATAGAAAAAAAATCCTGAAACAGCCCTCTGGGTCTGGTGATGTGAGAAAAGTGCCAGGAGGAAGGAGGGGAAGAAACATAGGGATGGGCGACCCACCTGGCACTCACCGAGTGTGAGCACCAACTGAGACGCTCGCCAGACCTCCAGGTCCCTGGCTCTATGTCGTTTGCGTAGAAAATAGCGTAAAATACGTTAAAACTGGCCGCAATTTGAGCAAATTAGGCTGAAATTTGTGCAAATTTGGCTGCTTTTAACGTATCTTACGCCATTTCCTACGTAAACGACGTAGTGCCCAAACCCAGAAGTCGCTTTCTCTGGCTCGGCTCGTGAGAATGCGAGTCAAGCTGGGGAAAAGGTAGTTTCGAGCAGAGCTTGGAGGGTTGAGCCCGGCGAGGTCACCGGACTTCTACCCCCCAATTGCTCTCCGCGCACATCCCTACCAGGAGATGTGCAAAAACAAGATCTCTATCAAGTCTTCCATTTATTTGAATGGGGCCTATGTACAGGTGAGGTTCCCTATAGAACATACCCATTAAAAACCACAAATCCTGCTATTAGGTTTTATCAGTATAATCAGTGCTTCCCAACTGCATTTTTTTCCATTCTGCTATTCTTGCACATCCACATAGATGAGTACTTTCTGTTACCAAAAAAAGAGGGGGAAATGTGCATCAGCCTGTCCACACAAGAGACCTGTCCTGGCAGGCACTTCTGGTCCTGCTCTTCTCATGAGTTGGCTAATAGTTGGGAAAGCCAAGGGAATCTGATTTCTAAAAATACTGGTTTTTATATTTTCAAAGGGAGAGGGGCCATTGCTTCTTTGTACCAGTATGCTTTGTTGAAACCTGAGAACTTTTTGCACCAGACACAATATAACCTGATTCAGTCTGCAAAATGCCTCACCTGTACCATCTTAACAGTGGGGAATTCATCATGTCCAGCAACACGTTTTTCTCTCCCCCCACTCTTTTTCTTTGTCTTCATTTTTGCTTAACATAAAGCCTGAAGAAGAAGATTTTGAGTGAACTCAAAAGCTTGCACACTACTTTGTGATGTTTGGCTGATCCTAATACAGGTATTGCTTTAGTATCCCTGTATGGAACTTTTCTCGTGAACCCAACACGGTTTCTTGTGCTTTTTGTCTGCTTAGAGGAATCTGTCTGAAGCACCCATAGCTAGGAGCTGGGAAGAGCTGAGAAGCCATGAAACTTTGGTGGTTCAAAACCCCTTGTTGGTTGTTCAGTGTTGGTCTTGAATCCCAAATTACTTGAGCTCTTTTGTGATGGCACTATTATATGCAGGTGCCTAATATTTAGATTGCTGTTTCCTTTGTAATACTTGTCTTCAAATAAATATTAATTTGATGGTTATTCAGCAGGTGAGTTTAGAACAGTTCACAGTGAGATGCTGATGAATCATTTCCTCTTTTTTTGCTGGGAGACAAAGTGCCTTCATTTGTCCTGTTCTCTCTCTCTTAAATGGGTTGGAAAGTTGCCTTCCATTAAAATGTAAATCTATAGAACAGGCAAGTTGTTTACCCTTTTCCAATCACCTGTTACCACTGTGCAGAATTGATTTTTATACAAATGATTAATTTTGTGAAAGGGGAATGAATGGCTTCATGTATCAATCGTACTTCCATTGACACTTACATTTCAATAATTTGAATAATTGACTATTTAAAATTATGCTGCAGCCATATATTAAATTTTTATTTTTCTGCAGAGTTTGTACTCTGCAGTAAGAGTAATTCTGGATGTTTTCGTTTTCACTAGCCTATCTCAGAGTCCCTCTTATCTGCACCTCCTCACACTCAATTCAGAACCGCTTTTGAAATTCTCCAAATTATAAAATTCTCCTGTGAAAATCCCTTTTTTATTTGCACATAAAGCCGGAATGGGCAATACACCACCCTCTACTGCAGCCACCCCTGATGTGCCTGTTAGGGCTTTTTTTATTATTATTGGGGAAAACATTTTTTAAAATTTGTGGTTTGCTGCTGAAGTTTGGTGTGTAAACTGTTATAGAGCCTTAGAATGGACACATTTAGCTTGTTTTCAAGTTAAATTTGTCCATTCCAAGCCTCTGTAGCAGTTTGCTGGTGAATTTTGGTGGCAAACTACAACTTTTAAAAAATGTTTTTCTTCCCAGACTGCCCAAAGTTGCCCACCCCTGCCATAAAGGGTCTTTCTGGATTGGCCATCTGTTGTTGATAAAAATAGTATAAGAGCCCTGCTGGATCCTGCTTCTCAAAGTGTCCAACCAGATGCCTCCAATACGCCCACTAGCAGGACATTAAGGCAATCGATCTCTCCAAAGGTTGCTCTCCAGAAACTGGTATTCAGTGACTTACTGCCTCTGAACCTGAAAGTTTCATATGGCCATTAATAGATCTGTCCTTGAACTTAACTGATCTCCTTTTAAAGGCATCTATGCTAGTAGCTATTACCACATCATGTGGCAGCAGATTCTATAAATTATACCTTGTATGAATAAGAATTTTCTTTTGTCTGTCCTGAATCTACTGCTAATAAATTTCATTTGATCAGTTCTGTTATGCAAAGTTTGATCAACTCTCTTGTCTCCATCCCCTTCGTAATCTTTTTTTCCTCGACTAAAAAAGCCACAAACACTTTTCCCCAGTAAGGAATTTTGGTTGGTCTTTTTTGCACCTTTTCTAGCTCTATAATATCTTCTCTGAAATGGGGTGATCAGAACTATATATAGTATTCCAAATGTGGCTACAGCGTAGATATGTTTAAAGGCTTTACAATACTGACAGGTTTATTTTCAATCCCTTACCCTAATGATCCCCAGAATGGAATTTGCTTTCCCCCCCCTCTACAGCTGCAGCACACTGCATCAGCTTTTTCATTGAGCTATATACCACAACTCCAAGATCTAGATCTCTTTCCTAGTTAGTCACCATCTGTTCTATGAGTGTATCTACTCTAGTAGTCATTGTAGTAATGAAGCATAAAGTACAAAACAGTTTATTGCTTAAAACCATAGGCCACTGCAATATATCTCATCATTGTCATAATCGTCATCTTCATCATAAGTACAGTCATGCCTTGGATTGAGAGCATAATTCATTCCGGAAACGTGCTTGTAATCCAAAACACTCTTATATCAAAACGAAATCCCCCCAAAAATTTGTACAGAGATTTTTAATTTAAGCCGTACTACAGTACTTGTATTGCAAGATGTCGCTTGTATATCAAGTAAAAAAATATTAAATAAATATTTAAAAATTTGCTTGTCTTGCAAAACGCTCTCAAACCAAGTTACTTGCAATCCAAGGTATTACTGTACATATAGACTGTAGAGTGTTCAAAAATGTTTCATGTACATTATGTCAGTAATCATTATAACAACAATACTCTAAAGTACGTAAGTATAATCTAAGGTAAGGGTCTGAAGCTGAGAAAGAGTGGTGTGTTCGGACACCACAATAAGCCATAGAGTATACAGTGATAGGAACAAGCCACAGTGAGCTCCCCCTTCCCTCTCTACCAATGCAGCCTCAAGGAGGAGACTGGAAACTTTCACTTCCATTTGTTATTAATCACACTTTAGTGTTGTGTCTGAATCCTTAACTATGCTTGATCTGAACTATGGTTTCTTGGAAACAATCCAGTTTCATAACTCACAGTTAAGATTAACTATAGTTTGTCAGGTTTGGACAAAACAAGCTGTGGTTAATTAAAGATGGAAGCAAAAGCTTTTGAATTCCGCTGTTGTGCTGAAGGAGGAGAGTGGGAGCAGCGAGCACATGAGCTTCAAGCTCACTGCGGCTTGTCCCCATTTCAATAAACCATGGTTTATAATGACATCCAAATGCAGCCAGTGGCTTTCTTAAGGCATTCTAGTGCATTCATAGCTGAGGGGAAATTTGAACTAGGAACTTCCCAGCTCGGTCTTTTAGCTACTTAATATACATTATATACATTTAGATGTGTACTTTCAGATGGTAAGAATCCCAGAAGCCTGTTTGTTAAGATTTTCCCCAAATTAATGAATAATAATCTTTTTCTCTAGGGTACCTACTTGGTGGGCATGTATTACGTTTATTTCATGGCCATGATGAATGTTTGACAATCCCATCTACAGAACAGAATGATTCACCACACAAGTGAGTTGTGATGTATATTACATACACTTTCCATTTTTGATTACACAGTGTTTTGTTGCTGAAAACCCCAAAGACCCTTCATTTGAAGAGAGGGAGAGAGGGAGAGAGAAAAGGGTGTATTTGTGCATCAGAGAGCCGGTGTGGCGTAGTGGTTAGAGTGTTGGACTGGGACTCAGGAGATCCGGGTTCTAGTCCCCGCTCAGCCATGAAACTCACTGGGTGACTTTGGGCCAGTCACTGCCTCTCAGCCTAACCTACCTCACAGGGTTGTTGTGAGGATAAAATGGAGAGGAGGAGGAGGATTATGTAAGCCGCCTTGGGTTCCTTGCAGGAAAAAAGGCGGGGTATCAATGTAATAAATAAAATAAATAAATACGGCCACACTTCAGAATGCCTTCTGTTCTTCTTCGTGGTCTCTGTGCTTCACACACATATGGGTTCTCTGCGCCTGCGCTGAGATCGATCGGAAACTTCTTTAGCTGAGATGAGCCGGGCGGGAGCCCCTCCCCCTCGCGCGTGCTCCTTAGCGCGGCTCCCGCCCGTCTCCTCAGTTCCTCTTCGACCGCCTTTGCGACTAGTCGATAGGTTCTTCTCTTCCTTCTCCGTAAGCGAAAGCTGAGTTTATTCTTCTCTAGTTACCTCTTTTAGAAAACTTTTCTCTCATAAACCTTCTATTTTTTCATTCTCTTTCAAACTATACCTTCATTTCTAAAAAAAAAAAAAAAAAAAATTATTACCAAAAAAATCCTACCTAAAACCTTCTCTCCCCCGTTCTTGTCCTTATCTATATATTTCTATCTAATCTTTCACTATGCCTCTCAAGGCACCATTTAGAAAATGTCAGCGGTGTGGGACTAAAATCCCCCCCGCTGACAAACATACGCTCTGCCTCCTATGTCTGGGGCAGGAGCATAAAGTGGAAAGCTGTAAGGATTGTCAGGCCTTCACCAAACAGGCCAGAAAGGCCAGGCAAATGAAACTGAGGGCCCTCCTGTGGGAACAATCCTTATCGGCTAAAGGACCAGCGCCAGAGGAACGACCTGGGGGATCCCAGTCTATAAAAAAACCGCCAACGGACATAACGAAAAAACTTGCTAAGAAGGCCCGTAAGGATAAGGCGAAACGCCTTAAGGAGAAAATGGCGGTTACGGCTAGCGAGACGGCGGTCCCGTCGACTTCGGCCACTATGGTGGTCTCGAAGCATACGGTGGAGATGATAGAGGCTCTGGCTGGTGCTCGGGATCGAGCTTCGGGATCGATTGCCCGCCAGTCCACTCCGGCTTCGACTACGTCTCCTCGAGGCCGAGAGATCCAAAGAGAGCCAGCAGCTGCGTCAGCTTCCCTGTCGGAGGGAGAGCTACGAGCTTCGCCAGCCCAGCTCGAGGAGCAAAAGGCACTGGATAGACCCCGTTCGGGCTCGAGGGGTCCCCCGCCGTTACTGTCTCCGTCAGTTGGACGCGTAGAGGAGCGTCGAGAATACCGCCGCCGATCACGATCCCCCTACTATCGGGCTCGTGAGTCGGTCTCCACGGCCTCGAGTCCTCGATCTCGACTCTCCCGATACCGTGAGAGGTCGAGGTCCCGTTCCTACTACTCGGGATCGAGTTCCAGGAGCCGATACTCGAGGTCGAGACGCTCACCAAGGCACGAGAGGTCGGAACGCCATTACTATCACCGGCGTTCCATTTCTCCAGACAGACACCGTAGCCGAAGGCACTCCCCAACACCACACCGAGATACGGCTGTGTCTCGTGCCCCGTCGAAAGTGGTGAGGGAATCAGCTGCGTCGACGTCGACAGCTCAGCCACAACCTCTCGTAAATCTTCCGGTTGCGACTGATGTAGTTGGCCACTCCTCGTCGGGATCAGCGTATCGGTCGGATTCCGACTCGACGGCTTCCTCCTCCCACTCCACCTCCCCGAACGGGCAGGTGGAGTCCAAAGAAGCAGTCTCCCCATCGGAGGACATGGGGAGTTTTGCGGAGCATGTCAGCCGGCTGGTGACTGCTCTGGGAGTCGAGGCGAAATCGTCAAAGGGGAAGGCCAAGGACGACATTTATGTGGTCCTTAAAACGACACAGTCGAACCAGCTGCTTCTTCCATTCTTGCCGACATTGTTGGAGACGGTGCAAGAAACCTGGAAGACTCCGGCCTCATTGAAACCGACGGCCAAACGCCTGGAGTCGATGTACAAGATCCAGGAGGAAGGAGCAAAGTTTCTGTTTTCCCATCCGACCCCGAACTCGCTCATAGTCAAATCGGCGCAGTCTCGTGGGGGAAGACAGCACACCACTCCGGCAGATAAGGAGGGTAAGACGCTAGATTCCTACGGCCGTAGGATCTATTCATCGTCTTCCCTCGGACTAAAGATATCTAACTACGAGGCGTTGTTAGCTAGATATCAAATGTATATCACAGAGAAGCTGGGAGACCTCTGTGATTATCTGCCGGACGACAAGAGAGATCTGGCGACTCAGTACATCAAGGAGGCAACGAGTATCGGTGCACTTCAGATGAACACTGCCCGGCATCAGGTCGACAGTCATGCCAGATCGATGATCGGGTCCGTGGCCTTGAGGAGGCACGCATGGCTTCGCTCTACCGCTCTGACTCCCGACGATAGGGCGAAGATTCAAGACCTTCCGTTCGATGGCGAGGGGTTATTCAACGCCACTACTGATGACTCCCTCGACTCGGCTCAGAAGGCCTTCACAACGGCCAAAAAGATGGGGCTCGTCCGCCAGCAACCATCTCAGTCTTTCAGGCCACGGCGGTGGTCCCGGTTTCCGTTCCCGACCAGGCAGTACCAGCCGGCGGGTCAATACAGGGCCGGGAACCGGAGACCTGGGGCGTCACAGCCTCCGACCCAACCCCAGCGACCATACCAGCAGCAAAGGCCAAGGGGCAGCAGGAAGGGGGGCGACTTCGGTCGTCGTCGTCTTTGACTGCCCTACCGGCCCGACCGACATACCACCGACGCTATACCTCGACGACACCTCTGCACCACCTCAGACTACTCTCTTCGGCTACCGACTTTGCAACCACCTCCAAAATTGGAGGACCATCACGACGGACCGATGGGTGTTAAGCATTATAGAGCACGGCTACAGGATCGAGTTTGGAGTCCTCCCCCCGTTTCTCGGGATCAAGACCACCCGTCCAACGCGGGTGCTGCTGGAGGAAGTCTCAACCCTCCTTCAAAAGGGAGCAATACAGCCAGTTCCCGCAGGAAACTTGGAGGTCGGCCTGTACTCCAGGTACTTCATTGTGAAGAAGAAGGGAGGAGGACTCAGACCGATCCTGGACCTTCGAACTGTGAATCTTTTTATCCCATCGAAGAGATTCCGTATGGTCACACTCCAATCGATCCTTCCCCTACTCCGAAGGACCGATTGGTTTGCATCCATCGATCTCAAAGATGCCTACTTCCACATCGCCATCCACGGAGACAGCCGGAAATACCTTCGGTTTCGAGTGGGGGAAGACGCCTACCAGTTCGTCGTTCTTCCATTCGGACTCTCCACCGCGCCGAGGGTATTCACAAAGTGTGTGGCGGCGGTGTGTGCGAGTTTGAGGACAAGGGGCATCACCATCTTTCCATACCTCGACGATTGGTTGTTGGTGGCATCGTCGAAGCTCGAGCTGCGAAACGCACTCGAACAGACCCTTGGCCTCATGCTCGAGCTGGGACTTTGCCTGAATGCAGAGAAGTCGGTCCTCCAGCCCGTAAAAGAGATTCAATACATAGGGGCGAGGTTAAATGCATCCGATGGTCGGGCCTACCTTCCGAACGAACGGGCAATAAAGATAGTCGCTCTATCAAAGAAAGTATACAGTCGACCAATGTCATCAGCTCGCACACTCCAGCGACTCTTAGGACACATGGCCTCGACCATAGCAGTCGTACGCTATGCGAGGCTTCGCATGCGACCGCTACAGATCTGGTTTGTCCGAGCCTTCAAGCCAGAAAAGGACAGACCATCCCTTCGTCTATCAGTTCCACGAGCCGTAAGAGAGTCTTTGAGGTGGTGGCAGAAAGAGTCGAACCTGCTCGACGGCGTGACCTTCCGACCATCGATACCGAGCCGAATTCTAACAACGGACGCATCGCTACTAGGATGGGGAGCCCACTCCGACGACCACGTCGTACAGGGCACTTGGAATCCGGCGGAAAGAACCAGACACATCAATTGGCTGGAACTAATGGCTGTCTGGAAAGCACTACAAGCGCTGGAACATCATCTGACTGCCCATCACGTTCAGATTGTAACAGACAACACCACAGTGGTAGCGTATTTAAACAAACAGGGAGGCACGAGGTCGATGCGCCTCACGAGACTGACGCTACAGCTGTACGAGTGGGCTCTACCTCGACGAATGTCATTTGTAGCTATTCACATAGCGGGAAAAATCAATGTCCTGGCGGACACACTGAGCAGGGTGTCGCTACAGTCGCACGAGTGGAAGCTGGATCGGCAAATATTGGCATCCCTCTTCCACCTATGGGGCCGGCCGAACGTAGACCTATTCGCAACCAGCGAAAACACGGCCTGTCCACTATTCTGCAGCAGAGCGGCTATCGATCCGAAATCGATGACCGACGCCTTCCTGCTGGATTGGAGCAACGACTTTTTCTATCTGTTCCCTCCAATTCCGCTACTGACTCGAGTGCTAGCAAAGATATCGTTGGACAGAACAAACTGCATCCTAATATCCCCATGGTGGCCACGTCAACCCTGGTTTTCCCTCCTTCTGCATCTATCTCAGGGAAATTACCTGCAACTGCCCTTCCAGGACAACCTGCTCACCCAACAACAGGGCAGGGTGCTTCACCCGAATCTACAATCGTTGAACCTCACGGCTTGAAGGATCAGATAGCAAGGCATACAGACCTCTCTTCGGCAGTAAAGGAAGTCCTGTTAGCAGCACGAAAGCAATCAACAAGGCTTTCTTATGCAAGGAAATGGCAAGCTTTCTCCAACTTTGTGTCGATGTCCTGATAAAGACCCTGTAACTTGCTCGATATCGACTGTCCTCGACTTCCTTCACTCTCTGATGGCCCGGGGACTTAAACTCTCGTCTATTAAAGTTTATTTAGCGGCAATTACGGCGTACCGAACAACCTCGACCGGTTCATCTTTATTTGTACACCCACTCGTGAAGCAAAATCTGAAGGGTGTAAAAAACTTATGCCCTCCGACGAGGACTATTATACCGGGATGGGACCTCCAGTTGGTCTTGAAAGCATTAATGAAACCCCCATTTGAGCCCATGGCGAAATCAGACTTACGTCTTCTATCATTTAAAACTCTGTTCCTGACAGCGATTACATCCGCAAGGCGTGTCAGCGAACTAGCCGCTCTCAGGGTTGACCCTCCATACACAATTTTCCACAAAGACAAGGTCGTCTTGCGGCCAGACATAGCCTTCTTGCCAAAAGTCGTCTCCGATTTTCATCTAGGCCAGGACATTGTGCTTCCGGCTTTTTTCCCAACACCATCATCGGATATCGAGAGACTTTTACACAGCCTCGATGTCCGCAGAGCAATAGCCTTTTACAAAGCGCGTACAGAGTCCATAAGGCACACGCAACAACTTTTCGTATGTTACGGCCCTCCGAAGAAGGGCTGTCCAGTATCAAAACAGAGACTATCCACCTGGCTTGTAGACACCATCAAACTGGCATATCAACTCGCCGGTCGCGCTTTGCCAAGCTCCATGAAGGCGCACTCTACTAGGGCCATGTCGACTTCGACGGCATTCGGCAGAGGAGTCTCTTTGACGGACTTGTGCAGGGCGGCAACTTGGTCTTCGCCCTCCACCTTTATCCGGCACTACCGCCTCGATGTTCGATCCAGGGCGCAGAACGCGTTCGGCAGGGCGGTACTATCATCGATCACCATCTGACTGCTGACACCGACCCACCTCCGGTAAGTCAGCTTGCTAATCTACCCATATGTGTGTGAAGCACAGAGACCACGAAGAAGAAGGACAGGTTGCTTACCTGTAACTGTAGTTCTTCGAGTGGTCATCTGTGCATTCACACAACCCGCCCTCCTTCCCCTCTCGGTGTCTGCATCGAGTTCGATGGATACCCAGGTGGAAATGGGGTGGTCCAATTTCGTTGTGTTTTCTTTTTAGTCGATCTCGATTACATCGAGGTTCGGAGTTTTTTCTATCGATCTCGTAACCATCGGGTTCGAGGAGGTGTAGTAAAGTTCCTGAATCAGCCTCGGTCCCGAGGGTCGCAATAGGCGGTCTCAGGGAACTGAGGAGACGGGCGGGAGCCGCGCTAAGGAGCACGCGCGAGGGGGAGGGGCTCCCGCCCGGCTCATCTCAGCTAAAGAAGTTTCCGATCGATCTCAGCGCAGGCGCAGAGAACCCATATGTGTGTGAATGCACAGATGACCACTCGAAGAACTACAGTTACAGGTAAGCAACCTGTCCTTTTTGCCTGTGGGCCAGGCTCTCACCACAATTATATCCGTGCAATATGATTCATGTTGGATGTAATGGAAAAGGAAGAATTATCATCAACATATTTACAACCTTCAGGAAATATGCTATGAGTTTGTCCAGAAGTAAGTTGCATTAAAGAATATGAAAATGTCTCACATCACAAACATATTTACTCAGCAGTAAATTCCATAATCCCCCCCCCCCAAGTAAATGTCTTGTTCTATCTGCAGCAGTTATCACTGGTATTATACCAATGCCAGGGATCAGCATAGTTAGATACCTCCCAGCAGGGGTCCCACTGCCAATGTCTGATGCTCTGTTGCCCTCCTTGCTGTTACCGCCTGTTCACCTGCCCCCTCTAAGTATAGAAGAAGTGATAAAAGCAATGAGAAGGAGCAGCAGCCTCTGCTTGTCTTGTCCTCTCTCTCAGCTCAGCTGGGTGGATTGGGCCCGAAGAGAAAGAGTGAACAAATGGGCAGCAGGGACTGAATCAAAGAGGAAGTGGGCCAAGGAAGGGCATCTTGTCCAGAGGCATCCCAAAACCTGGATCCAGCATTTCCAGTGCTGGGGATAGGGCCCCTACATAGAGAGCAAGAGTGGAATGGGTTTTCCAGTGTGGAAGGGGGAAGGTAATGGAGCCACCCACGAATGTGGCCTGGTGCTAGAAAATTGTAAGAGGCATGGCAAGCTGAGAGGCAGATGGAGTAGAATCTTGACTCCACTGTTCTTTTTTATTTGCTTTATAGAGGATACTGCTGTTGTAATTGTATCACCTAGTGCAGTGATCTTCACTATTTTTCAGACAGGAGCCAATTTGGCTCCAAGCAACACCACCGAGGGCACCTGGAGGCTGTTTCCAGGCCAGGGGTGGTGGGGAGCTCTCTACTGCAGAGAGGGAGAGAGAGAGAGAGGTTGGGAACCAGTGGTAGCCCTCAGGCCTTGCAGTGAAGAATACTGATCTAGTGTCAGGCTGCAACTGTGTTTAAAATGTGTAGTGCAGTTTGTTTGCAAGCCTGCATTCTTTCTGCTAAACTTGGTTAAGTTCTGCGGAGTCTAATAAGATATCATAAACGTATCTGTAGGCAAAATAGTTTTCTTGGTTGAGATAAATGGTGTCTACCAACTTCCAGTAACTGTATCTCAAAAAGCTTCTAGCAGAATTATATACAATTAGTAAGGTGGTCAAAGGTGTCTCCATTTAATCTAGTGAGGGAAAATAAACTTGCTCCAGATGCACATGTTATATGCTAAGGATATGGAATAATGATCATATCCTTTGTGTTGAATTTATTAAAGTAGTAGTACAGGACCATTAAAGAACACATGCATTTTAATAAGTAGCAGAATATGAATAGAGTACAGAATATTGGCTTGGATCCTGAGAAGGGAAGGGCTCCTTCCATTCACAGAAAGGCTTTTGATCCAACAAAGGATCCCGCTGGTGGATGACGGGGAGTGACGATTTTTGCCCATTGCCCCTCTGCAGCTCCTCCCCTCTCTGTTCCAGAAGTTCTGCCCCTCTGGAGCAGATTGTGTGGCCTGAAACAGGTGGAAATACTAATTTCCAGAACAGGGTGGAACGGCGGAGCTTGCAGAAGGGAACTCTGCTGACCGGTCCTGATCTGAAAATGAGCATTTTCATTTTTTTCCCTTGGGCTATTTTTAGATACACAAAAGCCCTGTTGTGCAAGTGGTCACTTCTGTGAGCCCAACAGAACCAGTGGAGGTGGAACGACCCCATGGGATACTGCCCTACACACACTTACATGGGAGTAAGCCTATGTGACAGAAGAATACATGGAAGAATGATTGATTCTAGGACTGTGTGATGGATGGGATGGTGGGTGGAGTTACAGGTGGGGAAACTCAAAGTCCGTTACAAGATGAAGTAAAAGGCATACTTAGGGATAGAGAAATGATTAGGCATAAGGCTGGTGGTTAGGATAGTTGTTAAAGAGGGGAGGCAGGTTAGGTTAGGATATTAGAACTATTATTTGTTACTCTGTATTAAATTACTATTTTTTCTGGCTGTTATTTTCCATCAATATGTATAGTTATGGATTTTAATTCATAAATGTTTTCTGGTGTCAGGATTCTAAGATTAGCATATCTCACCCCAAGGACTAGCTTTGAATTACACATCCAAGTACAGTAATACCTTGGATTGCAAGCATAATTCGTTCCGGAACCATGCTTGTAATCCAAAACACTCTGATATCAAAGTGAGTCTCTGGCAGGCGTGAGCGGGGCCGATTTCGGCCCGCTACGCCTGCTCGAGGCGAGCGGTTACATCCCTATAAAAACTACTTGTATTGCAAGACGTTGCTTGTTTATCAAGTCAAAATTTATTTTAAAAATGTGCTTGTCTTGCAAAACACTCTCAGACCAAGTTACTTGCAATCCAAGGTATTACTGTATATAAAAGGAAGAGACCTACTGCTCTATGTAAATCAGTAAGTTGTGGCAGCATGTTATTTTGGGGAATATTAGGAGACATATAAACTCGGTTGGCAGTAAGTTACCCAGTGACCTCTAGGAGCCAGAGCCATGTAAGGGACCCATTAAACTCAATGGGCTTACTTCTGAGTAGAGATGCATAGGATTGCATGGTTAGAAAAGAGGTTAATTGCTGTAGCTTTTTACTGTTAGATTTGGTGGGATGATTGTTTAGGATTTCAGCATCAATTACTCCTTACATATTTACCCAGTTTCCACCCATGAGCAAAGAGAGGCCTATGATATATATAGTAGTAAAAGAGTACAAAACACTTAACAAACGTTTAAACATGTGCAAGGGTATAGAATAATAGTTAACAATTGTCAATTGTCACTGATGATAGTATCCAAAGTTCTCACTGGAACACAGAACAAATGGGGAAGTGTGCATTACATATTCCAGTTCTTTCAATCCCTGAACTATTTCTATTGAACTAAAACAAAAAGTTGTAAAATGGTAAAAAAGTGGATCAGGTAACTTAAGGGAAAATGCCAATACATATTTGGATAAAAGTGATTCAGACTTGATCTCTGGTTTTTGCCCCTTAATATTAAAAAAGTATTTCTGACACTTCTGGATATTCCAAATGTTAATATCAAGGGGTAGTATACTACTGTGCCCGAGAGCTCGTGGGAGTGACCGCTCACACAATGGGGCTTTAGCCCTTCTAAAAATAACCCAAAATGAGTGGAAATCCTTGCTCCCAGACCAGGGCAGGTGAGTGGAGCTTGCAGAAGGGAGCTCCTCTGACCTGTTCCAGAAACAAGCATTTCCATCCATTTTGGGTTATTTTTAGAAGCGTGAAAGCTCCGTTGCAGTTACTCCTGTGAATGCAACAGATACAGCAGAGGCAGAGCAGCATCCCCGTTGGATACTGCCCGAAGACGAAGAGTTCAACAACAGTCAACATCAATAATCTCCATAATTTTATTTAAAAAGTTTGGAGTAGAATGTTCTTTATTTTGAGATCCTGAAATGTAGGCATGGGGACTTAGAGGAGGGATTCAGAGCCCATCACACTCCCCATGACATCGTCAGGAACACAAGAGGGTCCAAACTGGGCTTGGAAACAACTGAGCTCTTTTTGTTCTTTGTAGGAAAAGAGCTCATTTAGCCGAGTCCAATTCTAAATTGAGACCAGATGGTAGGGGTTCCTCATCACTAATAGAAACAGCTGCAGCATCAAAATAACTTCAAATTTACATTATACACTTCACATTTTAATCCTACATGTTTATGAATGCCAAAGGACCTCTGATTTCATAACAATTGGAATTTAGATGTACAAAACTAAACAGGGCTATTTGTAAAATCTAATTTTTTATAAATAAAAATCTATTTGCAGGCGGTTATTTTATGAAGCAGGGGGAGCTGGTGTCCGTGCAAGGTCGCTGTGGAGAGTAGAACCCCTTCGAATAAGGTATTCTGATCTTCTTTCCGAATGATTTTAAATGGAGCTTTACAGTTGCGTACTGAATTTATATAATGAATAAAATCAGTAATACTGTAAGGCTGGAAGGAGAGATAGGTTTTAGGTTTTAAAACTAAGATCCAGGAAAGAAAAGTGGTGAGGCACCAATTGTAGTGAGAAGGAAGGAAGGAGATCTCCACATGCACAAGACAAATGGAATTTGAATTAATATGCAGCAGAGTGAAGAGACCAGGTTGAAATGTGTTCTTCAAGAATGCCCCTGAGGAAGAACTCAGTTTGAAATGAGATAAGATCCAGCTAGAGTTAAACATTTTGAGGTCTCTTTGATTCTACTGGGAGAGTTAAGCTTGCATTTAGTTCTGTCCCATAGCAATCAGCGGGTCCTAAAAGTTCTTAGTCTTGACAATATCATGGCATAAATATATTCAGTTTGCCCCACATAAACCATAAATGTAACATTTTCAATCAATTTTGAAGCTGGAGTGGAAGTAACATCCGCTGGGGACAGCCCTTTCGTCTTCGCCACATTACAACAGGACAATTTTTAGCCCTAACTGAAGATTTGGGTCTTGTCTTGTTAGACAGAGAAAAGGCTGACACAAAATCAGCTTCCTTTTGTTTTAGAGCATCCAAGGTAAGTCATTTTTATACATCAAATGAATATGAGAAGTGCAAAAGAAAATTTGAATATGAAAATACACAAATATTGTATCTAAATACATTTTATTACATTTCTTTATTAAAAAGAAGTAAATGTCAGTGGTCAAAATTCAGTGAGGAAAAAGTGATGTTAGGGGACAGACTGCAGGAAAGGAAGCTATAGGCGGGGGGAGGGTTCAGCACTTCTCATCTGTGTTCTCCCTCTGCTCTTTGAATCGAACCACCACACCCCCACCCTTATAACGATTGGGGTTGACCTGCGTTTGAAGAGAACTGTTTGTGCCACTGCCACTTTGATTTGGTCCTCAGTTCATGGTGGACTCTGTACAATCTTTTAAACAAATGTGCTTTCTTAGAAAAGATAATACAGTGATAAGAACTGACACACACAAAAAATTGGGAAGCAAAAGACTACTTGGAGGCCTGAATCTGTCTGTAGACATTCATAATGCACCATATGTAACAACTGTTGGCCAACAATGGTGACGTGCAGAACCTTTGGATCCAGGCCCAAATCAAGACTAGGAATGGGTGAACAAACGACATCTGTTCGCTGCTCATCTCTCCTCGATTTGCGCTCACGTTTGCAGTTGCTGTTTGTTTTATTTATTTACTTGAAACATTTTAATGCTGCTCCTCTGCCAAAAAGGCTCCCAGAGTGGCTTACATATAATCAATTAACAAGACAGTCCCTCCCCGCAGGCTTACAATCTAAAAAGACACAACACACAAGGAAAAAGGAATGGGGAAGGAAGAAGGGGGGGAAATTAATTCTTCTGGCAGGGCTGGTGGAATGGCCCTGCGCTCCCTCTCATCTCCCTCCTCTCAGCCTGCTGGAATGGCTGGTGGTGGTGGCAGCTGAGGGAGGAGGAGCCTTCAGGAGGGAGGCCTTTCAGCAGAGCTGGTGGAATGGCCCTGCGCTCCCTCTCATCTCCCTCTGTACAACCCACTGGAATGGCAGCCATTGAATGTGGAAGTTCTGCAAAAATTCTCAAATTTGCACAGATTTCCCCCATAGACTAAAGCATGGATGATTTTAAACTTGTGCATTTTGAGAAAGTTGTGCATTTTGAGAAAGCTGTACATTTTTCAAAGTTTGCACAGTTTGAGGAAATTTGCATTTTGAAAAAGTTGTGCATTTTTCAAGTACATATTGCAAATGCCTCCCATTTCTCATCAGATGATCTGGGTCAGTCACTACACTACCTCTCAACCTAACCTATCTCACAGGATTTTTTTGAGGGTAAAAATAGAGGGATATTTTGTTCCTGGAGGAAAGGCAAGACGTAAATATAATAAAATAAAGTAAATAATTCTATACTAGAAAAACATAATTGTTTTACACTGACTGGGTTTGCAGGATACAGCAACCCATTGTGGGTGACAAGCCATGGTGGGTTGTCATGTCATCCAAACCTGGACCATTTCCCATAAGGTGACTTATTTGAGGGCAACAAGCCACCCTGACAACCCATAGTTTGTTCTAGGGTTGTTGGACCCATGATGGGTTGTTGTGTTGTCCGAACCTAGGCGACTGACTCCGTCGTGGATACCAGGAAGCGGCTAGCATATATGGCTGCCTGTATATGTCCCTGTCAAAAAACACCTATTGCCTTGTAAAAAAAAACCCTTTTAAAGGGGACCTAGCTAGCTGTCAAATCTCCTCCCCACCCCAAAGGGGGTGGGAGGATGCACTTTTTCACTTTCCTGAGTAGCTAGAGTCTTGTGGGGAGGTGCAAAAACTGCATCATCCTGAGGTCAGGGCAAAAAAGAAACAGATGAGGAACTTCTTTTGCGATGAAAGATCACTCACGCCTTTGGTTTCTCTTGACAGCTCACCTTTTGACAGCTGTCAGGAGAAAGCAAAGTGAAAAACCCCTATTTGGAGCCTCTCTGGGTTAGTGTCCAGGGTTCAGGGATAGTACCTGCTGTACTCTGAAGTAACAAACAACTTTAAAATATCAACTGCATTTTCCATCTCTTCAGCTTTCTGATTCTAATTATTGACAGCTTTGTTCTTGCATCATAACATCTGCTTTTTAAAAATGGATTAGCTGTATTTTAAAATATGTTTAATAAACTCTGCAGTGAAGGAGTGATATAATTACACTTTATGTTGAGTGCATAGAAAAAAAATTTATCAGCTAATTTGCTATATGTGACAGTAAAAATATTCCACTTCACTTGAGATAGATCTTTGCAAGTATACTTAATATTTTTGACTTCACTGCTAACATTCACTGCATATATTTAATTTCCCACAGCAGTCTCCATCAGCTTGATATGACATAATTTTTGTGTGGTCTTGACATTGTAACGGCATCCCCAAGGACTATATTGAAATTTCATTTCATTGTGTGTTGAAAATGTTATCTATTTATACTTAATTGACATTGAAATGTGACAGCTGTAATCCACTGGAGTAAAAAGGGAATTAACGTAGTTAAGGCAACAATGATTAAATTTACTTCTTCTGTAGTATGTTGCTTTTTAAAGAAAACCTTAATCCCCCTTTTCTTAAGCACACAGTTGTCTTTGGGTGTAATTGACTTCAGGTGCAAATTTTAGGGATGTACGAATGGAGCAAAAGCTGCGCCACTTGCATTTTGCAGACTTTCAGGCGGCTTTCGCTCCATCTTCCATCCATCAACGGACTCAAAATTTGCACGTATGCGTTTGCGCATATTTTTACAGATTTGCATTTGTGAGTTCGCATTTGCAAAAATCAGCCAAAAATGTGCAAATCACCCCCAAATGCACGATTCACGCTTCAGTCTAGTGGGGGGGCTTTGCTCATTTTCGACATTTTAAAAAAATGTGCATACTGTATATTTTTGTGTCTAAATTTGCGCAAAAATATGCAAAATAAAAAAATCAGTCCACAAGCCCCGCAGACTCTGCACAATCTGGGAAAGCTAGTACACTGTGGAATCCGTGGGGCAGACTCTGAGAAATGTGATATGGAATTGCCTAGGCAGGTGCACACTCAGAGTGAACTATACTGATTGCTTCTGCAACATGCAGATTTAAAAAAATAAATAAATAAATCCACGTAGTACAAGCTCCATAGAATTTAATAGTGGGGAACAAGAGCATTTTTTTCTTGTTAGTACATGATTCATTTTTAAGAACAGGAGTTCCTTAATAGAACTTTTTTTTTCTACTTTGGGCAATCTAGAGAAAGACTATTATGCCCAAATCCCATTGAAATTAATGGGAGGTAGGCACTTTAGTTTTGTGTGTCCCAAATAAATCCTATTGGATTAAGTTATGGCTACCTTTACAGGATTGCACCTAGGGATCTCGGAGAAATCTGCAATGGACTCAAATGAGTCCAGATCTCTGCATGTTAAATAACATTTGTTTCTCTTCATGTGCACAGTCCACCTATGTCTGGGAGCACTGGCAACACAAGTGAAAGAACAAGATTGTTACGCGAAACCCTGCATACAAGCATATCTTCTTTCGTTCTTGCTGCATTTCCTGTTTGATTCAGAAGTGTTTAATTGGTATCACAAGAATCACAACCCAACTTACTGCATGTTTTCCCCAATGTATTCTTCCGTAGTGGTAAAAGTGCCGTTTGCCGCCTCTTGTGCTATATTTGTTCGTGGAATACTTTACTAGATTTTAAAAGGCTTGTGTCCACCAAATTATGTGATTGCACTACTGATATTCTGCAAACATTATTCTCCTTCTTTTCTTCTACGGCATAAAGGAAAAACTGGATTCTGCTCACAAACGTGATATAGAGGGCATGGGAGTTCCTGAAATAAAGTATGGTGATTCTGTTTGTTTTGTGCAGCATGTAGCCAGCACTTTGTGGCTCACTTATAAAGCACAAGATGCTAAAACAACACGCTTAGGACCACTGAAAAGAAAGGTAAACAAAATATTTAAATTTCTTGTTTTCCACACTCATCCAAAATAGATATATAAAAGTTGTATACTGTCATAATGCCTTGAAAATAAAGATTTGAGAGAGCATTTCCCTTTAAGATGCACCGAATGCATTCACCATCATTATTTTACATTTGATACAGTGCTCCAGCTGTCAGTAGCCTGTGTGCATGGATATGGTTGCCCAGCTGTGAGGTGCAGGGGGTCTTTGTATTGCTCTGCTGCAAAGAAAAGATGCACTCAGCAACTACTACACAGTAGATGGTTTCACACATGAGACTTTGGGAAGCTGGGTCCACTTGGCCCCTAGTGTGCTTGTATGCATGCAGGGTCTCAGCACCTTGCCTTCTGCATGTTACCGGGATGAAGGCAGGATCTACCTTTGATTTTAGTGGAATTTGTGTATGTGCCTCTCTGAAGCAGTTTGCACCCATTGGCTCCTGTCTGATGAAACTTTATAAATGTTCAAAGAACTGTATGCGCACAGCTGAGCCTTCTTATTCATTCCACGAACTGCAGCTGCCCCATCTCCTTCAGCATTGCAAGTTGCT
The DNA here is from genome assembly GCA_021292165.1 of Shinisaurus crocodilurus. Classification (NCBI taxonomy): domain Eukaryota; kingdom Metazoa; phylum Chordata; class Lepidosauria; order Squamata; family Shinisauridae; genus Shinisaurus; species Shinisaurus crocodilurus. The sequence goes on along the minus strand of CM037876.1, from coordinate 257,146,738 downwards.
TTTTAAACTGTGCATTTAGATCTCCCACTCATTCATATATATTTTTTACCAGGGGCATTATACCTTTAAATATCCTGTTGGGAATGAGAACATCTTTATTCTGACTTCTGAGACACAACTGTACAGCATTCGTTATTTTGTTGAACATGTATGACTGCACCTCTTCTTAAAATGGTGGTGAAGAACATATGGATTAGATAGAAGATCTCAGCTCTATCAGCTCTTTGGCTGCATAATGCATTCAGAAGTCACATTCTCTGATCACAGTTTGGAGTATCAGGAACAAGCCATGTGCATGTGTGGACTTTTCTTCTCGTTCACTTACCTCTTCCCCGGCACACCTAGCTTAATATAACACTTCCTGGTTTCTCAAACCATAGTTTGCTGTGATGTCTGAATCAAGAGTGATTTGAGTAATCTTTCCAAACCAGGAAGTGAATCCTGGTTTGGAAGGATTGCTCAGTGCATAATTTGCTGGTTCAGACAATAGCAAATTGGTTTGACAAGCCAGGAAGTGTTCTATTAATCTGGATGCACAAAGGGAAGGGGGAGGGAGCATATGTGCATATGGCTTGTTCCTGCTCCTCCAAACCATGGAGAATGTAATGCCTGAATGCAGCCACTGCCACTTGCAATTTTCTCAGTTTACCATTTCCTTGTTAAGAGCTGTTCAGTCTGAATGTATTATCTGAATAAAAAGCAAAACACAAATAAATTGAATTATTTTGTATTACAAATTTAGGATTGATACAACTTCCTGTCCACCCTCACAGTAACATCAGTATATCATGCCGTTGGCACAGTGCTTAACCCATGAGAGCATGCATGACAAAATATTTATAATGCATTATTTTGGCTATTGTTTATAGGTTATATTACATCAGGAAGGACACATGGATGATGGCCTCACATTGCAAAGGTGTCAACATGAAGAATCCCAGGCTGCTAGAATCATTCTCAACACAACAAGATTATTTAGTCAATTTATAAGGTGTAGTATACCAGCTAGCTTTATATTGTTTGGATTATTCCATTCTCATATAAAAGAACATTTACAATCTAAGCCAAACAGTGTTTACTTGGAAGGAAATTCCATTAATTTAAGATTGTAGTCTTGTTTTATTTATTTGGTGCTGGTCGTTGACCGTAATAAATATATTCATTCATTCATATTAATGGTATTACTGTGATTTTATGATGATTGTTTTATATTGATTGTGAACCACCCAGGGAGCCTTCTGATTGATGGGTGGTGTAGGAATATAATAAATAAATAAATATTTTAAAAGGGAAACAGTTTTAGATTTATTATTGTTTTGATTATAATAATCATGCTTATTACTAATTTACATATCAGTTTACTTAATAATTTACTTATTACTAATTTACAACATACTTTTATATTGGCAATTGTTTTCTTTCTATTGATTCTTAGTGGAAACAACAGAACCTCAACCCCCATCACCCTGCCCATTGAAGAGGTACTTCAGACTCTGCAAGATTTGATTACATATTTTCTGCCCCCAGAAGAAGAACTAGAACATGAGGATAAGCAAAACAAACTTCGTTCACTCAAAAACAGACAAAATCTATTCAAAGAAGAGGTTAGGAAGGCTTCAGAATGTTTTTGTTTGTGCATGAGGAGAATTTGTCAGCTGAGTGCAGTTGTGATTTACCTTGCAGAAATGCTTTTAACATGTTCTTTTGTTTTAATTATACCTTCCCTATAAAGTGCATAGAGTCTTAGGGGCTCGATCTTTAAAAGCTTTGTTAGGATGCTATTCCCCCACCCAACCTACTGTGTACCCAAGAAAAGATCAAAAGTGAACCCTGAAAGGCAGCTGTTGCACTTGTGTCCTGCTTGTGGGTTTCCCATAGGCATCTGATTGGCCACTTTTTAAACAGAATGTTGGGCTAGATAGGTCTTTGGTCTGATCCAGCAGGGCTCTCCTTTTCCCTCTCCTCTGCTCTCCTCACTAGAAGGTCAAAACCAAACCAGGACACCACAAGTTCATTTGAAGGTGGGATCTTACTGACTTTTCAGGATTAAGACAACTAGAAAGTGGGTTTTATCTTCTGGGGAAGGAACATGCTGTGTTTAAACAAATGTGGGATCCCCAGCTTGGTCAATCACTTCCGTTCACTGGAAGAATGGGGGAAGGATCAGAAGTACAGAAGGGAACACACAAACCTGAAGTCAAGTACCAATCTCTAGCTCCAAGTACAATGGGAGGAGGGGATATCAAAATATCTTTTGATATTTTTTGAGCAGGACCTTTGTTTTCAACCATTAATAGATTAGTTATCTTATATGAAAAAATTAGAACATTTCTGGTGGTAAAATGTGGAGAATTCTGTTTTCTAAACAATATGGTGTAATATTCCAATGGCACACTGAAATTCAAAGATTTTTGTCAGTTACTAATTATTAGTCCAGCTACTAATTATTAGTATTCTTAGATGCACTACACAAATAATTTATAGAAGTTCTATATTGATGATATTTAAAGTGTTTATTTAACATTAATTAACATTAATTAAACTAATTTGAACCACTGTTTAATTGTTCTAAGATGTTTATAATTTCAGTGAACAAATACTTTGCAGTATGCGACTTTTGTGTCTAAAAATATTTTGAAGACAACTATCCAAAACATACAGTATATTGATGCTTAATAGTAATTAGCAAGAGATAAGTAAATCTGAGTTATCTTAGTAAATGTATAGCTTAGAATCATTACAACAGAAGATCATAAAAATGATTGATCCATCACCTCTTGGATGTGCAGCTACGCCTGTGGGGAAGTGATCCCCATAGGGCTCAGTTGAGCTCTTTTAACTTTCCCTCCCTTTGCAGCCTGTGATTGTGCAAATGTAGTGCTGAGAATACTCCTGGCCATTACCTGGAATGGGAGACCCATACTTGCCTCCTGTACAGCAATCAAACCATCTGTCTCTGCATGTTCAGGCTACTCATTCTGAAGCCAGGCCGCTATATGTCACTGTATGCATGGAATGGGGCCACTGGGGGCCAAATGAGACTTGGCTTGGGAGATCTGTAATCGGATCATCTGGTGTCTTTTTTCTTCCTTTCTTAAAAGCAGCCATGGGCGGTTCCTGATTTGGATCAGGGCTGTGATGCTGGGAAAGGGAACTTAACCCTTTCCCTGCACTATTTTCCTGATTCAATCCTCCATACACACCACGGGCCTACGCTGCTATAAGCTGTGTATAGGTATCACGATATGCGTGCCTGTCTCCGCACTCCATCTGCACTGCTGATGGAGACAGGATGATTTTAAATCAGGGAAAGTGTGCTGGGGAAAGGGTTTAAATTCTTCTCTTCCCAATGCCATGGCTCCAATCAAAATCAGTGTGTCTATGGCTGCCTTAAGCAAGGTAATAAGTGTCATCTCTACTTTGGCTCTTTGCGCACACCAATGCCAGGTAATAGCTGGGTACATTATTTTGGGCAGGGAAGGGATCATCCCCAGTATTTTTATGCTCAGTATTTGAAATGCATTTAAAACATTTATCTTACTTAAACATTTAAAAATGTGAAGGGATTCATTTATATAAGTGCATTTTTTTACTTTATTTATGATGTCTTTACAGGGGATGCTGGCACTGGTTTTGAACTGCATAGATCGCTTAAATGTCTACTATAGTACTGCTCATTTTACAGGGGTTGGTAGAGATGAAAATGGTACAGCATGGAAAGAAATTCTGAATCTTCTTTACAAATTGCTAGGTGAGTTAAATCACAGGATAGGATAATTTCCCCTATTAACAAATAACCTATTAAAGCATACTCTGCCAATGAACTAAAATATTGTTAAAATATACTTTTCCAACTTATTTCATGTTAATTTATATTATGGGGGTTCAAAGGGCATTTAGTAATAGTTTGATTAAAAAAATACATTCAGCCCAGTATGTAGAGCTTGCATTATTTATTCATGTTTGTTTGTTTGTTTGTTTGTTTTATACCCCGCCTTTTTTCCTGCAAGGAACCCAAGGCAGTTTACATAATCATCATCCTCCACTCCATTTTATCCTCACAACAACCCTGTGAGGTAGGTTAGGCTGAGAGTCAGTGACTTGGCCCAAAGTCACCCAGTGAGTTTCATGGCCGAGCAGGGACTAGAACCTGGATCTCCCAAGTCCCAGTCCAACACTCTCACCACTACGCCACACTGGCTCTGTGGAAGTAAGTTAAAACAAAACAGAATTTAAGCACAACATACAAATAATTAAAGAAATAGCAAACTGATTTGTCTTTCTGAATTTTATTAAAAATAAATAAATAGACTGGCCTGTTTCGAATTCTTCATTCCATCCAGAAATAATCCACCTGTTTTCCAGATACCAATTCCAATATGTAATATAAGTAACTTACTTTACAGTGGGCCTGTTCGCATGTAACACTAAGCCATCATGTTTTAATTAACCTGCAGGGCTTCGCAGCATGTGCCTGCTGCCACTGTGAATATGCAAGCTGCAGCGGGTGCACACCGTGTCTTGTCATGTGAACCTGGGCGTCATGGGTTATGCAAAGTTTAAATAATCCATGGATTGTTCCAGGGTTATGCAAGGGTTGTTCAACCTTCATATAGCCCGTGATGCCTGGATTTGCACGAAATGGCAAGCTGTGGCGCCCGCCTGCTGCAGCTTACATATTCAAAATGGCAGCAGGCATGCGCCACAACCCACTATGGCTTAAATAAGCCACAGTGGGCTACAGTAATCATGTAAAACCAGTCAGTGTAATTTTGGTGTGTGATCCACCTGTCACTTGACTGTGACTACTTTTTATTGAGCTGATATAGGTCCATGGAGGTCTTGAAAAAAAAAAAGTGGTGTTTTGGCGAGAGGTTTTTACAGAAATATCGAAAATTATTGGTACTAATTTAGAGGTCTGTCCAAAATTAGCATTGTTATCAATAACTGAGAAACTAATTTGTGATCAAAATACGAAGGAGTTAATTGTAAACTTGTTAACTGCGGCTAGGCTAATGATAGCGAGAAATTGGAAAGTACAACATGTTTTCCTAATAACAGACTGGAATAAGGAAGTTTGGGACATAGCCCTAAATGATAAACTAACTAGTAGTATCAAATGCAAAAAAGGATTACTAAAGAAGAATAATTTTATGGAGATATGGAATCAATTACTAGACTATGTATTAATAAAGGGGAAGGGTAACATGCCTTGTCAGGATATGTTATATTTTTGGAATTTAGACTTTATTTGATCAAGAGGATGGAAGTATATTAATTGGTCCCTTGGAGGGTGGGGGGGGAGCACTTTATGATTTATTGTATGTTGATTATGTTATATTTGTGTGATAATTTTGTATTTTGTTAAATATATTTTTTTTGTTATAATTTGTTTTGAAAAAAATAAAATAAAATATTTTTTTTAAAAAGTGGGTTTCTTTCCTTTTAAGATTCAGAAATTATTCATATGTGTATTGAACAGAGACAAAGAAGGGAGATGGGGAATTTGAAGGCTCTTGCACACAAATTAGAAAGATGCAAGGCCATAATGGGTGTGTTCATTTGGGAAATGAACACTTTATGCCCTGTTTCCACAGTCATTCTCATGATATTTTCCTTGACAGTACTGTCACCATTCTTACATTTATGTTCTGTATCAATTACCGTAATAGCTGTAGTAGATAGTAGGCTACTGTGGAGCAGTGATTAAGATTCCTGCTTTTATCTCCGCCTGCTGAAGGCTACTGACATTTCCACTTTCATCCATGTTAGTGATTCTGATGCTGGTGAAGAATAATAATTATCTCTTCTATAGTGCCTTAAAATTAGTAGGTGGACATAAGGACCACTGTTCACCATGCTGTGAGCCTCTTGCAGCTGTGTGGAATCCTCCTACCCGGAAATGTGAAAAAAACTGGAGACAGATTTAAAAGTGTACTCTCCCCCTCATATATAAGATCTTGGCTTTATTTCAAGTATGTTAACTAGTTGTATTTATGTAATAAACAATGTCCAGAAGGCTATGACACACAAATGTGAAGAAAAAGCAATACTGGATCACCATTGTTGCCCAATTTCCTTTTACTGAAAAGTCCTTTTTCATTAATTGAGTAAAGGATTAGAAGAATTATTGTACTTTCACCTGATATAGATGTTTATATGAAAAAATTGTTCATAGGAGACTATTGGGGCAATGTAGACAGATTATTTTTATGAGTACATTTACTATACCAATGCTATCAGATCCAGAAAAAATGACTTAATTATATGAAATGATTATCCACTGTCAGTAACTTTTGGTGCCTACTGAGACTGTAATAATCAATTATCCACAGTGGAATGCTCCAATAAAACATTATGAATTTCCTTATCCACTTAGGTCATGTTAAGTATAAGTGGTCAGATAGTGAATATCAGCATGTATTTGCTAGATACACAACATCTTACTAAAAATACCTCTTCTCAGAATTGATGGATCATCTCAAATCTTTCTTTCAGCTGCTCTCATTTGTGGTAACAGAAACAATTGTGCCCAGTTTTCTAATAATCTTGATTGGCTAATTAGTAAATTGGACAGACTGGAATCTTCTTCAGGTGAGATGTTTTTACTTAATATAAATGAGGTAACTAGTGCTAGTTTTGTTATCTCATATAAAAAGAATTTCCCTCCTTGTTCTTTCAGATTTCAGACACCTCAAAGCTATCCAGTGAATTAAACCCTAGAACCATTTTATGCATTTCAGTGAAACCCAATGTTACAGTTAAGATGCTGCTATGTTTTCAAAATTCAAAATTGTTTTTTACTGCCTGGGTATAACAAAGTTGCACACATTTCTTGACTTAACAAGAAACCTGAAACTGTGTAATAAAATTTATCTTGTGACAAATAGTATTCAGAAAAGCAGCACTAAATCTAGAGACATTCACAAGCTAAGCATAAACCCCTCGGTGGTGGGTGTAATTCCATTGTTCAGAATTCTGATCTGTAGTTCTGTGATAGCAAAGCTTTTAGAAGTACAGTGGCAGTGTCCTCATTTGCATAGGTTCTGTGCTGAGCTGGTTAGGACAGTTGTGTTTTGAACAAAGTTGAAGTTAGGGAGAGCTGGCTGGAGAGACAGATAAGTACGAGACTGATAGCATGGCCTCTGCTAACAAAGGAAGCTGAAGAAGCTGCCACATCTGCTTTGCTTTGAAACTGAGTAAGCTAGGCCCACTTCAATAGGATGCTTTTCTGGCTCTTCCTTTCTGGTACTGTCTGCTTTGTATTCATTTCTAGATATAGCTGTTTACCTGTGACTTATCAATTGGTTGTTCTGATAGCCTCTTGACAATACCAGGAGTGACTCTGATTACATGAAAGGGTGTGGGCTTCATTTGTACTAAATCTTTATGATTTTATTTACATTTTTATATAGAAAAGATGGGATCAATATTTTGGCTACATGCACATTAAAAATACTTAACAGCCCCATCCTGTGTGGCTACCTGTAACCCTCCGAACCCAGAGGATTACAGGCATCCAATTGAGGGTGGGAGAAGTGCGGCAGATAGGATTGCAAGGAGGAGAGGCTGAGTTACTGCCTGGATTCTGTGGAAGCTAGCGGTGCCTCGCTCCTCTCCTCCCAGCCCCTGGGAACACTCCCCCCCATGCTGGAACTGAAGTCAGTCTTCTGGCTGTGGTTCCCAGCCAGCACAGAACGAACCACACTGGCTGCGGGGTGGGGTGGGGTGGGTGCTCCATGCTCAGACTCCCCACTGCGACCTTGGAAGGGATTTCCAAGGTCGCAGGGGGAGTCCGATCAATCCTATGGCCCCCCAGGCAAGGTCAGAGGGCCATAGGATTGCTCCCTTAATCACAAGATTATAAACATCTTTATTGTGGACATTTTATTATTCTGTCTAAAGTGCAAAAGATGGCCCATATGAATGGGTTTGCCTTTTAGGGCTAAGGGCTCACTCTTTCCAAAAGTGGCCACCATTTGAACCTAATTCTTTGTTGATGACTTTGCTGGCCTTGGATGAAGGTGTATTTGAAGAAAAATAATTATATTTTACCTGCATTTTACATTTGGTAAGAGATGGTTTTTGGAAACCTAGACCTGAGTTAAATAATTTTCTCTTGAAGCCCTAAAGCATGTTTCAAACAACATAATTCTTTACAGATTAGAGATGAAATAGACCAAGAATGTAGAGGTATTTTCTTCCTTTCCTTTAGGATGTTCTTTTCTTCAGTTTTTGAATTATGTTCAGTACACTCTATTCTTTAATGTCAAAATGATATCTGTGCCTGCGGTATTCATACAGGTATTTTGGAAGTGTTGCACTGCATCCTGATTGAAAGCCCAGAGGCTTTAAATTTGATAGAAGAAGGCCATATCAAATCTATCATCTCATTGCTGGATAAGCATGGACGCAACCATAAGGTATGCTTGGCAAATGCAAGATGTGTCATTAATCTGCAGAAGAATGTACAGACAAAGCAAATGGGTCTTTATAATACACCTGTATGCTGTGTTGCAAAAGGAAGTAAACACATAATAATGAAAATCTGTTCCTTTGCAAATAACAAAGACAAGTGTGAATTCTAAATACAGATTTTTTTCTTTGTTTATGCTAAATCTAGGTCCTCAAAAGAAATTATTTTCCAGTGTCTTATAAACAGACTGTGCAGACGTAATATTCTGCTAATCACAGCTAACAAACTGGTACCCAGCCTCAGGAATGTATGATCTTTCCATGGAACAAATCCCCCTTTCCTTTGTAGTGGTTGAGCAGTTTACAAACACTGTAAGCCAAGGATCTGAAATCCACTTCAAACCATAGTTTTCAAATGCTGCATTAATGGAAAAGCTGGTTAGTTTTAATGTCCATGGCAACCAACTGCTTAACCTACAGTTAGGGCAGAGGAGGAATTTATTCTAAGGAGGGGAATGCTGTGAAAAGGGCATGTACATTTCTGGGTCTGGTACCTGATTTGTAAATGGATTTTTTTTAAAAAAAACAACAAGTGTTATGTCTTCACTGTTCCGTTATATGGTAGGTTGTATATGTTGGTGTTATCTTTGAGCAGAGTGTGTGCGAGTTGGGAGATTTATAATCTTGTCTCTGTGTGCTAGCAGAGGCCTGAAATTCCACACACAGATCTTCCAGATCTCACCTCCCCCCGTGCAGCATGCAGCGTGTTGTGCCAGTTTCTCCAGCCCAGTCAGCCTTGTTGTCAGACTGCTTCCAGCTTCCCTGTTGCAGATTAATCCATGGAGTCAGGAAACACTCTGTAACACCACAGGTCTAATTCTACCTGTTTATTCACTTAGCAAGTAAAGTTCTACAGAGTATACATTTCCTAGTTACAGTCCATGTGCAGAGTATAAATGCATAGCAAGCATTACATCCAGTGGAGTAAGTTGAGCTTCACTCCACCTCAGCAAAGACGTTACATTGTTGCAGTAACAAAGTCCAGCAAGAAGAACAAAGGAGAAGAGAGAAAGCAGTCCTGCTTCTCTCGAAGATGGCTTCAGACAGAAAAACAAGTTAGCACGTCATCAGAACATACAAACCATGTGGCTAGCTCATATTGCTCTCACGGTCTAGCTTCCCATGCGAAAAACACGGGAATCCAGAAACACATAACAAACCTGTTTACAGCCATTCTGTCCCTTCCATGTGTAAACAGTGTGCTGCAGCTGGTGAAGTGATACATATCACAATAGTATAATTATAGGAAACTGAAAGTGCAATTCTATACATGTCTGCTCAGAAGTAAGTCCCATTGAGTTCAGTAGATAAGTGGGTATAGGATTTCAGCCTGAATGACAAAGCATATGGATGAAGGTATGCAATGGATAACTCTGAAGCAATTGAAGCAGTGGACAAGTTTTACAGAATTATTTGCATTGGGAATAGAATGAGGCAATGAAGCTCAGGCTAACTACTTCCTGGACATATAAAAAGATCTAGACTGAAACACAATTTCAGATAAATCCTATTGAGGCACTTGCCCGAACACATGAAGGCCAAGCCCTGCCACCAACTTCCCAGTGTGGCGTAGTGGTGAGAGCCAGTGTGGCGTAGTGGTGAGAGTATAGGGCTGGGACTCAGGTGATCCGGGTTCTAGCCCCCACTCTGCCATGAAACTCACTGGGTGACTTTGGGCCAGTCACTGACTCTCAGCCTAACCTACTTCACAGGGTTGTTGTGAGGATAAAATGGAGAGGAGGAGGAGGATTATGCAAGTCACCTTGGGTTCCTTGCAGGAAAAAAGGTGGGGTATAAATGAAATAAATAAATAAAATAAAACTTCTCTACGCACTGGGCTTCTCTTCAGACCTTTGCACATTCAGTGCAAAGAACTGTGGAGGGTCTCTAAGTGTGTTCAGCTGAATGCACATAGAAGCATCTGCAGTTGGGAACTCTTTCCTATCAGGCTTCCCGATCACGCTGAGGCTTCACAGCACATCAAACCAAACTCACTTAGAAAGCCTTTTCAGACCGTAGAAAGCACTGAACAGCAGGGATGCTTGAGTGGGGCTTGTGTGCATGGCCCTTCCTCCTCTCCACGTTATGCCCTTGTGTATTTTCTTGAATGTCTGAATAGGGCTATAGTTCCCCTTAGAAGTAAAAAAAACATTGGAACGAGTATTGTGTTATGTATTGGATGCTTCTATGACCAACATCTAATAATATCTTCTAGGTTCTTGATGTGCTTTGCTCTCTCTGTCTCTGTAATGGAGTAGCAGTGCGTGCTAATCAGAACTTAATCTGTGACCATCTTCTTCCTCGAAGAGACCTACTCTTGCAAACACGGCTGGTGAATGATGTGACAAGGTATCAGGCATATATCAGTTACATGGATTGTGTTTTATTGAGTAGAAGTCATTTAATGAGATCACTGTAACGGAATAGCTAGCAATGTCAGTCTACACCATTATTCTTCAGGGCCATATAGTTCTTTCTGCCACAGTAATGCTTCTTGTGGTTCCTACTGTGTTGTAGAGATCTATGTGGGACCTATGTTTATTGACGAAATTAAACATGTCACGTTCCCAACACTGAATGCCTGTCAAGACTAAAAACTTGCAGTTGCTAGAAACTGATGTTGGAACAGTTGAACAAATATTTTAAAAATTAACATGACAGGTTGTGGCCCCCCTTGCTTATCAATGGGCCACTAATGGTGAGAGTGGGATAGATTTGCTTGTCTGATGTGCAGTGAGATCCTGAGCATGTTTACTCGGAGCCTAATTGAGTTTAACGGGATTTACTGTTAAGTTTGCTGCAGCAGCCTTAGATTTTTTCCTAAGCCACAAAGTGTGACTTGCCATCCAGTGAACTTCATGACTGGGTAGGAATTTGTTCCTGGGCCTTGCGAATCCAAGACCAGTATTATATCAATTGCACCACCTGGACATTTTCATTTTCCAGTAATTGACTAGTAATTGAGTACCCTGAGCACAAAACTGTTGGATACGCTGAAAACAAGAGTATTATAAAATTAGGTCTCGTAACTGAAAGGTTCGTTTTGCTATTGCTTGTGCCCTTGTCTCATAGGTAGTTCCAAAGCAATATATTGTTTTAAGTTTTGTCTACTAATTTTATCTTAATCTGGATCAATATATTAATATATTCTTATTTATCATTATGGTTTTCACGCAGTAAATCATGTTTCAAAATGTATTGCTAGACAGACACATACACATATAGTAATACAACGCATTTTATACACTACTTGTTCTCTGTTATCTTTTAGTATGAGGCCAAACATATTTCTTGGAATCGCTGAGGGCTCAGCTCAATATAGGAAATGGTACTTTGAACTAATAATTGATCAAGTAGACCCATTTTTGACGGCAGAACCTACACATCTGCGGGTTGGCTGGGCCTCTACATCAGGCTACGCTCCTTATCCTGGAGGTGGGGAAGGATGGGGAGGCAATGGTGTTGGTGATGACCTCTACTCCTATGGCTTTGATGGACTTCATCTATGGTCTGGTGAGAACTGACTTAAAACTGTGAACAAGAGCAAACAGTGTGAGCATTCTCAAAGCAGCTTTTTTTTATTATTTAAGGGAACCCTGTGGCCTCCTCGAAAGCACAGTGTTTGCCTCCCCAAATGTTCATGGGTAAATATTCAGTGCCTGTATTATTAGTTTAATGCTAACAGTAAGTTAGGGGCAGGCAAAAAAGAATTAAGCTCTCAAATATATTTATTTTCTATTGAGCCTTTAAATGTGTCAGGCTAGTCTTTTGTTTTGTTTTGTTCAAGAGCTTTGGCTACAAAACACTGAATGGTACTCCCATGCAAACCCAATTTAAATTCATGGGAGTTGTGTAGAACTCCTTTGTTGTGTTAAATCAAATGGAAAATTGAGCATTTTAAAAGTGCATACTTTTTGAAACTGAATAACAGGAAAGAAGATAATGAGTTTTCTTTGTATTAGATTCTGCCCTTCAATCTGTAATTCAGAACTATTTTTGCTATGTCTGTAATTACTAACATTCTTGCAATATATTTGATATATATCCTCAATTAAGATAGATTTTTACAATCACTGTAGAACATTATGAGATATTGTCACGGACTGGCAATGCCCTGTTCCATGAGTAGAAGGGAAAACAGGCAAAATAGTGTGCCCACACTCCTTTTTGTTCTTCCCTTCCTGTGGCCTTCCCCCCCTCCGGCTGTGTCCACCAAACCAGCCTTAAAACCCTCTAGGTCTCAGGTATCTACTTTCTTTAGGTAGTGTGCGGGTTGACTAATAGATGCATGGTGGGCAACCCAAAGCAAGAGACTATAACATTTCAAATAACAGTTTACATTTTACTGAAGAAAAATGTCAACAGGAAAAGGTTTTAAAATTTGAATGGTTATATATATATATATATACACACACACACACACACACCATAAAAACAACAACAACATGAATCTGTAAAGCAGGATAAAAATACAGTAAATAAATGACCAGTAATAAACACACCCAGCGAACCTAACTGGACTGTGTCCCTATTTATCCAGGTCACTTATCCAAGCAATGTCTTACTATCATTGGTCTAGCTCTCTCAATCTGTTCTCAAGTTCTAGCAACTGTAATTGTTTCTTTCCTCTAATACTCTGGGCTTCTTTCCTCCCCCCTCCCCCCTATTCATTCTGTTTCTCTCTGCTTCTCTTTAGTCTTCTAAAATTAGTTTTTCTTTCTTTCCCCAACTCCAACCAACCAGGAGGGTAGTTTCTTGTTCATTTTAGCAAACTGAGTTTCTATTTCCTGAATTAAAACTTTTATCTCTGTCTTCCTCTGACCTTCTGTTGAACTTCAGAATCCCATGCTCCACTGAGCACAACTTCCTGGCCTCTACATTCTAACTCACCTTTTGACCTCTAAACTCAAATGACTAGCTGAAATAATTTTGGCTGTAATGTCTAGCGCACACAAAAAGTTTTAACTCCATAATGCCCTCAACCCAAATTTAATTTAAAAAATGGGGGATGGTTCTGTTCCTTTACAAATATAGATAATACAAAATGAAGTGTTATCATACTGAAGGTTGGATTTTGTGTGAGAATAGGAATATTGTTTATGCACGTGAGGATGTTTAACATATTACTGAAATACTATTATTGAAATACTTTTAATGCTCCTTTCTTATAGTAGTTGTAATCTGGGGTCTGAGTGATATACCAGATTACAGAAAAACTTTCCCCATGCCAGGAGTCTACATGGCTAGGATTATCAGTATGGATAATGTATCTAGGGATGGATGGATAAGTCTGCTTCCGGTCCGTGTTAGTTTCACAAGTGTTCAGTCATAAATCCATCTAATCCCATTTCTGCATCACTCTGCAATTTTTTTTAAAGCCACATAAAAATTGCATTTAAATTGAATGGTTCCCCCCTCCTAAAATCCACATTTTTGTATACGTTTTTTGAGCTGACAACTGCATCACAAAATTCAGAGAAGTGAGTTCTGATCCACATATTATTTCAGGAAGTGCCAAGTTGCTTAGTTTAGTCTGCTTAAAAATGTGGTTGAAACAAAATCTTTGAGCATCTCTAAATATCTCTCATTTGTTTGAATATTCAGCTAGAAGCATTTGCAAGAGAAATGAAAGGACATGCTCATATTTTGAGTTAAAAAGAAATGTGATTTGAAATGCTATACAAAATATCCTAATTCTTCACAAAAACAGTTTATTCTCTTTGCTTTCAAAATCAAAAAGTTTTTTTCCTGTGACTGCCTGCTTATTAGGTCGAATACCCAGAGCAGTTGCATCTATCAATCAGCATTTGCTAGCATCTGATGATGTGGTCAGCTGTTGCTTGGATTTAGGGGCACCCAGCATTTCTTTCCGCATTAATGGGCAGCCTGTGCAAGGAATGTTTGAGAACTTCAACACTGATGGACTTTATTATCCTGTGGTGAGCTTCTCGGCAGGTGTCAAGTAAGTAGATTCTTCTTTCAGATTAATTGACATGTTTTGCCAAGCTATTGTATTAAGCACTGCCAAACATGGTCACTACACCCTACTTCTGAGGTAGTTTGCAGCTGTCAGTCATGAAAAGAAAAACAATTTTATGTTGAAACCCTGAGTCATAGATAATGGACAATGAAATATAGAATATTTGACACTTGTCTTTGGTTCAAATTATTCCCAGGTTGGCACTGAGTGAAGTCACTATTATTTAATGATTTTTTTCATGTCCTATGTGAAATTATTTATGTCTCTGTCATTTATCAATGGACAAGTGTCTACACATAGCACCATATTTGGCACTAACTGAAATCTTTTTTGGCAGCATCAACAAGAGGTCAGACTCTCTTCCCACATAAAAAGATTTAAGGAACAGTGATGAATCGGTATGGCTTATGCTTCACTGCTCAGTTCCATAAAATAATACAAAGACCTTTGAGATTCAGCTGTGTTCACGTGTTAGGGATGTGTGAGGAATCTGATAGGGGGGTGAAAATCCGATGGATTTTCTTGACTCAGCCACATGGATTCTGTTCTGTCAACCCTGCACTGGTGCTGACTCAACCTGATGCAAGTTGAGTCAGCACACAGACTTCAGTTTTTAAAATGAACTGTGATTTCTGTTTGTTTGTTTTTTATTGTGGCATATATATTTTTATTTTTAAACACAAAAAATAAAAGGCAGACAAAAGAACACAAAAACTAAACTAAAATGGACTTCAGATTTTTCAACAACAAAGTATGAGTAACATTATATGCCCTACTCTATAGTTACAAAACTATTTCTCTTTTTTCTCTTGTCAGATATTCTTATTCTTGTTCATCCATCTCACAAGTTCACAAAACATCATTTTAACCATAACCATAGGTTTTAATTCTTCTAATTAAACAATACAAAGCATTTCTACTCATATTTAGTAAGGTTCCCTGGCTTCTTTCCACTTATTTATAAAAGAGACAACCTTTTTAACCACATATTTTCCCATTTCACCCCTAGCTCTCGTATCTTTTAACAATTTTAAGCCCATATTTGTTTACATCCCTTCCAATAATCTTCCAGTAATATTTTTTTTTAAAGCTGGGGAGAGTTGCATAAAATTTGGGCCTCTGCTCTGCAATTTGTGAAAATTTATGCAATTTGTGAAAATTTGCGAAAATTGCACAGCGGAGGCCTGAATTTTGTACAAATCTGTAATTAACTGTCAGAAAATTCAAGGTGGAGTGCGTACATATGCAGTAAGAGGAGGATGATTCCATACTGCTCATGTTAAATGCTACAACAAAAACGACAGCAATGACTTGAGTCTAACGAGTCGGCCCTGATTTGTGACAATTTACACAACTTGCGCTAGAGATCTGCAGTTCCTGGCTCCAAATTTGCACAAATATTTTAGGCAAATTTGCGGAAGCTGAAAACACCCTCCCCCCAACTTGGCCCACTCTTGGCTGTTGGGCTGGAATTTTGTCGAAAGTCTGTCGAGCTCAAATGGAACGAGTTTTCCAGTGTCACACATTCTCAAATGTGGTACCCTACTCAAGTTCATATAATTTTTAAAAACTGTGGTGCATTTCATAATTAATTCCTGCCCTCCTCCCCTTTAACAAAACAATAGCCCCTTCCTTAAGATATTATTTTAGTTACATAAGGGCACAATCCTAACTGAAGTTAGGCAATTTTTAACATATGTCTGACTCTTCCAAAAATTAGTGGAGACCTAGAATTGCTAGCTTTTGTTGGATCATGCCCTAAACTCTGATATTTAAGTGATTCCATTTATTTTTACTATCACCACTAGAACACCGACACTTGAAAGACCACTCTGAATACACACCTTGTTCCAACAAAAGCTGGAGGTTGACGGAGGCCTTATAGCTGCCTTGGTCCAGATCACCCCTCCTAGACTCCACCACTTCTTAAAGGAATAACCTTCTGGTTTGGAGGTGAAAGTTTCACCTCATCTCCATGGCTTCTTACATAGTGTTGGTCAGGTGATGTAGAGCTGAGAGCGCTTCGCTCCTCAGGTCAGGCTCAAAGGGAAACATCTGTTAGGATCCTGGCTGGTAGGCAGCAGGATACTCAGTTTCAGTCTCAGGAACCTAGTCATGTTCTTCAGCTGGCAGTATAGCAGCCCAAACTGCAGCCCAGGTCATCCTCCTCCAGCTCTGAGCCTTGGTTTTTGCTTGAGGCTGGGACCATGACATTCTGACCCTCAGAAGTGGCTATTTGAGAGCAAAGAGGCTGTAGCATGAGAGAAAAGGCAGGAAAACTCGGTTGCATGAGTGCTCATGCTTCTGTAAACCATGGGAAACTGTAGTGGCAATTATATTTGAGAGGAATTATTGAGGCATAATATGTCAAAGTAGCAAGCATTGTACAAATTTTTCAAGCTTGAATTCTAATTTGAAAGAAAGATCTATTCAATAAGTTCTATTCAATAAGGGAGGATGGAGGATTTGTTAGTTGGACATATGGTCAACCCAAGAATAGACTTTCAGACAGTTCTGGATGGGATTGCAACCCCCCTTTAAGGACCAGATTCATAATGTGAGGGTGTTCCTGGATCTGACTTGGTG
Source organism: Shinisaurus crocodilurus (assembly GCA_021292165.1). NCBI lineage: Eukaryota > Metazoa > Chordata > Lepidosauria > Squamata > Shinisauridae > Shinisaurus > Shinisaurus crocodilurus. Next base: position 257,129,697 of record CM037876.1, on the reverse strand, counting down.
GCTAGATAAACAGGTGGTGACTGTGAATAGCAGTGCTTTTGCACAACTTCACTTGGTATGCCAATTGCAGCTATTCTGAATGAAGGTAGATCCTGCCAGAGTTGTGTATGCCTTGGTTAAGGTTTCTTCCAGGTTGGACTACAGTAACACACTGTACATGGGACCGTCTTTTGAAAAGTGTGCAGAAGCGGACAGAAACAGAAATTAACAGATTAGTCAATCCCTACTGACAGGTGCCCATCTTTGTGATCAGGTGACACCTATATTGTTCCATCTTCATTGGCTCCTAATATGTTTCCAGGCCCAGTTGAAAGCCCAAAACAGTTTGGGACCTTGATACCCGAAGGATTGCCTTTTCCCAAATGAATTTCGACACCAAACCATGACTTCCCCCCTTTTTTCTGGGGGGATAGGGGCAAATGGGGCAGCGGGGGTTGCACTAGGGGGCAGTGGTGGGCACATGGTGTAAATGAAAAGGAATCTCAAGAAGGAATCCAAAGGTTTTAAAAACCTAGCTAATACTTATCAGCTTGGAAAAAATATTAAATGGGAAGATTCCTATTTTAAAAGAAGAGAGGCAAAAGATTTCATAAGGTTGCTTACCTTTGTAGATAATCTCTCATGTAGACCTAGAAGGAACTGAATCCCCAGGGGCATTGGAGAGAGCAGGACCTTTCAAAGGATAGGGATAAATCTGTTTGTTATGACTCTAAGCAGATAGGCAGACTGTCTATGACTTTCTGTGATAAAAGAATCCTTGGGGCTGATTCATACATTTATTTCTGTGTCAGTGAAGTCAGTCACTTTGCCACATCATTTCCACATAGAAAGCCATTTGTCTGAAATAACCCCTATGTAAAAAACTCCAATATTATCCTTCAAATCAAACCTACCATGGTGAGATATTCACATGGATGGGAGTTATTTCAAACAAGTGGCTTCCTACATGAAAAATGAGTTTGTAAAGCACTACTTGTAGACATAACAGTCTCCAGAGGAGTAGCTGCATTAGTGTGCATTGCAGCAAAAATAGCAGATTCTTAATAGCTCCATAAGGACTAACAAATTTATTATGGCATAAGCTTTTATGGACTAGACTGAGGATAACACTTCATGTATCTTATGAAGTGGACTCTAATCCACAAAAGCTTATGCCATAATAAATGTGTAAGTCTTTAGGGTGCCACAAGAATTTTTGTTGCTTTTGCTCCTAGTAGAATATGTATCTCAAAAATAAATATGTGATGCTTGATTAATATGTTCAAGCAGCCATGTGGGTGGCTACTTGAAGTCGAACTATAGCTTAATGTGGCAAGCAGTTCGTTAAAGCTCTTTTCCTTTGCAATTTAGCCATTTTAACCGCAGCATGATAAGTTACCAAAAATAGAGATTGCAATGGTGTGGTCAAAAATGTATGTATGAATTGAATCAGACCTTAAAACAGGCTTGTAAATAGCTATTTGCCTGTGGCAGGTAAAAAGTGCCTCCAAGTGACTTAACAAGATTTTCTTGAAAAAAGAAAAAAAGAGCCAGTGTGGCGTAGTGGTGAGACTGTTGGACTGGGACTCAGGAGATGCATGTTCTAGTCCCCGCTCGGCCATGAAACTCACTGGGTGACTTTGGGCCAGTCACTGACTCTCAGCCTAACCTACCTCACAGGGTTGTTGTGAAGATAAAATGGAGAGGAGGAGGAGGAGGATTATGTAAGCTGCCTTGGATTCCTTGCAGGAAAAAAGGCGGGGTATAAATATTATAAAAATAAATAAATAAATAAATGATAATTATATTTTCACTAAATAGGAAGAATTGGAAATTCCTTTCAGTCTTTTGGCATGGTAGAAATTACTTTCACATAGGAAGGTTACTAAAAAAAATGTTGTAGCAGGCTATTAACATTGGTGGACTTATTTATGAGCCTGCCTGAAAAGCTAACATGAGCAAGCCTAAACATTTTTACTCAGAATTAAGTCTTACTGTGTTTAATGGGGATTATTTTCTAGCATGCTTTAAATAAACTACAGATCTGTAAATTTACTTGAAACAGATTAGGAAATAGTTTGAAAGCTCAAGAAATGATCTATATGTTGGATCTGGAGAAAGGCCCATGGAAGAGGGCTGTCAGAAGCTGAATTACCGTATTGTTCCAAGTATAGGCCGCTCCTGATTATAAGCTGCACCCTTAAAGTTTGGTGCTATTTTAAAAAAATTAAATTTAAAAAAAAGTTTTAAAAAGTTAAAAATTTAATTTCCCCCCCTTTCTCTTTCGCTTTTTGGCTTGTTCCAAACAAAGTGTGACTGCCCTCGTCCTTCCCTCCACGTGGTATCGTTAATCGTGTGTGTGTGTGTGTGTGCGCGCGCATGTTTTTTCGATTTCATTTGGTTGAGTGGATTGGGGGGGCAAAGTGCGTGCGTGTGTGTGTGCCTATTGATATTAATTTCTTTGGTGACTTTAGTGTGTTGGGGGGACGCAGAGCTTACCGCCGGATCGCTGCTGCAGTTGGGGGGCTTCCTGTGCGGCGCCCGGTGGGCGGCGCGGCTTTGTCCAAATTGGTCTCATTTTGCGGCGGAGCCCACGTTTTCCCGCCAGGCGCGGCGTGGTGTGTGTGTGCAGTGTCTCTCCCACGAGCTACTCCTCCATACATTCTACACTTCCCTGCGATCCCTGGGGACTTTCACAGTTCACTACATAAATACTCTTGAAATATGACTCCCATGTAGTAGGAGAAATACAGGAGTCAAGTTTGGCTGAGTAGCCATGCAGGCCGCCAGCAATTAACCTCCAGAAAGCAGCTGAATCATTCGATTTGGATGAAGTTATTAAACTCTGCCAAAGATCTTTCTGTGCCTGGTGCTTTTTCCTCTTGATTAAGGCGTTGTATTTCCTTTTCAACCCAAACCATTCATCGGGGATCTTTGCCATATTCTGTTCCCTATATCGTCTGTATATGGCCACTAGATTCTTTTTCGCCTCATTGCATTCCCTATCGAACCGTGATTTAGAATTATAAGCACGGAGGCTGCTTCCGTGAGCGGCGGCCGCTGCTGGGGGCAGTCTCCGGCCGTTCGAGTTGTCCCCCAGGCGTGCGAGCGTTGGCGTCTCCATGAGCAGCCCTGCTTTCTCCACAAAATACGAGGCGAGCGGGCACACCGGGGCGGTATTTTTTTTTCAACATTCCGATTGTAGGCTGCACCCCTAGTTTAAAGCCTTACATTAGGGGGGGAAAGTGTGGCCTATACTCAGAACAATACAGTACTTGTCCCCCTCCGCCCAGCATCCCCCCCAACTACCTGAAATGCCTCTACTGAGAGTAGGGGAACAGTCTCCTGTTGTATGGGAAACTGGTGGAGGCATGGAATGTGCCTCTGACAGATTTTCAAGGCTTTCCCCTTCCCCCTCAGCCAGTTTCTGGCAGTCCCTTTCCATGGGCTTTTCTTTAGATCCAACCCAATAGGTTGTAAATATTCCTGGAAAAGGCTTGGAAGGCTTGGAAATGCATGATATGGGTGTTAATTTTCTTTGTAGAACTATGCTCTTTTAGATTTATAAATGGCTCAAAGTATATTTCTCCCTTCATAAAGTGAAACATCATTCTTAAAATTTTTTTAAACCTTTTCTCAGTTATAAATCCCTTTTTTTGAAATGATGATCATTCAGTTGTATATTGAATCTGAAGGGTTTAATCAAAATCCATAAATCCAAGCCAAGTTCAAAGTTCAAAGTCTGTGAGTCAGTCCAGAGTTGTTTCAGCCAGTGGTTCAGCAGGTAGGAATCCAAGGAGCAGAAAGAGCACCAGAAATCAGAGTCGTTGCTTCCTACAACAAGTCTCTTGTCAGTTCTCCCATTATATACCTTAGCTCTGGCCTCACATTCAGTCTGAATCCGAGCTGGGGTCCTGACAGGGATAGCAAGCTTGTAGCCTCCTCCTGCACCTCCTCCTGCACCTCCTCCTGGTCAAGCGCCTTTCCATGTGCCACTTCTCCTGGCAATGTTGTGAGGGCTGCAGCCCAGAGGTCCCTTCCCCCATTGAATCAGCCTCGCCGTTCAAGGCCAGGTCCTGCAGCTGTGGCGCGTTAGCCGGTTCCTCCTGGGTTAGCTCTCCTTCCTCCTGTTCACTGAGGGGAGGGGGACTTGCCAAGGTCAGATGGCCTTCGCTCCAATTTCCTGCAGCTGGATTCTCCTCTCCCTGCTCCAGCTCAGAGTCTGAATCTGTTTCTGAGCTGGGGCCTGTCTTGGGGCTGGAACAAGTTAGGGATAATCTTTATCACAAGCAGAGATAATCAAGGAGGATCCTTAACAAGCATATACATCTTGAGAATTTTGTTTCTGGAATATATATATACACTAATACCTTGGATTGCAAGTAACTTGGTCTGAGAGCGTTTTGCAAGACAAGCAAATTTTTTAAATAAATTTTGACTTGATAAACAAGCGACGTCTTGCAAACTGCTCACCTTGAGCGGGCATAGCAGGCCGAAATCGGCCCCGCTCACGCCCGCCAGAGACTCGCTTTGATATAAGAGTGTTTTGGATTACAAGCACGGTTCCGGAACGAATTATGCTTGCAATCCAAGGTATTACTGTGTGTGTGTGTGTGTGTGTGTATAATCTGTATATATATAATCTGTATATATAAATACATTGAAAGCTGAGAAATAACATGAAAGAATCTCTCATCTATCTCACTTGCTAAGAGGGTTTAGAAAACTCAAGGGTCCAGATGTGTTGACATGAAAAGTCAACATCGTTGAGATAAATGCCTGGTGCTTTTTGTAACCGAACAGGTGGTATGCTAAATAATGATGCTTCAGGGCTGCCTGTATCTGAAACTCTCAGTGTCATAGAAAAAACTATTAGGTATTTGACATATTCCTGAAACTCATCCTAGAAAAATTATGTAAAATGGCTAGAGATGTCATCACAGCTGCTCAGGCAGTTGGGGAACAGGCCTAACAAAATATGTTCAAATGATTGTTATGATCATTTGTGTCAGTTCTAGTACAGAACTGGTGTTCTGTATTAGCTAAATATTGTGTATAACAATTTCCATAAATTTTGACTCGGTAGTCTTGTTCTTCTATAATGAACTGGTGGTTGGTAAGAACAAGTTGGTGTTAGAACCTCTGCTCACATCTGTTACTGTATTTGGAAACAAATAATGAAACAAAGAAATAATTTTGTAAGTCAGCTAAATGAAATTAAATCAATGTTTACCTGGAAACTCTCCATCATGAAAATATATTTCTCTGGGATTTTTATAAAAGGTACAATATAGGAAGTGCTAGTGGAAAGTTGTTTATCTAATTCTGTCCTCCCATTCCTCAGAAGTGTTTCAGTGTTATCCTCTGCATATCTTATCTCAAAGGGTATTTCAAGTTTAACCATATTGTAGCTATTATGCAATACTGATACAAGTATTATTTTTACACTCATGTGCCACTCTGCCCATACCATCATAGTGTAAGTACTTTTCCATTTTGTTTTAAATCCCAGTGAATATGTGCTCTACACACAGCACCCATATCATGTTATGATTGCCAAATTTCTGTTTATGATGCCACAACTATACCAGGCACATGTCATAAATGTTTGAAGCCGGAACTGGTGGCATTAATTGCCCCATGCTTAAGATTCCAAGTGGGAATTATGTTGGTTGTTGTATGCATCTCGCTCTCGCTCTCCTGCCTTAAAGTGCCAGCGATCATTTTAAGGCAAAAAGAGAGTGAGTGAGGCATATGTGCAACTACTATAGTGCTGTATTGGGTTTCTAGGTTGCAAAGAAGAGAGAAGTCTGGATGCCATAGCCCTGTACTGCACTTTCCGGTCTGGAAACCTTGCACAGCACTATATCACTTGTGTGCATTCAGTTTTCTTTCTTCCTTTGCCTGAAGAGATGGAAGGTAAACAGGCTGATATGCACGTAGTGCAACATGGCCCTGCACAGTATTTCTGGGTTGGAAACTGATGCACAGTGCAATTTATGCTGCCACTCCTAGCTTTAAATCCTAGGCTGCTAGGATATTGCAGCAGCAGGTAACTGACGACAGTGACTAGGTTCACACAGCATGGCAACCCATCATGGGTAACTAGCCATGGTGGGTTGTTGTGTTGTCTGAACTTGGACTGCTTCCTGCAGGGTGGCTTGCTTTGGGAGAACAAGCCACCCTGACAACCCGTGGCTTGTTCTAGGGGTTGTTCAACACACAATGGGTTGCTGTGTTGTTAAAACCCAGGAGATCAATTTCATCGTGGAGTACAGGGATCAGCTAGTGAGCCGCTCAGCAAGAGTAACAAAACCCTGGCCGCTCTTGGTGATCTCGCCCATGCCACTGCCAGTGACAGCCTCTCCACTGATGTCCAAGCAGCACTTTGGAGCAGCCGTTGCTGGCTTGCCACCTTAATTTTTTTTTTAAAAAAAAAAAAAATCGGGCCCAGAAATGTGCGCAAATGTCTCCGTATTATTTTTGTTGTTGTTGGTCTTTTGCAGTTGAGCAAGTGCGCTCTTCCAGCTTTCTGATATATGTAGTCTTTCCTGGTCAATGCCCTTGTCAGTTAAGGAGGGCAACATGTAGCTAATTGAGCAGCAATAATTGTAATGGATCTGAGTCAAGACTAATTATTTCCTAACAGGGATCTGGCTCTGCTGTTACTATGACCCCATGTTCTGCTAAATGCAAAAAATTAAAATAAAAAATGTACTTAAAGTCAGTGACAAACAATAGGTAGATAATACTGATTTTTGTCTGTAGAGACAGGCTGAGTTTACCAAGTCAGAAATCTTAGAAGATTTCCTATGGGGCAACAACATTTTGCACATGTTCAGGCACTGGAAAACAAAGCTACAACAGCACAGTGCTTTAAAAATTTTTTTGCTGCAATTGCTTGGCTTCAACCTGTGAGACAGTTGACACCTATGAATACTAGTTGACTACCCTCCTCCTTTAACCATCTCATGCCTATGTGTAAGAAAGAGGCATGTGTACGGGCAACCACAGCAAATGGGGAGAGAACAATTGGGATTTATTTATTTATTTATGCAACAGATTAATATTTCACTTTTTAGAAAAATACATTCTTACATGCAGTTTACAAAATATATAAAAACAATAATGACAGTAAAATAGCAGTAACCTGAATAATAAAACAGCACAATTAAAAAAACAAAACACTAGACATCATGTGCTATAAAACTAATCATCAAAGGCCTTCCAGAATAAACTTTTTCAAAGTGTGTTTAAAGCTGCAAAGAGGGGGTGGGCTGCCAGATTTCTCCAGGGAAAGAATCTAGGAGCTACTGTAGAAAGGACCCTGCCTCCAAAAGGTCTAATTTAAAGAGAGGACAGAGAACAGAGTTTGAGATAAACTCAAACGTTAAAGTAGTTCTTGAATTTTCCAGAGAGCTCTACTGTCCAATGGGCTCATGTACTCATCTGCCTGCTCCATCTTGATGTCATTGTCCACATTTTCTTGTCTATTTGGGTTTCTCAGAGCCCTTGGTGGGGGAGATTGCTTTGCTTTCTTTTCTTTTCTCATTTCCTACTAGGGCCTGAGGATGTGCCTTCGAGGGCAGATACGGGGCCAAGTGGGGGGTTTGTGGGGACCCCCATCAGTGTAGTGATGGGTAGAGGAAGATATGGTGTTGGGAGGAGGGCTAGCCAGGTAAGGGGAATGCAGCCCAGTCAATTAATGGCTGTGCCGTGTTCTGACCTCCGCGCACCCGCAGGCTTGGTGGTTGCCCTATTAGCCTGCCCTCAGGTCTCCAGATGCTGCTTCTAAATGCCAGATCTGTGCAGAATAAAACCTCCCTCGTCCATGATCTAATAGTGAGTGAGGCGGCTGATCTGGCATGCATTACTGAGACCTGTGTGGGCAAACAGGGAGGAGTTAGTCTCTCTCAGTTATACCCACTAGGGTGCTTGGTACAGCATCAGGGTAGACTTGAGGGCTGGGGAGGGGGTGTTGCTTTGGTCTGTAGGATTTCTGTCTTTCTCTCCAGGCTCCCTGTACGTCTGACTACTGATCTGCAGTGTTTGCACCTTGTGTTGGGCCAGTGGGACAGACTGGGGATTCTGTTGGTGTACCACCCACCCCGCTGCTCAACAGACTCCCTATCTGAGCTGACAGAGGTGGTCTCAGTGGCAAAGCTGAGGTCTCCCAGACTGTTGGTCCTGGGGGACGTTAACATCCATGCCGAGGACACTCTGTCTGGGGCAGCTCAGGATTTCATGGACTCCATGATGACCATGGGACTGTCCCAACATGTCATCGGCCCAGCGTATGTAGCAGGGCACATTCTAGATTGGTTTTTTTCAGCCAGGCATGGGGATAGTGATCTGAAGGTGGGGGACTTTGAATCAGTCCCTGTGTCATGGTCAGATCACTGCCTGCTGAGATTTAGGACTGATGGTGATTTTTCCCCTCTGCAAGGGTTGGGGACCTACTAAGATGGTCCGCCCCTGGAAGCTAATGGATCTAGATGATCTCCAGAGCACCCTCGGGGTTTTTCCTGCTGATATGGCTGGCAGTCTGCTGTCTGCTGTCACTCACGCGCCATCACTTGTGAGAGGGAATAGTGCCATGCCGCTTGAAAGAAACGGTGGTGAGGCCACTCCTGAAGAAACCCTCTCTGGACCCGGAAGATCTTAACAAGTTTAGGCTGGTAGCGAATGTTCCTTTCCTGGGCAAGGTCCTTGAGCGGGTAGTGGCCAACCAGCTCCAGGCGCTCTTGGATGAGACTGATTATCTGGATCCATTTCAGTCGGGGATTAGGCCTGGTTTTGGCACGGAAATAGCTTTGGTTGCCCTGTATGATGACCTATGTCGGGAGAGAGACAGGGGGAGTGTGACCCTGTTGATACTCCTAGCTCTCAGTGGCTTTCAATACCATCGGCCATAGTATCCTTCTGGGGCAGCTGTCTGAGTTGGGAGTGGGGGGTACTGCATTGCAGTGGTTCCGCTCCTACTTGGATGGCCAGCTCCAGAAGGTGGTGCTTGGGGAATACTGTTCAGCCCTGTGGGCTCTCCAGTATGGAGTTCCTCAGGGGTTGGTCTTATCTCCCATGCTATTCAACATCTACATGAAACCACTGAGTGGGGTCATCCAGAGTTTTGGAGTGCGTTGCCATCAGTACACTGATGACATGCAGCTCCATTTCTCCTTTTCATCTTCAGCAGGTGAGGCTCTGGATGTGCTAAAACAGTGCCTAACTGTGACAATAGGACTGGATGAGGACTAACAAACTGAAGCTCAATCCAGACAAGACTGAGATGCTGTCTCAGTGGGTGGTTCCTCTGACCGGATGGAGGGTGTCCAACCTGTTCTGGATGGGGTTGCACTCCCCTTGAAGGAGCAGGTTCGTAGCTTGGGGATCTTCCTTGAGCCATCTTTGTCACTTGAGGCTCAAGTTGCCTCAGTGGCACAGAGTGCTGTCTACCAGCTTCGGCTGGTGGCCCAGCTACACCCCTATCTTGACAGGGATAGCCTGGTTTCAGTAATCTATGCTCTGGTAATCTCTAAGCTTGACTACTACAATGCCCTCTACGTGGGGCTGCCCTTGAAAACTGTTCAGAAGCTGCAGCTTGTGCAAAATGTGGCAGCCAGATTAATAACTGGGACCAGGAAGTCTGAACATACAACACCAGTTGCATTGGCTGCCTATATGCTTCTGAGCCCGATTCAAGGTGCTGGTTTTAACATACAAAGCCCAACACTGCTTGGGACTGCAATACCTGATGGAATGCATCTCCCAACTGCAATCTACCCGGACACTATGCTCAACATCTGGGGCCTTCCTCTGACTGCCACCTCTGAAGGAGGCTTGGAGGGCGGCAACAAGGGGGAGGGACTTTTCTGTGAAACAAGCTCCCCCCTGAGGCCTGTCTGGTGCCAACTTTACTATCCTTTTGGTGCCAGGTTAAGACTGCCCTCTATGCTGAGGCATTTAACAGCTCCAAATAGTACACAGTGTGTGTGTGTGATGTCATCTTTTCAACCAGTCTAGTTTTATAACCTTGTTCTTAGCTATTTAAGTCATTTTTAAATTGTTTTTAAATGTCTAGTAGTGATTTTTTAAAAATGTTCTTATTGTTTGTATTTTGTATTGTATTTTACTGTTGTTTTATCATTGTTATGAACCACCCAGAGAGCTTTGGCTATTGGGCAGTATAGAAATGAAATAGATAAATAACAACAACAACAACATAGGAGGGAAGATATCTGTGCTCTCAGAAGGTGATAATATTTTTGGTGAGGTGGTGGTTTCCCAAGACTTTCCAACGCAAACATCAAATGCAACATCAGGGCTGCATTGTGTGTTTGGCTACCTTACATGGCCATGAGAGCCACGCCATCTTGAATTGGCCCTGATGCATTGTTGAAGGTGCCCAATTAAATCAAGTAACAGCTTGAAGATGAGCTCATTTAGTACAGTCACAAAGTTTGCCGTTGGTCATTGAGTGACTGCTTTTTTAACCACAATCCTAAATGCACTGGAACTTTCCAAAGAAACCTAAGTGATTTTCATGTAACATGTTTCTTATCTTGATATTAAGGTCCTTGCACAGAAAAGGTGATATTCTTTGTTCATGTTCAGTATAAATAAACATCATAAGTAGAATATCTGAATCAACTGATGAGGAGGTTTCATGGAATTATCATGGGTTGGAAATAAAAGATTATTCATGACATGCAGCAGTAGAACTGTGGAAAATAATTTGTGTTTTGTCTAAGGGGATAATTTAAAATAATGGAAGTTGATGTTCCTTAATAAAATTGCTGCTTCATTAATTTTGGGGGTGGACGGGAATTTGTAAATTAAGTTAGCACATTAAAGATATATGGCCTGATATATGGCCACATTAAAGATTTATATTATCAAATGAGATATATGGCCTGTTGTTTTTTTCTTCATATCACCCTCCTTAAATATTATTACACTTTCCCCCATTACAATTATGTAGAGTGCGTTTTTTAATGGGTGGCCGCCATGGAGAGTTCAAGTTTCTACCTCCTACTGGCTATGTGCCTTGCTATGAAGCTTTGCTTCCAAAAGAGAAGATGAAACTGGAGCCAGTAAAAGAATATAAGAGAGATTCGGATGGAATTAGAGATTTGCTTGGTACTACACAATTTCTCTCCCAAGCTAATTTTATTCCTTTTCCAATTGACACCAGCCAGGTATGTTTAATTAAAAATAACAATATGTAAAACTTATTTGATTGATAATTTAACTAATCGGGGCACCTTTACTTAGTAGTAGCAGTGGTGGTGGTGATAATTTTTTTTATTGTTGTAAACGCAGGTAGTACATCACTCTTATAATGGAATGTATTTTCCCAAGTGTGTTTTATTATGATATCTGATCATTTAGAAAATGCCCAGAGGATATTGCTGAGAATTTTTTCTCTTGATGAACTTCAGATATTTTCTTTGGATAATTTCTTCACATATTGTCTTCATAGATTGTTTTGCCTTTCCATCTTGAGAAGATCAGAGACAAGCTTGCTGAAAATATCCATGAACTCTGGGGAATGAATAAAATAGAACTTGGTTGGACTTATGGCAAGGTACAGTTTAAGAATACAGTAATGCCTTGGATTGCAAGCATAATTCATTCCAGAAACATGCTTGTAATCCAAAGCACTTGTATATCAAAGCAAAATTCCCCCTAAGAAATTTGTACACATATTTTTAATTTAAGCTGCAATAAAGAATGATAGTGTAAAGTCTTCGTTTTTCTTGACCGTACTACAGAACTTGTATTGCAAGACGTCGCTTGTTTATCAAGTTAAAATTTATTTTAAAAATTTGCTTGTCTTGCAAAACACTTGCAGACCAAGTTACTGCAATCCAAGGTTTTACTGTAGTTCTGTGAGGGAAAATGAGTCTAGTCTAGTACATTAAAAGCTCTGGAGAAGTTTCTAAAAAAATCACAATCAATATTTAAATGCATTAAAATAATAATTTAAAACAAAGCGTTGGGGAGTAGAATTTTATGAACACATGACTTACTGGTTGTAATATTAACTAAAATTGAGTAAAGGGTAATAGGAAGCCACAGTTGTACAGTTTACAAGGTTGAAAAAGTGAAGAATCATTGCAGCTGGAAAACAAGCCAAGTGTTCTTCCTTCACAGAATATGGCATTCCATTGCTTGCAGTGATGGTATATGGGAAACACTAATGATACATTTGGGCAGGGGTGGAGAAAAAGTAGAAATCCTGATGTTCTGGACTTTACCTCCCACCCAGTATTCCGGACCATTGGCCATGGTGGCAGGGGCTTCTGGGAGTTGAAGTCCCAAACATCTGGAGATCTGCCTTCTGCCCACCCCTTTCTTTGGGGATCAAAATCCTTCCATTTAAGAGATGCTTATAGATATACTCATGTTCCAAAAATCAGGGAAATTGTATCTTAAATTCCACACCATGTAAGCAGTTCACACCATGTAAGCAGTAAATATGGTCTACACTCTCATATTCCTTTTCTTTCTTTTCTTCCTTCTTTTTCTCTTTCAAGCTTTTTTACCTCACTGTTCTGTTGAAAAGGCTTTCAGAGTTGATTACATATGATATAACTAATGTCTCATGCACCCACAATTTCCCTTTGTCTTTCAATTCCAATCCTCTTGCTCTGCAAATTGGAGGAACGCTGGAGCTCAGAGAAATATACCGGTAGTGGCCACTTACACCTCTTTCTTCCCTTTCCCCAATAGCCTTCACTAGAAGCTATTTTAGTCAGGGTTTTTTAGGGCACAGCTCTAGAGCCTCTTTCAATGTAGCAGGACCGGTGCAGGGCAGTTTGGCGCCCTAGGCAAAGTTATATTTAGCGCGCCCCCCTCTCGTGCCAGGGGGGGCTCCGGAGCAAAGCAGCCGGGAAATGCCTGTTTGCCCAGCGCCGCCCGCCGCCTCCGGCAGCCGCTTTCCCTGCTACCAAGTTGGCCTCACCCACCACGCAGCATATTCGGACCGGTCGCCGCTGCCACGCGCGCTCCTGACCCGGCCTAGCTCCGGGCGCCAAGGAAGGCCGAGAGCGACCCTGAGCCCGCCTGGCGCCCGCAATCCCCCCCGCACTGACCTGGTGGTGCCTTTGTCAGCAAGGCGGCCAGGCGGGGCAGGAGCGCGCCGGCGGCGAGGAAGAGTCAGCCGGAAGGAGCGCAGCGTTTCTGCGCCCTCTTCAGCCACGCGCCCTAGGCAGCCGCCTAGTTTGCCTAGTGGTAGCACCAGCCCTGCAATGTAGTAGCAGCAGTAGTTGTAGTTATTAAGAAGAGTGACTGTGATCATACACAGTGTATCTTTCCCTCAGCAATTGATCATCACAACAAGTAGTCACTCTTTGGAGGAAGAATTCTCAAGTGAGAGACTCTGGCTTCCAAGAAGGCTTAAGCCCTGATACCTTTTAACTAAGTAGTGAGGACAGAAAGAGGGAGGAAGATCAGAACATATAAGTTTTCTGCAACAACAGTACCAGGCTTCCTCCTCTCACTCGCACATTTAGATTTCCATCGCTTCTTCAAAGCTGGCTCCTAGAATATTTTACTGATTCCTAAGTATTTCAAAAAGTGTTCATCCGTATTAATACTACTTAGTATACTGCTTTAAGACAGTTTATATGATTTTGAATAGAAATCGGAACTAATGCATATTACTATGGTACCAATCCACATCTCTGCTGCACTTTTGCAGTATAGTGGGCCACTGAACTGTGTCCTAGAAAAAGCCAGCCATGCCTAAGTTACAGTTGTTGTGCAGTAACTGGTAGCACTGCTGTTAACTAGTAGGAACAGTTAGAACAGCCCTGGCAAGGAGGCACAAGCTGGTGCTACCTAATTTCCTGGAGCTATTGTAATTGCTCCAGCCAGTCACAGCCATGACAACAGATGTTGCACAATATCTGGACCATGCAAGCTCCAAACCCCAGATATATCTGAGTTTCCAGCCATAATTTTCTGTATTTCATTGGTTATGGTTTGTCCAGATTTTTGTGTGTATTCTAGGGTAGACATATCTATATTTTGCCGAATAACTGTCCAGTTGAAACCTGTGATTGATGGCTGTGCTCCCAAGTTTTATCTGTGAAAGAAACAAAATCTTTGTTGTTGTTGTTAGCCTGATGTTGGTCTAAGATTAATTACAGTCTCTTTTGTAAATTGTATTATAGATACGAGATGATAATAAAAGACAACATCCTTGTCTGGTGGAATTTTCAAAGCTACCTGAAACAGAGAAGAACTATAATCTGCAAATGTCAACAGAAACTTTGAAGTGAGTTATAACATGGAAGAATACAAATAAAATACTATCATAAATAATTTAACTTTACAATAGAACATTTTATATAGCCATTTTTAGTTGGGTTGGATCCAGACTGAGTCATGCTTAGAGTAGACCCATTGAAATTAGTAAGACTTGTTAGTCATGACTAACTTACCCCATTGATTTCAGTGGGTCTACTGTAAACATGGATATGTCTGTATCCAACGCATTCTTTCAGAAAGTGTGCATTGTATATACATTGGCAGTGGAATCCTTATCAGAAGTAAGTCCCATTGAATTGGGTATGGGATTCCATATTGCACCACAATAATGGGTGCTGCACACCTGCAGACATGTGAGTGGTGAAAGGGGAGTCAGCTCTCATGGCAAAGTCCTGTCCTTTCATTCTTCATACAAATGTAAAAATGAGCAGTATGTTCAGTCTTTTTGGGATATTTTTTAAATTAATGGCAAAGCAAGACTTCCTGTCTCCATATCCCTTACGTTACAGTCCTCCTCCCTAGAATTCTATTTCTTTTAAGGAGTGCTTCAAGCATTTTCCTTTCCTGTACTCTGCCTCAGCAATTGACTGAGCATTGACTATTTGTAGATGGTCCAATTCCAATTAACTTGGAGAAAAGTAGCCCTAAAATATTAATCTAATGTGAATTAAAAAGAGGATTTTTTTAATGTGCTATAAAACAATTTTCCATTTTTAATTCCATTTTTAATCTCCATTTTTAATTTGCATATCATTAATATTTTAGTGGAAAGCAGAAGCATATAATATAAGATCCAATAGCCAATGTATGACCTCAGAAATTTCCATTAATTATTGAAGCAAGAATATTATGATACAATAGAAGAACTTTCATACTGTTGATTCATGGACATTGTTGTAACCAGTAATATGAATGTGCCCCCCCCCCTAAAATAAGTTATAAACTGTTGGTATACATTAGAAAAATAGAAATGAAATGAAACTAAGGTTTCAGTCCCATACACATTTACCTGGAAGTAACTTCTGTTTAATTAAGTGGGACTTATTTTTAGTAGATATGCATAGGATTGCACTGTCAATAATAATAATAATTAATAATAATAATAATAAATAATGAGGCTGCAATCCTAAGCTTACACATTTAGAAGAAAGTCCTGTTGAAGTCAGTGGGCTAATAAAGGTTAGAATATGATGTCAAGGCTATGTTCATGGCTTGAAGTATGAATCGAAAACAGAAATAAATAACTAGAAGTCAAGAAAAAAGGAGCAACTATATCAATAAATAGCAAATAGCTGGGGAGTTATAGCATTAGTGCAGTCCTTTTTAATTATTATTTTTTATGAATGTAAATCTTCTAAATTTGGTTGTGCATAGACATATGGCACATTCTAGGACTGATATAAGGATATGGCTTTTCACAGTATCATAAAGTTGGACGAGTCCAAAAGGTTCTTTGGATTTACACATATAGATCCACCATCTACACATATAGTAATTAGCTTCAAACAATCCAAACTAGAATTTTCCATAAGCAGATATTATAGAAAAGTACTCTTAGAGAGTCAGTAATGTGAGATGTATTAAACAAGCAGGCTAAGCCACATTTTGCAGGGAAAGGCAAAAGCTCACGGTCATTCACTTGCCACTGTGACCTGAGAATTTCCTCCCCGACCCATATATGGCAACCAGACAGACTCCGAGTGTAAGCAAACCCCATCCATGGAATCATCATAACAAATACATTATCAGGCACATCCTCATTTCACCCTATATCCTGTCCCTGCTTACTGCTGTTCTATGGAACTTGAGATGAAAGGAGGAAGTCAAAGTTATCTGGAGCAAAGGGAGAAAACGTTTCCTGAGCCACACTGGACCACAATTTTTCCTATAACATCTGATGAATATTGTATATGTATCATATTTTTACAACTGAATATTTATTTTTGTAGAACCCTTTTGGCCCTTGGGTGTCATGTGGTTCATGTAAATCCAGGAGCAGAGGAAGATCTTAAGAAAATCAAGCTGCCAAAAAAGTGAGCACATTTGTAACAGTAATGATTGCATATTGATTTCATGTGGTGTTGTGTAATTATTTTATGTGAATTGCTGGTTGAAATTTCTTTATAGCTTTTTGCAAGAAAGGTTCATAAATCTTAGATTTATTGAAAAGCTGCCTGTTCTTACTCTGACGAGTTTGAGTTGTGGAAGTGATCTGTAGACATTGTGGGAGCAGTGTTATTTATCAGTGGTAGCTGCCACAGAAAGTTCTTTTTTTCCCTTCTCTGTCCAGTACTTATTTGTGTTTAGAGTACTTTTTATTAGATGAAGATGAGAAGTGAATAGCTAGATAGATCAGGTCCCTAACATGCCCATGAGTGATTTGCCTTGTGCTCTAAGCTCAGTAATGAATATAGATGATTCCCACCCCCCAGAATTCCATAATATTATGGTGCTCCATTCTAGGGCTGAGCTGAAAAGGGACTTACAAGAGTCCCCTCCCTGTTTCAGCAGTCTTTTATGGGTCTTATGAAAGGGGCAATATTTGTGGGGTGGCAACCTTCTCTAAGGGCAAAACAAAACTGGAAAACATCCAAAATGATCCAAATGGAATGAGGAGATGAAGTCTCAGGATGTTGAAAAAAATATATGTGGTTTTATTCCAAGAAGTAGCCCTACACATTTTGGCCCTGATATGTGCCTTTTTCAGAGGTCAGTTTTTATATATGAATGCCTGCAGAGATCTCTGAAAAAGATGAATCCTGTGACTGGTTAGGGACTGGGATGTAAAGTAAATGGAAATGGTGCAGTGGGCAGCTGTACATGTTGTTTTGGTTCTGCCCTGTCTTCATTCTTGTGTGCTCTTAGGTGCCTCAGTGACATGGAGCATTCCGAGTAATATACAAATTTAATTGTATGCAGGAATAAGGAGAAGATTGCAATCTAGTGCATCTAACAGTTTCCCTCATAGCAGTTGTTCTTTGTCATGTAATTTGACTTTTGTGGTACATGCTTTTATTTCTCTGTTTGGCTTCTTATGATTGCTGGGCTTCTTATCTAAAATGATTAAATATGTTCGAGTTCACACTGATGTTTCTTTTCTCTTTCCTGTATACTGGCTGTATACTGGGTTCCAATATTACACCTTCTTCTTTTGTTTAAATTGTTACACTCAGTTGGATATCTTCAACATCTTTGTATATAGTAGAGCTGCTAAATGCAACTGATTTTAGCTCCAAATGCAGTCCTATATTTTTTGCTGGTTTACAGTTATATGATGTCAAATGGCTATAAGCCAGCTCCTCTAGATCTTTCTGAAGTGAAATTGTTACCATCACAAGAAGTATTGGTTGATAAACTTGCAGAGAATGCACATAATGTCTGGGCAAAAGACAGAATAAAACAAGGTTGGACCTACGGCATTCAGCAGGTAATAATAATTTTAACAAATATTTTAAAGGATGTTTGGGTGGTGTTAGGGTGAGGACCATGATTAGTTGAAGTTATACTATTGGGTGATACATTTTATTATTGGAAAACATGTCCTCCTTGATTATGATAATCTTCATCTGGAAAGCCTATGATAACTGAACTATAATAGTATGATAATTCAACAGAGATATTGCATGACAGTTATAGTCATCACACAAAGACCTTAATGACTTGAATTGGCTTTGGATTGTCTGTGTGTATATCCTCAAGTCTGACACATCTGTAGCTTAATATTCAGCCCCTTGCCCAAATATGTGTTCTGTAGAACATGGTGTTCTTGATTGTTAATACAGCATTTGTGCATGCTTGTTTTGTTTATTGGCCTTCTATTTATTGTTAAAGTGTCTATAGCTAGACTTTTCACAGAAAGGAAAAATGGAGAGTGACCCCCTTTTGTATATTATCCCACGTCTCTATATAACATGAATTTCTTACCTATGCTCTTCTTAGGATCTCAAAAACAAACGAAATCCTCGACTGGTGCCATATACATTATTAGATGAACGTACTAAGAAATCAAACAGGGACAGCCTTCGTGAAGCTGTCCGTACCTTTGCTGGTTATGGATATAACATTGAGCCACCAGATCAAGAACTAGGCATGTGTTACTATTTTATTATTAACTCTTTAGCAGTGTGGTACTTCTAACATGCTTTGCTGTCCATTTCATCATCACAAAAGCCCTGTAAGGTAGGTCTGTAAAGTATTCTAATATTTCAGCTATGTGAAGAGAGATGCAGATATTGTAAGCACTGTCTCATGCAGTCTTTCATTCCTCTGCCCTACTTAGCACTCGGAAATGATAAATACAGGTTTGCTAACCATTCATGTGCACAAGGATATTGTTCAAACTCAACTATCACAATCTGCACAATTTGGCACTTTCAAGTCTGCATGTTGATTACTCAACTCTTGAAGGACATATTTGTGTGATAAAAACACACTAAAAATGCCACTTCAGCACTTGTTTCCCTGTTATTCCCTCACCAAAAAGCCAAAAAAAAGGCCTTGCCTTGGGGAAGAAGAAGGGCCTAGCAGATGGAGAAGGCCTACCCCAACACTGAAGAGGCCCCATGGAGCCTTGCCTCAGTGACAAGAGATGCACAAAGCACCTATTCTTTCTGGGGGAACAGTGTATGGAGCATCATTTCCTGCTCGGTCTTCCCTAGCAGGAAAAGACACTTCACATGTCAGTTGCGAGTGTATGGGTGAGATAAAGAAGAGTCAGATACAGAGTATATGGTTTCAAATCAGGGCCACATTTATTGAATTGAAGATCTGTGAAGGGCGAAGTGCGGTACTAACTTAGCCCGGCCATTGGCCGGGAAAAAACCAATATTTGGGCGAATACATCTTAACCGCACTGGAGGCGGGTTGGTCCGCCCCCGGCCAGTTGCCCTCCATGTGGAGCTGGAGGGCTTTACCATCGTCGCCTTACTTTGACGCCTCCAGGCACCCAATGTAGGCGAGAAAGGCAAAACCCCAAAGACGTCCCAATCTCCCTCCTGGCAAGCCTCAGGGCATTAGCGAGGGCAGCCTTGGGTAAACTTCAGTCACCTTGAAAGGTGCCACCGGATGATCACCATAAGCTTAAGCCATACTGCCTAACAGTGTATGGAGCATCATTTCCTGCTCGGTCTTCCCTAGCAGGAAAAGACACTTCACATGTCAGTTGCTGCTGAGAAGGGGCCCTGTGGGATCTGTCCTGTGTTGAGGGAGCTGTCCACTGCCTGTTGTCAGATCTGCCTTCCACAGTCTAAGCCTTTTAGGCTTGCAGAAGCAGGTGCTGGGTGGCAGGAGGACAGGGAGTGTGCAGGTGAGTACAGCCACAATTCAGGAAGGGACTACTCAGGGGATCCACCTCAAAGTGGAGCTGCTCTAAGTTGAGCAGGGGTACTTGCATATTCAGGCACTTTTGGTAGGAATAATCACTTCATCCCTACATGCAAATGTTCTGCCATATTGGAGTATTTGTTCATATTTGCAGATGGTTACCATGCCAAAACAAGATAAATAAGCAATTACTCTGTGGTTGCTTCAACACCCCAGTTTTCTATTTGAGTCCACAAAACCTTGGAATGTTCAGTTATAGCTAACTTTCATTCTTTTGCTTTCTTCTGTTTTTCATAGCTGACCAAACAGTGGAAAAAGTGAGCATTGACAAGATACGTTTCTTCAGAGTAGAGCGGTCTTATGCAGTTAAGACTGGAAAGTGGTATTTTGAATTTGAAGCTGTAACAGGAGGAGATATGCGTGTTGGGTGGGCAAGGCCAGGCTGTCGGCCTGACATAGAACTAGGAGCTGATGACCAAGCATTTGTGTTCGAAGGCAGCAAAGTTAGTACATTTAATTAAAAATTAATTAATGTGGAAATCTAAGTCTGTAGCTGTGGCTGAATTACTACTATGGGGAAAAATGGTTTGCATTTGTTAAGTTACTGGTAAATGTGTGAAGCTGCTGACATAGCTAGTTTTATTAAAGGTCTCCCATGGAAAACAGAATTAACCAGGTCGTTAGTGGTGCATATGTGCTTATGCTTAGAATGCTACAAAATTAGCATTTTCCAGGCTATCAGATCATCTGGGGTGCTTTCACAAGGTCATATTATTAAAACACTGTTGAGGGAAATGCCTCTTTGTGATGACTGTTGCACTTTGAAAATGGTTGTGTGAAGTGATTCCCACTTGAGGGTACTTGCTTGAAGTAGAAAGAGACAGTTAATCTGTAATGAATCCTGACATGATTGACTGTTTAAATATATGAGTGCACCCTAAGTGTGTGTGTTGTTCAGGGACTATATACTATACTATACCTTCCAAACCCGGAGGATTACAGGCATCCTATTCAGTGTGGGAGGAGTACAGTGGATAGGATTGCCACTGCGCTCCTGTCTCCCTCAAAATCATTTAGACGGCCAGTTTCAGCTGTCTAGATGTTTTACACCTCCTCAAGAGGAAGAGAGGCTGAGGCACTGCCTGGATTCTACAGAAGCCGGCAGTACCTCCCCTCTCTGCCCCCAGGAACACCCTCCCACAGGGAACCGAAGATGGTCTTCCATGTTCGGTTCCCTGCTGGCCTGGAAAGAACTGCGCCAGCTACAAGTCGGGGAGGCAGGCGCTCCGTGGTGCTGCGACCTCAGAAGGGATTTCCGAGGTCACAGCAGTGACTATGCCCCATCCTATGCCCCCCCCCGAAAAGATCAGAGGGCCGTAGGATTGCACCCTTAACCTCTCATAATCCTTTTTTATTTTGTTTAATTGGGAAATTTTCTTCTTTTTTTGCCAGACGCCCATCTAAAAGTTACCGAAATAACACCTCACAATTATAAGATGTTAGAATCAGAACAGGCCTTTTCTAAATTGCAAATCTTACATTTTCTTGAATTTTGAAAAAAAATAATCAGGTTTATATTTATGTTTGTATACTGAACGTAAGCACAGTGATTGAGTTCTTACTCATTCCTGGCTCTCCTTGTGGGTGGATGAAGGAGTCACATTCCAGTTTGAACTTGAAATATGGAATGGTGTCTTGAACATGCACAGCAACTGGCTCCATTGCTTTGCTCGGCAACTGCTTTGAAGAACTTGCCCAGGAAAACTGGGAGTGGGGGCAAAGAGGGTTCCCACAGTGGGTTGAGCTTTTGCTACCTAGCTCCAGTTTTTTCTGAGGAAAGATCTTCATTCAAATCAACCTCTTAACAAAGCAACGGACTGATGTCTCTGTTATTTGCTAGGCAGCTGCTTTGAAAAACTGTCCCTGGGAAAAGTCAGATGGGGGAGGGGCAACAGGCCACCGCCTGCAGGGATCCATGAGGCAAGACACTCCCCCATGAGAGATGGGCTTTTTCCCCAGAGCAGCAGTTTTTCCAGGGCTAGCCTTTAAAATCAAGAGGGTGTTTTGAGGATTGGGGAGGACTGGCAAGGAGGGGTGGGCTTATTTCCCAAGCCTCAGATTGTGGTATGACTTCACTTGAACTGATCATAGGTTTAGCAAGTCAGAATTTTTATCTCAGTGGATTGGATTAAGAGAAGTATGAGTGGAACTCTTGCTCACACCATAGGGTTCTCCTGCCTCCCCCTCTGGCTGCAGCTGTTTACACATCCCCAAAAGCCTCCCCTGGATGCTGGGTGACCCTCTGGAATGGTGTGGGGTATGGTGTGGTGGGCTATAGAAGGAACAGGCAGTTACCAGAAATCGGGGTGGGGCATTGCATGAATAGAAGTACATTCCACTTGCACAAGGGGTGGGACCCTTTGGATCCTAGCCAGTGTGTTATCTTTGATTATGCCTTTTAACCTTTTCATAAATCCTATGGAAAAAGAATGCAAACATTTAAGGCCACAATCCTATATTTATTTGCGAGAAAATCCCATTGATCACTGTGGAACTTACTTCTGAATAGGCATGTATAGGATTTCACTGTAAGTTCTCAATATTTTGTATATTTTTGGACTGTGTTAACTTAATTAATATTTGTTAGTAGATTTGCTAAAATCATTGCAGAAAATCCCAGATTTTGCTGTTAGAATAAATTATGTAAATGAAAGTATATCTGACTCTGAGTAAATGGTGTGTACCTTGTTTGGTTGCAAAATTTTCTCGGAGGCTTTATTATTATTTTTTGTAGAATGTATACCTTTATTCTTCCATTTGTTGTTGTCATGGACTGGGGAAAGAGGATCGGTACTCACAGATAGTCAATATTTGGGCAGAGGTAGACAGAAAATGTTCCATCCCTCAGTGGTGTGAGGAGGTTCAGGATGGCTGTCATCAATTGATCAATAGGATCAATATCCATTGGAGGAAAAATGACTAGAGGCTGATTATATCTCTCTAAAAATCTGTTTATAAACATTCAGATTTATAAGAGTTCAGCCGCAAACAGAACCAATGTTACTTCCTGAGTAACATCAGTTCAGACTTCAGATTTAACAAGCTCAAAGCAAATCAAGTCCAACAGTGCAAGCCTAAGTATGAATAGGATTGCAGCCTAAGTTACTCGTTTACCCTCTGTTTTAGAAAGTACCTCATATTACTAGCTCACATTAACACACATGCATTTACACATGTGCATATACACAAACCACATGTTTCGATAGGTAGGTGTGACTTCTGGGGAAGCTTGGATGTATAATTCAGTGCTTAATTAGTAGTTAATTCTGCTCCTGTCCTGAGAATAATAGCTTCTTTATTGGTCTTCTTTTAAATCTCCCTGCAGTGAACATGTTCTAATGTTTACATTTAAACCTGATTGTTTTTCAGGGGCAACGTTGGCACCAAGGGAGTGGATTCTTTGGACGAAATTGGCAACCAGGAGATGTTGTGGGCTGTATGATCAATCTAGATGACAAATCAATGATATTTACACTGAATGGAGAATTACTTATAACCAATAAAGGTTCAGAACTTTCTTTTCTGACTTTGAAATAGATAATGGTAAGCTGATTCTTTGTTTAGACAAAGCTTCTAATTGTAAAGTAATAGTGAGAAAGTTTTATCTTGCTACAGGTTTCAGGTTGTTTGGATGTTAAAATTATGCTTAATCTGTGGGGCACTCCACAGCTTTAGATTTCACTTGTCTGTCTAATAGGCTTTGGCTACTCATTAGCCTTCAGTGAAGTAATGTAACAGAGGAAATAGTTATAGAAGGCAGATGTCTTGGAAACTAAACGTTTAAGATTATCTGTGAATTTTGTGAACCTTGCTTACTACTTGTCATTTGATTAAAAAAATAACATTATTTAATTATTTGATAAATTTATGAGTTGCCTTTCAGCCCAAATAGGGCCTCCAAAGCAACTTTGAATTAAACTTAAAAACAATGTTAAAACACTAAACAATGATTTAGGGCACAATCCCATGGCTGCTAGACAGAGTCTAGACAGCCATACGATAATTCGGAGTCCCAACTCTGAGGTCCTTAGAAATGTGCTCCAAAGTCGTAGCTGGAACTCCGAACTCAGGGCGCGCTCCCTTCACCCTCGCAGCCAGCACAGAAAGAACCACGCTGGCTGTGGCTCCAAGGTCGCAGGAGCAACCTCAAAAACAGAGTTTTGTGGGTGGGGAGGGGAGGAGACAGGCCCTGCAGCATACACAGTATCCTGGCAGTGCCTCAGCCTCCTCTCCTCTGGGGCAAAATGCTTAGACAGCCAAAATCGACTGTCTCAGTGATTTGCAGGGCGGGAGGAGTGCAGAGGTGACCTTTGCCTCCACATTCCTCCTGCCCCCCCATAGGATGCCTGTAATCCTCCAAGTTCAGAGGGGCACGGGCAGCCTCATTGGATTGTGCTGTTAGAAGCTTTAAAGCATCACAAACAACAGAATTAAGAGCAGGAGAAAATCCTAAAAACAGGGTGCAGAGAAAATACATTTAGGGTGCAATCCTATATATGCTTAGACTTTTTTCTGTCTAAACATAAGATTGTGCTCTTAATATACTAAAAAGTCATTCTGAATGGTTTAAGACAAAACTTGTGAATGTTTCACTTTCATTAGATCATTCTGGCAGTCTTGTAGGACCCAGAAACCAGTCTCTGGGAGTATAGCTACTAATTTTTTAAAATCTTTATTGACAAGACAATGGCCTAAATCCAACACACACTTTCTAATCCCTAAGCCCAATGCTTTTAATCAGTTTAGGCTGCAATCCTATATACAATTTCCTGGGAATAAGCCCCATTGGACTCAATGGGATTTACTTTTGAATAGTCACTTATAGACTGCGCTGTTAACCATGCATAATTCTATGTTGTATTGTGGCCATAGTACTTTGTAATCTAGGAACTTTCCAAGAGCATTACTTAAAACCTTAAACAGTTAGTTTTAATTATTTTAATATATACTAAAATAGTCCTTTGTTAAAACATCAAGCTTATTGCATCAAGCATCTAGAATAGTAAGATACAAGACCATAATATGTAGACAATACCAGAGGAAGAAAGCGGATATAGAAAGTTGTTCCTTCCTTAGCATATGAGCCATTTGCAGGTTTGCCAAAAAACCTTAAAAAGGAAAGGTTTAAATGCTCATGTGCATAATTGAATAGTGTAGGAAAAGCACAACTACATCAGGAGGGTGTTCCAAAGCTGAAGAACCACCACAGAGAAGGCCCTTTCCCAAGTGCTCAATAAGCTAACTGATCTTATGTAGCTCTAGATCAGGGGTGGGAAACTTGTGGCCCTAGATGTTTTGGTCTACAACTCCCATCAGCCCTAGTCAGCACAGCCAATAGTGAGGGATGATGGGAGTTGTAGGCCAAAATATTTGGAGAGCCACAAGTTGCCCACCCCATCTCTATATAGAAAGGGCCTTCTGTGGCAGGGGCTGCTGGCAAGTCCTCCTAAAATCTGTATAACATTCTTTCTAAGTAGAATCTCAAATCCATCTGTATCCAACTTCAGGTAGCATTCTGTTTCATTGGGTGAAAGCCAATAAAAAACCCTTGGAAACCCGTTCCTTGAAAATAACAATTTGTGATGTTTGAAACTTTTTTATTATTATTATTTGAAAGTACATGTCAGGATTGGTTTTAATTTTTTATCTTCAAACGTTTGGGCTACATGTGAGGCCTGAAGATTCCATCGGGGGGGGGGGATGTGAGTACAGAATCTTGGAGTGGTACTTGGGACTGTCAGTTGCTGAAGCTGACTGAGGTTGGTGAAAAGAAAAAAAAGAGAGAGGCTGCCGAGGGCACCAAGAGAGCAGGCTGGAAGTTTTGGAGGAGAGAACTTGTTGGAACATGAGATTGCAGAACAAGAGATGATAAAGAAATTTGATTGTATTAATCAAAGACTCCGTAGGGACTATGGTTTCTATGCACATTATAAAGCCTTTTAATACACCTTGTGGTTTGCAGCTGTTGCTTTAAGACAGTGTTCTCCAACCTTGGGTCCCCAGATGTTTTTGGCCTACAACTGCCAGCATGCCCCAGCCAGCTATGCTGGCTGGGGCATGCTGGGAGTTGTAGGCCAAAAACATCTGGGGACCCAAGGTTGGAGAACACTGCTTTAAGAGAATGGAATTCTTGCTGCTGCAGATCTACCTGTTTAACTGTCTTTTCAGACTCAAAGCCTCCAGTTCCACTTACAGTATCTGATGAAGTGGGTTGTAACCCATGAAAGCTCATGCTAATTTAATAAAATATCTGAACAACTAAAACAGTTAGCCCAGTGGTCCCCAATGTGGTACACCTCTTATGGTGCCCATGAAGGGGTGTTCAGTGGTGGAGGCACCCGGGAAAAAATTATTTTATATATCTTTAATGTTTTATGTGTTTTTTAATACATATACATGGATTTGTATGAAATGCATACAACTTTCTAGCAATTATACAAAGGCTTCAACAAAAGCAGATCAAATATCCAAATAAGTATCCATTTGAACAGGTCCGGTGCTACCATTAGGCCAACTAGGCAGCTGCCTAGGGCGCAGGGCTAAAGGGGGTGCCAAAAATAGGGAGGGAGGGCTCAAGTGGGAAGGGGGGGGCGCTAAATATCTGATCTTGCCTAGGGCACCAAACTGCCTTGCACCGGCCCTGCTTGAAGGTGGTGTCTATATGCCACCCATTCAAATATTGAAAGTGTTGTAAGATTCTCAATCCATTGCATTATAGGAGGTGAGTGTTTATCCTTTCAATGTTGTAATATCAGTCTTTTAGCTGTCAAAAGGGTGCAGAGAATCCATTTAGGTTGGCCATTTGTTAATTTCCATGAAGCAGGTAAATGATTTAAAAGAGTGTGTACGTCAGTGAATATTAAAGGCTGTTCCAGTACAAAATTTATCTCTGATCTGTATAATAACCCCCCCCCCACTGCCCCCAAAAGAAGCAACTACTGGAGATTGCCAAAATATATGTTTAAAAGAAGCATTAGCTGTATTGCACCGCCAGCAATTAGCTGAATTAGACAATCCCTTATTAAAGAGATGTTGCCATGTTCAATACATATAAAACAAAAATTCTTGCTGAATAAGACACAGCCGAAGATCCATAAACATCGCAGGTAGACACCAAGGCAGCGATCCACTGATTAGGCATTTTGTGGTGGTGCCCACAGCAGTTTCTCAAATTCCCAGATATGCCCACGGGTCCAAAAAGGTTGGGGGACTGCTGAGTTAGTCTATATCTGTGCTTTACTTAACCCTGGAATTTGCCACAAACATGTTAATAGCATGCTAGTACTATTTGTAACTAGCATTACTTGCATCTTTTTCTGAGTACCTTTTTTACATTAATAACTACCAGGGTGCCATATCTGTTGTCTTGTCACCTTTGTATAAAGAAAAACACATGCGTATTTCCTAACAAAGCCAAATTCTTCAGGATAAAAGTATTAGGATTAGGCTTGCCTTTTTCCATTGGATTAGTTAATCAGTGACATGATTCAACTGCCTTCCTTTGTTCCTTCTTTGGTTAAACAATATGCTTTCAGAGTACTCATTACATTTTCATTGTTTAAAAAGCAAAGCGAAAAAGAACTCTCTCTTTGAGCATTCACTTTTTCCACTGTTTGGATGAAATTTCCACTGGACACATTCAGTTTTTTGTTGTTTTGTACCACCAACTGCTGCAAACCTAACAAGATTGTGTCCCCTTTGGTTCTCTGGTTCCCAATCAGGCAATCTGCTCCTGTCTAATATTCTTGTCAGTGATTTTAACATCTCCCCATGTTTCTTCAGGCAGAGCCTGAAGAGAGAAGACCTGGGCTGCCTTTTTCCCATCCTGCCAGCCTTTCTACCATCCTGCCAGCTGCCTGCTTTACCATCTCGTCAGCCCTCTGTCTTGGCTGACGCTGTTGCTGCTGGCTGGATTGGGCCCCTCTCCTGGGAGAAGCTCCACTGCCAGCAGGAGGAGAGCGACTCCCCCAGGCCTGCCTGATTGAGACGCCTGCCACCTGGGCTTACTGGACGCTCCGCAGGCCTTTATCTGCTGGCCCGGAGAGGGGCGGCGACGCCCCGGCAGCGACAGCCCCGAAGGGGACGATGCCAAAGGGGGTCGCCCTTTTGGGGGGAGCCACTTCGGGGGTGCCACAAGGGCAAGGGCCTCCCCCCTAACATTGCTATTGTTGCTCAGTGCCCTTGGTGGGGGGGATTGCTTTTTTCCCTGTCTAGGGCCTGAGCATGTGCCTTGGAGGGGAGTCATGTGGTCAAGTGGGGGGTTCTGTGGGGGGCCCGATTAGTGTAGTGACGGGTAGAGGGAGATATGGCGTTGGGAGGAGGACTAGCCAGGTAAGGGGAACACGGCCCAGACACTTAATGTTCCGGCCCTCCTCACACCCGCAGGTTTGTTGGTTGCCCTATCAGCCTGCCCTCGGGTCTCCGGATGCTGCTTCTAAATGCCAGATCGGTGCAAAATAAAACCTCCCTCATCCACGATATAATAGTGGATGAGGCAGCCGATCTGGCATGCATTACTGAGACCTGGGTGGGAGAACAGGGAGGAGTTAGTCTCTCCCAGCTTTGCCCACCGGGGTACTTGGTGCAGCATCAGGGTAGACCTGAGGGCCGGGGAGGGGGGGTTGCCGTGGTCTATAGGAATTCTATCTCTCTCTCCAGGCTCCCT
The DNA here is from genome assembly GCA_021292165.1 of Shinisaurus crocodilurus. Lineage (NCBI taxonomy): Eukaryota > Metazoa > Chordata > Lepidosauria > Squamata > Shinisauridae > Shinisaurus > Shinisaurus crocodilurus. Next base: position 257,101,397 of record CM037876.1, on the reverse strand, counting down.
GTCCGTCTGACTACTGGTCTGGAGTGTTTGCACCTTGTGTTGGGCCAGCGGGACAGATTAGGGATTCTGTTGGTGTACCGCCCACCCTGCTGCTCAACAGACTCCCTGGCTGAGCTGACGGAGGTGGTCTCACTGGCGATGCTGAGGTCCCCCAGGCTGTTGGTCCTGGGGGATGTTAACATCCATGCTGAGGGCACCTTGTCTGGTGTGGCTCAGGAATTCATGGACTCCATGACAACCATGGGACTGGCCCAACACACTCTAGACCTGGTTTTTTCAGCCGGACATGGAGATAGTGATCTGAAGGTGGGGGACTTTGAATCAGTCCCCTTGTCATGGTCAGATCACTACCTGCTGAGATTTAGGCTAACGGCAGCTTTCCCCCTCTGCAAGGGTGGGGGACCTATTAAGATGGTCCGCCCCCGGAGGCTGATGGATCTGGATGGTTTCCAGAGGGCCCTTGGGGGTTTTCCGGCTGATATGGCTGGCGGTCCTGTCGAATCCCTGGTTGATCTCTGGAATAGGGAGATGACCCGGGCGGTTGACACGATCGCTCCTGAGCGCCCTCTCTGTAGTAGAGCTCGTACGGCTCCGTGGTATACCCCGGAGCTGAGAGTGTTGAAGCAAAACAGGAGACGGCTCGAGTGCAGGTGAAGGAAAACTCCTAGTGGATGCAATCGAGCCCTGGTATGTGCCTATAGCCAGGTATACCTAGAGGCAGTGAAGGTGGCAAAGAGACAACATCTCACTGCTTCTATCCAAACATCTCTCTGCCACCCAGCGGGGCTCTTTAGGGTCGTCCGGGGCCTGTTATACGCTGGCCCCCAGGGACATCATCAACCCATCTGATGCCCGCTGTGATATATTCGCTAGGCACTTCCAGGAAAAAATCTCTTGCATCCGCAGGGACTTGGACTCCAATGTTATAGCAGTAGAATCAGGAGAGGTACCCGGAGCACAGCCTGGTCTAATTATTTTGGATGAGTTTCAGTTGGTACAGCTCAAGGATGTTGACAAGGTGCTTGGATGGGTTCGTGCAACCACGTCTGTTCTGGATCCTTGCCCCTCTTGGCTTATAAAAACTAGCAGGGAGGGAACGGCCGGCTGGGCCAGAGAGGTGATCAATGCCTCTTTGCGAGAGGGAGTGGTCCCATGCCACCTGAAACAGGCGGTGGTGAGACCACTCCTGAAGAAACCCTCTCTGGACCCAGAAGATCTTAACAACTTTAGGCTGGTGGCGAATGTTCCTTTCCTGGGCAAGGTCCTTGAGCGGGTGGTGGCCAACCAGCTCCAGGTGCTCTTGGATGAGACTGATTATCTGGATCCATTTCAGTCGGGGTTCAGGCCTGGTTTTGGCACGGAAACGGCTTTGGTCGCCCTGTATGATGACCTATGTCGGGAGAGAGACAGGGGGAGTGTGACCCTGTTGATACTCCTGGATCTCTCAGCGGTTTTCGATACCATCGACCATGATACCCTTCTGGAGTGGCTGGCTGAGTTGGGGGTGGGGGGCACTGCATTGCAGTGGTTCCGCTCCTACTTGGATGGCCGGCTCCAGAGGGTGGTGCTTGGGGAATGTTGCTCGGCCCCATGGACTCTCCAGTATGGGGTTCCTCAGGGGTCGGTCTTATCCCCCATGCTATTTAATATCTACATGAAACCGCTGAGTGGGGTCATCCGGAGTTTTGGAGTGTGTTGCCATCAGTACGCTGATGACACGCAGCTCTATTTCTCCTTTTCATCTTCAGCAGGTGAGGCTGTGGATGTGCCTGGCTGCGACAATGGACTGGATGAGGGCTAACAAACTGAGGCTCAATCCAGACAAGACTGAGATGCTGTTAGTGGGTGGTTCCTTTGACTGGATGGAGGGTGTTCAATCTGTTCTGGATGGGGTTGCACTCCCCTTGAAGGAGAAGGTTCGTAGCTTGGGGGTGCTCCTGGAGCCATCTTTGTCACTTGAGGCTCAAGTGGCCTCAGTGGCAAGGAGTGCCTTTTACCAGATTCGGCTGGTGGCCCAGCTACACCCCTATCTGGACAGGGATAGCCTGGTCTCAGTAATCTACGCTCTGGTGATCTCTAAACTAGACTACTGCAATGCACTCTACGTGGGGCTGCCTTTGAAGACTGTTCAGAAGCTGCAGCTTGTGCAAAATGCGGCAGCCAGGCTTATTGCAGGGACCGGAAGGTCCGAGCATATTACACCAGTTCTGGCCCGCTTGCACTGGCTGCCAATATGCTTCCTGAGCTGAATTCAAGGTGCTGGTTTTAACCTATAAAGCCCTACACGGCTTAGGACCACAATACCTGACGGAACGTCTCTCCCAACCGCTATCTACCCGGACACTACGCTCAACATCTGGGGCCCTCCTCCGACTGCCACCTCCAAGAGAGGCTCGGTTGGTGGCAATGAGGAGGAGGGCCTTCTCGGTGGTAGCCCCCCAGTTATGGAATCAGCTCCCCACTGAGACCCGCCTGGCAGCCAACCTTACTATCTTTTCGGCACCAGGTTAAGACTTCCCTCTATGCCAAGGCATTTAGTTAGGAGCTTGGAATAGCACGGAGGGGATTGTCACCTGTAGGCTCAGTTTTATTGGCTTTTGTATTGTTATTTTAAACTGTGTTTTTAAGTTTGGTTTTTAATTATTTAAACTATTCTGTATGTTTTTTATTGTTGTTTTTATGTATAGAGTGTTGTGAACCGCCCAGAGAGCTTCAGCTGTGGGGCGGTATATAAATGAAATGAAATGAAATTAGCCTCATAAAATGTTTTTATATGATGGCTTTTCTGTGGTTCAGGATCAGCTGGCTGTTTGTCCTTTAAACCTGCAATAAATGTTGACAGGCATTTGGAAACTGATTATAGGGGAGAATATTAAGCAGCTCTTTTTTTCAGAAGGCTTTCTATATAGTTGTATCACGCTTAATTATTAGAATAAAGCATTATTTTCAATAAACTATCTGGTGGGCTTTTTTGGACAGCTTTTTAAATTTATTTATTTAATCATAAATAAATAAATTCATAACTTCATCCAAGAGGGATCCCAAAGTGTGAATATGGATGCTGTTAGCTTAGGGTTAGCATAATCAGCTCTAAGGTTCTCTATGTATAAATGTCTCTAACTCTATTTTCATCTCTCATTTATTCAGGTTTTGTCCCTATTTGCTCATTGGGTCTGTCTCAGATTGGCCGAATGAACTTTGGAAGGGATGCCAGCACCTTCAAGTACTATACAATGTGTGGTCTTCAAGAAGGCTTTGAACCTTTTGCTGTCAATATGAATAGAAATGTGGCTATGTGGTTTAGCAAACGCTTACCAACGTTTGTCAACGTACCAAAAAAGCACCCGCATATAGAGGTAATAGTGCATAGTGGGAAGAGATGTCACACATCTTCATTCACACTTTGTCATTAAGGGTGCAATCCTATGCATGATTAGACAGAAAAGAGTCCTACAATTCCCATCATGCCTCAGCCAGCATGGGGGGAGTTGCAGGACTTTTTTCTGTCTAAACATGCATAAGATTGCACCCTAAGACATATATTGCAGATGCTACTTTTATCATTCTATCAACCTCATTCTGAATTTTGCCTTCCTTGGGGGGTCTAACTTGGCAATCACTCTTCAGGCTATCATGGTTTAATAGAATGGCTCCTTTTTTCCTGTTTCATAAGGAAATTTTGGGTGACCTTTGTTTTCAGGTAACAAGAATTGATGGAAACATTGACAGCCCACCACGCTTAAAAGTTACCCATAAGACATTTGGAACACAGAATAGTAATGCGGACATGATATATTGTCGCTTGAGTATGCCGATTGAATTCCACTCATCTTTTAATTACAGCATGGGTTTGGAACTCGATGGTTTCCAAAAAAGGTTAGATATAAATGTAATCTTATGTTAGCTTAAAGCTATGTTCTAAAACAGCTCTCTTCTCTTTTTTTATTCATGGAATTTTTAATTTTTTCCACTGACACTGTAATTTTATGGCTTTGGATTTTACAGTGCCCAGATTTTTAGTCAAAAAACAAGAAATGTATCTATCCTGTAGCTAGATGGCTTTGATTATTCAGGGGTACTGAGCATGAAAGACTTCAGTTGAAATGGAATGTACTGGGAGACACTATGTGTCACTCAAGATTTTGTTTCAAAATCTTGTACTCATGCATGCTGTCTTGTTGCATTTATATGCTGCTGGGAGCCCTTTTCTTTAGCATAGGCCTATTTTTATTTAAAGCAATCAAGATACAGAAGGACATTCTGAGGCTGGCTGATTTTACACCCTTCTCTTTTAAGTGACAGATAAATTCATGCATCATTTTCCTTTCATAATTCTGTTTAGAACAAGTTTCACTCCGTGAATAAAAGTGCTGTAGTTCATATGTACAAAAAAAAAAAGCCAATCCATAAAAACTCCTCTTCAGCATTATTTCAGAGTTATACAGAATTATCTAATGCTTTGTGTTTTTAAATACTGATAATCTTAATTTATTTCCAGAAAACAAAGCCAGGAGCTACTTGTTCATGCCACAACAGTAAGTATAGACCCATGGTTTTTTTTTAGCGGTGGACTAGTTGCCACAGATTTGAATTGGATTGGTTTAGATTAAACTGAGATATTTACCCCAAAATCAGGAAATAGCTCAGCTTAATCCAAGCTAATCCAGATCAATGGACCCCCTCATCGCCCTGATCATAGATGTGATGGGGGTCTGATCCATATCCTACTTTGAAACCTTTTTCCCCCACCCCCCAAAGATCCTCCAACTCGTGTTCCCTCCAAGCACTTTCCCAGCGGCTCCTGCTGCTGTGGCTGAAGGGCAGCAAGTGAGAGGGAGAATGAAAGGAGACAGGTCTCTCCTTTCATGAAACGAAATTTTCTCTGACAAAGTTTTGAATTTGTTTCCATTTAAGAATATTCTTAAAATAACATTTTTAGTCATTTCCATTTGCCACTTCTGATACATGCACTATATTCTGCTCATTTCAGTACTTCTACTCAGTGCGGATCTTTGCTGGTCAAGACCCATCTTCAGTCTGGATTGGTTGGGTAACTCCTGACTACCACTTTTACAGTGAACATTTTGACCTAAATAAGAACTGCACTGTAACAGTTACATTGGGAGATGAGAGAGGCAGAGTTCATGAAAGGTTTGGACTTAGAAATTACCTATTGAATAATCCACATTTAAATTATTGTTTTCTGTATTTTAATGTTCATAACCCCAAAATATGATGAAAATAAACTTGGTTTGATCTTATAGGTATTATTTTTACTTGAAAATAAGCTGTTTGCAAGTACTTAATGTCACAATTTACTCTTATTTGATAAAATTTACCGGGCTGTATTTTATCAAACTTAAGTTTGCAATTCTTCTGCAACTCCTTCCCCCAAATTTCACAATCCTATGGCTCTAGCTATGATTATCATTTAGATGTACACTTTGCTGCAGAAGTAAAAACATTGACTTTAAATTCAGCCTCCTCAAAGTATAACTTGGTTGCAATAACATTTCCCTATGTTAATACCATGCAAACAGCTGAGTGACAGAAAAATAAGACAGTTCTGATTACATTGTACTTGTAAGAAAAGGAAAAAAACATCTGAATAGACTTTTCATGTGAATATTGACTTAAAAGCAAAATAAGTTTTAAATTTATTTATTTATTATATTTATATCCTGCCTTTTTTCCTGCAAGAAACCCAAGGCAGCTCACATAATAATCCTCCTTCTCCTCTCCATCTTATCCTCACAACAACCCTGTGAGGTAGGTTAGGCTGAGAGTCAGTGACTGGTCCAAAGTCACCCAGTGAGCTTCATGGCCAAATGCCTAAAACCTACTTCCATGTAACTTACTTTCTGAATATTAGTCATTATCCACTGTTTTATCATAACTACAGTACCTCCCTTGTGTAGTGCCAGGGATGTTGAAGAGTCCTTGGTCTCGAGTCACAAATCGAGTCATGAGTCTTTGGACCCAAGTCTCGAGTTGAGTCTCGAGTCCAAAGTCCAAAATGGTGACTCGAGTCCCGAGTCGCTCCCAAAGCGGTGGCCCATGCAGGGAGCGGGAGGGTCTCCGTGAGAGGAAGAAGAGCTGCCCTTCCTCCCGCGGAGACCCTCCCGCTCCCTCCATGGGCCGCCGCCACCACTTACCGTCAGCGGGTCCTTCCCTCGTCCCTGCTCCTGCCGCCGCCGCCGCCAGGGATGTATTACGAGCCCTCCCTGGGCTCATAGTTCTCCGCGGCGGTGGCGGAGCAGCCCGATCTCGCTCTTCTGAGCGGCACGGAGCGTTCTCCGTGCCGCTCATGTCGCCGCCGCCCCACCGCCGCCAGCACGCCTGCCTCACGCCGCTGCCACTCACCTTACCTCCACCGCCGCCTCACACTACACACCGCCTCACGACGACGTCATCGCACACTGCCTCGCTGTCGCACGTTGCACGCACGCATGCACGCACGCATGCACGCACACCGCTGGACCCCCGCACTCTGTTTTTGGCCCTGTTGCCCTGGCTCCCCCCGCCAGAAACATAGCGGCGGCGGCGTGCGGGTGGTGGTGGTGTGCGGGTGGCAGTGAGGTGGCGTGCAGTGGGCGGCGGCGGCGGCGGCGTAGGTGAGGTGAGCGGTGCCATGAGGCAGCGGCGAGGTGAGGCAGCGGCGAGGTGAGGCGGCAGCGGGGTGCAATGGCGGTGAGGTGAGCGGTGGCGGGCGGCGGTGGCGGAGTCCTTGGTCTCGAGTCCCGAGTTGAGTCTCGAGTCCCATTAAAAATATTGGGACTCGAGTCTGAGGGGGGACTCAGTCCGACTCACGAGTCGAGTCCTCGAGTCCGAGTCCCCATCCCTGTGTAGTGCTGCAGAATTTGTTTCACTACTATCTTGTATTCTGTGAGTCTGAGGTAATTGGTTTATGCCATCTGAAGAACTGGAGTTCAGTGTTACCAATTTGTTCCCCAAATCTCCCTGTTCTTTCCATCTGACCTGAGTATTGCAGCCTCTCTGCTTTTTAAGAGCCAAACTACGGGGTCACATGTAAACGCGTATTTAAACCTTGATGGCTGCTTCTTCAAAGGAAGCCACTTTGGGAGCAGAAGGTTTGGACTGGAAGAGAGGAGGGGTCGTTAACCCTTCCCCGGCCTATGCTTTTACATGACAACCTCTCTCCCCACCCCCTACCCCAGTAGTTTCCCCCCTCTGTAGGGATTTCAGTTCTGCAGCTTGAGGTGCTGCTAGATTAATTGTTGTGCATGGATCTTTAGATTGCATTAGGGACAGGGTATGATATTTGCCAGCACCAGCTGATGCAACTGCAATCTACAACCTTGCAATCCCAGGGTAGGACTTCTGGTGGAGGAGCATCACTGAGACTCAGCCATTACACAAAAGCTTCAGTGTCAGCACTGGCTCACCGTGGTTTTCCAGGTACAATTCAGGGTTCTAGTTTTAACTAAGGGGTGTGCACTAACCACAAGATTTGCTTCAGGAACCTATTTGGTGATTTGGAAAACCACCTGATTCTCCTTGGACTGATTCAGAGGCTGCCCCCCAGTTTGACTCAGGGCTGAATCTGAATCTCAGTTTAGGAATCTGACACTTAGTGCCCCCCAGTGACTATCTTTTAAAATCAACAAACAAGTACTGTATAGGGTTTTTTTTGCTGTTCAGATGACATTTTCTGGCATAGTAGTCCCTTATGAGGGGGTGAAACCTGCCGAATTACAGACAAATAGCTGCAGGGGTTTATGCTAGATGGCTTTACATTTTGATTTTTTTTAAAAAAAGCATAATGCCAATAACTTATCATGGGTTAAATAATTCCTGATGAGTTGCAGTGCGTGCTGGGTACATGCAGCCACTGTTCTGAATCAGTCAGTCAGGTGATCACTCGTGACTGAGTAAGATTGTCTTCCAGGATAAAAAAGAAAATTTACAAAAAGGAGATTTTAAAAGGAGGAAAATTCTAAAGAAAATTGTGTAGTAGACTCTAGCGATGGGTCCATAAGTGACTGTGGAGGCCAATTCTAGATCCACACAGCTTCCCACAGTGAGGACACAGGTGGAGGCCAATTCTAGATCCACACAGCTTCCCACAGTGAGGACACAGGTTACCAGATGGAAGATGGTCCTGTAAAGGATTTGTTTGACGTGCTTTTCGCTTAGCACATTTCTCCCTTTCACCTTGCAGTCGGGCTTCTTCAAAGTCCATGGAACCTTTGTGAAAGGCCAACCTCCAGTTAAACCTCCATCGTTCATGGACCAGAGCTTCCCAGTTTTCTATGTTTATATTGCATTTTTTTAGATTAGCCTTAAGAACATCTTTAAACCTCTTATATTGACCACCGATATTCCGCTTTCCATCCTTGAGTTGGGAATAAAGTAACTGCTTTGGGAGACAGCAGTCAGGCATTCGAACAACATGACCGGTCCACTGAAGTTGGCGTTGAAGGATCATTTTTTCAATGCTTGTAGTCTTTGCTTCTTCCAGTACACTGACATTTGTTCGCCTATCTTCCCAAGTAATTCGCAAGATTTTCCGGAGGCAACGTTGATGAAATCTTTCAAGGAGTTGGAGGTGACGTTTATAGATAGTCCATGTTTCGCAGGCATACAATAAAGTTTGATCGCCTCAATTATAGTAGGGTTATGAAAGAGTTGCTTAACCCTTGAATAACCCGTGGTGGCCGGGTTCACGTGACGGTGACCACATTCACCCAGCACATGCCGCAGCTCATCATGGGTTAAATAACCCACAATGGCCCAGCCATGTTGTGCGAACTAGCCTACATGCTACATCCTGTGTCTCTCCAAATCCGAATTGCTAGCAAAGCTTTGGGAGAGTTTCAGATCCAGTTTGTTTTGGAGGAGCCCCACTTCAATTTGGACATCTTCTGAATCAGCTCGATTCGGTTCGTGATTCAGTTTGAATCCAAAGCTCTTCCCTAGTTTTAACCTCTAAAGCCCTAAATGGCTTGGCCATTAATACTTTTTCTCCTATGTCTTGCCATGATCACTTTGGTCTACCAAAAATGCCCTCTTTATGATTCTACCTATACATTGCTTTGGCAATGGGCAAATAGGCACTCTTTGTGACTTCTCACATTTAGAGAACTCACTTCAGCTGGAGACTCTTCAAATACCTAAATGGAGCCTCTTTCAGAAACATTCAAGAACACTTTTATATTTGGGCTGGTCTGGCTGGACTATGTTTACTAGATTAAACTACTAAGGGAACATTTGTTGTATTTTGTTGTTGTTGTTATGAAACTCATAGGATAGGCCAGGATAAAGGTCCTAATAAATAATATACATTTGAAGACGTCTGCATTTTCACTAACCTCTGCTTGTTCTGATGACTTCTGATTGTTTTGTTTCAGTGTAAAACGTAGCAATTGTTACCTGGTCTGGGGAGGAGAAACATCTGTTAATTCACAAAGATCAGGCCGTGGTAATGTTGATTTAGAAATTGGATGTCTTGTTGAATTAGCTACCGGAATGTTGTCATTCACAGCCAATGGAAAAGAGCTGGGAACTTTCTACCAGGTATCAATGTTGTTTTCCCCCCAGAAAATTCCACTTTATGTATTTTATCAATATACAACTGATAACTCTTTGATATTTGTGTTACTGTGTGACAGTGTGCATAGGTTTTGAATATATATTATAGAGCGTTGATTCATATATCTTTGTACAGAATAGAAGGTTGTACACACTCAATTGTGTGCAAGGATCTGCATAAATGCACATGGCACACAGATATTGCCTTTGTCTCACACACAGGTAGAAGGAATTTCAGCAAAACTGCTTTGATTTTAAGTATGGAGTTGATCTAGACTGCAGCCTATTATTACTAGCATGGTAATGAATTGTACTTTTCAGGAATGCTTCTATAATTTAAGGTTGATTCACCTTCAGCCAAACATCAGCACCCAGCATGGTGGGGCAAATCCAGGGCCCATACGGGCTGATGCTGGCATCCCTTTTTTAGATTAAAAAAAGAAGAAGAACAACTTTAGAGGGGCTTGGTGCTCACCAGGGAAGCATTGAGTGAAGCAGCTGCAGCAACTGCCACCATCTTTATTATCCCAGAATGCCTCTTCTGGGCCCCAGATTACATGGGGCCAGAGGCATTCTGAGGTTCTTCGGTGAGTGCCAGGCTGAAATGCTGCCCATCCACATTGCTGCCCGGGGGGGGGGGGCAGGTTGCATATGGGGACTCAGCCCAGCACTCACCAGATAAATGCTGAGTAAAGAGGCTGCAGCAGCTGCTGCTATCCTATTTTCCTGGGAGGGCCCACCAGGGTGGTGCTAGTTGAGGGCATCCAGGGCCCTTTCAAACCTCGCATGGCCCTGTGCTTAGATTATACATGTGAGTAGTATGAGAATGAGACATGGCTTTGTGCACCATCCTAGACCATGCATATAGTCTTTAATGTGAAGTGGGGCCTACATGACTGCACCCCTACATAGGGGGTCTGTCCACTCCTTTTTGTGGTTTCAAATACTGTACATTTTAAAAAATATTCACAAATGCATTGGTGGAGGGGAACCTTTTGCTTATCAGCAGTGGTGTAATGGACAGTATATAACATGTGCCTATTGTGCAATCACCTTTGCACATGTTATTTCATTACAAATGAGTTGAGGAGCAGGGAGAAAATCACATTTTGTCAGGAACAAAATATTGCAGGCTGAGTACTGGAAAAATGTAGTATCCTTGTAACACAATAACTTTTTGGAGAAATTCTTCTGGATCGTAAAACACAAATAATAACTGTGCATTTACTGAACTTAAAAATTATAGTCTAGGATGACGTTTTGAGATCACAAATGAAATTGCATCACAAAATCATCATTTATGTTGTCTGTCTGAGTCTACATCTGAGTCTTACATCAAATCTACATAGTGACATGCCTGAGAATTAAAATTCATCACCATGCTAGTCATAATAAGCTGCAGCTTATATCAACCCTGTACTTAAAATCTATGTAGGCTTTGCTGAAATTCCTTCTCCCCACATGTGAGACAAAAACTGTCATCTCCTAGTGACATTATGATGATTCTCCTGTGACACTGTTTTCAACTTCAGTCAGGCGTATCATCAGAAAGTTGGGGATGAAATTAATAATTCTATATTTAGCACAGTGTGTGATGGAAATAAAATAAATGTGGGATGAAACTATAATTATGAAGATAAAGATGACTGTATGATCATTATGAAGACAAAAGATTTGAACATTAACTCAATATTTATCTTGTGTGCTGAAAGAAGGAATCTGCTTTAGATTTATGAACGCTAGTGCATATTCATATTTGGCATGATGACCAGTATCCTGGCCATCATCCAGTAGTAGGAAATAAAAGGCAATAACTATAGTTAAGAATCCGTTTTATACTTGTTAGTAGAACTGAGAGTTCAGTTTGTGCAAATATATTTCTAATTCAGCTTAAAATAGGATACTACTTGTATTTTTTAAACTTAACTGTTCATTATTATTTCTCCTCCACTCCAAATATACAGAATTCTGATTCCAGATTTTATATGTAAAGACTAGAACCTTGTTCTGATGTCACGGTAGTGTCTGGCAGTAAATTGTGGGTTAATTAACCTGTTAATTGTGAGGACATGTGCCATTGCTTGTTCTTGGGTTAATTTGGGGTTGTTTAACACATGAACCCCAAGTGCCCTGTTCAGACGTTATGGAAACAACCCTCTAAGGTGGCATTCAAGAGTTGTTAATGTGGCTCAGGTGCAGCACACACCGCCCTGCAAGTTGTGGGTTGATTAACCCATTTGCCACTGGATGTTGCCGTTACATCCAAACAGGCTGTAGATGATATATGTGCATTTGTTGTATATGCATTCATTTTACATCAACCTGGATTATACTGATTTTCTGGTCCCATTTCAGTCTGTCTTCTAGTATGGTTTGGGGCAGCCTTCTCCAACCTCTGGTACATTCTAGATGTGTTGGACTACAATTCCCACCACCTCAAGCCAGCATGACTATTGCTGGCTAGAGATTATGTGAATTGTAGCACATCTAGAGGACACCAGGTTGAGGAAGGCTGGTTTGGGGACTAAAATGGCCTTGGTCTCCTTGTTGATGACCTATACCAAGATTGCAACAGGGGGTGCTTCCCTGTTGATACTCCTAGACCTCTCAGTGGTATTTGATACCATCAATAATCTGGATCACCAGTCTGTAATGGAGTTATTATGTTTCAGTGATTCAACTCTTACGTGGCTGGCCTATCCTGTTGAACATCCTGTTAAAAATCCTGGGAGAAGCCATCAGGGATTTTGCCTTGGTTGCCATCAATATACCAATGACACCCAGCTTGATTTGTCCTTTACATCAGACATGGGCATAGCAATAGACACTCTGAACAGGTGCCTGGACTCAGTAATGGGGTAGATGAGGATTAATTTACAGAGGAGCTGTTAATGAGTGGTATATCAATCCAGGGAACTGGTATCCAACCTGCTCTGAATGGAGTTGCACTCCCCTTTAAGGGCCAGACTGGGGTGTTGCTTGATGTAGCATTGCTACTGGATGCTTAAATGGCATTAGTAGCTCACAGCTTCAGCTGGTACACCAACTGTGGACCTTCTTGGAAACAGGTAACCTAGCCACAGTGATCCATACTTTAGTAACATCCAGACTAAATTATTGTAATTCAAAATGCAGTGGTCAGGCTGTTTAACTGGGACTGGGTGCAGTGGGTGAGCATATTGTGCTGGTATTAAAAGAGCTTCGTTGGCTACCAGTTTATTTTCAGGTCCAATTCAGCATGTTGTTTTTGGCTTCTAAAGCCCCAAATGGCCTGGGACCTGAGTTTCAGAAGGATTGCCTTCTTCCACATGAGCCTGCCCATTACTTAAAATCCTTGTTCGAGACCCTTCTCTAGATGCTGTCTGAGTTTAGAGAGGGCCTTTTCAGTAGCGGTGCCAAAATTGTGGAACTACCTTCCTAGACATGTTCCCATGGGCCCATCATTGCTATATTTTGACACTAGGTAAAGACCATCATTTTTTCTTAGGCTTTAAGAGCATTTGATTACATTTTATGATATCTGGTCCTGCTTTTAATTGGTTGACTGCTTCAAAGGTTGTTGTTTTTTTACTCACAAGCTCATTGTTATGATTGTTATAATAGCTATTATTGAGTTTTGTTTTTGTTTTTTTCTCCTGCTTTTGTTGCTGTTTTATTGTATTCTTGCTTACTTTTATTGTTCATTAGCTTCCTTGGGAGCATTTGCAAGAAAGCAAGATATACATCTCAAAATAAATAACAATACTGTGTTTTTTCACATTAAAATATTATAAAGTCTAGATCCCTGCAGGGTGGGGTGTGTAGAGTACTACAGCATTTTGAAAGAAATCTAAGGCTGCTTCTGTGTAATTTGTGTGTGTGTTTAGCAATTTGTATTAAAATATTATGACAAATATAACTTTAGGTAGAATGTATATATTTTTAAACTATTTCAGTCTTGTTTGTAGTAAAAGATTTTATTAGCATTATTTTAGTATGACTGTTAGTCTGTTCCTTTGTGTGTGGGCCAAACTACTGTAAATGTTCTGCTAATCACACATTGTGTAGCTATGTGTGACAATTTTTCCTTATTCTTGTGTAAGCACGCATGGCCCCAATTGACTCTAATGGAGACCTTTTTTTTTTTTTTTTTTTGGCATTCCGGGGGGGGGACCAGAGGAGGGGTTTAATTCCTCCTTCTGGAGTGCCATGGTCCCAGTCCAAATCAGGACTGCACGTGCTTACACAAGAGTAAGGAAAACTATTATGCATAGCTACACTATGCATGATTAGCAGAAAATGTAGTTTGACCCTTAGTCCTAAGTTACACCTTCTGCGGAGATACACTGGCACCATCAACCCACATCTTCCTGATAACGATTTGTTGAAAACAATGCGGGATGTGACTTCATACTTCTAATATTTCCTAGTTTCACTTCACTTGCGGTAGGGGTGGAGAACACTAATGTGATGATGTCATATGAGTGTTTTCCGCCCAAACTACGTATTGCTGGGAAGATGCAGGTTAGTTTGTAGTTTGGCCCTTAATCCAGCTTTGGGGAGTGATGGGGGACGACACATGTTTAACCCCTGTTCCACTGTGCCAGTAGCATCAAAGCTGCACAGGAGCAGGCTGTTGTAAGCAGGGCTTATAGGACCAATCTAGACAAGATGGTGGGAGATCTGTGTTGATCACCTGCAGTTTTTAAAAGGGAAAATGGACCCATGCCAGTGAGGGGAGGATTGCAATCAGGAACATGGTATGGTGGGGAGGGATTTTTTAATCCTTTCCTTTGTGTTGTTTTCTGAGTTGAAATCATCCATCACACTTAAACTTGCTATTTGCCTGGCAGGGGAAAATCTCTGTCTCTGTGTGTAGATTGAAAGGATGTCCATCTTTGTGAGTGTATGTGCATAAATATCTGAATGAATATCCATGTACATATAAATGTGCACATGCCTTAGATATGTGAGGCATATACTTACACATATTACTCTGTGCAGGTGTATGTGTGAAAGTGTGTATATTTGCACTCTCATGCATTCTGCTCTGCTTTGAAGTAAACTGTCCAATTTAACATGAAAATGTAATCCACACACCAAAATAATGCTTCTGATCCCTGTTTATACTATTTTATAACTACATCCCTTTACAAGAATATTTCTTTGCTTGACTGGTACCTTTACAGTGATTTATACCGTGATCCTATGCATGCCTACTCAGAGATCAGCCCCATTGTGGGACTTACTCCCAGGTAAGTGTGTATAGGATTGCAGCCTTAGTAAATGTGACACCACAGTATCATTAGCATAAGTTGATAAAAGGCTCATGCTGCATTTTAACTGTGCTAAATATATTTTTCAGGTTGAACCAAACACAAAATTGTTTCCAGCAGTTTTTTTACAGCCTACGAGCACAAACCTGATACAGTTTGAACTGGGTAAATTAAAGGTATTTTTAATACAATTACTATGAATAGATATCATGGGTTTTAAAGTAAATTCAGTAATGCCAACCATATTAATTAGTCAGTGGAATCTCACGTTACCATTCCTTGAATTATTAGTGAAATAACCACGAATTAAAATAAGAATGAATACCAAACTATACTGCTTAAAATAGAATGTGAGGAAATGTCTCCCAGAATGCACTGTGAGCTGGGCCTCATTCACATTGACTGACATCACAGTGTGGTGCTGGCATGGGCTTTGAGCCCAGGAAAAAAGTGGGCGAGGCAAACTGAAGAGCAACTGCTTTCTTCTGGTTCACCTCCTGGGAGCTGGAATGGGTTGCAGCATCCATTTGTCTGTATTAATACTTTTTAAAAGCAACCTGTATTTTAATATGCATACTATGAAATATTATAACATTAACTTAAGGTTTGGTTTTTAAAAATTCTCCATGTATGTTTTTACAGAACACCATGCCTTTATCAGCAGCAATCTTTAAAAGTGAAGAAAGAAACCCTATTCCGCAGTGTCCTCCTCGACTAGATGTTCAGACAATCACACCTGTTGTATGGAGCAGAATGCCAAACAGTTTCTTAAAAGTAGAGGCTGACCGGGTCAGTGACCGTCATGGGTGGGTGGTGCAATGCCTGGAACCTTTGCAGATGATGGCCCTTCATATTCCAGAAGAAAGCAGGTATGTTTAAAACCAAATTAGTTTCCTTAAGAGCAGGTAGAATATGTTACATTTTTTTCCTCTTTGAAGTTTTACATATTTTCTGGCTAAATGCAAGGATGTGCATCGGGATTCACATTGAAATTCCTATGCACATCAGATCCAGACTGGTCATTCCTGATTCAGCAAGGAAAAACAAGTTGAAGTGCTTCTTCATAGAAATCTTCTTAGCTTAATTGGGTCTATAGACCTGGATCCAAAGAGTCATGAATGGAAGAATATGGTGTGGTTCAGCTGTACGTATCTTGGCTTAATAAGCCAAGATACAAGCATGCCTTGTGCCCACACACTCCATCCTTGCATAGCTCATTCTTTCCTCAGTGCTCTTTGATTCAATACCTGGGTTAATTAACCACATTTCCTCATTACATTTGAAAACTATGGTTGCCAGGATTGGAACAAGCCAGGATCTTAAACCACAGTTTGAAGGTTTAACATCCTGTCTTGTTCTGATTCTAATAACCATGATTTCTTTGTTTGGATATAATTATGGTTAATTAACCCAGAAAGTGCTTAATTACGGCATGCCAAGAAGAGAGGAGGAAAAAGCTTTTGTATATCTCACTTCTTAATCCAACATATGTACATCTGGAGCAGGCCTAAGTATTAGGGGTATTCAATTAATTCCTGTGGGGAGTTAGTGGAAGGCTTCTTGCACTGCGTTGTCACAATGTACTGGAGGTTGGGTTATAGCAGTCTTCCCCAACCTGGTGCCCTTCAGTTGTTTTGGACATGAACTCCCATCAGACTCAGCCAGCAGAGGCAATGGTCAGGAATGCTGGGAGTTGTACTCCAAAACATCTAGAGGGCACCAGGTTGGGGAAGTCTGGGTTACAGTATGAGAAACATGGTGAATAAGGAAGTTACAGGCTGTAGCATATAATCTTTGTTTGGCCATAAAAAAAACCCTTGAAATGGGTTTGTACAAAGTGTTGTGCAAGAAATTGTACAAATAGAAGCACTTCTCTGGATTTGGGGTCACCTTTCTCTCCCAGTGCCTTTTTGCTAAGTTGGAAACAGCCCTTCCATGAACACTGGACTTTTGACTGGTGGGAGGGCACATTGAATCCAAGCTCTGTACTTCTTTACCAAGCTGTTTGAAGATATGACCATTTCATGACATAGAAAAGGAACTCTGTTCTTCTGTTATATACATGTAATACAACATTCTAGATTAATTATTCAACTCTTAATTTAGAACATAATACAGCCTCTAAGACATCTACAACATAGAATCTTCATATATTATTTAATATTTATGTGGATTGCTTATTATTTTAGGCTATATTACAAGTAGTATAGCTTTATGAAAGGTTATTTCAGTCATAATTCTTGCAGTGTATCTAAAGCTGAATAGTGATCTTCTGTATTAGATTACAAAATATTAAATCATAAATCTGAAAAGATACCTTCTTGAAAATACAGATTTACACTAAGATATAATTTGAGACTTGGCTTAGCAATTGATACTTTTTATATACATGTATGCCAATTTTTAATAAAGAGAAGGAGAAATGTAGAATTTTAACATTAAAATTCACTGCTTCTATATATTTCAGTGAAGGTTTAAAATGCTGCATATGATGAAGACAACCCACATCTTGGGTTCACAAATACTTTTCAGAAAGTTGCCATTTAATGAATATAAATATTAATTGGAATGTACTCCCCTCAAGCAAAGCACCTCATTTCTTCCAGTATACCTTGACTTTCTGTGCTTTTAATCTTGTTTAAAAGTGTTGGTAGATATTACATAACCTTACAAAATCATAGTGCATGTTTTGTCATCTAATATCATGCCTTTTCTGCTGAAGCAGAAGCGAGTCTCCTTTCAAAGTATGCATCTACTTTATGTAGTCTATCCTTCTTTCCTCCTCACGAAGCACCTAATACTTAATAAAGTATACTTAATAAAAGGAGATCGCTTATGAAATGTCTGGTTTTGGTTTTATTTTGTTTTTTTCATTTCAGGTGTATCGATATTTTGGAGCTATGTGAGCAAGAAGATTTGATGAGGTTCCACTACCATACTTTAAAACTATATAGTTCTGTTTGTGCATTGGGTAATAACAGAGTAGCTTATGCACTTTGCAGCCATGTGGATATTTCCCAATTATTTTATACAATAGATAATCAATATTTGCCTGGATTGTTACGTTCTGGATTCTATGATTTGCTTATCAGCATTCATTTAGAATATTCCAAGGAAGCTAAGCTCATGATGAACAATGAATTTATAATTCCTATTACAGATGAAACCAGGAAAATCAAATTATTTCCAGATGAATCAAAGAGACATGGTTTGCCGGGAGTTGGGCTTAGCACCTGCTTGAAACCTGGTTTTAAGTTCTCTACCCCTTGTTTCATTTTGTCTCATGAGGATCATCAAAAACCTAGTCCAGAGATACCACTTGAGATGCTTAAGTCCAGGGCCATAAGCATGCTAACAGAATCAGTCTACTGCAGTGGAACTCACATACGAGACCCTGTCGGAGGGAAAGTTGAGTTCCAGTTTGTTCCTGTTCTTAAACTTATAGGAACTTTGCTCATAATGGGAGTTTTTGATGATCATGATGTTAAGCAGATTTTGCTCCTCATCGATCCATGTGTGTTTGGTGAGCCCAAGGAGGAAGCAATGGAGAAAGCACAGAAGGAGGATGTTACACAGGTAGAAGAAAAAGCTGTAGAGGCTGGGGAAAAGGCAATCAAGGAAACTAAAACTCCAATAAAAGGCTTGCTGCAAACAAGATTGCCTGAATCTGTTAAACTCCAGGTGACAACCTTAAAGTAAACGCAGAAGTGTTGTAATATCATTTAACCAAATTTTAAAATGTTTTCCAGTAACCTGAGCAAAAAAACTGATAATCAGAATTCTTGAAAGTTTTTTATTCTCATTCTTCCATTAGTATTCATGTGTGACCAGGATTAAATTGATTTTATCTTCCTATGTTACTGTTCCACCAAAGGCAGAACTGTTAAAATGCTACATCACATGCTCCTGATATAAGAGATGAACATTTCTAAAACACTTTAAGGGTACAGAAATGGAAAAGCACATTAAGGGTGCAGAACTGGAAAGGCGTTCTATTCATATTAAATATGTGCAATGATTTTGTCCCCTCTACTGTAATTATTACATATAGGTTAACAAGCAAACAAGAGACATTGGGTTGGATCCAAAAAACTATGAGGAGAAGGAAAGTAGCCACTAGTGCAGTTCTGCAAATGCTTGTGCGAGAGCTTGCACAAAAGTTCCTACAGTGTTATAGTGAAAGGGAGAAACGTGCTAAGCGAAAAGCACGTCAAACGAATCCTTTACAAGACCATCTTCCATCTGCTAACTGTGTCCTCACTGTGGGAAGCTGTGTGGATCTAGAATTGGTCCTCCACAGTCACTTACAGACCCATCGCTAGAGTCTACAGAATTTTCTTTAGAATTTTCCTCCTTTTAAAATCTCCTTTTTGTAAATTTTCTTTTTTTTTTTTTTAATCCTGGAAGACAATCTTACTCGGTCACGAGTGATCGCCTGACTGACTGACTGATAATAGGTAGGTTCTATGGAGGTTCTCGTGCTTCTGCAAGAGGTTGTGCAAGCTCTTGCAAAAGCAGAAAAAACATGGTGGATTTATTTCTAGCGGGTAGCTGTGTTAGTCTGTTGCAGGAAAAACAACAAAGAGTTTTATCTTTAAGGTGTTACAAGACTCCTTGTTAGTTTGATTTTCTCACATAGTGCTTTAGTGTGAGGTGTGAAAACAACCTATTTGAGTGGAAGACTCCTTCCACTTGTGAAAGGGCCCCCTTTGGATCTAACCCACTCTCTTTGTCATTGACCAAAAAATTGAATTTCCACTGACAGTAATGTAGTACTGTACTTCTTTGCTTTGTAAGCCGCCTTGCTTTCCCTGCAGGAAAGAAGGCGGGATAGAAATATAATAAATAAATAAATAAATAAATGTATTATGAAGGTCCATAATTCAACTATATAATGCATCTATTATTTCATGCTAGATGTGTGAGCTGCTAAATTATTTCTGCGATTGTGAGTTGAAACACAGAGTGGAAGCCATTGTATCATTTGCAGATACTTACGTCTCAAAGTTGCAGTATAATCAGAAATATAGATATAATGAACTCATGCAAGCCTTGAATATGTCTGCTGCTTTAACTGCCAGGAAGACAAAGGAATTTCGCTCTCCTCCTCAAGAGCAGGTAAAAGCAGATTCTGTCTATTTGAAAGCTGAGAATCTGGGCTAGCTAGTGGGTCTATTAAGATGGTGGGCTAGGGGCTACAGCCCACTTAGCCCAGGGATTAATCTGGCCATGTGGCCAGTGGGGTAAGTGTTAAGCACCCCACCACACCCATTTCTCCACTCTAAATTGTCACTATCCAAAGCTGATTCCTTTTGCAAAAAAATGGCCATTGGGGCTTTGTTACATGCATTTGCCTATAATGTATAGTTTGCCCTTCAGATGCAGACCTCAAACTACTTACTTTGGAGAGTTATCCCATAGTCAAAATAAACAGGATTACTGTAGATTATCAACACAATCCTATGCATGTCTACTCAGACATAAGTCCCATTGAGTTCAATAAGATTTACTCCTAGGAATGTCTGTATATGATTGCATCCTAAATTGATTGCCTACTGTGGCCATAGTGTAATGAATGTAACCGTGCTTCAAAGATGTTTCAGTTTAATTTTATAATTTCAGATTAATATGTTGCTAAATTTTCAACTGGGGGAGGATTGTCCTTGTCCAGAAGAGATTCGGGAAGAGCTATATGAGTTTCATGATGATCTCCTAATCCATTGTGGTAAGTTACTGTTTATTGGGCAGGGCACGTTGTTGCTGGGAATTTGTTTGCTTATGAAAGATTACTTCGTGCAGGTGTTTTGTTGTTACGGGATGTTCCTGGCAAACATGTATTGATGAAATATAACAAAACTGCCAAGATGAAAAAGAAAACATAAAAGTTAATTAGAATTATCACCCCAAATGTTCTCTAGCAAGCAGCAAACCACAAATATTTACAATCAAAAATGTTTTTGTGGCAGTGGCTCTCAAAAGAGTTATTTTCTGAAAACATCTCTCCCCGAGCAAGCATGTAAGTTTAGTAAATGAAGGTGTCACTTTCTCCTATATAAGTGAATGGTAGCTATTCACTCTTGTGAGAAGAGTAATACGATGTATATCTGGAAACGTTAGTGATGTGGGCAACACATTCCCCAGCATCATTTATATAAGTGTCCTACCTTTTCTGAGAGGAACCTACTGGACATTCAAAATGCAGAGAGCTATCCTATGCACTGAGTGTGCCTCACTGAGAGGTCCCCACCCACAATATATACAGGGCTCTTCCTACTCACCTGTTCCCCCCCGCCCCGAACCATCATAATCTATATTTCTTCTTTCCACAATTTATTGCGAGTATTTGATTTTGGGGGGTTTGAGGTTTTGGTTTAATCCTGGCTCAAAGGGATTGGTGAAATAGTATTGGTGAGGGCTGGTTTGTAACACTTTGTGAATTTTGGTCTGTTTTCTCTCTTTTTTTTTTCCTTTTTTAAAAAACAATTATTTATTTATTTTTTAAATGAATACAAATACAGAAAAAAAAACCCACATAAATCTACAAATCATAAACTTCAAGTGCACCCGTCACCCCGGGGCCAAAACAAATTCTATCCACATAATCCATTATTAATCTATATTCCAAAAATACATCATATCATGACATGGCTTACTCCCTTTTCCCTTTACTAAAACATAATCTAAGAATGGTCCCCATATATCCTTAAAATTATTTTTCTTTAATTGTCCCTTTTTACATTTAATACTACATGTTAGTTTATCATTTAAAGCAATATCCCAGACCTCTTTATACCAATCTATTATTAAATACTGGTGTTGAACTTTCCAATTCCTTGCTATCAGTAATCTCCCTGCCGCTAATAAACTTACAATTAATTCCTTTTTCTCTTGTGAGCACAGAAGTTTCTCCGTTATTGATAACAATGCTAATTTTGGACAGACCTCCAAATTAATGCCAATAATTTCTGAAATTTCTACAAAAATTTTATTCCAAAAATCCAGTATGCTTTTACAACTCCACCACATATGAGCATAAGTACCAAGTTCCTGACATCCTCTCCAACACAATGGAGCACAGTTACTATCTATTTTGTTTAATCTTACTGGAGTCAGATACCATCTCCAAATAGTTTTTAAAAAATTCTCTTTTATCCTTACTGACATATTTCTTAATATACGTCTGCCCCAAATATTTCTCCACCCCACATTCGATATCTCCTCCTCAAATTCCATTTCCCATATCATCTTAAGGTTATCTTTTTTTGCTTCAATCCTTTGGAACAATTTTGGTCTGTTTTATTAATTTTACTACTGTACGAGTTTTTAAAATACGTTGCTATATGCTCAGAGCCTCTGTGATTATACAGGCCAAAATAATCCAAGTAAACCAATTTATTTTTATTTCTTTTATGTGTATTTTTAATATTCTTAGCTGTGAATTTATGTCTGGAATAACTGAAATTGGGAAAGTACACTTTTAAGCAGTGTCTCATTTCAAACAATTCCATCAAATGAAATTTGTTCTCCAGTGTAACATTCCTGACATATAGCTTTACCCAAAGGTGGTGTTGGCTGATGCAGAAGGCCTTACCGTTCATGCAGTGGAGCATCCACCATTTCCAGCTATTTGCCCCTTACTGCTGCAGCTCCCCCTCTGCCCTGTGCCATATGCAGTTTTATTCCCTCAGCCCTCAGGAACAGATTTCCAGGGGGCACAGGGGGTTGCAACAGGAACAGGGAGGCAGGAAAAAGAAAATCCCATTCTATACACAGAACAGAAGCCAATGTGTTTATATTTCTCAAATACAAGTCATATAATAAAATGTCTACACTCCAATTACATACAACAAATTAACTAGCAGATGTTTTTACAACATTAAACAGACTTTGTGTAAGTCTGTTTAAATTGTTTAAGAAAATTAGTGCTTGAATGATTGATATCCTGTATTTCCGCGATACTCAAGCCGTTCTGAAATTATTTACTTTAAAGTATTGAAGAAGGTTAATAGTATTAGGCATGAGATTCTTTAGTGATGAAGTGGGCATAAATGTATAGGTAGAGGCCTATCAAAACATTATACAACTCCAATAAAACATTTCAGCCACAGTCATCATCTTCATTCCTCATCTATCAACTATTATTTTAGTCTTACCTTGAACCCCAAAACTGAAAAAGTAATACAGTAATACCTTGGATTGCAAGTAACTTGGTTTGAGAGCGTTTTGCAAGACAAGCAAATTTTTAAATATTTATTTAAATTTTTTTGACTTGATATACAAGCGACGTCTTGCAATACAAGTACTGTAGTACAGCTTAAATTTAAAATCTCTGTACAAATTTTTTTGGGGGGAATTTCATTTTGATATAAGAGTGTTTTGGATTACAAGCACGTTTCCGGAACAAATTATGCTCTCAATCCAAGGCATGACTGTACTGGCCTACATTCCAAAATTGTTGTGTCATTGAGAAAACACTTGGAGCTCTAAGGAAAAGTGTGGTCATTATTAAAGGTCACCCACCACATCCTTCCTATTCTCTCCTGTGCATGTAGCTTTGTGCATGAGTTTCCTGATACTGATTTCTTCACTTCTCATTGGCAGTCCTTTCTTGAGCAGAAAGTTGCAGATGTGACATGGTTTTGTGTACCTGATTATGTACATGAGGTGGGCATGGATTGGCCTCTAACTGTTATTGTTGTTTATTTATGTCTGAGGCATCAGTTTAACGTTATGGGAGTTCTGGCAACATATCAAATCCACTTTGTTTCAAATTAAATTTATTACCCATTAGGTATTCCATTAGATGAAGAAGAGGAAGAAGAGGAAGATATCTCATGGGCTGGCAAACTACGTTCATTGATATATAAACTAAAAGGGGCCCCCAAAACAGAAAAGAGAGAGCCTACAGAGGAAGAAGAAAAATATCCTAGTAAGCGGTTAAAATTTTATCCATAGTAATGCAGTTTATTTTTATTTTTTAAAGATAAACACATCACGTTTGAAAACTGGTGAAGTATAAGCTGGGAAGTATGAATATATATGCAGCTGGCAAGAGCTTTTCACTGCAGACAGAGAGAGGGTGGGGCTTGGGGAGGATGTAGAATGAATCAGTCCTGCTTACTTCTGAGTAAACATGCAGAGAGGCCTGTCCTGCTTGTGGTGAGTAAACAGACTGCTCATGCGTAGTTTTGAGTAGATATGCAGAGGCTTGGTATTTGGGATGCTATTTGAAAGTGGTGCTGAGTGATTCAGTCCTGCTTACCTGTGAGTCAACAGGCAGATGCTTCTCTGACTTGTGAGCAGACCTGCAGAGGCTGGGCATTTGGGATGCTATTTGAAAGTGCTGCTGAGTGATTCAGTCCTGTTTACCTTGAAGTAGACATGCAGAGACTTGTCCTGCTTACTTCTTCTTCTTTTAATTGTCCTGCTTACTTCTGAATAGGCTTAAAATTAGAAAGACTTTCCCTTTGGCCCCACCTATAAATGGAATGTCGTCCCCCCCCCCCCGAGACCTTTACCAAATCGAAATTCAGTCCTTGTACTGAAAAAGGTTCCCCACCCCGATATATGTATTCTATGTTGAAACTAAAGTCCAGATGTCAAATACTGGAATCTTAATCAGGAGACTGAATAGCAATCTACTCTAGGACTATGCAGTGGGTAAATATTCATGCTCCCTTTGTAGTGATGGCAATAGCTGCAACTTACAACCCCTAATAGCAGGGGCTTTCTGATTGATAACTAAGGTACATACAGACCTCCGACTGACCCAAGGCATGTGCTGGGCAGGGATGGGGGAGAATTTCATTCAGGTCATATTTTGATATGAACTTAACAAGTTTGCTCTTCCTGAATCAATATGTGAACCAGAACACAGTTATTCTTCGGTATTCGCTGTTCTCAGAATTTTGCGATGCAGTTCTCTCAACCAAAAGATCCATACAAAAATGCATATTTTAGGGGAATGTGTACACAAAAATGTATATATTTGTGAGGGAAAATACAAAGAAGCATTATATAAGTGAAAACAGCTTGCAAATGCATATATCAGGCAAAATTGTGTACAAAAACGGGTATCAGTTGAAATACACACAAAATTGTATACAGATTTTTGTGTAGCCTTTTTTTTTTTAAGTCACAAAGGGATGTGAAAACCAGGGGTTGTGTCAGTAATTCTTATGTAATCTACTTTTTATATGTTGGGTTATTAAAGCAGCAATGCTGTTTCCAGAGATATTTTTTTTAAAAACAGTTTACATTTCAGTATAAATTCTGGGTATAGATCTTTGGCCTGGGGCAGGAGAAGATACCATTATTCATATGCTAGTCTTTCATCTTACACAACCTTTCTATAAATCTGTAACACATGTCTCTGAAAGCAGAGTGCTGAGCAAAATACTGTCTAGATATAATCGGTTTGTCTGATGAACTATGGACCAAAGTTTTCAATCTGTCTGCCTCTGCCTTCCTTATTGACCTTTAATTTTATTAGACATACAGGAGGTGGAAAAGAACCATTACCATTCATTAAAAGTTCATAGTATTTATTCCTCGAGGAAAGGTATCTTAAATATATCTAAATACTATTAAATATTGAGTATCTTCATGTTTTAATTTAAATTAGATTAGAAGTACATTGCAAGATTTTACTGACAGCTTCCTTACATTGCTGACTAATATTATATAGCAGATTAATAGCTTTTGTGTACTTTATGGGAACTTTAAAGGTGCCACTGGTGGTTGACCCCATGGCAGCATTCAGGTGTCATTAATTCTAAAGATGGGGATTCCCCCCTTAGGGAACCAGAAGATCATCAGGCTATCATTCGTGACCGAGTAAGATTGTCTTCCAGGATAAAAGGAGGAAATTCTAAAGAGGATTGTGTAGACTCTAGCGATGGGTCCGTAAGTGACTGTGGAGGCCAATTCTAGATCCACACAGCTTCCCACAGTGAGGACACAGGTTACCAGATGGAAGATGGTCCTGTAAAGGATTTGTTTGACGTGCTTTTCGCTTAGCACGTTTCTCCCTTTCACCTTGCAGTCGGGCTTCTTCAAAGTCCATGGAACCTTTGTGAAAGGCCAACCTCCATTTAGATCGTTCATGGGCCAGAGCTTCTCAGTTTTCGATGTTTATATTGCATTTTTTTAGATTAGCCTTATGAACATCTTTAAACCTCTTATATTGACCACCAATATTCCGCTTTCCATCCTTGAGTTGGGAATAAAATATCTGCTTTGGGAGACGGCAGTCAGGCATTCGAACAACATGACCGGTCCACTGAAGTTGGCGTTGAAGGATCATTTTTTCAACGCTAGTAGTCTTTGCTTCTTCTAGTACACTGACATTTGTTCGCCTATCTTCCCAAGTAATTTGCAGGATTTTCTGGAGGCAACGTTGATGAAATCTTTCAAGGAGGTGGAAGTGACGTTTATAGATAGTCCATGTTTCGCAGGCATACAATAAAGTTGGTAATACAATGGCTTCATAAACCAGTGCTTTGGTCTTCTTACAAATATCCCGATCCTCGAACACTCTTGTGTTTCATTTGAGAAAACGCGGCACTTGCGGAGCTCAAACGATGCTGGATTTCACTGTCAATGTTAGCTGTAACAGAAAGATAGCTGCCAAGATAGAGAAAATGATCGACATTTTCCAGTATTGTCCCGCCAAGCTGAATAGATGGCATCACCAAGGGGTTAGCTTTCACTTGCTGATGAAGCACTTTGTTAAGTGAGAGACCAAGTTTTCCATATGCTTCTGCAAAAGCATTTAGGATAGTTTGGAGATCATCCTCTGAATGTGCGGAGACCACATTATCATCAGCATACTGAAGTTCCACAACGGAGGTTGTAATTACGTTACTTTTTGCTTTCAGAAGATAGATGCTCCCCAGTAACCCTAGAAATTGCTGGCGAGACTGCCGCCTTGGTGCTTAGAGCTTCGATTCGGTCCTATACTTCCTTGTTCTTTGCGAGAGCCTCTCCCTTGTGGATAGAGGATCTCCTGGATAACAAAGACTTGGACAGGCCTACGTTATATCAAGGACTAGTTAACTTGTACAAGTCCCTCTCCTTCATTGCAGATGCTACTCATGATGCAGTAATTTACATGGCTAGTTCTATTGGGGCAATTGTCATTGCCAGGAGCAACTTGTGACTGCATCATTGGACTGTAGATGTTTACTCTAGAGGGATTTCGGCATCCACTCCCTTTAAAGGAACGCATCTCTTTGGGGAGGAAGCCTTGGAGGACATGCTACTTGAGACAAAATATTACTTGACATGAAAAATTATCTGGTGTGTACTCGATCTTTTCCATTGTCCCCAAGACAAAATCCATCCCGGATTTGACATACATAAACAGCTTTGTGTTACATACCGTGAATTCAGGATGGAAACCCTCCAGTCCTTTCGAGATGCACTGCACCACAGAAGCCTATCTTCATATTCAAATCACTGCAGCTCAAAGGAAATTTCTTTGGTTCACATGCCGGGGCCATCATTATCAATTCAAACCCCGCCCTTCAGGCTGACCTCAGCTCTGAGGGCATTCTCAAAAATCATGCTCTTGGTTGTGGCCCACCTAAGATTGCAAACAATACATGTTTATCCCTATCTCAACAACCTGCTGATTTGGTCTTCCACCCTTCCGCGGGCATATTGAGCTGTGGATCAGACTACAATGTCTCACAAACCATGGTTTTCTGATAAACTACTGGAAGAGGCAACTAGCTCCAGCACAGAGAATGGTGCATCTGGGGGCACAGCAACAATCGACATAGCACAGGAGCTCATGTTTCTGTCCCGGGAATGCATTCACAAACTGCAAGAGGCAGTTCGTCTTCTCAGGACAGCAAAAAAGGCTGTCATGTTGCTAGCCCATCTAGGCCTCATGATAGGTTGCCTAGGGAACTTTCCATGGGCCAGAGATTGCATTCATGGCCTCTACAATGGCTTCTGTTACCACACCAGGGCGACATTGCTCACAAGAGACACCTCAGCGTCCTCCTTCCCCTTTTGGTCAGGAAATCCCTGATGTGCTGGGGGAAGTCTTCTCACCTGCAGAAGGGCACCCCAGTACAGGATCCTTCACGGATCACCTTAACTACAGATGCCAGCCTCAACGGCTGGGGCACACACTGCCAAGACAAATTTGTGCAGGGTGCCTGGTCCTCCCAGGACAAGATTCACAGCATAAACTGGCTGGGGAGCAAGCCATCTAGCTTCACACCTTCAGAACAAACACTGATTGGCTTGTGCACATCCCATTGTAGATGCCTTCTTGCTAGAACAGGGAATGGAACATTGGATACTCACTTTGCAGGTTCCTTCCTGTTTTAAGCAAAGGAGACATCAATACTGCACCCAAAAGTTCTGGACGCTGAGTCTTATAGCATGTTGAATTCCTTAAACCGACTACATATGTCCAGTTTCGCTGACCTCTCTTGGGAGGGGACTCCTCAAACTGTGTATATATCCTTTTCTACCTTTTCCCCTTACTAATACTAACAAGCACTTATGGCTCTTTGGAGTTATTCTGCCTGTTGCTTGGTCACAAACAAGCTGGAGAGGAGGAGCCAGAAGGAGGTACTAGGCAGAAGCCTAGTTGCATATTCCCTGGCTTTCCCTGGGCAGCAGGAGGACAGAACCCATTGTGGATGCTTCCTTTGCTTAGAAAAGGAAGGAACCTTCATGGTGAGTATCTAATGTTCTGATCTAAGCACAGATTCGGTCCATAAACTTTTATTTGAAAATAATTATCAAGGGCTCAATCCAGTCCTACTGCATTGCCCACATACTGAGTGATCTCCAAGGCCAGTGTCATACCCCAGCAGTGGCCTCGCTGCAAACCTCAGATCCCCTTGGCCCTTTTCTTCTCCTTGCTATTCTGCCAGTTCATCTACCCTCTCCAAAAGTGTACAAGCAGTGACAGGAGCAAGGAGAAGGCGCCTCCAACTGCCTTGTTTTCTTGGCAGTGATGTGGATTGGACTCAGAGAGACAGGACAAGTAAATATTTGTACAAATTCAAAGTGCTAGTTTTGATCTACAAAGTCCTTAAATGGTTTGAGGCCAGGATATCTGAAAGCCTGCCTCCTTCCATATGAACCCGCCCATAATTTACAATTATCGTTGGAGGGATGTACAGATTTTGTTAGATCTGTTCTGTCTGTGTTTTGCAGATTTTCCAGGTGTCTTTCATTCCGTTGTCCACTCATTGGTGGAATTAGATTTTTTTTTCCTATTTGGAAAAGTCTGCAAAAAAAGTCTGCCACAATGTATGTAACTTTTGCTGGCATTTAACATTTTGTGTATTTTTCTTAGCTCAGCATATAATCAGTGAGCAGAGTGCACAAAAATAGAGTGCTACACAGGAGAGGCTGAAGAGAGATCGGAGATGTATAAAACGTTGCGTGTGGGTTTTTGTTCCTTTTTTAAATGGCGTATATATTAGCACATTTTTTGGTAACTTTTGTATTTTTGTATGACTATGTTTGCGTAATGTGACAGATTTGTCCTTGCCTAGGGATTTTATGATATGGGATTTCTGTATTTATCTAGATCATGGATCAACAGATAACATATCCCATGCCATTTCCAGGAACAAAGTATCACCACGGAAATTGTAAGTTTACAAAATTCCTGGTATTAACACACAGAGTTTTTAAATAGAGGACTCTGCGTTCAGGCATGTCTTTTCATCTTTTACTTCCGAATCTTAAGCAGTTTCTACATGTTTCACATTTTTCCTGACTTTAGGTGGGAAACCTTGCTTTTCCTGAGTTTAGCTGGGAAAATATTTTACCTTGCTTTTCTTTTGTCAGCAAGCCTAGAGGTCAGTGAGAAGTTACAGCATGTCAACACAAATGCTTCTGTTAGAATCAAACTGAATACGGGGATGTATCTTAATATTCCCTTTGCTTCTTTATGAAAATTATAGCTTAGTAGAATGTAGGAATTTATCAGAGAAATGTGGAAGACTAATAACTCTATTTTAGATAAATATTTATTTATTAATTTGTAATACTTATATACTGCTTAATATAATAAAATCTCTAAGTGGTCCACAT
Source organism: Shinisaurus crocodilurus (assembly GCA_021292165.1). Lineage (NCBI taxonomy): Eukaryota > Metazoa > Chordata > Lepidosauria > Squamata > Shinisauridae > Shinisaurus > Shinisaurus crocodilurus. The sequence continues at coordinate 257,071,518 of CM037876.1, read as the reverse complement.
ATAAATATTAAAAATCACATTTAAATACACTATTAAAACAATTTCAACAACAGTAACAATAAAAACACATTTTAAATGCACTATTAAAAACAATTTGAACTACAATAACAATACAAAAGAATACATGGAGCAGTAAATGGGGCAGCATATGATTAATTGCAATTAATTACAAGCCAGAGAAAGCCTGGGTGAACAAATGCATTTTGAGGAGGTGTTTAAAACGTACCACATTTTCTGTCTCCCAAACTGCATGGGGGAGGGTTTTCCAGAGGGTGGGTGCCACCACCGAGGCCTGCCTTCGAGATATTTCATAACATTATGTTGGTTGCAGAATGACCAGCAAGGCCTCCTCTGAAGATCTTAAAGGTCAGCTGGGTATATACAGGCAGTCCCTGAGTTAAGAACATCCGACTTACAGACAACCCATACTTAAGAATGGACTTCTGGGTTCCCTGGTGCTACATCATTTACGTAGAGTACATAGCATAGTATACTACGCAGTTTGCATAATTTATGCAATTTGCGTAGATGCCGATTTTAACATATAGAACACTGTGCTGTTCCGACTTACATACAAATTCGATTTAAACACACTCTTAAGAACAGAAGTCATTCGTAACCTGGGGACTGCCTGTAAAGGGGAAGGCAGTCTGCAAGGTAGCCTGTTATGCAGGTTTGTGCAGGAATCTTTTAAGATGAAAGGCTTCTGGGGCAAATATTTGTCACAGTACAATTCTGGAAAGTAAAAAAAAAATGGTCTGCAAGTCCACAGAATCTATGTACTTCAGAAGGTGCCACTGTTATGGGGGTTACCCGTACCTCTCTGCGGCTCAGGGCTCTCCGCGGCTCGCCCCTCCGTGCCGCCGCCGGCCCGCTCTGGATCTTCTGAGCGGTGCGGAGCATTCTCCGCGCCACTTGAGCTGCCGGAGCCGCCGCGTCCTGCTGCTCCGGCGTGCTGCTGGATCCCCACACTGGTTTTGGCGGGGGAAACCAGGGCAAAAGGGAACAGTTTAAGCCCTGTTGCCCTGGTTTCACCCGCCAAAAACATAGCGCGGGGGTCCAGCGCGCCGGAGCAGGGTCCTGGCACGTCACTTCTGGCGTGGCGGAAGTGACGCGATGGGACCAGCGCAGGCGGCTCGCTGCAGAGAGGCGAGCTGCCGCTGGATTCAGGTAGGCCTGTTGCCCTGGTTTCCCCCGCCAAAAACATAGTGCGGGGGTCCAGCGCGCCAGAGCAGGGTCCCGTCGCATCACTTCCAGCGACGGGACCAGTGACGCGACGGGACCAGTGTGCCTGTCGGCGGCAGCTCGAGCAGTGCGGAGAACGCTCTGCGCCGCTCGGAAGAACGACGTGGGGGGGGCTGCCACCGCGGAGAATCGCGGGGGCGGAGAGGCGAGCCCCCCACAGGTATGTGAACAGATGGCTACATTAAAAGAAAATGCAACTTGCTATGTAATTGAAACATTAGAATCCTCAAGTAAAATCATCAGTGAGGACTCTAAGGATCGTCCAGGAAAAGATTGCATAACAGGGTAAATCAAAGTTTCTCTAGCTTTTTGATAAAAACTAAATTTGAAGAAGATATACAGAACAGACTCCACCTCCTCATAGTTGCAGGGACAACATCTGTTATTAACTGGAATTCTCCTGTATCTTCTGGAGGGCATTCCAGACATCTGGGTTAGCTCCTCCCTCTGGTCGGCAGGCAGATGATAGCGATGATCTTCTCCAGGGAGAGGGGCCTAGTCCTCCAAGACCAGCCCTGCCTAGTGTCTGTGCAATAGGGTCTAAGTTGAGCTCTGTGGAGCTCTTTAGCTACCGGTAGTTTAATTAAAAAAAAAAAAAAAGTTAATTCTATTGTTAGTTTTTTCTTTGAAAGTTTCCCTCCCTTTCCCCACCCGACATTTCACAGTTAGGGAAGGAAGAGGGAGACATGAGAGCAACAGTCAGTGTAGGTGAAGGCTCATTTTTTGGCTCAGTGGTAAAGGGGAACCACCACCACCGTGTTTGCGATCATGCCCTTGGGACCTTTTAGGCCCGTGGCAGCACTCAGTGACTCCTGCTATCTCAGCTTTTGGAGTGGAGCTTCATGGAGTGCAGGAACAGCACTCAAAGCCTCACATAACTTCAGGTAGCTTATGGGGAAAGTCCCTCAGCTCTCGGCAAGTGTGTTCTTTTTCTGCATTTCACACCATCATTTTTCGAGCACGCCACTCCTCCTCCGTAGGCCTTGAGGACTCTTGCAGGCACTTTGTGCCATTTTTTGCTCTGCCACAGCCACCTCAGCCTTCCTCTACCCGGGGTTCAGGTGTGGTCTTGGAGACGGTAGAGCAGATTCAGATCGTAGGAGAAGGCTCCTCCAAGTTGACTCCTCAGGTATCCAGAGCAGTGACAGAGAGCTGCAGATGGATGAGTCGCTCAGCAGCTCCTGAGTCAGACTCCCTGCCATCCTAGACGTCAGTGATGACCAGGCACAGCCAGAGTTCCTGCACTGGGTCAGGCAAGTAATTTCATGGGAAATTAAGGCGGGGGTGTCTCAGTGGGGGGAGGGTGTCCAGAAACATTGCTCTTGCTTTTCATCTGCAACTTTTAGTGCACAAAAGAGCAGAAAGAAAGAGAGGCACCACCACTCTCGGGGTAGAACTACCCATAAGAGCAAGAGGGGGCAACATTCTCCTTCAGCGAGTTCTCCCTCTAGCTCGTCCAGGGCATTTCCTTCTGTTTCCTCTAAGGCCCTGTCAAATAAAGGACATTCCCCACTCCTTGTGGAGAAGGGGAACGGTAAAGGGAGAAAGCCTGGGGGAAAGACAGTTGCTGTCAGGGGGTCTAGTTCTGCTAAGTCACATCTCCCTTCCCTTAGAGGTATCTCACTCTCTCCTTCTCCCAAATGGTCTGTGGCATCTGTGGGGTTGGTGGATGGGGAGGAGGGGGAGTTATCATAAGAGGACCTTGAAGTGGCTTCTGCTAACCAAGAATGCTTTTTCCCAGTAGCCCCCTTCCCAGTTATGCTAGCCAAGGCTACCTGCACCTTGCAGCTCAACTCAGACAACCATCCCCTTTCTTCTTCTCAACCTGGCTCTGCTGCTAAAGGAGCAAAGCAAGTCATCCCACACAGGCCCCCTAATTTTTTTTCTGTTCCCTTCTCTGATTTCCTTTACAAGGTTTGTAAGGCTGAATGGACTAACCCTGATAAGGGGAAGGCTTTTCTAAGAGTGGCCAACAAGCTTTATAGTCTCCCTGAGGAAGTTACAGAAGGCATTAAGGTCCTGATTGTTGATGCTCCTGTAGCAACATTGTCCTTCTCAGTGGTTATTCCCCCAGAAGGGGAGGGGTGTCCCAAAGATCCCCAAAGATTGTGATAAGATGGTTGAGACTGCCATCTGCCATTGTTTTGTGGCCTCTGCCTAAAAATTCAGGGCTTCAATGACTAACTCCATCTTTGCTCAAGTCACATACTTGTGGGCGGAGGAGCTGGTCATGGCAGAAGGGGCTTCCAAGCCCATTAAAGATGGTCTGTAGAAATTAACAGATTATGGAAAAGCTCTGGCTGCTGGTTTGATGGCTGACTCCTCCTTGGATGCTGTTCAGCTGGACTTCTAATCTGTAGCTGCTAATGTAGTGGCTAGGAGAAATCTGTGGTTGAGGGCCTAAGGAAGTTGATCTGGGCTCAGGCTCATCTTGCTTGGTCTTCCTTTTCAGGATCCAAGCTTTTGGGGGAGGCACTGGATCATGTCCTGGTGAAAACCAGGAATAATAAGAAAGCACTGCCTACTTCTAAGGAGGAGCAATGGAAGCCTAAGGCTAGGCAGTCTTTTAGGCCTTCCTCCTTTGGTTAGAAGACCCACTCTTTAGGTGACTATAGGCCCAAATGGTTCCAGTCAAAGGGCTTCGGTAGAGGCACAGCTTCAAATGCCAGGGGTGCTTCTCCTTCTACATCCTTTAGCAAGGCAGCCAAAAAGCAGGCTTCTTCCTGATGCCACTCCCAATTCTTTTAGCTGTGGGGGGTCACCTCCGTCAATTTGCTCAGTCAAGATTGCATAATAGGGAAAATCAAAATTTCTCTAGCCTCTTGATAAAAACTACAATTGAAGAAAACATGCAGAACAGAATCCATCTTCATTGGTGCAGTGGCAACATCTGTTATTAACTAGAATTTTATTATATCCACCAGCTAGAAGATTAGAGGGTAGAACATTGCACCGAGCCAGAGTTCTCCTGTATTTGAGGATAGATAGCCAATATAAATAGAACATCCCATTTTTCATTTTTGGTCCTGGCAAACCCAATGACCAAGGGGAGCATGGACTCTGTGCCAGTCTTGATAATCAGTATTTGTCACCTCTGTGTAACAATAAATTTGGCTTTTTCTGAATTCATAGATAACAAATGGGAAGAAGACAACCCCACTGAAACAACTTTCTGCACCACTTCCTTCTTCCAGGCAGACTTGTAGGAGTCTATCATCACTTGGTTGGGACACAAAGGAATTGGGGTTAAACAAAAGACAACAATGAATTTTATTTTTTTAAAATATTTATACCCCACCTTTTTTCCTGCAAGGAACCCAAGGTGGCTTACATAATCCTCCTCCTCCTCCTCCTCCTCCTCCTCCTCCTCCTCCTCCTCCTCCTCTCCATTTTATCCTCACAACAACCTGTGAGGTTGGTTAGACTGAGAGACAGTGACTGGCCCAAAGTCACCCAGTGAGTTTCATGGCCGAGCGGGGACTAGAACCCGGATCTCCCGAGTCCCAGTCCAACACCCTAACCACTACGAAGCCAAAAATGGATGGACTATACCCAAGCCAAACAGTTTAAGGAATTAAAGCCAGCTTCCAAATTAAGAGTAGCACCAGCAACATACCTGGGCATGATATAGGTAGTTGTGTCAGTGGCAATGAGGTGAGACCACTCAGGGCATCTTGCCCAGCCCTGTCCCCAAAATCTGGAGCTAACAGGGGTATCCTTAAGGCTTGGTTGATTTATTTAAATTGAGGCAATTTTAATCATTGGTTTAAATCAACAAGAAAAAAGGTAGATTTAATTCAAGTTTTCCAGTGAAATGTTTTCATATATTTCCTGAGTATATATATTGTAGTTGGGGTTGTTTGACCCAGGATGGGTTGTCATGTCATCCAAATCCAGATGACACGACCTACCGTGGGTCAAGCGAACCGCTTGGCAAGAGCAGCAAAATCCCCTTGCTACTCTTGCCAAGCGGCTTGCGGGTGGCGCTGCTGACAGCCTCCCCCAAAGTGCCCAAGCAGCACTTGGGGGCGGCTGTCAGAGGCTTCCCCCCATCTCTGCTGCCACGCAGAGTCCTGCCGCCACGCTGAGCCCTGTACCAAAAGGGAACGGTGGCAGGGAGGGGAGATCGCTTTAGCTGGCTATGCATATCCAACTGAAGTGATCACTGCTTCCCTGCCATCGCCACCAGCCATTTCGGGCTGGCAGTGGGGAAGAGGAGTTCCTTTCAGCCGGCTATGCATAACCAGCTGAAGCGACCTTCTTTGCCCACCACCGCCATCAGCCTGCTGGCAGAGGTGGCAGGGGAGAGGAGGTCCCTTCAGCCAGTTATGCATAGCCGGCTGAAGTGATTGCTGCCCTCCTCCGCTGCCTAAATTGTCTAAAATGGTCCAGTGAGAAGTGTCCATGAAATTACAATAAGTATATCTTTTGTAGGCATAGTGTAATATCAATTAGGTTTTCATTTAAGTACATTTAAATGTGGGTTATCTTTCAAACCACCATTAATATAAACTGTGCTGAATATATCCACCAGCTTTTTTCCCCTTGAGCTCTTATTGAAATTCTTTCAGGCAGTCATCAATCATTTAGAGGTAATTAGTATGGCATGCAATATTCCTCACAAGTCTTAATGAACTGAATAATTATGAATGGAAAAAAAATTGGATAGGAATTCATGAGTGTCTCTTCCTGGTTGTTCTGCCCGTATATTTTTCTTTAAACCTCTAGCTTCCATTGGGGCAGCTCCACTGAAGCTGTGATAATATTGGAAGCAATCTAGGATATATGCCACTGAATTATTTAACTTGGTTCTCCAAGCATGTTTAGATGACAAGATGATAAAAATACTACACACTATTGCTGGGACTGCATCAGTAATCTTAAAGCAATGTGAAACTGTAGAACTTCCATATCATTTAGTTTATAGAGTGAAGACAATATTTTGTGGAGAGAGGCATTCCTGGACATAACTTTTAGCATCGTAAAACTGACCTACTTTGTGAGTAGATTAAGAATGCAATCTAGGTTGTGTTTAAGGTTACCCGATATGTCATATTTTAAGGGTCATCCCATATTTTAAGGGAGTTTCTCAGCATAGAGAGTAGCAGCCCCATAGGAAATAACAAATACTCTCTATTTCAGAATGGTTCTGTTTCCTGGCATTCTATACAATAGGTTTTGCAGATCTGAAGTATCATGTATTTTTTAGTAATCTGGTCTGAGATATCCCTAACTGTGCCTGATATAAAACAGTTGTCATGTTGCTGCAATTTCAGGACAGATATGTTCTGAGGCATTAGAATATATGGTTGCTCATGTTAGTCTTCTCACATGTGAAAGTTCAGTTTCCAAATTTTGCAATCATTTCAGATATTTTCAGTTATTGTTACTTCTGGGCTATTGGTCTATTATTCCAGCTAACTACTAGCAACTGATATAGTTAGCTTGTATAATTCTTTGGGATTGAATTATAGGGGTCCCAGACGGGGCCTTGCCCCCTTAGTAATAGTTTTTAGAATCCTACAGGGGGTGTGATATGACTAAAATTGAGGACATTACAGGGTGTGGCTTGTGAATTTCATTAAGGGCCCAAAATTCAAGGATTGATAATGTATGCCAGGCTTCCCCAACATGGTGGCTTCCAGATGTTTTGGACTATAACTTCTATCTGTTCTATGCAGTTTATCCAATTGTCAGGGATGATGGGAGTTGTAGTCGAAAACATCTGGAGTGCACCCAGCTGGGAATGGGTTGAAAACATCTAGAGGGTACCCAGTTGGGAATGGGTGATGCTGCATCAATCCAAAATACTTGGGGTTAGGTTATTTATCAACTAATCAACTCTTTGCAATGTACTAAGGTGGGTTGTGCTCTAAATGTTTTGCTTTGATCTAGCAAGCTTACCTGTTGGACCTCAATGTCTTGCAGAAACTAAGTTGCTATATCAATGGAGAACTCTTTATAAATCCTCAATTATATAAATGAAGATAAACTTTACTGCATCTGAATCATAGTGTATCTAAGTGTTTTACTGCAGCTGAATTGTAACATATACATGCATACAGGCCTGTGGCTCACGCTGGCTCAGCTTGTCTGAGTGTGGAAAGCTAAGCAGGGTCAGGCCTGGCTATTACTTGGATGGGAGACCCCTCCTCTAGTTTCCTGCATGGAGCAGGGGGTTGGACTCGATAGCCTTGTAGGCTCCTTCCAACTCTATGATCTATGAAATCTATGAATCTATATTAGCATGCCTATCCAAGTGTTTAAATCTCATTGAATAGCATACCTGCAATCATTTGAAGACCCAAAAGAGGCATATTCAGGCCCTGATAATAAATATTCCTCATTCTATCCTCAATACTCAGCTAAGCATGACAAAGAAGCCAAGAAAACCAGTGTATATTGATTAATATCTGAATTCATTTTGATCATAACCATAAATTATACTAAAGGAATATTAGATTTTTTTATATAATTAAGATGATTTGAGGACAAAAAGTACCTTTGAGTTTTCTACTCTGTTTGAACTAGGTTTTCTTGCAAAGTTTATTTTCAGTGTTCTAGATTAGAACTGTGTGTGTGTGTGTCTGTGTGTCTGTGTGTCTGTTTAGGTCAATTTCAATTCGCTTCCAAAGAAACAAAAAAAAAATAAAAAAAATTACAGTTTTCATTGCTGAAATGAGAAAAAAATTGTATTATGTTGTATTTTGTGGGTTGTAATTTTTGTGAACTGCCAAAGAGAGCTTTGGCTATTGAGCGGTATAGAAATGAAATAAATGAAATGAAATGAAAATGGAGCCAATGTAAAACTTTACAATGCATATGTTATGCTTATCCTTGAAATTCCTTTGAAAATTGCTATGAAATTGCGACGAAAATAGCAAAATATTGTTTTTTTTCATGAAGGAAATAACTATACCTACTTTATAAAAATAAGTAAATCTTTTGTCTCATTCGAGAATTTACCTCCTCTTGCCTGGGTATTTCTACTAGTCTGATTTATGAATTGGATAATACCTTTACCTAATTCGCAGAATAACTAGAATTAAGAACCTTGGGAATCATTGAAATCAACAGGCTTAAGTGCACTAAGAATATAAGAAGAGCGCATTGCTGGATCAGACTAAAGGCCTGTCTAATCTAGCATCCTGTTTTCCACAGTGGCCAACCAGATGCCCCAGAAAATTCACAAGCAGGGCAGTAGGACAATAACTATTGCCTGCTGTTGTTCTCCAGTAACTGGAAGTAGCATATAGTCATGAGCCATTGATAATGTTATCCTCCACTGAACATTATATTGTATTATTGCCAAAGTTGACATGTAATTCCTCAAATTGGCAATGTCTCTGCCTAATACATGAAACAAGAGGTACCTTTTCCTATTAATAAAATGGATTCTGTCTCTGTTAATAAAGTAGAATATTATTTTGCCTAATTCATAAAATATGCAGTTCACTCTTATATTGTATTTATGAAATTCTTTTATTCATGAAAATAGCAAAATATTGCCTCATTAATGACGTAACCACTGCCTTTATGAATGAGGCACAGGCTATGGTTATTTCACAAATTACGCATTGGTGTTTTTTAATCGTTGCGATAAACAAAAAGGCTGGGGTTATTTCATAAAAGAGACAATATTTTATTTTGTTAGGAACAAAGCAGTTTTACTGTTCTAGCACAGCATGACATACAAAGTTGCATTTTTGTGTTGAATATTTTGTGCTATTTGAGTCCAATATTTATTTAAAATAGTATAATGTATTGCCTAGGCTCAAGGTAGTTTACATCAAAATGTAATGAAGCAATATACAACTATATGTAAACATAAAATTAAATGACAAACTAAGAGAAATTTTGTAGCCATGAAATAATACAAGACTATAATCAAATCAGCTTCCAAAAATGACTGTAAGAGAGCTATCCTATGACCCCTCGACATACTTCAGATTCCCAGATCCAAGGTCAAACAGACCTCCAATCTTGGAGCTGGGAATCCGAGCTCCAATTCCCCCCCCCCCCACAGCCAGCCAGAAAGAACCACGCTGGCTGCCTCTCTAAAGTCAGAAAACTGACCTCAGAGAGGAGGTAAAGGGGGCGTTTTGGGGGGGTGGGGAGGGGAAGAGACTGAGGCCACCAAGATACAAGCTATCCTGATAGTGCTCCAGCCTCCTTCCCTCCCCCTCCGAAGTGCTGCAGCTTGTTGGCTGAAAATGGCCATCTAGCTGAATTGCAGAGCAGGAGGTGTGGGGAGGCAAAGATCACCTCTGCCTCTCTTCCCACTCTGCACTGGACGCTCATAAGCCTCTTGAGTCTAGAAGCTTACAAGCATCGAGGGCGCAATTGATAGGATTGCACCCTAAGTTATTCATATTTTGCAGTAGATCTAGGAAAATTAGGGCACATCCTATATGGCCTACTCAGAAGTAAGCCCTGTTGAGTTCAATAGGGTTTACTCTCTGGTAAGTAGGTATAAGATGGCATCAGGTTGTACTCAATTGAGATTACTACTGAGTAGATATGTATAGGATTGCACTGTTAATAATTCAATATGGTCATAGTTGCTCTTTTAAAATCATTCTAAGTAACGGGCAGCCTCAATAAGACTGAAAGTTCTTCTTTTTGGAGGGCCAGTTGCTTCCACAAGGAGAAGCACATCCTTCTTAAGCATCCTTCTGCCATATACCCAACCATACCCTTGACAGTTTGCCTTCATGGGAAAGCAGATAACAAATCATTCCCCACCGCTGCTTTACTTGAATGTTCATATATCCTTTTATAATAGAACACAATAGCACAGAGATTATGGAGGAGAGAGTAATACTATTCCTATACTTAGCCATGACTATTTTTATTTTGATTTGAATACAAAATAACAATTGTTGCAAAATGGAGATGCTAAATCAGTAAAACAAACAAACAAACAAACACATCACCCTATTTCTCACACCTGTGACAAAATGGCACACAAAACTTTACAAAGTGACAACTGCATTTGTAAAACCAATCTGTGTCTTATTCCCTGTCAGGCACTCAAATGGCTCATTAAAAAATTAGAGAGCCAATATTTTCTTCTAGAGTGTGGGGGGGAGACAGTCTGTAATGGGTTGCACTTCTGTGGTTGTCACGAGGGAGAGCCAAATTTATCAGATAATAACTAGAGGAGGAATTGCCTTCACATACTTTCCAGCCTGCTCCCAAGAAAAGCAATGTTGTCTTGGCTCTTATTTCCAAGGCAGACTGAAAGCAGTTAAAATAAAAGGCAATAGCAGAATTTATTCTACTGAATTTTTAATACTCCAAACAATTTACCAATTTACCAAAGGGGATTTTCTGTTACACTGTATCTGTCCAGGATGCTCAGTGCACACTGGTCCTTCCAAATAAGGCAGTGCCTAATTTCTCACTCTCAATTATTTATTTATTAGATTTTTAATCTTCCTAGTAACAATAGTTCTCTGGGCGGATTACGTAAAGCTAAAATAATAAAATATGATACAAAAAAAACAGCAAACAGCACAAGAAAAACAATATATAAAAACAGCCATAAAACCTAAATGTCTAAAATGCCTGGGAGAAAAGAAAGGTCTTTGCCTGGTTGCCTGGCACTGAAAAGATCTCAGTGTAGGTGACCAGGCAAGCCTCTTTGAGGAGGGCATTCCATAAATGGGGTGCCACAACTGAGAAGGTCCTCTCTCCTGTAAGCCACTTCCTTCGACAGGGAGCACCCAGAGGAGGGTCTCCAAAGATGACTTAAGGATCCAAGCAAGTACATATTGCGAAGTGCAGGCCACCATGGAACTCTCTGCCTTATTGTGCAACCAGATTCTTTTGGTACCCAAATCCTGAGATGTTAACTAGCATCTTGAATTGCTCAGGACATGCCTTTCTATACAGTGTGGGACCTATCAAGGGAATTGTGCCTACTCTAAGATCACAGAAGCACCCAAAAAACCTCTCTCCCCAAAACTGGCAGTGGAGGAGGGGGACTGCTGTTCTCATGGCTGCCATTAAGATTAGCATAGTTTTTCAGGTATGTTTTTCATACCTGTCATTAGCTTGATCCAATGTGGTCAAGCTAGGTTTCCCCCCGGCCCCAATGTCTTCTGACAACTTGGGCTGTACCTTTAAGCCCCATCTTAAAGAATGCTTTCCTCCCACTGGAAAGAATAATTCACAAGTAAGTCCTTTTTTCCCCTCTTGCTGCTATGATTTGACCACATGGAAAAAGGAAATGCTGTGCAGTAGACGGAAGAATTGACTTAATTGGTTTCTTCTTTGTGTATACACTTCACTTGTATTTCACCCATCTTCCCAATGCATAGAAATGGTATTTTAGCCTTATAACAACCTTGTGATGAAGACTAGCCTTAGAGTTAGTTATTTTCCTAAAGCTACTCAGTCATGGCTGAGCAGAGATCTGAACCTGGGTTTCTCATGTTGAAATTCACCACACAGTGGCTCACTCATAATTTTTCTTTTTATGCACAAATACTCTTTTCTGTTATATTTTTCCCTCTTGTGTTTTCATCTTTATTGACACTTCTGTTTTCTTTGAATTAATTACAAGGTTCCTTCCCACTTAGTATACTGTGGGATGTTCCAGTGCATCTAATTTAAGCAGACATCATAATGTTTAATATTCTTACAGCACAATCTTATACATATGTCCTCAGAAGTAAGTCCCATTGAGTTCAGTGAAACTTACTTCCACGTAAGTGGGTAGAGGATTGCACCCTTATGATCGCATCTTTCTCCAGCTTTCATTACCACTGGTCTTTCATTACTTCATAAAATAAGTGTCTTCCTTTGACTGAAATCCCTCAACATCTGATGAGACAATGCCTAAAAGAGGGCAGATGTTACCAGAACAAATTGCTATCCTGGGGCTAAAATACAAAAAAAAAAAAAAAGTCCTATCCATCTCAAGGGCTTTTTATTCCCATGTAGACCACTTGCACATGCTCCTCAGTTACCCACTGTACCATCTATCTACTTTGGAAAAAATAAACCATAACAGCAAAGCATAGCATTAGCATATGTTCAACCTAGAGTTGCCTCTAACAATCCGCTTGATGCTTCCCTCCCAAAGTATTAAATCATTGGAACTGTTTGACAAACCAGTTCTGGTTTCAATATCTTATGTGTTTCAGCATGAAACATCTGACCTGTGTCCATTAATTTACCGCAGTTCTTGAGCTGAAGATCTTTCCTCCTCTATAGACTGCTTTTTAAAAAAAGTTGACAAGATTTATCATCTGAATTTTTTTGCCATGCTACTAACACATCATTTACAATAAAATAAAACAGCTGGGATTCACAGAGATTGCCTTGTAAAGGATGCCTGGAGTTGATGCTTCAGTGGTTTATCCAGTCAACCATTAAAAATTAAAAACAAATATATATACTTCTGAAGTATCCAAGTATTTAGGACATTAGGAATTCTAGGTCACTGCTGGCATGCAGCTAACAATAGCCATTAAGCAGAGTTAGTAAAACATTTTTGGCTGAGCTATCTGAAGCCCCCATTTTGGCTGACCCTTATCTGAAGCTTAGGGAAAACATCACCCTGTATATGTACATCACTAATAAACTTTTCACAGACGCTTGTGCTATATGGGCAGGATCTATTAAAATCCATTCTACTTTTTCAGTTTTATATTCTGTGTTGTGTAAAAGCAAATCTAAAATGGCGTAGAAATATATTCTATTGATTTGAAAGCATATTCAGCAGGGAAATGCGTGGCATAACTCTAAATGGAAAGTTTTTGCTCCTTTAAAATTTATTCTCAAGAGAGGGCAGTTTATACAGGAGTAACTCTTTGAAGGTCTGGCATGGTCCAGTATTTATGCTGACAGAGAACATGTTTAATTCTCTGCTATTTGGAAAAACTGATTCTTCAGGATAAGTAGCTTATTTTGGTCACATAAACTGCTGATTTAACTTCAGTTTACATTAACCTAAACAGACTCCTACAGTTTTATTATTGACTTCAGAAGATGGGGCATACCTCAGTCACAGTCTTAAAACAGTTCAATAGTATTCCTTTTCTGAATAAAACCTTGGAAACTATGTGTGTTTGTGTGGAGAGAGGAATTCGCAGCATCCCTACCAAATTAGAATTTCAAGAATTCTTTCTTTGGGAAGCCACCAGTTAAATGAATATAAAATCAATATACATTTGTAGTGTAGAGCTCAGCAAAATGTTCAGGGGAAAACATTTTTGGTACAAAAAAGAGTGGGCTTTCAGGAGGACCAAAAATTTCCTTTAAAAAAGTAAAATGTACATGTGCTTTGCACTGATTTGTTGCCAAAATTGACTACAGCTTCAGAACAATGGGTTATATCAAATGTATGTTGTGAAGAAACTGACTTTTGTGAAGTAAAAGTTTAATATGTTCAACTGTCATGTTTTGTTTCAATGACTAAAGACAAAGTGGTTAACCGCAGAAGGGAAAATGTGTGCCTTTTACTGTATTGTAGATAATGCTGTGCTGATGGAGTGGCAGTTATTGTTACCATTGAGCAACTTTCTGTCTTATATATAGTATGGTATGATCAAAACTATCTGATCATCTGATTGGAGGATAGCTAAACATTCTAAAGATGACTGTTGGTCCTGGCTTTGAACAGAGGTGATGTGATGGTGATGTGATGGAATGTTGGCCACACCAAAGCTGATTGGCTGGAAGCTTCTGCCAGGAGCAGATAAGGAGCTGTTGAGAAGCATCTGGGAGGAGTTTTATCTGGGAGAGGTTCATCTGAGAGAGCTCATCTAAGGGCTTCTCTACATGAGGGTTTTAACCCGCTGCTCTGCTGAGGCTTCTTCCATTTTTATTGCAGGAGGAAAAGTGCATCCTTTGCACAGGGTTTTTTCCCTGGGTTTGTATTTCTCCGCCTTTCTATATATATTATAGAATATATTCTATTAACCAACCATTGTGGTATAGCTGCAGTATAGTAGAATTGTGAATTTACACGAGGCTTTCATTCTGATTTGAAATTTAATACCTGACTTTCCTCACTTGAAAACCCACCCACCCCCACAAAAATGGCTGGAAAACACGGGCGAGGTCCTGGAGGATGATGACGTTGTGAAAAGGCCCCACAAACTTCCGTGAGTGAGGGATCACAAGCGCACAAGAAATGCCTTGTGTAGAGAAGCCCGGATAGTGTTACCATGGAAGCGTGACAACAGAAGAATGTCTTCAGGAGAGGCTGAGAGCCTGAGGAAGATAGCAGCATAGCCCAGCTACACTGGGAGATTTATTTATTTAATATATTTATTCACTGCCCATCAGCCAAAAGGCTCCCTGGGCAGTTTACAAAACAAAGCAACACAAAAATATCAACAAAAATAATATAAAAACACAAACTTATTAAAATATAACATGATAAAAACTAGCAGCTAAAATGGGTAAGGCAAAAGCAGAAGGCCAGCAAGTATGGAGAGGAAGACTCCAAAAGCAGCCCTCAGGAAGAGCTGAAGCTTGGGTAACAGTTGGGGGAGGTCTGAAGACAGAGCAGCTACTGGACCAGATTGAAGACTTCAAGGGAAGTCTGATAAACTGTCATCAAAGGTGGCAGTGAAATCTTACTAGGATATCTAGCCCTTATTGCCAGGCCTGTGGGTTAACTGGGGTGGAACTTGATAGGGGAATTGGCTTAAACTTGTTTAGGGTTAGGAACTGTATCTTCTATAGACTGGTGGGTAGTAACAGTAAAAACATAAAAGCCCTGTTTTTAAAGTAACCATAAATTAAAAGTGTTCTTGTTTTATTTCTTTTAAATAAAATATTTGGTATCTTTGTTCACTATACCTGTACCTCTGATCTGTTTGTCTCATGCCTAATAACCATCTACTTAAGGTAAAAGTATATTAAATAAGGGTGTAGATTTATGGTGGCAGCAGAAGTGAACAGTGGGATAACCTATATGGGGTGTCCTCTACATATTGGTGTTAGTAGCACTGGGATTGCACCAGTGAAGGAGCTAATTCTCCACATAGGTTTGTATGCATATATGTAGTTGTGAAGGACTGCCAACCGGTCCTTTACTCAAGACCAGGGATCAAAGGTGCAAAACTGCCAGCCTTAGCTCTGCCATCTTGACTTGATTCTCTCAGGGCCTTGCCCTTGGTCTATACACTGGATTTAGCACTGAACCACAGAGGAACCACACACACCATGTGGGGTAAAACCAGGAAAGTTTATTCAAGGTAAACATTACAATAAAAGCTGGGGAATGAGGGAAGAGGGAGAACAGTGGGGAGACACTTTGGTATATACAGCAGAGCTACAAAATAACAAAAGCTAGTTCCTTTACTATATAAATACCCAGGCCCTTACTCCTTTTACCTGGGGGTTGGTCGTCCTTAGAGCCTGCCTCAGCCAAAAGCCCTACTCCTGCGAAAGCGTGCAGAGAACAACGCAAACCAGAAGCCACAGCAGCAGTATAGATTCTTCCCCCCACCCCTCCTTTCAGTAGCCCAGGTGTCTTTAGCCAATCAGGATGAACTTCATCTGCGCCAGGCAGGGGAGGGGTGGCTCTTTGCCGCATTTGCATGCAAATAGCTGTGGCCATCAAAGACATTGGAGACTCTGTGGTATCAGGAGCCATCAGAGTAACTATGTACCTTTTGCATTTCCCAGTCCCCAGCTGGGATTATACTTTTTTACACATGTGGAGGTGTGTGTGTGTGTGTGTGTGGTGCAGGAAACTCTGACGCCTTTTTCTCCACAGTAGTGTTACAGTTTTAGACTGCCCAATAATCACAGTTATCTGGGCAGTACAAGTAGATTAGAAAATGGTGTCTGTTTGCCAGTAGAATCGACACCACTGGTAGAATGGATTTAGTACACACACAGGCACAGCCCCCCATGCAACCCACCAAATATCCACCTCCAGAGCGTTGATGGACCTTCCGGAACAGATATGGAAAGCACGCAGGGGTGGTGCAGTGGGGGGGGGGGAGGACAGGAAAGTCAGCTTCATCCTAGTAGCAGTGATAACATTGGGCGTGTTCGCACAACACAGGAACCGCGGAGGAGCAGAAGTCCCCCGCGGTTCCCATGTCATGTGAACGCCAACCAGGGGTGCCCCTGCGGGACAGCTGTGTGCGGGATGCATGCAAAGTGACCATGGGCAGTAGAGGGGTAAGCCCCTACTGTGGGTTGCCAACCTGCCGTGCGAACAGCAGGCGGCTGTCCCGCGGGGCCGCACAGAGGCGACAGCCCAGAGTGGCTGAGCTGCCGCCACTCCAGCATGTAGGGGCAAACAGCCCCTCTGGGCATCCCGGGGCCTGCCCCCTAGCGCCGGAAGGCCCGCATTGCGGTGCGGGGACTGCTGGCTCAGGGCCTGCCCACGTGCGTGGGTCGCAGGTCAGTCTGCGGCGCCCCGCTGGACCCCACAGATCGCCCCGTGGTGCCTCCCCCACAGATCGGCCCGTGGTGCCTCCCCCGCCCGCAGCCTGGGTCGTGCGAACCGGCCCATTGTGTAGCCAGTCAGATTTGACTATGTGACGTCACTAAGGACGATGTTATTTTGAGGTGAGGGCATTTAAAAAAAAATTTTTTTAGTGATGAGTGATCCTGTCATGGCTCACATTGGATTGACTCAGATAAGCTGAACTACTCCCTCCCAAAATTGGGAAGTAGTTCTGCTTATTCCTGGGCCAGCCCAGGTTCACTGCGCTTGATTAAAGTCCAAGATGGAGAAGAAGTGGCAGTCGGAGCTGTGAACAGCTCGCTCTGGAGTGCTATTGCTGCCACCTAAGCACTGGGGTGTGTGCATGTGTGTGTGTGCGCAACCTGAATCTGTATTGGTAAATAACAGTGGACATTGGCCAACCATGGGGAACCACCACCTGAATGTGTTGAGAGGTACCTCAGGGCAGAGAAAGAAAGCACCTGAATGTATGCAAACACTTTTGCCTCCTTTTGTTTCCCCAGGGCCACAAATGGGCGTCAGTTCATAAGGGAGAAAATGTTTATGAAATGTCCCAGCACCACCATTTTGGCTCAGCCCTTGTTTAGGTAGACATACCCATACTGTAACAGAGACTGACTGCAATCCTTAAACATGATTACTTTGAAGTAAGTCCCATTGAATTGATGTGGGACTTCTTATAAGTAAATAAGTGTACAGAAGATTGGGCTGCATGAACCACTTCTGTCCACTTCTGAATGGCCTTTAAAGCAGTAGTAGTCACCAGTGTGCCCCCAGATACCTTTCTTGTTGCCTGTTGAGGTGATGAGCCAGGGTGAGGCAGAGTTTATGAGTGGTGATCCAGAGTGAGAGAGAAAAAAAATGGGGGATTGTGTTTGCTGGTGTGGTAGGGAGTGGAAAGAAATAATTTGCTTTCTGTGAAATAGGTTTCTGTTGGTGCAGAAAACTGGGTTCAAAGGAGTTATTTTGTGTGTTGGGGCTCTGCCTTGTACTCAGTCTTTTGGGCAGTTTTCTTGTCTTTTGTGACTAGCTACACCTCCATTTTGTGGTGGTACCTAGGACAGTTTCTCAAATTGCCAAATGTGCCCACAGGCCCCCAAAATTTGCCTACCCCTGCTTTAAAGGATCTGAGGAAAACAGAAGTCATGGATGTTCAGTTTCTGTCATCAGAATGTTGCAATAATGTGAAAAAAACGCACCTGCAAATGTTGCCCTGCTAAAGAGGTGCTATGATTCACTCTTCAAATATCAACCCATTAAACTTGGATAAATATAAGCATTTATAATTGTTGACTGTACCATAAATGTATCCATTTATAAGTGTTCATTCACATTAACCACTTAATAAATCTTTGAAATGTTCCTGAGCTCTTAAATCTTGAGAAGATACTTCAATTGTCACAGCACATGAAGTTGAACCTGCTGGAATTTTGTTTTCCCAAAAAAGGAAACCCACTTCAGCTACATTTGAAATAATAATTAGTTCATTAAAAAGCTCTGGGAATACGTACATAGCGAAAACAGTCTGAGAGAAGACATCATGTTGAGGCACCTTTAGATCTTGTTAGTAGATTGTAATTCTATGTTGAATATTAGAATGCTGGCAATAAGGGCATGTTCTAAAGATATAGTATACAATATTCCCCTTAGAAGTAATTCTTTGACTTTGCCTGTCCAAAGGTTCATTAGTGCCAATAAAACAGGTATACTTTTTTTTTTTTAACAATGGAGAATTTAACTGAATGAAGAAAACAGACAGGCAAGCCAATGATAAATTCAAATAATTTAAAAGTATTAATTATGTAAATCAACAAATATGATTGGTAAAAAGCATGGTCTTATTTATGCATTTTAAATCCCCAAAGAAGGCATGACTATTTAAAAAATGAGTATCATTATTCATGACTGAATAAAATTTAGCTTTTATCTGCAATTGGTACTTCACTAAACAAGAGGAGATAGACCAAAAAACAAACAAACCCCTACCTGTTTTAAGCAACTATAATTTGTATATGTCTCAATTCATTCCTTCTCTTCCACTGTCTCCCAATTTCTCCCTCAATTTTTATTTCCTTCTCACCCCTTCAGAATTTCCATCTCCATATTATTTTTCCTCTGGCTGAAATGTGGTTTATAATCTGTATTAGTGATTTTTAATGCATACCTGGGGATTGATGGTTCAGCTGGGTAAAGTAAGCTGGAGTAAATGGTTGTGTTCAACCTTCATTACAAACTAAAGTTAAGGAAGCTTAATACTAGTTTGGCATTATATCTAAGTTGACAAATGACTGATTGCAATCAGCTGGCAAACAAGAATCAAGCGGTGTTTTGAAGTGGGTTTGAAAATCTTGATTTGTGTTGATAGTTTGATGCGATATCAGAACTGACAAACTAGCTAGCTCTGCTGTTTGTTTTTAATCTGTGGTTTTAAATTTTATATTTTATATTGTATTTTATGATTTTAACTGTTGTAAACCACCCAGAGAGCTTCGGCTATTGGGTGGTATAAAAATGTATTAAATACATAAATAAACAAACAAACTATAACTTTGGCTAGTGCTGAGCCAAAATTTGGTTGTGTGGGGAATCTCTTGGCAAATTTTGGAGGTGGGGGTGAAATTCAAAGTCAGGAACTCACTGCCACAACTGGAAGGAGAAGCTACCATCTCACCTTCCTGAAAGCGCTGGAGTGACGCTATGTGATGACACAGCATTGTTCTGAAAGGCATCTGGGTTTGGGGGAGGGGGGGAATGGCCCCACCAGCAGCTACATTTTCTACCTAGACACCCCTCAATGTAGCATTGTTTTAGGGAAGGGGAGGAGGGAAATGGCAACTGCCAGAGCTTCTCTCCCAATAGTTGGTAAAAGTCTTTTCTGAATCTGTTAGGTAATGATTTCTACTGAGTTTTCAGGTTATTTAATTCTAAATATCCTTTGAAATGCTATTTTTTCAGTAGATAGATGACACTATGCATGTTCTTTCCCCTCCCCTCTCCTTTTCCACCTTCCATTGCAGCTACATTGAAGGAGTTGATATCTCAAACTATGGTTCGCTGGGCTCAAGAGGATCAGATCCAAGATCCAGAATTAGTTCGTATTATGTTTAACCTTCTTCGAAGACAGTATGATAGCATTGGTGAACTGCTGCAGGCTCTGAGGAAGTCCTACACTATAAGTGCTGCCTCTGTGCAAGATACAATCAACTTATTAGCAGCATTGGGTCAAATTCGCTCCCTTCTCAGTGTCAGAATGGGAAAAGAAGAAGAACTGCTTATGATTAATGGCCTAGGGTATGACATAACCCTCATTTTCTTTTTAAGCCTGAAATAACTAAATTAAGACTGGAATATTAAGCCTTTACTTTTGACATTTGATTATAGTAGTAGCTTAAGCCCACTATCAAACCTGTAATTTTGCTACAAGATTGTTTTGGCTCAGTTATATTTGGTGAATAAGCTCTGTACTCATCCCATTTAAACACGATCATTCCCTTTCTTTAGCATAGGTTAAACATACATAAAGGAACATATGAATATGTCCTATACTGAGTCACTCCATCGGTCCATCTATCCCAGTACTGTCTATTCTGTCTCTTACAGCGGCTCAGGCAGAAGTCTTTCCCAGCCCTGTTCTTCCATGAGATTTTTTTCTTTCTCTAGAGCAGTGTTCTCCAACCTTGGGTCCCCAGATGTTTTTGGCCTACAACTCCCAGCATGCCCCAACCAACACCGCTCTAGAGACTACCAGGATAGAACCTTGGACACCTTTTCCATGCAAATCATGTCCTTTTCCATGCAAATCATGTGCCTACCACTGAGCTATGAGCTCTGTAAAGTAGGCAAGGAAAAATGCTGTTTTAGTCATGATAGCAACCTTGTAATGCATGTTATAATCTAAGAATTAGAATATAATATTCATCTATTTGTAATTGCTCTTGAATTATGGAAACTAAAACACATACAACACACATTCATACTATTGTTAGAAAATAGATCCTGCAAAAAATGATATTATTATTTTTGATGTATTTGTTTGTTCTCTCATTTAGAGATATAATGAACAACAAAGTATTTTATCAGCATCCTAATTTAATGAGAGTCCTGGGTATGCATGAGACAGTTATGGAAGTTATGGTAAATGTGCTTGGAGGAGACAAATCTCAGGTAATTTCACAAGCATTTTATTATGATTCTTATTTATTTAGCTATTTATTTTTTAAATCTATTTATTGATTTGATTTGTATCCCACCTTTCTACCAAAAAAAGGCACTCAAGGTGACTATTCTTGTGAAGCATGTCATCTGCAGCTGGAAGAAATTACTGGTAAAGAAGGATAGTATATTTAGCACAAACAGGACAGAGTGTGAGCTGGCAGCTCCATTCACTATGTGGTTTGTATAGACATGTTTTTGTGCATTAGAGAAGGACTGCAAAGCTCACACATACAAAAGAAGTTGAAAATTGAGAATAAAAATACTTCAGCCAAACCTGTTACATACAGCATGCCAGTACTATTTAAAATAGTCCACTACTCGAAGCAGTTGAACAAAATGCATTTTTCTATATTAAGAATGTTTTGTGCATATGATTATGGGCATATTCATGTAGCCCTGAAGGCTGATATCCTGAACTAAGTTACACACATAGACTTGGTTCTGGTTTCATAAACGATGGTTTATGAAGCTGGAAATGAGCATCAGGGCCAAGTGTCGCTCCATCTCCCCTGCGCTCCTTCTATTGCACAACTCCTTTGTGCAAAAATCCTGGGTTGTGTTAAGCCAGAGTCACTGTTACATAATGCACTGGGGAACTCTGGCTTAATGTCAGTTAACAGACCAGGCAAATAAGCCATGAAGTGATCCACCTTGACAGTCACCTTCTTTTGCAGTTCCAAGCAGGCGACAAAAATAAGAGGTTTATCAAGTACCAGGTGGACCACTGGATGTGGTTGGTGGGCTGCATTTGGCTTGGTGTGTCACAAGTTAGACAGGTTTACGCTAGGTAAAAGCAATACATGACATTTGTGCTGTACCTTACCCTGTCCCTGCCTCATTTCATAGGCTGTTAGCTGCAGAGGGTGGGCAATGCATTGTGATGACATTATGGGCCGGTTCACACGACCCAGGCTGCCAGCGGGGGAGGAACCACGGGGATGTCCGCGGGGTCCGGCGGGGCACTGCACACGACCGGCGCCCCGCGCGCGTGGGCAGACCCCATAGTCCCCGCACCGCAGTGCGGGTCTCCCGGCGGTAGGGGGTGAGGCCCGGGATGCCCAGAGGAGCCGTTTGCCCCTACAGGCTGGAGCGGCGGCTCCGGCCGCTCTGGGCTGCCGTTTCTGTGGGGACCCCGCAGGACGGCCGCCCGCTGTTCCGACGGCACGGTGACCACGCGCGGTAGGGGCTTACCCCTCTACCGACCATGGTCACTTTGCGAGCATCCCACGCGCGGCTCTCCCGCAGGGGCACCCCCGGTCGGCGTGCACACGACACGGGAACCGCGGGGGACTTGCGGTTCCCGTGTCGTGCGAACAAGCCCTATGTCACTTCTTGTTTTGTTTAACTATATATTATGAGGAAAGGGGGCAAAGAGACATGAAGCAGAGATAGATCCTTGTATCTTCTAGTTAAGCCCTGAATATGAGACATTATTAAATGAACTTGAGCTCCTATGCCTAAACTAGACTTTATAAATAACTTAGGAAGATACATGATGTTACATTATGTGTCTTTTAAATAAAGGTTTCAGACGTGATGTGGGTTGGAGCAGCCATATGTTCACCATAATATGTAGCTTGGTCTTAAATTCAGACCTTATACTGAGAGAACTGATAGTCATCATGTAACCATTTTGTGAGATATTTGTTAATAAATTGTGTACTTCATAGTGTAGTGTGCATCCAAACCTTTTCTTTTAGTTACTAAGATTTTAACAGGTACATTATTTCCTTCTATGGTCTACAAAAGGTGAGAAAGATGTGTATGGGCTTTTAGGCATCACAGTTCTAGTGGGAACACAGTGGGTTTTATTATACCTGTTAGAACTGAAATATATTAAGAGGTCTTGAAAGCTGAAAAATAAAGTAAAAGAGGAGAAAAGTTATGAAAATAGTTCAGAATGGCAGGTTAAAACTCTTCTGCTATTATGGAAGTGGTTTTCTGCTAGAACTCTCCCACACATTATTTATTTATTTATTTATTTACAGCATTTTTACCCCGCTCTTCAGCCAGAAAAGACTCCCAGAGTGACAGGCCCTGCCCTCAGGCTTACAATCTAAAAGACATGAGACAAAAGGAAAAGGGATTGGGAGGGAGGAGGAAGAAAGCAAAACTCAGGCACCAGTTCTCAGTTACAAGGTTCTTGCAGAATTTTTTTCTCTTTTTCTTTTCTTTTTTTCTGGCAGGGAAGGGCAAAACAAGCTCCCTGCAGCTGTTCCTTCTTTGGCCAGGCTGGTCTCCCCCTTGCCATGATGTTAATCCTGGGAGGCATGGGGTACAGCCTCCCAGTGGCCCTTGGTTCTCTGGCTGGTGGATGAGGCCAGAGTCTGCCACCCCAGAGAACTGTCAGTTGGAGATGTGCACTTTCTCCTACAACTATTAGTTAGTTTGGGCACAATTTAAGTATTTTAAAGTCCCATCCATATAAGTGGGGCATAGTTAAGCAAGCACATAACTTTCATTGGAATCAATGGAATTTTGCAAGCGCTTAACTTTGCCTGAATTGTGTCCCTGTTTTAGAATATATTTGTTATTTACTTATTTATTACATTTCTAATCCTCTCAATAACTAATGTTCTCTTGGTGGATTACAAACACTAACTAATGTTCTCTGGACGGATTGGTTAGGTTGTTTAGCTGAGAGTCTGTGTGGCACCATGTAGTTAAGGCCAATCTGTACATGCAGAGAAATCAACAGGTGCATTGTTCAAGAGAACTGTACCGCTTTACTGCAGGTGGGGGAAACTTTCTGTTTGAATGCTAGACCCCATCTTCATTCTTAAGTGGTACAGTCACCTGGAAGGTTGCATCACATGACTTGATTTCTCTGCATATGTAAATCAGCCCTTATACTTGGGCCTGGGAGGTTGGGATGCATATCCCAGTATATGAACTCTCTCTGGGTTGGTTTGATCCCTCAGTCTGCATTAGCTCATATAAGTATTCCCATCATCTGTCTCTCATTTGGCTCATGTTAGGAGAAGTTACAGAGTTATTACTTTTGTCCCTGATATTTATGGTTTAAATTTATATAACTGTTTTATATTACTCTTTTTATATGACTGTTCCACTGGAAAATAATTTATCTGAAAAACTAGTAAGGTTGTAGGATTTCTAATATATTCTAATATTTGTGTGACATATATTCCAACTGAACTGCATTGCAAACTATATAACTTTAAGATTGCAGGCTGAATGTCGCCAGTGCCTGCATTATAAGTGTGTGTGTGTGTGTGTGTGTATATATATATACACACAGAGAGAGAGAGAGAGAGAGAGAGAGAGGTGTAAAGTGGCACAACAGCAAAGCAACAAGGAGGCTCTGGATCCACTATGGATGCAGGTCAGTCTTAAGTTAAAATATATAAGAAAGATAGACTAACAACAGAGTAATATTTAGAGTTAAATGTTTCAGCTCCCACCCACAACAGTAGCTCTGATGTTAAATGGAGACTAAGAGTGGCAGTTTGGAATGCTGGGTAATAAAAATTCCTAAGGAGGAAAAAAACCACAGAGACATGAGTGGTATAAAACTTGTCCTCGACATTTAAGGCCATATGGACTAAGAGTTCTGAGTCTGTAGATCCAGAGGTTTTCTTTTCTGTCAAGTATGTCAGTATTTAACATCACAGCTACTGATGAGGACAGAATGATACATTTAGTTCTAAATATATATTTAAATACTCTGTTATTAGTGTATTTCATATATATATATATATATATATATATGCATTCCTATAAAAAGATCAAATAATTTTAATTTAAGATAATGAAAATGATGACAAATTATTCTGTCTCATTTATTGAGGAAAAATATGAGAGAAAAATAAGAAATTTGCACATGTTCACATCTTTTAATATATTGCTGGAAGGCACTTGGATGCTATGGTGTTAAGGTGGATAAAAAAAATCCTCAGAAAATAGTTGGATTGTGCCAGTTGGAGTTGTTTCAATAGAATACCATTTATCAGAGTTTAAGCTACAGAATTCCAAGGTTACTTTATTGCTGATATTTTAGGAGGCTGAACAATTATTAGACACTCTGCTATTTGACATTTGAATGGTTGTGAGTTTTTACTTAGGCTGACAAGTATGTATGATAGATATTTTAACATGACAGAAGAAAATCACTAATGGTTTTGAGTATTGACCCAGACATGCCCTCGATGATGAAAATGGCTGAGATGTACCATTCTAATGCTTTTACTGTTAGACAGAAATTACTGGATTTCTCTTCTCTTAGTACATGCATGGTAAAATAGAAATATTTATGAGTTTCTCATCTACATTAATGATGCATGCAAAATTGCCATTTTATCATAGGGGCCTTTTGCCTGTAGATAATAGAATGCCCAACAAAACACTGTGCATGCTTACCCTATAGTAAATATAATAGGGGGAGGGAATTGTACTTGCAGGGGACAGAATAAGCTCACAGGATACTTCCTTATCTTTGATGGTGCAAACAACTTTGTACCAGTGTAACTAAATTGGATCTTTATTTTCAGGATAGAACTTGAGCCATTTTGTGGGATATGCATCACTATTTTGCCTTTTGGTTAAGAAATAAAAGAGAATAATAATTCTAATGTACTTTCTTCACAGATTGTGTGTGTGTGTGTGTGTGTGAATACACTCACACACACTAACCTTTTTGTTTCAGTAAACTAATCTGGTCTTCATTATACTTCCATATGTGATGTTTTCTGAATCTTATTTTTTTATCTTTATCTTGAGCACTAATTTTAGTGGAAAGGTGGGATATAAATAAAATTTGGAGTGCTAGCTTGGTGATTATCCTTTTGAAACTGCATGTGCCCTTTCAGTGTAGAGAGCACACCCTATTCCTCTAAGGCATAGAGTCCAAGTAAATGGCGACTATTTTATTACAATACATAAAATGTATAATTCTTTATAGTTAATTAATATGAAGGATAATAATAATTAAAGCAAAATATAATTGCACTGGCTACAATACAAATGGGTGCACATGCATGATTTTTCCCTCTTTCTTTTTCAGAAACTGTCCTCATAGAACACCCAAGCTATTCTCTGAATTCTTCTGAATTCAAAATACAGCTCTAGTGTGTAGTTACTGGCTGGAATTGGCCCATTATTTAAACTGGAATTTAACACATAGGCCCGGTTTGCACATCATCAGCAATCCACCATTTCTAACCCATTGGTTGTTGAAAAGGAAGCAGGACCAAGTGAGTGTGCTGGTTTCTGGTTGCTCCCGATGCAATAAACAACCCAAGGACACTCCATCCCTGGGTTGTTTACTGTGAGGTCCAAACCATGGATTCAAACTCTGCGTTTTCTCTCCCATAACAACCCAGAGTTCCAGGTTCAGATGTCATGATAAACAACCCAGGGATGGGTTGTTTAGCGCAGTGGGAGTGGTCAGCCAGCCAGCCAGCCAAGAACCAGCGTGGCAAGATGAGTGTGTAGGGTTTAAAGTGACTGGTTAAAGCATTATTTTAAAAAGTTGGATTCTCCCGGGCTCATGCACAGTTTACATATACTGAAATAGAACAAGAATACATTGGCCTAAGTTCCCATGAGTAGAACTCTGCCTTTTGCTGATTCCCTATTTCCCTGTAGCCCCCTGAAAATCTGCTCTGGAGGGTTGAGGGGCCTTCCGGAATAGTGTAGGAGGTGGGGCTGAGGGCTGCAGGGAGAATGGGGATATCAACATAAATCACTTTCTGTTGGTGAGAGACTCTGCTAGATCAGAGTCCCTTCCTTGAACAGAAGGAGCCCTTCTGTTTGTGGAAGGGCAACTAGGGATCCAAGCAATTGTCTCCAATCCAAAGTTCTTGAATGAATTACCCCATCACTTCATTGCCGAAGGAAACTCTGCATGTGCAGTGGGGATGCCCTTATTTCTGTGGACTGTATATATAGTATTAGAAATTTGAACAGAAATTAATACTTCCTGTTATTTGACAATGTTTTTCTCCCACAGATTGCTTTTCCTAAAATGGTAGCAAGTTGTTGTCGATTCCTATGCTATTTCTGTCGAATCAGTCGCCAAAACCAAAAAGCCATGTTTGAGCACCTAAGCTATTTACTTGAAAACAGCAGTGTGGGACTTGGTATGCTGTATAATTTAAACTGTTATTTACATAAATTTGACATAACACAAGTTTAGCTTATAACCCTTTAGCTTTCAAGTCTGGCGTGATCTTGATTTGGTGGTGGTGGTGGTGGTTATTATTGATATTATTGATATTGTTATCTTTTAGTAGCATTAGAACTCTAGATTCTGGGAAGTAAATTATGAACATAAAGAGCTCATTCTTATCATTTAAATACTGTGAGAGACTTACAGCACAATTCTATGCAGCTTGTCTGAGTGTGGAAAGCTGAGCAGGGTCAGGCCTGGTTATTACTTGGATGGGAGACCCCTCCTCTAGTTTCCTGCATTGAGCAGGGGGTTGGACTCCATGGCCTTGTAGGCCCCTTCCAACTCTATGATCCTATGCATGTCTACTCTGAAGTAAATTCCACAGAATTCAATGGGACATCCTCAGGTAAGTGTGCAAAGGATTGCTGCCTTAGAAGAAACAAATATTTGTTTCTTCACATTGCTTCCCTTTGATATAATTATAGATAGGATTTAGAGATGGAATAGCCTGATACTCCAGAGGCTCCATGAGGGCATTCGTTCACCGCGGGATGGCACCTACCTCTGGAACTAGTAGGCTGGGCCAAAAAGTTGCTCTTCAGGGGAAAGGGCCACCCATATCTCCCAGACCAGCTCTGCCTAGCAAGCTGGTAGGTTGGGTGGAGCTGCTGCTCTTAAAGCGCAAATCAGTTGCTCTTGTTCTTTAAGCTTTTTAATTTTTTAATACTTCCTTCCCCCTCCCACCTCCCTGCACATCCCTGATAGGAGCAAAGGGGCCATTTTTATTTAACTGGGGAGAGGAATGGACTTGATCAATGCTTGAGCCCCCCAACCTAGTGTGGCCTGTGGCAGCAGTGGCTTCTCCTGGCATACCAGCAGGCAGTCATGGGAACCCAGGAGTTTGTAGCGAGCACAATAGCCCCACCATGCATCCTTGCTACTTCTCTCAACATAGGGCAGGGAAGTGATGTTTCCACCAGATTGCACCTTTCCCTCAATGATGGGAAAATGCGACCAGGCCACAATAGGCCCAGAGACCTGCCTAATGGAGGGAACGCCCAGTCCCAGCTCTCATGAGGCCTAAGAGACCCAAAACAGAAGAGAAAATATTCTCAGGTGCCTGAAAAACCTCTTATTCTGCATTTTGGAAAGAAATTTCTAGACGCTATTCAGCGGAATGCCAGGACCTTGGCGCTCACCACACTGGCCTGCAGGCATATTTGGCCAAGAAACTGGGATGTTGACCAGAGTTCACAAGTACACCTTGCATACTCTTTCTTCAAGGCAAGCTCTTTGGACAACCACTAGAGAAGTGCTGGTCAAGACTAAGGACAAGACCAAGACCCTTCCCACACCCAAGAGAGAAGCACGCAAACCAAAGGCACAATATTCCTTTCATTCTAGCAAGGCCTTCTCCAGGGCTTGGCCATCAACCGAATTCAAGGCCTGATGGAACTGAGAGGCGAAACATACCTCTAAGATCAGCTCTTCCTCATCTTTCAACCCCACCTCAGGATCTAAGGAGGGAAAGAAGCACCAGTTTGATCTCTCTGAGGCATATCTCCATATTCCAATCAGGAGGCCCCATCACAAGTTCTTCCTTTTCTTTTATGGCATTAGGTATTTTCAGTACCTGGCGCGTCTGTTTGGCCTGACCGCAGCCCCCCAGGTGCAGGGATGGGGACTCGGACTCGAGGACGACTCGTGAGTCGGACTGAGTCCCCCCTCTGACTCGAGTCGGACTCGAGTCCCAATATTTTTAATGGGACTCGAGACTCGACTCGGGACTCGAGACCAAGGACTCGTCAACATCCCTGCTTGATGCCACCTGCAGGTGCAGTCTGGACCTAGTTGCAGTAACAATCCAAGTTTATTTTTTAAAATCATTTTCCTAATGCAACCTTTCAGACATTTTGGGTTTGGCTGCCTCTGCCTGCCTGTTTGGGGTTCCCTGCCTCCTCTGCCTGCCTGGTCTCTTCTTAACCAGTTCCACAGTTTGAATTGTCCAAGACAAAGGCCTCTGCCTGCCTGCTTTGTGGTTCCCTGCCTCCTCTGCCTGCCTGATTATTTTGGGTTTGTCTGCCTGGTCTGTTCTTGTCAAAATCAGTGGCAGAGTTTTGAGATAAAAAGGCACACTTGTGACTATAATTTATTTAAGCCACACATCTGAAATAGCCTTATTTTGTTGGGAAAAAACCTGACTGATTTTAATAGGGACTCATGGAGTCAGCTTTGGGAGTGACTCGTGAGTCACCATTTTGGACCAAGGACTCGAACTCGAGACTTGGGTCCAAAGACTCGTGACTCGACTCGTGACTCGAGACCAAGGACTCTTCAACATCCCTGCCCAGGTGTTCACCAAAGTATTGGTGGTGCTGGTGGCCTAGCTCAGGATGCAAAGAATTTGCTTATATCTGTATTTCGATGACATTCTGGTCAGGTATCCTTCAAGGACAAAGTGCATTCAGAATCTACAGATTACACTATCCTGCCTTTAGGACTGGCTAAGTTGTTCATCTCTCCAGAAGAGGGAGTGGGCACTCAATCCACATGTCTTACTATACTACATAGCAAGGTTCAGGCGTCCAGCATTTTATTGCCACAAGAGAAAATGCACAGGTAGAGAGGTTCATGTCAAGATACCTGTGTCAATCAGCAGTGGGAACCAATGTCTTGGTGGAAGCAAGGCCCAAGGGAGTACTGTATGCATTTCTGCCCATCCCTCTGCTTCCAAAAGTAATTCAGAAAATCAAAAGGACCTAGGCAGAAGTGATCCTGATTGCACCTTATTGGCCTTGCCCGCCGAGGTACCCAGAGCTTCTCAATCTGTCAGTGCAGGTACCCTGAAGACTGCCCAACAAACTGCATCTTTTGTTGCAGGGGCTGATTCTGCACCCCCAGCCAGGTCTCTTCCGGCTAACAGTCTGGAAGCTGAGAGAGGATGGTTGCAGCACCTGTGGTACACCCCAGAGGTTTTAGAAACCCTTCCGGAATCTTGGAAGCAGTCCATGAATAGAATATATTCTGCCATGAATATACAGCTTTTGTCCTGTAGTATGTAGTATATTACTTACTTATTATTAAGTAAGTAATATATATAGTCAAGATCATATATCATACCGTAAATCAAAAATTGACTTCAATGTTTACTTAGTAATACTACAAACAATGTCACACTGAAAGAAATGTCATACGCATTTCTTATGATATATGATCTTGACTATGTATATTATTTACTTATGTTAATTTGTGTTCAACACTTCATGATTTGGTTTTTCTATATATTCACACTTGAATTTTTTGCAGTTGTGTGCATTGTGGCACTGGTTTATTGGTTACTATTTATCAACTGCAGCCTTTGTTGTTTTTGAATTTGCAAGCAGTGACAGATGTCCAGTAGAGCCAGATACAAAACGCTATACTTCTGCAGCCAAGAGAACAACAGCTTAGGCTGCCATAGAGATCCTCGCTGACTGGCATCATCCCTACTCCGTCTTCTTTCCCACGAAGGGGAAAGGCCTCCGTGCATGCCAGATGGGCTCCCCAGTGCCATGCAGTGCTTGGACTCCAGCAACTGTGAGGGGGAATCCAAGTCAGGCCTTGGTACATACCTTTTCAAAACACCACAAGATAGGCAGGTTTTCCTCTGTATCAGCAACATTTGGCTGTAAGGGCCTGCAAAGGGTGACATAGGGACTTAACTAATGCATGGAAGCGCACCCTGGAGGATTACTACTCTGCTATATCCCTAGGTGCTGAATGCCCTCTGTTAAACTTTTTTTACCATGAATTTCTGTTCTCTGAGTGTCACAGAGGGCATTCAGCCCACCTCTCTTCTTCCATCATCAGTAGAATTCATAAAGGGTTTCTGTCACACTGAACATGTGGGATAGTACACAGGACCTCCTGGGGAGGTCCCAATATATTTCCTGACTGTATACTGTTATCTATTATTTTCGTGTTTCCTATGTCATTCATAGTCAACAGCTTCAAGTTCTTCTTTGTGTCCTCTATGCATCACACATACAGAAGGGAACCTTCTATAGCTGTGGAATTTGGGGTGGGAACCCGCCCCCACCATTCTGATGTTCTGGGTATGTTCCCACATATTCCCTTTGCAGTTTTCACTGCTAGTAGGTGTAAGAAATTGATGATGGAAGCAAGTTTTCCTCCAGATGGATTGAAGGGCGGTCTAGCTCTTCCAGGCTGGTCTGGGGAGCAGGAGAGCTCCTCCACCTGGAGAGGCAAAGAAATGAAGTGGACCCTGCCTATTTGCTCTAGGATGAGGTGCCATTGCTATGTGTTGAATGGCCTCCATGACACTCAGAGAACAGAAATCCACAGTAATTTTTAAAAAATCACTTTTTTTACTTGATAAGTAGGCAGGACAACTTAGCTCCTCCTTCCTTACCAGGCTAAGCTTTTAAAAAAGCCATATGGCATTATGTTTACAGAACTAGATGTGTTTTGGCTGAAGGCTGTTAGACTTTTAGAGAATGCAGGCTCTATGGAGAAGCAGGAGAAGCTCAGGCCTATGGCCAGATGCAGGCCTCTGCTTAATTTCATCCACCCTCCAGACATTTCCAGGGAGTCATCGCTACCGAGATGATGGTTAAAGTGGCTGCTGATGCCCAAGGCCAGTTTAAAAGGAAGGAGCTGTATCCCAGCAGAATGGGCTGAGTGAGACCTGATCAACTGTTGTAGTGCTACAGTGGTACACTAGTGCAAACAAAGAATGTCATGTCAGTCAGAGCAGGGCTTCTTTTCTGAATAAATTTAGGCTGCAATCCCATACCCACTTACCTGAGAGTAAGCTTTGTTGAACTTACTTTCGAGTAGCTACACTGTAAGCTCTAGAAGTTTTGGCATTCCTCCAGGTCACTCTGTAGGTATTGCACCTGAATCATGATAGGGCTGGCCTTCCCAATGATATTCAGAGCATATTACACTGTTTTACTATTTTCAGTGTTCTTAGTGAGCCTGGGGAAAATACATGGGTATTTCAGAAATTAATTGTAATTATATCATATAGATTAAGCAGATATTTTGCTGTTAATTTCCAGACTGCTCATATACTTTATAAATGAGAATCATAAGACAATATACTGAACCAGGGAACATAAAAAGAAAACATGAATGTTTGAGTTTCATCTAAACTGCAATGTAACTGCTGCCCTCTGCTGTATAAGAAGCATTAACTGCAAACTTATTATTTCAATTACTGTGTATTATCATGTCTCTTTCTCCAGCCTCTCCTTCAATGAGGGGTTCCACGCCACTAGATGTAGCAGCTGCCTCTGTAATGGACAATAATGAGCTTGCACTTGCGCTGGAGGAGCCAGACCTAGAAAAAGTAATTACTCACTGTCTTAATTTTTCCTCTGTGTCTCTGCTTTACTTTCAATCATATCTTGTCTTACTTAGCGAGGCTTAATTTTCACGAGGCATACTATTCATTTTTATTATGTCACCACAATCTACTCATTCTTTAGTAGTACAAAAATATATAATTTTCATCATTTTTATAAATTTATTGGTGGTAATAAGTATATTAATTATATGTAGGATACATTTTAAAGCAAATAACCTTCACCCTGCCGTAAGGTATGTTTCTGGGAAGCCTTGGAGCAGGGGAAGGGGGATGTGGGGAAGACAGCTTACAGGATCAGGGTGAGAACAGCCTGTGACCAGGGTTGCGTTTGACATGGTTGTGCTCTCAAGTTTTTGACCAGGGACATTTGTGTTTGCGAGTGCCCTAGAGTGAATGCTCAAGACATCCATAATTCAGTCAGTGGTGATCACCATGGTTAGGGAGTAAAAATGTGTTGCCTGGACTTGGTCTCTCCCCACAACCTCTCATGGGGTGGCCAATGTTGTCAGCACTGACCACATGAGCTCCTCTGAGTTCTTGATGTATGGTTCCCCCTTCCTCCTGGCAGTAACCATTTTTGTGCTTGTTAGAAAAGATCCGTGTATGGAAATTAGTTTTCTTTCTGCAAGCAGATTCATTTTTTGTCGGCTGGAGTGATTATGTCCAGTGAAATTAAATCTTCCATTCCTATGTTTGAACATGGTCCTTAGTGATTCATCCCCTGGTCAGATAACATGTCCAACTGTCAGCCAGTTTTGAGTACCTATACCTGATGTTGGGAACCTGAGACAGGATAGGGATTCTGTTGGTGTATTGCCCACTGCCACTGATGATCTTGGTGGACCTCAACATTCAATTTGGGATTTCATATCCTCAAGGATAACCATGGGTCTTTCTCAAATTATATCGGGCTCAACACATGTGGCAGGACACACACTAGATCTGACATTCTGTAATGGAATGGGAAAGAACCTGTGGGTGCAGGAGCCAGTGATGACTCCCTTGTCACGAACAGATCAAGCTGGACCTTCAGGCTGATTGTAACCTCTGCAAGAGTAGGGGGCCAGTTTGTATGATCCAATATGATCACTCCTAGACATCAATGCCAACTTTTCCTTACTTTGGTTGGTATGTCAGCTGCAACCCTATCTAGAGAAAGCAGACTTATCCTCAGTTATGCATGCCCTAGTTACATTAGACTAGATTACTGTAATGCACTCTGCATGGGGCTGCCTTTCAAGATGACTAGCAAACTCCATCTGGTACAGAATCTGGCTGCTCCCAACTTTGGGGCTAGATCATACTGTATTGCAGTAATTCTGTAGAAGCTGCACTGGTTACCTATGCATTTTTGGGCCCAATTCAAAATGTTGGTGTTGAACTTAAAGCCATAAGTAGTTTGGATCCAAGTTATATGAAGCAATGCCTACTCCTATATGAACCTACCCATGCTTGGAGACCATATTTACTGGCCCACCACTAATAAAGTTGGACGGTACTAGAGAGAGAGGCTTCTCAGTGCTGGCCCTTTCCCTATAGAATTCCAAGAGAGGTACAGCTGGCTCTATCTGTGGCTGCTTTTAAGAGGCATTTAAAAATATCTCTGTTCTCTCTGGCTCTTAATTGAAAAATTTTTATGGTGTTTGCTGCTGTTCAATATTTGAAATTACATTTCATTTTAACTAGCTTATTTTAAAATTGTTTACATGTTAAGGTGCTTTTATAACTATGGGCAGTATCCAATGCTGTCTGTGCCCCTGCAGGACCACCAACACAATGGGAAGCTAGTAGCTCCAAAAGCAGCCAGAAATGAGCCAAAACGCTCATTTCTGGAACGGGTAGTCAGTGGAGCTCTCAGAAGGTGCACAAAAGGTTGCTGCCTGCAGTTGGTTCTGCAGGTGCAACAGAATTAGTGGAGGTGCACGGGCAGCACTGGATACTGTTAGCTGCCTTGGGAAAAACATAGTCTTGAAAGGTGGCTAAGAAATCTATTATATTTATATTTTCCCCTTAATTGCTTAACCTTAGTTTCTGCTTATGGTTCCTTGGAACCAACACTACAGTCCATGATATGTTTGTATTGGACAGGTTGTAACCTACTTAGCAGGTTGTGGTCTTCAGAGCTGCCCAATGCTTTTAGCAGCAGGATATCCTGATATTGGTTGGAATCCAATAGAGGGTGAACGATATCTATCATTCTTAAGGTTTGCTGTTTTTGTTAATGGTAAGTTTAAATATTGTATTGAAAATTATGTGGAAAAATGAATACTTTGCTATGACTGTATTTTATGAGTTGCTATCCCTACACAGCAAATCACAGGCTCAATTCACAAGAATTGTAGCTCAAACTATTTTTAATAGTGTCTGTCCATCACATATGTGAAAAACCTTGAAAATATGTGCTAAACTTACAGATTGGAAGACAACTGGATTTATATAAACTACAAAGAGTCTTGTGACACCTTAAAGACTAACACATTTATTATGGCATAAGCATTCATGGATCAGATCCCATTTCATCAGATGCATGGAATGTCATACTGAGCTTGTAGATAAACGGCTATAGGGAGTACAAGAAAAAATGTTAGCAGTGAGATCAGAGGGAAATAAAATGCAAGAAATACAAACTGATAATTATATCTAACCTACCTCACAGGGTTGTTGTGAGGATGAAATGGGGAGGAGGAGGAGAAGGAGGATTATGTAAGCCGCCTTGGGTTCCTTGCAGGAAAAAAGGCGGGGTATAAATATAATTAATTAATTAATTAATATATCAGAGCTTAGATATATATAAAATACTTATACTGACCATTCACTAAGTAGTGTTGATAAACATCTAGCAACTCAGGATAACAGTCTATGCATCTGATGAGGCGGGCTCTGGTCCACGATGCCATAAATGTGTTACTCTTTAAGCTTCCGTAAGACTCCTTGTTGTTTTTCTGCAACATACTGACATGGCCACCCAATCTGAATTTTCTCTCTCTCTCTCTCTCTCTCCCTCTCTCTCTCTCTCTCTCTCTCTCTCACACACACACACAACGTATTTATTTATTCAATGTATGTGTTGCTTCCCACTGCAAAGTGCAGTCTCAAAGCGACTTACACACACAATATAGAAATCTATGATTAATATAATGGGGTGGGGGATTAATAAACCATAATCAGGACAATAATACAAATAAAATTAAATATCACAAAAACTTAATCTAAAAACAATATTTATTTATTTATTTATTATATTTATCAATCGCCCATCTGGCCGGTCACCCGGCCACCCTGGGCGATGTACAATTAAAATACAGTAAAACACAATAAAATATAATAATTAAAACAATATAAAAAATTCTCATTAAAAACCTAACCCACCCCATATTCCCCAATACAATATGAAAAGTGTTCATCCACAAATACATAAATTCTCCCCCCACTCACAGCCTAGAATGAACATCACAAATGCAGCCCACAACAGTTGGGCCATAACTAATGTCCAAATGCCTGGGAAAATAAGTTTGCCTTTACCTGGCACCAAAAAGATGACAGTGTCAATGTCAGATGAGCTTCCTTGGGGAGAGAGTTCCATAAACTTGGAGCAATCATAGAAAAGGCCGGTTCTCAAACTGACACTCTGAGCTTCTTTCAGAAGCTGACTTCAGGGATCAAGTAGGTTCATACACGGAGAAGAGGCCCTTGAGATATTGAGGTCCCAAGCCATGTAGGGCTTTACAGGATAAAACCGAAACTTTAAATTTGGCCCAGAAACAAATTGGCAACCAGTGCAGGCAAGCAGGAACTGGGCTTACATGTTCACGTTTCCTGGTCCCAGTCAATAACCTGGCTGCCTCATTCTGCACTAGCTGCAGTTTCCGAACTGTCTTCAAAAGCAGCCCAATGTACGAAGCACATTGTAACCTAGAGTTTACCACAGCATACAGCACTGATGCTAGGCTATCCTCATCCAGATAGGGTCACAACTGGGCTACCAACCAAAGCAGGTAGAAGGCACTCTGTGCCACAGAGGCCACCTGAGCCTCCAGTGACAATGAAGGATCCAGGAGTACCCCCGAGCTGCACACCTGCTCCTTCAGGTGGAATCTGACCCCATCCAGAGCCGTTGCACTTTACCGAACCAGATAGAGGAACTACCCACCAGCAGAGTCTCAGTCTTGTCTGGATTGAGCCTCAGTTATTGGCTCTCACCCAGTCCATTACCAAGGCCAGACATTGATTCAGTACATCCACTGCCCCACCTGCCTGAGAAAAGAAGTAGAGTTGCATGTCATCAGCATATTGATGACAATGCACCCCAAAACTCCAGATGACCACATGTAGTGGTTTCATGTAGATATCAAACAACATGGGGGATCGAATCGACCCTTCCATTTATTTCAATTATATAAACTTCTGTCCTTTCCTTCAATAACAATATTTCTAGAACAGTTAACACTCATAAGAATACAAACAATGATAAAATTAAGAGCAGCAGATAAAAACACAAAAATAAAATCATAAGCTCACAATGCAGCATAAAAGCAGTTCCCTCATAATTTAAAAGGCTCAGGGAACGGCCCTATGACCCCTAGACATTGTCCGAGGGGGCCATAGAATTTTTTGGATTCTCAGATCCAAGGTTGGAGACTGTGTTCTGATCTCAGATGTGGGGATCAGAATTCCCCATCGCAGCCGGTGTAGAAAGAACCTCACCGGCTGCTCTCCATGGTCAGGAAAGTGACCTTAGAGAGAGGTAGAGGGGGTCATTTCAGGGACCAGGAAGGGGAAGAGACTGGGGAGGCCAGGATACAAGGTAAATGGCCGTCTAGCAAAAATGCAGAGCAGGAGGAATGGGGAGGCGAAGCTCGCCTCTGCCACTGCTCCCACTCTGCATCAGATGAGTGTGAGCCTCTGCGTTGGGGGCTTACGTTCATCTCCATAAGATGGTGTCCTTAAGAAATTTTTCTCCTGGTGTCTTTTTAGCACTACGAAGAGTGGGTGTCATGTGAGCCTCCCTGGGGAGAACATTCCAGATGTGGGGTGCCACAACCAAAAAGGCCCTCTCCCCAGTTGCTACCCATTCAGACAGTGGACACTCGGAGGAGATCCTCCAGTGAGAACCTCTGATAGTGCTCCCACTTGTTGAATGTGGCTTTTGGACCCTGCACAAATCCCCAGAAATTAGAAATGGTCCATTCCTATTTTTTCTTCATAGTCTTTCCCACAGAGTCCTTTCTCAGAGAATCCAAATTTTGATAGCAGGAAAAAAAAAAATCTGTATCAAATATATGTAAAGATCTCAAAGATTAATAATTCATTCCATGCACAGAATTTGGGTTTTATGTTTTAAAATTTTAATGTGTAGTATTCACTCAGCTTTGTTGCTTGGTTTTATATTCAGTTCAGTAAAATTTCCTTTTTTGGTTTCTAGGTGAAAGTGTTGAGGAAAATGCCAGTGTAGTTGTCAAGCTTCTTATTCGACGGCCGGAATGTTTTGGTCCAGCTCTTAGAGGAGAAGGAGGAAATGGTTTGTTGGCTGCTATGCAAGGAGCAATTAAAATATCTGAGAACCCAGCTCTAGATCTTCCCTCTCAGGGGTATAAGAGGGAACTGTAAGTACACATAAACAAAACTTCCCACCATTTTGGAAGATGCTGTTCAAATGTCTGACTTAATTTTCTGTCCATTGCAAAATAATATCATTCTGTACTAGAGGATATTAGCAATTTAGGAACATAGGACTCTATGCTGAATGAGACTGTTCATCCATTTAGTTCTGTATTGTCTACACTGACTAGCAACAGCTCTCCAGGATTTCAACCAGGAGTCTTTCCTAGCCCCATCTGGAGATGTTAGAGTTTGAACCTTGACCTTTTGCATGCAAAGCAGGTGCTCCCCTGCTTATCACTTTTGTAGTTCTGGATTCTAAAATTGATGTAGAAATCAGATTTTTTTTTAAATGGAAAAAAATCTGTCTGGATTAATCGGTGTATAAGTCTCATTTGTTTTATGTAAACTGCAGTACATATTGTTGAGATGCATAGTCCACTGAACTGATAATTCCAGGATGTTGTTTGGGTGTAGATGTTACTTATTAACAGTAATGAATGTGGGCCGATTGCAACGGGGCGCTTGTGTCCCTGCAGATTCTCTTACGCCCCACCAATTCTGTTGTGCAAGCAGCCCCCACTTCTTATGTAACGGCGATTTAGCACTTCCAGGACAACCCAAAATGAGCAGAAACACTCATTTCTGGAAGGAGGTCGGTCGGCAGAGCTTAGAATCATAGAATCATAGAAAAGTAGAGTTGGAAGGGGCCTCTAAGGCCATCGAGTCCAACCCCCTGCTCAATGCAGGAATCCAGGTCAAAGCATCCCTGACAGAACAGATGGCCATCCAGCTGCACCTTGAATGCCTCCAGAGTGGAAGAGCCCACCACCTCCCTAGGTAGTTGGTTCCATTGTCTTATTGCTCTAACAGTCAGGAAATTTTTTCTGACGTTTTAGGTGGAATCTGGGTTCCTGTAACTTGAGCCCATTATTCCGTGTCCTGCAAACTGGGATGATCGAGCTTGCATAAGGGAGCACCGCTGACCTTCCCCCTTCCAGAAATGAGTGTTTCTGCTTTTGGGGGGGCTTCCGTTAGGAAGTGCTAAATGCTAAATCCCCCTTGCATATGTGGTGGGTCCTGTTTGCGCAACGGAATCAGTGGGACCTACCGCTTGTGGAAGGGGATTGGAGTCAGTGGGGGCATAGGAATCCCATTGGATACTGCCCACTATATCCATATCATAGGTCAAATTAGGTTGCTCACTAAGTTTGAGATTTCTTCAAAAGATAGCAATTGCTTCTAAATAGTACATAGATTTTAAATGATATTCCATTTCCATTTTATTTTATCTTTGTTTAACTATGTGATCCAGTGACCTAGTTCTCTGCTGCTAGAGCACCACAGATCAGGTTTAAGTATCCTAATGCAGCTACAAATGTAGTATTTGGGGTTTTGCACTGGTATCAATGTCCAACCCCAGTTCAGCAGTGCTCCAGCCCCCCTTTGCAGTATCCTTTATCTTCCCTTTGAGCCCAAGTGAGTTGCACAGGCCAGTGCAACCTGAGAAAGCAACATGGGTGCCTGAGGCAACACTGATTTATCTTTATGCAGTGCAGCTGCGCTCTGCCTGTGCTATTTTGCGGCTTGAATCACATTGATTATCTGGAGGAGGAAAGCTGATATTTACCTGCTTTTTGAATGTGAGGTTGGACTGGATTGCCTTTGAGTACACTCCAGTTCTGTTGTTCTCTAAAAATCTATTCAGGACCCAACTAAATGTTATACAGACAAAACCCAAATAGCCGTTTTTTGAAGAGAAAAGCTCCTTTGAGGAGGGATGTTTTAGAGTGAAGAAGCAGTGAGAGAAGGCGGGGCTCAGTCATTTCCCACCTGTTCCTTCTCCACTCCAAATTGTCACACAAACTCTTCTTGTGTGACAAGAATAAAGCATAGCACTGCTTTTCCATGCTAAATCACTTCCTCCCGCAGCATTCTCTCTCTCTCTCTCTCTCTCAAAGCTGTTGGAATTTCAATACATGCATTTGCATGTAACATTTAGTTAGGCTCTCCTATTTAGGAAGCATATGTACTTGTTGCCACCCTACTGATCTACTGTGTATTTCCTCCCGGTGCTCACCAAATACATACACTGCTACAGGGAAGATTTGCAGGGAT
Source organism: Shinisaurus crocodilurus (assembly GCA_021292165.1). NCBI lineage: Eukaryota > Metazoa > Chordata > Lepidosauria > Squamata > Shinisauridae > Shinisaurus > Shinisaurus crocodilurus. The sequence goes on along the minus strand of CM037876.1, from coordinate 257,031,393 downwards.
TTCAGTTGAAGTTTGTTCTTTTTATTTTGGTGAAAGCTTAATAGAAGGAAGGAAGGAAGGAAGGAAGGAAGGAAGCTGTTGTGTCAGCTTGCTGTAGGATTCATGCCAGGAGATTGTTCTGAAAAGTACAGAACAGAAAGTAACAAGCCAACCAAACTCACTATTCCCTACATTGCTGAAACTGAAACCTTCATTATTATTATGGTGCTAGCTTCCAAATTAATTTGAATTTTCTGAATGAGCTCGAGAATTATGCCTACTTGATTTCTTTTTAGTAGCCTTGATGAAGATGAGGAAGAGGAAGAGATAGTGCACATGGGCAATGCAATTATGTCTTTCTACTCAGCTCTTATAGATTTGCTTGGGCGCTGTGCACCGGAAATGCACGTAAGTGGTGGTTTCCTTCTTTGTACAGAAATGGTAAAAAGTCACATGAAATGCTTTCCTAAATTAGCTTGAAATATCTGTTATGTAATGTATGAGCTGTTTGATGATTTCTCCATTAGTATTTAAATCTCATGGTTTATCATTAGTACAATAATACCTTGGATTGCAAGCATAATTCGTTCCGGAACTGTGCTTGTAATCCAAAACACTCTTATATAAAAGCGAGTCTCTGGCGGGCGTGAACGGGGCCAATTTTGGCCTGCTCGAGGCGAGCGGTTACATCCCTACAATAAATCGTCCCCACTCACACCCGCCAGAGACTCGCTTTGATATAAGAGTGTTTTGGATTACAAGCACGGTTCCGGAACGAATTATGCTTGCAATCCAAGGTATTACTGTATTTATTTATAGTGATCCTATGACCCCTAGACATCGTCTGGGGCCATAGGATAATTTGGATTCCCAGATCTGAGGTTGGAGGTAGCGCTCCAACCTTGAAGCTGGGAATCCTCACTCTGATTCCCCTCTCCCCCTCGCACCCAGTACTGCCTCTCCGAGGTCAGGAAATTGAACTCAGAGAGGGGGTAAAGGGGGCATTGGGGGAGGGGAGGAGACTGGGGCTGCCAGGATACGATGTATCCTGACGGCACCTAGCCTCCTTCCCTTCTCCTCCAAAGCGCCTCAGCTAGATGGCTGAAAACAGCCATCTGGCTAAAATGCAGAACAGGAGATACGGGGAGGTGGAGATCACCTCTGCTGCTCCTCCCGCTCTGCTTTGGATGCTCATAAGCCTCTGAATTTGGAGGCTTATGAGCATCGAGGGCACAGTCGATAGGATTGTGGCCTTAGAGTCTTTTTTATCTCACTTCTCAGCCAAAAAGTCTCCTGGAGCAGCTTACAAATAATCAGTAAAAGAAGATAGTCCCTGCCCACAGTGGGCTTATAATCTAAAAGGCACAACACACAAGGAAAAAGGAGGGAAGAGGGGGGGAAGTCTTTCAGCAGGGCTGGTGGAATGGCCCCACTTCCCCCTCTCACCTCCCTCTCTTACAGCCTGCTGGAATGGCTGCTGCTGGTGACCGTTGAGGGAGGAGGAGCCTTCATGCGGGATGTCTACAGCAGGGCTGGCGGAATAGCCCTGCTTTCCCTCAACTCAGCCTGCTGGAATGGATGCTCATCTTCAGCAGGGCTATCCATTTAATATTTAGAAATGGAAGGTCAGGAAAGTATCTATTTGCTCAGGAGAACCCCCTCCTGTGTATTCCCAGAAAAACATTAGTCCCTTTCTCTCCCTGCTCTCAAGGAAGCAGCCATAGCTCTTTTCTTCTCCAGAATATAGAAATGTAAGGCTCCTTGAAGTCACCAGCAAGGGAAAGAGCTCCCAGTCTTCTTTGACTGGACTAAGCCTGTTCAGGCATTCACCTGTGAAAAGGAGTTTTACTCACTTTTGCTTGAATGTGAATAGAACTCTCCCTGCGATCATGGACCCAGTCTTATCAGGGTTCCCAATTGCCTGGAGAGTTCTACCAATTGGTGCCTATCAATACCAATATGACTTCATATTCTTAGAAGAAGGTATCATAATCCTGCAGTGATTTGGATTTAAAAATCAAGAGAGATGGGGAGACTATTCTAACTGCTTTCAGCTCTACTAATTTAATATTTTGTAAAAATAAGATAATATTTTAATGCATCATCTTTTAACAGCTCATCCAAACTGGAAAAGGCGAAGCTATTAGAATCCGGTCAATCCTGCGCTCCCTGGTGCCAACAGAAGATTTGGTTGGGATTATAAGCATACCATTAAAATTACCAACAGTAAACAAAGGTAACTGTGAGAGCAATCCTAACTGGGATTGGGTAGGGAACAAGTGGCAGATCAGCCACCACTTCAAAAGCCCAGCCAGCTCACACCAGCCAAGGCCAGGGTGGGGTGGGCAGCTTTACTGGGGGGAATACAGGGGCCTTGCATCCAGTGGATCTAATGCTACCTGTGACCTGTCCTTGGAATGCCTTATTTCATGGTAATTTACACCTGTGGAGTTCTCTGTGGGTATAATGTGGGCCTCCAGGGTAGATGCACCCCCCGCTGGTGGAGCTCCTCTCTGCCAGTGGAACAGTGTCTCCACCACATCCTAACCCGCCTTGGATAGCTGTCTGAAGGATTTAGGATTGCTCTTCCCATCTGTTTGCCATCTTGAAGGCATTTTAAGGAATTTTCACTAAATCTTAATGTATTTATATGCTACCTTTCCACAGCATTATTCCCAAGTTCATGCACAATAAATACAAACATAGGATAAACAGTTCAGTAATGAAGACAGTAATACACAGCAGAAAACTCAAATGAGATCAATATCAGTATTTTAAACAGTTCATGAATAATTCGTTACATAGTGTTATCTACAAATTATGACATTTCAAAACAATTCAGTAAATAAGTTCAAAAGTATAAAACAACTTTTCAGTAACAACAATACATCTCAAGAACATCTCAGAATGATCAATACTACATAATAAAAAGAATAACTCTAGCAATAATTATAAAAATACAAAATGTAAAGCAATAAAAACATGCAGCCAAATAATAGAGGCACCAAACCATCAAAATACAATATAATATCCCAGTAACTCTTTTAAAAAAAACAAAAAACCTTGGCAATATCTTAAGCTCCTTCCATTCTTGCCGACACTGTTGGAGACGGTGCAGGAAACCTGGAAGGCTCTGGCCCTCCCGTTCCCAGCCAGACAGTACCAGCAGTCAGGCCAGTACAGAAGCGGGAACCGGAGGCCCGGAGCACCACAACCTCAGGCGCCTCAACGACCGTTCCAACAGCGGTCCAGGGGCACCAGGAGGGGAGGCGACGCTGGCGTCGTCTTTGACTACCTCGCCGTCCCAAACTTAGTGCCACCGACTCTTCACCTCGACGACACCGCTGCTCTGAAGAAGGTTTCCATCTTCAGAGCAGCTTCAGAGGCTGATTTCCAATTGTAACCAAAGTGCAGGGGCAAATAATTGGAGCACCCTTCCACCACATCATGGTCCCTCTGTTTTATAAAGTACCCTGGAAGCTCCTCATAAGATACTGAAGGGCACTATAGAGTTAAAAAAAATAAAATATAAAATAAATGTCAGAAACTCCAACGCTGTCAGATCCGGGGCATGGGCGGCAAGGGTCTTTGGCTGGAACACCAGGGCCAGGGGATGATGGAGGCCAGAGCAGGTGAGAAGAGTGCAGAGTCCAGGAGCCAGGCCAGGGTCGGTACACATAGCAAGCAAGGCGGGGCCAGAGGCAAGAGGCAAGTCCAGTAAGCAAGCAAGGTTCAAGAACGAAGCAACGGAGTCCAAGCAAGGGCCAGAGGCAAGAGGCAAGTCCAGGGAGCAAGCAAGTCCAGGTGGGGGTCAGAGGCAAGAAGCAGGTCCAAGGGCAACAGAGTCCAGACAAGGGCCAGAGGCAGAAGCAGGGTTGGGAGTCAGGCACGAGTCAGTCACATACCAGGTAGAGCAAGGCCAGAGGTGTAGGTCAGGAACAGGCAAGGGTCAAGCACAGTCAGGCTAGAGCTGGTCAAAGAGGGCCAGGAGCCAGTTGCAACAGCATGAGAAATCATGTTGCTGAGACAAGGGTTGAAGGCAAACTGCAGCTCTTATATAGGTCCTTCTGGCTGCTCCCAACTGGGCCGCATCATCCGGCCTGAGAGCAGCCAGGAGCAGGAGGCTACACTCTGCGACTAACTAGAAACACCGGGCTCGCTCCTGCAAAGAGGTATCTTTGCCACCAGGTGGAGCTGTGGCGCTACCCTGGAGGAGCGGATCCTGACAAACACAGACCCCCTACATCGTGTCATGTCTAGTTTAACCCTGAATTTAGAATCCTGTTAAAGCACTGATGAGAAGTTGGCTCTTAGACAGTGTCTAGATGGCCATAGAATCTGTTGGAGTCCCAGCTCCAAGCTCAGAAACTCACTGCGATGTCAGAGCTGGGACTCTGAGCTTGGAGCGCCTCCCCCTGCCCTTGCAGCCGGCTTGCAAAGAACCGCACTGGCTGCTTCTCTGAAGTTGCAAACGCGACCTCAGAGAAGGGGTTTTGTGGACATTCTGGGTGGAGTGGAGGAGACAGGTGCCACCGTGATATGTGGTATCCTGCTGGTGCCTCAGCCTCCTTCCCTCCCCCTCCAAAGCACTGTGCTTAGACAGACAAAATCGGTCATCTAAGTGCTTTGCAGGGTGGAAGGAGCACAGGAGCGACCTTTGCCTCTGCGCTCCTCCCACCCTGCATAGGATGCCCATAATAATAGAATCATAGAAAAGTAGAGTTGGAAGGGGCGTACAAGGCCATTGAGTCCATGCTCAATGCAGGAATCCAGGTCAAAGCATTCCCGACAGATGGCTGTCCAGCTGCACCTTGAATGCCTCCAGAGTGGGAGAGTCCACCACCTCCCTAGGTAGTTGATTCCATTGTCTTATTGCTCTGACAGTCAGGAAATTTTTTCTGATGTTTAGGTGGAATCTAGGTTCCCGTAACTTGAGCCCATTATTCCGTGTCCTGCAAACTGGGATGATCGAGAAGAGATCCTGGCCCTCCTCTGTGTGACATCCCTTCAAGTACTGGAAGAGTGCGATCATATCTCCCCTCAGTCTCCTCTTCTGAAGGGTAAACATGCCCAGTTCTTTCAGTCTCTCCTCATAGGGCCTTGTTTCCAGTAATCCTCCGAGTTCGTAGGGCTATGGGCATCTGGATTGGATTGTCCCCTTAAAGATTTTATTATAGTTGTGGGTGCAATCCTATGGTCCCTGGGAGGGCATCCCAAGGGCCATAGAATTTTTCATGTCCCCCTCTACAAGAGCAGAGAGAGAGGTCCACCCTCAGAGAACGAGATCTGACTTTGTAAGCCGCCTCCGTGAGGCTGCATGAATGTCCTTGGCTGGTGTTCCACCGATGTCAGAACTTGGTCAGAGAGGGCAAAACAAGGGCATTCCAGGAGCATTCTGGGTTGGGCATAGGATACTCAGGATCCAAAGACCTCCCATTCCTCAGACTCCACTACTCAGAATGGGGGGAAAACTATGCCTGGTCTGCAGCTGGTGTAGTTTTCTCCCTCCCATTGAGAGCAACAGGACGGAACAGTGTAAAAATAAAGAAGAAAAATGGTTATAAAATGTGGAAAGGAAACATGCAATTCCCTCCACCATCTGACCTGCTGGCACAACCTGGCAGTGCATAAGAAAAGGTGGTCCCACGCCTCACTTTCTCCCTCTTTCTCCCCCATAACATTTCCCTGTGTATTATTTGTAGCATACATTAATATAATTAGTTTAAATGCTTTATATTGGTTTATGATAACCCAACTCGAGTGTGTGTGAGTGAGTATATAAATATATATATATATTTAAAATAAATAAGAATATACAACAAATATGAACTGTACTTATGGCTAAAATACTTGCCACATAGCTTATGTAATACAGCAGGTGTTTATTTTACATAGTTCTTCACTTCTCTGTGTACAGTACTACAGTCCCACATATGGGTTCTCTGCCTGTGCCAATCAATGTCTGGAATCTTCTAGAGCTTGGTGTATGTTCTCTTTGGCTCCAATTAGCTGTTGCATGGATGTCCTGTTGCATTTTAACCATTTTACAGTGTGGCCATGAAACCCAATGAAGTTGGGGTACTTGGATTTAGGGTGAATTAGTCCCATTGGCTTCTGTGAATACAGTCATGCCTTGGATTGAGAGCATAATTCGTTCCGGAAACGTGCTTGTAATCCAAAACACTCTTATATCAAAACGAAATCCCCCCAAAAAAATTTGTTCAGAGATTTTTAATTTAAGCCATACTACAGTACTTGTATTGCAAGACGTCCGTTTCTATATCAAGTAAAAAAATATTAAATAAATATTTTAAAAATTGCTTGTCTTGCAAAATGCTCTCAAACCAAGTTACTTGCAATCCAAGGTATTACTGTACAAAGTTATCAATTTGAGGATAATGTTAAGCTTGAATCCAAGGCAAGACTCCATTTTAACACGTTTGTGGATAGCAAGTATAGAAAGCTAAAATGAATTACTATGAGCAATATTTTGTACCAGGATGATTGGATTTCTTTTCAGATGGAACAGTCACTGAGCCAGACATGTCTGCAAGTTTCTGTCCTGACCATAAGGCACCCATGGTACTTTTTCTAGATCGTGTCTATGGTATAAAAGACCAAAGTTTCCTTCTCCACCTCCTGGAGGTTGGATTTTTACCAGATTTAAGGGCATGTGCCTCATTGGATACAGTGAGTATTTTTTAAATCTTATTCTGCAGCAGTATTCAGGGTGGTGTACAAATTAAGATTTATTGCTTGATGTAGCAACATAGGGTATAAAATAGATAGAAGAATATTCTGTGTGATACAGAGTTCTGTTTATATCAGAAGCTGCCATGTAACTTCATCAATAGAAGTTGATCTAATAAAAGATACCTATAAAAGAGAGCTGGTATAACTTCATTGCTGAGAGTCTGAGGGCAGTATCCAATGCTGCCTGTGCACCACTGGGATGTGCCGCTGGCACAACAGGAAGCTAATGCTTCCTAAAGCAACCGGAAATGAGCCGAAACAGAATGGAACAGGTCATTGGAGCTGGCAGAAGGGAGCTACACATGAAGAACACATGAATGAGGCTTACCTTTCAAGAAATGGATCAGAAAAAGCATTAGGAGGTACTAGTAAATGGAAAGGTAAGACCAAACCCCAAATAAATATCTAGATCTTAGAATTAGTGGCCCGGTAGACAAGGAAAATATAACTTATAAAACCATTGAAGAGAGGTATAAAGAAATATGGGAATTATTTCTATTAATGTAAGAGCATGAAACATTTTAGGTTATGCAGACCATTTTGTCAGGTAGAACAGAAAAGACTAATGAAGAGTCCAGATGTTTCTAGTTCTAATAATGTAGACCTACTCAACTTCTGACCCACTAAGACGAAAACAGCCTTCTAGCAGATGCTTGACAATTCCCTTTTTCCCAGCCTATGCAGGCAAGGACAGGAGCTTTGTCCAGCTCCTAGTAGACTCACACATGGCTGGTGGGCTGTGTTTGGTCATATGTTGTGCTGGCCTCCAGTGAAGACTTATGCACAAAGTCTTTAATATTGAAATAGAATTCACATTGACTGGGCAGTAATGTTCTCTCACCTAAAGTGCTTTTTAAACATCTATATTTACAACATTCTTAGTTCATAAAATATATTTTATACTTGCATATATCCTTTTTGCAGGTTTCTTTGAGTACTACAGAGACAGCTCTTGCTCTAAACAGATATATTTGCACAGCTGTGTTTCCATTACTCACTCGGTGTGCTTCTCTCTTTTCGGGAACCGAGCATTATGTCTCTCTGATTGATTCCACACTTCATACAATATATCGATTATCCAAAGGACGCTCCCTTACAAAAGCACAAAGAGACACAATAGAAGAATGCTTGCTTGCTATTTGCCAGTAAGTATGTATGTACAGGCAGTCCCTGAGTTAAGAACATCCGACTTACAGACAGCCCATACTTAAGAACGGACTTCTGGGTTCTCCGGTGCTACGTCGTTTACTTAGAGTACATAGCGTAGTATACAGTACTGCGCAATTTGCGTAAATGCCGGTTTTAATGTATAGAACGCTATGCTGTTCCGACTTACATACAAATTCAACTTAAAGACATTCTTAAGAACGGAACTGGAGACTGCCTGTATACATTATTTGGATGAGTTTCAGTTGGTACAGCTTGAGGATGTTGACAAGGTGCTTGGATGGGTTCGTGCAACCACGTCTGTTCTGGATCCTTGCCCCTCTTGGCTTATAAAAACTAGCAGGGAGGGAACGGCCGGCTGGGCCAGAGAGGTGATCAATGCCTCTTTGCGAGAGGGAGTGGTCCCATGCCACCTGAAACAGGCGGTGGTGAGACCACTCCTGAAGAAACCCTCTCTGGACCCAGAAGATCTTAACAACTTTAGGCCGGTGGCGAATGTTCCTTTCCTGGGCAAGGTCCTTGAGCGGGTGGTGGCCAACCAGCTCCAGGTGCTCTTGGATGAGACTGATTATCTGGATCCATTTCAGTCGGGGTTCAGGCCTGGTTTTGGCACGGAAACGGCTTTGGTCGCCCTGTATGATGACCTATGTCGGGAGAGAGACAGGGGGAGTGTGACCCTGTTGATACTCCTGGATCTCTCAGCGGTTTTTGATACCATCGACCATGATACCCTTCTGGAGTGGCTGGCTGAGTTGGGGGTGGGGGGCACTGCATTGCAGTGGTTCCGCTCCTACTTGGATGGCCGGCTCCAGAGGGTGGTGCTCGGCCCCATGGACTCTCCAGTATGGGGTTCCTCAGGGGTCGGTCTTATCCGCCATGCTATTTACCGTATTTTTCCGTCTATAAGACGCCCCTATGTATAAGACGCCCCCCACTGGGCAGTTTTGCAACCGCACAGTTCTCTCCTTGGCTTACTTCCATATATAAGATGACCCTCAATTTTTAGTCTAGCGATTTTAGGAAAAAGTATAGTCTTATACATGGAAAAATACTGTAATATCTACATGAAACCGCTGAGTGGGGTCATCCGGAGTTTTGGAGTGCATTGCCATCAGTACGCTGATGACACGCAGCTCTATTTCTCCTTTTCATCTTCAGCAGGTGAGGCTGTGGATGTGCTGAACCGGTGCCTGGCTGCGACAATGGACTGGATGAGGGCTAACTAAGGGTCAATCCAGACAAGACTGAGATGCTGTTAGTGGGTGGTTCCTTTGACCGGATGGAGGGTGTTCAACCTGTTCTGGATGGGGTTGCACTCCCTTGAAGGAGAAGGTTTGTAGCTTGGGGGTGCTCCTGGAGCCATCTTTGTCACTTGAGGCTCAAGTGGCCTCAGTGGCAAGGAGTGCCTTTTACCAGCTTCGGCTGGTGGCCCAGCTATGCCCCTATCTGGACAGGGATAGCCTGGTCTCAGTAATCTACGCTCTGGTGATCTCTAAACTAGACTACTGCAATGCACTCTACGTGGGGCTGCCTTTGAAGACTGTTCAGAAGCTGCAGCTTGTGCAAAATGCGGCAGCCAGGCTTATTGCAGGGACCGGAAGGTCCGAGCATATTACACCAGTTCTGGCCCGCTTGCACTGGCTGCCAATATGCTTCTGAGCCGAATTCAAGGTGCTGGTTTTAACCTATAAAGCCCTACACGGCTTAGGACCACAATACCTGATGGAACGTCTCTCCCAACCGCTATCTACCCGGACACTGCGCTCAACATCTGGGGCCCTCCTCCGACTGCCACCTCCAAGAGAGGCTCGGTTGGTGGCAACGAGGAGGAGGGCCTTCTCGGTGGTAGCCCCCCAGTTATGGAATCAGCTCCCCACTGAGACCCGCCTGGCGCCAACCTTACTATCTTTTCGGCACCAGGTTAAGACTTCCCTCTATGCCAAGGCATTTAGTTAGGAGCTTGGAATAGCACGGAGGGGATTGTCACCTGTAGGCTCAGTTTTATTGGCTTTTGTATTGTTATTTTAAACTGTGTTTTTAAATTTGGTTTTTAATTATTTAAACTATTTTGTATGTTTTTTATTGTTGTTTTTATGTATAGAGTGTTGTGAACCGCCCAGAGAGCTTCAGCTGTGGGGCGGTATATAAATGAAATAAATGAAATTAAATGAAATGAAATTATCCTTTTCTGATTCATATAAACACACTGTCTGTCCAGTACTATTTATTGTATGTGCTTTGTCTGTTGAACCTTGTCTACTGATTCTGACTTCATGCAGGTGTTAGTAATGTAAAACATTTTTTAAACTGGTTTGTATTCACTTCTCTGGTGGGGCCCTAAACAAAGTCCTGCAGCTTGGTTTCTCCAAGTGAAGAGAGAAAGGGAGGAGGCTGGGTGTACTTATGGCAGGGGTGGGCAACTTTGGGGGGGTTGGTGGCCACTTTCACCACCCCAGACCCTCCCTATAGGCCACAGTCCTGTCACCACTGCACTGCTGAATTCAACGGCAATTTAAAAAAAAAACACCCGCAATTTGCTGCTGAATTTCACTGGCAAACTGCTACGGATGGTTAAAATGGTCAAATTTAGCTTGTTTTCAAGCTAAATCTGACCTTTTTAACCCTCTGTGACGGTTTGCTGCCAAATTTGGCAGCAAACTGCTGGTGTTTTTGGCACCTCTACAAATTTTGGCAGTGTGGTGGCGGCAGTGGGGGCAGCACTGGAGGACGGTGGGGCATTTGTTGCCCACCCTGACTTTTGGGAACAATGCCCAGTTAACGTGCCTGACCACAACACAGTATGCAGAGTGTGACATAAAATGGCTTTAAATCATTAATTCTGTTCCTTAAATAAAAACATCACATTTTATCATGTACAAAAAAAAATATTTGGCTGCAGGAGGTGTTAGTTGGGAGTGAAGGGAGCATTGCTACTGCCCCTGTAATGCTTCCCATACTCCTTTAGAAGTTTATAGGCTTAAATTCCTTGTCTATATTCAATTAGAGAGCAATATTACTTATTTGAGAATCCCTTCCTGAAACCTTTCTGAAAAAGCTATGAATTTCAGAAGGGGTCAAATTTCCAGACCCTATTCCTGTTACATTGTTTCATACCTTCTAAGCATTTCATCACTCATCACTGCTCTAGAGTGTACATGCAAAATTATTCAAGATGGAATGAATGGAAAAGTTGTGTTTACATTATGTGGTATGGGGTTCAGTTAATTAAGATTGTATAGGTAATTATTTGCCTCTTCTGTATGGTCAAATACAAGCCAGTTTGAATCCTGTCTTTTTGTTAGACTGTGAACTTTAATAAGAGATTAGTAGCGGTGAAAACGTCTTTCCTTCTCCATTTCTCCTACTCTGACATATCATGAATGGGAATCTTCCTGATTATATGTCATTGCTCCTCAAGAATTGTGATTCCCCCCAGTGCATAGAATGTTTCCATTGTACATGACTGAGTGGATCCTAATCATTCTCCTGTTTTCCTTTTAGGTAATCTGTTTTACAGAACACTTGCACTGAGTGCCTTGCATACCAATCATGTCTGTCTGTAACTGCCTTGCAGCTTAATCAAAATATATGCAGATTACTAATTATGAATTTCTTTGTCAATTATAGTCATTTACGGCCTTCTATGCTACAGCAGCTTTTGCGACGGCTAGTTTTTGATGTACCTTTACTTAATGAATACTGTAAAATGCCTCTTAAGGTAAATATTTCCATTTCTACTAATGGCATTATATGTTTCACTAGTGTGAGGGCTTTTTTTCCTTTTCATTCAAAATTTTTTGGGAGGTTGTATGATCTCCCACTCCAGTGATTATGTGCATACCATCAACACTGAAGGCCACTTTGTTAGCCAAGGAAGTTTATTTTAAAGCTTAACTTTAAAGCTTGCCATCACATTATAAACAATAGTACTTAGAAGAGTTTACTTTCAAAAAGAAAAAAGAAAAAAAAGGGGGGGTACTGGTCCTTGGAGGTAAATGGATTTTTTGCATTTTAAACCAGGGCCCAATTAAGATAATGTGAAAGGGATAAACAACCCGCAGTTTGTGGCCTGTGTTCACAGTGGGAGGGTCCGGATGACACAACAGCAACAGCCCACACTGTGCGATAAGCTATAGAGTGTGGGTTGTTGGCCTGAGGCCCACGATGTGCTCAAAAGACGATAGAGCACATCATGGGCCCATGCCCCCCTCCTCCCCCCTAGGTCCTCCTGCAGGTATCCCGGGGACTGCCATTCCTGTGGCTGTGAAAGCCCCAGAGGCGGCGGGGAGCAGGGAGAATAGGGGGGGCAGGCATCGCTGACATCTCTCACCCCTTGTGAGCTGGGTGAAACCTCACAAGCTGGGTGAGGGATGTCGGCACCACTGCTCCTTGCCGCTGGCTGCCCAGCATGCACAGCAGCAAGATGCAACGGATGGAGGGAGCCGAGCCCCAGTCTGCTCAGTTGACTTGCGAGTAGGCCAAGCAGATCAAGGTTCCCTCTGCCCATGCCGCAGCTGATCTCAGCAGTGACGGCACTGGACGGGGGGAGCCGAGTCATGCTGTGCTCAGCTGACTTGTGAGTTGGCTGAGCACAACATGGCTCACCCCATCTGAAGCTGCCACCACTTGGCAGCAGCAGTGCGAGACGGGTGGTGGTGGTATCCGAGCCATGCTGTGCTGTGCTCGACCAACTCATGAGTCGGTCGATTACAGTGTGACTTCTGAAAGCCACCTGCAAGTGCTACTTGAGCATTTTGGGGGTGGCTGTCAGCGGCGTTTGCCCGGCAGCTGCTTGGCAAGAGTGGTAAGGGTTTCTTGTAGTTGGGCTTGACTCATGGTGGGTCACATCGTCCAGCGTCGGACAACACAAGAACCGATCGTGGGTCAAACAACCGCAACTACAAGCCATAGCTTTTCAGGGTGGCTTATGAGCCAAAAATAAGCCACCCTGACAAACCCCTCCCAGGTTTACACAACATGACAACCCTCCATGGCTTATAAGCCATGGGGGGTTGTTGTGTCATGTGAACCCAGTCAGTGAAAACAAGCTGTAGAAATTACTTTCAGTTGTGTTTTAACAGAATAAAGCAGATATGAAAGAACATGATTTAGGTTCTGATACATCATTGTGTGACTTCAGGTTGCAAATCTACTACTAAGAGTAAAAAAAGAGTAAAAAAATAAAAGTAAAAAAATAAACTTTACAGTAGGACAAGGGAAAGCATAAGGATGACTAGCAAATGGCTAATCTTCTGACTTTACTAGTTATCTTATTTCTTGATCTCAAATGGAGATTACACTGTCTTAGCATAACTTCTGGACTGATTAGAAAGATAAGTACAATCAGGTTTGAGAACTTCTGACCGTCCTAAACTAGGGCAATTATAGAGACAGTCAAGGCATCCCTCATGCAAATTACAGTAATACCTTGGATTGCAAGTAACTTGGTTTGAGAGCGTTTTGCAAGACAAGCAAATTTTTAAATATTTATTTAAATTTTTTTTACTTGCATTGCAAGACAAGCGACGTCTTGCAATGCAAGTACTGTAGTACGGCTTAAATTAAAAATCTCTATACAATTTTTTTGGGGGGGATTTCGTTTTGATATAAGAGTGTTTTGGATTACAAGGACGTTTCCAGAACGAATTATGCTCTCAATCCAAGGCATGACTGTACTGAGAATTGAGGAAATCCATGAGCTCTCTGGTAATCTCTTAAAGATTACAATTTTTAAAAATCTGCAATACAAGCTGTTCATGAACGAAGAAGCTTTGCAAAGATGACAATAGAAGGTAAAATGGAAGGTTATTTATTATACTTTAAATAACCTTCAGTAACCTTTTTTAATAGCCTTCAAAATCTCCTGATAACACGCCAGACTCGAGTCCAAGATGGAATCACCATGATTTACAGAACTGACTTCGAAATGTTCCAAACTGCAGGATTTAGAGGAAATTGAGGGAGGGATCTTTGTGACATTTACACTTCCGCATAGAGAATAAAATAGAAAAAGTGAATGCGTATTTGGTTAAGAGCACATTGGGCTAGGAGAACTGCATTATACAAGCGCCCTTAGCTGTGATGCTCATTGGGTGGTTAGGCAGTCACACTCTGGGAGGGAAGTCCACATGTGCTTTCCTGAGCACCTTAGAGAAAGGGCAAAATGAAAATTAAGTTGACATCATCATGTGTCACTATATGTTTCCCTGTTCTAGCAAGGGGGTATTCCCTTCCGCAATGCCCAGGGCAAGGCAGGGATCACAGACTTTTAGCCAAGTCCCTCTGATTGGCTCCTCTCCAGTTCGTTCCCTGCCTTCGCCCAGGACAGAGATTGCCTCATTTTCTCTCTCAACCTCCTGCCCCTCACCCTATTCCTCTCCCCTTTTTCATCCAGCTTTTTGTCTCCTGTTTATATATATCGTTTCTGTTCTTCTATCGTCTTCTTCTCCTCTGCTCCTGAGCTCCTGCTCATGCTAACACAGAAACCTGAAATACAGAGAAAAAAGACCATCATGCATATCAGAATTGTCTGAAGAGCTAAGAGCATTCAACGTGAGGTGAAAGAACCGGGATACGTGGCAGGTCCAGATCTACAGCAAAGCAACCAGGGCTGTCTCTGACTGTGTAGCCATGGCGTGGGTCCAGCTACTTGATGCTGGTGACACCTGCCATAACAGCTCAGTCCCAGCCTCCTCCCGCCAGATCCCTGGGGCTGTGCAGCTTGGCCTGGGGTGGATGCAGCATCGCTCCCTTCCACCCCAGAGCTGCCTCCTCCTCCCGTCTACCATTTTGAGACCCACTCAGCCGTTCTTTATGAGGAGGAAGTGGGCAACAACATTTGAAAGGCACTTACTCTCCTACCTAGAAAACAGCATGTGTCCCAGTCACATAAACTTTCAGCGGGCCCTTTTATTAATAATGGCGGGGAAGGGGTTGGGAAATAAAGCCACTGGGTCCCTCATGTTTTTCTGCCCTTTTCTGGATGAAATGGAGGATTCTCCCTCTCAATGCTGCGCCACTTGCATGGGCCACCAGGGGACCTTGACTGCCATTATAATGAAGCAAACTCAATCATTGCCTGAACCTGCCTCCCCTAATCTGCCTAAAGAGTCAGACCTGTTTGTTTCCAAAATTCAGAAAGCCATTTTGGCCGCAGTCTCTAGCCAACCCACTCCTTCAGAAAGGCTGTCTTGTCCGAAGACAAGGGTCCAACTAGCACTGTCTTCTTCTGACTCATCTCCAGCTCCACCTAAATACAAAAAGTGTACATGTAAGTCCAAATACTCCAGACCAGATCCTCGTTTATCCCTAGATTCAGGTGATGACTCCCCCAACCCCAGAGCCACTGTTAGGGGGAAAGCTAACAAAAAAGGATCTAAAAGGGCATACAAACTCAGGTCATGACTCTCCCAAATATCCATCTAAGCAGATTGACTGGTCAGATAAAGTGCCTGGGGACTGGTGAGACTTTGGTATAACAGAGGAAACTACTACCACAAGAACGTTTGAATCTGATGATTTTCTTCCTTTATTGTTAAAAGCTATGTCAGCCTTGGATCTGCAACCAGAATACAAGATTCCACTAAGCTGGAAAGGTCCAGCAGTGCCTACAACAGAAGAATGGTTGGTCAAGATGCTGGAGCTGGCAGAGATGGCCAAACTCACATCATTAATCAGAGAAAGGACAACATCTATGTTTATTATTGAGTGGAAACCTCTAATTGACTTTTTGCAGAGACTGGAAAATAATGATTTGTTTGTTTGTGGATTTATGGAATAATAAGTGAATTTGGGACAACGGGAAGAAAGAGATTTCTCATTCTGATTATCGAGTAAGAAAAATTATTGTTACCTATATTTGCTGTAGAAGAAAATCGGAGGTCTATTTTGTTTTGTTAATTGTTATATGTTTGATATTATGTGTTTGTTTTATATAGAAATAAAAAATTAAACCACACACACACACAAAAAGATTCCACTAAGCCAACTACACAAGGTGCTGCACTGTTTTCTGAACCTAAGCCTACGACTAGAAAGGTGCCTTTCCCATCGTCCTCTGAAAATTTGGATAGTGTCATGACCCCACTCCAGGAGTCTTCCTCTGAGGACAAGTGTGACTCATCCAGTTCCCTGGACATTCCTCAGGAGCAGAGTTCAGAGACTGCCGCTCAGGACGGGGCCAACCAGGCAGCTGAGGAGCCGTCAGGGCCCTCTGGAATGACCCATGGGAGTTCCCCGGCCCAGCAGGAGTCAGAATCAGATGCGGAGATGGTGCAGCCCCCGAGCCCTTGACAATGCAGAAGAGTGAGATGCCAGGAGCAAACGCAGGCACCCAGATGCAGCGTCCGGCTGCAAGCCAGGAAGTCGGCCCTGTGAGGCTGTTATAATCAGCCTGCTGCTAAAGAGCTCCAGATGGGGGACGGGCGTGCCCAGGCTGCAGACAGTATAGAAACACGCACTCGCTGAAGCCTGGGTATCGGGAAACAATGTCCTCCTTGGCTCTTGTTCCTGATTCCTGACCCTGCTCCTAAACCTTGCCTTGAACCCTGGACTCTTGGACTCAACTTCGGACTGACCCTGACGACACCTCTGCTCGACCCTTGGACTTTGGATTGCCATAACTGGCTAGAATCCCTGGACCGTCTGACCACGCTTTTCTCTGCTCCGCTCTTCTGAAGCAACACAGTTTCCTAATCTTTTCTCAGCTATACTTATCTCAGCTATACTCCCAGAAGCAAATAGCAAATCGCGGCCGTTTCAAGCTGGATTGCCCTGGTTTTTACGCTAAAAATGCAGCGCCAGGGGAACCAGAAATAGATGCACTGGGGAACTGAAGCTTCTTTCCCCGGCATGGCATGGATCGAGTGGCAGCAAGGTAAGTCGCAAGAATCTCTGGAGGGGGAGCGGGCTGCTTTCGGCCCACTTTCAGCCCTCCGAGACTTGCAGATACATCCCTAGGGCACGCACTGCGATCAACAGACGGTGCAAGGGGTCTGGTCCTCTCGAGAACAGGCAGATCATATAAATCTTCTCAAGATGTGTGCAGTCTGGAATGCAATGAGTGCCCTAGAATCCATGCTGCGAGGAAGGACGATCCAAGTAGTAATGGACAGCACAACAGTTGTCTCCTACTTGACCCACTCTGTCAGACTCACCAGCCTGACTCTCAAAATCTTCAACTGGGCAATCCCTCGGCAGATTTCCTTTGTCGTGATTCACATAGCGGGGAAAGACAGCATTCTCGCAGATGTCCTCAGTCGAGTATTGATGGAGTCTCATGAATGGCAGCTGGACCGCTGAACTCTGACAGTCCTCTTCGATGCCTAGGGTGTGCCATCAGTGGATCTCTTCGCCACCAAGAAGAATACTGCCTGCTCAGCATTCTTCAGCAGAGCAGGTCAGGATCTGGAGTCCCTAACAGATGCTTTCCTGATCTCGTGGACAGGGACCTTATTTTCTCTGTTTCCTCCGATCCCATTGCTGACCAAGGTCATCTCCAAAATCCAGCACAACCGCTCAGACTGCATACTAGTGACATGGTGGCTGAGGCAGGCCTGGTTTACGCCTCTCCTTCATCTATCTCATTGGGAGTACTGGTTGCTACCATCAATCCCAACTCTTCTCATGCAAGCCCATTGTTGCATCTGCCACCCGTATCCGCGTACCCTTTGCCTCATGGCATGGAGGATTCGGTAGCAATGTGCTCTTCGTGCCTCTTTCATAGAATCATAGAATCATAGAAAAGTAGAGTTGGAAGGGGCCCACAAGGCTTTGCAGAAGTCCAGGCTGTCCTTCGGGCAGCAAGAAATCCATTGATTCGTTTGTCTTATGCAAGAAATGGTCAGCCTTTTCCAACTTCGTGAAGGAGGCAAACATGGACCTTATCTTCTGCCCTGTCAAGCACATCCTACAATTCCTCCATGTCTTGATGTCTCAGGGCTTGAAACTGACATCCATTAAAGTGAATTTGGCAGCAATATCAGCCTACCATCCGATTGTGCACAGAGGTACTCCATTCACACATCCTTTGGTGAAGCAGTTTCTGAAGGGTTTGAGGTATTTGGGTTTTTTTTAAAAAAATTATTTACTTTTCAAAACAAAATATAACAAAATACAAGAATAACACAAAAATATAACATAAACAACATACAATAAATCATAAAGTGCACCCCCCCCCACCTCCAAGGGACCAATTTATATACTTCCATCCCCTTGATCAAATGAATTCCAAATTCCAAAAATATAACATATCCTGACAAGGCATGCTCCCCTTCCCCTTTATTAATACATAGTCTAATAATTGATTCCATGGGTTTGAGGTATTTGTTACCTCCTGTTCGATCACTGGTTCCTGGATGGGATCTCAGCTTGGTCCTCAAGGTGTTAACAACTAAACCATTCAAGCCCATGGCGACAGCTGATTTGAGGCTAGTGTCCTGGAAAACCGCCTTTCTGATGGCGATTATGTCGGCCCGACGATCCAGCGAACTTTGCGCCTTGAGAGTGGACTCTCCTTACCTTACTTTTCATTGGAATAAAGTGGTCCTTCGACCTGATCTCACCTTCTTGCCAAAAGTGGTCTCGAGTTTCCATATGAACCAGGTCATTATTTTGCCAGCGTTCTTTCCAGCTCCATCCTCATCTATTGAGAAAACTTTACATACATTAGATGTGCCCCGAGCCTTGGCATTCTACAAGGCATGCATGGAATTGACTTGTCGGTCTACAAGACTCTTTATTTGCTATGGAGGCAATTCCCTTGGCATGCCAGTGTCAACGCAGCTAGCGATGCATCCAAACCTTGACGGGGGCTCTCTGTGCCCCCGACTCGATTCTCCACGGGGGCGGGCCCCCCGACTCGATCTTCTGAGCGGGGCGGAGAAGTTCTCCGCGCCGCTCGATCCACCTTCTCTGGTCCCGTCGCGTCACTTCCGGGACCCTGCGCAGGTGCAGAACGCACCACAGGGGTCCAGAGCGCCTGCGCAGGGTCCCGTCGCGTCATTTCCGGACCGGCGTGGGCTGCGCAGGCAGCTCGCCGCGGAGAGGCAAGCCGCCCCGAAGACAAAGGTAAGGCCTCGCTGGGCGTGAGCGGGGCCGATTTCAGCCCCGTTTTGCCCGGTCGAGGCTCGATGTTACAACGGTAAACGCAGCACTTTGCTACCTGGATTGTTGAGGGTATTAAACTAGCGTATGAGCTCATAGGACAGCAATTGCCAGCTTCAGTTCGAGCACATCCTACAAGGGCGGTGTCAACTTCGGTGGCATTCAGGAGAGTAGTGACCCTACCGGACCTTTGTAAGGCGGCTACTTGGTTCTCTCCAACTATGTTCATCCGGCATTATCAAATGGATATCTGGGCTTGGTCAGATAATGTCTTCAGCAGAGCTGTTCTCTCCTCGGTGCTACCGGAATGATGACACCGACCCTCCTCCGGTAAGTCAGCTTGCTACTCTGTCCATATGTGTGATGCACAGAGACCATGAAGGAGAAGAACAGGTTGCTTACCTGTAACTGTGGTTCTTCGAGTAGTCATCTGTGCATTCACACAACCCACCCGCCGGCCCTGCTTCAGTGTCACTATCAATTTCGATGGGTCTACCATGAGCAGATGGGTACTACATTTACAGTATCGATGTCAGGTCTGACGTCGATGTCGACATTTCCCTCAGTCCTGCTGCTGCAATAGGTGGTCTCAGGGAACTGAGGGATCGGGCGGGAGCCCCACTAAGGAGCATGTGCAATGGGGGAGTGGCGCCTGCCCGATTTTCCTCAGCTATAGAACTTTCCCGAACCAGTCTCAGTGCAGTCACAGAGCCCATATGTGTGATTCACAGATGACTACTTGAAGAACCACAGTTACAGGTAAGCAACCTGTTCTTCCGCCTGGACATCAGGAAAATTTTCCTGACTGTTAGAGCAATATGACAATGGAACCAACTACCTAGGGAGGCATTCAAGGTGCAGCTGGACAGCCATCTGTTAGGGATGCTTTGACCTGGCTTCCTGCATTGAGCAGAGGGTTGGACTTGATGGCCTTATAGGCCCCTTCCAAGTCTACTTTTCTATGATTCTATGAGTCCACCAGTCATTCACCGGTTTCTAACCTGGAGTCTACCTGGAGTTTGGTGCTCATGGCCCTTACCACACTGCTGTTTGAGCCCCTCAGATGGATCTCCCTATGACTCCTGTTTCAAAAAGTGATCTTCCTTGTGGCAGTAACTTTGGTACGATGGGTCTCAGAGGTAGTAACCTTTGTGCAAGGGACCACCACTGCATATTGCATAATGATTATGTTCTCCAATGCCCTGACCTGTCCTTTATTCCTAAAGTCAGTTCTACTTTTCATCACTCTCAAGACTTGTTGCTTCCATCTTTCTGTCTAAAGCCGTTGCACTTTCCGAGCGGCTTAGCACCAGCTGGATGTGCATAGGGCAGTCAAAATTTATATTAATAGAACTGCAGAGTTCCAAAAATCCAATTCCTTTTTTGTCTCCTTCAGCTCCAGAGCAATGGCAACAAAAACTTCAAGACCACCTTGGCTCAGTGGCTAAAGGCCTATATTTTCACCTCATATGAGCTACAATGAATATCAAAGCCAAGAGCTGTCACGATTCACTCTACCAGAGCAGTAGCCACTTCAGCTGCTTTTTGCACTAATGCTCCCTTATTGGAGATCTCCAAGGCCTGGTTTACCGCCAATACTTTTGTAAAACATTACAAATTGGCAATATATGACTCAGCAGAGGCTGTCTTCAGGCGAAAAGTGCTGCAGCAGGTAGTACCAAAACCATAAGACTCACCCTCTTCCCCTACCTCGAATTCTAATTGACTTGTGCACATCCCATAGTAGATGCCGCCTTGCTAGAATAGGGAACAGAACATTGGATACTCACCATGAAGGTTCCTTCCTGTTCGTAGCGAAGGAGGCATCTACATTGTACCCAAAGTTTTTCTTTTAAAAAAAAAACAAATTATTTGAATTTTAAAATCCATAAAAGCAAAATACAAAAAACAAAACAAAACAAAAACCAAACAAACATACACTACAGAGACAAAACAACATTAAACTAAAAAGGACTTCCAATTTTTCCACAACCAAGTATAAGTAACATCAGATATCCTATATAATAATTATAAAGAAATTGCTTTCTTTTTGCTCTTAAGCAAAAAATAATAATTCCCCCCTCTCTTATTCATCAACTTCACAAATTCACAAAGCCTCAAAACCTTACAGCACTTTACTCCTAAACATAGATAAGAATCCTTCTAGTTGAACAATATTTAATATTTCTACTTATATTTAACAAAAATCTCTATCTTCTTTCCCTCTGTTTATAAAAAACAAACAGCCTAGCTTTTATTTTATTTTTTTAAAATAGTTTCACATTTCCACATTACTTCACATCCCAAATTTTATTACACATTTAGTTGGTTCCTGTCATGACCCCCCTCCAGGAATCCTCCTCTGAAGACGAGTGTGACTCACCCAGGGCCCTGGAGGCTCCTCAGGATCAGAGTGCAGACACTGCTGCTCCAGACGGGGCCGACCGGGCAGCTGAAGAACTGGCAGGCCCCTCTGGCATGACCCGTGGGAGTTCCCCAGCCCGAGAAGAGTCAGAATCAGAGCTGGAGATAGCGCAGGCCCCAACTCCCAGACAAAGGCGGGCGATGAAAAGGCAGGAACAGATGCAGGCCCCTCGACGCAGCGTCCGGCTGCAAACCAGGATGTCGGCCTTGTGAGGCTTTTATAATCAGCCTGCTGCTGAAGAGCTCCAGCTGTGGGACGGGCGTGCCCGGCAGCAGGCTGTAGAAAAGCACTCACTCACTAGAGCATGGGTATTGGGAAACAACGTCTTCCATGACTCCTGTTCCTGATCCCGGACCCTGCTCCTGAACCTTGCCTTGAACCCTGGACTCTTGGACTTTACTCGGACTGACCCTGACGACAGCTTTGCTTGATCCTTGGACTTGCGTAAGAACTTTACTGGCTAAAATCCCCGGATTGTTTGACTACACTTTTCCCTGCTCCCTGTGTGAATTCCTTATCTTATCTCAGTAGGACTTGGCAATGCTCCCAGGAGTAAAGCCAGCTGCTGGCTGCCGGCCAGCCTTAAACCGGACAGTTCCTTTCCATTAGTCATTCTCAGTGCTAAGTTTCATCCAGACTCAATACATTTTTTCCAATAACCAATTACTATTCAGGTTCTAATTCAATATTAAACCTTATCCTTATTTTACTCAGCAACTAATCTTTTTTTCTAATCCCATCCTTTCCAAGTATGCCTCCTTCAAGATCAAAGCCACCACATTAATGAAAAATACAAAGAAAAACCACCTCAGACTGGAGAAATTCTCCTTTCTCTCAAAGGGGTTCCTCTCACCAACCCCTTTAGGTTCAGATCTATGAATGTTCTCTTTGGATCACTATCAGCAATCCCTTTAGATTTCTCCCATTTGGATTCCTCCCACCAATCCACTTGGGAAATTAAACCCTCTTACTTTTTTCATAAGAACCTCCCCCTTCCACCAATAGTCAGCAATTATCATAATATGAGTCAAACCATTTGTTCCACCCAATAATCAGCAAACCATTTTTTATCATAACATGGGTCAAACCATTTATCCCATCCAATAATCAACAAACCATTTTCCCCAATCAAACACAGTGTTCACAATATACATCTTTTTCAGGCTCATGTTCCAGAAAAGACTTTTCCCCCCCTTGTGAGCCCCCATAACTGGCTTCCTCCAAATAGCCCAGCAGCAATCACCTGTTACCAGTTCTCCGTGAATGGCTTCTCAAAAATTTCTTCACTGTCCGATCCAATGACAATCCCCTCCTTTTTGCTGTCTCTTTGAAAATTCAATTGTTATATCTTGCAGCATATCAATCTTCCCCTTGTCCTCCCTGTTCTGTTCAAACTTCACAAACGATCAGTCACCCTCTGTATTATCCTGGAATTTTTGATTTATTTGTACATCCCGCACTTCTGATTTCACCAACCTCCCCAGCAGTTTGGTTTTTTTTGAATACTTGAAACATCACCATCAGCTCTTCAGCTAACTCCAGCCACAAATCATAAGTAGCCATCTTGTCTGTGACGCAGTATAAATTTAACAGACCACTACTACTGCTTTAAACTTTTCCAGAATCCAAAATAAAAGGAGTTACAATACCTCTTTCTTTCTCGTTTCAAAGCACATTTGTTGATCTTCCCATTGTTTTTAAAGCATTTTTTTAAAAAAATATTCCAGAGAAAATGGTATTTAGTCCTGATTGTGGATAAAATTTCTCTTTGTTGCTAATTGGCAATAAATCTTTAAGAAATGGAGTTGTCGTTCTTCAGGTTCTTGAAAAAAGAACTCCAAACGCGACGGTGAGCGATGATGCCTCTCTACCACTCTCTACCCCTCCCCGAGAGAGATTGCATCCACCCAAGTCACTGCAAAATAACTCACAGAGAGAGCATTTAGAGATATGCTGGGAATCACTCTTAGATCATCCTCTTATTCCGAGGAGATTAACCATCCAGGATAACCTCTTGACTGGATTTCACATTGCGCCGGTGTGTGTGTGTGTGTCCCCGATTCCGAGGAAGCATCGACATTAAACTCCACCGGAAGTCCGCACCCAAAGTTTTTCAAGGTTGAGTTACAGTCATAAATTGGAGTTATCACAGCTCCTACACACATTCAGTTGAGCCTGCTCCCTCAGGAAGGGTAGTGCGCTTACAACTTACAAGTTGTCTGTTTTTTGCTCTCTTTTGCTGTTTTTTCCTCCTTTCTAAACATACCACTCATGTTTGGGCTTCCCAGAGCTACTTTACCTGTTCCTTGGTCATGCGTGACCTGGAGAGGAGGAGCCAATTGGAGGAGCCAATTAGGCTAAAAGTCCAGCCATGGGCTCCCTGCCTTGCCCTGAGCTGTGGTGGGGCATAACCCACAGTAGATGCCTCATTTGCTATGAACAGGAAGGAAACTTCATGGTGAATATCCAGTGTACTGTTCTAGAAAGAATAAAATAAACTGTCATAATCTAAACCATATAAAATATTCAGCGTGACCATATTAATCATTTTGTTTTATAGGAATCAGTTTGTTGTAGTATTCTTCCTTGATTGTTGATTGTATTTTTTTCTGCCATTCATAGCTTCTAACAAATCACTATGAGCAATGCTGGAAATATTACTGTTTGCCTTCTGGATGGGGAAGCTATGGTATTGCAGCTGAAGAAGAGCTACATTTAACTGAAAAACTGTTCTGGGGAATATTTGACTCCCTCTCTCATAAGGTAAAGGCAGTAATCCAGGTTAAGATTTGGAAGAGAAACTGTGGTGCATTCCTAGGCTGGTTTACACTGCACAAATTGCTTGTTTGAATTCTGCTTCCATGTAATCCTGTGCAGACTGAAAATAAGCACACCAAATGGTAAAGTAAAATGTCTTGTTTAGGGCACAGTCCTATGGGGATGCCTGTAAGCCCCCAAACTCAGAGGTCTACGAGTGTCCAGTGCAGAGCGGGAGGAGGGGCGGAGGCAATCTTCACGTCCCAGCTCCTCCTGCTCTGTATTTTTACTAGACAGCTGTTTTTGGCCATCTAGAGATGGTGATTCAGAGGGGGGGGAAGGAGACTGGAGCGGCTTCAGGATAGCTCCCGGCTGCTCTGGTCTCCTGCCCTCCCTGCCCCCGAAAAGCCCCTTTTAACCCCTCTCCAAGGTTGCTTTCCCAACCTCGGAGAGCAGCCAGCACAGTTCTTTCTGTGCCGGCTGCAAGGAGGTAGGGGAGGGGGGTTGGAGCGCCGATTCCCAGCTCCAAGGTTGGAGTGCTGCTCCAACCTCAGAACTGGGAATCTGAATTATCCTATGGCCCCTCAGACAATGTCTAAGGGCCATAGGATTGTTCCCTCCATCACTAAAGGCACTGTTCAGAGAACCAGATCCATAGGAACTCATTGATTAGTAGGAAAATAAACTTTAGATTTGGAACGTTTAACTTTTTTTTTTTTACGTTGTTAGATAAACTGATACACCTTGTTGAGTCTGACTACTTTTAGCGAACAGAGCACTGCATTGGACATTAGCCCCTCCCGTCTGACTTATTGTGTGAAGGGGGAAATTGGTGTGTTTCATCTCACAGATGGCTGGGGGCCAGTCCACTTAGTTAATAGGTAGGGTAGACATACTTCTGCTTCCCTCCCTGCAATGGGCTGGATTAGGTGGGTGGGGTGGGGGTGAGTATGGTTCAGTCCAGCCCAGAGTAGTCCAGATCTGGGTAGCAGATATGGACTTGGCTTAATATTACTTGGCTACCTTCAATTTTGCCTTTAATTAGGCCAGAAAATCACCACTTTGGTGGACTGAGCACACTTTTGTTGCTTACAGCATGTGAAAAACTCAAAATGGGTTCCTGAAATACAGTCATTTTTTTCTACTGATATTGATACAACATGGCACAATGCAAGAAAATTCACTCTCTTCCTACTCCTAGTGAGCGTTTGACAACTTGTGTGGAATGGTATAAATAAATAAAATCTCAATTTAAGCGGAGGGTGAGTAACATCCATCAAATGCCAATAAATGTAGGTAGAGAGATAAAAGAAAAATGGATTCAGAATGCAGGGCAATGCTTCCTGAACTAGCAAATGCTACTGAGCCCTTTTGCAGCAACCAAACACACACACACACTGAAAGGGGTTGTGGGGGTGGACGACAGTGCTTCTGACAATGCTAGAAATATTTGTGAAAAGCACTTCTCCTTTCAGCTCAACCTTAATTTTGAACCTTGTTCCTACACACAAATTATGCAACCACTGAAATAGATTTTTTAAACAATTACTTTAAACAATGCATACAATTGGTGCATTATGTTAGGTGCATTTTAAAAATGTGCTTCCTCATTTTTCAGCATTTACTAATGCTGCTTCTATGTGACTGTGTTGCGTTAACTAACACTTTGCATGTTTTTCTATTGGACTTTCCAACCAGTTCCTATCTCTCCTGCAGAAGTATGACCCAGAGCTTTTCCGAATGGCCTTGCCTTGTTTAAGTGCAATAGCTGGGGCTTTGCCACCAGATTATTTAGACACCCGAATTACCTCAATTTTAGAAAAGCAGACATCAGTGGATGCTGAAGGAAACTTTGATCCCAAACCTATCAACACAGTAAAGTAAGTCACAATGACATTACTCTTTATAACTAATCTGTGATTCTTATTCCAGCTTGCTAGGGGCCTTGCTTTCTCTCTAGCAGAGTGTAGTATTATTCAAGATAGTTAGAAGTATTTTGAAAACACTAATTCTCATAGTAGATGTCATTCTATTCTTCTGTTGAGTCATGTGCACTAACTGATGGGTGCTGTGCTGACTGTTTCTTGGTGGTGATGACTGTCAAATCATTGGGACACTGCTATGGTCTGGAATGGAGTCTTCAATACAATAGGGAAGTGTAATAACTCCTTGCTCCTCCTCCAGCCCCTTATTACAACAACATCATTGTATATGTGGCTGGTTATTACATGTAAACAGAATTGTAATGCTTACGCTGGCTCAGCTTGTCTGAGCGTGGAAAGTTAAGCAGGGTCAAGCCTGGTTATTACTTGGATGGGAGACCCCTCCTCTAATTTCCTGCACTGAGCAGGGGGCTTGGACTCGATAGCCTTGTAGGTTCCTTCCAACTCTATGATCTCTGAATCTATGAAAACAGGTTCTTGTAAGCTAGAAGAGTGTGCTTTAAGCCTCTCACCACTCTGTTTATTAATATAAATATTTATATATATTCATAACAATTCATATAAATTAATGATATGCCAAATTGGAGTAAATTATGTGTAAATTATATTGCTCTTTTGTGTTTTCAGTTTTGCACTACCTGAAAAGTTGGAGTACATTGTCAACAAGTATGCTGAACATACACATGACAAATGGGCCTGTGACAAGGTATGGATTAGTATAAATCTGATAGTTGTCAGAAAGGGACAACTAAAGAACAGTTGAATGTTAGAAATCTGCCCAATTTATCTCCATGACAAATTTGCCTTTCAGAGTCCTAGACTGTTTATGCTAGAGCAGCACGTTCTGGTAGTGTCTCTCAATGTTTTCTTTTTTCATGAGACTGGATATTCTGGCAGCTTCTAAACCTAGTAAAAATTATTCTCATTGCATCAGAGCATGTAGGTTTTATTTGTAGCTATTATTTATAACTGTATGTAAACTGCTTAGAGATTTCATTATATTAAGCAGTATACAAGTACTATTATTTATAGTACTAAATAGATCTAAGAGAAGATTGGGGGTTTGGTTGTTTTTTTTTTACATTTTCCTTTAAAATAGCCATTTACACAGAGAAGCTTGTTTGGCATATTGTTGTTCTGCCAAAGTGAAGAGACCAACCATATTTAATAGATCAGTAACTTTAAATTTGTAGTTTTTGCCCAAATAGACTGGATTCCTCCTAAATTGTCTCAGCCTGAAGCAGTCCTTGTTGTTACCAATGCTTTTATCATTGGCCAGGAGAAAGTTCCATAAGACTTACTTAACCCTTCAGTCATTCACCCGGGAAGAATTATTTATTTATTTTTATATAGCATTTTTATCCTGCCCTTTAGTCAAAAAGGCTCCCAAGGCTGCTTACAATATATTTCTTAATACTGTCCCTGCCCGCAGGCATACAATCTAAAAACACAACACAAAAGGAAAAGGGATTGGAAGGGAGGAGGAAAAAGGCAAATTTAGGCTCTAGATTCTTAGCTACAAAGTTCAGCAGGCCATGGACACAGTGGAAGGGCTGCTGCTTCCTTCTTCTCCCTCTGATGGTCTCATACAGATCCAGGCACAATGGAACAGTGCCTGACTGCTGCTGCTGCTTCTCCCTCTGATGGTCTTGGCAGCAGGGCCGGTGCTACCATTAGGCCAACTAGGCAGCTGCCTAGGGCGCAGGGCTAAAGGGGGCGTCAGAAACACCTTGAAAAAAAATACAGCGCTCTCAAGTGGGAAGGGGGGCGCTAAATATCTGATCTTGCCTAGGGCACCAAACTGCCTTGCACCGGTCCTGCTTGGCAGCGACAATTGATAGCAGGAGGGAGGGAGGTCCCAGCTGGAGCTGTATCCAGGCATGATGGAGCAGTGCCTGACTGCTGCTTCCTCTCCCTCTGAAGGTCTCATCAGCAACATTCAGCTAATGAATTGCATCTGCATGGGTGGAGGGAGGAGCGGCATTGTGGTGACCAGTTTCTGATTGTGTATAGAGTTTGTGATATCATGTAGGGAGCCCTCTGTGAGTTCCACTCTACACACGAAGGCTCTCTACCTACATTCTGGTGAATACATGTAGGTCAGAGAAGAAGCCTAACACTGCAGTGCTGCCCCCCCACCCCCATATGCATGTTCATGTTTCCAAATGAATGTCTGTGTTCTGGCAATGTTTTCGTCCTTCTGAATTTTTAACTATGTTGTTGTTACTTATAGTATTTTTCACATGGCTGTATGCTCCTTTGGAGGGCCCTTTTGGTCAGAATGTGGCCTATACATTTTAACATAAATACAATAAATAAAATGTGTATATTCTTCATGCTAGAGGATTCAGGGTTAATTCTCGGGTTACTTTTAATATCATAAATTCACCACAAGACAATACAGAGAATATGATGTTTTGAATGTGCCTTTACCTAATGAAAGCTGGCATTTAACATAGGGCAAACTCTAGCTTTTATTGGCTCATGTTGCTGTGCTAAACACTGGTCCTTATTAGGCAAACACACCTTCAGACAACATAATAACCATGTAACTCTCCTGTAGTAAAGGCACCTTGTATATATGCTACATTGCTACAAGATAGGCACTAACTGACAGAAGGGGAATGGAATGGGTCTGTTAGGCCCAGCATTTTCATTGACCAATCAGGAGTGGGGTCAGAGGTTATATTTGATAGCATATCAAACTCTCAGCAGTTGGGCCTGCTTGCATGTCATGACAGCCCACCATGGGTTAATTTACCCAAAGCATGATGTTGAGAGCCTCCATTTGTCCTTAGTTCTTAGCAGCTGGTAATTGGGTAGCATCTTATATGTATCTGAACATGGGTTTTTTTGCTTCTGGCTTCTTGTCATTTTATATACCAATTCATCTAGTCCATTTCCTTTCTAAAAGGCCATCATGGTAATTCCAGGCAATTCATTCCATCAGCTAATTATGCATTATGTGTCTCTTTTCAGAGTAATGGTGGATGGAAGTATGCTGCTTCACTTGATGACAATATGAAGACACACCCTTTAATAAGGCCTTTTAAAACATTGACTGAAAAGGTAATGAAGGATAAGTTAAGCATTTTATTCAGTGAATAGCAGGTTTTGTGTGCAGTCATTAATACATTAATATTGATGAATACATTAAAATGAAATTAAAATGTGAGAAGACGTAAATCCAAATTCTACTTAGTTTAACTAGCAAAAATGCATACAGAGTCTCCAGTTTAGAATTTAAAGCCTAGTCTCTTGTACTTCCTATAAAAAAGTTAGAATACCATGTTAGTTCTTCCAATGGACATCCCAGGAAAAATCTAAAGGTAGTGGTCCACTACACAGGTGTATTTATAGTGTCATACTTTAACTCTGAGCTGAATTGTGACCTTAATTAACATCTTTTAGGGCAAATCCATTCTGCTGTTTGACTAGGAGAATCACAGATTTTCAGAAAGATGGAAAGAAGTTAAAGATATCTGACCTCTGATAGTTGATACAACATTATCTTAGCTACACTTTACAATCACCTCTGTGCAGCACTTCCATCCTGAAAAAATAAATATAAATTTCACTGTGCTGACATGATTTCTGGGCACAGAATATATAACACTGTGATATGCTTGGATGGGAGGTGCCTTGGATTTTTAAGACTGTGTTTCTGCATGTAGTCTGGTGCACTTAAGCTCATTTAATTCAGTGCGACTTCACAGTAGCACTTCAGGTGATCAAGAAGATGACTTCTGCAAGGTCTCCTAGCTGACCCTTGGTATCTTGAATCTACCCAAATTAGAAGCCAAGTTGTGAAACCTTCCTTTGCAATACAATTGATTAGTTACTACCACTGGGGGAAGGTCCAATGAGTGGTGACCCTCCTTCTATCTAGGTTATAAGTATAGGTGTTAGGCTAGCATGCTTGTACACCTGATCCCTCAGGAGTCATAAACATATTAGAGCTGTTCCCACCTTCTTTAGCTGCACTGATGCGTATATATTTGTGCACTATTCTCCATAAATTAACTTAATTAGTCTAACAGTATGTAACTGTGTTTGTGTGGCTTTTGTTTCTCCTAGTGATTGGCAATTTAGTTGATTCCTCTTCACTCCTGCCCCTTTAGAGAGTCAGCCATTTTAATTAGTCATTTTCAGTTCCCTGCCTGTGGGCCGTTAATTTTTTAAATTTCCTCTTAGCAGCCAGAACAATTATTTGTTCATTTAAAAAGATTTTTTTTTGCTAAATTACAATTGCAATACAATACAATTGCAATACAATGCATAAAATAAATGAACCTCTGACTGCAAAGAA
Organism: Shinisaurus crocodilurus; assembly: GCA_021292165.1. Taxonomy (NCBI): domain Eukaryota; kingdom Metazoa; phylum Chordata; class Lepidosauria; order Squamata; family Shinisauridae; genus Shinisaurus; species Shinisaurus crocodilurus. The sequence goes on along the minus strand of CM037876.1, from coordinate 257,000,957 downwards.
ATACTAAGTAAAGATATTATGTTTCCAGTGCTCTCTCATCCATAGGAAATGAAATGCTGTCGTCATGCTCTCCTTAGAACTTCTAAACATTTGGAGATCTGTGGAGGGAGGGTAGGATAACATGGAACTTTCAATTAGCAGGAGGTTTGTAGCCTGCCCTGCTGCTTTATCTGTTCATTCCTGGATCCACCCAAGAACTGCCCGTGCATGCCAGACTGATCAGTCTCAGACCCAGTATCAGCACCCAGCATGATGTGGCCAACGCTGGGATCTGGGGTGTAATAGGCATGTGTGTGTTTAAATTATTTTGACAGCCTGGCACTGATAGGAGAAACACTGAGTCCTGCAGCCACCATCTTTGCCACCCCCAGTGTTCCTGGGACCTGGCTGGCTCCGATGTCTCCGTGCTGTGTTAGGTCCCAGAGGCGTTATTGGGAAATAAAGTTGGTGGCAGGACTTGGGAGTCACACTGCTTAGTGCTTCTCCTATCAGTGCCAGGCCATGAAGAGGTTTTTCAAAAGCTGATTCCTGTCGCTGCCAGACCCTTGCCCTGATGCCCGGAAAGCTGGGGGAGGGGTGTCACCATGTCACCAACCACTAGGATCCTGCTGGAGGGGGTCTGCTGAGAAGGGCCCATCAGGTCATCCTTCCCGAGGACCCCTCAAATCTGATACCCACCTTGAGCAGACTAGAATATTCAGTCACTAAACTTTTGTGGGTACTCTGTAATAGTCTGTATGAATTGCCCCTCACCAGAACAGAACCATGATTTACAGTAATATTATGGACTCAGTGATGCTGTAGGGCTCAAAACGAAATGCCACAATTTTGTTAAGTGGTCAACAAGTTTTCAAATAGCTGTGAAATATATATTTCACTCTTATTTTTAAATTCCAAATTGAGTTCTAATGGCATATTTACCATAGCAAAATAATGTCCAGAATTACATGTAAGCAATACAAATATAATTAATATTACTGATAATAAAAACTTGAAAGCTATGCATAGGTACATCTTTTTAGCATCAGTTTATTTATTTATGTATTACATTTCTATACCGCCCAATAGCCAAAGCTCTCTGGGCAGTTCACAACAATTCAAACCATAAAATACATCATAAGATACACTATAAAAGTTTAAAACTACAGTATAAAATAGTAGTAAAAACCAAAGTAAAACCTAGCAGCAGTGCTAAGATTAAAATACAACAACAAATTTAAATCAGAAACTGAAAGACTAAAATGCCTCGGGAAATAGGAAGGTCTTTACCTGGCGCCAAAAAGAGCACAATGCTAGGGATGGCCGAGAATTTCGAGGGGGGGAGGAACGGAGCGAAATCACCCCGCTCTTCCCCCCCCCCTGAGCTCAGCGAGACTTACCTGGCCCCGGCTCGTCCCAAGTTCCCGCAGGGAAAGGAGCTTCCAGGTCCCCGGCGCATCATTTCCGGGTTCCAGGCGCTGCATTTTTTACGTAAAGACCAAGGTAAACTTCCTTAAAATGACCATGAATATCAAATCGCAGCAGTTTTAAGGTAGTTTACCTTGGTATTTACATAAAAAACGCAGCGCCAGGGACCCGGTAGTGACGCGCCGTGGACCTGGAAGTCCGCCGAGCGCCGCAGCTGCCAGGCACTGAGTGCTGCGGGACGAGCGGGGAGGTAAGTGGCCATCCCTAATGTAGGCACCAGGCAAGCATCTCTGGGAAGCTCATTCTACAGTCAGGGTGCCACAACAGAAAAGGCCCTCTTCTTAATAGCCACTAACCTCACTCCTTTGGCACAGGCTCTCAGAGAAGGACTGCTGAGGACAGTCTTTGGGTCTGGGTAGGTATATATGGGAGGAGACAATCCTTTGGGTAACCTGGCCCCAAGCTGTTTAGGGCTTTGAATGTTAATGCCAGCACTTTGAATTGGGCCCGAACATGGACTGGCAGCTGGTGCAGATGGAAAAGCACTGGCATAATATGATCACGTTGGCCAGTTAACAGTATTGCTGCCCTATTTTGGACAAGCTGAAGTTTCTGGGCCATTTTCAAAGGCAGCCCCACATATAACACATTGCAGTGATCCAGACGAAAGGTTACCAGAGCATGGATAACTGTAGCTAGGCTATCTCTGTCCAAATAAGGATGTAGTTGATACACCAGCCTAAGCTGATAAAAGGTGCTTTGTGCCATTGAGTCCACCTGTGCCTCTAGTGACAATGCTGGATCCAAGAGCAGCCCCAAACTATGAACCTGATCCTTTAGGGATAGTGCACCCCCCTCCAGAACAGGTTGAATATTACTCATTCGGGCAGGTGAACCACCCACTAACAGTGCCTCAATCTTGCTGGTTTGAATCTCAGTTTATTGGCCCTCATCTAGGCTACTACCATGCCCAGGCACTGATTCAAAACACCCACTGCCTCACCTGGATTTGATGAAAAGGAGAGATAGAGCTGGGTGTCATCCACATATTGATGACACCTCAGTCCACACCTGCAGGTAACCCCACCCACCAGCAGTTTCATGTAGATGTTGAACAGCATGGGGGATAGAATAGAGCCCTGTGGAACCCCATAACATAGCTGCCAAGTGCACAGAGCAATAATCCCCCAGCACCACATTCTGGAATCGGCCATCCAAATAGGAGCAGAACCACTGTAGTGCAGTGGTTCCAGCTCCCAACCCAGACAGCCTATCCAGAAGGATACCATGGTTGATGGTATCAAAAGCTGCTGAGAGCTCCAACAGAAACAACAGGATCGCACTCCCCCTCTTCCAGCAAAGGTCATCTAACAGGGCAACCAAGGCAATTTCTGTTCCAAAACCAGGCCTGAAGCCCGATTGTAATGGATCTAGATAATCCATTTCATTCAAGAGTGCCTGAAGTTGACCAACAACCACCCCTCAAGCACCTTGTGCAGGAATGGGATGATGGCTACTGGCCTACAGTTGTTATCAATTGACTTCAGAAGTTGCATGTTTGTCATTATGAACAAAATATTTCTCTTTAGAATATTTCTAGGTGAAACATTACAAAATTTGTATGAATGTTTTAAAGGAAAAGGAAATCTATCGATGGCCTGCCAGAGAATCTCTTAAAACCATGTTAGTGATGGGATGGAGTCTTGAAAGGATCAAAGAAGGAGAATCAATTATACAACAACGTGAAAATGAAAAGCTCCGCAGCATATCACAGTCCAGCCAAGTAAGACATAACTCTCTTTAACAACAGAGTAAAATATAAGTTCATCTGTTTCTTCAATACTAATCCTATTACTGTATTCTGGCTAATTGCTATGGCCATTTTTAAAATTTGGGGTGAGGTGGGGGGCAGAATTCTGGCAGTGTGAGCCAGTCTTATGAATTCTCTGAAATGTATTGTGGCCCTAGCTCATAACACTCTAGAAAATATTTTAAAAGTGGGGTGGACCTGAAGGAGATGGTGAGCTGAAATCTCATCACATGTTGGAGCATTCACAAAATCAGTTTGCCATGCTAAAATATTCCAAGAGTCAATAAATTTGCAGTAATTGTGTCAGCCAATGAGTACCATTTTCAATCCCTGCTGTTGCTAGGGTAACTTTAAAGTACATTTTCTTGAAAAATGTTAAAACTACAGTAACTGTTCTTGCTCCTCTACTATTTAGTGTGCTATTGAATGCAGTTACAGGATTGATACTGAAATCTAAGAGTTAAGAAAAAATATTGAATCTATTGTGGGATTGATTCACTATAGCTAAAGGCTAATGAACTTTACTTCAAATGAAAGAACAAAGACTAGAGAGTCTGAAAAGAATGAGCATGTGTCAGAGGGAAATGTTCCTGCATTTACAACAAAAGTCTTCTTGAAAAGACTGGAAACACTTAGCCTTTTTGCATTTAAAAAAAGTTATTTTATTTAAAAGCCCATTTAAATTTTTAAAAATGTTATTGACTATCATTGCCTTTGAAATCATGCTCCAACTGTTCAATCTTATGATCTTGCATTTTGCCAGAGCACCGAATGACACTGAAGGATACAACTCCACAGCTTGTGGAGTTCTTCAGACTCTGGAAACTGACCCCAGTGTTTCTTTTAGTTATCATTGCTATGGTGATGGGAGTCTGCTCCTACCATTGTCTAAAACCGTGAAGATGGGAGGAGTAGGAGCATCTTGTTTAATATTTGATATTTAATCTAGTTAAGATTGAATACAAACTTGACTTTAAGCATTTTGCATGCCTAAAATGTCTTTAATCAAAATAGATCGACATGTGAATCATCTAGGTATGCCGAATAACAGCCAATAATTCTTTTTTTCCTCTGCAATAGGGGAATGGATATAGCCCAGCACCACTAGATCTTTCAAATGTTGTACTCTCCAGAGAACTCCAGGTTTGTATAAAAAATATTCAAGGAAATGTGACATCAAAAAAGCTATCAATTTTTTAGTAACATCAACCATGATAAACAAGTGGGTGTCTTCACATTATGGCAAATTGTGCTTGCTTACAAGCAACAAACAGGTGTGGGTCAACTCACAGGAAAATTCCTCTAGCAAAACAGTAAGGCTCAGATTCTTCATAAGGAAATACAGGACCAGGACAACGTAGGGCATCTTTGCTGGCCCCAGGCACTCCATCCTCCTCATCTGGATTTGGGACTGAAAGACCAAGGAAAAGTGTGGGTGCATGGAGGGTAAGTTGTAAGCAAGCACAATTTGTGACATTGTATAACATCATTACTGATCACAGGGCATCCAATTTCCTGGATTTGTGAAGCTTTGAGCCAACATGAGATAGCCTTAACTCCAGTCTTAATCCAGTAGGTGTTTTTTTTAATCACTGAATTCTGTTGTGTTTGAACTGTGAAAGTGACACTGATTGGCTGACATGGGATAGTGATGATGGCAAGGAATATTCAGTTGCTCAGGAATCTAAATAATTTGTGGTTCGCTTATTATTTATTTAAAAGTTAATAAACTACAGCTTCATCCCAAAAAGGATTTGAGGGCAGTGTACATAACATGTCCTAAAACAATACACTACAGTACAGTACAAAAAAATCTAAATGTCAAAAAGTAAAATCAAGAGGCATAACACTATTCAACCAGCTAAAAAGATAAACTTGATTCTAAAAATGTAAATTTTTGAAAGTTTCTTTTTAAATGCCTGTGCAAATAAAAAGATTTTTACTTGGTGCCAAAAAGAATACAACATTGGCACCAAGTCAATCTCTGTGAAGGGGCATTCTAAAGTCAGGGTGCTACAACAGAGAAGGCTCTCCCTTATGTAAACCTTAATTGTACTTTAGGAGTACATCCTAATTTCATAGGCAGGTTGATATGGGAGGAGGTGCTCCTTCAGATATTTAGACCCCCAAACCATTTCGGACTTTAAAGGTCAGCTTATGTGAGGGAAGAACTTCCAGGATATAAGGAAACTAAGAAACAGAGAGACCTGAAATAAGCAGGCTGGAAGAAGTGTGCAGGCAGGGCCGGATTAAGAGCATTATGGGCCTGGTGCTGAGGATTTTGGTGAGCCTTTTTATGGAAATAAATAAAATGAATAAATAAATAAAATGAGGAACATTTTTCTTTCGTCTAATTCTCCATCCCTGTCCACCCCCCTCCCATCTTTAGTTCATTCATAAAGATCCGCAGTCCCTCCCCCGCCAGCGCCAGGTCTTCTCACGCATTCGGCTAGATGCCAGCAACGGCTGCAAAGGGGGACAACCCCCTGCTATAGCTAGTGGGGGGACACTACTTACCTCCCCCACACACACACACCGATTCATCCATTCTTTGAAAGGAGAGGTGTTGAGCAAAGCGATACGATGGCTGGGATTCTTCACAGTCCTGATAGCTACGGGGGCCAACTGGGAAGCAGGTGAGGGGGGCAACTGGTTGTGGGTAGGGAGGGGGTGCAGAACTGGCGTTTCTGGAGATGCGTGCGAGAGCAGAACGGATGCGAGTGACAGATGTGAGAGGAGAGAAAACAGCTCAATGTGGGAAAGGAGGAGAAAAAGGAAGAGGGAGGAAAATAGAACGTGAAATAAATATTCAGCTCATCAGAGCAGAGGAAGGGCTAAAAAGGAAACCGGGGAACAACATGGGGGGCTGGGGGCTGGCAGCACAAGGCAGCTCCCCACGTTCCGGTGTGACCCGGCGGCTGCCCGGCTGGCTGCCCGCTGCCCCCTTGCGTCGCTGCCCCCTCCGCAGGGGCGCCCTCGGCTCCTTCCTTTCAGGCCTCGTCAGCGCGGCGTTTAAGCCCGGCTGCCCCCGCGCGGAGGAGCAGAGGTGAGCCCCCGCCCGCGGCACGCACGGGAGCAGCCCCCACCACCACCGCACACAGCGCATGTGCGACGCGCCCACCAGCCCCGCGGGGCTCGCTGCCTCGGCCTGGAGGGAAGGGGCGGTGGGCGAGGGCCCTCCCTTGCCGGCGCATGACCCCGCAGAGGGAGCCGGGCTGGACGGCCGGCGCAGCGGGCGAGGGGAGGCGAGCTGCCCAGGAACCCCCCCCCCAAGCCCGCAGGCGGATCAGGAGGGTAGCACTGGCCCGGCGCCACCCACTGTCACTGCAGCCCGGTTGGGGCAGCGGCCTCCCGTCGGGATCCCCTCGGCCTGGCCAAGCCGGAGTGCCTGGGCGGCACGAAGAGGCAGGCAGCAGCTCCACCGGGCGAAGCGTGCGCCGCTGCTGGGCCGAGTGCTGAGCCCCCCCCCGCTGTGCTGTAAATGGGCCGCGATCTGGCCCTTCCTCTCTGGGCAGTCGCTTCCGGCAATTGTGGGCCTATTTTGTGGTAAGGGGCCTGGAGCTGCAGCTCCAATAGCCCCTATCTTAATCCGGCCCTGTGTGCAGGTTACTCAATGGGCTGACAAAAAAAGAATCTGAATGGAAGAATAGGTAGAGAAGGAGGCTTGATTTTTTTTAACAAAAAGGCAGGAATGTGGGGAATTGAGGCGACAGGATGCTCCAAAGAAATTTCACTGCTCTTAAGATCAAGTGAGGATGTTTGCTGTGAGGGCAGGCAGAAAAACATGATATGAAGGTTGGTTGAAAAATATATATCTAAAAATAGGCAGTTGCTTGATAAGTGAGAATCTGAGGAAACAATGGATGGTGTATAGACATTGTATTGAGAAAAGATGGAGCCAGGAGAAAGTTGGACTGAGGCAAAGTACACACAGGGCCTAGAGACAGCAGCAGTAATGTGCTATTGGCAGGAGGGAAGTGTGCACGCAAAGTTTGGAGGTCTGGGAACTGTGGGCTGTGACAGGAATTTGCTGTTGTGTCTCTACTGTCACTACAGCATGATGACCTGGCAACCCTAAGGGGGCAGTGAGAACCAAAAAGAAGTGGGGGGAGGGCTTAATTTAAATTACGGTAATTATATTAATTCAAATATTAATTTGAGTTAACTAGTCAATATTTTGGCAATAGGCTTCTAGTAACAATATTACTAGAAGTCCTTTAATAGTTCAATCAAATTAGTTTATCAAAAACTGTGGATGTTGGAAATGTTTTTCCTAATGGAGCAACATGGCTGCCTATGCTTTTTAGCAGTGCTTTTTTTCTGGAGAAAAAGGTACCGGAACTCTTGGATTACATTTCCTCGGGAGTAGATGGCGATTAAATTGTAATGCAATTAATAGAAGAAAAGGTGCTGGAACTCAGTTCCGGTGAGTTCCACCAGAAAAAAAGCCCTGTTTTTTAGAGTCTTGTGATACCTTATAGACTAACAGATATATTGCTCCATATATTGTTTCATCAGATGTAGGCTCTTGTCCAAGAAAACGTACACTACAATAAATGTGTTCATTTTTAAGGTGTCACAAGACTCATTGTTGTTTTTGCTGCAGCAGACTCAAATGGACTCCTCTCTTCTATCAGTTTAATGCAACCCAATGGGTGTACTTTCACTGAGTACACCCATTCAGAAGAGGAGACTGAGGGGAGATATGATCGCACTCTTCCAGTACTTGAAGGGTTGTCACACAGAGGAGGGCCAGGATCTCGTCTCGATCATCCCAGTTTGCAGAACACAGAATAATGGGCTCAAGTTACGGGAACCCAGATTCCTCCTGAACATCAGGAAAAAATTCCTGACTGTTAGAGCAATGACAATGGAACCAATTACCTAGGGAGGTGGTGAGCTCTCCCACTCTGGAGGCATCCAAGGTGAAGCTGGACAGCCATCTGTCAGGGATGCTTTGACCTGGATTCCTGCATTGAGCAGGGGGTTGGACTCGATGGCCTTGTAGGCCCATTCCAACTCTACTCTTCTATGATTCTATGAGTACCAGTTTTTTCATTAAAATGCCTATTCTATTTAATTTAGTCATAATCAGTCGATTTATATATTGCAGTTGCCACAACTACATTGGCTTGGATCCTACATTTGCCTTCTTCCATTTGTGGGTGGGCCAATGATCTGCTGGAGGTTCCCATTGACAGAAGTGGGGGAGGTGATTTTCACCAGATAACCCTTCCCCCTGCAGCCCTCAACACCATGTCTAATGCTATTCCAAATGGTACTCCAACTCTCTGGAGCAGATTTTCAGGATTCACAGGGGGAAGAGGGAAGAGGTTATTTCACCTCTTCCTCTTTTCACCAGTGGGAGCATCCAGTGGGGAGAGTTCCACTCATGTTATCTCAGGATGCAAGCCATTTCCGTCAAAGTAGTGCACAGATAATAAAGTGACTACAGTCTTAAAAAAAAGACTGATGCATTTAGTGTGCGCTCATCATTCCTTACAGTTGTTCACGGATTCTTTAGATGACATCATGACCCTCTGGTTTCTGTTTTTAAAGAGCACTTTTGCGGGGGGAGGGGTGTTACAGCAGGAAAAATGGAGTATTATTTGTGAAAGCAAAAGAAAGCCTTTTTTCCTACTTGTGTAATTGCATTAGTCCGCTATACAGTGCCACCTAGAGGTTATATAGCGGAAAAACAGGAAAGGAAAAGCTATTTGTGTAGAGCTTGGATTTCAATTCTGCGATGAAGCCAAAAGTATATACAGTGGATTAACAGCCTCGTGTAGAAAAGCTCAAGAACAGCACATATCATTAGCCACTATAGCTAGAGTACATTAGTATTAAAAATATAATATTGGCAGTTCAACAATTCATTCACACTTTATTTAGGACTTCCGGGTGGAGCTTAATGTCGGACTGAAGCTCCCTTGAAATCTCTTGAAATCGAGGGAGACCAATGCAGCGAGAAATCCAGTCAAGAGGTTATCTTGGCTGCTTAATCTCCTCGGAACAAGAGGATGATCTAAGAGTGATTCCCAGTATAGCTCTTAATTGCTCTCTGTGAGTTTTTTTTTGCAGTTGCTTGCGCTTCTGCAGATTCTCTTGGGGAGGGGTAGAGTGTGGGAGAAGCCATCATCGCTCACCGCCGCGTTTGGAGTTCTTTTTTTTTAAGAACCTGAAGAACGACAACTCCATTTCTTAAAGATTTATTGACAATTGGTAATAAAGAGGAATTTTATCCACAATCAGGATTAAATACCCTCATCTGGAATACTAAAAAGAAAAAGTGCTTTAAAACTTCATAATGGGAAGATCAACAAATGTGTTTTGAAATGAGAAAGAAAGAGGTACTGTAATTCCTTTTACTTTGAATTCTGGAAGAGTTTAAAGTAGCTGTAAATTCTAACTGCGTCACAGACAAGATGGCTACTTATGATTTAGTGCTGCAATTGGCCGGAGAGCTGATGGAACTGTTTCAAACTTTCCAAAATAAACTGTTGGGGGGACTGGTGAGGTCGGAAGTGCAGAGCAGGGAGGACGAGGCGAAGAATGATATACTGGGAGAGATAACAACTGGACCTTTGAAGAGAGACAGCAGAAAAGGGAGGGATGCCAGCAAAACGGACAGTGAAGACGCTTTAGAGATGCCATCCAGGGAGAACTGGAAAGTTGATCGCTGCTGGGCTACTTGGAGGAAGATAGCTAGGGAGGCTCACATGGGGGGGAAAGTCTTTTCTGGAGCATGAGCCTGAAAAAGATGCACATCATGAATACTGTGTTTGATCGGGGAAAATGATTTGCTGATTATTGGATGGGATAAATGGTTTGACCTGTGTTAAGATAAAAATGGTTTGCTGATTATTTGATGGAATAAATGGTTGGACTTATATTATGATAATTGTTGAATATTGGGGGAAGTGGGAGGTTCTTATGAAAGAAGTAAGTTCAGCTTCCCAAATGGATTGGTGAGAGAAATTCAGATGGGATAAACCAAAATGGATTGCTGATAGTGATCCAAAGAATATATATATAGATCTGAACCAGTAGGGGCTAGTGAGAGGAACCCCTTTGAGAGAAAAGGAGAACTTCCAGTTTGAGGTGGTTGTTATTGGTAAAAATGTATTGAGTCTAGATGAAATATAGCATAGAGAATAACTAATGGAAAAGAACCAACTAAATATGGAATAGAATTGGAGATGTGAAGTAATGTGGAAATGTGAAACTATTTTAAAAATAAAATAAAAGCTAGGTTGTCTGTTTATAAATGGAGGGAAAGAAGATAGATTTTTATTTAACATAAATAGAAATATTGAATATTGTTTAACTAGAAGGATTATTATACGTGCTTAGGAGTAAATTGCTGTAAGGTTTCAAGGTTTTGTGAACTTGTGAGGTTGATGAATAAGAGGGGGGGAAATCTTTCGTTTGATTTTTTTGTTCGTTTAAGGGGGAAAAGGAAGCAATTCCTTTATAATCATTATATAGAATATCTGATGTTACTTATACTTGGTTGTGGAGAAATCGGAATTTAGTTTAATGTTTTGTTTTTGTAGTGTATGCTTCTTTGGTTTTTGTTTTGTCTTGTTCTTGGTATTTTGTTTTTATGGATTCTAAAATTTAAAATAAATTTTTTTTACAAAAAAACAACAATTCATTCACACTTTATTTAAAACATATCAAAAGTTTAAATAAGTTTAACATGCCAATTAGTTAATTAATAATGTCTAATTCCTAATAATGTCTAATTATACCTACCGTACATTAAGCAGCCATTCATTAAGCAGCCGTACATTAAGCAGAATACCATTCAGGTATTCATATTATGAGAAGTAGCAATAAAATACCTCTCCCAAATCAAAACTAGAAGTAAAAAAAAGTACAAGTAGCAGAATGTAACTACCCTTAGCAGTAGTGTCAACCAATACTATACTATATCCCTACACAAACACAGCCAAAATATCCAATTAGAAGCCCCATTTTTGTCCCATTTTGTTCCATCACCCCCATCACCAGGATTTCAACTCTAATCACAAAAGAGAACGCATCACCCTCCAAGAACAAGAATAGAATCACCTCTCACCAGGGTCCCATGTCAAGAGTGAAGAAGGGGCACCCTCATCCTCATGGCACCTTCTGCCTGGTTCCTTCAGGGTAGCAAATCACTGGGAGAGGCAAGATGGACAAAGCCTCTCCCCAGGCAGATATCCTCAATGATGTTCCTTCTTCCCTCCTTAACAATTATACTAAAAGTTGTTTTATTTATTTATTTATTTATTATTTTATCTATTATATTTATACCCCACCTTTTTTCCTGCAAGGAACCCAAGATGGCTTACATAATCATCATCCTCCTCTCCATTTTATTTGTTTTGATACATATTTCTGTGGAATTGTATTATTCATACTTCTTTTGACTTGGAATTATTATTTCTTATTTGGTGGTGATACAGGGAATGGTTGAAGTAGTGGCAGAAAACTATCATAATATTTGGGCTAAGAAGAAGAAAATTGAATTGGAAAGTAAAGGTAAGAGTGAAATGCTTTGCGCAAAACCTGAGATTCTGTAGAGGAATATCTGAAAATACAGAAAACATTATAAGAACAGTCTGTTAACATTTTGGAGCTATTGTTTCAGCAATAAATATTAACAATTTTCTCATCATACTGTAGGTGGAGGTAGTCATCCTTTATTGGTACCATATGACACTTTGACAGCCAAAGAAAAGTCTCGGGATCGGGAGAAAGCACAAGAATTGTTCAAATTTCTTCTAGTGAATGGCATTGCCATATCTAGGTAAGTTATGCATCATTATACAAATAACTTTCTTTGCCCTAGTATTCTGTTTTGTTTTGCATTGTTTTGGCACAAATCATTCAGAAGCCTCTTCCCCCGCAACATGCGCAGCTGTGTTAAAAAACCATCTGGAAGTGATCAGCTTATTTATTTATTTATTTATTTATTTATTATATTTCTGAATTGCCCATCTGGCCGGCTACTCTGGGCGAAGTTTAGACTTCTAACAAGGTGATCTGACCCTCCCCCAACCAGGGATGGGGACTCGGACTCGAGGACTCGACTCGTGAGTCGGACTGAGTCCCCCCTCTGACTCCAGTCTGACTCGAGTCCCAATATTTTTAATGGGACTCAAGACTCGACTCGGGACCCGAGACCAAGGACTCGTCAACATCCCTGGGCTGTTGACGAGTCTTCTGGCTGTGCCAGAAGGAGCGCGATCACCGGTGAAGAGCGCATGGAAGCGAGGTGCGCCGCTGCTCGGCCACTATGGACAGCTACCAGGAGCACAGCCCCAACGATGTGTTGAGATTTATTTTGACTGATATGTTGTTGTGGGGGGTTAGGGTTAGGGTCAGACATTTTGGGTTTGGTTGCCTCTGCCTGCCTGTTTGGGGTTCCCAGCCTCCTCTGCCTGCCTGGTCTCTTCTTAACCAGTTCCACAGTTTGCCAAAATCAGTTGCAGAGTTTTGAAATAAAAAGGCACACTTGTGCCTAGAATTTATTTAAGCCATACATCTGAAGTAGCCTTATTTTGTTGGGGGGAAACCCCATTGATTTTAATAGGGACTCGTGGAGTCAGTTTTGGGAGTGACTCAGGACTCGGGACTCGTGAGTCACCATTTTGGACCAAGGACTCGGACTCAAGACTCGGGTCCAAAGACTCGTGACTCGACTCGTGACTCGAGACCAAGGACTCTTCAACATTCCTGCCCCCAACAGCCGGCTGGGTGGGAAAAGAGAGAGAGAGAAAAGGGGTGGCTCTGCCACTGCTGGTTTTTGGCCCATTCTCCACTGGCATATGGATCCCAACATATTACTCTTGTGGGAATGTGGCCCTTAACAGAACAAAAGTTCCCCACCCCTGCCGCTTAGAGGACTCCAGAGGAAATTGCTAGAGGAGATAATGTGACTGCTGACTGCTGATTTTATGGAAATGCAGAACCACAAGAGACCAGCCCCACACATATTAGCCAGTCTCATAGCAGGGTAAAACCCATCCTTAGGGGGGGGGGCGGGGAAAGTATTTTCCAAAAAATAAAAATAATTGTACTGTGAGAGCTGGGCACTACTGTTTCCCTCCAGCATACATGATGGCTCAGGGAAACATGTTTCCTAACACCACTACTGAGTAACAACTGTGCATTAATTGTACAATAAATTGTACAATAAAACAAAGCTGTGGAAAGGCCCTAAATGTTGCCTGAAAAAGAAACCCATAAATGGAAGACAGTTGCCATAACCAGATTTGCAAAATATAAAAACTAAAGACTGTGTCCCTGTTTGGATGTCACGGCAGTGTCTGGTGGCAATTCATGGGTTAATTAATTAACCCACGAATTGCAGGGATGCATGCCGTGCACAAACGGCTTCCAGTTTCCTGGAACAACATACAAAAATTGGCTTTCATAGGTTGTTTCTATGACATCCAAATCCAGGCACTTGGGAGTTTTTGTGGGTTAAACAACCCCAAGTTAACCCATGGTTTGTTCTTCAGTTAACTTGGGGTTGTTTGACTCACAAACCATCCCCAAGTGCCTGGGTTTGGATGTCATGGAAACAACATACAAATGCCACATTTGTAGGTTGTTCCTGGAAACAGCTCATGCGTGGCACACATGTGATGCACATCCCTGCGATTTGTGGGTTAATTATTTATTAATTATTAATTTGTGGGTTGATTATTAATTAATTAACCCACAAATTGCTGCCAGACACTGCCATGATATCATAACAGGGTCTAAGAGTCTTTATAAGGGTATATTGTGTAGAGTTCCTCTTGTTCTTTTTGATATAGTGGAAAGGGTTCTTATTTATATAGTGGAAAATTCCACTCAAAGTATCATATTATGACCATCTCTGTTCTCCCTACCCACATTTTCAAATCGCAAGATATAGAAGTTTAATTCCACAAAATGCATACTAGCCAATTCCCTCCATGCCACTCTCAACTACTTGAGGTGACATTAAGTACTAGATTTAAAAAGATGTTTTTCATGTTAGTTATAAAAATAATAGTTACACTACATTTGCTTTTGGTCTCGTTGTTTTAAAGGTGCCAGCTGATATTTTGAGGACTGTCACCCCAAAATGTTCATGACAATCCTGGCCCTAGTTCAACTAGTAGATTATATTCTCCATACACTCTTGTAGAAGTGAGCACTCTGCTAATAGCAAATGACACCTGGTGAAAATAAAATAAAGTAAATGAAAATGATCAGTTTTTCCATTTAGAAGCTGCTGCTATAAAAAATGAATGTTTCAAAAAAAGAACATAATCAAGCTTTGCTTAAAGTAATACAATTTAAAAGTTATAGTAAGCATGCTATTTCAAACCTTTATTTTAATAGAGGCTTAAATGACATGGGGTTGGATGCTTCATCAATGGAAAAGAGGTTTGCCTATAAATTTCTGAAGAAGATTCTCAAATATGTTGACTCTGCTCAAGAATTCATTGCACATTTAGGTAAGTTTCTCTAGTGTTTTTTAGGCAACTAACCAAAAATGGGGATAACTTTTTTGCATTGTTGGTTACTACTACTACTACTACTATCATCATCATCATCATCATCATCATCATCATCATCATCATCATCATCGCAAGATCTCCTATTCATTTCCTTACAAGGAGGTACAGCAGAGCTCTGATCTGGTAACCTGTGTCCTCACTGTGGGAAGCTGTGTGGATCTAGAATTGGCCTCCACGGTCACTTACGGACCCATCGCTAGAGTCTACACAATTTTCTTTAGAATATTCCTCCTTTTAAAATCTCCTTTTTGTAAAAAAAATTTTTATCCTGGAAGACAATCTTACTCGGTCACGAGTGATCGCCTGCCTGCCTGCCTGCCTGACTGACTGATCCTCACCTGTTGCAAGCATGTGAAGAACAGGGCCTGCTCAACCTGCACATTGAGTTCCCAGAGCCACATCTGCCTGTCTCTTCCCCTACTGCCCCACCCTGCCATGGGCCCACTGCACTTACCTGGGCAGGAGTAAGGGGAAGTTGAGGTGGCTGCTGCAGGCACACTCAGCACCTCTTTCCCTCTGGGGAAATTCTCTCCCAGCTTCCCTTCTCTGGAGGGAAAGGGGTGCTGAGAGTACCGTTCTGTCTACATGGGGCCTTCTCCCTTGGTGGGTCCAGTGCACAGGCTGTTCATGCAGAGTCCCCAGTGGGAAAAGATTGCTCAGTGTGTTTTTCCCGTTGAGGGAGAGGGCCTCTGAAGCATTGTCCCCTGGCAGGAATGGCACTCTTAGCACTACTTTCCCTCTGGGGATGGAATGCTTCCCAGAGGGCCAGTAGTACTGAAAGCACCTGCAACTCCTGCCTGGGTAGTGTAGAGGAAGGAGCAAGTGGAAGGGTGGTGGCTGCAGGCCCTACTCACGAGCCTTCAAGGATTTGCATGCACAGTTTTGGAACACGTGGAAATCCCTGGCCACCTGGGTTGCTGCCATAATAGCATTCCAGGTGCCAAGGAAGTGAGACAGAGAACTGCCTCTCCAGTTGCTTCCACTGGAATAGCCAGCTCTACTACCAGCTGAGAGGGTTTGTGGGAGGAGATTTGGTGGCAGGAACACAATGGGAGCATAAAGTGGTCTCTGCCTGCCTGCCTGCCTCTCTCTCCTAGAATCCTTCTCACAGGTGGTAATGGCATCTGGTGGTAATGGCTCTGGTGGGGGTGGGTGGAGCTCTAAGGTGGTTTTAACCTGCTTGCTTCCCTCTCTCTTCTGAGATCTTCCCCACAGGGAGAAAGTACAGCTATAGCAGGGGCCTGAGGTGGTCTTCGCCCACATCCCTGCCTCTTTCTCTCTCCACTTAAAAGACCCTGGAGAATTTAAAAAAAAAATTGACTAGTGCCTAAACTTCCTTGGAGAGGGAGTTCCATGGATGGGGTGCAACAGACAAGAAGTCCTCTTGCTAGTCATCTGCTGCCGCACCTTCAGTGGTGGGGACACCCAGAAAAGAAAATTGGCAATGATCTGAATGCTTGGGCAGGTTGATATAGCAGTGCAGGCATTCCTTTAGGTACTTCGGTCTCAAGCCATATGGTGGTAATCCTTTCCCCAATGCTATTTTCCTGATCTCAATTCCCCACCCACCCTCCGGCTGCTATTTCCTCAGCAGGGAAAAAACATATTGCTACAATATGGATGCATGCCTCTATGTTCCCCCCCACTGAATAAATAGAAGCTTCAGGGTATCATTTAAATTGGGGAAACCAACATGGAGGCAGCTATTAAAAAGCCTCTCCCCCCAGGCACTGCTTCCCCAACCTGATTTGCAGCCTACCCGTGGCTACTTTGAACTTTAAAAACAACCCCAAACCACCTCTTTGGCTTTCAGCTGACTGTTCCCCTTTCCACATCCAAGGCTGACAATGAGCATTAGCTTATGTCTCCTCCTTACCAAGGGTGGAAGGCAGGAGAAAAGTGGTAGAACAGATTCAGTTGTGTTCTTTAGGACTGCAAACATTACCTTAACCAGGAGTAGTTTCAAAGAAACAGCGGGGTGTTTCCAAATGGAGGGCTCCTAGCACTAACAACAAAAAAGCATTGTGCAGCTATTTGGTCTTTTCTTCCTTAGCTGATTTTTATGGTAAGAAAAAGAAGAAAGAAGTGGTGGGAAAACACAGGAGTGCTACAAATTGAAGATGATTTTGTCTGGACCTCCATAAAATTCCATGAGTGAGGCAGTGCAATTGTACTTTAAAATCCTTGTCTGGAAGCAACCTAGTTTTCATGAAAAATCTTCAGAAATAGGAGTTTGATATTCACAGATGGAGCCTTTTCACTCCAGTTTTATTTTGCACAAGATCACAAGCAGTCTTACAATTTACTATGACCTGGTTTGCATTACGGAACAACCCACCATGGGTTCACCCATGGTGGCTTGTTGTGATGTCCAAACCTGGCACAGTTTCCACAAGCCACCCTGAGAGTTATTGGGTTGTTCAGGGTGGCTTATTTTCAGGGTGGTTTGACATGATGTCTGAACCTGGCAGAATTGGGGTTGGTTCTTGTTTGAAAAGGCTACAGAGGTACTTCGCAAGAGCAGCGAAAAACCTGACCGCTCCTTGCAGTGCCCTCCATCCCTCCTCCTCCAGCTTAGCACTTTATTTGACAGCAGTCGGCTTCATCCCCCTGTGAGCCAAGTTAGCACAGCTATGCGAGTATGTGTGATTGACTTACCTCTGGTTAAGTGCGTGTGCCCCCCAATGTGGGACTATGGTAATTCGAGAGGGGGGATTTAAGCTTTTCCCCCTCCTGTTTTCGTGCCAAAATCCCCCCCCCCCAAGCGGGGAATGGTTAAAAAAAGAAGAAAAGTCTCAATGCGAGGAGCAGCCAAGGAGGCTTTTTTTAAGTGTTAAAGAAAGAAAATAAATAAAACCCTCAGCCACCTCATCCTAAAAAGTAGGGTAAGTGCCCTGCTCCACTCTGAAGATATGGCATATGAATGTCAACACAGGTGCTTCGCGAGGCAAGAACGGTGGGGAGATGTAGAGAATCTCATCACAGCAGGAATATGGAGGAGTTATGCCACAAAGGCCCCTGGGATGCAGGCAGGGAGCAGGTGGGAGGAGTAAGCTGGAAACAAGCCAGGACAAGCCTCGAAGAGGCTGATCATCTCCCGGTATCATCGTGTGTTAGCAATCAAATAGCCAACCTGTGGTGGCTTGTTCTCAGGGTGGCTTATCGTGACATGCGAACCAGCCCTATGTTTGATTAAAATGGAGGTGATACCTGAATAGGACCACAGGGTTGCTTCTCTGGTTCTTATAGAACACGTTGTTGATGCTCCTGATATTTTAAGTTGATTAAGGTATTTTAATGATATATTTCAGTGCATATGAGATAAAATTATATTCTTACCCAGCGTTATTTACCTTTGCATTGCTTCTCCACAGAAGCCACTGTTACCAGTGGAAAAACTGAGAAATCCCCACATGACCAAGAAATCAAATTCTTTGCCAAAGTGAGTGACATTATTTCAAATAAGCTACTTTAACTCGCACAGTAATGCAAGAGTGTAGTATGTGCTAATGTTGAGAGCTGTGCATGTAATGGAACATCTGATTCCCATCGCAGAAAGTGGGGAATGAAATCTGTAGTGCAAATTGAATGTTCCAAAATACTGCCTCGAGGCACAATTTCTGAAAATTATTTTTTTACATAGTAAGTGTTGTACTGAGGAAATTAAAAGGCAAAGTAATTCATTTAGGCTGCATAGAATGTAGTAGTATTTTATGGGGCACTCGATTCATTTCACCTGTCTGCTCTCTTGAAGATTATTGAAATTACAGTACAAATTAGTAACTTTACAGGTTGCTTTGTTTGTATCAGTATTTCTGTGCATTATTCTTCAGTGGCTCTAGTATTTATGTAGTCGACAGCCATAGATGGAAGCACTGATGCAACAAGGCTATTGACTGCTGTTGAGCTTAGCTGGTATTGGGTTCCATTATTTTTATTGTAATGCATGCATATTGTATTACGCTTGATATGGTGAAGTTTTTCATACTGATTGGCTGTGGTGTGGTGTCACAACTGAAACTAAATAGTTCATAGAAGTCCAGCTTCTATGAAGAAAAGTTGTAAGTTTAGCTGGCACTAAAACCTCACACAGGGACAGCACAAGGACTGGGAAGAGTTCCCAGGATGGATGATCAGAGACAGAGAATGGAAAGGTAATGAAGCTGAAGGAAGGTACAATTTTATAGGGATGGGCGCAGAGCTCATTTGGGGGGGTGGAAGTCTGAGCTCCGCTTAACCTACCTGCTTCCCCAGTTCGACTCACATTTTCCTGAGCTGAGCCGGGGAAGCGACTTCTAGGTTCCCTCCAGAGCGCTTTTTACGTAGAAAATGGCGTAAGATATGTTAAAAACGGCTGCAATTTATTCAAGTTACGCAAATTGCGGCCACCTTTAATATATCTTACACCATCCTGCTCCAGAGGGAACCCAGAAGTCCGGCGAGCATCTCGACTGGTGCTTGCTTTCGGCCCAGCTCGGCAGGCGCAGCGGCAGCGCTCACTGAGCGCACCGCCAGTCGGGTGGTGGGAGGATCACCCACCACTAGCTACAAAGTAGGGTCGGGCTGGGCAGAAGGTAAATCTCCAGATGTTTTGGAGTTCAACTCCCAGAAACCCCTGACAATAGTCAGGAATGCTGGGAGTTTATTATTATTACATTTATATCCCACCTTTTTTCCTCTTGCAAGGCACCCAAAGTGGCTTACATAGTCATCCAGTCCTCCTCTCCATTTTACTCACAACAACCCTGTGAGGTAGGTTAGGCTGAGAGTTGGTGACTGGCCCAAAGTCATCCAGTGAACTTCATGGCCAAGTGGGGATTAGATTTAGAACCCAGATCTCCTGAGTCTCAGTCCAGCACTCTAATCACTACATCACACTGGCTCTCAGTTGAATTCCAAAACATCTAAAGGTCTACTTTTTGCCTACCCCTGAAGTAGGCAATGGACTAAAAAAAGAAGAACCTGAATGTAAGAATAGATAATGATGCTTGATGGGAAAAGGAAAAAGAAATTGAGGCAAGAAGGGGGTAATGAGGAGGTTCTGAAGAGAATGTACAGCTCTTAAGATTGAGAGGAGTTGTATGTTCTAGGGAGGAGGCAGATGAGTGCTCAGGAGGTTGGTCAAGAGGCAACATGACTAATGGAAAACGGAAAGTTGGCAGTATTCTGAAAAACAGAAACGCAAGGGAGCAACTGACCATAGAGACAATAAATAGGAGCCATGGGGAAAGTGAACCAGCAGTGAACCTGGAGAAACTGCTGTCCCTGTCTGCATAGCTTCCGCTGCACATACACACTATTTGTGTGTCATGGTCATGCTTGTAGTTTATATACATTATTTTTATCTTATGCTCTAGGTCCTGCTACCATTAGTTGACCAGTACTTTACCAATCATTGCCTGTACTTCCTATCATCCCCAACTAAGCCACTCAGCAGTAGTGGATATGCTTCAAATAAAGAAAAAGAAATGGTAGCAAGGTATGTAGCAAGGGAAGATAAATTCTATGACACTGTAAATTTAATGTTATATGTTATAATGAAGCAAGTAGCATCTTTGAAAATGTTCATTTCTTATCCATGTGATTCTAGTCAATGCATTCATATCAAGGAAATGTATGCATGTACTTGTGATAACAAATTAACATAGGACTTTATTTCAAAATAAAATATTTTGTCTACCCAGAATTAAGATTTCAGTTACGTTATAATTCTAATATTAGTTTAATAGATGATTTATTTCAATAAGTAAGATTTTATCACTTATTATATAAGGTGAGAATATTCTGTATTTTTATTATATTATTATTCATTGAGCAGTCACACATAGACTTGATCCAGACAATCTGCTAAACCTGGGATGGGGAAACTGTGGTTCAAGGGCCGCATGCATCCTTTGGCCTAATTTCATGTGGCAGTCAGAATCATCTGGCTCTTCAAATTCTGTGGGCCCATGCTTGCTGTCCAGACCACATCTTTGGAAATTGCTTCGTCTTCTGCTTTTTGCATGAGAAGTAGAGAAGAGATGGGGTGGTATAGAGAGAGAGAGAAAACACTATGCAGTCCTGCATTGCTGTATCTTCTGCCCACTTTGAGCTCTGGCTCTGCCCACCATTGACCCTGGCTTCACCTACCATCAGCCTCAGTCCCTCATTGACTGAGTTTGCACGATATGACAACCAACGAACAATAACAGCCAACGGTCATGCAAACCCAGTGTGGGTTACCCACCATGAGTAGTTTTTTCAAACTACCCACGATAAGAACCCATGGACTGTTCTAGGGTTTGTTTCCCCACGTTGGGTTGTCATGTCATCCGAACTTGGACAACCAATCCTGCTGTGCATAAAGACCCATGAACAGCGATCTTGGGGATTTGGACTGGGACATATTCAGAGGCATGTCCCAGCACAAATCCACCCAATTCCCACTCAAACCACCCATTTTAAAGGGATCCCAAGTTTTGACAGTCACCTGTCCTTGAACTGACAACTCAGTTTCCCTTTTAAAAAGGGGGAGATACACGTTTAGCCTTTCCCCAACCCCTAGGGGGTCGGGGAAAGATGCAAAAGTGGCTCCCCCATGGGCTCTAAAGGAGGGAACTTGAAAAGTTGAGAATCTTGCTAAGAAGGGGTGGAGGAAAATCCCCAGAAATGCCCCCTTCTCAGCAGAAGATCCCTCACAGCTTGGGTTTCTCATTAGAGTTTACCTTGTGCGACCTGTCAAGAGAAAGCGGGGGGAGGTTTTCAAGCCTCTGCTGGGCACTGTGCAGGAAAGGTACCTGCTGCCCCTGGGTAGCAGGAACCCCCCTAAAGGGCCCCCAGCAGAGGCTTGAAATGCTCTCATTAGCGGTTCTGTGAATGAGCATATTTGTGCTAATGAGAGTAAGAAAAAAATTATTTAATTTTATGTGCCCAGAAATGGGTGCACAAAAATTAAAAACAACAACTAGACAGGCCCCAGCAGCCCCTCCAAGGTGCCACTGTGGCACTTTGAAGGGGGAGCTGGTGGCTGCTGAAATGGGGAGCGGGGAAGCTGGCTGTCAAGCTGACTTTCCTGATCTCTGAAAAAAACAATTAGAGGGACAAAACAACTGCCGGGAGCTGAAAACAGCTTGGCTTCACAGTGGGAAAGAAGAAGTTACTTGTTCCTCCCACGGTGTCCCCTGGGATACTGCCTGGAGGACCAAGGGGGAGGGAGGGAGCAAAGCACCCATGATGAGCCTGATCTGATTGTTTGTCAGGCTCATCATGGGTGCTTTGCGGAACAACCAACCCATCGTGGTAAATCACCATGTTGGGTTGCCATGGCATGCGAATCCACCCATTGACTTCTCCTGGAGGGGTCACCATTGTTCATGGGAACGGTTCGACCCTGATCTAAACCAGTCTAATGATTCTATCTCTCTATAGCTAGCTAGCTAGCTAGTGTATATATCAGCCTTTAGCAGTCTTTCCAGGGTAATGATCAAAATCCCACTCTGGGCATCTAGTATCAAAATCTATATTTATTAGCACTCCTTTAGGACTCACTTGTTAGCCAGACCCCTTGAAAGAAATGTTGGACCCCAGGGAAAACAGTGTCCTGGATACTTTCAGTCTCTCTTTACATGTTTTCAAACAGCTTACTAAATTCCAACCCACCCACCCACCCATTTTCATTCCCCTGCCACCTGTCTGTATCCTTTGACCAGATAGATAGGGGAAAGCCTATTTATGCCTACCAGAGCATAACTTACTATTTTCCTTCCCTTGTCCTATTGAGCAGCTATGCCTTTGTGTACCAGTTGCTGGGGAAGACAAGCAGAAGGGTGCTGCTGCACTCATATATATCCTGCTTGTGGTCATGAGTAGACATTAGCATCTGGTTGGCCACTGTGGGAACAGAACACTGAACTAGATAGGCCTTTGGTCTGATCCAGCATGGGTCTTCTTATGATCTTATTCTTTTAGTTATTAAGTACAGATTTGAAAATTGGACTGCTAGTGCCACTTACTATTCATTTATTTTTGTAAACATCCTTTTCTGGATTGAGGCCCATATATTTTTCTTTTGCTTTATTCCTCTAGCCAGATTACTGCTCACAAGTAACCCTGCCCACCCCCCACTGTATCTTTCAAAAGTAATGTATTCCATATAAATAATTACGATATGAAATAAGTATTTTCAGTACAATTGACTTTCAGTGACTTTGTGTACATTTTTATCTAGTTTCCAAATTACAGGTAATGTGCTTTCATGCAAGGCATTTTGATTTAATTTGATATTCAGTATTAAAGAACATATTATCAAATACTTTTCTAAGATGCAAATATGTTGCTTTTAATTTTTCACACACACTTTCTGTTTGTGAGTCCATTAAAATGCTAATCAAGCTTGCCTCCTAACATTTAGTCTTTAGAATGCCATGCTGTTTATTCATGTTTTTTGCTGATGGAAGAACGACATCCTTCAGTAGGTGACTCCTCACATCCATTTCAAGGAAGCGGGTGTTCAGAGTCTTTTGGAACCTCTGCTGGAAGAAAAGTCAACCTCTGTTGACTTTTCCCAACTTAAGTTAGCAGGGCTTTCACTGATCTCCAAGGTATGGGTTGTTATTATTTTTCTTGGCATTGCTCTCATCCCTCCCTAATTGGCTTAGCTAATTAGGTGGTGAGCACTTGAAGACTGATGCCTTGTGCTTTCTTTCTAGTTCTAACTCCAATAGTGAAGAATCACTGTAAACATGCCTGTTTTACCTGTGGTTACATTCTGCCTACTATTACTATAGTGACTATACTTTAGAGCAAGGGTGGGAAATCTGTGGCCCTCAAGATGTTGCTAGACTACTACTCCCATCATCCTTGACCATTGGCCCTGCAGCCTTGTGCTGATGGAAGTCCAACCTTATCTGGTGGGCCATAGGTTCCCCACCCCTGATTTAGAGGATGTGTGTCCTGCCCTTCAGTATCACAATTCCCAGGGAAGCTAACAAAATATCTTCATCTACTAAAATGTGTTCCATGGGTTCTCCCCAATTTTTACTTGAAGTCATTTTACCCCAAAGAGGGCAGGGGGTTTACCTTGGATATGTGTAGAGCAGGGATGTTGAAGAGTCCTTGGTCCCGAGTCCCGAGTCGAGTCCCGAGTCTTTGGACCTGAGTCTCAAGTCGAGTCTCGAGTCCGAGGCCCAAAATGGTGACTCGAGTCCCGAATCCCGAGTCACTCCCAAAGCGGCGGCCCATGGAGGGAGCGGGAGGGTCTCCGCAAGAGGAAGAAGAGCTGCCCTTCCTCCCGCGGAGACCCTCCTGCTCCCTCCATGGGCCGCCGCCGCCACCACAGCTCCTGCCGCCGCTCTTCTAAGCGGCGCGGAGTATTCCCCGCGCCGCTCGAGTCGCCTGCCGCCGCCCGCCACCGTCTCGCCACCGCCACCCACACGCCGCCGCTCACCTCACCTCCGCTGCACCACGCCGCCGCCTCACCTTGCCACTGCCCGCACGCCGCCACTGCCCTCACCGCCGCCGCCGCCACCATCGCACGCCGCCTCACGTCATCTCACCTCACCTCCGCCGCTGTCGCACACCGCCTCACGCCGCCTCACGCCGTCGCATGCCACCTCGCCGCACGCATGCACGCCGCCGTTGCCGTCGCTCTGTTTTTGGCACGGGGAACCACGGCAACATGGCTGTTTAAGCCCTGTTGCCATGGTTCCCCCTGCCAAAAGAAGAGCGGCGGCGTGCGTGCATGCGTGCGTACGGCAGCGGGCGTGCGGCGTATGACTGGCGGCGGCAGCGGTGGCGGCGTGTGACGGCGGCAAGGTGAGTTGAGGTGAGCGGCAGCGGGTGGCGGTGGCGGAGTAGGCTCGAGTCCCGAGTCAAGTCTCGAGTCACATAGAAAATATTGGGACTCGAGTCAGAGGGGGGACTCAGTCCGACTCACGAGTTGAGTCCCCGAGTCCAAGTCCCCATCCCTGGTGTAGAGTACTTAGTGTGTATTTACAGGGAACAGCGGGTATTATTTATTTTATTCCTTGCTTGTTTATTTTATTCCTTGCTTGTTTGTTTCTGTGGTTCCTTGGGGGAGAAAGATTTCCAGATCAACCCTGAATACAGTGCCTTGCAGAAATATTCATCCCCCTTTTGTCTCACAATAAAAATGTTTTGCACCTTCACAGTGTTGAGTATCTTGTGTACATCAAGTGGTAACAATGCCAATTAAATCCATTTCAATCCCAGGTTGTAACACAACAAAATGTCAAAGGGGGGTGAATACTTCTGTAAGGCATGGTATGTGGATTAAGACTGTATAACACTAGTATGTTAATCACAAAGGCACCAAACCACCAGAAGGGATTCTGGCACACTAAGGGAGAGGGGTGGCCACCTTAGCCACACTGATTACCAATGCACCACTGCCTTGTATCTGAGAAGCAGATACATGGAGCACTCATCTACCTTCATCTGGCACTACTGGATAGAATGGACTTCCCCCAGTCCCGCATTCTGGGGTCAGGGATTGGTGTGCACATGGGAGAGGGATGGGGAGTCAGATAACAAGCCAGGCCACTGCCGACTGAGCCAATGTGCTTAGGTGGGGTGCGGAGTGCTGATCTGTGGGCACAGTATGGTTTACTGAGTGGCAAGACTGGCTGCCACGTCCAGCTTCGGGTCTCATTTGGGCATCGAGCCTACAGCCAACGTCCAGTGGATGGGTCACCGGGGCATGAGATGGCGGGACCTCCTCCACACTTTGTTCCGGCTTGACCAGGTTTCTTCCCCCACCCCGGACGTGCTGGTGCTCCATTTGGGGGGGAATGATTTGGGCTTGTTGAGGCAAGGCCCTGATCTTGCAAGTGTCATTTGACATTGTATGTATCCAGCACCGCTGGCTGGGAGTTCCAATACTCTGGTCGTTCATGATACCGTGCTTCAGTTGGCGGGGTGGTGCCGACCTTGAACAGAGAAGTTAAGAAGGTGAACAGCGAAGTTTGTAGGGCTGTAGGAGGGATTGGGTTTTGTATACCCCATCCCATGATATCCTTGGCCTGGAGGGAGCTGTATCGGCCGGATGGTGTGCACCTATCCGATGTCGGTAACGATCTGTTCATTGAAGATCTGCGAAGGTCCCTCCTCGCTTTTTTATCAGGCAGGTGGGAGAGATTCGACTAAGCGAAAGCTTGTCTCTCCCTGTGGCGGGAAGTGCGGAATTAGTCAGTGGGGCTTAGGGTTATGGTGATCATCCAATGGCACCTTTCAAGGTGACTGACGATTACCCAAGGCTTCCCTCGCTAATGTCTTGTGGCTTGGCAAGAGGGAGATTGGGCTGCCTTTGGGGTGCTACCTTTCTCACCTACATTGGCTGTCTCGAGGCGCCAATGGAAGGCGACAATGGTAAGGCCCTCCAGCTCCACATGGAGTGCAACTGGATGGTGGCAGGGCATCCCGCCTTCAGTTCAGTTAGGATGCATTCGCACAAATCATGTTTTTTCCGGCCAATGACTGGACTAGGTTAGTACTGCACTTCGCCTTTCCCAGATCTTTAATTCAATAAATGTGGCCCTGATTTGAAACCATATATACCTGTGTCTGACTCTTCATTATCTCACCTATACACGCGCAAACATTCAGCTCTGCTGAAGCAACATTTGGGTAAAGGGTCCTACCAGAGGTGCTGTAACAGTTAGCTCACACAAGGGAATGGGTCCTACTGCTTCACATCCCATTGAAGAATGTCCTTGCATGACATTGGACTTCTCATGAGGGTACTTTATGGTCATGAGAAGGAAGCCCATCCTGACCCACCTCAAGCAGTATCTGCATGTGGGATGACCTCCTGTTCTGTTGGAGTTACTGAAGTTGAAGCAGTATTATTAAGTTCTAAGGTAATTTTTTCTGGTTGGTTGATTTTTGTTCCTCAGCTGTGGAAGCCTCAAAAACTGAGAGGTTTCTTCCTCCTAGCAGAGATTTTAGAAGCCTGTATAAGTCCTGTCTTCTTGAAATGGATGGGAAGAGTCAGCCATCAAAGGAAACTCTCCTTTCCATGACAAGAAAGAAACCTCATCAGTCAGCCCAACCTTTCTTTCTATTGACTTCTGATGAGTTTATATTCCCATTTTCATTTTTTTTGGCTCACTGTCTGGTTTCTAAGCATAGAAATAATAAAACAGCAAGTGTATGGACTATTTCTTTCCCCTGGTGTTTGTTTTAATTTTATTTACAAATGTTTTAACAGAGCAAAACACTTACTTGTGCTCCATATCTATTCAGAATTAACTAAATTATAATTACGGTATATAATTTTCAACCCAGTTATTTTATTTTGTATCTTAAAAAAGAAACAATGATTAGACTACAGAATTATTTAGTTATGTAAGATATAGTGGGCAAAAAGTATTTTAGTCAAAGGGAATAATTACGTCTCTAGGATAATGTTCACTTTTTTCTGGATGACAAAAATGCATGTATTTTATTTCTAAATGCAGTTACTATCAGACTCACTGTTTAATTCAAAGTATATCAGATATTTGTTTCACCATCTACCATTCCCACAGTTCCTCACTATTATATTAATTTATTATCTTAACAAATCTTTAATCTCTGTGTATTTTTCCTGCTGTTTTGCATTCTTTTCTGCTTTAGCCTTTTCTGCAAACTTGCTGCTCTTGTTAGACATAGGATTTCACTTTTTGGTAAGTTAAGACAATTTTTGATTAAGTTATAAATACAAATTATTTTAATATTTTCAAGTGTATATAGACTGTCTGGGCCCCTTCTGAGTTTGTGAGAAAATGCGGACTAATTTTTAACTAGGGTGTTCTCAAGAATGAAGAATCCCACAAACTGTCCCTTTCCTCTTCTGCTCCTATCATACACCTATGTTAAGTACAAGATGCTGCCATGGGGACAACTAGACTATAGTGCTAAAGTAGGACCATGGGATTGGACTGTAAAACAGAAACTTGATAATTAAAACATATTCTTGAAAAAGTTAGGTTAAATAGTTTTTGTAATAACTTGGGTTATGCAAAGATTAAAACTTTTGTTTAATCTTTGCATAACCCAAGTTATTGCAAAAACTAACCTATCTCCTGTGTGAATAAAGTTCTATTCTCCCCAGAAATTTTTTATTCCAGTTAATATGGAAAAGGCAGTTGGCCCATCAAATGGACAGTATCCTCAAATTCTGCTCACAGGATCTTCCTGTAAGATCATTTCAACATCCCTACAGCACTGATGATAACAGCATGCTTTGCAATGTTGCAGTGATTCAGCGGTTGGTATACCCTATTTTGTGCACTTATTTGCTGTCATAAGTCTTCCTAGAAGGTCATTCATTTCCCACAGTTGTAAATAATTGAAAATGGTGTCATAATAAAAGTATTGAATAAATTACTCAAAAAAATGAATAAAATAGCAATTCTCCTACAAGAAACCTTTATTTTATTATCTTGGGGTGGGAGTTACCCTCATCTCCCTGAGGCCCTAGGATGCTGGAACAAGATCCACAGATTGGGGAGAGGGTGAATGAGATGAGTGATGAAGTTGAGAGGTGAACACTGGAGAAAGCAGCAAACCAGCTATGGACACATTAGATGGCTGTGTTTTCCTGACAGCCAACCCTAGAGAATGGGAGCACATTGTTACCAGCACTGTGGCCCAAAATGCTTCTTCCGCAAGGAACTGAGACTATGACTAATTAGAGAGGGCTTATCACAAATGTGAAGGAGAGGGGGGAATGGGAAATGGAAGAGCCACTTTGAAGTGGCAGAAGAAGATGCCAAGGAAGGACTTTTCAACCTTCTCCCTGAGCCAGAAGAAGCTCAGAGCTGAAAGGGGTATGGACACCTTGGACCACTGGTTGGAATGATTATTTATTTATTATATTTATACCCCACCTTTTTTTCTGCAAGGAACCCAAGGTGGCTTACATAATCCTCCTCTCCAATTTATCCTCACAACAACCGTGTGAGGTAGGTTAGGCAGAGAGTCAGTGACTGGCCCAAAGTCACCCAGTGAGTTTCATGGCTGAGCAGGGACTAGAACCCGGATCTCCCAAGTCCCAGTCCAACACTCTCACCACTACGCCACACTGGTTCTCATTAGGAAGGAGAGTTCACTCCTACACAACTCCTCTGCTCCTGCACAACTTCTAATCTTGTGACTTCTTTTGTTTCCCTGGACATTCTAGAAAATTTCTGTATTGGCAACTCTCTTAATCAAAGTAAATTCTGGATGGGAAGGATATATAAAAGGAAGCAGAAATTGCAGATTTTGGAGTGGAGTCTGCATGCTGACAATTAACCTAATTACTAGGGAGAAAAGGGAAGAAAATGAAAATAATTCCAACTTTCATTAGCAGAATGAGATATTGGATCTCAGCATAAATGCATTTCCTAGATATCTTAATTTTTATATTTGCTTGTGTTAAAGAGGTTTTAAAAGAGCAACATATTCTCTCCCTTAATTTTTAATAGGTAGTGATGCTACTACAATGGTTAGCTGCCTACACATCTTAGCTCAGACACTAGATACAAGGTAAGTTTGCTAATTTACTCCTGTGTTCCATTCTTACCTGTAAATAAGATATTATTCAAATCATTTTTTTTAAATTGAGATATAAGGAGTGGGCTAGGCCTGAACCCTCCTTTCTACCTTCAAGTTTTTTAGGTGGAGGGTTTATATTCTGTGGAGGAACATTCAATCCTGTGAGCCTGCACTTGCAGCATGAAGTGGTACAGCCTAGTCACAGGTTTACCACCACTGTGAGAACTAGGCCTTACCTTAGCCTTCCACAGTTTCTGCTGGACTTGTGTGTGCCATTTATTGTGAAAGACCTAATTGAGACACACATCCAAAGCTGGTTGTGGACCGTGGACTAATCATAAAATCTGGGCAAAATCTAAACATTCAGTCTTAAGTTTTTATATCAAAAATCTGAATTGGAAATTGCACATTTCAACAATTTTGTGTATACAGTTTGAGAATGTAAAGGTTTTCCCCCAGTTGTAAATACAGTGGTTAACGTAGACACCTATATGCTAAAAAAAAAACCCAGACTTTAACTGAGTAAGATTCAGTTTACAATGTAAGTGTATAGCAGCTATAGCCATTTGATTTCCAAGTGACATTTTAAAAATTATCTTGTAGAACCGTCATGAAATCTGGTTCAGAGCTGGTTAAAGCAGGATTGCGTACCTTCTTCGAAAATGCAGCTGAAGATCTGGAGAAGACCTCAGAAAATCTTAAACTTGGAAAATTTACCCATTCCCGAACACAAATTAAAGGGGTCTCGCAGAATATCAACTACACTACAGTGGCATTGTTGCCTATTTTAACATCAATTTTTGAACATGTTGCTCAGCATCATTTTGGCACCGATTTGCTTTGTA
The DNA here is from genome assembly GCA_021292165.1 of Shinisaurus crocodilurus. Lineage (NCBI taxonomy): Eukaryota > Metazoa > Chordata > Lepidosauria > Squamata > Shinisauridae > Shinisaurus > Shinisaurus crocodilurus. The sequence goes on along the minus strand of CM037876.1, from coordinate 256,970,829 downwards.
AGTCTTCTCATTTTTATGTTTGGTTTTGGAAGATGTTTCAGTTTTAACTAGGACTAGGATTGCATGCACAGTCTGCTGCTCTCCCCAAAAGGGATCAAATCTTTGCATTCAGATCAAAGGCTCGCAAAGGCTCAGACGTTTTGCAAGTGTTCTGTTTAAACAGTCACAAAAAACTTGGAGGATGCTCACAAAAAGCACACTCCATCTCCTCCAACTCCACCTTGCTTGCCTCCAAGGGACTAGTAAGGTCTCTGGGACAGAGCAGGGTGGGCATTCCCCAAGGCTCTGCAGAACATCATTTCTTACTGTGAATGGATCTGGAACTACCAGTCTCATAATCCACAGTGAAAATTTTGCAAATAATTGCAATGCAGTCCCTGGTGGGAAAAGACGCTGCCCCGAGGAGTATCTGGTGCCTTCCCCTATCCTGATCAAGGCAAGATACTTGGGGAAGGAAAAGCTGGAGGAGGCAGCAGTGGCACTTGTAGGACTTGCTTTTGCTGGTCAAATGCTTGCAACAAACCTAGCTGTAACACTTCAAGTATTGAATATTTGAATGCACTTCAAGTAGTGAGTATTTGACTTCATTCTCTCTTATTTATTCTGATATAGTATGAGCTATAGCAAAGTCTGAAATGAGCTGTATTCTTGCTTCTTTCTTTTTGCTATATTGCTTCCATGGAAGCAAAGTAATAGCTAATATGGTAGCAACATGTCATTTATTGTTATGGATATGAGCCCTTTGTGGTGAAAACAATTATTATTATTTTTTTCCAGGGATAAATAAATGAAAAACAGCTTCCTGAGTGTTGCTAGACTTCTAGTCTGACTGCACAGAATATCTTTTTATTTACAGAGTGAATAGGATTGTCATATCTTGTTTGACAGAGCTCCTGTGTGGCTTATCAGATGCATAAAAGGCAGAAATTCTAGTGTTATAGCTTCTCCCAGGATAAGATGCAATGGCGTATGGGAATTTTCCTCATTGACATTTTGTCTGGTATTCAGCTTCTGAAGGCCACCCCTCTAAGTACTCGGTGAGCTCTGCGTGTGAAAGCTCAATTCTGTGGTAGAGTAAAGATTCTTCAGGTTGCCCCTCCCCTCTGGAGGAGGCAAGGCTGGCTTGCAGCTTTGACTCCTCTGCTGGAGGAGGAGCTCCCAACTTCCCAGACCGGCTCTGCCTCATGATTAGGAAGCAGGGTCTGTGTGAGCTCTCTTCAGCCCATCACTTAGTGCTTGCAACTTTTTTCTTTTTCTTTTCTTTTTATTATTATTATTATTATTATTTAGTTTACTTGTTTTCCCCCACCCCCACCTTCAACTTTCTTAGGTAAGGTTTTCCTCACTCTGGTAGGGTGGGGGTAGTTGAGGGGACAAGCGTTTTTGGGCCTCCTGTCTTTTCTCACTCCTCAGAGGCCTGAGAAGATAACCCTTTCACTCAGCTAACCTAGAGGCTCGGACAAAGTGCAAAATGTGATCCAGGATGGGACTAGCTGGGGGTGGGGAGATGAGGATCTTTGCATGAAGGGGGTGTAAATCCCCCCCAAAAAACATTTTTGCCTGCAAAGATCCCTCACACTTTTGCTTTCTCTTGACAGCTCATCTTTTGACAGGTTGGAGCCTCTTCTGGGCAATGTCTAGGGTTGGTACCTGCTGCCCCTTGGCAGCAGGCACCCCCTTGGACATTGTCCCAGCCGAGTCTTCAGATCTCTACAGTCATGCAACTGCCCTTTCTCCACACTGTGCATAATTTTGTACACCTCTATCATGTCTCCCTTACTCACCTTTTTTCTAAGCTAAACAGTCCCAGATGTGTTATAACCTTTTCTCATACGGGAGTTGCTCCAGCCCCTTGATCATGTTAGTTGCCCCTTTCTGCACTTTTTCAACTCTGTAATATCCTTTTTTAGGTGTGGCCTTCCTACCCACCAAGTTGATTCCTAGGATCCTGAGGAGCATAAGGCAGCAGAAGGTGGACATCATTCTGATTGTGCCCCATTGGCCCAGGAGGCCTTGGTTTTCAGAGCTGCTCGATATGTCTGTCCAGGAGACACTGGAGCCTACCAGTCAGGGAGGACTTGCTCTCTCAGGGTCCAGTGCTGCATCTGAGTCCTCACATCTTCTAGCTAGCAGCATGGAGGCTTAGAGGATTTGGTTGAAGCAGCATGGATACCACCTGGATAATGTACTGAATATGTTATTAGCCTCTAGGAGAGACTCACTCAACCAATAGAGTGTATGTGGGTACTTGGGAGAGCCTGCTTATATTGTTGTAAGGAAAAGGATAGAGATCCAAAGATTGTGGAGGTATCTTCTGTCCCTGCAAGAAGGTTTTTCTAAAAGTTTCAGAACTAGCACTCTAAAGAGACAAGTAGTGGCACTCAATAGTATTTTGGGATCAAGGTGTAGCGGACGGGACCCCTCCTCCAAACCTCACACCCTCAACTGTGTACTTCGCTGTCAGCAAGTGGAACCTTGTATTGGTCACTTCAGACTTTAAGCTGTCTTCTTAAGCTGCGTTAGCCAATGATATCTTAGGCCTTATATGTAGCTGTTCACCCACGTTTGTTTGTCTTTATTAAGAGCAGTTTGTTTTATTTGATTACTTGAAGTAGGGTGCCCCTCCGTTAATTCCCTTCTTACTTTCCTGTCCACCAGTCAGACTCTGGACACTTAGAACTTTGAATAAAAAGATTGATTTATTGTTCTAACAAAGTCTCTAAACTGATATTCAACTCAGGCACATATAACTTGGATTTTCAACAGTTAATTCAAACTTGTTCTTTGCTTAGATTCAGGTTAAAGGCAGGCAGATGTTATACAATGCTCTTTGTATCAACTTGGCTTGGTTACTTGAAGTTACAGTATCAGACCAGTGAACTTAACTGTCCCTGTCACTAGTTCAGAGCTTCACCTTCTTCTTCAGACAGAAGGTCCTTCACTCCCTAAGTGGAGACTCCTGTGAACTGTTCTATACTAACACCTTCACGTTTGCTTTCTCACACCTTAGTCACTAGATTTCCTGTCTGAACTCTTCTCTTCAGTACCACCTTTCCCTACCTACTCTACTAACCTCCCACTCCCTCTCTCACTCCAACCCACTCTCTCCCCAACTGACAACCGACTCCCTTTAACTGCCAACTCCCTGGGGTTCTATGCTCTCTGCTTCAACCAATCAGAGCCTCTGGAATGTTCAGGTTGGCTCTCCCCGGGCTTCTGCCTGTCACTCCGCCACACAAGGGACGAAGGAAGTTTCTCCTTTCATTGTAATGTGTGCAGGTTCCTTAAGGGTATAGCTCTCCTGGTACTTCATTTTCCCTAATTGAAACTTTAACTGGGTCTTAAAGAGACCAAGATGTTATTTTGCCCTCTTTTTGCCCAGATTCGGTGCACACTCAGGAGAAGATGTGGCACAGATTAGATGGCTGGAGGGCACTTTTGTTTTTATTTAGATAGGATAGCTTCTTGCAGGAAGTTTGAAACACTTTTTATTTCCTTTCAGGCAGCTTCATTGGAGCTATGTCAGTGTATTGACTCTGTCTAGGTGGCTATGCCAGTGTATTGTGGAAGCGTATCATGCTTAGGCAAGTCACCTCCACAAGGAGTTGCGGCTCATTCAGTCAGGGGAGCTGTGACTTCCACAGCATTTTGGAGTAAGGCTTCCCTGGAGGAAATTTATAGGGCAGCCACCTGGACACCAATTCATACTTTTTCGTGTCATTATATGATTAATGTTTTTGCATTGGCTGAAACAGCCTTTGGTAGAGGGTGGTTAATTCATAGAGTGACTTATCACCAAGACCCCTCCCATGGTTTCTGTCTCTGCATTTCTATATCCCGAAGGATCTTCAGATGCCCTCTTTACTCTACTAGAGAAAACAGGAATTTTCTTACTGTAAATCTCCTGTTCTGGGAATAGTAAGGAAGGCATTTGACCCACCCTGTTTCCTTGGTGATTTTGTCTTGTTCTTCTGGATGATAGAATACATAACCAGGGTGGGTAGTGGGTAGTTAGGTTTTCCTTACCAGTACCTGTGTTTTCTTTATTCATTTTTTTTTAATCCTTCAGCCTGTTCAACTAAAGAGTTTGTTCACTGGTATGTGCTTAGTTTGTTTGTTTTGGAGGTAGTTCCTGCTTTTGCCAGTTCCAGTTTGGGAAGTTGGGAGCTCCTCCCCCAGCAGAAGAGTAAGAGTTACAAGATGACCCTGCCTCCTGCAGAGGGGAGGGGCAACCCAAAGGATCTTCAAATGCCCTCCTTACTCCCCCCAGAAGAGGAGATTTATGGGAAGAAAATTCCAGCTTTTACTTTAAGGGGTCTTGCTTTAGCATTGAACTTAGGTACACCAGTAAATATGGTTGAAACGTATTTTCTATTAGGCTTTGGTGGAGGACTATGAATAATAAAATCAGTGGCCATGATCGAAAACTCTTTGAAGTTAATTAAAAGATTCCCACTGATTTGAAAGTGTTTTAGGTCCGGTTCACAGGTACTGTATGTGTATTTTTAAATGGTCCTTTAATATAGAATTCAGGGAGAAGGGAGAATAGGTGAAAACAGGCTCTTCTCCTTCCATGAATGGAGACTGGGAATACTCTTTCTATGAGTGGAACTCCACTTATGTATTCAACCCAATGGCAACAATGGATAGAAAGTTAATTAAAATTTAATAAAGCATCCGTTATCAATAAGAAATTGTATGAAACAACTGGCTATCATTTGGATAAATCCTATAAAGAGACTAAAATATTAGCTTGAACGCAATAACATTTACTTTTACTTTCTTTCAGTAGGTGATGTCCAAGTTTCATGTTACAGAATTCTTTGTAGCCTATACTCTCTTGGAACTGGAAAGAACATTTATGTTGAAAGGTACTTAACAGAAAGAACTGAATATTCTAAACCAGGGGTCCCCAACCCCCGGTCCGCGGACCAGTCCCGGTCCGTGGCCTGTTAAGAACTGGGCTGCACGGTGCCTGGCTGCTGCACCGCCCGGCCTTACGAAAATGCTGATCGGGAGGTGAGCAGAGGGACGAGTGGTGGTGGGGGTGCTTGCCGGAGCTCCCCCGAGAGCCAGGTGGGGTGCTCGCGGTGGGGCCGGGGCAGGGGAGAGAGACGCTGCAATAAAAGTTTAACTTTAGCTGTTAATCCTGGGGCAGCCCAGAGAAGGCTTGCCTCTTCCCGTCAGTCCAGAGGCAGGCGTGGAATGGTCTCTCTCCCGCCCTCCCCACTTAAGTACCTTCCTCCCCATCAAGACACCATCCCAAAGACAGAGGAGGAAGAAGAAGATCAATGGTGAGGAGACGGAGACGGCGGCCGAGGGCGGGGGTGGGGGTGGTCGTTAAATCAAGATCAAATGTGCGGCGCCGCGGGGGGGGGAGTGGAAAGAGGCAGATTGATTTCCCGCAAGCGGTCCCAACTCTATCTTCTCTGCTCCTGGCTCTGCAAGCAGCTCCCCACGCAAAGTCCGCAGTACCAGCTCCTTTCATGCACAGGGATTTCCCAGCCTGCTGCTGCTGCCGTTTCCTCTCTCTCTCTCTCTCTCTCCCTCTCCAACTGGCAAATACATCCATGCAGGAGGAAGGGGGGGAGACTGAGGAGAGGTGTGTGGGGAGGGGGGAGGAGAAAGATGCGCTTGGAAAGAATCGTTTGATTGATAAGAGACAGGATGGGTGGATCCACACACAGCCTCCTCTGCTGCTGCTGCTGCTCCTCCAACACCTGCTGCTTCTAAGGCTGATGCAGAGAGGGAAATGGAAAAGAGGAAGAGGGTCCCAAGCAAACCCAGCCTTTTTTCCAGACTGCAAAGCAAAATCTGTTTGGGGGGTGTGGGGGTGGGGGGAATTGGACCAAAACAACGACACAGAACCAATGAGGCGTTCCAGTCTTTTCCCTCTCCCTGAAGCCGCTTCTCCCCGCAAAGAGCTACAGACGGCTCTGTCCTGCAACCAGGGGAGGCTGCTGACTCCCATTTCGGGGGGGCTCCTTTTCCATTGCAGGTTTTTCAGCTTTTCTTTGGAGCTTCATAGGAGCTGTCCATGGTGGGCGACCCCCCCCCCCGGTCCATGGAAAAATTTATTCCACGGAACCTGGTCCCTAGTAACAGAAAGGTTGGGGACCACTGTTCTAAACCAAATTCTTCTTTCTATATAACTAAGTTAAGATTGACTGTGGCCCCAAAATGCAACAGCAAACTGTAGCAGCTAAAGCATTCCCTTCCAGAGTTGTTCAATGTCTTGTATTCAGGGTGTATAGATTGATTTTTAAAAAAATAATCCAGAGGCCCTTCTAGTTTACTATTACATTTTTGTGAGTAATTACTCAGTAATTTTTCAGAATTACTGAAAGAAAATATATTTATAATAATGCCATAGTGATAAGATTCTTTGGAGAGCCTATCATGGCTTAACATTATTTAGAGAGGTTACTAAAGCTCTATAAAGTATTCAATTTAATTTTGAGTTTAATTTTGATTCAATTTAATTTTGAATTCAATTTTGATTCAATTTAAATTTGAATTTAGTTTAATTTTAAATACATCAGTATATTCAGGCAAATCATTGCATTACTGAGATCATTGGACATTTCAAAACTTGAATGTTCAGTGTTTCACAATTGCTAGACTTGCATAACTGCTTTCTCTGGGAGCAGCTTCTAGTGTGGCAGGCAGGAATTCACCTCAGTTTTCAGTCGCTGATTGGTCTAGTGTGGTGGACAGACTGGCTACCTGCAAACCATAGTTTGTAAACCAAGAATCAGTCTTGGGGATGTGTACCTCTTCACCTCTCCAGAACATTTCTTTCCCCACCCCTTTTTTCCCCTTCATACCATGATATCATGTTATATATGCACCAATGCAAATCATGGTTAATGCAAAACGAGTTTCCCTCTTAAACCAGCTGTAGACAAGCTAATTGCCCATTACATACACAGATCTCATGTTGGTTATGTTTTGTTTCTTTGTTTGTTTTTAGGAAAGCAGGTTCAGAAGAGGCAATTAAAGTGGGGAAGCAGTAGGGGAAGGTTTAGCCCTTTCTCTGCCTGCCCATTTTCCAGTTCCAAATCCTCCCCAAGTGGTTTTTCCTTCTACTGGGTTTAAAATGTAGATTTCCAAGAGCAAACGCAACCCTGTGAGTGGCAGGGAAGTTGAAAGTGAGTTACATAGGACTTATACCAGTGGTTCTTAACCTTTTTGGTGTCACACCTCCCTTGTGAAAAATCTTATGACCCACGCCTCCCATGTGTTAACGGCCCAAAATTTAGGCTTAGGCAGGACGAGTTTGCATTTTTTAGTTTATGCTCTGTCTCTGGACTAAAAAAAAAAGCATATTCAATTAAATGAATGGCGTAGCTCCCAAGATTAGTAGAAAGAAATAAGGTTGGGCCAACTGCCAAGCTGCACTGCTATGTACTTGTAAAATAAACAATGTATAGTTGAGGGGCTACTCACACCTCCCCTGGAGTCAGTCCAAACCTCCCCTGGGGAGGCGTACCCCACAGGTTAAGAACCCCTGATTATACTGAGTCAGCCATTGGTCCATCTAGCCCAGTATTGTTGACACTGACTTGCAGTGGCTCTCCGGTAGCGGTGGAAATAAGGCTGGGCACGCCACCCGAGCCTTATTTCGCCCCCTCCCCGCCTTGTTTTTTTGAGCGGCGCACAGCGCCGCTCAAACAATTTCCCAGCCTACCTCAACTTCTTCGGGCCCGGAAATGGACCCTGCGCAGGCGCAGAACGGACCATAGGGTCCGTTCTGCGCCTGCGCAGGGTTCCGTCGCGTCATTTCCGGTACCAGAAGTGACGCAACGGACCGGATCGAGCGGCGCGGGAGGCTCTCCGCGGAGAGCGCACCAGAACGAGCGGCGGGGGTGGCTCTCCGCGGAGTGCGCGAGCCGCCCTGAAGATAAGGTAAGGCCTCGCCAGGGCATGAGCGGGGCCATGTTTGGCCTCGTTCTGCCCCGGCGAGGCTCGATCACTCAACTATACTTCGGAGTTTTAGGCAGAATTTTTTCCTAGCCCTACCAGGAGAAGCTGGGGGGATTGAACCTGGGACCTTTGGCATGCAAAGCAGGTACTCTACCACTGAGTTACAGCCCCTCCCTAATCATGGTTTTGTGGGAACCTGTTTTTGATCACGGTACTGTAAAAATAAGCTTAATGCTAAGAAACAGACCCTGAGTCTGGTTCCAATTCACACTCCATGGTTTACAGGAGCCAGGATTGTCTATTTCAGTGCATTTTCTTATAAGCTATACAGCTCACACATTCCTCATAGGGATGTTTTGCTGCACATAGCATGATTGTTCTACTGTTAAAACATCAAAGTTATAAAGGGTAAACATATCGTCCTTTTTGCAAAGAGGGGGAGGGTTTAACTGAAGATTACTTTACGATTTTCTCAGGTTTAAATGCAAATACTTTCTCGGTATATACGAAGTTTCTTTTTGCTGCTGAATATTAGTTACTTCTGAACACTAGTTAATCTTCAGTCTGTATATATAAATTGTAAACAATTGAAAAAGGGTCATACATGTTCAGTTTAAATAACTTCCCACTGAAACAAGACTTGCAGAATAGCTTAATGATCAAATTTTATCAGTAGTAAGTAGCAAATGGATATTTACAGTGCGGAGGTCACCTGCTCTCTCCCAAGCATTGAAAAGCCACATTGGTGACTCATTGCAAAGAAAATTAGGTGATGGTCCACCCTTTACTGCACTCCCTACCACTTTTTGTAGAAATAAGTACAGTCATGCCTTGGATTGAGAGCATAATTCGTTCCGGAAACGTGCTTGTAATCCAAAACACTCTTATATCAAAACGAAATCCCCCCCAAAAATTTGTACAGAGATTTTTAATTTAAGCCGTACTACAGTACTTGTATTGCAAGACGTCGCTTGTATATCAAGTAAAAAAAAATTAAATAAATATTTAAAAATTTGCTTGTCTTGCAAAACGCTCTCAAACCAAGTTACTCTCAAACCAAGGTATTACTGTACAATTCCCCCCCAATCAACAATTAATAATCCATTTATTAATTCTCCTCCAGAAAACACAAGTTCCAATCAAAATAATTCATTTTATATATTTCATAAGGTTGTTTTTAGAACTATTTAATATTGCAAGATACAGAAAGAAATGTGCCTGTGCCAACAGAGAATTCTGTTGAGATTTGGTCCCTGAGAGGGTGTTTTCACCTATGAGGCATGAACAATTCTACAGCAGTGGAAGGAGAGCCATTTCTTGAGCTGTTACTTTTGATTCTCCAGAAATCATGACATTGCCTTCTGGGTTAAAGATACTTGCTACCCCAAGGACTATTTCATTTGGAGATATTTCCTATATAGAAAGCCAACTGAGGAAACATTGGAAGCCAAACCTTACTGCTGCTAAAAATTAACTTAGGCTGGATCTAACCCTGTTCCATCAGTGGAACAGGGGGGACGGGACATTCCCTCTTCCCCCCTGCAGCCCCCTGCACGTCTTCAAAATCTGCTCCAGCTGGCTGGGAAACCCTCCAGAACTGCTTTTAAGGTGCTGCAGAGGGCTGCAGTGGTGAGGAGATGAGAAAGCCCTATTGCACTAGCAGACTTAGCGCTACGTTGGATTAAACTCTTATTCTATACATTTGATTAGAAAACTAGCTACATGCCTTGGAATTTCTAATGCGCTGTAGATCCCCTGCCTCCCCATTTAGTATTTTACTTCTGTCATTTACAGGCAACGACCAGCTCTTGGTGAGTGCTTAGCTTCTCTTGCAGCAGCGATTCCAGTAGCTTTTCTTGAACCTTCTCTCAATCTTTATAATCCCCTCTCTGTCTTCAACACAAAAACTGCCAGAGAGAGAGCTAGTAAGTACTCTGCTTCAGAACATATAAGGTCCTTTGGATTGAAAATGATATTGCATCTTTCTTGTCCATGTATAGACCTTTCCCTGCAGTTTACTTGAAACTATGGTGATATATTTTCCCTTACCTTTGTTTTCTTGCCTACGGTAATGAAAAATTCTGGTTATATCTATGGCTACAAAACTGAACTGATAGGTTTATAGCATATTTAGATACCACTCATATAGTCTTACACAGGAGTGAGGAACCTCAGGCCCGTGGGCTAAATCTGGCCCTCTTGGGGTTCTAGTCTGGCCCTCCGGATCTCCCCAGATGCTCTCTTTCTCTGGCCCCACCCCCTTTCCCCCAACCACCGATTGTTTCATGGTTTTCTGTCTTTTGTACAGTTTTTCCCCATTCTAAAAAGTTGCAACGCCTCTCCTAAGGGTTTCTTACTAGCGGTAAGATCTTTAAGCTCCAATGTGCTTCTTTTTCTTCTTCTTTGGCCCCTTTGGCAACGGGCCAAAGAAAGGTACCAAGAAAGGCACCTTTCGTGCCTTTGGTCCCACCCCTTTTGCCTTCATTCCCGCCCACCAGTGGAATGCAGTCCCTGAGAACTTCTCAAAATCGAATTCTGCCCTCGGGCTGAAAAAGATTCCCCACTCCTGGTCAAACAGTAGTCAGTTTGCCAGGCTTTTTCTCTGTGTTCCCATTTAAGTGCATTTTGCTAAATTATGTAGTTGCCCTAATTCTAATTCTAATTCTAATTCATCCTACATCCGTGCATCCAGATTACATAAGTAAATTGAAAGGCCAAATTAGATGTGACACTGGAGATCTGTGATCAGGATCTCCTGTAGTGTGGCAAGGAAGGGGGGGGGGATTTTATCACGACAATAGCACTGGGGGTGGGGAGTATAAACCTTTCTCCCTGCACCATTTTCCTGATTAAGATCACCCCTTTCCAAAGTTGCTATTTGCCCCATGGGGAAGAATATAAAGGTACTGGTATGTTTCCTTCCCACAGGACAAACAGCAGCATTGGGTGTGATTTTTAACAGGGGAAATGATGCAGGGGGAAAGGATTAAACCTCTCACAGTGCTGTGGCCCACTCTGATTAGGGACTCCATGCCACTGCTATTAACTTTAAAATAAACGTGTCAGGGCTGGTCTGTGGACAGCAGCTTGAGGTGAGCCAGGAGCTGGGAACCTGAAGCTCTGGAACAAGCCAGAAGTCAGAATTGGAGAGCTAGTCAGGAGTTAGGACTGAAAAATAACCAAGGAAATAAGAACACACCAGAGCTCAGGAAGACAATGTTGCTCAAGCACAGCTCAACTCGAGCAGCAAGTCCTTTAAATGTCTGCCTGCCCAGTAGGATTCAATGGTCAGTCTGGGCGGATGAAGTCAGTTTAGGGCCTGGAGTTGACTTCATTGAAAATCTACCATCTGCAGTTTGGTGGTTCTCCACATGAAGGTGCTGCACATATATCCAGCAGATCCTGATTATGTGGATCTCCCATGTCACATCTAGTTTGGCCTCTGTGTTAGTTTTGAATCTCCAGGTGTCTCCAAAGCTCATAGGGGGAAAAAACGATCAGGAGGAAACATTCTGATGTAGAGAGTGCATTAGAATGGCCATAATGTGGTGAAAACAGACTTCATAACAGATTTACTTCTGGAATGTGTCTGTGGGCCAGTTCATACATGCAAAATATTCTCCCATTTGGGCTCTCCACAGATACAACAGTCACAGCTACTTAGAACTGATTCCTATTATAGCAGTGGCTGGAAATTTGCAGACACAGTTATAGAAATCATTGCCAGGAAGCTATGTCTGCCTCTGTGGATTGCCCAGGTCACACTTTTATGTTCTCCATGCAAATGAAGCCACAGTGACAACAGGTTTGTTTGTTTGTTTGTTTTTTGCATTTTACTGTTTCTCCAGCATATAATATTGTGGTAGTCATAAATACCATAATATGCCATTCCATATGGGATTTTTTTTGGTATTGTACAGCACTTAGTCACATGAGCATCCACCCGTAGACTGAGTGGTGCATTGTTATCTGCTTATTACTTGCTAATTATCTGCTTGTGAGAACTAAACTTTTATGATATGGCATGAATGAAAATTTCCGTGTACAGTATAGAAGCTAAAAATCCATTGCTATTGAACAGTAGATGGAACTGATGAACCATGTTTTCAGCCATGGAGAACCTGTCTAGCACTTGTCCAAGAAAGGAAGGGATAGAACATGTCCCCTTGCATCAGTGTTGTGGTGGAAATAAAATTACATAAATGGTGTTTCAGCTGTTTAATGTATTAAGTAAGTTAACCTACACAAAATTATTGTTATGTTTCACAATATGAAGTTTTAGGTATGCCTGAAACAGTAGAAGAAATGTGTCCAGAAATCCCTCACCTGGATGGCTTAATGAAAGAAATAAACAGCTTGGCAGAATCTGGAGCCAGATATACTGAAATGCCACATGTGATTGAGGTGATCTTGCCCATGTTGTGCAATTACCTATCATACTGGTGGGAAAAAGGGCCTGAAAACATTTCTGAAAGTGCTGGGCCCTGCTGCACAATGGTAACCTCTGAGCATCTCAGCATAATACTGGGAAACATTCTGAAAATCATCAACAACAACCTGGGGATAGATGAAGCAACTTGGATGAAGAGAATTGCAGGTACCTGAGGCAAATTTAATTCAAACTATTAATTACTATACCAGTTATATTTGTCAGCACCAAGAAAACATCAATTCTCTCATGGCTGAACTTTCTTTATGAATGTCTCTCTCTCACAGCCAGATATACATTTAACAATCAATGTAATTTATGAAATTTAGTTCTGTGGTTAAATTCAACTCTGACAATGTATGGCTTCCTTTGCACAGAAAACTTAGCTGTCAGAGAGAGAGAGAGAGAGAGACCCCAATTACTTTCCTATTTAAAAAAGTGGGGGTGGGGGAAGATTGTATAAAATGCCTCTTCTTTCAATGGCAGTGTGCTTACATTTAAAAAGTAATCAAGATAACTAAAAATAACTTCAGAAACACATAGAAGTGCATACATCCATTTTAATGCATTTTGTACAGAAAAGACTGCCATCTAATATGCCCCTCGAAGTGGGCTAAGTTCAGTGAAATCTGCGTATGATATAATTTGTTTAGAAAGTGCAGGAAAGGCCTACATTATTGAGTAGATACTGAGTAACTTTACTTGTATGGAAATTATTCATAACATCTGTAGATCTCAGGACAAAACATCATCCTTTAATTAGATACTTCTAAGTCTCCCCAAAAGCCCTATGTCACAGACTTCTGTTCCATTTTTATAAATTGGTTACAAAATGGTTAGATACATATAGGACGAGTGTTCATGTCTAGTACATCAGATGTGCTCCACTATATTCTGGAAACTTTCCTCTTTCTTGAGGCTATGGCCTGGTTCAGTAAATCTAAACCTCAATAAGGGTCTTCTCAGGCACAATACAACCAAAACCCAGTATACATACAGAATTAGATTTACTCTCAATGTGTTAAAATACACATTTAAACATGCATATATAAAGAAGCTAAGAGCCCCATCCAATGTGGATGCCCCCATAACTCTCCAAATTTGGAGGATTATGGGCATCCAATGGAAGGCGGGAGGAGCGCGGTGGCTAGGATTACCTCCGCACTCCCCTCATCCTCCAAAACATTCAGACAGCCGATTTTGGACATCTGAATGTTTTTCCCCTCCTCATGAGGAGGAGAGGCTGAGGCACCTGGATTCCTCGGAGGATGGTGAGGAATCTTCATGTTCATTTGATGATAACAAACATTCTTCCAATAGCCAAAACACCTGTAGGTGGAACTGAATGGAATATTTTTATTTACGGTCTACCGACCAGACCAATACATAAAACAATACAAACAAGGTACGCCAGCTCTTAATTATACACTCAAAGTAAAAACCTAGAAAATGAAAACAGAATCAGACAAGCATAGAAGGTCTAGTCACAATAGCAATATTCAAAAATTTTGCAACTTTCTTGGTAACTGAGCTATTTGAGCCATCAAACAGAATGGACAGAAGAAACTCTAAGGATCGTCCAAGAAAAGTCTGGGTGATTGGATGTATTAGGTTTTCTCTAGCTCCTCAATAAAAGCTGCAATTAAAAAGGACATGCACAACAGTTTCCACCTCCTCATTATTACAGGGGCAACACCTATTTTCCATTGGGATTTTACTGTACAGTATCTACCATCCAAAAGTTTGGAGGGTAGAACATTAAATCGAGCCAAGGAAAATGCTCTCCTATATTTTGGAATAGATAACCAATCTAAATAGAGCATCGCATTTGAAGAGTAAAGGTCTGACAGACCCAGCGACAAGGGGGAGTATGGGCCCTGGGCCACTGCGTGGAGCTCTTGAAAGTTGATGTCAATTAATCTCTGCTTAACAAGAAATTTAGCTTTCTCCCAGGGCATGGATAACAAGTAGGAGGGTGATAGCCCGGCTTAGACAACCTTTTCCACCACTACTTTATTCCAAGCAGACACATGGGAATCTAACATCACCTGGAATGCAAAAGAGTTAAGCTTAAGCAAAGCAGCAGTGAAGCCAAAAGTGAATAGAATGTATCCAAGCCAGACAGCCGAGAGAATTATGGCCAGCTTCTAGACAGAGGACAGCACTAGCCACACACTTGGGCACGCCAAATATAGCTCTTAGAAAGTAGGATTGAATGCTTTCAAGAGAGTCTTTAAGGCTAGGGAACCAGATATGGGCTCTGAAAAGAATCTGAGATAATATTTTGGCTTGAAAAACACAGATAGCAGCTGGGATAAAATTCCCGCCTTTAGTAAAAAAGAACCATAATATAGCACCCAGATTTTGATCGGCTTTAACCTTTGCACGTCTCACCTGCACTCTCCAGCTTGTCACCTTGTGAAACCAAATACCCAGATATTTGTAGGAGTTAACTTGATCAAGCCTGCTATTATCCATGATCCAAGAGTATCTAACCTTCCTCCTTGCAAATATCATAACTTTAGATTTGAAGTAGTTAATTGTTAAAAGATTTTTATTACAGAATCCAGATAATGATAGCTTGAGACCTACGGTAATCGTGTCTGCAAAATTAAAATGGCATCATCTGCCTAGAGGAGGATAAATATTCTTGTGGAGCAAATCTTAGGAGGGTAGGAGGCTATTGACCCTAGGTGAGTGGGAAGATCAGCCA
This sequence comes from Shinisaurus crocodilurus, assembly GCA_021292165.1. Taxonomy (NCBI): domain Eukaryota; kingdom Metazoa; phylum Chordata; class Lepidosauria; order Squamata; family Shinisauridae; genus Shinisaurus; species Shinisaurus crocodilurus. The sequence continues at coordinate 256,955,761 of CM037876.1, read as the reverse complement.
GGTACAGATTGAATAAAGTGGGAGCAAGAACATAGCCTTGTCTAACACCACGAGAGGAGAAAATCTCCTTAGAGAAATGGCCATAATTACTACAGTGCACCTGGGCAGATGTGTTTTGATGTAGAGTACGGATTAGAAACAATAACCTCCTATCTATAGAGAGCTGTTCCAGTTTGCTCCAAAGGAGATCATGGGATATGGTATCAAAAGCAGACTTTACATCAATCAAAGCAGTGAATAATTTGCCTCCTTTTGGGATGGAATATTTGTGTATTAAATGGGACAGAACCAAACAATCAAAAGTAGAGTGGCCAGATTTAAACCCAATTTGCTCCTCCCCTAAGATATCATGTTCATTGATCCAGGCTTTCAATTTAAAGCACAAATAATTTGTATAAACTTTCCCCACTATCGAAAGCAAACTTATAGGCCGCCGATGGTTATTTGGGTCACCTTTAGGCCCTTTCTTATGTACTGGTATGATAAAAGCCTTTAATCAGATCCCAGGGATTACACCAGATTTGTTTATTAGGGAAAAAAGAGTAGCTAATAGAGGGGCCCACCAACTGAAGTTATACTTCAGAAGCTCAGACGGGATACTGTCAGGTCCCAGAGCCTTGCCTGGTTTTAATTGGAGTAACAGTTCCTCTACGCTGCTAGACTCAACTGAAGGCCAGACTCAGGGATGTCAGATGTTAAATAAGGGGTGGAGTTAGAAACAAAAAAATTGGGGCTATTAAAAATTGAACGGAAATGGTCTTCCCAAACGTTGGCTGGGATATGGCAATCAGGAGATCCAGTACTGTGACTTAAAGCACCAGAGACTAATTTCCGAAAGGTTCTGGAGTTATGGGTAAGGGATGCTGAAATTAACATCTGCCAAGATTCTTTAACAGCCTCTCTTTTTTTCCGCACAAAGAGATTCTTGAATTCTTTCTTTAACTCGTAATAAGAATTGAGGTACTTGACGTTCGTTGTTTACACAATAGAAACTATACACAGAATGGATTCTCCTCTGAAGACCGGCACACTCCATCAAACCAACTTTTTGAGGGTTTTAAATGGTTCGAAGGGCAAACAGTACTTTGAAGATGAGCATGAATATTTTTAATTACCGACTCAACATTTAGGATACCCTCCTCAGGGGAAGTATCAACAGTAATTTGTCTGAGAGCAGCTATTGTGCGAGGGGAGTCGATAAACCTGTGAAAAGCCTTGACTGTAGACCTAGACCATTTAATCTTTTTGGAGCTACCAGAAATAAAAAGGTTGCAAGGGAGGTGTTGTAAACTTAGCTTAATAGCGCTAGGAATCGCAAAAGATTCGCGGACATCCCTAAGTGCTGTCATAAAGTTAAAACTAGAAAAATGTGTTTGGGTATATACTTCTTTGCACTGTAACAAAATACGTTTCAAATGCATTTTCATATGTATGTATTTTGTATATAGTGTATGCTCAGCCAATTATTAGCAAAGCCAGGCCGGATCTGCTGAAAAGTCATTTTATTCCAACACTGGAAAAACTAAAGAAGAAAGCCATAAAGATAGTGATGGAGGAGGAACAACTGAAAGCAGACAGTAAAACTGATACCCAAGAAGCAGAACTCCTCATTCTAGATGAATTTGCAGTTCTTTGCCGAGACCTTTATGCTTTTTATCCTATGTTGATCCGTTACGTAGACAACAACAGGTAGGTGAATAAAAAATATATTAAATTGATTATTTATTTATTTATTTATTTATTTACTCTGTCTCAGTCTGTCCCAAAGTGTTTCTTTTGTCCCTTACATTAGCCTTCCCCTTAGTTCGGGATGTCATCTCCTCAAAACTCTGATGACTAATACTCAACAAAGATCTCCAGTTCTTCTTCGTGGTCTCTGTGCATCACACACATATGAGTTCTCTGCGACTGCGCTGAGATTGTTTCCGGAAAAATTCTATAACTGAAGAAAATTGGGCGGGAGCCCCTCCACCATCGCGTGTGCTCCTTAGTGCGGCTCCCGCCCGTTACCTCAGTTCCTCTTCGACTACTATTGCAACGAGTCGTTTTGGGATATCTCTCTCTCTCTCTCTCTCTCTCTCTCGAGATTTCCTTCAGCTGAGCTAGATCTTTTTCTCTTCCAATTTCTTTGTATTCTTCATTGTCTATCTATTTTAACTTTGTTTCTCCTTTCTATTTAAAACAAAAACAAAAAAAAATCATTACTATCTCCTCATCTCTCCCCCATTCTTGTCCCTCTTCGAAAACCTTTATTTTTTTAACTATGCCTCCTAAGGCACCCTTTCGAAAGTGTGTGCAGTGTGGGACTAAAATCCCACCCGCTGATAGGCATTCATTGTGCCTGGTGTGTCTTGGGCAGTCTCATGTCATGGAGACTTGCCCGCATTGTCACGCTTTCACAAAGCAGGCCCCTGAAAACACCACGCAACTAAATTGAGAGCCCTCCTGTGGGAGCAGTCTCTCTCGGCGGTGTCTCTTACTCCAGAGGAGAGGCCTGGGGGCTCCCGGCCACGCACATCTCCAACGCACACCCAAACTTCGGAGGCTGTGCAGAAAATAGAAATCTTCTAAGCCGCAAGAGGACTATGCAGAGAGGAAACTTGCAAAAAAGGCCCGAAAAACTAAGGCAGAGTTTTATAAGAAAGAGAAAGCGGCTAAAAAGAAAAAGGATAAAGAGCATTCTTCGTGCTCCCCAGCTTTAACTGCCTCTGGCCAAGTGGCCCTGACTTTGGCTGTGCCGGCAGAAAAGCATACTCAAGCAATGGAGTCAGAACCCCGTTGATCTCCATTAGCCTTGACATCAAGTCACCGAGAGGGAGAGACCCAATCAAAATCCCCATTAAGGGTGTTGGCATCAGTAGCGGCAACATCGTTGTCTGAAGGAGAGATTGTTGAATGTCCTGCTCTCCAACAACTTGAGAGACAGTTGATTCCAATGGATCGATCTCAATCGAGATCCAGAGAATCTCGTCGCAGAGTGTCTACCTCACCGAGGTACTACAGTAGAGTGGAATGGCTGGAATCAGTGTCTCATCGATCTCGATCTCCTTGGTATCGAGAACATTCAGTCCTGTCTATGGCGTCGACATCGTATTATTCACGATACCAATATGAGGGCCTGCGTCGGTGATCTTCCTACTATTCAAGGTCTCCTTCACGCTTGGTCTCAACTTCGCCAAATGAGATTGCCTTTGCCGCCAACAGTGCCAAATCCGGCGATAGAGCAGCAGGACTAGGCAACAAATGTACAACCTGGAACCTCCAGCTTGATGGTTCAAAGACCAGCCTTGGTGCCTATTCCTCCTTCGGCTCCTGTCTGTGCAGAAACTTTGTCAGACTCTCACTATACCACTGACACTGAGTTTGTTATTTCCTCAGCGCATTCCACATCTCCAGATGCGCAGGTGGAATCCAAGGCCGCAATCTCCCCTTCTGCTGAAGACCTGGGGAGTTTTGCAGAACATATAGCCAGAATGGTGAAATCGTTAGGAGTCGAGTCGAAACCCGAGGAGCCTAAAGTGAAGGACCCGATCTTTGATATCATACGTACAACGCAAACATCACAGACACTGATTCCATTCTTACCTACTCTACTAGAGACGGTTCAAGAGACGTGGAAAGCTCTAGCGACCACTCAACCAACGGCCCAGAAGCTTGAAGCCATGTATAAAGTGTGGGAAGAGAACGCGAAATTTCTTTTTTCTCATCCAGCCCCGAACTCGATAATAGTACAATCTTCCCAGTCTCGGGGGGGGGGGGGAACACACACACAACATAACACCACAGCAGATAAGGAAGGGAAGCGCTTAGATTCCTACGACCGTAGGATCTATTCATTGAGTTTGTTGGGTCTAAAAATGTCCAACTATCAAGCGATGATGGCAAGATACCGAATGTTCATCACAGAAAAATTGGGTGATTTCTGTGATTACTTGCCAGATGAGAAAAGAGAATTGGCTCATGTCTTCCGGAAGGAGGCGACTAGCATGGCTGCACTGCAAATGAACACCACCCGACATCAGGTGGATAGTCATGCGAGGTCGATGATCTCGTGGCATTGCGAAGACATGCATGGTTGCATTCCACCAACCTGACTCTGGATGCAAGATCAGAAATTGAGGACCTCCCCTTCGATGGAGAGGGTGAGTTTAACACAGGGGTCTTCAAACTACGGCCCATGGGCCGGATCCGGGCCGGCATGCCCTTCCATCCGGCCCGGTGGCCGATCTAGGGTCCGTGTGGTAGGCCCGAACTGGGCCCGCCCGTGTCCGCGCACCTCCCAGGTCGGACCAAAGAGCCTCTCCCCCCAGGTGCTCTCTCCTCTCAGGACAAGCAGGCTGGGTGGCCGGTACAGGAGCCAAGGTGGGCCTCACCACCAGCCTTTCCTTTTCCGTGCCTCCAAGAGCTGCTGCTTCCGTGTCCTGTCCCCACCCCCACCCCATCCTCAGCCTCGCGAGGTTGCCAATAGTAGTTCTTTGCTCTCCGCTGGTCCCGTCGCATCACTTCCGGCGCAGCGGAAGTGACGCGACGGGACCCTGCTCAGGTGCGTCCATCCTGGACCCCGCCCGTGCTGTTTTTCAAAACTGAGCGCGGGCGGAGTCCAGGATGGACGCGCGGGGGCGGTGGGGGCGGCGGACTCGGGCGGTGGCGGAGGCCAGGTAGGACAGCGGCGGGGATGAAGGCAGGAAGCAGTGGGTGGGTGGGTGGCAGGAAGCGGTGGGGGCGGGGGCAGGGGGGCTTTACCTCATCCGCCTCGCTGCCCGCTGGTCCCATCGCGTCACTTCCAGCACGGCGGAAGTGACGCGACGGGACCCTGCTCCATTGCATCTATCCTGGACCCCGCCCGCGCTGTTTTTCAAAACTGAGCGCGGGCGGAGTCCAGGATGGACACGATGGAGCAGCGCCGGCGGCAGGCGGACTCGGGCGGTGGCGGAGGCCAGGTAGGACGGCGGTGGGGATGAAGGCAGGAAGCGGTGGGTGGGTGGGCGGCAGGAAGCAGTGGGGGTGGGGCGGGCGGCGGGTTACGGTGGGGGCGGGGGTAGGGGGCTTTACCTCATCCGCCTCGCCGCCCGCTGGTCCTGTCGCGTCATTTCCAGCACGGCGGAAGTGACGCGACAGGACCCTGCTCCGTCACGTCTATCCTGGACCCCGCCCGCGCTGTTTTTCAAAACTGAGCGTGGGCGGAGTCCGGGATGGACGCGACGGAGCGGCGGCGGACTCGGGCGGTGGCGGAGGCCAGGTAGGACGGCGGCGGGGATGAAGGCGGGAAGTGGTGGGCGGGCGGCGGGTTACGGTGGGGGCGGGGGCGGGCTTACCTCATCCGCCTCGTTGCCCGCTGGTCCCGTTGCGTCACTTCCAGCACGGCGGAAGTGACGCGACGGGACCCTGCTCCGTCGCGTCTATCCTGGACCCCCCCCGCGCTGTTTTTCAAAACTGAGCGCGGGCGGAGTCCAGGATGGACGCGACGTAGCTGCGGCGGCCTCGAGCAGAGGCTGTGGCGGAGGCACCGGCAGCAGCAGCAGCGCGCAGGGGACCAGGTAGGATGGCAGCGGCGGCGGGGTTATGGCGGCGGGGGGGTCCTACAGTGGCGGCAGCAGCGGGGGGCAGCAGCGGGGGGCGGTGCGGGGGGCGGGGGGTCCTGCAGCGGCGGCAGTGGGGGATGGCATGGGGGGTCCTGCGGCGGCGGCAGTGGGGGCGGCGGGGGGGTCCTGCACCGGCGGCAGGGGGGCAGCATGAAGGAGGCGGCACAGGGGAGTCCCAGTGAGTCCGGGCCCCCAACAGGCTGAGGGACAATGAACTGGCCCCCCGTGTAAAAAGTTTGAGGACCCCTGGTTTAACACATCCACAGATGACTCTCTGGACTCAGTACAGAAGGCACTGACAAATGCCAAGAAAATGGGACTGGGTCACGTACCTCAACAACAGGCTTACAAGCTGAGATGCTGGACCAGATTCCCATATTCTTCAACGCCATACCCATCTTCATGGCCGTTTAGAGAGGGTAACTGTCGACCTCGTGCCCAGCAGCCCCAGGCACCGCAACGCTCATTTAATCAGCAACGGTACCAGGGCTCCACAAGAGGAGGCGACTTTAGGAAATGGCGTCTTTGACTTCCCTACTTGCCCGATCACTATCGCTCCACCATCACAAACAAAAATCTTCAGCTCCTGCCTGTGTCGACACCATCAATCCTGGCAAAACATCACAATGGATCGGTGGGAGATATCATCATAAATGGCTACCAGATTGAGTTCCGAGTCCTCCCTCCTTTTCTCGGTATCAAGACCACTCAGCCAACACCAGTGCTCTCAGAGGAAGTGTCATCTCTCCTTCAAAAGGGAGCAATACAACCAGTTCCCAAAGGAAACCTGGAAGACGGTCTTTATTCCAGGTACTTTACAGTACTGAAAAAAGACGGAGGACTCAGGCTGATCTAAGTTGAACCTTCGGACTGTCAACCTCTTCATTTCACCCAAGAGGTTCCGCATGGTCACACTCCAATCGATCTTACCTCTACTCCGCAAGACCGATTGGTTTGTATCCATTGACCTCAAGGATGCGTATTTCCACATCGCAATCCACGAGGACATCAGAAATACCTTCGGTTTCGAGTTAGAGAAGATACTTACCAGTTTGTAGTTCTACCGTTCGGCCTCTCCACTGCACCGAGGGTATTCACGGAGGGCATGGCTGTTGTGTGCGCCAATCTTTGGGCAAATGGCATCACCATCTATCCCTATCCCGACAACTGGCTAGTAGTAGCATCATCAGAGCTCGAGTTTCGACAGGCACTGGAGGAAACTATCTGCTGGACGATTTGGGACTCTGCTTGAACTCGAAGAAGTCAGTTCTTCAACCTGTAAGAGAGATTCAGTTCATTGGAGCAAAACTCAATGTGATAGATGGTCGGGCATATCTACCAAAAGACAGAGTAACAAAGATTCTTACCTTGACAAAGAAAATCTTCAATTTAAAAATTTGTACTGCTCACATTGTCCAACGCCTACTAGGACACATGGCATCGACGATAGCAGTCGTCCAGTATGCAAGACTTCACATGTGACTGCTACAAAATTGGTTCATAAGGAATTTTCAACCAGAGAAAGACAAACCTTCCCTGCATCTAAAAATGCCACACAAGATCAGGGAATTATTGAGATGGTGGATGCAAGAAGCAAACCTTGTAAGAGGCATGCCTTTTCATCCACCGATACCGACGCGTATGCTAACAATGGGTGCATCGCTGTTAGGATGGGGTGCCCACTCCAACGAGCATGCTGTACACAAGGCACCTGGACAACCAAAGAGTTTTCTATGCACATCAGCTGGCTGGAGCTGATGGCGGTGTGGCAAGCTCTAAAAGCTTTGGAACATCATCTTACAGGTTGTCACATTCAGATAGCATCCGACAACATGACAGTTGCCGTGTATCTAAACAAAGAGGGAGGCACGAGATCGACGTGCCTAACATGTCTAACATTGCAGGTTTACGAATGGGCAATAACTCGACGGATGTCATTCGTAGCGATCCATATCACAGGAAAATCCAATGTTCTTGCAGACACACTAAGCAGAGTGTCAATACAATCACACGAATGGCACCTAAATCGAGTTCTCCACACGCTCTTTCAACAATGGGGCCAACCAAGAATAGACTTATTTGCCACCAGCAAAAATGCAGCTTGCCCTGTTCTGCAGCAGAGCAGCCTCGGATCCAATGTTGCTAACCGACGCATTCATGATGAATTGGAGTGGGGACTTTTTTTTATCTTTTCCCCCCAATTCCACTTTTGACTCGAGTGATAGCAAAGATCTCTCACAACAGCACGAACTGCATACTGATATCCCCATGGTGGCCTCAGCAGCCTTGGTTCACTCACCTCCTCAGTCTTTCTCACAGTGAATACCTTCCATTACCACTTCAAAGGAATTTGCTAACCCAACATCAAGGCAAAGTAATGCACTCAGATCTGCAATCACTGGACCTGATGGCTTGGAGGATCAGATAATGCAGGAGGCAGACCTTTCTTCCACTGTTAAGGAAGACAACTTAAGGAAGTTGTCAATAACAAATCCTGTCAAACTAATCTGATCTCATTTTTTGATCGGGTAACCTCCCTTGTGGACTGTGGGAATGCTGTGGACATCATATATCTGGACTTCAGCAAAGCTTTCGACAAAGTGCCTCATGATATCCTGATTAGCAAGCTAGCTAAAAGTGGGCTGGATGGAACAACTATCAGGTGGATCCACAATTGGTTACAGAATCGGACTCAAAGAGTGCTTATCAATGGTACCTTCTCAAACTGGGGAGAGGTAACAAGTGGGGTACCACAGGGCTCGGTCCTGGGCCCAGTGCTCTTCAACATTTTTATTAATGACTTGGATGAGGAGGTGCAAGGAATGCTTATCAAATTTGCAGATGACACAAAGTTGGGTGGAACAGCTAATACTCTGGAAGACAGAAACAAAATTCAAAGCGATCTCGATAGGCTGGAGCGCTGGGCCGAAAACAACAGAATGAAATTTAATAGGGATAAATGCCAAGTGCTGCACCTAGGGAAAGGAAACCAAATGCAGAATTACAGAATGGGGGACACTCGGCTCAACAATACTACAAGTGAGAAGGATCTTGGATTTGTTGTAGATCACAAACTGAATATGAGATGCGATGTGGCTGCAAAGAAGGCAAATGCTATTTTGGGCTGCATTAATAGAAGTATAGCTTCCAAATCGCGTGAAGTGATAATTCCCCTCTACTCAGTACTGGTTAGGCCTCATCTTGAGTACTGCGTCCAGTTCTGGGCACCACACTTTAAGAAGGATGTAGACAAGACAAACTGGAGAGGGTTCAGAGGAGGGCAACAAGGATGATAAAGGGACTGGAAACAAGGCCCTATGAGGAGAGACTGGAAGAACTGGGCATGTTTAGCCTTCAGGGGAGATATGATAGCACTCTTCCAGTACTTGAAGGGTTGTCACACAAGAGAGCCAGGATCTCTTCTCAATCATCCCAGTTTGTAGGACACGGAATAATGGGTTCAAGTTACAGGAACCCAGATTCCACCTGAACATCAGGGGGGAAATCCTGACTGTTAGAGCAATAAGACAATGGAAACAATTACCTAGGGAGGTGGTGAGCTCTCCCACTCTGAAGGCATTCAAGGTGAAGCTGGACGGCCATCTGTCAGGGATGCTTTGACCTGGATTCCTGCATTGAGCAGGGGGTTGGACTCGATGGCCTTGTAGGCCCCTTCCAACTCTACTTTTCTATGATTCTATGATTCTAAGTCCTGTTAGCACCTAGGAAACCATCGACATGGATGTCATATGCACGAAAATGGTCTTCGTTTACTAATTTCGTGACTGCCATGCACAAGGATCCGAATGTATGTTCCATATCAGTTATTCTGGATTTCCTGCATTCCTTGATGGTTCGTGGACTAAAATTCTCCTCCATCAAAGTGTATTTGGCTACAATATCAATGTACAGAACAACATCGTCTAAAGGATCGATATTTACAGACCCATTTGTAAAGCAGTTCTTTAAAGGTATCAAAAACCTAAGACCTCCAGTTTGAGGCTTAGTGCCAGGGTGGGTTCTTCTGCTGGTTTTGAAGGCTCTCACAAAAGCACCATTTGAGCCGATGGCGACAGTGGACTTAAGATTGCTTTAGTTTAAAACATTTTCCTAGTAGCAATAACTTTAGCCAGAAGGACCAGTGAACTGTGTGCCCTAAGGATTGGTCCTCCATATACCACTTTTCACCGTGACAAAGTTGTCCTTCGGGCAGACATACAATTCTTACCAAAAGTAGTTTCAGTATTTCATTTAGGATAGGACATTGTTCTTCCTGCTTTTTTTCCGTCTCCATCTCACCTATTGAAAGAACACTATATGGTCTCGATGTCCGCCGGGCACTTGCCTTCTATAAAGCCCATACGGAATCGATTAGGAAGACTCAACAACTCTTCATCTGTTATGGGCCTCCCAAAGACTATGATCCTGGATTGTGGACATCATTAAGCTAGCATATCAACTTGCTAATCGCAGCTTGCCAGGTTCCATGAGAGCTCATTCTACCAGGGTTCTCTTGACGTCGACAGCATTCGGGAGAGGAGTCCCTTTGCCAGACTTATGCTGGGCGGTGACTTGGTCTTCTCTTTTGACGTTCATTCGTCACTACCGCCTCGATGTTCGTGCCAGGGCACAGAACGCATTCGGGAGAGCGGTTCTTTCATCGATAACTCAGTGACCACCAACACTGACCCACCTCCGGTAAGTCAGCTTGCTACTCTACCCATATATGTGTGATGCACAGAGACCACGAAGGACAGGTTGCTTACCTGTAACTGTAGTTCTTCGAGTGGTCATCTGTGCATTCACACAACCCGCCCTCCTTCCCCACTCAGTGTCTACATCGAGTTCGATGGATATTCCGATGGAGGTTGGATGTCGACTGTATTTCTTCTCGATCTCGAGACAGACATCGAGGTCGAGATAGGCATCGATGTCGAAAATTGTAAAAAAAAAATTATGAGGGTTCTGAGGGTCACAATAGGCAGTCTCAGGGAACTGAGGTAATGGGCAGGAGGCGTGCTAAGGAGCACGTGCGATGGGGGAGGGGCTCCCCCCCAATTTTCCTTAGCTATAGAATTTTTCCCGAAACGATCTCAGCGCAGGTGCAGAGAACCCATACGTGTGTGAATGCACAGATGACCACTCGAAGAACTACAGTTATAGGTAAGCAACCTGTCCTTATCTTCCAACCATTAACTTCCATCAGCCACCTACTTTGGGCCATTAACAACCAATCCACGTAACAAAGGAATGGCTAACCAGCAGCCATAATATAGTCACCTAGTCTAACCTCTAGAGCATTCTTTCAAGAATGCTTATCTTCTTTCATCCTCCTTTTGAAACCCTATCAGCCTAAAATTGTACCGTTGTACATGTGGGGTTATATGAAATAATATTATGATTGAGTTAGATTTCCTTCCATTATAGCAGACTGAAACTTACCAAAGGTTTCACCATCTTTATGTTCCGAACACTTGATACATGATAAGAGTAGATAAATCAACAGAGTGGTTTAGGAGGTAATATGAAAAATTACAGTTGAGGTGAAAATGCCTCCCCACTTTTGTAAGTCTATTCTCATAGCATCATTTCAGGGGCATTTTTGAAGAGAGGGGTAGTTGCCAGACCACTTGTTGGGGTGCCTGTGTAGCACAAACACCAGCAGCCCATCATGGGTTATCTTACCCATGAGGAGGGGCAGCACATGCCAGCTGCCATTATGAATATGCAAGCCCCAGCTGGGGGTTGCCGTGGCTTGTAGTGTTGTCCTAACCCAGGCGGTGGGGGATATTTGAGGGTTAAACAACCCTCGCATAACCCTAAAACAGACTGGCTGGGTTCAGACAGCACAATAACCCACACTCTAAGGTAGAGTATGGGTTGAGTGTGGGTTGTTGTTGAACCATGGGTGGTTGTTGAAATGTGGATTATCATGTTGTGTGAACCCAGCTGCACTAACAAGCCATGTCTTGTTAACCACAGAAACAACCCATGAGGAGAACCCATGGTTTGTTGTTGGACTGTGAACTGTGGATTGTTCACCATGGTTTGTTATCTCGGCTGAGGTAAGACAACACATAACCCACATTTCAACAACAACCCATGGTTCAACGTCAACCCGCACACAACCCATACTCAACCCTTGAGTGTGAGTTAGCATGTTGTCTGAACCCAGTCACCCTGGGTTATGCAAGGGTTTTTAAACCCTCAAATAACCTTGACCATCTAGGTTCATATGTCTCAATAAGCCACAGCAACCCCCAGCCGGGGCTTGCATATTCATAATAGTAGATGGCACACACCGCAGTGACTGAAGAATTGTTATTGATTAACATATGGCGGACTGCCGTGTCAACCAATCCAGGTCATTGTGTCCAAGGGAAAGAAAAAAGGAAGGCAGGCTCTGCTTCTGCCACTTTGGAAGACACACACACACACACACACACTGTAACCATTTCCTCCTGTCCTCTTCAGAAATGCTGACTTTTTGTCTCCCACTTATCACTTCCCCAATTCTCCCCTACCTCAAAATGGCCAAACTATGATTCAGCATTATGAAAAAGTAAAATAGTTTCTGCATTTATCCTTAAAATGCAAACAAAAATCTATTTTTCTTTTAAAGCATCATTTGCCTCTGTGAATTATTAGCTTACCATAACAGTGTTGAAAAATCAGGATTCAGATGATGTGTAATTCAAATAATAGAGTCCCCTTATCTTTGGAGCCATAGACAAGCAAATAGTGTTTGTCTAGGCTATGCAAGTCAAGGTCACTTCATGGATCAACAAACAGTCAGTGTTAACTAAAGCCAGCAAGTGGAAACTTTGATAGCTTTGACACCTGACACAAGGAAGAATAGAGTGCTTTCTTGAAAAAATCAATAAAGAATAGGGCAAAGAGAACATTATCAAGCTTCACTAAATTTAGGTTAGGCAGGGAAAGGACCATGTGAGTGATTGCCTTAACATCAGCTTTAATTCTGTGAAGCACTGTATAAACAGAAGAATTCAGGATGTTCAGATACATGATGACAGTATACAGAGGAAACAGCCAAAAAAGGCACTTTAATTCAGTCTTATAGTTCTCAGCCTTCTAATGCAGCGTACCCTCTAAATTTTACAATTCAGAATATTTTAATGTTATGAAACAAGTGTCTAAAGTTGTTTAATAGGAAAAATCAGCAATGCTCATTAAAGTAGAAAATCATTCTCTGACCTTGAAAGCCCCGAAATGCCCCAAGGCAGTTTAAGCCATTCATTTGCTAACATCAATGAGCATGCACACATATTGAAAAACATATTCTTAAGCAATATGAACTAATAACTAACTGATGAAATGTTAGTCTAATCAGCTTATTCTTATTTTGTTTTTCTGTTTAGATCAAACTGGCTTAAAAAACCAGATGCAGATTCTGATGAACTTTTCCGAATGGTAGCTGAGGTTTTCATCCTCTGGTGTAAATCACATGTAAGATAAGGTTTCACATTTCATTTTTATAACATGCATATTTACAGATATGAATATCATCAACCTTTTACATAAATGCTGAACAGCCACATTTAACTGGGTATTTCTTTCAGAATTTCAAGAGAGAAGAACAAAATTTTGTGATTCAGAATGAAATCAACAATTTGGCATTTTTAACAGGAGACAACAAGAGTAAGATTTCAAAAGTAAGGGAAAAATAGTATTTAGATTGGTCCAGATGTATTATATTCAATGTGTTATACTTTGGAACAATACCTTTAACCATATTCAACCTGCATTTCATTGCTGATGAATTGAGCAGTTACTTCTTAAAGTAAAAGTCAGTTCTACGTACCACATTTTATGCTGTAAATGCTCTGATTTAATATGTCACTGCAGCCTTTGCAAAACAGCACCAAAGATTAATTATATTGTAAGATTTTAGATGTATCAGTACACTTTTCATAATTCAAATACAGTATTGCAGGGAAAACATTATAGTATGAATTGAATTTGTCTTTGTCTTTGTCTTTGTTTTCACTGTAGTGAAACAAGATGAGCCTAGCACTTCCATTTACCCCTGTTTCTAACAGTATAGCTTATTTATATAAAGAAGCTGGAGACTCAACAACTCATAGGAATATCTACATTATTAGAACATGTCCACTTGACCTAGAAAGCTGAAGTTTGGTGCACACATAGCCCAAGATATCATGATCCCTAGAAAAATCTGAGAATATAATATTTGTATAAAAATAATTGGAGATGGTAAAACTTCTCCCTTTGTTAAGTTTGAGGTTACATGTGAGAAGGAGGATCTAAGTCCATTCTTATTGAGATAGTCATGGATATTTATTAGGAAGAGGCTTACATAAAAAATCATAAATCACTTTCAGTTGAAGGAAGGGAAGGGCTGAAAAAATGAGGATAAGAAAGATGATAAATATTAAAATGTAGGGTGCAGAGCTTATAGAAGAGATTTGAAATTATTGCCTTGGAGCCTTTGACAGGAATGTAGTTTTTCTTTCTTGGACGCTGGTTCATTAAGCCTTTTATAGCTGTCTGGAGCAAGCAGGTCTGAAAACCATAGTCATGTATCAGTAATCTAGGATATCTCTTTTGAGGGCAGGGTATGAGTGAATATGTCCAGCTCTCTAGAATCTGATCTTTTGGTTGCCAATTTTGGGCATCTTAAAATCAATCTGATTTGATATTCTGGGGTGTAGAACTAAATTCCAGGATATGCATTCATTAAGGGTACTATTGTTCTCTTTGGTCTCTCATTTGAAATGAGAAACTTGCAATGAACCCCAGATAAGTACATTTCAACATTATTTCAGTATTGGCTAGAAATATGAAAGTTGGTATACCCCTAGTCCAAAATGCACAGATCACAAGTATACAAACAGAAATATTTACAGCTAAGGTTGAAGGCTTGAGGCACTGGTCTTGATCCAGCTGACATTAGTTGTGACTAAGGCTTTATTTTTGTGCACACTTACCTGGGAGTAAACCCCAATGAACATAGTGGGATTTACCAGTAAATCCTGCATAGGATTGAGCTACATGACTGCAATCCTATGCACATTTACTAGGGAGTACAACCCACTGAAATCACTGGAACTTACTTTCCTGTAAACACGGATAGGATTGTCCTGCAATTCCCATTGAAATCAATGCAATGACTTAGTTGTATTAATTGGGGCTTACTTCAAGTAAATATGCATAGGACTGTAGTCTACGTTGTGATACACTTTAGCTGGATTAGGGTTTACAATAGATTATGTCATAAGAGAGGCCAGCGCTCAAGCACAGAGTAAGCCAAACCACAGTTAGGATAACATATGGGCTGTGTGAGTTCTGTTCCTCCTTCACAGAATTGAACCAGGTTTGGTTTGGAGGAGGGTAGACTTGTGGTAACAGGTTGGAATTTGAGCCTACACTTGTAAAATGCAAGCTTCATTTAGCAGTCTAAGTATATATTATCTTAGTGCTTTCAACTGACAGCATTTATCTGTGATATATTAATTTTGGTAACATCCAAATATGAAGATGCCTGCAAAATTAATAATTCATATTAAAAATACATACATAATTGTTTAGTGTTTACTGACATTAGAAGAGAAGGGCGTCTACAAACTATAAAAATGAATAGAGGGACTTTGATTGCCAGAGACAGCCCAAGAAGGTTTGGTGCCTGAAGCAGCCCTTGTAACAGTAAAAACAAAACAAAACACATACACATCATAATAAACCAACAGCATAATCATGTGCATCTCTACTCAGAAGTAAGCCCCAGTAATGTCAATGGGAAATACTCTCAGGTAAGTATGTATCAGATTGCAGGCTAAATAGCTGATAACTTCCACTTGAGGCAAACTGCCTTACCGTGTTTAATAGTAGGACTGGCCCTGTTGATAGCTATAACTACTCCAGAACTAAGAACCCAGAGAAACATAAAGTTTTAAAGTGTTTGCATTTCAGATTTCATATGTGGCCACCTCTATATTCAAGTTGAAAATTATAACAGATGTGTACGTATATGCATGAATATCTAGATTTACATAGAGATCTTTTGATGGAGGTTTTTAAATATATATATAAATAGAAGCAATAGAATAAATTAAGCAACTTCAGTGCATATGTGGAGCAGAACACACTGAGGCTTTCAACTTCAGAAATCCCCTTCATGAAGCAAAATAGGATAGGCTGTCACATGGGGAGGCTTTGGGTCGTATCTCTGCATGAATAGCTATCCTTCTGTAGATATGTCACATAGATATGTGTGTATACATATGGGAAATATAGTACAAAACTTTTGTAATGTATGATCACAAATAAGTACTGTCTTATCTATAAATGAACCCTTTTTATTCCACATCTGAGATATGTTTTCAGATATTCTGGACTTCTTGGTCACTTAAACATATAAATGTTAAAGAATTATACATTATACTGACAAGTAGCTAAGACTTTTCCAAGCATGCAATGTTGACTTGCTGAGAATTATTATTAAAAGCATTTAAAGCAAATATAGTACTCTTAAAAAGTACAATTATATGTATCTCCGGTTGCTTGCTTAATTAATTTTTAAAATAACAATTCACTTTATACTTTTGCTTTCTGTTGTTAAGCCAGTTTCCCATTGTTAAATCTTTCCTTGTTCAAACTCCTACATGTTGGATAGTGTTAAATCAATTTAATTCATTTTTATTGCATTATGTTAAATGGAAAGTATCAAATTCCCTTTTTCTTATTCATGAAAAGTTATCAAACTGGTGTGTGTGTGTGTGTGTGTGTGTGTGTGTACACCAGAATTTCTTTCATTATGTAACAATACTGAAGTATCTTATTTATTTATTTAAAACATTTATATACCACTCCACATCTAAACAGATTCTGGAGCAGTGAACAATAAAAGATAAAAGGAATAGAATACAATATTAACAGTTATTTTAAAAACAGAGTAACAAAAAAACCTTGGCTGGTCAATCAGGGAAGGCTTGTTGAAGTAAAAATGTTTTCAGCAGGCGCCAGGGAAAAAAAAACAATGTTGGTGCCTGCCTAGCATCCAGAGGGAGAGACTTCCACACAGATAGAGCTACCGCACGGAAGGCTTTACTCTAGGCAGATTCCAACCAGGCCATAGTGCCATGTGGAACCACCAGGAGCGCCTGAATCTGATGACTTCAGTGGATGAAGACCTCATCTTCATCCAATGGGGGGAAAACAGTCATCATATGTTTGCTGCTTTCAGTATCTCTGGCCCAGTTTGCATGTTAACAACCCAGGGTTTTTTTAAACCCTGGGCTGTTGTGCATGAGGCAGCGTGCTGGTGCATGCTGTCCCATAGCTCCTGCTGCAAGCAGGAGTGACATAGGGGGTCCCCAACCTTTTTGGGTCAGTGGCACTGTAGCGAACAGGACCCCTCCTCCAACCTCACACCCTTAAGTGTACTTCACTCTCACTAAGTGCCACCTTGTATCAGGGATGTTGAAGAGTCCTTGGTCTCGAGTCACGAGTCGAGTCACGAGTCTTTGGACCCGAGTCTCGAGTCCGAGTCCGAGTCCGAGTCCTTGGTCCAAAATGGTGACTCACGAGTCCCGAGTCACTCCCAAAACTGACTCCACGAGTCCCTATTAAAATCAATGGGGTTTTCCCCCAACAAAATAAGGCTGCTTCAGATGTGTGGCTTAAATAAATTCTAGGCACAAGTGTGCCTTTTTATTTCAAAACTCTGCAACTGATTTTGGCAAGAACAGACCAGGCAGACAAACCCAAAATAACCAGGCAGGCAGAGGAGGCAGGGAACCCCAAAGCAGGCAGGCAGAGGCGTTTGTCTTGGACAATTCAAACTGTGGAACTGGTTAAGAAGAGACCAGGCAGGCAGAGGAGGTAGGGAACTCCAAACAGGCAGACAGGCAGTGCCCTTTGTCTTGGACAATTCAACTGTTGAACTGGTCAAGAAGAGACCAGGCAGGCAGAGGAGGCTGGGAACCCCAAACAGGCAGGCAGAGGCAGCCAAAACCAAGATATCTGACCCTAACCCTAACCCCCCACAACAACACATCAATCAAAATAAATCTCAACACATTGTTGGGGCTGCGCTCCTGGTAGCTGTCCATAGTGGCCGAGCAGCGGTGCGCCTCACTTCCATGCGCTCTTCACCGGTGATCACGCTCCTCTCCACTCCTTCTGGCACAGCCCAGGGATGTTGACGAGTCCTTGGTCTTGAGTCCCGAGTCCCATTAAAAATATTGGGACTCGAGTCAGACTCGAGTCAGAGGGGGGACTCAGTCCGACTCACGAGTCGAGTCCTCGAGTCCGAGTCCCCATCCCTGCCTTGTATTGGTCACTTCAAACTTTAAGTTGTCTTTTTTTCTCACACAGCTAAATGTGTCTCTCTAGAGCGCTGGTGAGAGCTCCATCTTCTTAAACTGTGTTATCCGATTATATGTCTTAGGTCTTATATGTAGCTGTTCACCCACATTTGTTTGTCTTTATTAAGAGCAGTTTGTTTTATCTGATTTCTTGAAGTAGGGTGCCCCTCCATTAAATCCATTCTTACTTTCCTGTCCACCAGTCAGACTCTGGAGACTTAGAACTTTGAATAAAACGATTGATTTATTGTTCTGACAAAGTCTCTAAACTGATATTCAACTTGGATTTTCAACGGTTACGTTCAAACTTGTTCTTTACTTAAGTTCAGGTTAAAGGTAGGCAGATGTTATGCAGTGCTTTTCTGTATCAACCTGGCTTGGTTACTTGAAGTTACAGTATCAGAAGACCAGGGAACTTAACTACCCCTCTCACTAGTCCAGAGCTTCACCTTCTTCCTCAGACAGAAGGTCCTTTGTTACGACAGATAATTCTGGGCGCTAGATTCCCTCTAACCCCACACTCTTACGAAAGGTTTAGGATCTTTGGCTGGGGTAAAACCTGCGCTGCTGGGGTGGAAAGTGTGCACTTTGCTCCTTTTATACTTAAACAAACCTACACACACACACATAGACTCTAGAAACAAAAGGGTGGTTTTATTGAAGAAGAATACAGAGTAGGTACAGCGTCTTACTTGTTGGTAAAGCAAACCTAGTGATGTCAGGCAGCAAAATATCCTTACGCTATGGTTCAAACACACCCTGTATTCTGGAGAGGAGAAAGAGTCCCTTTTGCCCTGACAAGCCTGAATAGGAAAAGGGGGGGGGGAGAGATTCCCGCCTAGAAGGATAGAAAAGCAAAGTCCCCGCTACTACCTGTCTGCTGTGATGAGGTTCCAGCTGTTCGCCCTGCAGTTCGCGTTCCAAGGTGACCCCTTCAGCTCCTTCTCCCGCCCCACCTTGCTAAAACCTCTTAGTTCTTATAGTCTCTTTCCCGCCTTTTTGGAGGGAATGAGAGCAGTGGGGGTGGTCTTTGCCCCACCCATGTCTTCCAACCCTGCTAACGACCTTACTCTTTGTATTTTGATAGCTCTTGATGGGTGTACAAAGGTTTGGGTCTTCTTGCTGATGGGACTGTCTTTGGAGTAAGCTTCTGGTGGTATTCGCCCAGTGGGGGGGGGGGGAGCCATATCTTTTCAGGAGAAATCCTCCTGTGTTTTAGGCGATATGCAATATTCAGGTCTTAATCAATGCAAGCCTGCCACTCATTTGCCTATGCATGCCTCTAGGCTTCACTCACTCTTCCATTCAAGCCTTCAGTCATGACCTTTTGCCTTCTGCCCTGCTGGGGAGGTGGGCAGGCTGCTTCTTTTCTCTTGAACCCTTGCTTACCCAACGCTTCTTATGAGGGCTGTGGACTTCCTTTTGGAAGTGTAGCCATAACCAAATGATCAGAACTATATCTCATCTTAACACCTTCACTCCCTAAGCGGAAACTCCTGTGAAGTGTTCTTCACTAACTCCTTCACGTTTGCTTTCTCACAACTTAATTACTAGTTTTTCTTGTCTGAACTCTTTTCTTCAGTACCACCTTTTCCCTAACTACTCTACTAACCTCCCACTCCCTCTCTCACTTCCAACCCACTCTCACACAACTGACAACCGCCCCCCCTCTAACTGCCAACTCCCTGGGGTTCTATGCTCTCTGCTTAAACCAATCAGAGCCTCTGGAATGCTCAGGTTGGCCCTCCCTGGGCTTCTGCCTGTCACTCCATCACAGGCACATTTGGAATTTTGAGAGAGTGTCACGGGTGCTCTCACAACATGGCTGCCATGAGGGGAGCTTGCCCATTTATAAAATGGCTGCCATGGTGGGCATGACCAGTCAGAAAACACCCATTTCCTAGAAGACAAACTGGTGAGACTAAAAGAAAAGAAAACTGCCAAGAACCTAAGTACAATGCAGAGGTGGGGTCTGCACTCCAAAACACAAAACCATTCTGTTGAACCCAAATGAAGATGGTGCTGAAGGGCAGCCCTTTGCTTTGCAGCTTGCCAGCCTCCTAATTTAAAACAAATAATATATATTTTAAAAACTAAAAGACAGGAGAGACAGGGATCTTGGTGGACACCAAGAGAGGTGTCCATGGGCACACTGATGTCCATGGCCACCATGTTGGAGACCCCAAGGCTAAACAATCTAGGGACACTCCATCCCTGGGTTGTTTAGCATTGTGTCCAAACCCAGACCTCTGGCTTGTCTCTCCCCTGACAAGCATGATAAATAACCCACAGTCTGTTGCTGGGTTATTTCTCTAGCTTGTCAGGGGAGTCTGGGTTCAGACACAATGCTTGTTTAGCCACTCCTGCATAATAACCCTGGGTTTAAAAAAACAACAAAACCTGGCTTGTTGTGATGTACGAACCAGGCTTGTGTCTGTTAGTATGATTGGGGAAATTATCTCCTGGCCAGGGCTGTCACACATTTGCCAACTATTTAAAAACATGGCAGGGTGGCATTATCAGTTGAAATTACAAGATGAAATCATTCTCCTTGTAGAGCATTAGCAGCATTTCATTATTGCTTCTTGTACAGCCAGTCAGAGGCAGTTTTCCAGAAGCAATCTTAAAGGCTAGATTATATTACTGTAACTCAGTTGTACTCTTCCCTTTAGCAGTTGAGCCTGGCTGCATCTTATTTTTCCTGTGTGTTTTCCTGTGTCTTCCTGTGTTTTACTGTTGTTTGTTTGTTTCAAAACTATTTCCCATAGTTTGTTTTGGGGTACAAATAAGATCTGAATTGCTTGGGACCAGGACATTTGAAGAATAGCCTTCTCCTGTATGAACTTGCCTGATCTTTAAGATCTGCATTAGAGGCCCTTATCTGGATGTTCAAGCCCTCTCCTTCCTTCAGAGGTTAGGTGGGTGGTGACCATAAAGAGAATCTTTTCAATTGTGACTCAAAGATGTGTCAAATTACTTTCCTGTGTCATCAAACCTCTCCTATGTATTCATTGGCTAAATAATATTAGCTGGGCAATTAAAATATGTTTTGGCTTGGATCCACTGGTAGAATGGGAAGGAGACAATCTTCATCAATTCCCCCTTCTCTTGCAGTCCCCTCTACCCCCTTGAAAATCTACTCTAGAGGTTGAGTGACCCCTGGAACAGTGGCAAAGATTCTGCAAAGATCACCTCCCCCCTGCCTTTCCACTGCAAGAGCATTCTGAGTGGAATTCCACTCAGGGAATGCTCCTGCTGGCAAAAAAGAAGCTTGAGCTAACATAATGAAAATTAAAAATTGCATATGTGCATGGTAAGAAATGTATGTGTCATGGTATGGTATACTAGCTTTGCTATTTATGCAGAAGATGAATATAATTAATATCACATGTCTCATAATTACATTCGATCACAGCTTTAAACCTGATAGAGCAGAATGCTATTTTTAAAAAATAATGCAACAATATTTATTAACTTTTGTTAAACTGAATTTATTTAAAGCTGAGCAAGTTTTTTAAAACTTTTCTTTTCTGATAATATGGCAGCAGATTGCTCGAAGGGGAATGGTAAGTTAGTGAACATTTAGTCTGAGAAAAATGGGTTACTTGAGCTGTACTGAAATAACAGATTTTTGTCAAATAGGTTACTGAAACACAGATTCCACTCCATTAATCTGTTATTTTTTTAACTTTGTGTAGGTGTTTTTATGAAGGAGACATGCAGATATAATTATTTCTTATTGTAGTTTATATCACATCTATATTTATCTAAACATGATACAGTATTTACGTATCAATGTGTTGCATATAGGGCAGATTTTCAACTTAAAATAATATTTGTTCATAGGTACTTAGGGTCACTCACCTGCTCCAACCTTAGTCAAGGGAACTCAGGCTGAAGTTCCTTATGTTGCAAGAGCAAAACAAACATGCATGCCCTACTCCACAGTCAAGTCAGAGCTCTAATCTGTTTTGAAGTGAGTGACATAGAACATTATGTTGACAACCAATGTGCAAAACCAGGATTGATCAGTATCACAGTTCCCCCAAAATGCAGGAAAAGTGAATAGTTTGGCATTCTTCACAGAATCCAGCTTCCTAAAACTCTCAGGTTAATTAAAAAAAAAAAAAAAGGCCCTAGTCGAGCTGTGTTCACAGGCAAGTAGTCAGGCCTAACAACTGGTGGCTCATGATGTAGATGTGCATTTTCTTTCTCATCAAAAGAAACAACGTGTCAGTTGTTCCATTGTGCATCTCTGTTGCCTGACAACACATGTGGAAGGCTGTTTATTGGCATAAATTTATTTTGCTGGATTGGGGCACAATTTTCTAGTTCTTACAGTTAGGAAAATAGGCTTAAAAATTAGTTGGCAATGCCTGGTGGAATCTGAGTCCAGAGGAGTTGATGAATAAGATTTTTATTGGTGAGAGGGGTGAGAGCCTCACTGCTCTCTGCTCTTCCTTATGACTAACAGAAGTGGAATAAATTGTGCAAAACGTCAGAAACTACAGAATAATTTATGCAAAATAAGGCGGTCAGGCAATTTTGCTTAATTTGCATACATTTTAGAACATGTGCACTTCCATGAAAAACTTCTGTGTACAAACTGGCACTCAATCAATGCTTAAACTACCAGGATACTGTGTGCAAGCAGCTGCACCATTCCTTCAGAGTCACAGTGCATTATGAAGCAATGGCTTTGAATACAACTGCATGTTAAAAGTATGTGTAAAATACATACTGTGATTTTCAGGATATATCCTTTTCTGTTTTCCAGACATGAGTTGGCAGGGTAGTTTTTTTTTGTTTTTGTTTTTTTAAAGCATCTTGCATTTTGAATCCTCCAACTTATTTGAATGGCTTTTTATATAATTAAATAGATTAATTAAATCCAAAGTTATATCCTGAATATCATGCTATATTTTTGGAATAAATAGACTCAGGCCCTGATCTATAGAGGGTCCTGTGGAAGCAGGCTTGGAGGGATAGCAAGGGAAGTCTCGATTCAGCTTCCATCTGCCTCTCCATCCCTCCCAAATAGGTGATCCATGCTGATAAATCTGGCACCAGTAATTATTTGCCTATTGTGGCATATATGGTCCCAATCCAGAATTACATGCACAACCACATGTGTTGAGTGAGAAACCAGCAATGGGAAATATTCATGCAACACACTTTGCTTGTGCAGGATCATAGTATTTGATGATTGACCTTTCTGAATCAAGGTTTTAGGGTTTGGTTTTGATAACTGGATGTTGGTCCTTCCAGGCATATCTGTTCATCTAACGTATTACTATGTGGTAGGAATGAGCAAATTACATAACTCCATAACCACTTAATAAAATGACAAGAAGGACCACCTATTACAGCATATAATGTATGTAGAGAATTAACATGTGTGATATATCAGTTTTAAAAAGCAATATAATATTCCCGGGCTCCAGTATTGTCATTTGTTAAATTTTCTCCAATATTGTGTCTGCACTCAATTCCAGCATATGCAGCTAGCAGTCAGTTACACGTATAAGGCTGAACTGATTCTGTATATCAGTTGTTGGCAGGGGTGGGCAGAAGACAGATCTCCAGATATTTTGCACTTCAACTGCCAGCATGGCCAATGGTCAGAAATGGTGGGAGTTGAAGTCCAAAACTTCTGGAGATCTACTTCTGCACTGAAGAATGAATCCAGAGGCATTCTTAATCTATATTATAACTATTAGGTTTTACACTTTATCTAGCAAATGAGCAGACCCAGAAATGGTCTTGATCCAAAATGTGTTTCATGAGCTAAATGGTGTATATGAGAGAGAATCTCATTCATCATTTCATACACTGCTTTTTAATTAACATGGAAAAAAATTATAAGGAGCCTACAACGTAAGTAGCAGGAGTTGTTACTCTGTGCTACTGTTGCCCCCTTGCAGACTTGCTTGGTTGCCAAGTATACTGTTTTAATGTTGCTTAATACTAATGGATCAAATTAAACATATATCCTATGTAATTCATTTTTCAGGACTAAGATCAATGTTTTTCCATGACATCTTTAGATAGATGTTTGAGTATTAGATATTGGGGCCAAACTAGAGATGTGACATTAATTGTATGAATGTAATGAACCTATACATCTTTTACAAACATAAGTGGTACATGAGTGGGAGCCCGAGCACCTTCAGGTTGCAGGGGTGGGGGAGGGCAAACCTACCTGCTCTGATCCTGATGAAAATCCACCCAAGCTGCTATATGCTTCAGGAGGGAAGCCATTAGATGCTTCCCTCCCAATGCAAATAGGATTAGGGGGGTCAGGACCATGGCTTGGGGGAAAGGGTTCATCTTTCCCTCCCCACCCCCTGTGGTTCCAATGCTGTTTGAGCTCCCCTGCAGCTGCTGTTTATTATTATTTTTAAAAACACCACCACCACCTTCACACAGTTAACATGTCTAGTGTGGACCGAAGTTAACAGCAGCAATGGATATATATTCTCAGCAGTTTTTCTTTTGATAGTATTGTGCACACCATCCCTCCTCTTTGATGTTCATAATGATCTGCAGGACAAAGAGTAAATTCACTATCCAGTCAGAATTAAGCACTTGTAAGTCCCATTGATTTCAGTACAAAATGTATTTTATTTATTGTAAACTTGTATAGTATAAGAATAACCTAAGGCAGCATATATATTTAAACAAAAGCAACCAAAATAACAAGTAACTACCCAGCATTTAAAACAAACAATTACAAAAATCCATACTGTATCCAAAGCAGAAAACAAAAATCAAACCAGGAATAAAAATCCCAGACTCAGTCTAGCTCAAAGGCTGCTTGGAAGAGCCACGTTTTGGTGTATGTAGTGCCTAAAACCTGACAGGCCTCCCTAGGGAAGGCAAGCAAAGTTTAGCAAGAGCTTAATTCTTAGTTCTCAAAATCCATGGGCCAAAAGTACTTAACTTTATTTTCTACTATTTAAAATATATTGGTGGGGGGAAAGTAGATGTGATTTAGACCTCAGTGCTGAACTCCCAACTTTGAATTACTGACCTTGATAAATCTCTAACAAGGCCAAAGGAGAGAAGTGTCCACAATTAAATACAGAATCAAACTTTCTGTAACCTGCACAAAGTTTTTGGTAACATTGGTTTCTCATGTTAAAGCAGAAGCACATGTTTTGTTGCATTTCTTGTGAATATTGTTTGTTGGCAGATACAAGGCTTTTAAAAAAATGGTAAGTGTATGTTGTTAAACATTCATTGGTTTTAAGGTCAAGTAATATTATTAATGATCAATATTAAAATATTATAAAGATTGCAAATGCAATGCTTATGTTGTGGTAGAATTGATTCCCCTTTATGCTGAACTGAATAAAACAGCAGTACTGTGGTATGCTGAATATATATATGTGTGTGTGTGTGTGTGTGTGTGTGTACTATAGTGAGCATTAGTAATTCCTTGGTATATTTTTAATTTTTAGAAATAGCCCTCAATAAATTTAATGGTAGAAACTAATTGATACAGTAAATCATTTTTTTTTAAATTAAGGAAGCATGTAATTACATGTTTTGGCTTAATGAATAATGGTTCATTATAAAAGCAAGGTATTTTACAGTGCAATCATATATTTGTCTTACTCAGTAGTAAGTCCCGTTGAATTCAGTGGGGCTTACTCCCAGGTAAATGAGTATAGGATTGCAGCCTTAGTTGCTCTCTTGAGAAGGAAGATACTGTTTCTAATTAACTTGCAAAATTTCCATCTTTTCATCAACTTTACTTACTTTTTTTCCTTGTATTTTTTCTTTCATACAGGCCATGCAAGTAAAGGTACAGGTCAAAGTGCATGATGTGTCTTTATGTTTTAGTTTTAGAGATGACCAGGCTCTCAGCATTCTTTCCATTGATCACAGCAGTGGCGTCACAAAGGGAAGGTACATGTTCTGCCCAATATAAATCCTATTGGAAAGTTAGGCAGATTTTACCAGAGCATCTGTTTTTATATTCTGCACACCTCTTCCATACAGGCCTGGGTACTGATTTCTTATGGATGGGGGAGGAATAGTCCAACAAGGTCTCTCTTCTGCCTCTGTTACCATCCTCATTTTATGCAAACTATTTTATTTTAGTATCTTATTAGTGAGAAATGGGTGTACTGGAATCTTCAACATTTGAAACCAAAAAAGAATAATGAAGTGCCATGCTTGTCACTGTTGCTATTGCCTGTTAGAATAACTAGATATTTTCAATAAATTATTTTATCCTTCTTCTCTGCCCTTACTCTCCTCAACCAAGACAAACAAACCCATTTTGGAGTGCACTAAAACATGTGTGCACTTCATGTACAAATTCTGTTTAAAATACTTTTCCATGAAATGAAATTATAGGTTCAGCTACTAGCACAAACAGATGTAGAGCTCATTGGTTGTAAGATAATGATGGGATGATTCAATGATGAAAGGAAATAGTGTCAAAGAATTAAAAGATAAGCCATAATACTGTGGCTTACTTTGTAAGGCTGTGTCTCCATGGTTACAAATGTGCAGGTCTTTTAAAAATCAAATGCATCAGACACACAACTAAACTATGACATCTACACAGCAGAATGTCTTGATTGTTAATACAATCCTTCATCAAGACCAAAACTTAAAAATCATCCTACAACACTACCACCCCTAACTTTAAAGGTACAGAGATGTATCCAGCTGTGTCTGCTGGTGGAATGGATTCCTCCTCTTCCCCGCAGCTCCCTGTGTGTACACAAATCTGCTCCAGAGGGTTGGGGGATCTGGAGCAGATTTGAGGAGGGGGTGGGGGGAGGCAGGGGAGAGGAGAGAACGGGAAGTCCTGTTGTGCAAGTGGAAGTCCACTTGCATACATTGGATGTTGCCCACAATTTTTACCTTCATGACCATCCTGTAGACTGTAGAATCAAAGGACTGAAAGAAACAGATAAAACTAACTACATGTTAGAAACTTTAAAAACTTGTCACATAACACTTCTAACCACACAGGGAAGCAGTTGCCTGTAGCTTCCAGCTGCACAGTAAGCCCTGTATTTCCACCCATCCCCAACTTTCACAGAAATTCAGGGGGGGAGAGAGAATGAAAGAGAATGCTTGCCTTACCACATCCCCAGAGGCTACATATAATTGTCTCTCCACACAATTAGAGCTCAGTGCATCGCCCATTAGCTTTCCACCCACAGCTGCAGTCTCCATGGTACAGATACACCTAATCTTAGATTGTCATTACATTTCTTTTAGGAATACTAGTTGCATGTGGCATAATTTGAGAAATGCAGCTTGAGTTTCGCTTTGAATGTTAAAATATTGATTTATGTGGAACAAGCTTATGCAAATTAATGTTGGCAGTATTCCTATAAGCTGCCACATTCCCATACTTTATACTAGTATTTCCTCTGAGACCTGCTATGGCTCAGAGATTCAGCAGAGGTTGAAAAATCTGAGGACCCAGTGGGGGTGGGGGGCACACAACTTGTATACATCTTTGCCCTTCCACAGTAACTCTTGTGTATTTTACAGTATTTTAAATATATTGCAGAGAGTGAAATAAGTAGTACAAGCCTACTCTCTGGTTAGTAAGGGTGGAGAATAGAGGAAAAGACTAGTACCCTTGATGGTATATAATAAATATGTGCAGATATCTTTAAGGAACAAGGCATCATTTTACTGTCATCAACAGAGTACATTATTATCTGTAGGTCTGGTTTTATAACTTCCAGTAGAGGTTTCCCAAGTGGCCATTTAGAACGGATGAAATTTGGTGGCAGAGACAGAATGGAGCATTTCTTCACATTTAAAAAGTATTTTTTTAAATTACATTTATGTTGACAACATAATTTCCTGCCCAAACTGAAGTGAATATAAGATATCCTTTATGGAGAAACCTGTCCTCCAAGGAATAGAAGAAAGAAAAACTAGTGCTGCTGACTTACCTCCCCTGTTATATCAGTTACCCTCCCCTGGTTAAGAAACTAGTGACGCCACTGGGTCCCCGTGATACATTGTGGCATTTGTTTGTCTGCTATCAAAGTAGAGTACAAATTAATGTCATTAAATATAGAGCCATTAACTCATTGCTACTGTAGAAAACTTTTTCTAAGGCATTTCCACAAGCAAAGCTTTGAGGCAAAGTAGTTTTGCAATTGTCAGCCCCTGAAGAAAACCACCACATCATATTTTTGTTCACCTTAAACTGCCAAACGTGTAGGAATGGCTACGGTACATGCTTTGGTAGTTTCCATTAAAAGGAGAGTTTTGCAACAATTTACCAAATGTATGTGCACTATCAGAATTTTCTCTACTAAGAATAGAAATTGTGTGGTAATTGTTTGCAAACGATCAGTATTAATTACTCCTACTGTACCAAGCTTGTACAGTATAAATACTTGCTCTGGGCCTTAAAATTTCATTTGCAGAAACAAAAAGATGTGGAGGATTGATAGCAAGCGTCTGCTGTTTGTAGTGGTTTTATGCTATGAGCCCAGTCCTGAATTCATGTGTGTAGTACGATTCTCACGGGAGTCCATGGGTGTCTCTTCTATGCATGGAATTCAGAAAGGGGACATTTTTGTGGCTGTTTAATGTAAGTTTGTTCTTTGTATGATTTTGTTAGTGATAAGAAGCAATGCTGTTGCTCAGAGCTTTGATTTGCTGCCTTAAATAAAAAGTTTTATTTTAAATGAAATTGTACAGTGTCTGTTTTAGATAGAATAGGCCAAATGTGATGTTGATGTGCAACCTGTTTACTGTCTCTTTCCTAGGGCTCATTCTCCTCACACTTTGGGTGGCTGAAGCTGCTGACAGTGTAGTCTGATACCTTTACCATATTTCTATATCAACAATGGAGCTAAGCAAAGTAGTTCTCTAGTGCATATACTCATAAGTGTATGGTTTTGTTGAAGTCATACTTTGCAGATCAGACTTTTTTAAAAAGCAACATTGCAGATACATTTCATGTAGGACTCAGACACTAGAAACACTGACTGGTCCTCTAACAAAATACAAAGTTTATTGTCATAACTTTTTTCCCATTTCAAATGTTATTCATACGTGTATTGTATGTATGTGTTTCTACAAATGTATAGATCATCTAGAAATTACAAATATGTAAATATGTAAAATATATATGTATTTTTGAATATTCTATAGTAAAGTCAATTGTAACGTGCTTCTAAAACTATTTACATATTTTTCACAGCAGTTCTTTGGTCCACTTCTATATTACTAAGTTTAACCATTCAAAATATTAAACTTTTAATATAAATGTCTAAATTTGGTTGAATAATTAGGAAGGGTAACTATTTTGCATGAATGAAATAAATAACTACACAATGTATTTCCTATGTATCTCCCCCTTGTAGTCTGGAGGTCATGATCAAGAACGAAAGAAATCAAAACGTAGAGGGGATTTATACTCAATACAGACTTCTTTGATTGTTGCTGCACTTAAAAAGATGCTTCCCATTGGATTGAATATGTGTACTCCTGGAGATCAAGAACTAATTTATCTTGCTAAATCTAGATACAGCTGTGTAAGTTGATGTTTTATTCAGTTTCTTAAAAAATATCCCATCACTCTAGGGTAGGGTAGGGGTTCTCAACCAGGGGGGGAATTCCCCCCAGGGGGGGACTTTTAGGGTTTCGGGAGGGGGGACTGGGACCACAGACTCAAACTGTTGGAATACTGATCTTTCTACAAATTACAATTCTACAGATTGTACATAATCTACAGGATATCACACCTTATTGTATGGCACAGATTAAGTCAGACAATCTTGTAAAGGGGGAATGACATTCTGACATATGGTGAAAGGGGTGCACGTGGCAAAAAAGGTTAAGAACCACTGCTCTAGGGATTCAGTTTTCAAATATTGGTAACATAGTTTGTGTGGTTTCAAAGTACACATGGAGCTTTGAAGTCTTGGGATACTTGTTTATTTTTAAATTTTATAAACTGCTGTTCATTCACAAGAGATTCCATGGATGTTTACAGAACATTATGAAAAGGCATATCTACTATATACATGTGAATGTTTGTACGTGTGTACGTATGTCCGCACGGGGGGTTCGCGTGCATCACATTGGCTCCTACACGGTTGGACGGATCCGCCCCAAACTTGGTACGCATACTCCCCATCACCCAAGGACAAAGACTGGCGGGTTCAAATCTCCGAAAAAACCCACGCCACGCCTGTACGGCCCAAAATAGATGAGAGCCAATGGCGTCACTTGGAATGTTCGCAGGGGCCATTCAGGAGCGGTTATGCAAATAGCTCCAACGGCATTTAGAATGTTGGTATGCACTGCCACAGGGGCCCAATCAGAAGCAGATATACAAATCTCTCCAACGTCCAAACAGAATGTTCATATGAACTGCAGCCAGGGCCTATATGGGGGTGGGGGAAAATTTTGAACAAACAGTGACTATAGGAAAATGACGACCCGTGCAATGCCATTGTGTAGTCCTGGGGGGGGGGAGCAGGGATTTCATTGTGTAGTCCTGGGAGGGGCAGCAGGGAATTCATTGTTATGTGGTCCCGGGGGGGGGGGGGGAGCAGGGATTTCACTGTGTAGTACCGGGAGCGGGGAAGCAGGGATTTGATTGCGTAATCCCAAGGGGGGGAAGCAGGGATTTCATTGTGTGGTCCGGGGGGGACGACGACAGGGAAAACATTGTTGCATAGTCCTGGGTGGGAAGGAAGCAGAGATTTCATTGTGTAGTACCGGGGGGGGGACGGGACACAGGGAATTCTTCATTGTGTAGTCCCAGGGGAGCTGGGATGTCATTGTGCAGTCCTGGGGGAGCTGGCAGAACCAGGGGAGCTGGGATTTCAGTGTGTAATCCTGGGGGAGCTGGGATTCCAAGGGATTCCAAATAGCGGACAGCTACCTTAAGGAATTTCGAACAAACAGTGCCTATAGGAAAATGACAAGCCATGCAACGCCATTGTGTAGTCCTGCAGGGAGGGGGAGCAGGGATTTCATTGTGTGGCCCGGGGTGGCAGCAGGGAATTCATTGTTGTGTGGTCCCGGGGCGGGGGGAGGAGCAGGGATTTCATTGTGTAGTACCGCGGGGAGGGAACAGGGAATTCATTGTTGCATAGTCCCGAGGGGGGAAGCTGGGATTTCATTGTGTAGTCCCGGGGGGGGGGGGAAGCTGGGATTTCATTGTAGTCACCGGGGAGAGCAGGGATTTCATTGTTCAGTCCTGGGGGGGGAGCAGGAATTTCACTGTGTAGTCCCAGGGGAACAGGGATTTCATTGTGTAGTTCCGGGAGAGCAGGGATTTCATTGTGCAGTCCCGGGGGAAAGGGAGCAGGGATTTCATTGTGTAGTCCTGCAGGAGCTGGGATTTCATTGTTGTGTGGTCCCAGGGGGGGAGCAGGGATTTCATTGTGTGGTCCGGGGGGGGGCAGCAGGGAATTCATTGTTGTGTGGTCCCAGTGGGGGGGAGCTGGGATTTCATTGTGTGGTCCCGTGGGAGGGGAACAGGGATTTGATTGTACAGTCCCGGGGGGGGCGGAACTGGGATTTCATTGTGTAGTCCCGGGGGGGAAAGGGATTTTATTGTGTAGTTCCGGGGGTAGCAGGTAGTCCCGGGGGAGCTGAGATTTCATTTTGCAGTCCCGGAGGAGCTGGGATTCAAAGGGATTCCAAACAACGGACAGCAACCTTAAGGAATTTCGAACAAATAGTGCGTATAGGAAAATGATGACCAGTGCAACGCTGGGTAAAAAAAGCTAGTCTACTATATAAATGTGAATGTTTGTACGTGTGTACATATGTCCGCATGGGGGGTTCGCGTGCGTCGCATAGGCTCCTACACGGTTGGACGCATCCTCCCCAAACTTGGCACGCATACTCCCCATCACCCAAGGACAAAGACTGGTGGGTTCAAATCTCCGGAAAAGCCCCTCCGTGCCTGTACGGCCCAAAATAGATGAGAGCGAATGGCGTCACTTGGAATTTTCGCAGGGGCCATTCAGGAGCGGTTATGCAAATTGCTCCAACAGCATTTAGAATGTTGGTATGCACTGCCATAGGGGCCCAATCAGAAGCGGATATACAAATCTCTCCAACGTCCAAACAGAATGTTCATATGAACTGCAGCTGGGGCCTACACGGGGGTGGGGGATTTTGAACAAATAGTGCCTATAGGAAAATGACAACCTGTACAGCACCATTGTGTAGTCCCGGGGGGGGGGGGAGCAGGGGAGCAGGGATTTCATTGTGTGGTCCGGGGGGGCAGCAGGGAATTCATTGTTGTGTGGTCCCGGGGGGGGGACACACAGGGATTTCATTGTGTAGTCCCGGGGGGGGACACACAGGGATTTCATTGTGTAGTATGGGGGGGAAACAGGGAATTCATTGTTGTGCAGTCCCGGGGGGGGGAGCAAGGATTTGATTGTGTGGTCCCGGGGTGGGGGGGACTGGGAATTCATTGTTGCATAGTCCCAGGGGGGAGGGAAGCAGGGATTTCATTGTGTAATACTGGGGGGGGGGACCAGGGAATTCATTGTTGTGCAGTCCCGGGGGGGGAGCAAGGATTTGATTGTGTAGTCCCAGGGGGGGAAAGCAGGGATTTAATTGTGTGGTCCCGGGGGGGGGGAACTGGGAGTTCATTGTTGCATAGTCCCAGGGGGGAGGGAAGCAGGGATTTCATTGTGTAGTACTGGGGGGGGGACAGGGAATTCATTGTTGTGCAGTCCTGGGGGGGGAACAAGGATTTTGTGTAGTCCGGGGGGGGGGAAGCTGGGATTTCATTGTGTAGTCCCGGGGGGGAGCAGGGATTTCATTGTGCAGTCCTGGGAGGGACACAGGGATTTCATTGTGTAGTCCCGGGGTGGGGGGAGATGGGATTTCATTGTGTAGTCCCAGGGGGGGGAGCAGGGATTTTATTGTGCAGTCCTGGGGGGGGGGAGACAGGGATTTCATTGTGTAGTCCCGGGGGAGGGAGCAGGGATTTCATTGTGTAGTTCCGGGGTTAGCAGGTAGTCCCGGGGATCTGGGATTTCATTGTGCAGTCCCAAGGGAGCTGGTAGTCCCGGGGAGCTGGGATTCCGTTATGTAGTCCCGGGGGAGCCCTTTCCTATAGAGCGATTCCAAACAACGGACAGCAACCTTAAGGAATTTCGAACAAATAGTGCATATAGGAAAATGACGACCCGTGCAACGCCGGATAAAAAAAGCTAGTCTACTATATAAATGTGAATGTTTGTACATGTGTACATACGTATGTCCAAATGGCTCGCGTGCATCGCATAGGCTCCTACACGGTTGGACAGATCTGCCCCAAACTTGTCACGCATACTTCCCATCATCCAAGGACAAAGACTGGTGGGTTCAAATCTCCGGAAAACCCCCGCCGCACCTGTACGGCCCAAAATAGATGAGAGCCAATGGCGTCACTTGGAATGTTCGCAGGGGCCATTCAGGAGCGGTTATGCAAATAGCTCCATGGCATTTAGAATGTTAGTATGCACTGCCGCCACAGGGGCCCAATCAGAAGTGGATATGCAAATCTCTCCTACGTCCAAACAGAATGTTCATATGAACCGCAGCTGGGGCCTACACGGGGGGTGGTGGGAGGAATTTTGAACAAACAGTGCCTATAGGAAAATGACGACCCGGGCAATGCCACTGTGTAGTCCCAGGGGGGAGCAGGGATTCTGCAGCCCGGGCCTACACGGGGGGGGGGGGATTTCGAACAAATAGTGCTTATAGGAAAATGACAACCCGTGCAACGCCATTGTGTAGTTCGGAGGGATGGACAGGGATTTCATTGTGTGGTCCTGGGGGGTAGCAGGGAATTCATTGTGCAGTCCCGGGTGGGGAGCACGGAATTCATTGTTCTGTGGTCCCGGGGGGACGGGGGACACAGGGATTTCATTGTGTAGAACTGGGGGTGATGGTGAAGCAGGGATTTCATTGCGTAGTCCCGGGTGTGTGTGTGAAGCAGGGATTTCATTGTGTGGTCCGGGGGGGGGGGGGCAGGGAAAACATAACATTGTTGCATAGTCCCAGGGGGGAGGGAAGCAGAGATTTCATTGTGTAGTACCGGGGGGGGGGGACAGGAAATTCTTCATTGTGTAGTCCCGGGGGAGCTGGGATGTCATTGTGCAGTCCCAGGGGAGCTGGGAGTCCCGGGGGAGCTGGGATGTCATTGTGTAATCCTGGGGGACCTGGGATTTCATTGTGTAATCCTGGGGGAGCTGGTAGTCCCAGGGGAGCTGGGATTTCAAGGGATTCCAAACAACGGACAGCTACCTTAATGAATTTCGAACAAATACTGCCTATAGGAAAATGACGACCCGTGCAGCGCCGGGTAAAAAAAAGCTAGTACAATATAATAATGATAAGATTACAAAATAAGAGGCATAAAATGATTTAACCAGCAAACATATCAGTTAATTAAAAAAAATACTTTTAAATTTAAAATGCCTGGGCAAAAAGGATCATTCTGATTTGGTGCCTAGAAGAAAGCAGTATCCCCTGATATTCATTGACCTGGTTCGCACATAACACTAAATGGTTTAGTTATCCCATAGTTTGTTGCCCTACCCAGGGTTTGTCTGGCAGACGATTGAGCAAATTCTGGTTTTCTCAATTCCTGATTGCTTTTTCCCTCTGCCTGCTCCCTCTCTGCATCCCAAATGTCTTCATGATGCTGTAGTACTGGCATCTGGAGTTCCTCCTTTTTTTTTTACCACTCTTGTCCACTGCCTCTATAGCCTGGCGAAACAACCCACGGTTCTGGATTCACATGTAATGACAACCCATAGTTTAAACAACCCAGAGTTCACAACCCAACAACAAACCATGGGTTTCCTTTCTGTCTTGTTTGTGGTTAACAAACCATGATTTGTGAGAGGCTGGGTTTGCACATCATGACAACCCAGAATTCAGCAACCATGGGTTAGCATTAAATGTGAACCAGGTCATTGTGTGCATGAAGATATCCTCTAAATAGGATTGTTTGTTTATTTGTAAACCTTCTTTATCCTATCTTTCTCAGTCTGTTAGGTTCACATGATAGCTCACAAAGCATTCCAAAAACAATTCAATAAAAATAAAAATGAAATGAAACAATACAAAAATGTTCATTTCATTTCTGGAACAGGACAGGTCAGTGGAACTTGCCTAAGGGAACTCTGCCGACCTGTCCTGATCCAGAAACAAGCATTTCCACTCATTTCTGGGCTTCCTATAGGAAGTGTTAAACCTCCATTGCACAAGCAGTGGGAGGGGCTGCTTGCAGAACAGCCCTGTTGGATACTGCCCAAAGTTTGCAAAAGTAGTCAGACACAAAAGAGAGCCCTGTGTCACCTTATAGACTATCAAATTTATTGTGCATAAACTCTCATGGACTTCATTAGATGTAGAAAGTGTTGTCTTCAGTTTGTAGGTACATATAAGCCCTATTCAGTTGTCCTCATGTGATGAGGAGGAGAGCAGGGACACATTCACTGGCCCCAACCCCTCTGTTGTATTCCTGCCAGCCGTCTCCATCTCCCTCCATATTTTGGAGTTCAAAGGTCTGTAGCAGGGAGCCTGCTGTACTCATGTAGGCTCCCTGTACAATTTAGAACCCTGATGGTGCGGTATTCTAAACTGCAGAGGTAGCCTACACGAGTACAGCAGTCTCTCTGCTGAAGACTTTCAACCTCCAAAACATGGAGGGAGATGGAGATGGCTAACAGGGACACAACAGAAGGGGCAGGACAACCACACTCTCCCCACCCATGGGTCTGGATGCCTGCATAGGGCTATATGTACTTGGGAATAAAGAAAAAATGGGGAACATTGGGGCCAGTTACGTACACAAAGGAAATATCTTTCAGGAACCACCACACAACTCTTCTTTGTGTTTACAGTAACAGTCTAACAGCAATCCCCATAGAAAAAAAAATAAGTACCGGTAGTCCAGAGATGGACATGAATTTTGTTTTGTTTTTTTTAGCAAATCTAGAGTTTTATTCACATATTTTTCCATGTGTAATTATACAATATATAGGTTCAGACTATGATCTGTATCAAATGCTTTACCGTTTCAAGAACTGAGCCATATTTTATGATAACAACATTTAGCCAAAACCCAGTGCAGCATTAGGAGCATTTGAAAGTAGTGCATAATGCTGTGTTGGATTGTGGCCCATTTATGCAGCATAATGTAATATTAAAAATTAGAGCTATCACTCAAGAAACATTTGTTGATTATTTTATTTAATCATATGTGTTTGATTGATTAAGGGTGCAATCCTATGGCTGGTAGACACTGGCTGGCTGGCCATAGGAAAGCTTGGAGTCTCAGGCTCCAACTTCGGAAAACCTCTCCGTGGTCGCAGCTGGAACTCTGACTTTGGAGCACCCTCCCTCTGTCCTCGCAGCTGGCGTGGTTCTTTCCATGCTGGCTGTGGCTCCAAAGATGGAAGACCGACTCTGGCACTGGTGCCGGCACTGGGGAGGCGTTCTGAGGGATGGGGAGAGGAGAAGCGAGGGATACGAAGAATTCTGGTGGTGCCTCAGCCCCTCCTCCTCGTGAGCAGGTGTAAAACACTTAGATGGCTAAAATCGACCGTCTACGTGTTTTGGAGGGTGAGGGAAGCGCAGAAGCAATCTTTTCCTCCGCTCTCCTCCTGCCTTCCATTGGATGCCTGCAATCCTTCGAGTTCCGGGGGTTATAGGCTGCCACATTGCATGGCACTGCCCCTGATTAAAGCAACAAAATATGCATAGCAATAAAATTAATTCTGACATGAGGGAAACAGTTTTTACATGATGCCTGCATGTGTCCCAGCAGGTACTATCCCAGAAGAGGCAGGATTTCTATGTACTTACATATGCTGACTGATTAATTGGGGTGCTATGTTGAATGGGTCATTCTAATTATTTAATTGATGAAACATTGCAGCCCAGTTAAAGTGGTTATGTTGCTGTCTCCTCACCAGAATATTTTTGATACTTTAGTTCAAATTTTATTATGGCACATATTAACATATGTTTATATTTGTCTGCAGAAAGACACAGAAGAAGAGGTCAAAGAACATTTACGCAATAACTTGCATTTGCAGGAGAAGGTAATGTAAAGAAAAATATGTAAATATTTAACAGAGCAATCCAATACTCGCGTTATGCTGGCTGAGGGGCTATAGGATTTGGTGGAAGCACTGCTACCCTGGCAGAACACAAGATAGACTGCTGCCATGACAGATATTGTGGTGGAACATTCCAGATACAGCAGTGGAACACTTTGCCAGAGTAGCTGTTCCACTGGCAAAGATATGCTGGCAGAATGGCTTAAACAGGCACAGTTGTGGGCAGGTCAAGAGAAGCACAGGGGAGGACCATACATATGGTATATTCTAAATTTCTCCAGAACACAACCACATCTGTTTCCTGAAGCCCTGGATATGGCTGTTCCTCCATGGGGTTGACAACTTGCTTATTCCAGGCAGGCTTCTGCACCTTTGCAAGCCCATTGACAGGCAGTTATACAACAGGTGAAGGCATTTCTAACATGGAGCTGGAGCCATGACACTACACCTGCTACCCTGCTGTCTGTCGAGGAGCTGTCTAAACCACAGGGACCCTGCTGGGGTGACTGGATAGCAACTCATGCATCTTTTCCCTTTCAGGATCCACTCCGTCTCAACTGCTGTGAAATAAAGGCTACGATTTTGTCATGTGTATTGTTTCTTTGCTACTAGCGAATGATAGATAGGGATCCCTTTCCCACACTCTGGCGTCAGTTGGCTTCAGGACGGGACTCTGAGTGGGGCAGGCAGGGAGATTGATTAACTCAGGGGTGCTGCCAGGGTGTATGAGGCAGTCAGTTGGCAGCGGGGAGAGGGACAAAGGAGGAAGAGAAGGAATTATGAGCAATGGATGTGAATAGGGACGGATGATGGGGACAGGAGAAGGGAGAGGGTCAATGAGGCCTGTTAAGATACTACTCAGTAGGTCTAGCCTATCAGGCAAAATAGCAACTGGTTATGTGGGTTGCCAGGGGGAAGGGGTGGGCCAAAAGGACTCCTCCTTTTCCTTCCTCCTTTTCCTAGTGTGGGGTTGTACCTTGGATTTGAATCTGGGACTCCTGCATGT
Source organism: Shinisaurus crocodilurus (assembly GCA_021292165.1). Taxonomy (NCBI): domain Eukaryota; kingdom Metazoa; phylum Chordata; class Lepidosauria; order Squamata; family Shinisauridae; genus Shinisaurus; species Shinisaurus crocodilurus. Next base: position 256,917,726 of record CM037876.1, on the reverse strand, counting down.
AAAACGTGAGCTGTTCCCCCTGGCTCGGGCTCCTCCCTGTTCTGGCATGTGTAACGGGATTGGGGCAAGGGAAAGCACATATGCTGATGATGTATCTGATGCTGTGGCTAAGTGGTTAGGAAACTGCTTTGTGGCTCTTGCAGTATAGGTTTGAGTTGCAAGAGCTCATTTGGTTTAATTTGGGTGGGGTGGGTGGGGTTGTTTTTTGTTTGTGCTAGGGATGCAAAATGTGATTTGGTGGTGTTTTCCCCTGTTCCCTCTGCTGGGGTTCAAACTCCCATTTCCTCCTCCCCAACCCCATGCCCTACTACGCAATCAGCCACCGCAGGTTCCTGCTGGCAGCGTGCATCTGTGTCTGCCCTTGTTGTGTATCTTAGCAACTCCTTTTGGCAGCTTGGCAGAGAGTCTTTCTCCCTTGATGGGTCTTGAACCTTCATTGCAGGAGGGCTGCGTGTGCTCTTTACAGGCATCCTGCCAGTGGAGTTTGTGGGTGCCGTGTTGGGTGGGCTCTCCTTCCACCCCTTAGTGTGTTGTGATCCAAAACTGTGGTTGTCACAAAATAAAGGATATTTGAAACCAGGGTTGTTGCTGCCTAAGCCACTAGGGCTGATAGACTGAGGATACTCTGCCATCATTTTGTATTGTGTGTGTGTTGTGTTGTGATGCAGGTGTGTGTGATGGTGGTGGTGGAGTGCCCAGAGTTGTGAGTTCATCGGCTCCCTCTGTGTGTGGATGGCACGTATTCATTGTGGGCGTTGGCGGTGTATCCGGAATCACTAAGGACATATCTGCCGTTTTGACAGTTTTGGAATGTTCTGAGTGGTGTGTTTTCCTTTCCCCTCCCAGGGTGAGTGAGTATAGGATACAGTGGCCATTCCACCAGCATCGCAGTAGTGTGTCTTCCCCCACATTCCCCCTCAAGTGTAATTGGTGTGAAGGATTGCTCTGTAAGAGTGAGAAATTGTCTTTCTTATTTCCTCTCTTATGTTTTTATTTAAATAAGTCTGTTTTATACTTCTAAACATTTATAATGCAAGATCAAATGTGTTGATTTGTAGTCAGATGATCCAGCTGTGAAATGGCAGCTGAATCTGTACAAAGATGTCTTGAAAACTGATGAACCTGCTGATCCCGAGAAAACTGTGGAACGTGTGCAAAGGATCTCAGCGGCTGTGTTTCATCTGGAACAGGTGAATATGATCACGCCTATAAGTTATATGTTTTAAAAGTAGAACAAGAGATGCTTTTCTAAGCACATATATCTTAGCATAAATATAGAAGTCTCCAGTTTGAAACTTGCCCCTGCCATGAACCCTCTCTCAGCTTCAGTTCCCACTCCCACCCCTCATCTGCAATATAGTAGGGTTAAACTGAACTTTCCACACAGGTGAAATCTATGGCTTTCATGGATCTTTCTGGGGGCAAAGACCTCCTGAAGACTGAGGGGATGGACATTTGGATTGGGGGACAGCACTTACAAATTCAGTATGAGGTGGTCCAAGGGCTTTAAAATATATATATTTGCAATGGTTTTGTACTGCCCATTTATAATAAGTTCTCTGGATGGTGTACAAAAAACTAAAACTATAAAATATAAAAACAAACATAAGATTAAAAACAAGTTAAAACAGCATCAGAATAAAACTGGCAACAGTAATGCCCAAGATCTAAAAAGCACTATAACGTGTTTTTTTAAATGGAAAAGCCTGGAAAAATGAAAAAGTCACATAGTGCCAAAAAGAGTACAGTGTAGATGCCAGGTGAGCCTCTCTGGGGAGGCATTCCATAACTGGGATGCCACCACTGAAAAGGCCCGCTCTTTAGTATTTGTATTTCTATTTTAATGATATTTTTGGTTTTAAGATTGTTTTTATCCTGTTTTTCTTGTAAACCGCCCAGGGAGCCTTTGGGCTGATGGGCGGTAAATAAATATATTAAATAAATAAAATAAAATAAATAGTAGCCACCTACCTCACTTCATTTGGCAGGGGCATCTGGACTGGAGAAAGGTCTCAGAAGGTGATCTTAGGATCCAGGCAAGTATATATGGGAGGAGATGATCCTTTGGGTAACCTGACCCCAAGCCATTTAGGGCTTTAAAAGTTAATACCAGCATTTTGAATTCAACTCAGAAATGGACTGGAATCCAGATCACAAAGCACTGGCATAATTAGATAATATTGGCCAGTCCCTGATAACAATCCCACTGCCATATTTTGGATGTGTTGAGGTTTCCAGACTGTTTTCAAAGGTAGCCCCATGTATAATATATTGCAATAATCCAAATGAGAGGTTACCAGACTGCGGATAATTGTAGCTAATTTTGTAGATAATTGTGTCCAGATAGAGTTGACATAGTTGGCACATTAGCCTAAACTGATTTTTAAAAAAGTGTTCTACACTACCAAGGCAACGTGTGATCCATGAGCACCCCCCAAACCACAAACCTGATAGGGTAGGTGTGGGGAACTGTTTGTGGGGGGGGGCTGGATGACCCCCACCATTGAGCCCTCCACAGGTTGGATGATGTCAGGGTGTGTGGCTACCCCCTGATGTCATCTGATCCTTGACTCAGGAGTGTTCCTCCAGCTGGTGCCCCAGTCAGAGTGGATTTACCTGCCCCACACCTGCCCCCCCAGGTGAGAATGCAGAGTGGGCAAATCACTTAGTGTGCTGGTCACCCTATAAAGGAGTCTACATCTCTGGATAGCCTCTCCCAGTGGTTTCATGTAGATGTTAAACAGCACGGGAGATAAAATAGAGCCCTGTGGGACTCCATAGGATAATTGCCATGGAGTAATGCAATAATCCCCCAGCTACACTTACTGAAATTGGTCATCCAAATAGGAGGGGAACCATTGCAAAACAGAACCTCCAACACCTGGCAGAGTCAGCCTATCCAGTAGGATACTGTAATCTATGGTATCAACGGCTGCTGAGAGGTCCAACAGAATCATCAGGGTCCCACTCCCAATCCCTCTCTTAGCATAGATAATCCCATAGGGTTAGCAGGGCAATTTCTATTACTAACCCAGGCCTGAAACCCAATCTAGAAAATCAGTTTCATCCAAGAGTTGGCTGACAACCACCTGCTCAGCTCTTTGCCCAGGAGGGGGATGTTTGCAACTGGATTATAGTTGTTAATATCTTCCAAGTCCAGGTTAGGTTTCTTCAGGTGTGTCCTAATTACTGCTTCCTGTGAAGAGGCCAGTACCACTCCCTTTCACAAGGAGGAATTTACAACTTCCTGGACCCAGCCAGACATCCCCTCCCTATTAGATGTAATAAGCCAAGAAGGACAAGGGTCAAGCACACAGTTGGTTGACTAGACTTGGCCAAGCACTTAGTCTGCATCCTTGAGCCTCAACAACTTAAAGTCATCCAATAAAACTAGACCAATTGGTGCTCTGGACACATCTACCAATGGAACTCCAGTGAAGTCCATGTTGTAGCAGATGCTAGTGACTTTATCTTTAAAGTGTGTCACTCACAAACATGTCCAAGTGCGCTTGTCACTCTTGTCATAGAACTCTCTTTGCCACCATCACCACTACAAAATAGGCTCAATAATGAGCTCTAACCTCTGCTCTGTCAGACTTTGCACAGGTCTGTGCAATACTCTACATGTATTGTAGTGGATGTGTTCATTCATTGCCCTCAGCTGAGATGTATAAGGAGCTGTCCAGACTCTGCTCAGAGGGAGAGTTCACTTGAGTGCAATCATGTCAATTACCCGAGCCATCTCTGCATTCCACAGTGATCAGGGCTTCAACAGACGTGTAAGCCGTACCAGAGGGGAAATCCCCAAGAACCATCTGGAATCCATGGGAATCTGCCCCCAGTAATTGGTTCTGGGTGCAGACCATTTTAATAGGCCTCACACTGTTGCAGAGAGGAAAGGCTGCCGAAAGGCTGCCGAAAGTCTAAACCTCAATAGGAAGTGATCTGACAATGGCAAGGGGATAGATGTTAATTCCCGCACTTTCAGATCACTATTTTCTGGTTCAGTTAAGAGAACCAAATCAAGAGTATGTCCTGCTACATCTTCATTTGTTGAGCTAATGACATGTTGGGACAGTCCCATAGTTGTCATGGTGGCCATAAAATCCTTAGCTGTTAATTTGGAGGTATATCTGAGTTCAAATGTGCACCTTTTCAACCCAGTCAGTCAGAGGGTAGAGCATGACTAATGTAAAAGACCACAGACCCAAGATTTTAATTGAAATTAATTAATTAGTTTATTGATACACAATGCTTAAAAATAATATTATCCTCATATAGAAAATAATATTAACTTGAAGGCAGACACAGTAATATTAGTATTTAGAGAATATTATAAATGGTGAGAGGTCATAACAAAGCAATCAACAAACCTACAAAATAATATAAATGGCATAAGAATTGGTTGAGAATGACATAAGGGAAGCTAGGATCCCCCAGAATCATCCTGGGATCCTCAAGCCAAATCCGAGACCGTTTCCATCAGCTCAGGGAGGGAGACTGAGGGGCAGTGGGGTGGCAGTACACCAGCCACATCCTTAATCTATCCTGTGTACCCGACACAAGATAAGATCAAGATTAGCAATTCCTGTATTTGGTGCAAGTTAAAACATTTCTATTTGCTTCAACATTCTAATCTGTTAGTGATTTAATCTGACTATGTGATTTTTAAATCTGGGTGAAAAGTTTTTTGTTTGCATTCCTCTCAGTTTTATGGTTGGTGTTTTATTGTGTTTTAAGGTAATCTAGAGATGTATAATTTTAAGTTTGTATACCTTCCTAGGATCCAGTTCAGTTGGTGAAGGGCAGCTGAGAATTTTTTAAGTAGTAAATAAATATTTTTTTAAAAAAAAAATACTGCCACAGCTTGGCTAAGAATCAGCTGGCAGTGCAGCTCTAGCACACTTTGGAAATGGGGCCGCAAATGCTTATGGGAAGATGTAGTATGATGACACTGACAGATTACCATGGCATTGTACTGAAAGTAAAACAATGGTTGCCAGGGGCATTTGTGGCCCCATTTCCAGAGCATGCAATAACTGCGCTGCCAGCTGGAACTCAGCCAAGCCATGTAATGTAAATTGTGAAAAAGAAAGAAGCCCTCAGATGACTTCGTAATGAGTTTGTAAGTACTCCTCTCCCCGCCAAAAGATTTAAGAATTTCTCCCCCTCCCCAAGAATGTCCCTGCATTTCTCACCCCAACCTTGGTGTTCGTTTACACAGTTCCAGCTGGTGTGCCAGCTGTACTTTTTCCTGGAAGAGATAGACCAGCGAGTGTCATACAGTCTATGGTCATATCTAGGTTAGGTTATTGCAGAAACGTAAGCTGATGCAAATAAACAGATGCAATGTGCAACAGCTGGAGTGTTGTCTCATGTATGCTTTTTGGAACTTATTTCTCCAGTTTTTGTCCAATCTTCACTGGCTCGCAGTCCATTTCTAAGCTCAATTCAAGTTGCTGGTTATTACCTATAAATTCCTATATGATTTGGTACCAGGAAATTTGAAGAACCATTTTCTCCCACATGAGCATGCCCGCCCATTGTGACTGTCATCTAAGCATTTGCTCTGTATCCCATTCCCACCAAACCTTCAGTTGGTTGAAGAGCACATGGCCTTTTCTGTTTTTCCAAGCATTTGGTTTGATTGATGTGACTTTCAGCTGTTTGGTTAGGTTTTATCTGGTTCTGTCTTTAATGCTTTCTCTTGTATTTATAGTTTGTTGTAATAGATTTTTTTAAAGCTTGTGAGCCATCTTGGGGGTCAAAAGAAAGGGATATATATAAATAAATAAATCTACCAATTCTTGCCTTTGCTACCATCATAGCCTTGCAGATCAGCATCATCTAAAACCAGAATCCTCATCCATAGTGGTGTTTTTCCATAGGTTGAGCAACCATTACGATCAAAGAAAGCAGTTTGGCACAAACTCTTGTCAAAACAACGTAAAAGAGCTGTTGTTGCTTGTTTCAGGATGGCGCCATTGTATAATCTGCCAAGGTATATTCTTTTTAATGTTTATTTACATGAGATTCTTACTGTGGAGTTTTAAAGCAGTGGAAATTCTTAACCTCACCTGCTTTCTGTGAAACACTGTTGAAAGTTCAGTCCATTTCTTCAAGCAATTTTTAAAGCATATTTGAAGAGCATCATATGATTTGTAATAGCAGATGCTCTAATCCTACTGTTTCAAATGGAAGTAGATGCCATGCATGGTGTGCAGAAACATTTTGTGAAGGAGTCTAGGTATTCTAATATTTGCACAATTGCATCCAGAATTCACTCTATCTTCCTCATGTAGCTCTGCAAAAAATCGTTTCTATTCTATTTCATTACCTTTCATTACTTGTCTGAATATCGAAAAGCTTTGTATGTTTGTAAATTTTGTAAGTTTTAATTTGGTCTTTGGTAAGGTTATATAATTTTTAATTAATTTGCTTTTGGACAGCCTCCAACTATTTTAAAACAATCCATCCTTCTCTTTCTACATTGACCCTCAAATCGGTGTGTGATTGCACCACAGTGCACCAGTTATTTGCTGCTATGGGGGATGTACATGAATTTTGTTTCAGCTTACAAATCATCAGAACTTTCCGTTTAAAACCCTGATCCTGAATGGGAGCACTTTTTTTGGGAAAAGCTCACATATTCCCAAATGTGGGATTGTGTTTGAAAAATGTATATATATATATATATATTAATCTGCACTTTAAAATGTGATTTAAAAAAAACAACGCATTTTCATGCTTTAGTCAATGTGGGGGGAGTACACACTTTTCCCATTCAAATGAAAAGAAAAACATGTTGCAAATGAAAATGGGAGTGAAGCAAACTTAGGTTTGAAGTGGGGTTTGGAGATCCTCAGTGAGCTCAGGCATCCCTGGTTCTTCCATCCCTTTGGGAGATCTCTCTGTATCTCCCATATGTAGAGCAAGCTAGCCCGCTTCTTACTAAACTGGCATATGGAAGAGTGGATCATGCCTTTAATTAAAAAAAACAAACACCAGTTTAATGACATAGAACAATCATTTATTTCAGTTTGATGATTTAAGCTCCTAACCCAAAAACATATGTGGGCTGCTGATGTATTTTCTAATATGTAGTTGTGTTCCTAGTAGCAGGACAGTGGAGGGGGAGGGTGTGAAAGTGACCCAGTACTGCTCTATAAGAATCCTTTACCACATATGCAGCTCTGTAAGAGTGGATTGTGCCCACGATCAAGAGATCTCTGGACAATTTAACCCTGATGGTTTACAAGTGCTATGCAACCAGTTCTTTTTGAATCACAATTGCCAATGTGTTTTCTTATGTGCAGATGTACTTTTTCTGGCATTTTTCTTATTTAGCTTCTTGGTTGCCTTGGGACCAGTGGGAATAAATATTTGAGAATTCATTGAGGGAGAAGCAGCCAGAAAATCGTTTAACACGATATATTTCAGCTGTTCTTAATGTTACTGCAGCGCACTTATCTATTTTTTTCAGTCCATCCAGATATATTTGCATGTCCTTTTTCCTGTATGAACCTAAGGTCATTCAGCTGCCCCCTTCTTCTTCACTGCAAATCCCACAACATTTTTCACAATGTGTACTGCTATTTAAATGTTCATGATAGTAAACCTTTTAAGGTTACAATCCTATACCCATTTACTTGAGAGTAAGCCTCAGTGAACTCAGTGGTACTTACTTCTCAGCAAGTATGCATAGGATTGCACTGTAAAGGCATTAAAACGTGTTTATGTTATTCCACATGGTAACTCCAGAGAGATGAATATTGATACAGATATTTTCCTAAAGCTGCAGTCTTACCTAGAGTCAGTCACAATAAACTTAGAGAACTTCTGAATAAATATGTGTAAGATTCATTCTTAAAATGAGAGCCAGTGTGGTGTAATGGTGAGAGTGTTGGACTGGGACTCGGGAGATCCGGGTTCTAGTCCACGCTCGGCCATGAAACTCGCTGGGTGACTTTGGGCCAGTCACTGACTCTCAGCCTAACCTACCTCACAGGGTTGTTGTGAGGATAAAATGGAGAGGAGGAGGAGGATTATGTAAGCCGTCTTGGGTTCCTTGCAGGAAAAAAGGCGGGGTATAAATATAATAAATAAATAAATAAATAAAATACAAAGAGTTGTAATTGTGCACCTAATAATTACAAATACGTAAGCTCATTGGCTTGGATCCAAAGATACATTAACAATAGGAAGTTAATGGAAGTTAAGTTTCCTGCACCTTCTTCCACCCTCCCTGCAGCCACCTACACCTCCCCAAAAGCATTTCTGGAGGGTCAGGGGCCTTCCTGAACAATGTGGGATGGGGGCTGCTGGTCAAGGGGGAATCACCCCAAATCAGGCTTGGATCGTAGGAGAAGTTAACTTAAGGGAGTTCGTGGAAGGCAAGCCCTATCTCTTTCTTCCCACAGCAGCCCCCTGTGTATTATTCAGTAGGCCCCTGCAGGAACAAGGAGAGGGGACAAAATGTCCCTTCCGTGAACTTGGTTATTTTGACTTACCCGTATATACTCGACTTTAAGTCGGCCCTAACATAAGTCGTGGCCCCTAATTTCACCCCCCAAAACTGGGAAAACTTATTGCCCCCCAGTATAAGTCTAGGGTGGGAAATGCAGCAGCTACTGATAAATTAAAAAAATAAAGATGCGGTAGATACCGGTACCAATAAAATGAGGCATCAGTAGGTTAAATGTTTTTAAATATTTATTTCAAAGAAAAACAGTAAACTAGCTCTGTAAGTGGAAAAGGGGGTCAACAAATACAATATGGTATCAAAAATACCGTAACTTTGGTACGTACAACAACCTTAGCTCAATCAGCAACCAAGCTAAAACACAATAGCTAAAATCCTTCAAAACTGGAGTTCTCATCATCTGTATCTGCAAACAGAGCTTCAACTTCAGCCGGTGTGAGGTGATCAGCATAGACATTGTCATCATCACTGAGTTCACAGTCATCACCATCACTGCTGTCGTTCTCATACAAAGTGCTGTCTTCACTGCCATCCATAGCATTACTAATGCCACATTTCTTGAAGGCACGTTGCACCATGTCCTCTGGAATCTGTTCCCATGCATCACGGACCCACTGTGCTATCAATTCTATGTCTGGCTTCTTCAGATTTCCACCTTTTGTCAGTTGAGCTTGACCAGAACACATCCATTCATGCCACATCTTTCGCACACGGTCTTTGAAAGGTTTATTTAAACACACATCTAGGGGCTGCAATACAGATGTAAGCCCACCTGGAATAACGGCCAAAGTAGCTTGAGAAGACTTTGCCAATTTTTTTATGCCATCAGATGTGTGGGCTCTGAACATATCCCAAACTAGCAATGATGGTTTTTTTTTTAAGGCTGCTCCTGGTCGTCCGTTCCAAATTTCTTCCAGCCATTTCTTTGTTCCGTCTTCATCCATCCAGCCTTTAATATGTGCACGCACTGTAATTCGTGGTGGGAATTTGACCTTTTTAGGCAAGGTCTTTCTTTTAAAAATAATGACAGGCCGCAGCTTAGTTCCATTAGCCAAACATGACAGAACGACTGTGAAATGGTTTTTTTCATTTCCTGTGGTTCTTAGTAAAATACTTTTTTCTCCCAAACTTGCCACAGTTCTGTTGCTTGGAAGATCAAAGGTCATAGGTGTTTCATCCATATTCCCAATATCTCCCAGGTCATAGTTATGGATCCTTCTTTGTTTTAAGATGAATGAATGGAATGACATCACTTTTTCATCAAGGTCTTTTGGCAACTTCTGAGAAATCTTTGTTCTTTGCCGCAAGCATAGGGCAAACCTATTCATGAAGCGGGTACACCATCCTGCTGATGCAACAAAATTTTCAATGCCTGGTGCTTTAAATTTGTCATCTTTAGCCAGTTGAAGGGCACGTAAGCGAATTCCCATGCGTGTTACACAGTAACCATTTTGACGACACTCCATAACCCACTTATGCAATTCAGTCTCTAGAGCCCCATATGAAGTCGTTAAACCACGTCGAGCTTTTTTTGACTTTGGCATCTTTTCCAAGTCAGCTTTCATTTTCCGCCAATCCCTTACTTGCTTTTCGTCAACACAAAATTCCCTACCTGCAATACTGTTATTGCTTTCTTCTGCTCTTGACACAACCATAAGTTTGAAACCAGCTTCGTATGACCTGCGTTTTTGTTTTGGTTTTTGTATTGGTCCAGGATTAGAAGTAACGGCACTGATATTGGGATCCATTTCTAACAGGATAAAAAATAAAACCAAAGCGGCATACGGTAGTTTATTTTACTCATGAGCACAATGAACATGTGTGTGATGTGTCATATACGGTAAATTAATCTCAGCAGGGTAACAATATTTTCTTCCTCACCACTACGTACCATAATTACGGTACCGTAATTTAAAACCCCAGTTAGCATCAATTGCGGTAATAGCTCAGCTAAATAGAGAAAATGCTGGTTTCATGCAATGAAGATGAAAATATTTGTCTGCATGAAAACAGTTCACATTAACAGCAAACACGCTACACTCTACACTCTAAAGCAAACACTCTACACCAGTGTTCTCCATCCTTGAGTCCCCAGATGTTTTTTGCCTACAACTCCCAGCATACCCCAGCCAGCTGCATGAAAACAGTTCACATTAACAGCAAACACGCTACACTCTACACTCTAAAGCAAACACTCTACACCAGTGTTCTCCATCCTTGAGTCCCCAGATGTTTTTTGCCTACAACTCCCAGCATGCCCCAGCCAGCTACACTGGCTGGGACATGCTGGGAGTTGTAGGCAAAAAACATCTGGGGACCCAAGGTTGGAGAACACTGCTATACACATTGACTCACTTTTCTGTATTTTAAATTAGGGGGAGGGGTTACTATAGGAGAAATACGGTACCATACCTACCGGTATGTTGATGCCAGCTGGCTCCTTTTTGACCCCTCTCCTCACTTCCCGTCTCGTGCAAGCAGGCTCCGGCAGCAGGAACAGGGAGGCAGCGTGCAAGACCAGGTAGGAGGTGGGGGAGTGTCTGGGGGGTGGGGGTGGGGGTGGGGGGAGTGTCTGGAGTGTCTGGGGGTGGCATGGGGGTTTCTGGGGGGGGCTTCGGCGCGGCGGGAATTCGGCGGGGGAGGAGCTACAGCGGCAGGGCTTTTCTTCGGCGTGGCGCGGCTTCTCTCAGGCTTCGGAGGCGGCGGGTGCAGGTAGGGTGACTGCGGGGTGTCTGGGGTGGGATTTGGGGGTGGCATGGGGGTGTCTGGAGGGGGCTTCGGCGCGGCGGGACTTCGGGGGGGGAGGGGCCTCGGCGGCAGGCAAGCTGCGGCGCGGCGCGGCTTTCCTGGGGCTTCGGGGCTTCGGGTGCAGGTAGGGTGACTGCGGGGTGTCTGGGGTGGGATTTGGGGGTGGCATGGGGGTGTCCGGAGGGGGCTTCAGCGCGGCGGGAATTCGGGGGGGGAGGGGCCTCGGCGGCAGGCAAGCTGCGGCGCGGCGCGGCTTTCCTGGGGCTTCGGGTGCAGGTAGGGTGACTGCGGGGTGTCTGGGGTGGGATTTGGGGGTGGCATGGGGGTGTCCGGAGGGGGCTTTGGCGCGGCGGGACTTCGGGGGGGGAGGGGCCTCGGCGGCAGGCAAGCTGCGGCGCGGCGCGGCTTTCCTGGGGCTTCGGGGCTTCGGGTGCAGGTAGGGTGACTGCGGGGTGTCTGGGGTGGGATTTGGGGGTGGCATGGGGGTGTCCGGAGGGGGCTTTGGCGCGGCGGGACTTCGGGGGGGGAGGGGCCTCGGCGGCAGGCAAGCTGCGGCGCGGCGCGGCTTTCCTGGGGCTTCGGGGCTTCGGGTGCAGGTAGGGTGACTGCGGGGTGTCTGAGGTGGCATTTGGGGGTGGCATGGGGGTGTCTGGAGGGGGCTTCGGCGCGGCGGGACTTCGGGGGGGGAGGGGCCTCGGCGGCAGGCAAGCTGCGGCGCGGCGCGGCTTTCCTGGGGCTTCGGGGCTTCGGGTGCAGGTAGGGTGACTGCGGGGTGTCTGGGGGTGGCGGCACGGGTCCTGGGGGTGGAAGGGGGTGCCTGGCGGTCCCTAGACTTATACGGGGGTCCTGGGGGGCCGCTGACCCACGTATAAGTCTAGGGGGCATTTTTCAGCACACAAATATGTGCTGAAAAACTAGACTTATACTTGAGTATATACGGTACTTTAGATCCAAGCCATTGTCTACATAGATGTAATTAAGTGCATGACTGCAGTCTTACTCTAATTTATATTAACGCATAATATTTAAAAAAATGAGGAACACCACTCAAGTAATAACAAGGACAAGAAACAAGAGTCCCTTATGGGATCTTTCTTGCTAACCATGGTATGTGGATTTCTTTGTGACTAGTCTTCATGACAATGGGAGATTCCTGCTTGTGCATAAGATACTGCTTTGGTGGATTGCACACTGTCTTTTGTATGGTATGAATATTATGTATTTGTGTGTGAGTGAGAGAGAGAATTTGACATTCCTAGAATTGAATATCTGTCTGTGTGTGTGTTTTAAAAATCTAATTAGGATTGTTTTCATTTACATTTTTATTATTTGGCCACATAGAAATACCCAACTGGACAGAATGTGATGATGATTTTAACATAATGTACAAGTTGATATAACCTTTGCTCTTATTGCTTTAGAAAAATTAAATTGTGTACTTATTGTTAGTTAAACCTATATGCTTTTCTTCAGACACAAAATTAGCAATTTCTTCCTGAGCACCTTTCAACGTGTATGGCTGGAAAAAGTACATGAAAAAACTCAATATGACAGGCTCATACTCACATTAACGGTAATGTAATGGAGAGCCTCTTCCTTATGCACACACTTCTTCCCAGCCATGATATGATATCATACAATGAGTTTGTACAATTTTATGAGGGATTCTGATTGGTCAGTCTTCAAAACAACTTTGAAAAACAGTACAAATGCTAGTAATAAAACACAAGACATGAATAAAATAATAATTTCTCATTTGTAATAATAAATCAAGACTTCATAATTGATGCTTATATCTTTCCTAAAACTGACCATGCTTAAGTTGTATTTGCTGTTATAGAGGCTTTTAAATATATTACAATCCTTAGATTGTAAGCTTGAGGACAGGGTCTGTATTGTTTCTAATTTGTGCAGCATCTAGAAATTTTAGCAAAAACCCCAGAACCTTGTAGTACTTAAAGATGAACAAATTTATCATCACATAAGTGTGGAAAAGGACTGCAGCTGTCCTTTTGGCGGGTTCGGGCACTCAGGGGTTAACTGGAACTAGGTTGGCCCTCTGTCAGCAGTATGCGGCTCTCTGGCAGAAGCCGCGACCAATTATAACGCAGGAGGAGTGAGGAGACTGAGTTTTGAATGGACGCTACTACACTGTTTACAGGTAAACAGAATTTAATGGAGCGTATCAGAACATATACAAAAGCAACATGCTTGGCACACGCCTGCAATTGATCTAGTAGCGAGCCATAAAAGCAATACAGACAGGTCATTACCTGGAATGACCTGGTTCCTAGAAAGCCGCTTTGACTCTTAAAGGGCTAGTCTGAGGTAGCGTTGTTCACCGGGAGCTCCCCGGGGCTGCAGGCTGAGATCTGACCGGAGCCCTGGACCTTCGTGCAGTTTGCTGCCCACGACCAATAACCTTTCCCGCCACTGGCCCTGGGTCTTTTATACCTCCTTCTTGTTGTGCCCCCTCCCAGCACGGCTGGTTTTTCCTGCTTGCCCGGTGCTCAAGAGTACTTACTGCTCTTTTCTTCTACCAAGCACCTGGGCGCCCTTGTTGAGGTGAGGGATACTTCACAGCTCATTTGGCTGCCAGACAGGGGAGTTGCTGGGGGGCATGTTGATGACTCTTATTGTGGCTTTTTGTGGAGTGCAGGGTGGCGGCTGCACGTACCCCAGGGCAGGGTGTCTGATGCTGTCTTGTGGTATGTGTGCGTGCGTGTGTGTGTGTGTGTGTGTGTGGGCTCTGGCTTTCTCTTCACAATAAGCTTTTGTGGACCTCAGACCACTTCATCAGATGCATGAAGCATTATGCTGAGTTATAGGTATATATATACATGGTGGGTGTGTGTGTGTGCATTGTAAACAGCAAGAGTTCCTTTGAAATATGCCCGTGAAATTGGACAGTATAATCCTCATAGCATTGATCCTGTGTTGCATCTTGTTAAAATCTGCCAACTCTAAACATTTTTCACTTATTAGTTAAGGTGCAATGTTACTCCCTTTACTGGCACCTATTCACAAAAAGTCCAGCATGGCAATCACCTTGCAGTGAAGGAGGGAAAACAGTGGGTATTATCATTATCATCATTATCATCATCATCATCATCATCATCATCATCATCATCATCATTATTAATTTTATTTCTATACTACCCCATAGCCAAAGCACACAAACCTATTTCCTTCCCAAGCCTGCAGGGTTCCTCACAGGTCTTGCCACACACCCCATTAGATACCATGTTCTGCTACTGCTCACCCTGACCCCTTCACCCTTTCAGGTACAACTCAGCAAGCTGAGACAGGAGAGCGAGTGATTTCAGTATCAGAGGTATGAGCAACATGGCTTTTGCTGTAGGTTTTCTATCTCCTATGAAAGTCAAAGGCTCCTATAGTCTTTTATGATAAAAGTTTACCAAGTTGCAGCCAGGAAGACGTGATGTGAAGAGAAAGCTTGCCTCTCTCTTCCGCAGGCACTGAGATCAGCACTATCTATGGAAGGGTCAGATTTTGCTGCTGTCTCAGTTATGTCTCCAATTGTGGGGTCTTGCTCCGGAGCCAGCTCTGACAGCGAAGATGAGTGGGTGCAGGGAGAAGAGTGCCCAGCCGTGGCTGATTCCAGCCCAGGCCAGTCGACCTTGGACAGGCCTCCTTCCCCCCAGCAACAGGAGCAGGGAGGGCCGCTTGCTGATTCCCAGCTGCAGCCACCGGCCTTGGCCTGTCAGGAGGACTCGGGGGAGGAGGGCCCTTCAGGGATGCCGCCCTCCCAAAGACGCCGGGAGAAATGCCTGGCTGCTAGGCACATGAACCGAAGGAGGCGTAGCAAGCGCCTCCTGGCTCGATACCCGTGCCAAGATCCGGGATCGGGATCTGACTGACAGTGAGGCTGGGTCAGGGTTTATATTCTGGCCTAGTCCTACGCTCTGTGTAGAAAGCAACGACTCTGTTTCCGGGCAAAGCTTCTGCACTCCTTGAATCTCTCTATCTGATCTCCTGGCAGCTATGACTTTGGACTGTGACTCTGGACTCTGGCACCTTACTCTCCTTCCCTATTAACCTTGGACTGTCTTGACTTCGGCACGCCTACTGTATTGGTGTTTGGCTTTTGGACTTACTGTTATGGAATCTTGGCAATAAAGACCTCCTTGTATTCACGTTGTTTGGAGTGAACGAGTGGGACAGGACACCAATTGCAATCCCTTTAATGTTTTTCAGTAGAAGTGAATGAGAAGGCATTCCTTCTATTAATTTCTCCAGGAGAATGTAAATACTAGGGCTGAATCAAATATCTCCCCACATACCACCATCACCATCACAGCCAGCCTACTGGCTGCCAAAACTGCCCCCCCCCCCAGTCACCCAACATGCCCTCAGGATTTTAAAAATCTTTTTGGGCAATGGTGACAGCGATGACTCCCTCCTCCGGCCAATGCACTTTGCTGGCAAAATGCCATGGGACCTGGCCAGCTGAGCCTTAGAACCTGTGGCTCATAATTTTAAAACATTTTTTAAAGTTACATTTTGAGTAGCAGTGATCTGAATCAATCAGATGCTGTCTTGGAAGTTTGCGGTGGGGGGAGGAATGGCCAACGAGGGCACAGGAACAATGTTTAACCCGTGGGCTGTCATTACATGTGAACTGGCCCAATGAAATCATGCAAAAATATGTTTCTAAAAACTTGGGAGGAGGCTAAGATAATTATTATCCCTAAACAGGGGAACACTAAACTAGACCAGAAGCATACAAGCTTTGTAAAATCAGAATTTTAAAATCTGGGCCAAAAGACTTGCAGATAGATTATTCAATACAGAAAGGAAGACCTGTCAAGATTTATGAAGGGCCAACAAATATCCACAAAGTTTTGAATCTGATTCATAAGATCAAAAATTCGGATAAAACTTATGGCCTTCTGCTTCTTGATTCAGAGAAAGCTTTCAACAGAGTGGAATGAAAATATCCGTACCAAGTTTTATCAGTATTTGGGTTGGGACAAGAATGTATTGGGTAGATCAGAATGATCTACACTAATCCCACAGCTTCAGTATGTGTTAACAGAGAAAGTTCAGCAAAAATTCACTTAGGTCGCAGTCCTACCGTTTTCACCCTTGATGCTCGTAAACCCCCAAACTTAGAGGCTTACAAGCATCCAGTGCAGAGCAGGAGGAGCTGCGGAGGTGATCTCCCCCTCCCTGCACCTACCTCTCTGCATTTCAGCTAGATGGCTGTTTTCAACTGTCTAGCTGAGGCACTTTGGAGGGGGAGGGAAGGAGGCTGGAGTGCCATCAGGATAGCTCATATCTTGGGGTGGGGCTGGAACACCTCCTTTACCCCCTCTCTGAGGTCGATTTGCCAACCTCAGAGAGGCAGCTGGGGTGGTTCTTTCCACACCAGCTGCAAGTGGGGTGGCAGAAGGGGATTGGAGCACAGATCCCCAGCTCCAAGGTTGGAGAGCTGTCTCTGACCTCGTATCTGGGTATCTGAATTATCCTATGGCCTCCTAGATACTGCCTGGGGTTCATAGGATTGCTCTCTTAGAATGTTTTACCATTATTATTTGCTTTGTGAAGCACCTCAGCTAGACGGTTGAAATGCAGAGCGGGAGGTACAGGGAGGCGGAGATCACCTCCGCCACTCCTCCCACTCTGCACTGGATGCTCATAAGCCTCCAAGTTCAGGGGCTTATGAGCATTGAGGGCGCAACTGATAGGACTGCGTCCAGAAGACACAATCCAATGCCCTCCACCCTCGATGCACGTAAGCCTCCAAACACAGAGGCTTACATGCATCCAATGCAAGGTGGGAGGCGTGGCAACACTGATCTCTGCCGCTGCTGCCACACCTCACACCCTGCATTTCATCTAGAGGGCTGTTTTCAGCCATCTACATGAAGCTCTTCAGAGGGGGAGGGAAGGAGGCTAGGGCACCATTCAGATATGACGTAAGCCGTTGGCCCCAGCCTCCTCCCCTCCCCATGGCATGCCCCTTTTCCTCCTCTCCTTGGCTGATTTCCAACCTTGGAGAGGCAGCAGGAGCTGTTCTTTCTGTGCCGGCTGTGAGTGGGGTGGGGTGGGGATTGGCGTTCAGAGTCCCAGCTCTGCACTTGCAGGACCTTGGAGCTGGGACTCCGAATAATCCTATGCCCCCCTAGGCAAGGTAGGATTGCTCCCTAAGTGAAGTTTTTGCTGAACTTTCTCTGTTAACACATAATGAAGCTTGGGATTAGTGTAGATCTTCCTGATCCACCTAATACATTCTTCTCCCTTTGTAGAAGCTGTTCTTTCTGATAATGGTATACAGGAATTGAAACTGAAGCCCACTCAGTTTAAAATAAAGGTATCTGCTGCTGATACTTTAATGTTAAAGGACCCAAAACAAAAATTTGGGAGAGTTCTAGAGTTACATACGGATTTTACTTGTGTTTCTGTTTTAAAGATCAGTTTAACAAAATCAGAATGGATAGGACTTAATTTAAACAAAAAAAGGAAAGATGAGGTAGCAAAGATGTATTCCATTTCATGGAGAAATGCTGCAAAAGGATATCTCATAAAATGGATTACCCACCATTTGGAAGATTTGATCCAAATTAATAATAATAAACTACCGTATATCAAGAAATTAAAAAAGATTTAATAAAATGGACACAATTGAAGATCACTTGAATGGGGCAAATTTAATACTAAAAATAAATGTGCTTCTCTGAATTTTATTCTTATTTATTTAAATTTTTCACTGTGTGTGGGGAGAGGGAGAACCAAGAATTACAGTCAAAACATTATATCAGAAAGCAGAAGCAGGGGGTCTTGCATTCCCTTTTATAAAGTGGTATTATTAGGTTGCAGTGTTGTAACACTTGGAGGCAGGCAGGTAGTTTAGCAAATTTTGAACAAGGAGATATGTCATCAACTATGAGAAACATTCTTTAGTATTGTGATAGGAAAGACATGAACTTTGTGAATTTATTTCAGAATTGACAAAAATTTAAAAGTAAATTAAGTCCTGTGCTTTCCCCTTAACAGCCATAAAATATAATGAGATGAAGGTCAATTGGGAGATTTGGGTTTATGGGAGAAGGCTGGTTTAATGGAACTTAGAAAGATCCTGCAAGAAGGATTAATGAAACTTTATAGCCAGATCAGACAGGCTATGCGGGGAGCTCAATTACCTTTGTTTCAATACCTTCAAGTAAATCAACTACTATGTAAAAATGGCTCTCTGAGAGATTGCTGATACTTTGAGAAAATGATTATCTCCAGTAGCTCAAAGGGGTTATTAAGCTGTATTTATAATATGATTGTAAGAATAAAGACAGCAAGTAATCACTATCAGATTAAATGGGAATTGGATTTTTCTTTTTAAAAAACAACAACACCCCCCCACCCCACCCCCGACAACACTAGAAGTATGGAAGTGGATCTGGGAAAACATGTCTTCTGTGATATTATGTCCAGTGTTTAAAGAGAGTTTTTACAACTTGATTTTTAGATGGTGCTTAATGCCTACAAGACTAAACAAAATCTATCCAGAAGTTAATGATAAATATTGAAGATGTAATTTGTTGAAAGTGAACATATACCATAATTTTGAGTTCTGCCCAAGAATGAAAAAATTTTGGATTTCAGTTGTAAAAATATAAAATATATAACAGGCTATGATATTCCGCTTGATCCAGTGAAGATTTTATTTTGCTAAGTTAAAGAAATAGTGCATGCAGAAGATATTGAGCTAATGACGCATTTACTTACAGCAGCCTGCAAGCTATCTCTTATAACTGGAAAAAGCTAATCCTCCATCTATTGAGGAATGCATCCACAGAATACTAGATATGGCCTATATGGTGAAAATAATTAATCTGATAAGGGAAGGCAGTAAGACAATAGGTTCATAGGGAGATGGAATTTATTTATTTCATACTGGAATGAGAGAGGTCTAACATGCAGTAAATCCATATTTATTAATGGGCAAAATTAATAATATAGGAAATGTAAGGGTGCTAAGATATGGTATATGTTAGGAATTTACTGTATTTTCTTTTTATGTAACAATATTAGTCTGATACTACTGTATAACTGCATGATATATAAAAAAAGAATCCCCCCAAATTGATTCAATCTTTGGGGGAGGGCAATCTTTTGGTGCTCCCTTAGTGGCTAAGGAGTGCCAAAAGGGCCAAATTTAGTTTGCAATCAAGCTACACTTGGCCACTTGCATGCTCCGTTGGCACTATGGATGCCATTAAAATAAATAAATAAATTTGGGTGGGCAGCAGGGGGTGGCGGGGGTTGTATGTGGCCTGCAAGCCACACATTGCCCACCCCGGGTGTAGCACAAACAACTTAATTACTCCTCTTTATAGTTTTGACTAGTAGTGATGTGCCTGTCAGTATGACACTCTGGTTGCATTTGCACATAATGCTAAACCATGGTTTAGCATTAAGATGATGAGCCACAGTGAGGTTCAGGCTTCTCACTACCCTTTTCTCCTCCAGCACAATTGAAAGGAGGAGTTTGGAAGGTTTTGCTTCCATTTTAGACTAAGAACAGCTTGCTATGTCATCTGAATCAGGACAAACTGGTTTGTCTTAACTATGGTTAGTGGAAACAAACCAACTTCAAACTATAGTTTATAAGGTTGACTTATTTTCACTAACAATAGTTAAGATTAACCACAGTTTAGCGTTCTGATCCCCTCCATGGGGTATCAAGATCTTAAACATCCTATCCCTGGGCAGGGAAGGCTTTCCTCTCTCTGCTAGGAGAGGGGAGATGGCTGCTTTAACCCACCAAACTCTGGTTTCTCTCTGAAGAATATTATTGACAGGGAAACAGTAGCCTTTTTTTTCTTTTGGGGGGGCACCCCACAAACTTCACAGCACCCCATGCAATGTGGCCCATGGTGGGGGTCTGGGAGGTGAAAATGCCCCCCAGAACTCTGGGAGTTGCTCATCCTTGTAAAAAAACAAACAAACCTGAAGTAGAACAATCACTGGAGATACGAGTCTGACAATGCAATCCTGTGCGTGTTGAAGTCCCACTAAGTTCAGTGCGACTTAAGTTGTAGTAAGTAGATTTAAGATTGCAGCCTAAATGAAACAGAAAAGTACAAGGTGTTATAAGATCCATTTAAATTGCTCTTTTAATCAAGGATTTTTTTTAACTCTTGAGAAACGAAAAACAGATGAAGAATTTTTTATGTATTACAATGCTTTTTAAAATCCAGAAATGCAAAATGAATATCCTTCCAATTTCCACTCTTCCAACTGTTGAGATGGGGTGGAACTGCCAGTTTGGGTAACCTTTATTAGTGCTTCTGTTAGCAGGGTCCTCAGCATGTATGAAGTTTCTTTCCTTGTGTAAGAGAATAGGAAGGCAAGGACATGCTTTTGGAGTTATTTGGATCCCATCCTAAGTGTAATAGAAAATACAATAGGATATATGTAATAGAATATGTAATTGAATGTGAGAGTGTGAAAGCTTTGTTTTCATGCTCCATATATCTGTTTTGTTGTACCAACTTCTTAAAACTATACACTTTCATTGGGAAAATTGAATGTGTTTTATTTTAATTTTTACTGACCAATCAGAGGAACAAAATTGTACAAAATCCATATGCTTACTAATCATTAACCACCTAAGCTTTTATACTGTATTCCGTTTATCCCTCTTGATCTCACTCTCACCCCCCCCCTCAGGCACCGTTCTATTAACCTGTTCCTCCATGGTTATCAGAAATATTGGATAGAAACAGAGGAATATTCCTTTGAGGAGAAACTAGTTCAGGATTTGGCTGTAAGTACAGATATAATTGAGCTCAAATGCCCATGTTAAGCAATACTATATGACATATACAGTATATATACAGTCATGCCTTGGATTGAGAGCATAATTTGTTCCGGAAACGTGCTTGTAATCCAAAACACTCTTATATCAAAACGAAATCCCCCCAAAAAAATTGCACAGAGATTTTTAATTTAAGCCGTACTACAGTACTTGTATTGCAAGTCGTCGCTTGTATATCAAGTAAAAAAAAATTAAATAAATATTTAAAAATTTGCTTGTCTTGCAAAACGCTCTCAAACCAAGTTACTTGCAATCCAAGGTATTACTGTATATATATAGTAAAATGTGTATCACTTTTTCTGTGTCACAGTTAATGTTCTTAAATTTATAAAGCATAAGTTGTTTACCTGCTGTGCTCAGAAAAAAAACCCCAAGCTGTACAATATAACACCATTACATATACTATGTGCATGGCACAGCTATGACTTCTGCCATTATCTGAAGTATGTGTCTTAGCTTTTCTTAAAATAGGATTGAACGAAAATTGATCATTGTTTGGTTTTGTTTGGTTTGGCAATTCCTATATTTTAATGAAAATATATTTGAAAGATTAACACAATTAATGCTTCTTTGTGTTTTTGAATTTTAGTTATTACATAACCCTGCCTTTTCTTTTAACATTCTAAGCTTTTATACAAGTTAATGTTGCCTTTTCCTTAATATGCCAATAGAGTGGTATTCTAATGAATTGTAAACATGTATGACAGTATTCAGCAGCAGACCTGTGCATCCTTATATTAGAATTGGAGGAATTATTGATCTTTGTAATTTGGCTGGAAACATAAGAAATCCATTACCAATTAAGAAGAATGCCTTTCTTAATCAGAATTAAGCTCTATAAAAGACCGTTTTACATGTCTTCTTTTTAATTAAGGACTGATCTAGAGAACTGTGGTTATTATTTGATTTCTCTGTATGTGTGAAATTATTGGTTTCCCCCAGATGTCATTAACGGAGCTTCCCATTCCATGAAGCAGTGCCCATCAGTGGAGAGAAACCAAGTGATAGGTTTCGTTTCAACAGCTGGTGTGTGAAGTGGTGCTAACCTGTCACCATAGGCTATAAGATTCTTTTTTTCTTAAAAAACAAACGTATGAATGATGCGGTATTTCAACTGTCATTGATACAGGCTGCTCCCTCCCAAGCTAGGCATTTAGTGTGGAATCTCTGTGTACCATTCATTATCATTTTACAGGGCTCCACACAACATTATCCATTTGTAATTCTTCTAGGTTAAATCCAATGTTGCGCTATACGCTAGAGTAAGTCTGCTGTTGTGACGGGACTTTCTCCCTCTCCTCCCTCCTGCAGCCCTCTGCATCACCCAAAAATCTGCTCCAGAGGGTTTCCCAGCCCTCTGGAACAAATTTTGAGGACGTGTGGGAAGCTATGGGGGGGGGAGGGCAGGAGAATTAACCCCCCCTGCCCCCCGGTTCCACTGACAGAGCTGCTTCTGTTAGTAGAATGGATACATTTTTCTTACTACCAACCTTTTTAAAAGAAAGAAGAGAAGCACAATCTCCACAGGTGCAGATGCTCTTAGTGCTACTCTTCCATCTTTTTAAAAAGACAGGGTTTTGATGTGATGAACAGAGCAGATGAAAAAATAAAGAGAAAAACTTTTCTGGTCACTGCCATTTTATTATGTGTTCCCCCCCCCCCCAATTAAACCCTTCCAGTCTATACTTCCATGTTCCATCCAGGTTTTTTAAATATTAAAATATTAGCAAAATACTGTTTAAATGAAAGAGTGCTATAGCAGTAGAACATTATAAGCACTAATTTAAAAAAATAAAGAAAAAATATTTCTGGTCACTGCCAATTTATTACTTTTCCCCCTTAATTAAACATTGTAATCTACACTTCTAATCCAAAACAAACATAAAACACTTTTGTTTAACATTACATGGGTAGTAATGGACAATCATGCTTATATGAATAAGTGCTTCACACTAAATAAATAAATGTTTGGGTTTTTTATAGATTGCTCAGAATTATTTTGTTCAAATGGCCACTCAAGTGAATTGGACCTACCCTTTCTCCACCCAAATCACTTATGTTCACACCTACTTCCCCCGGCCCCGCCTTCTGGGGTCGAGGAGAAGTTTGCGCGTGAGGGAGAGACGGGGAGTCAGAGACCCACCTGGCCACGCCGGCTGAGCCAATGGACTGCAGCAGGGCAGGTTGATGGGAGCCTCTTTTAAGACCCTGTCTCCCCGCCCTCAGCCTCTTTCGTCGTTTTGGCTTTGCCGGACTGCACGAAAGCCTGACTGCCTCTCCATCCCTCCTCTGACCTCGTGGTATCGTTCTTTGTGTGCGTGCGTGTGTGCTTCTGTATGCCTTGCTGTGTTTGACTCTGTGTGGGTGCCCGCTCTGCGTGTGTGTCTGCACTGTGACAAACTGTGTGTGTGTGCAATTTTGTCTTAATTTCAACAGTTTTTGTTGTATGTTCAAACGTACTAGAGGAAAGTAATAGACTAAACATACAGCAAAAGTGCATAGTGCCCAATATCGTGGAAACTCAATTGCAGTTCTGCTTACAACACAATAGCAATGATTTATTAGCAGTAGGAGCCACCGATCTGGAAGCAGACATACATTATTTTAAATTATAAATTGTGCATAAAGAATATTATATTTATTCAAATCTTGTGTGTGTGTGTGTGTGTGTGTGAGAGAGAGAGAGAGAGAGAGAGAGAGAGAGAGAAGGTGAGAATTTCCAGAGGGGCAGCCATGTTGATCTATTGCAGAAAAACCCACAAAGAATCTTGTGGCACCTTAAAGACTAACATGTTTATTATGCCATGAGATTTTCTGGACTAGAATCCACCATCAGATGAGAACATGAATCAGATTAGAACATTCAGGTGGAAATGTTATATTGCAGGAACTATAATTCCCATGAAAATGAACAGCATCTAGAGCCTCAGCATGAATTGTTCCCATCATCATCAATCCCAGATGATTCCACAGCGTTGTCAAGGAAGGCCTACTCAATGTTGTATAGGCCACAGAAAGCATGGAGGCTTCTATAGCACAGACATAAAATCTCAGCATATGTCAGGCCCTAGAGCGTCTTTCTCCAACCTGGTGTCCCAGCCAGCTTGGCCACTGGTTAGGAATCCTGGAAATTCTAGTTCAAAACATCTGGAGGGCACCAGGTTGGTGAAGGCTGCCCTAGAGGCATCTAGAGCGCAACCCTACCCCCCCAACCTTGCCTGTGGGGGGCAATAGGATAAATCGCTTCCAAGGTCTCAGTGGGGGCTCCGCCCATGGAGTTTCCTCCCCTCCACCTTGTAGCTGGCGCATTCTTTCCATGCTTGCTGGGAAAGTGCTGCCTGGCGCTGGTTCCACTGGGGGGGGATTCCCAGGGGAGGGGAGGAGCGAGGCACCAGCATCATCTGAAGAATCCAGGCAGTGCCTCAGCCTCTCCTTGTGAGGAGGGGAAAACATTTAGGTGACTGAAATCAGCCATATAAATGTTTTGGAGGACGAGGGGAACACGGCAGCAATCCTAGCCACCGTGCTCCTCCCGCCTTCCATTGGATGTCTGTAATCCTTCAATTTGGAGGGTTACGGGCACCCACATGGGATGAGGCCGCTACAGAGCCAGTCAAAACAAATCGGACTCCAAAATAATAAAATAAACAGCAAGCAGGTCTCTAGAGGAATGATTAGTAAACTCAAACTAATTCTAATCAAACTCAGCATTTGCCCATTCCTGATTTTAACTATATACTTGGTTCAAAAACATTTTAAACATATGGGTTTTAATAAGAGAAGATCTTGTGACTCAAGAATGGTGATCTTCAAAAAAAAGTATAGACAAATATTAAAGCATTTTCAGCCTGAATAATTTTCTAGAGGAGGTACCTATGAAAAATAGTAAACTTGGTGCCTCTTTCCTTATTGATTATATTCATATAAGTCTAATGGAAAGTTACAAAATTGGGTATTGTGAAGACGTATTATCACTAAGGTGATGTGTTCTGTTTTAAGGCCCTGAGCATATGGATATTGAGAAAATAATTTTGAACCTAATATTAAAAATGTGAAAAGTTCACTGAGTTACATTTTGTTTCTTTTCTTTCATACTCTTTACTTATAAAATATTTCAATATAATTCTTGCATAGACTCCCCCCAAAAAAGGTGAGGAGGAGGAGGAAGAGATTGAAAAGCATCCTGATCCTCTTCATCAGATTATTCTTCATTTCAGTCGGAATGCTCTCACTGAAAGAAGGTAACTGGACTTTACTCAAAGCATTATAGACCCACCATCACTTCCGTACTCCCAGTCAACTCCTCTTGAAGCAGCTTTTCTTGTTTAAAAAACCAGGGTCCGTAGGGTTTTGTTACATTTGTTTGCATTTCACAGGAAGTTAGCTCATGGATACTTGCTATAGTGCTGGAGATGACAACAAAGATCTCTGTTAATTGAAAATTTGTTATAGTCAATTTTTTTTTAGTGTTTTTGGAAGATATTGTTGATAAGTATGGATGTTATTGTGCCATTTCTATTCGGCATTAATCTTAACAAGATTAAAGAATAAAAAGCAAGGCGGTGTTAAAACTTTAAGAAGTATACCTATATAAGAGTGAGCTTGCCATCGTCTCAAAATCCTCTTAAGAGAACAATGAAGAGACATTTATACTTAACCAGAATTTTCAGTTATTGTAGGAAACAGATTTCAGGCCTGATATGATTCCAGATAATCATCAGTGCTATGGCTGAAATCTCTGACGGCTTGTGGACATTTTGGAGGCACAATAGAAAAAAAAAAAATCCTCTCTTATGAAGCAGACAGATACATTATTCAGTTGTGAATGCACATGGTAAATAGGTGTTTTAACAAAGAAATTGACATAGCTTCTAGCCTTATAGGCTTGTAAGATGGTATCGTGGGGTGGCAAGGATGAAAGTCTCTCTGCTTTAGTGATTACTGGAACTGCAGTTCACTGACTTTTAAGCCCTCTTCAGAAACAGTTTGAATAATATTTTCACCTTCCTACAGCAAATTGGAAAATGACCCTTTGTACACAGCATATTCAGCAATGATGGCAAAGGTGAGTATCTAATTTAAAATCTACCCTAAAACAGTTACATCTAGTTTGCTATCACCTTTTTCATGTATCTCTGTAATCTGTTTTATCCTTTTGACACCTGAGCTGCCTGATCTTAGTATTACGCAAACTTTAAACCAAATATAGGGTTCAGTCCATGAACAGGCAACTTCTAATTTTATGCAAGCTATTTTAAGGGCCATAGTTAGATTTTTAAAAACCATGACTATGTAACTGAAATAACAAAAATGGCATTTTCTATTTGTAGCCCTCCTATTTTGTTAACACCAACAAGTGAAGTTATACTTGCTCTAGTAGCAGTTAATCTGAACCTTGATCCAGTCTATCTTGGGCACAGCACCCATATGTGAAGGGATCCCCATAAAGCATAAAAGAGCCTAATTTTCCCCTCCTACTCCTACAGCCCATGTACATATTCCTCCATCCCTACCTCCTCTATTTGGTCAAGGAACACAAGAGTGATTTTTGTGATCTTTGGCTGAGCAGAGAGGAGGGAACTAGATTGGCCCTAAAGAAGACACTCACAGATTCTCATTCACCATAGTGGCCTAGCATGGTTTCATGAGATGATGGGGGAAGAATGGGCTTTCTCATGCTTTATTGCAGGGCTCTCCAACCTTGGGTCCCCAGATGTTGCTGGCCTACAGCTCCCAGCATACCCAGCCAGCATGGCTAATGGCAAGGGATTCTGGGAGCTGTAGTCCAGCAACATCTGAGGACCCAAGGTTGGAGAGCCTGCTTTATTGGGATCATTTTAAACATGGTTTCTGTGACCTAAGAGGACTGGATTGAGGCCCTGCTGTCTGTCATATATTTATTGGCAACCTGGTTGTAATATTGTAATCAAATGAAGTACTTCTTCTGAGTAAGAAAGTTGCTTGCCTTAGGATTTGAAATGAGCCTCGAACCTAGAAGGGTTGCAACAAATTAGGTTTGGATCAGACAATGCCCAATCAGAGAAAATACTTCTTTTTTTAAAAAAAACAAAAAACCTCAGACTTGCTAGTCCTATGGTATCAGACACTAATGTACATGCGTAGATGGAATTAACCTTACAAATGACTATTGCCATGGGGATCAGAGAACACTGAGACAGAGACCAACGGAAACAGAACTCTGAATGAGGTTGGAAGATACAGTTGGCTTTATAAGCTGTTGGGATTTTCACTTTAAACTGGTAGAGATCTTAGCCTAATCTGACATGAAAAGAAAAGGGGGAGTTACTGGAAATTAGTTCACAAATTGGAAACTGGAGTACCTAAGTTTTCATAGATTTCATAGATCACAGAGTTGGAAGGGGCCTACAAGGCTATCGAGTCCAACCCCCTGCTCAATGCAGGAAACTAGAGGAGGGGTCTCCCATCCAAGTAATAACCAGGCCTGAACCTGCTTAGCTTTCCACACTCAGACAAGCTGAGCCAGCGTGAGCCACAGGCCTGTAGTTCATAGCACCTGCGAATTGACCAGCACAGAAGGGAAGACTTTCAGTAAGACCTACACCAGCAGCTGTGGAAATACTTGTTGGCTTGGCTGGAAGAACTGGGGCTAAACTTTAAAATGTTTGTAACTGTAAATGGAAAATGTGAGGGAATGGGAAAGGGATTCATGATGGTGAGGAGAAAAGTTGTAGCTGTCCCCAGTGCTCCTGCTCTCCCTTACCCTGTTCACTTCACTCCCACAGAAAGCATCTCCTTCCACTATCCACCCCTCTTCTTTTGGTGTACCTCGTCCCACCTAGTAGTGTGCTTGTACTCTGCAGCCATTGACTGGGATGAGAGAGAAGATCCCTGAAATTCCCCGTTTGATGTTGAAGAGTCCTTGGTCCCGAGTCCCGAGTCAAGTCCCGAGTCTTTGGACCCAAGTCGAGTCTGAGGCCCAAAATGATGACCTGAGTCCTGCATCCCGAGTCACTCCCAAAGCGGCAGCCCATGGAGGGAGCAGGAGGGTCTCCGCAAGAGGAAGAAGACCTGCCCTTCCTCCCGCGGAGACCCTCCCGCTCCCTCCATGGGCCGCCGCTGCCACAGCTCCTGCTGCCACCGCTCTTCTAAGCGGCGCAGAGTGTTCTCCGCGCCGCTTGAGTCGCCGCCACCGCCTCGCCACCCGCACGCCGCTGCCGCTCACCTCACCTCCACCGCACGCCGCCTCATGCCGCCGCCTCACCTCGCCACTGCCCGCACGCCGCCGCCCTTGCCGCCGCTGCCGCCACCGTCGCATGCCGCCTCACGCCGCCGCCGCATGCTGCCTCACCTCACCTCCGCTGCTATCGCACGCCGCCTCACGCCATCGCATGCCGCCTCGCCGCACGCACGCCACCAGCGCCGTCGCTCTGTTTTTGTTGCAGGGAACCACGGCAACAGGACTGTTTCAGCCCTGTTGCCATGGTTCCCCCCGCCAAAAGCAGAGCGACAGTGGCAGTGTGCGTGCGGCGAGGCGGCGGCGGCATGCGGGCGGTGGCATGCGGGTGTGTGGGTGGCGGCGGCAGCATGAGGCGGCGTGTGATGGTGGCAGCGGCAGCATGCGGCGTGTGGTGTGCAACAGCGGCAAGGTGAGTTGAGGTGAGCAGCGGCGGGCGGCGGCAGCGGAGTAGGCTCGAGTCCCGAGTCGAGTCTCGAGTCCCATAGAAAATATTGGGACTCGAGTCTGACTCGAGTCAGAGGGGGGACTCAGTCCGACTCACGAGTCGAGTCCCCGAGTCCGAGTCCCCATCCCTGCCCGTTTGTTTACTTGCTAGGAATTCCAGCAGTTTGTTTCCCCTTCCCATAAGAGAATATAAGATTACTGGTATTTCTAGTGAATATGGCAGTAGAATATTGTGTGCGTGTGTGTGTGTGTGTGTGTGTGTGTGTGTGTGTGTGAGAGAGAGAGAGAGAGAGAGAGAGAGAGAGAGAGAATAACCTTAATGTTATGAGTTTTGTTATGAGTTTTTATGCATAATTATGTCTGAATTGATTGAATGGTCTGCTCATGTAAAAATAAAAACAATCTTTCAGAAATGTCTAGGTCTCCATTCGTAGATTGTGATTTAAAGGTTTCTTTGACTTCCCTTCTGCTTATTCATTATAACCAAATGAAAGTAAACCATTGTTTAATTCAATCTGAGCCTATTTCTTTCTCATGTGAAAAGAGCTGTCAGAGTGGAGAAGATGATGACGAACAGGAAGAAGAAGAAGAAGAAAAGGAGAAAACATTTGAGGTGAGTGGGTTTTTTAAAGGTATAATTCTTTAACCTCATAATTTACAAAGCTAGAGCAATATTTTATTCCAGCATACTAGAGATGATGCAGCAATAATAGCTATCTTGAGACAAGTTACAAATTTTATTTAAATTCTCTCTGAAAAGTATTCATCCAATTATATAGATGTGTACATCATTATGATTACATTTTCAGTTATTGCAAACAATGCCTTAGTTTCTTCCTGCCTACATTTTTTCTCATTATTTGTATCCCATTTTCTCCTTCAGTTCATTTTTTTCCTGCCTTTTGTTCCATGCACCTGGAAAAGCTGCTTATTATTCTTTTTACATTCAAATTGTTCCTCTCAAAGCGTTTATGCTATGCAGATTATTACTCTCGAGTGAACCTTATTATACAAAAGTGTTTTGGAAATCTATTATAAAAATAAACACTTATCAGATGCTGCTATACTAGGGTGATTATTAGTCTGATAGTCCAGTTCACAGCTCTTTTAGTCCTATTGACTATGAGCTTTACTAGATGAGGCTGTTAACCCGCTGTATCTACTTTTGATTTCGTCGCAGGGTTTAGATCGAATCTCTACACAAAGAGCTTTTCCTTTCCTGCCTTTCTGTACTTTCTGCTACATAACCTCTAGGTGGTGCTGTGGTATAGTAGAATAATGTAGTTACACTAGTGGGGACTTGCACTTTGTTTCGGGATGAAAAAAAAATACAGCATTCTTCTTCGTGGTCTCTGTGCTTCACACACATATGGGTTCTCTGCGCCTGCGCTGAGATCGATCGGAACTTCTTTAGCTGAGCTGAACTGGGCGGGAGCCCCTCCCCCTCGCGCGTACTCCTTAGCGTGGCTCCCGCCCGTCTCCTCAGTTCCTCTTCGACCGCCTTTGCGACCAGTCGATAGGTTCTTCTTCTCTTCACTCTCGAGTTTTCAAGCTGAGTTTGTTAGTCTTTCTATTAATCTTAAAAACTTTTTTCTCTTCATAAACTTTCTATTTCTTGATTCTCTTTCGGCCTATACTTTCATTTTCCAAAAAAAAAAAAAAAATCTTCAAAAAAATCCTACCTAAAACCTTCTCTCCCCCGTTCTTGTCCTAGTTACTGTATTATTCTCTATTTTCTCTCCTAATCTAATCTCTAACTATGCCTCTCAAGGCACCATTTAGAAAATGTCAGCGGTGTGGGACTAAAATCCCCCCCGCTGACAATCACTTACTCTGCCTGCTGTGTCTCGGACAGGGACACGTCGTGGAGTCCTGCAAGCATTGTCAGGCCTTCACTAAGCAGGCCAGAAAAGCCCACCAAACGAAATTGAGGGCCCTTTTGTGGGAGCAATCCCTGTCAGCAAAAGGCCCCACTCCAGAGGAACGGCCTGGGGGATCCCAGCCGGCCAAGAAGCCATTAACGGACATGCTAACGGCTAAAAAACTGGCGAAGAAGGCTCGCAAGGATAAGGCGAAACGCCTTAAGGAGAAAATGGCGGTTGAGCCTGACGAAATGGCGGGCCCGTCGACTTCGCCCACTGTGGTGGTGTCGAAGCGTACGGTGGCATTGATTGAGGCTCTGGCTGGTGCTCGGGATCGAGCTTCGGGACCGATTGCCCGCCAGTCCACTCTGGCCTCGACTACGTCTCCTCGAGGCCGAGAGATCGAAAAAGAGCCGATGACTGCGGCAGCTTCCCTGTCGGAGGGAGAGCTTGTGGCTTCGCCAGCCCAGCTCGAGGAGCAGAAGACATCGGACAGACCCCGTTCGGGCTCGAGGGGTCCTCCACCGCTACTGTCTCCGTCGGTTGGGCGCGCAGAGGAGCGTCAAGAACACCGCCGCCGATCACGATCCCCGCATTATCGGGCTCGTGACTCGGTCTCCATGGCTTCGAGCCATCGGTCTCGTCTCTCCCGATACCGAGATGAGAGGTCGAGGTCCCGCTCCTACTACTCGGGATCGAGTTCTAGGAGCTACTACTCGAGGTCGAGACGCTCACCGAGACGCGAGAGGTCGGAACGTCGCTACTACCACAGACGTTCAGTTTCTCCGGACAGGCACCGTGGTCGGAGGCATTCTCCTTCACCTCGACGAGATGTGGCTGTGTCTCGTGCCCCGGTTGAAGTAGTGCGAGAGCCGACTGCATCGACATCGACGGCTCAACCACAGTCTCTCACGCGTCTACCGGTTGCGACTGATGTTGTTGGTCACTCCTCGTCGGGATCGGCATACCTGTCGGATTCGGACTCGGCGGCTTCCTCCTCCCACTCCACTTCGCCAGACGCACAGGTGGAGTCTAAAGACGCGGTCCCCCCATCGGAGGACATGGGGAGTTTCGCTGAGCATGTCAGCCAGCTGGTGACTGCTCTGGGAGTCGAGGCGAAGTCTTCGAAAGGAAAGGCCAAGGATGACATTTATGCTGTCCTTAGGACGACGCAGTCGAACCAGTTGCTCCTTCCATTCCTGCCGACACTGTTGGAGACGGTGCAGGAAACCTGGAAGACTCCGGCCTCAACTAAACCAACGGCCAAACGCCTGGAGTCAATGTACAAGATCCAGGAGGAAGGAGCAAAATTCCTGTTTTCTCATCCGACCCCGAACTCGCTTATAGTTAAATCGGCGCAGTCTCGTGGGGGAAAACAGCATACCACTCCGGCAGATAAAGAGGGTAAGACACTAGATTCCTACGGCCGTAGGATCTACTCATCGTCTTCCCTCGGACTCAAGATATCTAACTACGAGGCGTTGTTAGCTAGATATCAAATGTACATCACGGAGAAGCTGGGAGACCTCTGTGATGATCTGCCGGATGACAAGAGGGACCTGGCGGCTCAATTTATTAAAGAGGCGACTAGCATCGGTGCCCTGCAGATGAATACAGCAAGGCACCAAGTCGACAGCCACGCCAGGTTGATGGTCGGTTCCGTGGCTTTGAGGAGGCACGCATGGCTTCGCTCTACCGCCCTGACTCCCGACGATAGGGCGAAGATCCAGGACCTCCCTTTTGACGGCGAGGGGTTATTTAATTCCTCCACGGACGACTCCCTCGACTCTGCCCAGAAAGCTCTGACGACGGCGAAGAAGATGGGACTTATCCGCCAGCAACCGTCCCAGAGCTTTAGACCACGACGTTGGTCTCGATTCCCGTTCCCAGCCAGACAGTACCAACAGCCAGGCCAGTACAGAAGCGGGAACCGGAGGCCCGGAGCGCCACAACCGCAAGCGCCACAACGACCGTTCCAGCAGCGGTCCAGAGGCACCAGGAGGGGAGGCGACGCTGGCCGGCATCGTCTTTGACTGCCTCGCCGTCACAAACGTACTGCCACGGACTCTCCACCTCGACGACACCTCTGCACTACCTCAGACTACTCTCTTCGGCTCTCGACTTTGCCACCACCTCCAATCGTGGAGGACCATCACGACGGATCGATGGGTGCTGCGCATCGTGGAACACGGTTACAGGATCGAGTTCGGAGTTCTCCCCCCGTTTCTCGGGATCAAGACCACCCGTCCAACTCGGGTGCTGATGGAGGAAGTTTCTACCCTCCTTCGAAAGGGAGCGATACAGCCAGTCCTCACAGAAGACTCTCAGGACGGGCTATACTCCAGGTACTTCATCGTGAAGAAAAAAGGAGGAGGACTCAGACCGATCCTGGACCTTCGGACTGTAAATCTTTTTATCCCACCGAAAAGATTCCGCATGGTCACGCTCCAATCAATCCTTCCGCTACTCCAAAGGAACGATTGGTTCGCATCCATCGACCTCAAGGATGCATACTTCCACATCGCCATCCACGAGGACAGCCGGAAATACCTTCGGTTCCGAGTGGGGGACGACTCCTACCAGTTCGTCGTTCTTCCATTCGGACTTTCCACCGCGCCGAGGGTATTCACGAAGTGTGTGGCGGTGGTGTGCGCAAGTCTAAGGGCAAGAGGCATCACCATCTTTCCTTACCTCGACGATTGGTTGCTGGTGGCATCCTCGAGGATCGAGCTCCAGAGGGCTCTCAAAGAAACTCTCGATCTCATGCTCGAATTGGGACTTTGTCTGAACGCGGAAAAGTCGGTCCTACAGCCAATGAGAGAGATCCAATACATAGGGGCAAGGCTAAGCGCGTTCGATGGTCGGGCGTATCTCCCAAACGACAGGGCGTTCAAACTGATCTCCCTTGCAAGCAAAGTATCCAAACAATCGGTGACAACAGCTCATGTCGTACAAAGACTTCTGGGGCACATGGCCTCGACCATCGCAGTCGTACGCTATGCGAGGCTTCGCATGCGACCGCTTCAGACCTGGTTTGTTCGAGCCTTCGAACCAGAAAAGGACAGACCTTCTCTTCGTCTACTACTCCCACGAGCCGTAAGAGAGTCTTTGAGGTGGTGGCAGCAGGAATCAAATCTACTCGACGGTGTGCCATTTCAACCGCCGGTACCGAGCAGGATACTGACGACGGACGCGTCCTTACTGGGATGGGGGGCCCACTCCGAAGACCACGTCGTACAGGGCACATGGTCCCCGACGGAGGCCTCCAAGCATATCAATTGGCTGGAGCTGATGGCTGTATGGAGGGCGCTCCAAGCACTGGAACGTTATCTTACCGGACATCACATACAGATCGTGACGGACAATACCACAGTGGTGGCTTATATCAACAAGCAGGGAGGCACCAAATCCGTGCGCCTCACGCGACTGACCATGCGAATCTACGAGTGGGCCCTCCCTCGTCCGATGTCATTTGTAGCGATTCATATCGCTGGGAAGACGAACATACTGGCGGACACACTGAGCAGAGTGTCTCTGCAATCACACGAATGGGAATTGAACAGGCAAGTGTTGACTTCCCTATTTCATCGGTGGGGTCGACCGGACATAGACTTATTTGCAACCAGCGAAAACGCAGCCTGTCCACTGTTCTGCAGCAGAGCAGGGTCGGACCCGAAGTCGATAACCGACGCGTTCCTGTTGGAATGGAGCAACGGGTTTTACTACATATTCCCTCCAATTCCGCTCCTAACACGAGTGCTAGCCAAGATATCGCTAGACAGGACAAATTGCATACTAATTTCTCCATGGTGGCCGAGACAGCCTTGGTTCTCCCACTTACTCAATCTGTCCCAGGGAGATTATCTGCAATTACCAACTCGAGACGATCTGCTGACACAGCACCAAGGCAAGGTACTTCATCCGAATCTGCATCCCTTAAGCCTCACAGCATGGAGGATCAGATAACGATGGATACGGACCTGTCTGAGGCGGTTAAAGACGTTTTGCTGGCAGCACGCAAACCTTTGACAAGACTTTCTTATGAGAGGAAATGGCAAGCTTTCTCCAGCTTTGTCTCGGCTTCGGGTAAAGACCCTGCAGCATGCTCGGTATCCACTGTCCTCGATTTTCTGCACTCGTTGATGACCCGTGGACTAAAATTTTCATCAATTAAAGTTTATTTGGCTGCAATTACGGCTTATCGCACAACTTCTACCGGCATGTCGCTATTTGTCCATCCCCTAGTGAAACAATTTTTGAAGGGATTAAAAAATTTATGTCCTCCAACGAGGAATATTACACCGGGATGGGACCTTCAACTGGTTTTGAAGGCACTAACAAAAGCGCCGTTCGAATCCATGGCGAAGTCAGACTTACGCCTTCTGTCGCTGAAAACCCTGTTTCTGGTAGCGATTACATCTGCAAGGCGTGTTGGCGAGATAGCCGCACTCAGAATTGATCCTCCGTATACAACCTTTCACAAAGACAAAGTCGTTTTGCGGCCAGATATATCATTTCTTCCCAAAGTCATTTCCGAATTTCACCTGGGTCAGGACATTATACTTCCAGCATTCTTTCCATCACCAACGTTGGATGTCGAGAGACTTTTACACAGCCTCGATGTCCGTAGAGCCCTAGTCTTTTACAAGGCGCGTACAGAGCCCATAAGACACACTCAACAACTTTTTGTCTGCTACGGCCCACCAAAAAAGGGCTGCCCCGTGTCGAAGCAAAGACTGTCCTCATGGCTGGTCGACACTATTAAATTGGCATATCAACTTGCCGATCGCGCTTTACCGGGCTCAGTAAGGGCGCATTCTACGAGAGCCATGTCGACTTCGACGGCATTTGGCAGAGGAATTTCTTTATCGGACTTGTGCAGGGCGGCAACTTGGTCTTCACCCTCCACCTTTATCCGACACTACCGCCTCGACGTTCGAGCCAGGGCGCAGAACGCTTTCGGGAGAGCGGTTCTATCATCAGTCACCATCTGACTACCGACACCGACCCATCTCCGGTAAGTCAGCTTGCTAATCTACCCATATGTGTGTGAAGCACAGAGACCACGAAGAAGAAGGACAGGTTGCTTACCTGTAACTGTAGTTCTTCGAGTGGTCATCTGTGCATTCACACAACCCGCCCTCCTTCCCCTCTCGGTGTCTGCATCGAGTTCGATGGATACCCAGGTGGAAATGGGATGGTCTGTTGTCTTTTTGTTTTTCTTTTTTTGAGACGATCTCGATCACATCGGGATCGAGGCTTTGTCTATCGATCTCGTGGACATCGAGTTCGATAGTCTGTTTTTATTTTGTCTTTTCCTTCTAGACAATCTCGATTTGCTCGGGATTGAGACTTTTTTTACTATCGATCTCGTAGTCATCGAGCTCGAGGGGGTGTAGTAAGCTCCTTTTTCCCCTGGATCAGCCTCGGTTCCGAGGGTCGCAATAGGCGGTCTCAGGGAACTGAGGAGACGGGCGGGAGCCGCGCTAAGGAGCACGCACGAGGGGGAGGGGCTCCCGCCCAGTTCAGCTCAGCTAAAGAAGTTCCGATCGATCTCAGCGCAGGCACAGAGAACCCATATGTGTGTGAATGCACAGATGACCACTCGAAGAACTACAGTTACAGGTAAGCAACCTGTCCTTTCCCCTGCTCTCCAGAAAACCACAAAAGTCTTATTGAAAAATAGAAGTAAAACTGGAGGATCACAATGTCATCTAAAGCACCTGTACACAACCATGAGTGAGGAATGATGAGCACATAATAAAAGCCTTGTGTAGGTAGAAAGGCTCTGTGACTTAATGGAGTTGTAGGTGAATCTCTGAAACAGTCTGTTTATTATTATTATTATTATTTAAATTTTATTCAGCGTTTGGCTACTAACAGCAGATACCATTATATGTTAATATATTTATATTATATTTTTACTTTTGTATTTGCACACTCAGGAAAAAGAAATGGAAAAGCAGAAAACGCTTTATCAGCAATCTCGTCTCCATGAACGTGGAGCTGCTGAGATGGTATTACAGATGATTAGTGCCAGTAAAGGTAACGTTCTGTAAAAAAATGATGGATTGATTAATAGATATTCATTCATTTGCTTCTTTGGCTGTATATATTCAATTCTGTTTCAAGGGCACAGAAAAGTTGACAGTCGCTCATTAAGCAGACTAAAGATATATATTAAGCAGACTAAAGATATATATATAAAGAACAAAATATATTCTTCTTTGTGGCCTCTGTTCAGTCGCTCATATGGATTCTGCACCTGCACAGAGCTCCATTTGAGAAACTTCTGAAGCTAAGGCTAGAGTTTTGGCTGGTGCTCTGCCTTTACCCTTTGTGCACATATTCAAGGGGGCTGGTTCCTACCTTCCCATTCAGTTCTTTTTCAAGAGCCACAGTGGTGGCACCTCAAGGATCTTCACGGTAGCTAGCAAAAAGCAAAAAACAAACAAGACCTTTTCTAATTTTAATTATTTTATTCTGTCTTTTCTTTGTACTTCACATTTCCATCCTTTGCAGTTTGTATTTTTTTCCTTTAGTTTATTTTAATTTGACGCATCTTTGGCATTCCTTTTGCCATTTCATGAGGCTATAGCTCGGACGTTGGCTGTCTTTCGAAAGTGTTCCTGTTGTGGGAGCAAACTTTCACTGATGGATGGCCACTGTTTGTGTCTTCTCTGCCTTGGAGAGGGGGGAGCACACAAGTACAAGGTTTGTGGTGGCACGCCTGTCAGAATAAATCATGGTTTACTGTGATGACCAAATGCAGCCACTCTGATTAAGTTAACAAAATAATCAAAAATACCATTATAAAGCTACTCTTAGAAATTGACAATTCAGGCAATCAACTGTCAAGCTACACATATAAACAAATAGTGCCAATCTAGCATGCAGCCTAAAAGATATTGTGTGTGTATACAGTGAGGTTTTAACTTTTTTTTTTTTTTTGGCCAAACAAGAGAGCCACACAACATTGCTTTTTAACTTGGGAAAATTAGAAAGCAGCTTGGGGTGTGGGGTAAGGTGCATCAATTACTTGACTATAATTTAATTACTATATCCTTTTGACTATAATTTAATTACTGTGTTCTTGATTGATAGGTGAAATGGGCCCCATGGTAGTTGAAACCTTGAAACTTGGTATTGCTATTCTAAATGGAGGTAACTCAGTTGTTCAACAGGTAACCATATTTTATGTCTATATATCTCTTCTTTGTATGCATATTATTTCGACAATGTTAATATTTTACTGTTAGAAGCATTGATAAGTTGAGAATTACTGCTATGATGATGATGATGATGATGATGATGATGATGATTTGCATTTATACCCTGCTCTTCAGCCAGAAAAGGCTCTCAGAGTGGCTTACAAAGATTAATAATAAGACAGTCCCTGCCCTCAAGCTCACAATCGAAAAGACATGACACAAAAGGAAAAGGGAATTGGGAGGGAGGAGGAAGAATGCAAAACTCAGGCACCAGTTCTTACTTTAAAAGGTTATCTTTTATAGCTATCTTGAGACAAGTTACAAATTTTATTTCAATTCTCTCTGAAAAGTATTCATCCAATTATATAGATGTGTACATCATTATGATTACATTTTCAGTTATTGCAAACAATGCCTTAGTTTCTTCCTGCCTACATATAGGTTATATATATATATCTTATAGGTTTTCTTTCTTTTTTCTTCTTGGGGGGGCAGGGAAGGGCAAAACAAGCTACCTGCAGCTGCTCCCTCTCCAGCTGATGTATAAGGCCAGGTTGGTCTTGTCAAGGTTCTGCTACTGCAGGGACCCCTTGATCTGCCTTTGGAAGATCTCTGCCTCTTCTCAAAGCCCTTCTCGTTCTAGGAGATCAAATCTTTTGCCTGCTTCTAGTAGCATGGGTGTAGGCTTTAGACGTGGTGAATAAGTCACTCTAAACTCTCAGGGTAAACAACAGCACTTTACTTATTATATTAGGGTATTTACTTAATGGAGTGGTTATAATTCAAAAGCAAGTATGATAAAATTAAACAAACAAACAATTTAAGGTTCTCTAGCTTAACTTCAGACTACCTCTCTCTTATGCAGTCAGTCTCTCTCTGCTGCTAGCTCTCTCTGCAGTCTGCTGACCACACTCCACACATATATAGCCTTCCCAGGAATGGAAGGTTATAATCATGTGACTTTGAACAGGAGATCTAATTCTTAACTTCTATTGGGAGAACTAAAACTCTCAAACTCCCCCTCCCATCCTGAAGTGTTTGGGCCTTCAGGCTTCAACTAATCTAGGGAAGTGTTTGGGCCTTCAGGCTTCAGCAAACTTAAGCCTGAGTAGGCCTCAATCTATCACATCTTCCCCCCCTTCTCCTCAAGTGGAACAATTTCCCTTTTACAGAAGAGAATTGTGAAACGTTAACCTACAACAAAGGCAATTGTTTTTTGGTTATTTCCTAGACAAAGCATCGGCTATCACATTCTCTTTCTCAGGCACATGTTTAATGTTCATTTGAAATTCTTGCAATTTCCAAGACCATCTCTGAAGCTTGGAGTTGGTATTTTGCATTGTTTGTATCTATTGTAAGGCATGATGATCAGTCTATAAAGTAAATTCTTGTCTAAAAACATAAGGCTTGAGCTTGTCTAGAGCCCACACTACTGCCAGACATTATTTTTGGATCGTAGACAGGTTTCTCTCCCTGGGTAAGAGCTTCTTACTCAGGTAGGCTACTGGATGTTTAACAGAGTCATAGTCTTGTAACAATACTGCACTTATGGCAGTCTCAGAGGCATCTGTAGCTACAATAAAGGTTTTTTCGAAGTCAGGTGCTCTTAACACCGGCTTTGAGCTTAAAATGTCTTTTAGTCTATCAAAAGCTCTCTGACATTCATCAGTCTACACAGGGCCGGTGCTACCATTAGGCCAACTAGGCGGCTGCCTAGGGTGCAGGGCTAAAGGGGGCGCCAGAAACGCCTTGGGGGAAAAAAATACAGCGCTCTCAAGTGGGAAGCGCTAAATATCTGATCTTGCCTAGGGCACCAAACTGCCTTGCACCGGTCCTGAGTCTACACAATTTTGTCAGGTTTACATTTCTTGGTTAAATCAGTCAAAGGTTCAGCAATTTCACTAAAATGGGGAACAAATCTCTTGTAATACTCAGCAAATCTCAAGAATGACTTGACCTGTTTCTTGGTTGTAGGTATGTCTTAGGTTCTGATAGCTTTAACCTTGTCTCATAATGGTGTGATATGACTATTTCTAATTCTGTGCCTTAAGTATACTACTTCTGGCATTCTAAACTGACATTTGCTTAGTTTTACTGTTAGACTCGCTTCACGTATAGCCTGCAATACTGTTCTTAGGTGTACCAGGTGATCTTCTACATTTTTACTAAATATGGCTATATCGTCGATAAAGGCCACTGCAAATGCACTTAATCTGTTTAACAATCGATTGATT
Source organism: Shinisaurus crocodilurus (assembly GCA_021292165.1). NCBI lineage: Eukaryota > Metazoa > Chordata > Lepidosauria > Squamata > Shinisauridae > Shinisaurus > Shinisaurus crocodilurus. The sequence goes on along the minus strand of CM037876.1, from coordinate 256,877,685 downwards.
AGCCTTTGGAAGGAGGCAGGACTGTTCTTCAATCTAAAAGGCAACACGTTAAATTCGAATAACTCATCAGGTGTGACAAACGCCGTTTCATCTAGGCTCATCTGCCAAAACCCCTTGCACAAGTCAAGAGTGGAAATTATTTTAGCAGCTCCTAACTGATCTAAAAGGGTATCAGTTCGTGGCATGGGATATGCATCGGGCTTGGTTATCTTGTTTAATTTCTTGAAATCAATACAGAACCTGATGGTGTTATCTGGTTTTTTCACCAGGACCACTGGGGCAGACCAGGGGCTCAAAGAGGGTCTGATTACTCCTAACCTTAACATCTCTTCTACCTCTCTGCGTATGTCTCTCAGCACTTTTCTATTTACCCGATAAGGGAGTGACCTTATGGGGAGATTGTCTCCTGTATCAATGCTGTGTACAGCCAAATCCGTTTTCCCTGGTCTGTTCTGAAAGACATCAGAAAATTCTGTTACCACTGACAGTATTCTCTTCTTGTCCTCAAGGTGGAGTTGTTCTGACCATCTTAGCTGGTCTGGATTGCACTCTTCTAACCAGTGGTCTAAGATGTCTACTATCTCTTCTCCCCCTGTCTCTAGGTTTTCTTCTGGGACCTTCTGCACCTGTAAAACTACTCCACTCTTCTCACAGTGTGGCTTCATCATATTTACATGTACTACCTTGGGTCTTTTTTCAGATTTTTCTTTAACTACCACATAGGTTAAATCATCTATTTTTTCTCTGACTGTGTAGGGGCCTTCTCAAGCAGCCTTAAGCTTGTCTTTGCGCAGAGGAAGAAATATCATTACCTGATCCCCTACCTCAAATACTCTAGAGCGTGCCTTTTGATCATACCAGAACTTTTGCACCTCTTGGGCTTTGGTTACATTGGCTTGAACTAGTTTACAGAGTGTATCTAGGGTTTGTCTAAGTTTTAACACATAATCCACCACAGAGGTTTTGTTTTCTACGAGTTTACCTTCCCAGTTCTCCCTCAGGAGATCAAGAGGGCCTCTCACTCTTCTGCCATACAACAGCTCGAAAGGTGAGAATCCCGTTGATTCTTGTGGAACTTCCTTGTAGGCAAAGAGTAGGTGTTGCAGTTTGTCCTCTCAGTCATTTGGGTGTGTGTTTACATAAGCTCTAATCATTCTTTTGAGTGTGGCGTTAAATCTTTCTACCATTCCATTGCATTGAGGGTGATAGGGAGTGGTTTTCAAGTGTTTTACTTCGCAACACTTCCACAGACACTCCATTATCTCAGAGAGGAAATTTGACCCACAATCTGTTAAGATTTCAGAGGGAAATCCAGTTCTGCAAAATATAGTTAGCAAAGCCTCAGCTACAGACAGAGCATCTATAGAGGCTAGTGCTACAGCTTCCGGGTATCTTGTGGCAAAATCTACCACTGTAAGGATGTACTTTTTTCCCTTGCGGGTGGGTTTAGTGAAAGGCCCTACAATATCCATGCCCACCCTGAAGAAAGCTTCTCCTATAATAGGCAGAGGCTGCAAAGGGGCTTTACTGTGATGCCCTGCCTTCCCCACACGCTGACAGGTTCTACAAGACCTGCAGTACTCTGCTACTTGCTTAGCAATTCCAGGCCAAAAGAAGTTTGCCATGAGCCTTTGTTTAGTCTTGTTTTTCTCTAAGTGCCCTGCGCATGGCACATCATGGGCTAGTTCTAGCAACCTTAGCCGGAATTGGTTAGGTACTATCAGTTGCTTTAGTGGTTCCCAGGTTAACTCTTGGGTTTTTGGTAACCACAGCCTATACAACAATCCTTTCTCCCAAATAATCTGCTCCCTTCTTTCCTCAGAGAAGGGCCTCTCTTGAGGGAGAGCAACTCTTTTCAGAGGCTCCAAACTAGGATCACTGAGGACTCCCTGCTTGAATTCTTCTACTCTTCTTAAATCAGGAAAAGGGGTCTCTAGTGCCTTCTCCTCTACAGAACCACCTGCCTCGGTTGTTTCACTGGCTTTCAGGTCTACAAGTTGCATGGAGGCTTGTTCTGTTGTTTCGGTTTGGGGAGGGTCTGGGGTTGGTTTTGGACCTTCCGGAATCACTGTGGGTTGTATCTCTAGTACCTTTTCTTTTACCCCATCAGCTTTTACCTGGTCCTGTCTTGAAGTTTCCTCCCTTTCCTTTTGCTTGCGGGTTACCACACATATTTGAGCTTCTGGGCCCATTATATCCTTTCTCACAATGATAGGGGCAAATTGGGTTGGAGGTTCCATCACCCCAACTTCATACAGACCCCTCCATCCCCTCCATTCTATGGATAACCTTGCTACTGGGACTTCAAAGGAGGGACCATTCACTCCCTGGATCTCAATAGACATTCCTGGTACCAAGTCTTCAGGTGTCACCAAATCTGCTCGGATCAGAGAAACATCAGCTCCAGAATCCAACATTGCCATAATGGTCTTATCCTTTACATAAACAGGTTCTTTAAACTGATTATTAACCTCTTCTCTGTTGGTGATCACAAATCCACAATTATAAGGTTTTTTAATGCTTGCTACACCTTGTGGCTTGGTTTGTTCGGGTTTAGGACTACCTATGTTAGCTGGTGGTATTGCTTGTAACTTGGGGCAGCTACTCTTGATGTGGCCTGTCTGACCACATGAATAGCAGGCACGGTCTCTGGGGTGAGAAGGATCAAAAGGAGGTTTTTTGAACTCCTTTTTACTTGGGGCTTCCCATTTCCCCCCCTTCTTCTCAGACTCAATCCTGGGGCCTAACCCTTCCCGGTTTTCAATCAGTTTGTCAGCCATTTCTGCAGCTTGGTTTACAGTTTCAGGATCTTTATCCTTAACCTTCAGTTTTATTTCTCTGGGCAACCGAAAATAAAACTGATCCAGAGCCATAAGCTCTAGCACCTTTTCCCTGTTGTCAGCTTTTGCTTCATCCACCCATTTTAGTAGCAGGTTTTTTAATTTTGTTGCAAACTCTACCATAGATTTACCAGGTTGAGGTGTTAACCCTCTGAACTTTTTCCTAAAGTGCTCAGGGCCTAACCTGAACCTTTTAAACACCGTTTCTTTGAATTGAGCATAGGAAACAGCCTCCCCCTCTGACATGCTATTATAAATCTCTGCCAGCTCCCCTTTGATTAAATTGGGCACAAACTTCATGTAATCACCCTCCTGCAATCCCCACTTCTGTGCTGCCCTTTCAAAAGTGGTCAAGAACACTTGTGGGTCTTCTCCTGGGGTGTATGCTGTGAAGTCCTTCGGGGTAACTCTGACAGGCTGCTCCTTTTTCAATTGCATCATCCTTTTCTCGTGTCTGCGTTTCTCTTCCTGGGCCTGAAGTTGCTCTTTCTGGGCTTGAAGTTGCTCTTTCTGGGCTTGAAGTTGCTCTCTCTGGGCTTGAAGTTTCTCCTGGTGCAGCTTTTCCTCATGTCTGCGTTGTTCTTCTTGCACCTTTTCTTCGTGTCTGCGTTGCTCCTGCCGCACCTTTTCCTCGTGTCTGCGTTGTTCTTCTTGGGCCTTAAGTTGCTCTTGCTGCAGCCGAAGCCGTTCCCACTCTAACCGGGTCTCTTCTTCCTTCTGCTTTGCCACTAGCCGCAGTTCTTGTTCACGGAGCTCCCATTCTTTTGTTTGGGGTCCTGCTACCCTAGGGCTAGAGGGTGCAGCTCCTTCTATTACCGCTTGGGAGATCAGCATAACTTTCAGTTCTTCTGCTGTTTTATCTTCTCATGGCAAATTGTCCTTTTTACACTGCTCAATCAGGGCAGTTTTGTTCATAGAGAGGTATTGGCTCATTTTAATTGCTTCACTGGGTCTCTATTCCGCAGTCTTGAAGTTAAAACATACACTGCTTTTGCCAGCTCTATTAGTAAAAAACCCAATTACTGTTTGGAGTGCTTAATCTCACTGTTCAGGATCGCTCCGCTGCCACCATCTGTCAAGGTTCTGCTACTGCAGCGACCCCTTGATCTGCCTTTGGAAGATCTCTGCCTCTTCTCAAAGCCCTTCTCGTTCTAGGAGATCAAATCTTTTGCCTGCTTCTAGTAGCATGGGTGTAGGCTTTAGACGTGGTGAATAAGTCACTCTAAACTCTCAGGGTAAACAACAGCACTTTACTTATTATATTAGGGTATTTACTTAATAGAGTGGTTATAATTCAAAAGCAAGTATGATAAAATTAAACAAACAAACAATTTAAGGTTCTCTAGCTTAACTTCAGACTACCTCTCTCTTATGCAGTCAGTCTCTCTCTGCAGTCAGTCTCTCTCTGCAGTCTGCTGACCACACTCCACACATATATAGCCTTCCCAGGAATAGAAGGTTATAATCATGTGACTTTGAACAGGAGATCTAATTCTTAACTTCTATTGGGTGAACTAAAACTCTCAAACTCCCCCTCCCATCCTGAAGTGTTTGGGCCTTCAGGCTTCAACTAATCTAGGGAAGTGTTTGGGCCTTCAGGCTTCAGCAAACTTAAGCCTGAGTAGGCCTCAATCTATCACAGGTCTCCCCCTTGCTGTGATGCTACTCCTGGGAGGCAGGGGGTACAGCCTCCCAGTGGCCGTTGGTTATTTTAGGAGTGTGAGGGCAGTACCCAAATGAGCACAAGCACTAACCTAATTACATTTTGCTAGTGTAATGGGCCTCTAGTATAATTGCAATAGCATTAGCTGGCATGATGAGATTCCCTGGAAAACCCGTGCACCAGCTAACTCTATTGGTGTTGCACTAGAGGCCCCTTCTGCTAGCGCAACATAATTTATGTTAGCACTCATATCAACTTGGATACTGCCCTGAATTAATGTGTACAGGTAAATTGGTTCTTTCGCCATGTCAAAATAGTAAGTAACTGCAAATTCTAAAAAAAAACAGAAGACTCAAATGTATTCTTGGCCAGTTTTGTCGTTAAAAGCTCTGGCCAATTTCAGTACACATTTTCTACAACCTTTCTTTTTCAGAAAATGTTGGATTACCTGAAGGAGAAAAAAGATGCTGGATTTTTTCAGTCTCTCTCTGGCTTAATGCAATCTTGCAGGTAAATAGACAAACTCTAGTATTATACTTTTAACTGTGTCTAGGTACCCATTTGCAAGTATCAGTTGGAATCTTTCCAACTTGAAACTATGTCAGTATAACTAGGGTGTACTGTATGCTAGTATGAAAAATGGATCTAGCCAGTTCTAGTCAGCAGCAATTTCTGCAGTTGTGGCAATATTTATCCCCATTGTGATCAAAGGAATTGGTGATGGCTGTATGCAAGAATATCCTGGTTCCACACAATCCCACACCTGGAGATGGTTGGGAGTATTGGGCAGAGAAAAACTTGACCAGTTTTTATATATTAACCAGTCCTAAACTTACAGTTGATTGCCTAAATTGCCACATGCTCTAAGAATAATTTTACAATGGTATTTTAAAATATTTGTTAACTTTATCAGAGTGGCTGCATTTAGTTGTCACGGTAAACCATAGTTTATTCTGATGGGAGTACACTCCACCCTTCCCTCTTCTCTGCTGGTGTGATCACGAGAGAGAGTTAGGAAGTTTTTGCTTCTATTCTTTATTAAAAGAAGCTTGCCATTTTGTCCGAACCCGATGAGCTGTGGTCAATCTTAACTATGGTTTGTTTGAAACAAGCCAAGTTGAAACTAACTTCGACCATAATGCTTAACTGTGATTAATCAAATGCAGAAGTGAACGCTGGTCGTTTCCTGGCAGCTGTGCCAGAAGAAAGGAAATGCGGAGCACTTGAGCCTGAGGCTTGCTGTGGTTAGTTCCTGTGATGATAAAACATAGTTGATCATGATGTCCAAATGCAGCCAACATACTGATTTATGAATCAGAGATGGAATATTGGAGGATGATCTTGTAGTAGTTAGATAGAAAATTCCTCCTGCCTACACACTTTAACAATGTTTGCTAGGTATTTGTCTAATTTGTTTTAACATTACTTTCAAGTAAATATGCTTCGAATTATGATTTTAGAGTAATACGGTTTAGAGCTCAATGTTTCGAAAGTTTATTTCAAAACGGAATCAATAATAATTGCTCACTGTCAATGACCTGGTCAGTGTGTATCTGGACAACTGTATATATAGGAATGAGTCAACCATTGGCCTCATGGGTAATAAAGTGATGCTGCTGAATCTCCAGATGACACACATTGCAAAAAGGTGGAAAAGTCAGAGCAAGTTCTGAGACAGGGTTAAAGAGTTAGAATAGTTTTTTGATGGAGAACAGGCACTAGACTGAGCTGTCTATCCAACTTGGCCCAGGTGTAGGACTTCTAGTAATTAGAATACTTTGCCAGGTCCATTACCCAAAAAACATCTGTAATCCATGACATGATCTTGGATGAGGGTGCGGACCTGGCATGTATTACGGAAACCTGGCTAGACGAGGCCACTGCTCCAACTCTGGCGGCCTTGTGTCCGGCTTGTTTCTCGTATGCCCAGCAGCCAAGGGTTGGGGGATGGGGAGGGGGAGTGGCTGTTATCTACCGGGAGTCCTTGGTCCTTACCAGACTCCCTCTCCGGGAGACCAGGTTTATTGAGTGCATGTACTGGAGGTTGGGTCCAAAGGGCAGTCTGGGGATTCTGCTCGTGTACCGTCCACCCCGCTGCACGACAGACTCCCTGGCCGAGGTGCTGGAGGTGGTCTCTGATGTGCGTGTGTTGTCCCCCAGGCTATTGGTGCTGGGGGACTTCAACGTGCATTCGGGGGCTGTCCTCACGGGGGCACCTCGGGAATTCATGGAGACCATGGCTTCCTGGGAGCTGCATCCTGTATTAACTGGACCTACCCATGTAGCCGGTCAGGCACTGGACTTGGTTTTTGTTTCTGGAGAGGGGGGAAATGATCTGGAAATCGGGGGTATATCCACCACCCCCTTGTCATGGTCAGATCACTATCTGGTGGGGTTGGATTTCTCGGTGCCACAACCCCTCTGCAGGGGTGAGGGACCTATTAGGATGGTCCGCCCCAGGCGTCTTATGGATCCGGATGGATTCCTGAACGCGCTTGGGGAATTGGAGCACACAAACAGTAGCTCGGTCGAGACCCTGGTGGATGACTGGAATGCTGCAATCACCAGGCATTAGACCGAGTTGCCCCGAAGCGCCCTCTTCGCCTAAACAGAGCTCGCGCGGCGCCATGGTTCACTCCGTCGCTGCGAGCTCTGAAACAAGAGGTGAGAAGGCTAGAGCGCCGATGGCGAAATTCCCGCTCCGAAGATGATCGAACACGGGTTAGAGCTGCATCTTCAGCCTACCGGGTGGCGGTGAAGGCAGCAAAAAAGAATTTCTATGCTGCCTCCATTGTGTCTGCGGAGTGCTGCCCCAGGAAGCTGTTCCAAGTGGTCCGGAGTCTGGTCGGTCCAGTCGCTCCGGACTCACTGGAACAGTCTAAAGCCTCCTGTGAGGCTTTAGCGAAGCACTTCGCAGATAAAATCGATCGGATTAGGAGTGGGATATCGTGCGTCGTGGGCACAGGGAGTGAGCGGGAGGAGGCCAATGGCAGACCGGTTTTGTGGGATCGGTTTCGGCTTCTTCCTTCTGATGAAGTGGACAAGGTGCTTTCATCTGTGAGGCCGACCACCTGCTTGCTTGATCCTTGCCCGTCCTGGCTCATAATGAGCTGCAGGGAGAGACTGGGTGAGGGGATCAAGGCGGTGGTGAATGCCTCCCTCGAGGAGGCAGTGATGCCATCAGCCCTCAAGGAGGCAGTAATAAGACCACTTCTAAAGAAGCCCTCCTTGGATCCCCAGGATTTAAACAACTTTCGCCCAGTCTCCAATTTACCATTTCTGGGCAAGGTGATAGAGTGGGTGGTGGGTGCTCAGTTGAAGGCACACTTGGATGAAGCCGATTATTTAGATCTGTGCCAGTCAGGCTTCAGGTCTGGACATGGGACGGAGACGGCCTTGGTCGCCTTGGTGGATGATATGAGGAGGGCCTTGGATAGGGGCGAATGCTCCTTTCTAGTCCTCCTCGATCTCTCGGCGGCTTTTGATACCGTTAACCACGGTATCCTCCTGGACCGTCTGGAGGGGTTGGGCTTAGGAGGCACTGTATTGCAGTGGTTCCGGTCCTTCCTCTCTGGAAGGTATCAGAGGGTAGTTCTCGGGGAGGAGGCTTCGGACCCTCGGCTGCTCACTTGTGGAGTGCCGCAGGGTTCCATCCTCTCCCCGATGTTATTCAACATCTACCTCAAGCCGCTGGGAGCTATCATCAGGAGGTTTGGGGTGCAGTGTCATCAGTATGCAGATGACACGCAGCTCTACCTCTGTTTTAAGTTCTCACCGAGGTTGGCTGTTGAGACCCTGTCCAAGTGCCTGGAGTCAGTGGCTGGCTGGATGGGAAGGAACATGCTGAAACTGAACCCCGACAAGACCGAGGTACTGCTGGTGGGGGACAAGGGGAGGTTGGGGGATGTTGACCTGGTGCTGAATGGGGTACATCTACCCCTGAAGGACCAGGTCCGCAGCTTGGGGGTCATTCTAGACTCCCAGCTGTCCATGGAGGCTCAGGTGGCAGCTGTGAGCCGGGCAGTGCTGTATCAACATCTGATACGGCAGCTGCGCCCCTACCTTCCTAATCACCTGCTCCCATCAGTGGTTCATGCGTTGGTCTCCTCTCGCCTAGATGGGGTTCTACGTGGGGTTACCCTTGAAGACGGTTCGGAAGCTTCAGCTGGTACAGAACGCGGCGGCTCGCCTGATTAAGGGTGGCCGCCGGCGTGATCATATCACGCCAGTGCTTAATGAGTTGCACTGGCTACCAGTTGCTTGCCGAGCCGAATTCAAGGTGTTGGTTTTGACCTTTAAAACCCTACATGGCTCCGGCCCAGTTTATTTCAAGGAGCACCTCCAGCAACATCAAGTAGGCCGCTCAACAAGGTCTGCCACGGACGGCCTTCTCCTTATCCCATCAGCCAGAGCAGCCAGGCTGGTGGGGACTAGGAAGAGGGCCTTCTCTGTGGCGTCCCCCACATTATGGAACTCCCTCCCTAGTGACCTTCGCCATACCCCCTCCGTGATGAGCTTCCGCCGTGCATTAAAAACATGGCTGTTCAGACGGGAATATGGGGTGGGTTAGGTTTTTAAAAGAACTTTTTATATTGTTTTAATTATTATTATATTTTATTGTATTGTTTTATTGTATTTTAATTGTACATCGCCCAGGGTGGCCGGGTGACCGGCCAGATGGGCGATTAATAAATATAATAAATAAATAAATAAATAATTACCTACTGACCATCCTTTGGTAATATATTGACTGCAATCCAGGGTGTGTGTGTGTAAATACACACCTGTATTTTTTCTCAGAAAGTGCCTCCACAGGATGCTATGTTGCTCTTTAAACTCCATATTGTTAAAAGTGCTGAGTGGGTTTGGTGTTGGTGCATGCACTCTTTCCCCCTCTGACCCATCTTTAAAATGCTCTCATGCCAAATCCCCAAACAGCTTTTTAAACCCAAAGGAATTTAAAGAGCAGTGAAGTTTCTGTGGTGTCATCAGCTTCTTTCTTGTTGGCTTTGGTTATTGGTAGGGGCAATGCAAACATTTGACATAGAGCTCAAATTACAGCAAGCAAAATCAGGGTTGTAAATTGCACAGAGAGCCTCTGCGGACAGAGGAAGTTCTCTGCTGCAGTCCGTGCTTTACATGTGGAGGGTGATGAGGACAGGAATGGGGTGGGGCAGAGTTAGCACGCTTATCCCCACTCTTCCTCCACACATGTAGACTCCCCACACTTTTAAAATACCTGAAGAGGGCTATAGTAATAATTGAAAGGATGGCTTTATTTGCATTCATGGCAGAGATGTACTATCAAATCTATTTGGATAAATACGCTGTAGATGGTTATAAAAATAAATGGAAGGTCTTTTGTATGTTCATGGCTGTTATTCTTGTGTCTTATGACCTAGGTTTAAATAACAAAATAAACAAAAAAAATCTGTATTTTCATGACCTGAAACAATTTCACTGAGACACACTAACACTTACTCAGTAGATCCTAATTCCTCAGTACATTCCTAATTTGCCTCTGTGCTCCTCCCGCCCTACAAAACAGCTAGACAGCCAATTTCAGCTGTCTAACTGTGGTGCTTCGAAGGAAGAGGGAAGGAGGCTGATTTGCCGCCAGGATACCTCGTATCTTAGCAGTGCTGGTCTCCTCCACGCCTCCCTCCCCACTTTCTAAACCCCTTCTCCGAGGTTGCTTGTGCAACCTTGGAGAAGCAGCTGGCATGGTTCTTTCCACACCTGTGGAGTGGGCAGGGAGCTCCGAGTGCGGAGTCCCAGCTCCAACATCAGAGCTGGGCCCCCCCAAAAAAATCCTGTGGCCCTCTAGATGCTGTCTAGAGGGCCATAGGATCGCTCTCTCCGTCATTAACTTAAGTTGCATTTATTTCAATATATCTACTCTAAGTATGACTAAGTCTGGATCCAGCACATTCTGCATTCTGAAAGTGTTTTAGGTTCACTTTCATCTCAACATATTCACGCATCAATTCCACTGATATCAACAGAAGGAATATTATAAATAGACTTGAATTTAGGAGGGAACTGTGACTTTTTAGCCATCAGCGAAACCTTTGCCACTGACTTTAGTGGGGCTAAGATTTCAGTTTTCAAATTTTTATACCTTTGCAACTCATTTTTTTACTTGTTGGGGTGTTTTTGGTTAGTATAACTGTATGCCAGCAGTTCTAGGTCTCTTGTTGCTATTAGATACAGAAATCCTTTCTCAATTGTCTTTTTTTTGTTAAAAGTGTTCTTGACTTGAATGCCTTTGAGAGACAAAATAAAGCAGAAGGCCTTGGAATGGTTACAGAAGAAGGAACACGTAAGTATAATACATTCAATACTTCTAATTCAGATAAGGTTTGCACTGGGTTTTTTTCTTTTTAACTCCAAAATGGACCAGTTTAAGGGGTATTTTTATTGATAGTCTCATTAAAATAATGTAGTATTAAGCTATTATGTTTTTATTTTAGTTTCCAAGAGAAACTTTAAACAAAAGATATAATGTAACTTATAACTTGCTTATCCTGTATTCTTATTATTTTTCTTTGATCCACAGTCATCGTACGTGAGCGTGGTACGTTTGGGTTTACAGCTTTTGATGCTATTGTGTGTTGCAAATACAGAAAGAAATCTTCTTTAATTGCATCTTTCCAGACATCTTTTAGGTTTAGTTTCATGGTCTGCAGCCGGTTGCGTGTTGAGTTTGGAGAAACAATTTGATGCTTAATTAAAGAAGTGTCTTTCATATTTAAGGCATGGTTTGATAATGACTAACCATTTCCAATTAGATCTTTAGTCCTGTAGTTTTGATCATGAATGCTTTGGAGTGCTAAATATTTTGGCTTTGCTTTTTCTGTTTCATAGTTTGTTTTTATCATTCTCTCCAATACATTTATTTTAAAAATTACTGTAAATCAGCTTACAGTATTTGCTTTTTTATTAAAATCACTTAGTATGAAGGATGCTGTTGGAAGACTATTTGTTCTGCATGTTTTAAAAAGGACCGATGATTGCATAATTCATTGTACTGTATATTTTCAAGGTGAGAAAGTACTACAGAATGATGAGTTTACTAAAGATCTGTTTAGATTTTTACAACTGCTGTGTGAAGGTCATAACAATGGTAAGTGGGCTGTAATACGTTTTTAGTAATTTACTGTTCCATTTAAATGCTTCTTTGGAGGGAATAATCAATTCAATATCTTTTCTATTTAAATTGATTTTCCATTCTTTCGCACGAAGAATTAATTAGTTTCCCAGAATTCTCAAAAACATTTTTAACATTTCATTATTTCTAGCTAGAAATCAAGTTGTCATGTTATAAACTATGCTTATAATAATTGACAAAATAAGCTATGCAAGAGAATGTACAAATACTATTTCTTACAGCTCTTGCTTAAGAAATACTGCCATATGTCATATTATTAAGCATGCTACTGTGGCGGCATTCATTGGCTACTGTTAAAAAGATAACATTCCCTTCAAAATAGTAGAACAATTCATATTTTTCATTTTCTAGATGAACACAAATATGAAAATAATTATGAATATTTTGTATTTTTCATTTACTGATCCCTTAAATTATTTTACATTTCAGATTTTCAGAACTACCTACGCACTCAGATGGGCAATACCACAACCGTGAATATTATTATTAGCACAGTTGATTATCTCTTGCGTCTTCAGGTAAGATAAAGAGTATTTTTTATTATTTCTTTCCATTACTTCACTTCCTACTTTGGAAAGTCTCCACATTTTTATAGACTTTTGGTTTAGTGGTTCTATTCCCCTCTCTTCTTAGAGCTTCCACGACACTATATACTCTTATGTCTCCCACCTACCTTTTATGGTTTTAATTATGTTGACTGTTTCAACTATAGTGATTTTATTATATGCAACACGGCAGCCTGTTTGGACAGAAACTGCAGCATACACATTTGAAAAAATTTTTTATCAGAGGGAAGAATATATCAATGATGGATAATTCTGCCCATCAACAAGTGGAGGCCAAATGTGTAGAGGCCTCAAACTTCCATTTTAGTCACCCCCTCCAGGTTTTTTGTCCTGCCACCATCAATGAAGCAGAACTATTTGAATCTCTCTGAATCTTGGGTCTGGAGGCTTAGTGAGTGCAAAAATGGATGTAAAAATACTGCTTTTCCTTTGTGCTTGCAGTGGGCATAAGGGAGAAATAAGGGAAGCAATACAATTAAACTGGGTGATTATACAAGCTAAAGTTTAGTGTATAAAAGCAAGGACATAGGTTTAGTGTATAAAAGCAAGGACATAGGTGTTATATTATCCAGACCAACACCACAGAGGCAACTTGCACACCAGTCTGTGTCAGCTGGGCAAAACTGAAAAATAGCAAACAATCCTTGGACATCCTGATCACCGAGGAGACTCTGTTGCTGTCATTTTTGAGCAAATCTCAAAAGTGAGAGCAGGAGAGTTTTAGTCTAGCACCAAAAAATTAATGATGTCACCACAAGGCAATGTCTGGAAAGGGAGCTTTACAATCAGGGTGCCACCACAGAAAAGTCCCTATTGCTTGTAGCGATCCTCCAAGCCTGATCCTCTCAGCAGAGGGTCTACTAACCAACAAACTGACCTGTTCAGTGAGGGATTAAAAGCTTCATCACTATGGTGGTACATCTACAGTTGCAAGGGGTTCACTTAAATCCCAACTTAAACATCCTCCTCCTTGTTGGATCATTATCTTACACCTGATCTCTGTGGGACATTCAGACCACCCTAGACTGCCTACAAGACCATGGCTTCCTAATCAACTTTCAGAACAGTTTGCATTGCCTTCAGAACAGTTTGCATTGCCTTTCTCAGCTCACCTTGGGGGTAATAATCAACACTGCCAGGAGGTTAGTTTCTCTTTCTCCCAAGCATTTGATAACAAATTATATGGATCTGCTTATTATTACTGTTTACTATTGCTGTTCTGTATATTTTGAATTTTAGGGTGTATTGTTTGAAGCTGCTTTTGACACATGTTGTTGTATTGTTTAACATAAATTGTAAGCCATCTTAAAACCAATCTTAGTGGAAAGAAAGGATAGCAGTTAAAATACTTTATAGTACTATAATATGGATGAAATTATACAATGTATTATTCGTTCATTGTCATGTATAGTCTTTGCTGGTAAAATCTGAGCATTTGCCCTTTGGCTAATGGCATTTAGTATTCAGAGATTATGTATATAAAATAATAATGAGGATGAAACATACATATAATTCATACAAAAATGTCATCCTCCAGTTAAACTTTCCTTATGTGATACGGGTTGATTAGTACTTCAAACAAATATAGAAAAAAGGCAACTATTATTTATTCTTAGGAATCAATCAGTGACTTCTATTGGTACTACTCTGGAAAAGATATAATTGATGAATCTGGACAACGTAACTTCTCTAAAGCATTGGCTGTGACCAAGCAGATTTTTAATTCACTTACTGAATATATCCAAGTAAGTAGCACTTGTTTCTCTGTGTTGTATACTTCACGTACATGAATGTGTATGTGAGAGAGATGCATGGATTCTGAAGGCAACAGGTTAGCACTGACTGTTTTCAATAGAATTTCATCATCATCACCAGCTGTAGATGTGATACAGGGGGGATGATATTTGCAGAACCAGTGCAGGATTGTAACTATTCTTCTTTCACAGTAGTGAACCCGGTGGTGGTGGACAAAGGGAAGGAAGAAGGAAGGAAAACTTAGTCTTTACATCCCTTCTGGGTCCTCTTGCAGGAACATTGTCCTTTCTGTCCAGTAGCTTAGATCACAATCCGTCCTTGTGGCCTCTATACACAGGGCTTACATTCAGAAAGGTTATAGTTTTCCTGCTGGTGCATCCCTCCAACATGTCTCCAGTCTGATGGTTTATGTCACATGATTATGCTGTTTATCTTCTTCAGTGGTGCAGCTGGGGCTGTACCTCGGGGCTGAGGTCCAGAGCTTCATAGCCCTGCCCCCCCAAAATGACCATCCAGAGACCGGTAGGTGATGGGGGCAGTGGCAAACACTCCTGGCATTAGCATCTGGGCTGGCATGTGCATGCTGGGGCCCACCAGGTCTGACGTGGATCACAGAAGCATTTTTACTTATTTTTTCTTAAATTACAGTCAGGAGGCAGCCAGCTGGGCAGGTGCATGGTTACAGATGCTCATTTTATTATTTTCAATAATATATATTACGTTTTTCTACACCAAAAGAGTGTTATTCCCAATTACATTTTTTTAGCATCAGGGCAACAGAATCAAATTCCATTTTATTTCTGAGGTCATGGTGGTACTATGATTTAAGTGAGTTTCAAATGTGGAACTGTGCATGCTCAGAGTATTTTTTTAAAAAAATTCTGATAAACAAGTTTTTTTTAAAGCACTTAATGTGTCAGGAATATAGAAGCAGTTATAAAGCAAGGAATGGTATGTGCATATGGAGGGGAGAGAAATGTTAATTGTGTGATTCACAACTGAAGCAATACACATGGTGATCTAAAGGGGGAGGCATCCATAAGACCATTAAGTCCAGGGTCTAAAATTATCTAGTTCTTCTTTGTGGTCTCTGTGCATCACACATATGGTTTTCTGCACCTATGCAGAGCCTCAATTCGGGAAGCTTCTGTAGCTGAGGAATTTTCAGTGGGAACCCTCGCCCACCGTCCCAGTGCACATGTCCTTAGCGGGTTCCCAACTATTCCCTCAGTTCCTCTTTGACCGCCATTGTGGTTGCCTTATGAAGAGGTTCTCTCTCATTGTTGGGAAAAAAAATTCCTGTGGGGAAGCTGACGTTTTTATTCCATCTGTTTTCTACTTCTGCTGTTGTTTTTCTTCTCTTTCTTCATTATCTGTTAATTTCTTTTTGTTTGCGATCCTTTGATCACTTGCTTGCCTTCAAGGGTCATATTGTCACCTTGTGCCTGCACTGCCAGGCATAGGCATTGGAGGTAGTGGAGCTCCCTAGACCTTCAGTGGATCGGCCACACTCCTCCTCGCCCTCAGCAGCTGCTTCTTCAGTGGTTAGAGCTGCGCCCCCTTTTTTGCCTGTTGCCCTGGCTCTAGCCACAGGCTGCATGGACCACCCCCAACTCCTGGGCGAACTTTGATGATTTCAGTCACCAAAAAGCTTTTGAAAAAAGCAAGAACACCTAAATTGTCAGACCCCCAAAAGAAGAAGAAAAAGAAGCAAGATCCTAGGAAGTCGCATGAGCATTTTCCCTTCAAAGTATCGCAGCATTCGTAAGAAGGGTGACTCTTCCATGGTGGCTATAACATCAGCCCATGATTCTAGTGAGCTCTGTGCCTTGAGAGTGGACTCCCCGTATATGGTTTTTTTTTATAAGGAGAAAGTGGTCCTCCAGCTGGATATTGCATTTCTACCAAAAGTTATTTCTGAGTTTACCCTCATTGTATTGCCTGCTTTTTACCTGCCTCCAAGTTCTCCACTGGAACTGGAAGTGGTGACCCTGCATGCTCTTGACATGAGGAGGGCGCTAGCCTTCTATAAGGCAAGGACAGAATCTTTCCAGAAGTCACCTCTCTTTCTCTGCTATGGAAAGAAGAACAAAGGTTTGCCTGTCTCCGCCAAGTGCCTAGCTTCCTGGGTGCTTCATATGATAGTGCTGGCTTATCAAATCACAGGTCTTGAGCTCAACAGTCATGTAAAAACCCATTTGACTTGGGGAGTGGCTGCATTGATGACATTTGGATGGGAGGTACCTCTGCCAGAGCTCTGTTGGGTTGCGAGGTGGTTGAAGTTGTCTACATTCATCTGACATTATTGGCTGGATGTTCAGGCAAAGGCAGACTGTTCCTTCAGTCGTGCAGTCTTGTCTTCAATTCTGCAATGAGGACACTGACCCGCCTCCAGTAAGCCAGCTTGTTATTTTCCCATATGTGTGATGCGTGGAGACCATGAAGAAGACAGACAGGTTGCTTACCTGTAACTGTAATTCTTCGAGTGGTCATCTGTGCATTTCCACAACCCACCCACCATGCCCATTTTGGTGTCGACATCGAGACTGATGTTGATACTTGAGGTTGGTTGTTCTTACAGAATTGGTATGGGTCCATACTGATATTGATTCTGAGTTTTTCCTCTCTCAATAACGAGGCTACAATGTGCATTCTCAAGGAACTGAGGGAATAGGTGGGAACCTGCTAAGGCAATGTGCTGGCTGGGACATGTTATGCTGGCTGGGGCATGCTGGGAGTTGTAGGCCAAAAACATCTGGGGACCCAAGGTTGGAGAACACTGCGCTAAGGGCATGTGCACTGGGACGGCGGGAGAGGGTTCCTGCCAAAAAATTCCTCAGCTATAGAAGCTTCCTGGAATGAGGCTACGTGCAGATGCAGCGCCCATATATGTGAATGCACAGATTACTTGGAAGAACTACAGTTCCAGGTAAGCAACATGTCTCTGTACCACTGATCTTCAGACCTTGCCCACACTTGCATCCCCCTTCATTTTGCCCAACATTCATTCTGCTTTTCCATTTCCCTTAATGAATGCAAAATTCTTTGAATAGAGAATAATATTTCTTTTTAGTTCAGAATACAGAGTTCTATAAAAAGCAACTCTTTATGACTGTACCTGCATTTATTGAAAATTCCTGTTTTTCTTTTGGGTCACTAGAATAGAGGTTTGAAATTTAAATGTAAAGCATTTCCCCTTAATTTTAGGGTCCTTGCATTGGAAACCAGCAGAGCCTAGCTCACAGTAGACTATGGGATGCAGTTGTTGGCTTTCTTCATGTTTTTGCTAACATGCAAATGAAACTTTCACAGGTAAATTTTATGGGGCATCTTTACTCACTCTATTTTAAATTTATAACATATATTAAGAAATACACTGAGAGCATAAATCTATGGTGTGAACCTGCTAAGGCAATGTGCTGTTAAGGCAATTAAATCAGTTAGTTACAGAAATGCAGTTAACAACCTTTTTGTTTAACACGTTGTGTTTGTGTTAAGGGCTTTCCGTGTTCACTTCAGCTTCAAAGTGCTGGGAAATTACAGCCACGCCCAAGGGATGCATAATAGAGAGGGCTGGAGCAGAGATGGAGAAGGGAGGATGAAACTAGAAACTAGAACAGGGGATGGGGAAAGCCAAACAAGCAAGCTGGCAGGAGAAGATGCAGCTGGGTGTGGGGATAGGAGAACACAGAGGAGAATCCTCCTCATCAGATCTCTGGATCCAATCTAACAAATCATTCTGATCTTTCTGTATTCATTCTAAGTGTCCTTTTCGGGGGGACCATAGCTCAGTGAAAGACTGCATGATGTATTTATTATTTGTAAAATCATTCCTACCCCAACCTTTGGCTCCTAAACTGGCTTTTCTTGCAGACTATTGCAAGTTTGCAGATGTGGATTGTGATCACTGTCCTTGTTTAGGTTTTATTAAAATGTTTGTTCTGTTTGTTCTCTAGGATTCCAGTCAGATTGAATTGCTGAAAGAGTTGCTGGATCTTTTGAAGGATATGGTGGTGATGCTCTTGTCACTACTTGAAGGTTGAATCTTTTTCTTGCTTCCATTGCTATGGAATTCAAACATCATCATAATTGTAGATATGTAGAAATTATCCTTAATTTAATTTATATTAAGCCCAGTACAATAATTCTACTTGATAACTTTAAATAAGAGATGAAAATAAATTGAGATGTATCATAATGTTGAACAGTAGTATTAAACCAAAAGCACATTTAAAAGCAAATCATAAGCCTGAAGACAAATTCCCATCATTTCTAAAGATGAGTATAGAATAATCATATTTTCAGTGTATGTATAAATAAACTAAATAACAATGTTTAAACTTACAATATAGGTAATGTTGTAAATGGCACAATTGGAAAACAGATGGTGGACACTCTGGTTGAATCATCTAGCAATGTTGAAATGATCTTGAAGTTCTTTGACATGTTTCTCAAGTTGAAAGATCTAACAAGCTCAGAAGCCTTCAAAGAATATGACCCAGAAGGTAAAGGCATAATCTCAAAGAAGGAATTCCAGAAAGCCATGGAAGGTCAGAAGCAATATACACAATCAGAGATTGAGTTTCTGCTGTCCTGTGCAGAAACTGATGAAAATGACATGTTTAACTATGTTGATTTTGTTGAAAGATTTCACGAACCAGCCAAAGATATTGGATTTAATGTGGCAGTGCTCTTAACAAACCTTTCAGAGCATATGCCAAATGATTCACGACTTCAGACTTTATTAGATCCAGCAGAAAGTGTCCTTAACTATTTTGAACCTTATCTGGGGCGCATTGAGATAATGGGTGGTGCCAAGAAAATAGAACGGGTTTATTTTGAGATCAGCGAATCCAGTAGGACACAGTGGGAAAAGCCTCAAGTGAAAGAATCAAAAAGGCAGTTTATTTTTGACGTTGTAAATGAGGGTGGAGAACAAGAAAAAATGGAGCTTTTTGTAAACTTCTGTGAGGACACAATTTTTGAAATGCAGTTGGCATCTCAGATCTCTGAATCAGACCCAGTTGACAGACTTGAGGAGGAAGAAGAGATTGAGCCTTGCTGTTTGAGGGAAGTTGGAGAAGATGAGAAAGAACAATCCTTCGAATCAGCTTCAGCTTTTGCCATGGCATGTGTTGCAGTGAAGAAAAATGTTGCCACCATTTTAAAAATGATTAGACTGAAAAACTTAAGGAAACAGTACAGAAAAGTGAGAAAGATGACTATAAAAGAATTGGTGAAAGTGTCTTTTTCCTTTTTCTGGATGCTATTTGTAGGATTCTTCCAAATGTTTCTCACTATAGTGTGGGGTATTTTTCAGATTATTTGGAGTACTGTGTTTGGGGGTGGCCTAGTGGAAGGTGCCAAAAATATAAGAGTTACCAAAATTCTAGGAGACATGCCTGATCCAACACAGTTTGGAATCCATGATGATGTCCTTGAAGCGGAGAAAGTTGAAGTTACAGAACATGGCATTACAGCTGAAATTGTGCAGTTTGTGAAAAATGAAAAGGGAGAAACTGACATCTTGTCAGATATTTTTGGCATTCACATGCAGAAAGAAAGTGGATCAAAACATGGTCATGATGTTGGCCTAGGGGACATTGCTGATATTATTGGATCAGAAACCCCTCCTCCTTTGGAAAGTGCAGTTCGCAAGAAGAAGAAGGCACAGGTAGATAAATTTACTGTGTAATTTAATACTATTGCAATTTTTATTCTGCTTCTTTATTTATTGTTTGACAATGAGAATACCAGGGAATTTATTTAAATTGTATATTCATGCTTGTGGTATAAGAGATTTTGGGTACATCACACTGGTTTAAATACCATTCTAAAGACTATGTTGAACTGTATTTTGGAAGTATGTACAATCCATTACATAGAAGCAGCATTTCTTCATGCCAATAAAGACAACAGAGCAATATTTCCTTTACTGGAGGTGACAGGGCTGGTGCCAGGCTTGGGTGAATCCTTGGCCTGCTACTCTGAAAATCAAGCAGAGGCAATATTCTAGGAGACATGGCTGATTCAATACAGCTAGATCAGAGGCAAACTCCACAGGTGGAGCTCCCACTCCCACCTTCCTTCTGAGTCCCCTGTCCCACAGCCCACGCCATTCTGCAGCATCCTCTGACCCTCAGAGGAACATTTTGGCGTGGCTGGGGTGGTGGCTGCTGACAGCAAGGATGTCAGCTTCCACTAGCCCAATTACCGTACGCATGTGTTGATCTGGATCCCATCTAAAGTTCTTTTAAAGATCAGCTGAAATGGAAACTGTTCAGGGAGAGGAGGAGCCAAAGGTAGCAGTCTCTCAGCAGAGCCTATGGAGTGGGCTCTGCTTCCTATTTCTCTGTTGCAGCCGGTGGAATTACGGCTGCTAGATGAATATCATATACAATATAATATATATTATTAGGTTATAATAATATATCCATAACTAGATAGTCTCATATCCTCCTATATGAACCTGCCCATCAATTAAGATCACCATCTGAGGCCTTTGTTATTTCCTGGTGCCCCCAGCCAGTGGTGATTAGATTGTTACTACCTAGGAGAGGGTCTTCTGTGGTGATGCGCTTGCTGTGGGATTATCTCCCCAGATAAATTAACCTGGCTGTTTGTTTGTTAGCATTTAGACATTGAGATAATATTAACTGGGTTTTATTAGCTGTCTCTTTAGTTATAATGGCACTACTCTCTTACAGTGCAATCCTATGCATGTTTACTCAGAGATAAATCCCACAAAATTGAAGGGGGCTTATTCCCAAGTAAGTGCGCATAAGATTGCAGCCTTAATTTGTGTTTTGTTTGTTAGTTTTATTAAACATTGCTGATGTTTTATATAATCTTAATTGCTTTTGTAAGCTGCATTTAAAAGCTTTCAAGTGGAAAAACAGGGATATCTTCTTTAAATAAATCAGTTCTTTCCAAGTAGAGGGTATATCCTTTCCAGAGCATTACTATTTCACACACAGTTGGAATGGGGCTCAGATCTTTTCTAAGGCTGAATCACGGTTTGGATATATTGTAATTCACCACTAGTATAGTTAGATTATTCTTCAAAGTCCATGGAACCTTTGTGAAAGGCCAACCTCCATTTAGATCGTTCATGTGCCAGAGCTTCCCAGTTTCCGATGCTTATATTGCATTTTTTTAGATTAGCCTTATGAACATCTTTAAACCTCTTATATTGACCACCAATGTTCCGCTTTCCATCCTTGAGTTGGGAATAAAATAACTGCTTTGGGAGACGGCAGTAAGGTGAAAGGGAGAAACGTGCTAAGCGAAAAGCACATCAAACGAATCCTTCACAGGACCATCTTCCATCTGGTAACCTGTGTCCTCACTGTGGGAAGCTGTGTGGATCTAGAATTGGCCTCCACAGTCACTTACGGATCCCTCGCTAGAGTCTACACAATCTTCCTTTAGAATTTCCTCCTTTTATCCTGGAAGACAATCTTACTCGGTCACGAGTGATCGCCTGATGATGATAATGAGTTAGATTATTACACTTGTAGATTATTCATTACTAATATTAGATTATTATAAACTTTCAGTTATTAGTGATCTTTGTACTTTTTTGGCACTTTTGAAATACACGTTTTATTTTATTCTATCAGATTAAAAACCAATGCAATTTAAATGTTTTTCAGATACCTGAAATTGCAAAGGATGATGAATCGGAAACAAGGACAGAATCTGAGAAGGCTGAGTAAGCTACATTTCACTATATGTTCTTGGAATCAGTGGAGGCTGGTATCCACTGTGTCTGGTGGGGTGGAGCCAAGGGCGTCAGCAGAGGTGGAGCAGCAGTCTTTTGAATCCTCAGCAACCCATGCCTCAGAAATGGGAGAGGCACATGAACTCTAAAGACACACACACACACACACACACACAGATCCCTGATAAGCCCCCAGCCGCCAACATTGCTCCAGCTTGCTACCACCCAGCTGCCTGAACCTCTCCCTTACCAGGCACACAGGAAAAATTTTCCTTCTTAAAACCATCTGTGAAGTTCCAGCTAGTGCAGGTAGCCCACCATCTTATGAAGCAAGAAAAAAAGGTAGATTGATCTGTTCTGCTCTGCACAGGCACCACCTCCTCTTCATTAAAACAAACACCCCGATAGACTAAGGAGGTACCCAGCATGGGCTCCTACCCTTGCAGTGTAAATCCAAATCCTGCACAAGTGTGGGGCAGTAAGAACAAGCCCATGTTTGGCCATCAGGCAGGGCATTCCTCATGGATGTCCTGCCTCAGTGCCTGTCTCAGTCAACTGCACGGGAATGTACTAGCCAAAGAAGCTAGCGACCTTCCAGGAGCAGCAAACAGACCAACCTAGAGCAGAGCAGCAGGTGTGCCACACTTGCTAAAGGGCAAGGTAAATCACTTTGGAGAGACACTACTGCTGTGCTGTGTCAGATTGTAATGATGGTTTTAATTATACATAGCTGAATGAACTTCAGGCAAACCTTAAGCACACATTGAATTTGTTTGTCTAGCAAGCCTAGAATAGTCCAGTGTTCTTATTTAGCTATAAAAGCCTTCCCCAACCTGTTGCCCTCTGGATGTTTTGGACTGCAACTCTCCACATTCTTGACTATTGGCTGTGCTGGCTAGAGCTGATGGGAATTGGTCTAAAACATCTGGAGGACAGCAGGTTGTAGAAGGCTGCCCTAAAGTAACATACAACCTCCTTTTAAAAAACACATTACTATTAAAAAAAAAATGGGATTACAATCTTCTGGAATACTAAAGTTTTCATTGCCATGATTGCAAGTATTTAGTACCAAAGTTTCAAAGGCAAGGAGAGGATAAGATCTGATCAGCTTGTACCCAAGTTTAAGAACTAATGTTTTCTATATATATTTGTTCATTGCTGTTGATCATCATCAGTTTTTATGGTCTATAAAATTGACATTTCCACAGCATTAAGGTTCTCACTGCACTTACAGAAATTCCTACTCCCCTTATAATTTTAGTATCATAGCCTTAGGGATTGTAGAACACAGAACAGGGGATAGCAGTGTACTGGAAAGCACCCTCTTATGCTACAAACATCTGATTGAGTCTTTTGGGGCACAATCCTATGCATGTTTAGACAGAAAAAAGTCCTACAACTCCCAGAATTCCCCAGCCACTTTTTTTCTGTCTAAACATGCATAGGATTGTGCCCTTTAAGGGTTCAAGTTTCTTGAGAGAGAGAAAATTGACAACCATCACCCAATATTGCTCATTCCCACACTTCTGGCTAAGCTAGACACTTAGGATAGGGAGCTTTGTCCCTAATAATGTAAAAAAATTTTTTTATAAAGCTATGGCCTTGAATAATAAGTGTTGTACTTATACTTGACTTTAAACTCATGAGTAGTTCCTGGAACTGAGTTCAGAGTATGGCCCTGAGAGTGCAAAGAAAAGTGAGGAAGAGCAAGAGGTCAATTCTGGAGGAGGAAATTGGTAAAATTTAACCTGGAGTGCCAGCTGTTTTCATACCGAAACATACAAACCATAGAGCTGTTGTACAAAACCCATGAAATTGCTTTCTAATAGGTTTATGAAATTAAGCTTGTTGAAATCACTAAATATCAGCTCACTTTTTCACTATATAGCAATAGTTAGCAATAGTTAACAGCTCACTAACCTTCTCCTTTACATTGAAATGTAGATGTTTTAATGGCTATTCCAGGTGAATTAATCCTGGTAATCGGGCATTACATTATAGGAGCATTCGACTGAACATGTTATGGACATCACATAGAGGCTGCTTTAAAAAGTTCCATATAGTAATTCTTACTAGGTTGTGAGCCACTCAAACTTGTAGGGATGGGTGAGAAATTCATTTCAGTTCATTTTTGACCAGGATTTATCCAATTCGCACCTCCCAGAACAGAAGATGGACTCATATGCAATCTGCGGTCTGTATTCCATACATTCCTGAGCTTTCAATGCAATTTGTGCAACAAAAAATGTGTTCAGTAAATGCATACATTTGAAAAATGGGAGAAAAAATTATATTAAAAATGTGCAAAATGGATGTGTACGTTGTGGGTATGTGGGTGTGTGCGGGTGTGTCTTTCTTTGTTAAGTCACCACCAATTCAGACCCCATCAGTGTATATGTGAGGTTAGGATTTATTGCATCACTTTTCACAAAGCTGAAACTCATTTCCCATATTGTGCCACTCACCCAGTTAAGAAAGATATTTTTGGAATGCCATGTGCATGGCACTGATCACACATGATATTTTACTTGTGTGTATTTGGCCTTTAATTATCAGAATTAAGCTGTTTATTGTTAGACTGCCCATGTCTCTCTTGCAGGCAATGTAGAAATTAGACCCTGTTTAATAGTTAATGTCATTTCCTGTAGCATGGAAGATGGTGAGAAACAAGATAAAATAAAGGATGATGTATATTCTGAAACTTTGGAAGTTGAAGAACCCAGGAAAAGGAAACGAAGGCATGGGCAAAAAATAGAGAAACCTGATGCAGTTATGGCTAACTTTTTTAAAGTATTGGAAGTTTATCAGACAAAAATGCTGGTATGTTTACCTTCTTTCTCATTTTTAGTGATTTTAACAAAATCAAATGATAACATTTTTTGCATCTTGATGTAATAATTGAGTTCTACTGGGGCTTTGCAGACAGGTCCGTAATAGGGAAAGAAAAGTCTGAAATGAAACTTAATTGATGTTTTCATATCTGCAATTTGAAGCATTATTTGGATTTCTTTTTCTTAATCACCTGTTTTCCCTCAAGTTCTAATTCTTGCAATAGGAACTGATAACATTATTTGCATTTTCAGCACTATTTGGCCAGAAATTTCTACAATTTAAGATTTCTTGCACTTTTTGTTGCCTTCGCCATCAACTTCATTCTGCTCTTCTACAAGGTAATGTGATTGTATCCATTCCTGCTGGATGCCTTGATTTTCAGAGTGGCATTTGTTATCATGAAAAACTAGACAGCTACTAAAATAAACAACATCAGCTAATTAAAATGAATACTACCATTGTAAAAAATAATAGGTTGACTCCAGACTTGCCCCTCCATGAATGGAAGGGTTTCTTCCGTTTGCAGAGGGAACTAGGATCCAATGGAGGCTTCTATTTGAAGGAAGAGGGAGGCAATTCTTTTCCCCTGCAGCCCCAGCACCACCTTCCAAGATGTTCGAGTGTCCACCAACCTTCCAGGTCAGTGTGAGAGGTGGTGCTCAGGGCCTCAAGGGGAAGGAAGAATTGGAGAAAATCATCATGCAACCCCCTTCCTTCAGCACCGGTAGAACTTTACTGAGTGCAAGTCTGGATCCAGCCTCATGACTTCTTTATCCAATAAAACTTCCAAAGGGTGAAAAATGTATATTCAGTGTATTCAACAATAATTAGCCACTGAGAGTGTTCAAAGTGCTTCACATACGTTATCTTTGTTGTAATCCTTACAACAACATGGTAAGGAAAGTCAATATTATTGTAATGCAGATGAGTCAGTTGAAGTTGGCTTGCCTAAGACCTCTAGTGAGTTCATGGCAGAGGTGAGATTTGAACGGATTCATAGCTCAATCTCTTAGCCACTGCACAACACCAGCATAATATTGCAGTATTTAGCATACCACATTTGCAAAATGAATACTTGCATCAAGCCAACAATTACCATCCTGAGATGCTGAACTTAGATCCGCCCCCATAAATAATATCCCAATCCTAAACACATTTTCCTGGTTTAGCAAGGGCTATACAAAAGCTTTCACATGCATATCCCTACTAGTTGAATGAGGACATATGCCTGCAAATAGGTGCCCCACATGCATTGTGTTTCTATGGGTCTAAGACGTATTATCCAGGAGCTTGAGACTGTGAAGAGTGCTGGCAAATATGCAAAGGGTACAGGTAGTGGAGTTTGAATTGCTTCTTTGTTTCTCCAAGAGGACAGGTGCTTTTTCTATAGGATAGTCTTTCTCTCATATGTCGATGCATTTAGGAAAAAATAGTGTACAAAATGTTTTTTAAAAATGCTTCCATGGGGCTATTTTTATCATTTGTATTTAAAACATCTTTGCACACGAACTGTGTGTGTGTTTGTATCAATTTCAGGTGACAGAAGAGCCGTTTGAAGAAATGGAAGATTCTGATTTATGGCATTCTTTAGATGAGGATGAGGATGAAGAGGGAGTTGTATTCTTTGTACTACAAGAGAGTACAGGCTACATGGCACCAACACTCAGAGCTCTAGCTGTTATTCATACAATCATTTCTTTTGTATGTGTTATTGGATACTATTGTTTAAAGGTTAGTAATTTCATTTTCACCTTAAATTACCCATTAATAAGAGTATGATTGCTTGTGTCTAATAGGCTTTATCTGACCATTGTTTTATTGATTCTATGGATTGCTTTTTATCTCAGCTCTTGTTTTAATTTTATGTACTTCAATACATTTTTATATTATTGTCATATTATGTAGATTTATGTTACGAGCTGTCTTGGCAACCTGTGTGGATAGGTGGGATATAAATTTGAGAGATAAATATTGTTCTCAGCTCCATATATTGACTATTTGTCAAGGCTGGGCTGTGGGCGGCAGTGTGGAGAGATTCAGGACCTGTGAACTGTGAACCAAGACTAAAGAGCAATCAGGATCCAAGAGCAAACCAGAAGGCAGGACCAGAAAACAAGCTAGGAGTCATTGTCATCAAATGTATTAGTCAACTGACCATAATACAAAAAAACCAAAACAAAAAGCCACGTTCAGTGTGTAAATACAGCTTAGTTTGCCACCATAAGAGATCTGGTGTTAATAGTAATGGTCAAAAATGTAGCAACTCTTAATGTTATCATGGCATTAGAGCCATCCAAACAAAAAGCAAGCAGACATCGATAAGAGCTTCCAGGAAATAACACTAAAGGAGGAGGCAGCAATTGTTCCTTAGCCCTTTGTAGAAACTATAGTAGAACAACACATGAGAAATAGTCTCAATCTCACCAGAGTTTCAGGGGCATAATTTTAGGCCAGTTCTTAGGAATCCCAATTGAACCAAGTAAGTATCAAGAGCCAAGACCACAAATGCATAACACACTAGAACTAAGGTAGACTTCTTCTTCCTCTGGGGCTTTCTGGTGAAGCAAGGTCAGATAGCCCTATTACCTCCACCTGACGACAAAAACCACCACCACAACAAAAACTCAACTTGTGAACAGCCAGCTGGACTACAAGCTTGTAAAAAGCTTCAAATGGCAGACAGCACCAAATGCCAAAGATCACCATCACGCAAAAGAGCTCCCAAGTTACCAGCAGGAACTCCCCTGGTAGCAAGAAGACACAAAAAGGACGCCTGCTCATCCCCGTACCGCAAACAATCCCAAAGTAAATGATCTATTGTCTCTTGCACCCCACACACCTCACAAAGGCCTGAAACTGCCCAACCAATGCCAAAAAGATTGCTACGAGCAGCACAATGGCCCAACAGCACCCACAATAAACAAACATGTTGCACTCAACCTGGCTGATTAAAAACCTGAAAGTCACGTAGAAGATGGCAAAAGGAAAAAACCCAACGACCAGTGCACGCAATTCCCCCCAAATCTGCCACTCTTTACTAGTTTCCCTCTGGAAACAACATTTAACTTCTGTCCGGGAAAGAGGCAAAGAGATATTGACAAAAGAGTCCTGTAAGGCATTCTTTGCAGAAAGACCAGCTGACTCATTACCCACAAGACCAACACGAGCAGGTACCCAACAAAAACACAGCCATATTCCCATAATGCGAAGTTCCATATTCACAGACCAGATCTCATTTACTATCGCATTCTTACAGGTCACTCCACCAGCTTAAAGAGCCATCAGCATAAAGATGAGCAACAACCCCATTGGGAATGGCAGAAGGCAGATCATTAGTCATAACATTAAAAAGAGTGGGACTAACCACACTCCCCTGAGGAATCCCATTATCCAATAAACAGGCCTCAGAAAGAACCGAGCCCGCCCGAACCCACGACTCACAACCATGCAAGAAATCACACAGCCACCAGAAAATTCTACCCCTTAAACCCAACTAATACAACTTATAAATCAAACCCTTCTTTCAGACCATATCATAGGACTTTTCAACATCTAGAAAAACAGCTACTAAAAATTCCTTAGAACAAAAACTCTTCCACTCCAAACCTCAGTTCCCACCAAATAATGTGATACATAGTATGCCTATCACTGCAAAATCCACTTTGTAGCAGAGATAAGAGAGAATGTTTCTCCAGATAAACCATTAATCTATCATTTATCATCCACTCCGTAATCTTACACATACAGGAGGTAAGCACAATAGGCCTATAGGAAGTAGGGCTAGATATTATCTTTCCTGGTTTTCCAATAGGATAGGAATGACAATGGCATGTTTCCAAACTTCAGGCAACTTACCTAGTTTCCAAAAAAAAATTATATAAAGTGAGAAGCACGAACAATCAGGCACTAGGTAAATGTCAAAGCATTTCATAATTATATCATCTTCACCAGGAGAAAGATTTTTACTTGCAGCCAATGCATTTTCCAGTTCCCATAAAGAAAAATCTACATTCAGAACATCTTCATCACTCGATGACCAATCATACAAGATAGCAGCATGCAATCCAAGGAAGGACTTTAAAGAGCCAAAAAAGGACTGCTGCCAATGTTTAAAGACCCCTGACCAGTTATCCACACTACTGACCTTTTGAAACATGCCTGATAACACCCTCGCTTTCATAGCACTAGTTGTACACACTTCAGTATAAGTAACCAGAGCAGGAATACCCTTCCTCCGACAACAGAGGCCATTCATCAGTCTCAATCGATGAAACACAAGAGATACCAGCTGGTCCATCATAAGACTACCACAAAACAGCCTCCAACTATTTCGCCTAGACTGTCTAAGAACCCCTTTAATCAAGGCCTTACAACGCTTATACTCCATTAAATCTTGTTCAGAAACTAAGGTAGACTTTCTTAAGGAATTCCTTTATATTCCTTCCTGCTGAGGAGGTAGTAGTAGGCGATCACTCGTGACCGAGTAAGATTGTCTTCCAGGATAAAATTACAAAACTAAATTATAAAAGGAGGAAATTCTAAAAAAAATTGTGTAGACTCTAGCGATGGGTCTGTAAGTGACTGTGGAGGCCAATTCTAGATCCACACAGCTTCCCACAGTGAGGACACAGGTTACCAGATGGAAGATGGTCCTGTAAAGGATTCGTTTGACGTGCTTTTCGCTTAGCACGTTTCTCCCTTTTGCCTTGCACTCGGGCTTCTTCAAAGTCCATGGAACCTTTGTGAGAGGCCAACCTCCATTTAGATCATTCATGGGCCGGAGCTTCCCAGTTTTCGATGTTATATTGCATTTTTTTAGATTAGTCTTAAGAACATCTTAAACCTCTTATTCTGACCACCGATATTCCACTTTCCATCCTTGTGTTGGGAATAAAGTAACTGCTTTGGGAGACAGCAGTCAGACATTTGAACAACATGACCGGTCCATTGAAGTTGGCGTTGAAGGATCATTTTTTCAATGCTAGTAGTCTTTGCTTCTTCCAGTACACTGACATTTGTTCGCCTATCTTCCCAAGTAGTACGCAGGATTTTCCGGAGGCAACATTGATGAAATCTTTCAAGGAGGTGGAAATGACGTTTATAGATAGTCCATGTTTCACAGGCATACAATAAAGTTGGCAATACAATGGCTTCATAAACCAGCATTTTGGTCTCCTTACAGATATCCCGATCCTCGAACACTCTATGTTTCATTCGAGAAAATGCGGCACTTGCAGAGCTCAAACTATGCTGGATTTCAGTGTCAATGTTAGCTGTAACAGAAAGATAGCTGCCAAGATAGAGAAAACAATCGACATTTTCCAGTACAGTCATGCCTTGGATTGAGAGCATAATTCGTTCCGGAAACATGCTTGTAATCCAAAACACTCTTATATCAAAACGAAATCCCCTCCCAAAAAATTGTACAGAGATTTTTAATTTCAGCCGTACTACAGTACTTGTATTGCAAGACGTCGCTTGTATATCAAGTAAAAACAAAATAAATAAATATTTAAAAATTTGCTTGTCTTGCAAAATGCTCTCAAACCAAGTTACTTGCAATCCAAGGTATTACTGTATTGCCCTGCCAAGCTAGATAGATGGCATCACCAAAGGGTTAACTTGCACTTGCTGATGAAGCACTTGCTGATGGAGCACTTTGGGTTTTTTGATGTTAAGTGAGAGACCAAGTTTTTCGTATGCTTCTGCAAAAGCATTTAGGATAGTTTGGAGATCATCCTCTGAATGTGCGGAGACCACATTATCATCAGCATAATAATCATCACATTATCATTAGCATCACATTAACATCAGCTTTCTTAAGGAAATCCTTTATATTCCTTCCTGCCGAGGAGGAGCCAGTGGTCAGCCTGGGTGGGTGGAGCTAGGCCAGATCTGGAAGGTTTTCCCCTGAAAGGTTGCAGTTACATGGCTCACCACTTGGGGCAGTGGTCAGCTGTTCCTGAAACTATTGTCAAAAACATGATGTGCTTTATGATGAGTTTAATGGAAGAATAGGTTGTAATCTTGGGGTCAACGCACAACCCAGGCATATGCATTATGTATGTGTTGGGAGATGGAGAAAGCTTTGGGCTTGTGCTTCTTCCTAATCCGAAGCAGGACTTAGGCGCATAAATCTCTATCTAAGTATGCCCCTTTCTTGGGATCCATCTGTTCCTTCTTTGGAACAAGTATTGCATAATCACATATAACCTATGTGCCAGGAGCCTTTATTAAGATATAGAGATGGAATGTGTATTTATTACCCAGTTTAATTTATTATAGATGAAGAGTTCTTCCATTACTGAAGAAGCTAGTGTTTACCATAGTACAAATTGACCAGATTGAATAACATATAATAGTTACATAATCTTAACTCCCAGGAGTCTTGTATATTTATCACATATGGTCGGTTGCAATTTCAGCAGTGCTTCACAATGTGGATTTAGTAATACTGTAAAATGTTATGTTTGGAACTATTTCCAAGACATTTAAAAACATTTAGCTTAATGTGGAGATTCTAAATCATTAACAACAACAACAACTATACATATTTTTTCCAAAAGGTTCCCCTGGTTGTATTCAAGCGAGAAAAGGATATTGCAAGGAAATTGGAATTTGATGGTCTGTACATTACTGAACAGCCCTCTGAAGATGACATTAAAGGACAATGGGATCGTCTGGTCATAAACACTCCGTAAGTAACACATTTTGCACTGAGGTATTCCAGTAGGACTTCACTAATCTTTACCTTGGTGCGCTACCCAAAATAATTGTTTGCTAGTTACTTTCCCCAACATAAATACATAATAGCCCTATTCAGGCATCCTGTACCTGAGGAGAGCCAGTGTGGCGTAGTGGTGAGAGTGTTGGGCTGGGACTCGGTAGATCCGGGTTCTAGTCCCTGCTCGGCCATGAAACTCACTGGGTGACTTTGGGCCAGTCACTGACTCTCAGCCTAACCAACCTCACAGGGTTGTTGTGAGGATAAAATGGAGAGGAGGAGGAGGATTATGTAAGCCGCCTTGAGTTCCTTGCAGGAAAAAAAGGTGGGGTATAAATATAATAAATAAATAAATAAATAAATAATAATAATAATAATAATAATAATAATAATAATAATAAAAAACACTTGACAAGAGGGAGCGCTCCAGCCCCACCTCTCTACATTGTTGCATCCGTCACTCTCTGCTCAGGGAGGGTGACTGTCTGAAGAGGAAAGCCTCCTGTATCTGTGGAGGCTCTCCATGCAAGCCAGAATGCTGAAAAAATCTGATAAGGCAGCTTCCTGTGTTTATATCTTCACTAGATGCATGGCTATTGCCATAGTAACAACTCTTGTGATTTCTGTGTCACTGGATTTTTCAGGAATGGATATTACATGGGGTGCCGTGAGTTACTGATCAGGAAGCTGGAAGACAAGACAATTCTGGTTTTGCCCACTTAGAAAAGGATGGTACTCAGGGCCGGTGCTACCATTAGGCCAACTAGGCAGCCGCCTAGGGCGCAGGGCTAAAGGGGGCGCCAGAAACGGCTTGAAAAAAAATACAGCGCGCTCAAGTGGGAAGGGGGGCGCTAAATATCTGATCTTGCCTAGGGCACCAAACTGCCTTGCACCGGTCCTGATGGTACTCATCAGTATTCTCATCACTTGACTATCTTGGGGAACAGATAATAGAATGATTAATAGTGACTTTCCAGTCTAAACTATCCTTAAGCAGCCAGTCTACCCCACTCTCCCTGTTTCCTGTACAACTTTTTAATAGATGAGTCAGGTCCATCTTTGTTTCTTGGTCTAATTTTCCTTTATCATATATTAAACATTACAGATATTGTATGTTAAATAGTCACTGCTTCTGTGAGTTTTATCCTGTGCTTCAGTATGCCTCCTAGGAAGATGGGAGTGCACAAATTCCCAGAGTGCACAAATACTAGGGTTGGATCCAGGATCTGTCTTCTGTGGGTAGAAGGGCTCTGCTCATGGAAGGTGTCTTCACCTGATTTTGGGGGACCGCCTCCCCCTGCACCACAGCTCACCACATTCAGTAGGGCCCCCCAACCTTCTGTGTAATATTTTCAGGGGGCTAGAGAAGCTGCCATGGTGAGAATGGAGCAGGGAAGTCCACTTTAGCCAGTCCAGTTGCACATGCTGAAATCTGGATCCAACTCCTAGTCAGCTAGTGTGTCTGCTTACTGTCCCAGATTGCATGAACAACCAGGCTTCCTCAGTCTGATGCCTTCCAGATGTTTGGGACTTCACCTCCCATCAGCCCCAAACAGCATGGCCAATGGTCAGGAATTGTGGCAATTGTGGTCCAAAACATCTGGAGAGAACTAGGTTGGAGAAGGCTGAGTTAGACTGTATGCTGATGGATGGGGCAGATAGAAAACTCACTAATGACTCCAATGTATCCCCTTTGTCTTAATTCATAGACTAGCTAACCAAATGTGCCAAGATGGTGGAGGATCTGTTGCTGGTATAATTTTCATGTAAATGCATGCCTTTAAGTTTATAAGTAGTAAGGAAGAAGTGGAACCTGTACAAAATGTGGCGTATCTAACACAAGTGCGCCGCTTTAGGGTTCCACCAACCAGATATGCCTTCCTCCAGGATTGTATAAGCTCTATACAGGCCTGTGGCTCATGCTGGCTCAGCTTGTCTGAGCGTGGAAAGCTAAGCAGGGTCAGGCTTGGTTATTACTTGGATGGGAGACCAGCGGCCCCTCCTCTAGTTTCCTGCATTGAGCAGGGGGTTGGACTCGATGGCCTTGTAGGCCCCTTCCAACTCTATGATCTATGAATCTATAAAGGGCTCTCAAGCAGGCTAATTACCACGACCCCAGTTTTCCAGTTTTCTTTTCCAACTGACACTAAACATTTTGTATGCTCAGTCCTCGTTCAGCAGTTTTTGGAATTTCCCCTTCCCCTGAGATTTTTTTATCAGTGGGTTCTCAGCAGCCTTGTTTTGACTCCAATCTTCTTGGCACTCAACTACCTGAGTTTGCTACTAAACAGAATGATTTTGAAATCAGAAGCATTTTGATTTCAAGCAGCTGTTCAGCTACAAAAGCTCAACACCAACTGCTTCCAGTTTTCAGAATTAGGTCCCATTCCTGTTTTACTTTGGCATTATGGTTACTGTTTCACTATGACTGCTTCTCACACTACTCTGGTAATGTATGCAGTGCGGAGTCTATGTGGGAGGGAGGGACGACATTACTTCCCACATCAATTCTGCTGGCTCTAGTGATGCTGGTGTAACCACATCCGAAGTAACCAAATCATGCGCTCTTCCTACTTTATTTATTTATTTATTTATTATATTTATACCCCGCATTTTTTCCTGCAAAGAACCCAAGGTGGCTTACATAATCCTCCTCCTCCTCTCCATTTTATCCTCACAACAACCCTGTGAGGTAGGTTAGGCTGAGAGTCAGTGACTGGCCCAAAGTCACCCAGTGAGTTTCATGGCTGAGCAGGGACTAGAACCCGGATCTCCCAAGTCCCAGTCCAACACTCTTACCACTACGCCACACTGGCTGTATATGTATTGACAAATTACCAAAGTTCTGCTGACATGTTAAAACAGGCTTAGCGTCATTTTGATTAGTGAAGGATTAGTGGAGTGCCATTGGATGCACTGTTGGCCAATTCCATATAGTGTTATCTATATGGGGGAGTCTAATAACCTATTAGTATTGTGTGAAGTATTGAAAACTCTGGACTGAACTGAAATGGTACAGAAAGAGTAGTTTTGCTGCAGTCTTAGTTGTAACATTTTTTTTTGAAAAAACACATTTTTTCCACTTGGCAAAACACATTTTTCCACCTGTGATAGAAATAAAATCCAGACAAGTGTAATAAAATTAATGCTTTAAAAGGTTACTAAGTACGTTTCAGAAAAGAGCTATTTTATTTTCCCTCACACCTGGCAGGAGCTGTAGAAAAAGTATAAACTGATTTAATACTAAAGAGAATAATTTTACAGTCCACATTATACTATTTAGGGTGCAGTCCAATGCGAATGCCCGTAACCCTCCAGACACGGAGGATTATGGGCATCCTATGCAGAGTAGGAGGAGCAGAGAGGTGAAAGTCGCCTCTGTGCTTCTCTGCCTCTGCAAAGCAGGTAGACAGTCGATTTTGGCCGTCTAACTGCAGCGCTTCGGTGGGGGAGGGAAGGAGGCTGAGGCTCCACAAGAATATGTCCTATCTTGGCAGACCCAGTCTCCTCCCCATCCTGCCCCCCCGGAACACCCCCTAAACCCCTTCTCTGAGGTGTTCTTATGACCCTGGAGAAGCAGCAGGCATGGTTCTTTCCATGCTGGCTGCAGCGTGGATCCCCAGATCCGGAGTTCGAGCTCTTTTTTGATCTTGGTTCTGAGGATCCGAAAAATCCCATGGCCCTCTAGATGCTGTCTAGGGGTCATAGGATTTCTTTGTCCATTAAGGATTAAAAAACAATAGTATCCCTTATTAATGGCAATTTACAAATGATGAAACAACCCTGAAGAAAAAACAACCGTCCCGTATTACAAGTGTATTATATAATTTCTTCAGAGCTACAGATATTTATTCCATTTATATGATAGAAAGTTCTGCTAATAGATCAGCAAATAGTAGTATCTGCCCAGTGCAAAATATAATAATAATAAAACACTAATGTAATAAAAGTACTTTTTTATGGATTTTGCCTACTTAATTTTGGTTTCTTATTTCTCTATGCAGATCTTTCCCAAGTAATTACTGGGACAAGTTTGTAAAACGAAAGGTAGGCTCTTTACCTATCAAGGTGTGTGTGTGTGTGTGTGTGTGTGTGAGAGAGAGAGAGAGAGAGAGAGAGAGAGAGAGAGAGAATATAAAACAATAACATATACTTACGTACAATACTATATTTAATTATGGTATGGTAACATTATGTGAATTGTTATGTGAATTGAAACATTATGTACATTGTTGCATTATGGGATTAAAAGGCCAGTTGTACTGCAGAACCTTAGCAACTGCTAAGCCCAAAAGGCCAGTGTAGAGAGAAGCCCTTCTCTGTACTCCTTCAGTGGTGGTGTTTATTCAGCAATTGGTTCCTCCTCTCACTTGCTTCATAGCTAGGGCTATGCAAATGACTTTGTGCTTGGTTGCCTTCAGTGGGAGACGCTTTCCCCACTTCCAGTCCTGCCTGCTTCAAAGCAGCATGCCTTTCACACAGCTCCAGCTCTATGAGCCGTTTTTGTTGTGCTAGCAGCAGGATTCAATGTTGGTTTGCTTGAGAGTTTATCTGACCATGATGAGGGACATTTCTGCCACATGTCTGCTGCATGCCCTTTAGAGGAGAGAACCAGAGATGGCCACAGAGAGGAGCATTTCTTCTGGGTTAGTTTCTGACACGGGGACACAAGCATCCCAGGCAGGGAGCATCCTCCTTTCAACTGGCAGAGGCACCAACTCTCTAACCTGGAGAAGAAAACCAGATCTGGCTGCAAAAAGGAGCATAGCTCAAGACTAGTTATGGTAAGGAGTTGTTATGATGCAGTTCATTCCTGCAAGGAACTGGATGCTAACCTCTAGTTGAGAGATCAAAAGGGGAGTAGCCTATGCAAGCCCAGCAGGCCTAGAGAAGTGCACAATAAAGCTTCAGTCACAACTACCAGGCCTCTGTCTTCTTTTGGCGTAGAATCCACAACCAAAACAGGAGTCATCCCAGGCAAGGAACATCCTTTCAGCTGGCAGCAAGACCAACTCTTCTGAAAATTCTCCTCAGGATGCCAAAGCCATGCCTAGTAGAGAGACCACAGACCTGACTCATCTGAAGTCTGTTAGGTCCCCCTCCATTTTATTTACTTATTTGGATTTATATTCCCCTCACCTGCAACAGCCTCAGGACATGTAACAGCAATGGTGGTAGCATACACTAGTGTTTGTGGAGTTGGGGGCAGTTTGGTAATGAAGACTTTTGGAGTTAAGAAGGCCTCATGCCTCGGATTATGCCCTGGCCTTCACTGCTTGCATTCCTGTCTCTTATTCAGCACCAGTCTTACTTCCTACCTGCACAGGGTAAACTGAATTGTGTGCATTAAGCTTTGGGCCATTCTCTTCCCCCCCCCCCTTCATAAGACCCTACAAGGATTCAAGCTACTTGACCCCTCCTACAAAGGCTTGCAAGAATGAGGACAACCAAACACATTTGATTTTTTGCAAGTTTTTGTGTATCTGCTCTTCCGTCTGCAGTGCAGCATCTTTCCTCTGCCCCTAAGCTGCCACCTTAGAGAGAATGGCACCCCTTTGCATTTTGTTTGGTTAAAATCTGAATCATAGCAAGTCATGCTGGGAACAACCAGCTATGACCTATATGATGTCCAAGGAGAGAGAGAGGCAGAGCACTTTGTCTTCATTGCTAGGCTGTACACATTTTTGCTGTCTATCATATATACAGGTCTTATTAGCAGCCATTTAGGGATGTACATCCCCCTAAAAGAGAAAAAAACATGCCATCTTAAATTACTTTAAATTATAGAGACGCTTTCAGATAATGGCTTTTTATGCCTCTTCAGTTTTTGAATGCCATTTCCCCCTGTCTGAGCTGTCATTGTTTTAGGAGTATCAACTCTGGAATGCTTAGATTTTTAAAACTCTTGACAAATACTGGCTAAATTAAAGTTGATGATACCTCATATCTTTCTCCTTGAAGGTAATCAACAAGTATGGTGATTTATATGGAGCAGAACGCATTGCAGAACTGTTAGGTCTGGACAAAAATGCTCTGGATTTCAGTCCAGTGGAGCATACTGAACTAGAGGAAGCATCTCTTGTTTCATGGTATGGTTTCCTCTTTAAACAGAATACATTATAATGGCAGTAAATTAGAAACAAAGCAGTTTTAGATTTGTAAAAATTATGTTGCTTATTTATTTATAAAGTTTGAGTTGTTTTTCCAGTTTCACCACCAGCATGCTCAAAATGACATACAACAATTAAACAGTTCCAGCAATACTTGTTCTGAAAACAATACAACCAACAGAGAGAGCTTCCATCAGCTATAGATACTTATGCATAGATCATTCTGTTAGTAGACATCCCCATGGCATCATTTGACAATGCTATCCTGTATATACCTGAAGTTGTGACAGTACAGGGTGGCTTGCACCGACATAGCATCCTATTGATAGCAGTTGTTAGCATGTTAAGTGTTACTGCCATGCAGTGGGTGCAAAGAGTTTCATTAGTTTGTTGTCAAAATACCTTTAGGATATTGACCAGGTAAGTCATTTCCCCCTTGGGTAAATTCTGTATGCTGCTGCCACATCATCACATCTAGCCACAGTAACTGCTATTCTGGGTGAAAATGCTGAGTTACATTACAGCGTTCTGGGTCAGTTCACCACAGCAACCCAACACCACCATTTCATAATGTTGCAGTAGCACAGCAGTGAGCCATACGTGGGCATTCAAATGCACTTCAGGCCAGGCTGATCTTCCCTTGCTTGTGCTTTTGCTTCAGTAGCAATTGGTGGCTATTTGGCCAATGGATGGGGCCAGAGTGTTCTTTCCCCTTCCTTCTGCAGTCTCAGGGCTACAGGCAGTTGGAGCCGAGTGTTCTTTCTGGCAGCTGCACCAACGAGTTGCACATCTGGAATTTCGACATCTTGCCATTGGGGACACACCCAGCCAGGTTTCTGCTTTGAACATGACACCATTTGTGAATGACTCATTCACGTATCATCTCAGGGCATTTCCTTTTAACATCCAAAGCTGCCCTGAGAAATATTAGGGGGAAACAGACCAAGAAATGCAGGGAGCCGGACTGACCCATTGTAAAATACATCACATGCAAGTGTGAGCACAACTGTGTTTTCTTATGTAGCCAGTGGAGTGGAATACTTTTCAATATTTAGTGCCAGGTACTTGCATGCAACAATCGTATTGTTGCTAGCTAATCACAGGCAGTGCTATCTTAGATCATAATATGAAAATGGCAAATAGGATACTTGTTTTTTCTTCTGCATCACCACTTTGACGCATGGCATCGGTTTGCAGGAGGTATAAAGCAACACACATTAGGTATAAGTGGGACCTGCAACAAAATGTTGTAGTGTGGAGTGCTTCTTTTCAGTGTTCCAGCCAATCAGTCATTCCCTTTTTCAGGAAACTACACCCCCCCCCATTTCCCCTTTTTTCCTCCTTCCAGCAGTTAGAATTCCTTGTACACTGAGATTGCTTAGTCCTTATTGGGTTGTTTTGTGGAGCTCCTCCTCCTGGTTGTTTTCTAAAGATACGTTATACTTCTGTAAACCTTGGAGTTCCCTCAAGCCTGCTGATACCTCCCTTTTGTGTGTGGGTGGTGCTATTTTGGCTACCTAAGGACCAGCACTAGGAGAACTGAGTTCACTGTTAGTATATATGATGATGATATTCAAATATATAACATTAACATTCATTTGAAGTTCAGCTGGTAAACCCATGAGAGCCAGGGTGGCGTAGCAGTCAGAGTGTTGGACTATGAAGTTCACTGGGTGACTTTGAGCCAGTCCTTGACTCACAGCCTAACCTATCTCACAGGGTTGTTGTGAGGATAAAATGGAGAGGAGGAGGATCATGTACGCTGCTTTGGGCTCCTTAGAGGAAAGGCGGGACATGACTGTAACAAACAAATAAATAAAATATACAGATCTGTGGCTTATGCTGGCTCAGCTTGTCTGAGCGTGGAAAGCTAAGCAGGGTCAAGCCTGGTTATTACTTGGATGGGAGACCCCTCCTCTAGTTTCCTGCACTTAGCAGGGGGTTGGACTCGATGGCCTTGTAGGCCCCTTCCAGCTCTATGGTCTATGAAATCTATGAAATCTTCAGAGGCGTAAAATGTTCATGTTCAGAGCTGAAATATATTTCTTCAAAATATACCCAATACACCTCCGCAAAAGTCTTAAAATATTTTCTCACACATCACTGATGGGGAAAAAATAACAAAAATAATAAATGTGAGAAAGGATGCTTATGTTGTAATTAAATAATGAATTATGACATTGATTAATTTCAAATTATTTTGTACTCTATTAGGCTAAGTTCTATTGATGCCAAGTACCGTATCTGGAAGCTTGGTGTAGTTTTCACTGATAATGTAAGTATACAGTACTTGTCTTGAAAAAATTATCTGCTTCCTTATTCTTATGTCTGCTTCCCACAGGGCATGGGTAAGTAGGGAACAAGCCTTACATTCATGTGTCCTCTCTTACCATGTATACAACCTTTAATGTGAACTAGGGCCTACATGCATAAATGCTTTAAGGAGTTAGTCCTACTCACAGGTTCTGCCCACCTTTTTATCATACTGTGTGCAAGCAGCCATTTCACATTAAAGGTTATAAACCCCTTTAATGGGGGTTGTGGCACATGAGTCTGAGGCCTGATCCTAGACCCACCATAGACTTTGCTCCTAGACCCACACCTAGACTTCATATCTATCACAAACTCCCACAAGCTCTAATCAAGTTCTGGAGAGTTTGTGATAGATAAGGGAATGGGAAGACACTGAAGGGCTCTGAAGAGGGGTAGCACTCTAGTGTGAGCAAAAGGAGAAGTGAATGATCTTGCAGTGGAGTTTTGGATAGAAGTGAGAAAACTAGGTATAAAAGACACCACAGAGAAGGCAGCAGTAGTCAGGATAGAAATGAACAGAACATGAGCCAGGTTTTTTTTTTTTACAGAGGGGATCAAGATGATTGAGCAGATTTTTGTAATGTTATTTATTTATTTATTTATTTATTTACTTACAGCATTTATATCCCGCTCTTCAGCCAGAAAAGGCTCCCAGAGTGGCTTACAAAGATTAATAATAAGACAGTCCCTGCCCTCAGGCTTAAAATCTAAAAGACATGACAGAAAGGGAAAAGGGATTGGGAGGGAGGAGGAAGAAAGCAAAACTCAGGCACAAGTTCTTAGTTAAAAGGTTCTTATAGGTTTTTCCAGTAATGTTGTACTGGAGAAGTTACACAGCAGTTAACTGAATGTGGGGACCAAAGGCAAGAGAAGAATCAAAGGTAAACTCAAGGCTGTTTGCTTATTCAACATGGTGAATGGTGATGTCGTCAATGGTGGAGGAGGCTCCACTGGAGGAAACAGTGCACAAGCTATCTGTGAATTAGGAGGACACCTACCTAGTAAGAGTTACATAAGCCAAAGGCATGGAGAGATTCAAGAAGGAGGAAACAGTCAACCGTATCTCAAAGGAAAGAGAAAGGTCAAGGAGAAGAAGGAAAAAGTAGCAGATCTTTAGATTTGGCAGTGAGAAGATTTTTAGCAAGGTCAATTTAAGGGAAGTGCAGCAGAGGATGGAAGATGGATTGGAATGTGACAAGAGTGGAGGTGATAGAGAGGATGTCAAGGCAGCAGCAGTGAACAGAATGCTCCTGGAGTCTGAAGGCAAAGGGAAGAAGTGAAATTGGCCATGTTAGAGGGTGAGAACAGGTCAAGGGAAGTTTTAAGGGGGGGGGGTTGTGTGTGTTTTTTGAGAAATGGGAGATGTGGCATGTTTGAACACAGTAGGGGCCAGAAGAGAGGGGTAGGTCAATGATGTGTATTACTACAGACAGCAATATTTTACTGGATAAATATTAAATAATGAAGAATCTAAGGACAAATTAGTTATTGAATGCATTGCAATGGATAATCCATTTCAACTTCTGCAAAATTATTTTATATCCTCTCTCTGTTGAGTAGATTTTTGATTTCAT
This sequence comes from Shinisaurus crocodilurus, assembly GCA_021292165.1. Classification (NCBI taxonomy): domain Eukaryota; kingdom Metazoa; phylum Chordata; class Lepidosauria; order Squamata; family Shinisauridae; genus Shinisaurus; species Shinisaurus crocodilurus. The sequence continues at coordinate 256,836,414 of CM037876.1, read as the reverse complement.
GTGTCATTACTTGTTTATAAAATCATCATCAGGCTAAATAGTACATTATTGGTTTTGTTTTCTTTTAAATCTTGTCTGATGCATTTTCTTGGCCATTTATGTCTACCCTGCGACCCTCTGGTTATGTTAAGTGACCCTATGTTAACTTTTTAAAATTATTCAGTCCATGTTAACCTTCAGCAAATAATTTCTCTTATGCTTGTTTTCACACTGTTTCATCCCTGATATATTAGCTTGGGATCACCACCATTCAAGGCAGCAGCAACTAAACACATGAGTATGCTGAAGGAATATAACAAAGATATTTAAATACAATGGGTTGGATCCAGAGGTGCACTTCTGTGAGTGGAAGGCCTCTTCTGTGCATGCAAGAGCTTTTTCTGACCTACCACAAGATCCTTGTGCAAGAAAAGAGAACTGTAATCCAGGTGTGTGCTTCTGTTCGCCCAAGATTGTACAATCTCTTGCACAGCAGATGTGTGATAGCACAAAGCAATGCACTCTCTCTTGCACAACAGTTCACAGAACAGCACCATTGCCAGAATGTCTTCCACTAGCGCATCTCTGGCTCCCAACTGATAAAGATATTAAAATTCAGATTATGGGTGCAATGCTCAAGCTCCCTAGGGCTGCAAGCTACAAACAACGTTATAGAATTAATCTACCTAGGGAGAATTAGACTTAGGGATTATATAGTTATGTGTAGCTGCTGTATAGCATTTGAGTACTATGGTAAAAGAATTTTATGAATAAATTTTAATAATAATTAATATACTTGCAAAAGAATAGTATCAGTAACTCTCTGACATTTAACGTTTTGTTTAGTCCTTCTTGTACTTAGCTTGGTACACAACCATGTCTATCCTTGGCCACTACAACAACTTCTTCTTTGCTGCTCACTTGCTTGATATTGCTATGGGGTTTAAGACTTTACGTACCATCCTGTCTTCTGTAACCCACAATGGCAAACAGGTGAGTTACTGGTAATTTAATGCATGTCCTTAAAATGAATTTGTCTAGTGAAAAGTGATACTACTGTTAATCAGCCTGGAATACCATTTGCTTAAACAACAACTAACAACAGCAATATTGTCTTCAGCTATATTAAAAGCCTGACAAAGAAATGAGGTGCTATAATTTAAAAGTACATGATAGTCAGATTTGAGGAATGCTATACACCAGCCTTCCCCAACCTGGTGCTCTCCAGATGTTTTGGACTTCAACTCCCATCAGCCCTGGCCAGCATGGCCAATGGTTCTTCTTTGTGGTCTCCGTGTATCACACATATGGGCTCTGCGCTTGCTCGAAGCCTCATTTTGGGAAGCTTCTGTACCTGAGGAATTTTGGCGGGAACCCTCCCCCACCGTCCTATGCATGTCCTTAGCGGGTTCCGGCCTATTCCCTCAGTCCTCTTCAACCGCCATTGTGGTTGCCTAGGGAGGAGCTTCTCTGGTCTCTCTTAAGATGAATCGTGGTTTTTTTTGCTGAGGTTCTTTTTTATTCAATCACTATCTCGTCTTCTATCGTTTTTCAATCTATTCATTTTCTCTCTTATTTATATCTTTTCTTTTTTCTCTTGTCTGCGATCAGTTGATCACACTATCGCAGTGGGAGCGTGTGGCCTTGAAGGGTGTCTTTCACAAATGTGTTAGGTGTGGCAGCAAGCTCCCACCGACTGATGGGCACTCCCTTTGTCTTTTTTTATCTGGGGGAGAGCCATATAGTGGATGCCTGTCTGCAGTGTCAGGCTTTCACCAAACAGGCTAGATGAAACTGTGTTGATAGATTGAGAGTGGAGCTCTGGAAAAAGGTCCTTGAAGCTGTCAAAGTGCTGATCTGAAGAAGGTTATGATCCAAGCCCATTTGCCTTCACCTCCAGCTCCCATAATTGCTCAGGAGACTCCAGTGTTGGGCAACCTTTTGCCTGCTCCGGCTCTAAATGTGGGCTGTGTTGATCCTCAGATATCAGGTAGATGGATGATGCTGTCTATGGCAAGGAAATTGGCAAAAAAGCGAGTTCTCATAAAACTGACCTGCAAAAGAAGAAAAGGAAGAAGGAAGACCTGAACAAAGTGCCTTCTCCAATGTCTAGGCCATCTATGCTCTCTCCACCTCTTCTGATGTGTTCCCCGATTGCAATTCCGGCATCAGTACCGATGCATTTGCTTTGGTCTCTGAGGGAGTAATAAAAGACCCTTCCCCGGTTTAGGACTGAACTGAGCAAGTTCCATCACCTCGATCTCCCCATTGCTTTCGGTAGGGCTCTCCAGACTCCAGATATGTGGAGTCATATCAAGAAGAGCAACCAAGCTTCTGTCGTGAACACTGAAAGCACTCCTGCTCACCCTGTTTAGAATGGGATTGACAGCACAGCTGGACTGGTCTGTACCACCCAACTGCTTGTACTATTGGGATGACTGGCATGCTAGATAAGGCCATGGTGGCCATCTGGACTACAGGCAGTATCGGTGGACTGACTCACCTCGTTATCGGCTGATGCCTTCAGCGTCCCTGGGCAGGCCACCTGAGGATGAAGTTTTTATGCCTCTATCTCTGGTCCCACCCTAGCACCTCAGGATGATCACCACCTGGTTCTGTCTCCATCTTCCAGAGCCGTTCCATCTGCCAGGAGCTCCCCGGTACCAACAGTATCAGTCCCAGCAGCATCTTTACCTCTGGCCACAGCTCCACAGGATGTGACTGCCTGCCGTGCTGTCTCTCCACATTTGACAGCAGAGGACTACTGCTCTGACTCAGTATCCTCCTCCCCACCAGCGCTGTCAATTTCATCACCGGATGGGGCCATTGGCACAATTGATCCAGCTTCCCCTTCAGAGGACATGGGTCACTTCTCAGAGCAGATACTGAAGATGGCTCAATCCCTTAGATTGGAAATGCAACAGCCAGTCCTGAAGTTGAAGGACCCAGTGTTTGCTATCATGTATGCTGAGGCCTCAACTCCCATTGCGATCCCTTTCCTGCCAGCGCTTCTCCAGACTGTACGACAATCTTGGGAAGCATGGTTGTCAATTACTCCAACCTCCAAGCGGCTGGAGGATATGTACAAGGTGCAGGAGAAGGATGCTGGGTTCCTTTCCACTCAACCTCAGCCAGATTCTATCATAGTAGAATCTTCCCAAAGCGGAACCCAGAAGCAGCACTCATCACCCGTGGATAAGGAAAGCTGGAGATTAGATCTTATGGGCCATAGGATCTACTCTTCGGCCACCTTAAGTCTCCGGGTTACTAATTACCAGGCAGCGATGTTAAGGTACCAATTATTCCTGTGCGGAAAAATGGGATCCTTGTGTGACTATCTTCCAGAAGATCAGCGTGAACTTTTGAGGGTCTTTCAATTGGAGGCTATGAGGTTGTCTCGCCAGCAGATTGACACTGCCCGTCACCAGACTGACTGTGATGCCAAGACCATGGTAGGTGCAGTGGCCCTTCAGCAACATGCTTAGCTCTGGTCAGCTGGCCTTTCCCAAGAAGCCCGATCAAGGATAGAGGAGTTGCCTTTTGATGGATCGGGCCTCTTTAACTTGAAAACGGAAGACGCCATGCACTCCATGCAGAAAGCTAAAAAGATAGCCAGGAAGATGGGGCTGGGTCAGTTTCCCCCGCTCCTGCAATACCACCAGTGTCATTGGGCACAGCAGCAACCTTCTTTCCAGCCAAGGCAACAGCACAATTGTCCATTCTGACAGCAGTTGGCTTTGGTAGCATAGCGTTCCTACCCACCTAACTGATTCCGAGGCTCTTGGAGGAAGGGTGAGATGAGTGACAAATGGCAGCTTTGACTCTCTAGTCCCCATTTGTCCATCTGCCTGTCTCCCCTTTTCTGGAACCCGGCTCTCTCTTTTCCATTGGACGTGAGCCACTATTACATCCAATTCCTGGGTCCTTACCATCGTCCAGAGAAGCTACAGGATCGAGTTCAACACTCTCTTGCCCTTTTTAGGGATCCGTCCCATGGCTCTGTTGGAAGTGCTACAGTCTGGACATGGGACGGAGATGGCCTTGGTCGCCTTGGTGGATGATATGAGGAGGGCTTTGGATAGGGGCGAATGCTCTTTTCTAGTCCTCCTCGATCTCTCAGCGGCTTTAGATACCGTTGACCACGGTATCCTCCTGGACCGTGGAGGGCTTGGGCTTGGGAGGCACTGTATTGCAGTGGTTCCAGTCCTTCCTCTCTGGAAGGTACCAGAGGGTAGTTCTCAGGGAGGGGGCTTCGGACCCTCGGCTGCTCACTTGTGGAGTGCCGCGGGGTTCCATCCTCTCCCCGATGTTATTCAACATCTACCTCAAGCCGCTGGGAGCTATCATCAGGAGGTTTGGGGTGTGGTGTCATCAGTATGCGGATGCCATTCTGTTTCAAGTCCTCACCGAGGTTGGCCGTTGAGATCCTGTCCAAATGCCTGGAGTCAGTGGCTGGCTGGATGGGAAGGAACATGCTGAAACTGAACCCCGACAAGACCGAGGTACTTCTGGTAGGGGACAAGGGGAGGTTAGGGGATGTTGACCTGGTGCTGAATGGGGTACATCTACCCCTGAAGGACCAGGTCCGCAGCTTGGAGGCCATTCTAGACTCCCAGCTGTCCATGGAGGCTCAGGTGGCAGCTGTGAGCCGGGCAGCGCTGTATAAACTCCATCTGATACAGCAGCTGCGCCCCTACCTTCCTAATCACCTGCTCCCATCAGTGGTTCATGCCTTGGTCTCCTCTCGCCTAGACTACTGTAATGCGCTCTACGTGAAGACGGTTCGGAAGCTACAGCTGGTACAGAATGCGGCGGCTTCGCCTGGTTAAAGGCAGCCGCCGGCGGGATCACATCACAGTGCTGAAGGAGTTGCACTGGCTACCAGTTGCTTGCCGAGCCGAATTCAAGGTGTTGGTTTTGACCTTTAAAACCCTATACGGCTCCGGTCCAGTCTATCTCAAGGAGCAAGTGGGCCGCTCAACAAGATCTGCCACGGATGGCCTTCTCTTTGTCCCTTCAGCCAGAGCAGCTAGACTGGTGGGGACGAGGAAGAGGGCCTTTTCTGTGGCAGCCCCCGTACTGTGGAACTCTCTCCCGAGTGACCTCCGCCATGCCCCCTCTCTGCTGAGCTTCCGTCGCTCATTAAAAACCTGGTTGTTCAGGCGGGAATATGGGGTGGATTAAGATTTTAAAATTTTTATATTGTTTTAAATGTACAGTAATACCTTGGATTGCAAGTAACTTGGTTTGAGAGCGTTTTGCAAGACAAGCAAATTTTTAAATATTTATTTAATTTTTTTTTACTTGATATACAAGCGACGTCTTGCAATACAAGTACTGTAGTACGGTTTAAATTAAAAATCTCTGTACTAATTTTTTTGGGGGGATTTCGTTTTGATATAAGAGTGTTTTGGATTACAAGCACGTTTCCGGAACGAATTATGCTCTCAATCCAAGGCATCACTGTATTTTATTGTTTTTATTCTGTGTACATCGCCCAGGGTGGCCAGTTGCCGGCCAGATGGGCGATAAATAAATATAAATAATAAATAATAAATAAATAAATAATACAGTACTAAGTAGAATCCCTCTTGTCCAAGGGTGCTATCCAGAGTGTCCCTTCTCACCACCATCATGAGGGTTTCTACTCCTGGTATTTCACAGTACCAAAGAGGGATGGAGGGCTCCAGCTGATCGTGGATGTGCAAGAGGTCAATTTTTTCATCACGACCAAGACATTCAGGATGATTACACTGCAGGGCATCTTGCCCCTCTTATGAGAGGGCAACTAATTTTCATTGACTAACCTAAAGGACACATATTTTCATACTGGGATCCATCGGGACAGCCAGCGCTTCCTTCGTTTCTGCATAGGGTTGGAGACATACCCTGGTCCTCCCATTCAGCCTCTCCACCACTCCTCGAGTTTTACGAAATGCATAGCCATCGTCTGCGCACATCTTCGAACTCAGGGCACCTAGGTATACCGGTATCTGGACGGTTGGCTACTTGTTGACCAAACAAGAGCCTGACTGACTTGGGCGATTGCCACCATGCTCTCCCTTCTGTCAGACTTGGGGCTATATGTGAACATTGAGAAGTCCATGCTGGTACCGACTCAAACTCTGCAATATATTGGCATGATGCTAGACTCCATGACAGCTTGCGCATATGTGCCCCAAGACAGGGCTCGAACACTACTTACCTTAGTGACAACCCTACAGTCTCAGGGAACTGGGTCAGCATTCGAAGTCCAGCAGGTGCTGGAATTAATAGCGGCAACTGTATCTGTCCTCAGTCTTTCCTGCCTTCAAATGCACCAACTTCAACACTGGTTTATCCGGTCTTTCAACCCAGCTTACAATGCTCGTCATACCTACCACCTCCTCCTTTCTCTGGTCCGTTGCTCCTTTTGGTGGTGAATGTCTCTGACTACCCTCCAGGACGGAATTTCTTTCTTCCGCCCTCACCCTCCAGGACTTTAACTATGCACACGTCCCTTCTAGGATGGGCCCCCCACTGCAGGACCCTGATGATGCAGGGCACATGGTCGAGCATTGAGGCAACGCATCACATCAACTGCTTTGAGCTTCTAGCGGTGTGGAAAGCTCTGAAGGTGTTTGGATCGACCCTTCAGGACAAACATATTCAAATATTAACAGACAACAACACAGTGGTTTTGTTATTTGAACAAGCAAAGGGGATCGAGAACCAAGCTAACCGTCAAGCTGTTCGACAGCTCCACCCCTCGAGGGATCACTTTTTCGGCTCTTCATATCACCAGCAAAGTCAATATACTAGTGGATTCATTGAGTAGGGTATAAGCAACGTCTCAAGAGTGGCAGCTTGATCCCACAGTTCTCCACACCTTTTTCACTTGTTAGGCCACTCCCACGGTGGGCCTGTTCGCAACGGAGGGCAACACAGTGTTTGAGAGTTTCTGCAGCAGAGCAGGTGTGGGATTGAACTCTCTGGGAGATGCGTTCCTTCTGCGATGGGAGATTTTTTTTGTACCTGTTTCCCCCATTTCCCCTCCTCACACGGGTCCTGGTGAAGATCCAAATGGACAGCACAGACTGCATCTTCGTAGCCCCTTGGTCGCCTCGACAGGCTTGGTCCGCTCCCCTTGTCCTTTGATGCCGAAAGGAGTATCTGCAGCTCTCGCAGACTCCGAACCTTCTCACTCAGGATCGAGACCACATCCAACACCCAGATCCCTGTACGCTATGAATGACAGTGTGGCGGCTCTGCTAGGTACCAAATGTTTTCCTTCACTGGGTTGCTTCAGTCTATACTTGATGGTGCCAGACAGCCTTCCACAAGGATATTGTACGGCAGGAAGTGGAAGGCATTTGTACAGTTTGCTTCCAGTGCCATGGTGGACCTGACCACTTGTTTGATCCATTATGTTCTTCAATTTCTTTTATTGTTGTTTGAGGGAGGCTTGAAGTTGTTGTCTCTTCATGTGTATCTTGCTGAGGTCTCTGCCTTGTACGTTGCATTACAGGGGTCTACGGTGTTTTCCCATCCTCTAGCTCGACAATTCCTTCACAGAATATGCAATTTGGCACCTCCTGTTCAACAGCCTGTACCTCCGTGGAGTGTCTCAGTGGTCCTAAAAGCCCTTACCGCAAAGCTGTTTGAACCACTTGCCACCATCGAGTTGTGTTTTCTCTCCTGGAAGGTAGCCTTTCTTGTGGCTATCACATCAGTATACAGGTCTGGTGAGCTATGTGCCCTGCAGGTGGACACTCCCTATCTGATTTTTCATCAGGACAAGGTGGTCCTGATGTCACCTTCCTTCCGAAGGTCATCTCTGATTTCCACTTGAATCAAGACATCGTTCTTCCTGTATTTTTTCCGTCCCCTACATCTTTGATGGAGACTACGCTGCGCACTCTCAATGTCCATCAGGCTTTAGACTTTTATAAGGCTAGAATGGAGTTGTATCATCATTCCAACCATCTATTCATGTGCTATGGAGGGAAGAGCAAGAGCCTGCCAGTCTCCACACAGCATTTCATGTCATGGGTGGTTCATGCCATCAAGTTAGCCTACAAAATTTCAGGACTTGAGCTAACTGATCCAGTCGGAGCACATTCCACCAGAGTTATCGCTACGTGTAGAGCCTTTGGTCAAGGGATCGCCTTGCCAAGAGTTGTGTAGAGCAGTGACTTGGTCAACTCCATCAAGATTTCCCAGGCATTACCACCTCGATGTTCATGGCAGAGTGGATTGCTGCTTTGGCCATGCTGTTCTTTCTTCCGTTCTGCATTGACGACACCATCCCACCTCCGGTAAGTGAGCTTGTTACTCACCCGTATGTATGATGCACAGAGACCAGGAAGAAGAAAGACAGGTTGTTTACCTGTAACTGTAGTTCAAGTGGTCATCTGTGTATTCACACAACCCACCCACCGTCCCTGCTTTGGTGTCATTGTCGAGTTTGATGCTGGTCCTGAAGCAGATATACTATCAGTATCAATGTCAACAGACGTCGGTACTGATATTGATACCGAGATTTCTCTTGGTTCTGAAGCCACAATAGGCAGTCTCAGGAAACTGAGGGAATAGGTGGGAACCTGCTATGGACATGCATACTAGGACGGTAGGGGAGGGTTCCCGCCAAAATTCCTCAGCTATAGAAGCTTCCCAAAACAAGGCTTTGTGCAGGCGCTGAGCCCATATGTGTGAATGCAGATAACCACTTGAAGAACTACAGTTACAGGTAAGCAATCTGTCTTTAGGAATGCTGTGAGGTGGAAAAATCAATTTTGAATGGTTCCTGCAGAGAGAAAAAATCCTCCCTATATAAACACAATTGGCATGCCAGAGAAAAAGTTGAAGACTAGCCCTTAAATGCTTTTTTTTAAATGTGTAGCAAAATGTGTGCTTCTTTTTTTTTTTTTACATGAGGGAGCATTTGCAGTCTGCAGTAGTACAGTCCAACAACATTTCATTGCATGGGGCTGCAGATCCTTTGTTTTTTATCTTAAATGTCTGAAAGGTGATATTGTATGTTAAGTTAAACAAATATTACCTTAGGTAACTCTTAATAATTTTGTGTGTGAGATGTATTTTCACATACGGTACATAATATAAAGAAGAGATGTCAACAAATTTATTACGTTTCCTGGGAAACATACAGTTTTCTTTGCAGAATGCAGTGCGTGCAGCTAGATGCTGTCCACATGTGAATGCACATCAGATTTATATCTATAGACCCCAATCCTGCCTGCATAAGGCTTGATTCAGCTTGTGCAGATTCTGCAGATCTCTTTAGCTGGGTCAGGATGATTGTATTTAGATACATATCAGGATACAAAATGTCACCTGAATGTTTAAAATTATCCATAGCTGTAATATCCAGCACAGACCCATGATCCATTTACATGATTGAATTTAGGAGTCCTCCATTTGTGGTTAAATTCCTGAAGCATTTCTACCATTGAAACAGCATCCATTCTCTTTCAGTTCTCTTCTAGCCTCTTTATAGACGAGACATATGCATCCCCACTAAAAAAGAAACAATGTTCATATCGAATGAAAAATTGAAGTGTGACACTACAGCTTTAGTCCCAACAGTCCTATCTATCTACTATTTTATTTCCTCTTCCAAAGTCTCTGCAAAGAATTTCAGAGTCTGTGCCAGAACTTTCCAAAGTTTGGTATTTTTTCTCTTTTCCTGAAGGAACAGGGCTATTGCCAATGTGTATGTCGTTCTGGCTTCTCTCCCACGCTTTGTCAAACAGCAGCATTTAATTACGATTACTCACTGGTACATTTTATCAACACCCAACCTTTTTATACTGATGAAACCATTTCTTTCAAGATCATAGATTTCCATAAAAATGTAACAAGCACGCTCCTTGGTGTGTAAGGATTAGCATTACTGTTTCACAGCTTATCGTAGTGCAGGCACGAACACACAAAGGCAACAGTTGGTTTTTTTCAACTGAAGATTTATCTAGGGAGGAGGGTAGCTGTGTTGGTACCATGTCTTTTTCTCTTTTCCCTTCAGCTGGATGGTATGTGGTCAAGCACATAAAGCAGCAATGGCTAAGTCTGCAATCAGTAGATGTGCAGTTGTTTGATGCACCAGAGAGCAACCTTATGGAAGCACCCTTTATTTGTCACTGAATCTTCCATGTGGACTCTGCATCCTTGCCTGAAAGGCCCTTGTGCTCTGTTTTTGTACCTCCACCCAGCTTGCTTTCCCAAGAGCCAGACTCCCAGTACCATGGTGGCTTTCTCAGGTTTTTCAGGTTCACTTTCTACATAGGTTTAGCTGATGTCACCGATTCTCTCCCAGAACCTGGCCCTTTCCTTAGGCCCGACTCAATCTACAAGGCACAACAGGCCTCAGTGTCATAATTGAACTTAGGATTTGTACTAGCATGTGCCCAAGGCTTGGACTTCAAGCAGAAGAAAAAGTTCGGGTTCTTAAGTCCAGAAGAACTGGAAGAGGAGGAGGAAGCACCATCAGGATGCAACTACCGCAAATCCTTTTAAGGACCTAGCATGACTGCTACCATCTCTTACTCCACAACTCTCAGCTCTGTGGGCCTTCTGCTCCTGAGGCCACTGGGTTGATGGACTGTGCATGTTATGTTTTACATCTGTCTTCAGGGCAGATGGTTACACCATCACTAGCTGTGAGGGACAAGTAGAATTTAGCAGAAGTAGCCTTCAATTGATTAACAAGCAAACTGCATTAAACTTCTTTCAGTTTATTCAATATAGAATATTTAGAATATGTAATTCTCTGTAAATGATGCTCTGCCAGGGTCCTAGAAGCAGCCTCTGCCTTCCCAACCTAAAGTACGTTTCTGGACCTTGGGATAGGTGCAGGGAGAGAAGGCAGACATGGGCACTTTTTGAGCTTTTGAACTGAATGTTTGCAAAGGCTCAGCCCCTTTGGGGCTAGCAGTGGGATGCTATAGGGCTATTGTGCAGAGAAAACTGCCCCATGTGGGGAGCTACTCCACATGAACAACTTGCCAAATGATGATCACCACACAGAACAATTCAAAGTATGTAGAATAAATGGCTGAGGGCCAGTCTAAGTGGCAGCTACACTTGTTTGCCTTACTATATTTTGAATGACATAGAATTCAAAATATTACACTCACTATTAGGAAATCATGATTTTTCACACTTTAATTGTTTAGGGATTCTAATTCATTTACATATAGCAAGAGAGTTTTCAAAGTTTATACACAAGCCTTCCCTGTATGTGTAGCCTACCATTTTACGTAACTACATTCTATTTTATGTATTAGTCTTCATTTTTATGTTTCTGTGCATTGTGTACTGCTTTGAAATCTTTAGATGTAAGCAGTAAGCAGTTATAAATACTCGTAAATAAATAAATAATGCCTAATTGCTGTCTCCTCCCCCTCCCATTATATTTTATTTTGCATACGTATAGCTCGTATTGACTGTTGGACTCTTGGCTGTAGTAGTATACCTTTACACAGTTGTAGCATTCAACTTCTTCCGCAAATTTTATAACAAGAGTGAAGATGAGGATGAGCCAGACATGAAGTGTGATGACATGATGACTGTAAGTTCTAGGATATCGCTGAATTTTTAAATCAGAAATATCACTACAGGTGCAATACTGTGCATGTTTAGGATTGTGCCCTAAGAGAGTAAACAGAGGACTCTGTTACATAGTAGCTACTGAATAATGATATTGTAGACACATATTTGAAACCACATCAATAAGAATATTACATCTATTCATTTGTAATCTATGTATAGACGTTTTAATCAAGCTATGGCCCTATAATATTTAATTAAGTTTGAAAATTAGTATTCAGCATTTATAGTATAATGGGGGAAGGAGGCAGGACGCACAAAGGAGAAGCAGCTGAGTTCCCTTTGCTTCTCTGATGGAGGAGCAAAGGGGACTCAGCTCCTTCACCCACCCTGCCTCCTTCCCCTGTTGTGCTATGCAGAAGTGGACTTGCCCATGTGCAAGGAGAGTGGCTGTTTTCACTGGCCTGGGCGAGTCCCAATGCTGCCACCCCTCATCCCCCCCTGCCACTGCTATCTCTGATCTGAGAGCAGAAATAATAGCAAGGGGATGCCCTCAGATATCTTTGGATTTCATCCCAAAAAAACCCTGGATCCAGATTTAGTCGAGAGTTAGAATAGGCCCATTGAAATCAGTAGAACTTGAGTTAGTCAATTCTAACTTAAGTCCCATTCATTTCAGCGCGTCTACTCTAATTATGACTAAATCTGGATCCAACACACTAAAATCAGACCATTTCATTCTATTTCAGCCCGCCACTCCACCATAACTATTACATGCTGGCCCTAAGGACATTGTAGACCCATCCGAGGCCTGTCACATATTTACTAGGCACTTCCAGGATAAAATCTCTTGCATCCATCGGGACTTAGAATCTGGTGAGATACCCATAGCACAGCCTGGTTGTTTCTTGGATGAGTTTCAGTTGGTACAGCTTGAGGACGTTGACAAGGTGCTGGGACAGGTTCATGCAACCACTTCTGCACTGGATCCTTTCCCCTCTTGGCTTATAAAAACTAGCAGGGAGGGAACAGCTAGTTCTCAGGTTGTTGTTTTTTTGTGTGTGTGTTTTGGAACTGCAGTAACCACAGCAGTAAGTGCTCCTTTCTGGAGTAGCTGGAGACTCAGGAAAGTGTTGAAAGTGTCAGTTCAACACGTAAAATCAGGAGGATTACATTGCTAAGTGGAAGATATTGCCCCCCTCACTTTGGTGTGTCTTCTTTTGCCGCTTTCCCCACCTTTACCAGTGCTTTTCAATTGACAACTTGGCAATTGGTCCCTGGCAACTGTGCACAAATTAGCCTATATGCAGTCCCATCTTGTTGTCCATGTACCTTACCTACTCCACTTTGCTGCTCCCTTTGACAGCTGAAACATTCAAGGAAATTGACCAGGCAAGACTACACATATTGGACAGCTGTAAGAGCTCACTTGTGAAAATAATAATTTAAAAAATTGTGAGCACATTTGTGCAATTTTCTGGGGCTGAAAAAAAAATGGTGGTGAACCAGTGACATTCACTCCAAAGTGCTGCTTGGGCATCAGTGGAAGGGCTGTCACTGGCAGCGGTAAGGGCGAGATTGCAAAGAGTGGCAGGGACTTTAGCTGCTCTTGCTGAGCGGCTTGCTAACCGATCTCCACAACCCACAATGAAATTGCTCTCTGGGTTCAGTCAACACAACAACCCATTGAGGATTGAAGAACCCCTAGAACAAGCCATGGGTTGTCAGAGTGGCTTGTTGCCAAAAAATGAGCCACCCTGCAGGAAGTGGACTGCGTTCAGATGACACAACAACCCACCGTGGCAAGTTTCCCATGTTGGGTTGTCATGTCGTGCGAGCCAGGTCATTGTGTTTTAGATTTCATCAAATTACTTCCTTTCTCTAGAATCTATATATATAAAAGAAAGTGTCCTGACTGACTGACTGACTCATAAACGCCCAGCTCAAACCATTTAATCTAGGAACGTGAAATTTTGAAGGAACATTGCTTTTATGACATAGAGCCCCACTAAGGAAGGATTTTTGGAAATTCCGTCCCTAAGGGGGTGAAAAAAGGGAGCAAAATTGCCCCACAATCATATCTCCTATGGGCAAAACAACAGGGCAGCAGTTATGCAAATCGGCCTCACCTCAGAATTGCTGCAGGAGCCAATAGGAGCAGTTATGCAACTAGCCCATACGACACTTAGAATGTTCGTATGAATTCCTGCAGGGGCCAATAGGGCATGCAAATCTCCCCTAGGGCATTTAGAATGTTCTCTGAGGGGGTGAAAAGGGAGGGAAACTTTTTAAATAACTGCCTGACTGAATGGCTGCTGTGTGTGGGGCGTCATCGCATAGGCTCCATCACGTTTTGACGGATCTGCCCCAAACTTGGCATGCATACTTTCCATCACCCAAGGACAAAGACTGGTGGGTTCAAATCTAAAAAAACCCAACAACCTCACTGCGCCTGTACGGCCCAAAATAGATGAGAGCCAATAGCATCACTTGGAATGTTTGCAGGGGCCATTCAGAAGCAGTTATGCAAATCGCTCCAACGACATATAGAATGTTCGTATGAACTGCCACAGGGGCCAATCAGGAGTGGATATGCAAATATCTCCTGCGTCAAAACAGAATGCTCGTATGAACCACAGCCAGGGCGGAGCTGGGATTTCATTGTGCAGTCCCGGGGGGGGGGAGCAGGGATTTCATTGTGCAGTCCCGGGGGGGGGGCTTTCATTGTTGTGTAGTCCCGGGGGGGGAAGCTGGGATTTCATTGCGTAGTCCTGGGTGGGGAGCAGGGATTTCATTGTGCAGTCCCGGGGGGGGGGGCAGGGATTTCATTGTGCAGTCCTGGAGGGGAGGAGCAGGAATATCATTGTGCAGTCCTGGGGGGAGAATAGGGATTTCACTGTGTAGTCCTGGGGGAGCAGGGATTTTCATTGTGCAGTCCTGGGGGAAAGGGAACAGGGATTTCATTGTGCAGTCCTGGGGGAGGAACAGGGATTTCACTGTGTAGTCCTGGGGGAGGAACAGGGATTTCACTGTGTAGTCCCGGGGGCCCAGGGATTTCATTGTGTAATCCAGGGAGGAAAGCAGGGATGTGTAGTCTGGGGGGAGGGAGCAGGAATTTCATTGTGTAGTCCTGGGGGAGCAGGTATTCCCGGGGGAGCTGGAATTTCATTGTGCAGTCCCGGCGGAGCTGGAAGTCCCAGGGGAGCTGGTAGTCCTGGGGGAGCTAGGATTCCATTATTTAGTCCTGGGGGACCTTTCCAATGGAGCGATTCAAAACAGTGGTCAGCGACCTTAAGGAATTTCGAACAAATAGTGCCTATAGGAAAATGACGACCCGTGCAAACTTGGCATGGTCACTCTTCATCACGCGAGCAAAGCCGCTGGGCAAAAGCTAGTGTGATATAAAATGTAGTGGAGTGCAAAAAGGGTATTTCTTATTCTTCTAATTCAAAGCAGTTGAGTTCTCTTTCATGAAATTTAGTAAATTCTTCTTTCTAGTGTTACCTCTTCCATATGTATGTGGGTGTAAGAGCAGGTGGAGGCATCGGGGATGAAATTGAAGACCCTGCAGGAGACCCTTATGAAATGTATCGAATTGTTTTTGATATCACATTTTTCTTCTTCGTCATTGTCATCCTTCTGGCCATCATTCAAGGTATGTTGAATTTAACTAATTTTGCCTGGATTTTACTCATCTTTTCTAGTGGCATGCTATTTATCTTAAATAGCATAAAACCATTTATTGCAGAATTAATGAATAAGATTAGAAAAGGAAAGTTCCAGAAAGCTATGTTCAATGTGTAAACAAGGAAAAGCAAAACTGCACATTCCTGCCCTCAGTGGCCAGTGCGGTAGATTTACTGCTGTGCTGCAGATAATGAATCTCCAAAAACATTCATTAACTGGCAATCATGTAATATTAACACTAATTATATAAAATTATGAATTTAAAATATAAATTGTTTTGTTTCCTGAAATTGCTCAGTACAGTATTTCAAATGGATTTTTAAGCAGATATATAAATTTACCAAACAATTAATTGTCAATACATGTTGCAGCACAGGATCAAAGCTATGCAGCTGGACATTGATGGTAGGAGTTGCTGAAAATTCAAGATGATGAATGACACTAAGGATGGATGTGGAGATGAAAGTTGTGGAGTTAACAGGATTTCTCTGCATCTCTCCTATTCACCATCATATCCACAGAAGTGTTGCTATCCTGCTGTGAAACATGTCAATTAGGATATTCTTTCCACATTGCTCCTTGTGCCCATCTGAGCCTCTTTTCTCCTTTGGAAGTATCTCCTGTTGTCCATCAATCTTTCATAGCTACCCTTTTATAGGAAAGAACACTCCATATAGGTATCCATGCATCCATACCCAGCTCAGTGCATAGTGCTTTCAGCTCATAGCCACAGTATGAGTCTTGTCTCCTTCACACACCTTTAAGAAATGCACAGTTGAAAAGAAGGAAGAGATATGTATTTTAAACAAGATTTTCTAATATTGAAGAATACAAACATACAGGCCTGTGGCTTACGCTGGCTCAGCTTGTCTGAGTGTAGAAAGCTCAGCAGGGTCAGGCCTGGTTATTACTTGGATGGGAAACCCCTCCTCTAGTTTCCTGCATTGAGCAGGGGGTTGGACTGGATAGCCTTGTAGGATCCTTCCAACTCTATGATCTATGAAATTTATGAAATGGTGTAAGTGTTCTTGAGGGTTCAAACCCCCCCCCCCCCAATGTGGGTTTCTTTATACTTCTGCTTCCATTCCTCTCAAATAATAGGTCTGATTATTGATGCCTTTGGTGAATTAAGAGACCAACAAGAGCAAGTCAAAGAAGATATGGAGGTATTAACAAACTTATACTGATTTGTTTTGTTTTCAGTACATATGTATAAATGTTAAAAGAGAAGTAATTACTGATAAGAATCTAGATTAATTCACAGTGTAGGATATATTTGACTTAAATGTCTATTTTGTTTCTAGACCAAATGTTTTATTTGTGGAATTGGTAATGAATATTTTGACACGACTCCCCATGGGTTTGAAATGCATACTTTACAAGAGCACAACTTGGCCAACTACCTGTGAGTATATGCCCATCTGTGTTAGTAATAAAAATATCTTTAAAAGAATTTTTAGCAGTGGGATTTGGTTAGTCCAGTCTTACAGTGCAATTATATGTATGGCTACTCAGACATAAAGCCTACTGAGTTCAATGGGACTTACTCCCAGATAAGTGTGTATAGGATAGCAGCCTTAGGGAGCAATCCTATGCTCCTGGGAGGGCAGCTCAGGAGCCCACCACTGGGACGTCATATCCACTGATGGAGGTTCCTCTGATCTGGAGGGAGAAAGCTCCACCACTGTCACTATCCCATCAATGATGTTCTGCCAGCAGTGGAGGCTGAAGTGGGGCATGTCAGGGGATGCCACAGATCTGCAGGATCCTATGATCTCTTGTTCCTGCCTCCAAACAGGCCCTGAAACTACACCATCTGAAATTGCAGTCAGTGGGAGGGGAAAAGAGAAGAAACGGAAGGGGGGGGGAAATAGAAAATCATCACCACTCTGTCCTGATTGCAGCAAGTTGGCAGGGCTTTGGCTATTTGTTCAGTAAATTTGTTTCATTTACCCATGAATTGTTTCCCCCCACTCTTGTCTGTGCCTCTTGTTCGATATGTCAACTTTATTTGGACTGTGAGCCTGTGGACATAAACCTGTTTAGTTTTACCTTTATACATGTCCAATATACTTTAAGTACTTTTACAAATATTAAAAGAAGGTGAGAAATTCAGTAGCAAAAGGGCCCTAGCAAAATACCGTTGACCACGGTATCCTCCTGGACTGTGGCTTATGCTGGCTCAGATTGTCTGAGCGTGGAAAGCTAAGCAGGGTCAGGCCTGGTTATTAGTACTTGGATGGGAGACCCCTCTTCTAGTTTCCTGCATTGAGCAGGGGTTTGGACTCGATAGCCTTGTAGGCTCCTTCCAACTCTATGATCTATGAAACCACAAAACATTTCTTTTTTAGCTACTTCAAAGATTTTTCTCACACTGAAATCATTTTTGCTTTCTCAAGAAACAGAAACAGGACTCTACAGTTAAAACACCATGTGTAGTTTCATATTCTTGTTCCAGGTTCTTTCTGATGTATCTCATTAATAAGGATGAAACTGAGCACACTGGACAGGTAAGCATAAAATTATTACTGCATCTAATAGTGAACTTGAACTGTGCCTATCAGTAAGGCAGCAAAATAGGGTCATCCATCCAGATAGGGGTAAAGGAGATGGGACAGGGAAGGGGATGGCTGGAAAGGAAGGGCTGGCCTACGATGGCGGTACGCAAATCTCAGTACAAGGCAAATCGAGCCTCAGCTCTGTCTGGTCTTGATCCACATGTTACATCTGCATACTCAAACAAGTAATTCGGGACTGCTAGTACAACTGATGTGAGCATAAGAAAATTGGTGTCTGATCAAGCCCTTAACTCAGAATAAGATTTTAACTTAAATTCTCATTTGACAACACTATTTTTAACACAATTCTCAGACATTTTAAATTCCACCAAAGCTACAAATATGCAAGCTGCTTTTATGCTCTTTACAATGTGGAAGATGTGGCACTGAAGTGTGTTGTCTTGAATGTGTAAACTACCCCCCCCCCAAAGCCAGTTTATAATAGCTCTTTTTAACAGCACTCAACTGAACTAGCTTAACATACACTAAGAATGCAGTCCAACAGGACTGACACTAAGTAGATGGGAGGGCTCCAATCCCAGAGCCCTCCATCTATTCTAAGCCTTGCCTGGCAGGGCAGGAGGAATGACAGGCTTTTTAACCTCCTATCCGCCTCCAATGCATTTTGAGATAGATGGGCTTAAAGGCCCATCATCTAACACTCTGAGCTTCTTCGAGGCGGGAATGGGAATGGACATGCTTGTGGAGCCACATCCTCCCCTCTCCGCCCACTGGCACCTACTTTTCTGGGGCGGTGGGAGGGCGGATCCGCCATTGCTTATGAAAATTGAACATACTCATGTTGACCTTGGAATGGATACAGTATCAGAGAAACAGACTTTTCTCCACAGTTAATCTTTTGAAAAATGTGTGTCTCATACTTTCAGGAGTCATATGTATGGAAAATGTATCAAGAAAGATGCTGGGATTTCTTTCCAGCTGGAGATTGCTTTCGTAAACAGTATGAAGATCAACTTGGATAAACTTATCAACAAAGAAACTATTACACTCAAACTTACAAGATCTAAACAAAAATCAAACTCTTACCATTTAATGGCATAATATAGATACTACGTATATATGTTTAACCTCGCCATACAATAAAGTAGCTCGCTTAACTTTTTTGAGAATTCAGCTGGGCTTTTTGCACCTAGCGGAAGAAGACCTTATATTGTCTAGATTCAGTTTTCTTATCAGAAAAGGACAAAAAAAAAATGCTTAAAGATTTCAATTCCGTATTCTAGTTCAGAAATTATTTGTGTTTAATTAATTCAACCCTTTATAAAATAGTAAATAGCATAGATGAAAGGGCTATATAGTATTTTGTTACATGCACAACAACTGCAACTTAAGAACTTGAATGTCAGGTGACAATTCCTCAATTGTTGACTCATGTTATGATATTAAACAGTATTTCAACCAGCTTTGAAATATTGACAGCCCCAATACCATTTCTTAGTGAAAGGTAGAGGTAGAACGTTTTAAATTCTTCAACGCTTAAAACTTTTGAAATCTTTACTGACCCTAATCCTAATTAAGTGCCTTAACTCTTTGCAGACATAGCTATGCAAACTTTTTTTTAAAATGTTGGCCTTTTAGATTGACATTTTTGTTAATTAGTTGTGTTGCTTTCCTGTCTTATTGTATGAAATACTTGAAGGTTAGTCATATACTTGTTCCAAAACAGCTTATTAGATGCGGCTGATTAAAAAAAATACTTTCTCACAACCTTACAAAATTAAATTCTAGGCCAAATAAAAATAATGCTTTATGGTAAACTAGTGGTAAAGTTGCTATGTTTATTCATTTTTTTCTTTCTAATAAAAGTACCCACCGCAATAAAGAATTTACAAAACAAACCTTCATGTTGTTGTATTTCATTTTGTTATGAACCTACCAGAAGTCACACCACAAACTACATCACAAACACACCATTGTATTTACTAGTACTATTTTATTTTGCAACTCTGAGCAATAAGCTCTCAAACAAGAAAAGCCAAAATTGTTCCATTGTCTGTATCAGTTTGCAGGCTTTGAGACATTTTAAATTTTTCTACAAAGTATTTCAAATAAATTTCATTACATTTCTTTAGACATTCTAATACAAAGAACTCACCCATCTTATCTGCAGGATATCCAGATTTGTTGTGTCAAAGTGTAAATACAAAGTTTGACATGCAACATAATTAAAAATCAAGATGAAGCAGCTACTTAAATACTTGTAAATAGATATTTTATACCTAGTACTGTCATGTTAATTTATTCTTTAGTTACTTGCATGACAACTAAGAGATCATGCTGTCTAACCAGTCTTCAAGCTCCTCCTCAGTAATATTTTTGGATGTAACAACTTCCTGCTGTTGAGATGCTGAGCAAATTTCTTCAGTTCCATCCAGTCCTAAAAGGTCTGAAAATAAAAATAGAAAATGAAATACCTCTGGGGATGAAAAGGCAAGGAAAGCTGACAAACTCCAATACTGACATGCCTGAGAGCCTTAGGAAGCACATTCTCTACATTCTGGCCTCTGAGGGAGGATTGGATGGATGAGTGAGTTCCAAAAGGAGTCAGTTATAAACTGTGAGCCAGGATCTTCCGGAAGGCGGGGGGGGGGGGGAACTGGGTCTCCCTACTGGAAAATGGGGTTACACTTACATAAATAAAGAGAGGCTCTGTCCATTTTAATATGCTGCACCAAAGAAACTCCTGAGGTTATGGGGAAATGACAGGTGTTCACACTGTCACACATATGCTTTATGGCTTATTCACCCATGGGAAGAGAATCTACCACGGGCTCATGGAGGCCTCTCAGGCTTCTCCTTGCTGTGCCAGCTACAGTGCTGGGCTTGAACCATAGCTCAGTGGTAGACCACATGCCTTTCATTGTAGAAGGTTCCTGGTTCAATCCCTGGCATCTCTAATTAAAGAGGATCAAGTAGCAGGATTTTGGGAAACACCACCTCTGAGACCCTGGACAGTCACTTCCAGCAAAGTAGGTAATACTGGGCTAAATGGACAAATCTATTCTGACCTGATATTAAGCAGCTTTCTGTGTTCCCTAATGTAACATGCAACACAAAAAGGGACTCAGCCCCTTGCAAACCACTTCCCTTCCTAAATCAGGGACCCATTATCAGCCCCTCAGCCCCCTGCATTCCTAGGAGAGCCTAAACCATATTTCTTCCCAAATCACCTACTCCATTGTCTTGTTGTCTCCTCCAAGGACCCATTGACTATTGTCCTCTCCCCCAAATAGAAAAACTCCACTCCCGGGGTGTGTGTGTGTGTGTGTGGAGGGGTGTCAACTGACCTAGATTCCCATTCTCTGGAAGCTACTGCAGATCAGTAGTTGAACCACAGCCGCCCTTGCTTTTTAAATGAGGCCCTCAAATCAGATTGGCTGCAGCAGTTGGGGTAAGCTAACTAGAGCTATATAAGAAGGCAGGCTTGTGAGGGAGCCAGCTCTCAAGTGTGAGGAGCTCCAGTGACACAGCAGCAGCAGCAGCAGCAGCAGCAGAAGAAGATGATGATGATGATGATGACAGGTGAGTTAAGTACCTGTGCAAGTTTAGCAACAGGGTGAGGAGGCCAAGGCAGTAGACTCTTCTCTGCCTTCTACTAATAAGTAACTATAAACCAACAGCTATAAAGAAATTCCCCACCTTCTCCTAGTAAATAACTTTGTTTTCCAGGTAAACAAATGCAATAACAACATTAAAAAAAAAAACAGTTATGAAGGTAGAAAGCCAGCAGGGGTGTGGGGGCTATGGAGTGTATTGCACTGAATGCCACATGTATGACGCTCTGCCAACTGGACAGACATCATGGATGTGTGCTCAGTGTAACTTTATTCCCTTGAAGCCAAGGTTTCTGAACTACAGAAGCTGAGAGAGGCAGAGAGGTTAGTGGATGAGAAAGTGGATAGGGAGACATTTCTCCTCTCATAATACTAGAAACTGGGATCATCCCATGAAGCTGATTGATGGGAGATTCAAGACATAAAAGGAAGGAAGTACTTCTTCACACAGCACTTAAACTATGGAATTCACTACCACAAGATACAGTGATGGCCACCAATTTGGATAGCTTTAAAAGAGGATTAGAAAATTTATGGAGGATAATGGATCATAGATCATAGAGTTGGAAGGGGCCTACAAGGCCATCGAGTCTCCATGCAGGAAACTAGAGGAGGGGTCTCCCATCCAAGTAATAACCAGGCCTGACCCTGCTTAGCTTTCCACACTCAGACAAGCTGAGCTAGCATGAGCCACAGGACTACATTGATAAGGCTATCAACGGCTATTAGCCTTGATTGGCTATATGCTACCTCCAGTATCAGGGGCAGCATGCCTATGTTGCATGCATATCCTGATTGTGGGTTTCCTGTGGGCAGCTGATTGGCCACTATGTGAACAGAATGCTGGACTAGATGGACCTTGGTCTGATCCAGCATCCACCACTGTTGATAACATAAGGCCATGCCAAGCCTCGAGTAATCTGCATGCCAAGCGCCTAGAAACAAATGGGTTGCTAGACAGTATGTGTGAGGCATAGAGGAGAAAGTTACATTGCGTCTGACACAATGGCAGTGCACTCAGTTGAGAGACAGTAAGGGGGGAGTAGCAAGACCCCACTGAAAATCAATGCAGATCCCATCCACATCTGTAGAGTCAAACATATACAGGCTCTGCACCCACAGGAGGGGTAAGATCATGGATGGTACTAATTTCCTTTGTGACTTGTAACTGGACAGAACAAGACAGATTAGTAACTGCCTTTTATATTCAATTAAGAGAGTATCCATGGATATATAGCAGGGATTTTTTTAAAAAATATTTGTTTAGTAGCTAGCTTTGCTGTTTATTAAAAAATGCCCATGATACATAACATCATCTTCTGAAGTATACTTGCAGCTACATTGATCCCTTTTCCAGGTGAAGCCTCAACCCAGCATTTTAAAAATGCATTAGAAGAGCAAGAGATTAGGGGGAGAACACACCAATCATCCCGAAGGTTGGGGGGTGAGAACAGAAAGGATGGGTGCAAGAGACAGTCAGCAGAAGGATAGTACTGTATTCTCCAAAGTCATTCCTCTTTGTAAGAGGGTTTAAGTGATTCTTTGGGCACCAATGCCCATAGATACATCTACAGAGATCTAAAAATGAAAAAGCTAGAAAATGCAAAGCTGTTCATTAGGTGGACTCATACTCATTGGCTATCTTTACTTATTTTTTTAATTAACAGCAGAAAATTAAAGGAACACTTCCATTTTCTTAACTTCCCCTGGCAGACATTAGTGAACAGGAAAGGAAAAGGAAGGTATCAAAAGTAAAAAAAACTGGTTTTGCACCACATACAAGCAAAGGGAGGACCAACCTGATCTCATCTATTGGTAAGAGAAGGAGCTGCTGCTCCAATGGTTGATCTTCCCTTCCCCTTCCAATTTCTTTTTGTATTGTATCTATTTGATTGTGAGCCTTCAGGCAGGAACTGTCTTACCTTTCAGAAAATTTTAGGATCTTTGTAAGTGTTAAATGATACAGAAAGATATGTGTATTTTGAAAAGTACACATGGAGATCCAATGTCAGCTTGAGAACGTTGCTCTGATTTGCAGAAAGGTGTGTGGGAAACCACCCTAGCCACCCATCCGCGCCAGGCTCAGACATCATGACAACCTGCAGCGAGGGTAATTATGCTAATTAGGCAGCTCGTGACCCGCATGCGCAGGGAGGGAAAATAAGCCACCATGGCTTAGTTTCCCTCCATGATCGTGTGAACCCAGTCAATATCTGCTAGTCTTTAGTCCAGGAGGCTCCTCTGGCTCAGACTGGTGCACTGGCCCCATCATCCAGACACACTTCTTTAGTCCATCTTATGCAGGGGAATTTTTAAACAAGCTCCTCACTGATGTAGCAGAAAAGAAAAATTTCTACCTTTATCTATTTAGTTATTATATTTATACCCCGCCTTCTTTCCTGCAAGGAACCCAAGGCGGCTTACATAATCCTCCTCCTCCTCTCCATTCCAAAGCTTTCTTTTCATCACTCTGACAAACCACAACCACAAAATCCCTTGTCAGTTTGGCTACTAATACTATAACTAAATCCAAGCCTTATAGCTAATTCTACAGCCAAGACAGATGTGTGCCTTGTCAATCAGGACAAATCTAATTCTGTTTTCACAAAAATAACAAGTAGTCCTTCATCCTTATCTAGGCTTTAAGTCTAAGGTGCACACTTGTCTTTTGTTGTGCTACTGTCTTCCTTCTGACTGATTCCCTCCCAACCTCAGGAGAGAGAGAGGCTGCTTACCAGTACTGATATTCTTTGTATGGTCTTCTGTGCATTCACGCATATGGGATCTGCACCTGAAACTACTAAAGCTTAAAAAGGAGCTAGCACACATCCAACCTGAGGGGGAAGTCCTTGCAGTATGTGCATACCTCAAAGGGCAGGCAAGTGACTTCCTGACTGCCAAAACACTAACAGAGAGCCTGAAAAGAAGAATGGGTTGTGTAAGTGCACAGAAGACCACTTGATGAGTATCAGTCAAAGGTAAGCACATTGTCTTTCTTTTTCATGTTCTCTGTGCTTTCATACATATGGAAGATTAGCAAACTGACCTACCTGAAGGAGGATGGAAGCCAATTCACTAAACAAATTGTGAAGAACCCCCATAAGAAACATCAGTTCTGGCTCTCACACCTAAGGCATAATGCTTGACAAAAGTTGATAGAATAGACTAGGTGGGTGCCTTGCAAAGTTCTGGAATGGAAACACCTTGGAAGACAGCATCAGTAGTCATGACTGCTTTAATAGAATGGCTCCTTAGCCCAGATAAGTGAGTCTATTTGGACAATTGATAGGCTATCTCAATCATAGAAATTATTGAAGAAGAAAGATGTGGAAATAAAACTGGATGTCACTGACAAGGACCTTTGCAATATTCAAAGAAGTGAGGATCAGAACAAAATGAGGTAGAGCTATATACATAAAAAGCTAGAACACTGTCCACTTCTATCATATGAAGGGTATGTTCAGCCACATTCTTAGGTTCAGGAAGGAAGATGGGTAAAGTTAATTCACAAGTAAGGTAAAAACACTCTTAAGTACAAATGAAATCTCTGCTTGCAAAACAGCCTTATCCTTATAAAGATATAGGTATGGAAGAGATCACCTTGGATAGCAGAGGCAATAGCCATAAAAAAAAAAATTTGAATGACAAATTAAGGTGGATGCATGGGCTCATGAGTGGTCCATGGGAGAGAGAGAGCTTCGGCTACAGGGCGGTATAGAAATTTAATAAATGAAATGATCCATGAGTTTAGATAATACCAAGGCAAGACTCCACATGGGCAGGAAAATGTACTGGCAGATACCAGTTGGTTAGGCCCTTCATGAAACAACAAACTAGGGGGTGAAAAAATAAATAAACCATCCACCACTACATAGTAAGCATATATTGTAGAGAGGTAAACACAATGCAACGAAATTGATACTTAGAAGAAATTTTTTTAGGCTAGGCCAGATTAAGGCATCAACTAATTGGGCTGCAGGCCAGAGCCCAATATCTCACGGAGCCCACCTCCAAAATATTGTGCATGCATTGATTCTGACCACAGTATTTTATTTCTGCCGTGTCTTATGTGTTCTTCCTTTTCTGCATTTACTACTCATGGGCAAAAAGCACAAAACAGACAGACACTTTGCGTCCAGAGCTCACTGCCCAGAGGTAGGCTGCGTGGCATTCCAGAATCTTGGACTTGTTTCATGGAAGTCAATTGATGCCTTCACTTCAAAAGTTTGTTTCTAATCAAAGGAATAAACAGGAAACCTAGGAAGAAAACACCTGAAGTGAAATGATAGCAAAAGATTATAGCGTAGGTGGGAAATGAGTGCAACAGAAGAAATATCCTGATAAAAACTTGCATGCTGTACCTTGCCTTTCACCTGGAAAGATGTTTGAAGTTGAAACGTTTCATGTTATTACCGTCCAGCTCACAACTGCACGTCAAAAGTCCTATAAGAACTTTTTATACCATTTTAAATTCTGCACAGAATGCAATCCTGTTTAAGAACCATATAAAATATCAGTAAACAACTGTGTCTTCTTTTACTCCGAAGACTTGGATGATGGATTGAGAAGTGAAGACTTGCAGTTTTACCACTTCATCAGAAACTGGAAATAGCAAATAAATGCAACAACATTGCCAGGGAATTATGGGGAAATTGAATGATGTTTTTCCTAAGATGTCACATTTAGGTTGTAACTCGACTCTTCTGATTTCAAAATGCAACGCTAAATGTTTGTTTTCCAAATTGTGGCTGATTAAAAACTACTCAGATCAACAGAGAACAGAATGCACTGATGTTCATGTCTGATCAAATGTGACTTGAGAAACAATGTACCATTTGATTACAGTCTTTTGCTTCCAGGAAAATATGGAAAATGACATTCCACTAAGTTATGTAATTTTTTAAAAATTGCATTGTATATAAACCGATGTGTTGTTGTTTTCACTGTGTGTGCATGCAAATATCATGTGTGTGAGTCCAGACTTAGGGGTAAAGTAGCAGGGGCACTATATATACTATCCCAGTGCCCTTTATGACCTTAATCTGGCCCTGGGTGTAGGGCACACTCCAACAAAGTGTCAAAAGGAGTACAGTGAGACAACACACTGGGTAGGTTCGTACAACATGGCTGGGCCATCATGGAATATTTGAGGGTTAAACAACCCTTTCGTACCCTTACTAATTAAGGGTTATACAAGGGATGTTTAATACTCGAATACCCATGATGGCCAGGTTTGCACAACATGGCACAACACTCAATCACCCCAGTCAGGGGTTGCATATTCAAAACAGTGGCACACACTGTGGCTCTTCCTGGGTTATTTAACCCACAAAAACCCACCATTTGTGCAAACTGGGTCACCATGTTCAAAGCCATAGAAAGATCTCTGACACGCACACACTTTGTGCCATGGCTTTCTTTGTGGCAAGTTTTCTAGAAAGTAATAGGACAGTGCATAAAGGAAAAGAAAACCCTGTTGGGGTAGGGTACTCCAAGCTGTTAAGTGGTGAGAGCAGATGTTATGGTGGAGAATCTCAAAATGATGTCCTGGAAGAAAGACTGTCAGCCAGAGGGAAGGGCAGTTAAAAGATCTTCATAAACCAGATCTAGTGTGGCCACCAGTGGGTGATTAAAATCCAGTTTGTGTGGCGATAGAATTCCTGTGGAGATCTATGGAAAGAAGAGGAATGGAAGAAACAGGTAAAATAGCAGTGAAGTGCCAAGGGATCAGAAACCTATTCCCTAGAGGGGCTTCCGGTAGAGTTTAAAATGGAGATCTGACGCTTCCTTGAAATCGGGGGAGACCGACATGGCGTGAAATCCAGTCAAGAGGCTATCCTGGCTGGGTATTCTCCTTGGAATAAGAGGATGATCTAAGAGTGATTCCCAGCATATCTCTAAATGCTTTCTCTGTGAGTTTCACAGTGGCTCGAGCTGCTGTAGATTCTCTCGGGGAGGGGTAGAGAGTGGGAGCGCCCATCATCGTTTGCCGTCGTGTCTGGAGTTCTTTTTTTAAGAACCTGAAGATCGACAACATTTCTTAAAGATTTATTGCCAATTAGCAACAAAGAGAAATTTTATCCACAATCAGGACTAAATACCCTTTTCTTGGGAATATTAAAAAGAAAATAAGTTTCAAAAACTGCATAATCAGAAGATCAACAAATGTGCCTTGAAATGAGAAAGAAAGAGGTATTGTAACTCCTTTTACTTTGGATTTTGGAAATGTATAAAGCAGTATTAACAGGCTGTTAAATTATACTGCATCACAGACAAGATGGCTACTTATGATGTACTGCGGGATCTGGCTGGGGAACTTTTGTTGTTGTTTGAAGAATTTAGAAAAAACCTGCTGGGGAATGTACAAATAAATCAAAAATTCCAGGAGACTACAAAGGGTGACCGATTTGTGAAGTTTGAGCAGAACGGGGAGGACGAGGCGAAGATTGATATACTGGATGAGATAACAACTGCATCTTCAAAGAGAGACAGAAAGAAAGGGGGGTTGCCATTGAATCAAGCAAGAAGTCATTCACAAAGAACTGGGAAGGTGACGGCTGCCGGGCTATCTGGAGGAAGCCAGATATGGGGGGGGAAAGTTATTTGTGGAACATGAGCCGGAAAAAGATGTATATTGTGAACACTGTGTTTGATCGGGGAAAAGGGTTTGTTGACTTTTGGATGGGATAAATGGTTTGACCCATGTTATGAAAAAATTGTTTGCTGATTATTGGACAGAAAAAATGGTTTGACTTATATTATGATGATTGCTGGCTAATGGTGGAAGGGGAAGTTCTTATGAAAGAAGTAAGAAGGTTCAGTTTCCCAAATGGATTGGTGAGAGAAATCCAAGTGGGAGAAATTTAAAGGAACATGCATAAATCTGAACATAAGGGGGGTAGGTGAGAGGAACCCCTTTGAAAGACAGGAGAACTTCTCCAGAGTGAGGTGGCTTTTTTTTGTATTTTTCATTAATGTGGTGGGACATAGTTGAAGGGGACATAGTTGAAGGGGACATAGTTAGGATTAGAAAAAAGATTAGTTGCTGAGTAAAATAAGAATAAGGATTAATATTGAATTAGAATCTGAATAATAATTGGTTATTAGTAAAAATGTATTGAGTCTGGACGAAATTTAGTACTGACAATGATTAATGGAAAGGAACTAACTAAATGTGGATTAAAATCTAGGTTGTGAAGTAATGTGAAAATGTGAAATTAATACTATTATTATTATTATGGATTAATATCTATGTTTAGGAGTAAAGTGCTGTAGGATTTCAAGGCTTTGTGAATTTGTGAAGTTGATAAATAAGAGAGGGGGGAACTTATATATATACATATTTGGTTTAAGAAAAAAAAAAGAAAGCAACTTTTACAATGATCATATAGAAGATTTGATACACTTGGTGGCGTAGTGGTGAGAGTGTTGGACTGGGACTCGGGAGATCCGGGTTCTAGTCCCTGCTCGGCCATGAGACTCACTGGGTGACTTTGGGCCAGTCACTGATTCTCAGCCTAACCTACCTCACAGGGTTGTTGTGAGGGTAAAATGGAGAGGAGGAGGATTATGTAAGCTGCCTTGGGTTCCTTTCAGGAAAAAAGGCAGGGTATAAATATAATAAATAAAATAATAAATAAATAAAAATTGGTTGTGGAAAAATTGGAAGTCCTTTTTAGTTCAATGTTGTTTGGTCTTGGTAATGTATGTTTGTTTGGTTTTTGTTTTGCTCTGTTTTCTGTATTTTGTTTTTATGGATTTTAAAATTCAAATAAAAAAATTCCCCCAAAGAAACCTATTCCCTAGAGAACAGCTGACTGTAGAACTTGGGATCTTTGCAATCTTCAGTGTGGCAACAGAGTCAGTGCAGGGAATCCTCAGTGCCTGGAGGTGGGGGAGGAGATAGTGTACATGAAAGCTCTATTTCCAAACCACTGCATGAGCCTAACAGAGGGAGTTGGTGAGGACATTGCTCATTATTCTTGTAGTGTATTGTCTGTGGCAATCTGTACTATGCAGACCCAAAGAAGGGAAAGAAAGGATAGTGTTTGATGAACTTTGATCACATCTCTCTGGATCAGAGGTAGGCAACCTGGTGCCCTCCAGATGTTTTGGACTACAACTCCCATAAACCTAAGCCAGCATGGCCAATGATTAGGAATTTGGGGAGCTGTAGTCCAAAACATCTGGAGGGAACCAGGTTGCCTACCCTTGCTCCAGATAGTTTATGTGATCTCCTGTTTGGGAGACAACTATCTCCCATTGATAGTGAGAGTGGCAATGTCCCCTCAAACCCACAGGGAGGTGTTATGGTGGCTGTCAGTTCTAGTTTGGTCAGAGCGAATTGTACCCCTCTGAACAAGTAGCAAGGATGAGGCCACCAGTCCAGAGACAGCAGGAGTGGCTTAGGAAGCAGCAACAGTGTCAACTGGCTGTTCTGAACTGGAGCGATCACTTACTGTAAATGAACCCCAGCTACAGAGTTGGTATCTGAAGGGAGGCCAACTGAATCCCCAACATTGTTTGGTCATGAGGCCAAACAGGCATTGAATCATATGGGCCAGATGAAGGGGAATGTGGCATGGTACATGAATGAGGGCGATGATGGCATCACCAGTGTACCAATGAAGGTAGGTGCAATCTCATAAGGAGTCCAGAATGGAACAAATGAATGGCTAGAGATGAGAGCCTGAGTTCTGTCAGGTGGTGCAAGACGAGCGAATCTATGAGTTTGCCACAAGACACTAATCATAAATATAAGGGGAAATGATTATACCTCTGTGATGTGTGAAGGCAGCTATCATAGCCATATAGTTCCCCCTGGAGCAGCGGAAAGGCCAAAAAGAAGAATGTGGTACTGAAAACAATGGCTTCTGAGGGTCATGCAAAGAATTTGCAATGTTGTGGGTGGATAGAACTATAAAGGAAGTCTGTGCTTATGAACCAAATACCTACTGTCAAGAAGAGTAAGAAAGACCACCAGCAAAATTATATGGAACTTCCTGTGAGTGAAGAATTTGTTGACCCCACCAGAAACTGAGGATGAGATGGATGCCTCTGTCACAAATAACAGAACTAGAACTTAAGCAAATGTTGAGAGGGAGAAACATGTACAATGCCCCCCTTTCAGAGGACAGTATGAACCTCTTTTAGAAGGGGGTTCTGAATATTTCAAAAGTTGTTGAATTCTATTGCATTTTTCACCTGGCTGATGGCAAATTTATTATTATTTTTTATTATTATATTTTTAAATCGCCCATCTGGCCGGTCACCTGGTATCTGCAAACTTCCAAAGACAGGTCACAGATTGAGGGATGACAATAGGAATAAAAAATTTCAACCCAGAGGGGGAGAGAAAGACTCCATATGGCAGAACTGGAGGACTAGAATCTGGAGAAGGACTTAGATTTGGGAGAATGGAATTGAGTTTGGATGGGGCAATCAAGCAGTTTTAAACCAGATCTGACAAATTCAAGTTCTGAAAAATAATCATACAGTTGATATAAATGAAATGGGATGAAAGGCTGGAATCCCAGTAAAGACAAGAAAGCACATATAAACTATGTGATTGCATTGTTATGAGCCTGCAGGAATCCAAGCATTTACACAGAAGGCTCACTTTTTAAGCAAGCAGTCTGGTTCTCCCAAGTTATTAGCTCTGTTTTTGTTAAGCACTTTCCCCCTTCACATTAGACAAAATTAGTATTATATGCAAAAGTGACCCAAAATGTCAGGTGGCAAAATAAAAGACTTAAAATATTATTGTGACATGTATGAACTTTATCAGCTACCAGCTATAATGATCCACAGGATCTATTCTAGATTGTAGTTTGTTGAAATATGAAAGCCTGCTAGGCAGGGAGAAGATATAGCCATTAAAAGGCAAAGTTTGTGAATCATACAAGCCTTCCACTCCTTCCCCATTGAAAAGTGTTGTCTTTTGCCCATTTTTGAGGTGCATCTAGACCACCTGTTTTTCATTTTATCTGCTTGTGACATTTGCATGAGTAGTGCAGTTTCCATTTGCACTCTACATTGCTTTTCTCCTATACTACCATCTACCCCACTAAAAAAAAGTACAAGGTTCTGAAAATTTGTGCACAGCAAACACTCATGTGTCCCTTTCTAGCCATCACACATTCAGAAATTAAGACTAGCACTTTTGTGTGATGTAGTTATGCAGTTTTAATCAATGCTGACCCTCAAGACCCAACTCTGAATCATTTATTACCTCATTTTAAAATGGTCTCTATATCATGTGGCAGCATGCTTCTTGAAAGGGGCTGTGATATAAGTACATATTTTGAAGAATGGCTTTAGAAAAGCCACCCTCTCTGCAAAGTTATTATGGACCAGTTTCAAATGAAGGAAGTTATCCTTCCTCTTTTATTTTTTTTATTTTTTTAAATTTAAATTAGATAACTACATACAACACATTACAAATAAGGAAATACAAACAATAATCTAAAATACGTGCACCCCACCACCCTCCTAAGGGACCACAATCTAAATAATTAACATTACCCCGCCCCTTACTTAATCCATATTCCAAAAATTTAACAAGTCTTGAGCACGCATGCTCCCTTTCCCCTTTATTAACACAAATTCTAATAATGGACCCCATCTATCCTTAAAATCATTTTGTTTTATCAATCCCTTATTAAATTTAATAATCCTTTCTCTTTTAATTGAAAGATCCACATTCAAATTCTAAGCTTATGCATAAAATTTGGCTCATGAGTGTTAGCTGCATGCAAAAGAAGAAAGTTTTGGATTTTCAATAAGCAAGATGATCCATATGAGATCACCTTATAGTAGACTTGTCTGAAGTGCTAGGGCACTATCCCAGTTAATGTACTTCAGTAACAGTTGTGGAGGTAAAGGCAGTTGGTCAAAGTTCCAACTTGACTAAACTAGAGCACCACTGCAAAAAATAAAATAATAAAATAAATAGAAGATTAAAAATGAGGGGGGGGGGGAATGCTTACCATTTTCTTCATGAGGCGTTTTCAAATCATCCCCAGAAGTTATATCAGGGGGCATAATTTCCAATGCAACGTTATTTTCAGGATTAACGGGGGCATCTAACTTCAGAAGTAGATCAAGGTCTTCATCTAAATGATCTGTTTCTTGGTGCGGAATTGAAGGGCTTTTCTGGGGGGCCTCTGAAGAAATTCCAAGTCCATCTATATTTGGCAGTATCAAATGGGCAGCAGAGTCTTCAGCAGGATGAGGGCTTGATGCAACTCTACTTTGCCCCATGGGCTGCTGTAATGGACCACTGCTTCTCTTGGGAACATCATTACTTTTCAATTTAATCTGGGGGAGTGCTACAGGTGTTGCATCCTACGATAATGAGAGTACAGAAAGTTGTGCAAAGGTGAATATTATCAACAAACCTCTCAGTAACTCAAATGGAAGTTTTCCTTAAGCTAGAAAAAAGCAATTATTAAATAATTAAATATATAACATGCAGTATTGAAAATAAATGTATATCGTATGAAGATACAGGCCATAAAGAAAAACAAAAGAGCAATATGGCCACCATCTTACCCACAGTTAGAATATACGTGAAGTATTCCCAATATTAATAATGATTATTTAAATATTATAAGAAGCTCCAGTTTCTGTCTCTCGTTTACCATAATGATATCCTTGTTAAGTTTTGTTTATTTATGCTATTATACTTCTCATGTTATGTTTGAAGGTGTGTGTTTTTTTGGCAATGCTGTTATATTAATGCCTTTTTTCTTTTAATAAAATATTTTTTTTAAAAACCCCACAGAGTACACTTGAAGTCAGGCAAAGTGGTTTACCAGCTTGGCAAACCTTTCTCCAGTGAAGAGCTTAGACTGTAAAATATTAAGGAAAGATTCTTTTCTAAAAGTTTGTCTACATTTTAGTTTTATTCAACAAGAAGTTTGAAAAGCAATGGCAATTAAATGAGAAGCATTTGCCCTACTAAACAATATAGATCTTTACTGAATGATTGCCTAGGTATTATCAGCTTAGGATAACCCCCAAGCAGCACCTTATTCAATTACAGTAAGTGGTAAAAAGAAAAGGGAAGCACATGTAAAGCACTACAGTCAGAAGTTCATTGACGTGCTGCCTCTAATCATGCGCTGCAGGAGAATCTGTTACCTCATTACAGGACAGAATGTCCATAATGGTGTATAAAAAAGCCAGTCACTGCCTTAGCACAATTAACAGTATGAAAAGGAATTACATTCAGTCTTGCCATTTTGCTTGTAAGAAGGCATTTTACTTGCAAAACAAATGCAGATTTCTCTGCTACATTCATAGAAATTACTTTGAGCTAGAACAAGAAAAAAGTACCTGTAAGCACTGTCAGTGTCTGAGTCACTTTATGCAATCCCCCAGGAGAGCAAAACTGTTTTTAGTAGTTAGCAGCCTTCCCTTTCTAATGCAGATTGATTTTCTAGCATTTGATAAACTGTAATCTTAGCTAACAGTCATGATTAACTCACAGCTTCCATTAGCTCACTTCCTTCTACCTGAATCTTCTGATTTTTTGCATCTGCATAATACATTTTGTATTCATGTTGCTACCTAATGTGGTCAACCCTGAGCATAAACAATGGTCTTATATATGCCTGTTTGGCAGTTTCCATGCTGAACTAGATGCCCTACATAGTGGACAATATCGGTGCAAGGAATCCTATATGGATCAGTAAAAGTTATAATGAAGAAATAAATGTAACATGCTGTAAAGGACCGCTGCGGGTCCTATGCAGTGAGTTCGGGGTTGAACGGGTTAACCAGAGCTGGGAGAACCCTCCTTACGCGGCTCCCAGGCACTTAGAACAAGACCGCGACCTATTTTGACAGTGGAATAGCGAGTGAATGAACTTACTACACTGTTTATAGGTAGTAAACAGGTTTAATGAGGTGTATCAAAACAAACAGATACTTTTGCAAGAGCTGAGCCAAGACAGAGCAATACAAGGGTTACCTACCTTAAATGAACCAAATTCCTCGAAAGCCACAGCTTGCCGGCGATCGGATATCAAGCTTATTCACCGGGAGAGCTTCCCGGGGTTGAGTCCTTGAGTCCAGACCGGAGCCCTGGACGTCCGTGCAGCCTTGCACCAACTGACCAACAACCACCTGGGCTTGAAGACCCGCACTTTTTCTCCTGCCTCCCTCCCCCCTCGCTCCCCCTCCCCTCTTGCCTTCAGGGGGAACCGGTTGTTCCAGTTGCCTTCCCTGTGCCCTAGATACTTGGCAGCTCTTTGAGACTGCCCGGCACTTTGCGCCCTTCCTGTGCCCGAGGGTTGTTGAGCTACTGGGGAATGCACAGTTGGCCCGATGGAAATGAATGTATGCAGATGGCCAGGCTACCCGGTGGCTGCGTCAAGCACCTCACTGGGGATCCTGGCTTTGACAGAGATGCGCCTGGTGTATGCAAAACGCTTTGTTTAAAGGGTATAATGAAGTACTGATGGCCAATTCCTCTATTTAATAGCCTTCCTCCCTTTCAGATTTGAGGCAGTTGTGCGTAGTATATTACAACACTTGCCAGTTACATTAAAATAATACGAGGCGACTCAAGCTTTAAGTAAGGCTTAAGATATTTATGAGCCGCTTGGGCGTTACCTGCACCAGCTCAGCAGCCACATTCAGTTTGAGATGTAGAGGCAGCTCCTCAAGTGCCTGGACCAGGGACTGGCAGTCAACATACAACCCAGACAGCTGAAAAATAGTAAAGAAAAAAACACACCCCACAAACTGAATTAAGTCTATATTGATCTCACAATGACCTCATAAATACCTTACCCCAAAGGGCACAGCAGGCTTTTCAATAGTGGCTGTAGGGCCAAGTGGGTTCTTCTGCCGCTATTGAAATGAACTGGGTAGCTTATGTGCACAAGACATCATGTACAGACTGGAGCTAGAACTAGATATTGGCTCCTGAACATCCAGGACAAGATGTTATATACCACTAGATATTTTTTTTTTAACAGGGAGAGAGGGAGAATGAGAGGTGGGACTGCTATTTTCAAGGGCAGTCTCACATCTGCTGCAATATCTAGTTCCACCAAAGTAAACAAAGTAAAGTAAACAAACAAACAAGTAAACAAACAAACCAGCTAACACACACCACACCAAAACAAATGAAAACCAGGCAAAACACACACACCAGGCAAAACACCTCCCTCACTCCCCACCTTCTCTAGCCCCCCCCCCCCCAAGATATCCAACCTCTAACTTACCTTTATTTTTTCTGGATGTGCCTCAAAATAGGGGTGAAGAACTCATTTGGGGAAAGCCTGTGTGCAGCAAAGCTGCCCAGAGCTGGCAAAGCTAGTGCGGAGAAGAATCTGTTGGAGGTTATGGGAAGGAGTTGGTCCTATACTGGTTAGGCCGAAGCAGAGTTTTCCTCGTTATGCACAGCTTGGTTATTGAAACTGGTTATCACCACGTGGGTAGTTAAATCCTGCTAAAAGGCTCTTAAAAGGAATGGATTGCCCAAACAAGGTTTACAACTATAAAGGCATTTATTAGTTTTACTTACAGTCCCTTTATTCATATGCATGTGTCCATCAGGTTGGAGGGGGGGCAGGCCGCAGAGAGGCAGGAGGGGTTACAAAAACAGGCACCCTGGGGATTGTTCAATTAACCTTTTCCTCCCACTGTAACTAGTGGTTACATACATTACCTCATTGATTTAAGCAGGCAACATTACAATTTCCATCAGAATCCATCTATTATCTCCAATCAGTGATCACAGATAACTGTGGGGATTCCTCTTCCCTAGCCTTCAGGGGGCCGGGATTCAGGGAGTGGCCTTGCCTGAGGCTCTGTGGGCCAGCCAGGTTGGCCTGGAAGCCAAACTGGCCAGCAGGGTGGAGGTGCCCCATCCCTGTTCAAAATTAAGTGCTGAGCTGCAGCCCCCCACCATTTTTATTTTCTAAGAATTCCTCTGGGGTACTTGTGGGGCACACAGGCATTCTTGGAAATAAAGACAATGCTGGAGGCTATTGTATTGCTTTGCAGTATGCCAGCCTCCCAGGGTTTTAATTTTTTTCCTTAAAGCTCTTTAAAAATCAGGAAGGGAAGGGAGCCTGGTGGGTGCCAAGGGAGGTGTCTGCAGACACATTGGTGCTCACATGCACCACACTGGAGACCCCAGCAATGAAAGCATTTAGCTTATCATGGACTTATTCTAATACAAGAAATCAGCTTTTGAAATGGCCAGAGTAGAACGTCTACTTCTCATTTGAACAACATATCAAAAGTCTGTAACAGAAGATGTTTTATTGATATGCAGGTATATGAGAAGCACAAAATGTCATTTCCCTCACAACTGGGTTGAAGTTCATACTTGACTTGATTGACTAATTTTCTGACACACAGAGAGACTTTAAAACAGATTTTAAGAAAATTCAAGAAATGAAGTGAAGTGTAAGACATTTTCCACAAGAAGTGCTGGAGTCACTCAGTACCAAACTGTAATTCATGTTCAGAATAAGGCTGGAACTAGATATTGTGGCAGATGTGAGACTGCCCTTGAAAATAGCAGCCCCACCTCTCAATCTTCATCTCTTCCTGGTAATTTTTTTAAAAAATATCTCATGGTACATAACACCTTGTCTTGTACTTTTAGGAAACAACTGATTTTGCTTTATTGGACTTGCTGGGAAGACTACTGAAAAAATGCTAACCTACCTCTTTTAAAGCAATATAAGATGCCGTATTATAAAATGCAAATTCCAAATGTTTAATGATAAATAATTAAGAATTTAAAAACATGAATAAGTAAAAAGTAGTAATTGTATTAAAGGGAAGATACACAAAGACACAAACAGGTTCACAATTAATTCTGGGTAACTGGCATAAAAATAATTATCAAGATGACCTGGATGGTATCCAAAGAGAAAATGCTGAGTTAAAGCACTGTCACTTGGGCCAAATAGTAATTTGATTAATGAACAGGTGTAAGACTATAGTTTTCCAGGCTAAAAGTGTACTTAAATTTTTTGCTTATCAACTAATAAGCAAAAAATATTGTGTAGGTTATGCACATCAAAAAACCTGATATACAGATGTCTAGAAAAATGTATAGACTTAGGTTTAATTGGCAAATTTTGAGTAAGAAGTTAATCTTCTCAAAGGTATAATTCAGAATTGATCATACCTAGTCTGAAAGGTGTATGTGTAAGCCTTTTTTGTACGTTCTAATTTTTCAGCAATGTTTAGTGACAATAAGATAATTAAGACTGTGAGCCCTAATTCATGGGACAGTAGATAATATTAGTTATGAGGTAATTTCTACACAAAAAAGGAATGAATATGTGCTGGTTTTAGAATGTGAGAGCTCCTTATTAGAAGCTCTCCAGGCCTGTGTCTCTATCAGCTGAATAGCTTATTCAGTATAGAATGGGGAACTTGGTACTTAAAGTGAGAACTCCCCCCTTTTAAGCTATTAAGACTAGAAGTCTAAGAACAAAAAATGTTTAGGAAATACTATTTCCTGTTAAGATCTCTTTAGTAAAGCTCAGTTTAACAACAAAAATGTTTTAATGTCATTTTCTGCAAGTTATATTTTGATGTAATCTTACAAGTATATTTTTTAATAAAAATAAAAAATGGATCAAACTATTGTTCCCTGACTAATTCTTCTTAGTACAAAACTGAATCCACTTAAAACAATTTTTGGTATATGCTTTGTCTGAAGTGAATTGATCAGGCATGGGTAATTAACTGGCAGCCAAATGCTTCCTAAATACTGAAACTATACTTTGAAGACACTCAGCAACCTGATGTCACTGCACTATGAGACATCTTGCTCCACATCACTGGGTGCTACATACTTGGGGCTGGGGGCAGGTAAACTCCCAGCGTGGAGATGTTGTCTAACACAGTGTTCTCCAACCTTGGTTCCCCAGATGTTTTTGGCCTACAACTCCCAGCTATGCTGGCTGGGGCCAACCCCAGTGCCCGGGGATTATTAGCAGGGCACTTGGTTGGTTTGCCCTTATTGGTCCCAATCTTTGGTACCAAGGGCTTGGTTTCTAGTTGGGCTTCCAGTTGCTCTGAAGTCTTAGCAGAAGCTGACGGCATAGTAAGGGCTGCTGTTCCCAATAATAGGGACAATTGCCCTGCAGTGCTTTCCACGGATGGGATGCTGTAATAAGTTGAGAAACAGAGCTGGCTTCTTGCAAATGGAGGATGAGGCAGTGTGCAGAGATCAATTCGGTGCGGCTGTATCTGCCACCCTGAGGGCCTCTTCCCACAGGAGGGCATGAAGGCGTGCCATTCTATTCTTTTGGGCCTGTTTAGTAAAGGCCTGGCGGTGGGTGCAGGAATCCACCTGTGTCCCTCTCTGAGGTAGAGAAGACTGTAGGAATGTCTGTCGGATAAGGATATTTTCCCACTGCAGTGGGTACAATTTTTGAAGAAGGGTTTGGTGGCCATGTGCCCCAAAGGGGAAAAAGCAGAGAGGAAGGAAGGAAGGAAGGACTGTGCTCAGTGCCCCAGAAGGAGATGAGAACCATTTTTTTAAGCAATGCCTTAAGGCGTTACAAATGCTGCTAATCGCTGCAGCGGACAAAAAAAGAACTGGGGTGGGGGGAGGCGGGAGCCACACCCAGAGTGTGTGCAGAGGAGGTGGGCGGGACTCCCGTCTAAACTCGGTTCACCTCTAGAATGTTCCAAATGAGTGTTCTGTGCAGGCGCACAGAACCAAATGTGTGAGTCACAGAGACAATGAAAAAGAACCAGTGGGATATGGTCACCTTTGGATATAAACTCTACAGGAAGGACAGGGATGGGAGTACTGGGGGTGGTATTGCTCTCTAATCAAAGAGGGAATAGAGTCAAACAAACCAGAAATCTCAAAAAGGGCAGACTCCTCCACAGAATTGCTGTGGGTGAAAATACCAGGCCCAAAAAGTAATTTAGCAATCGGGACAAGTGCTATCACACACCCCTGACCAAAATGTGCAGGGTGATCCTGAGACAAAGAATGAAATCAAGGAAGCATCCAAAGGAAAAAAAGTGTAGTAGTAATGAGTTATTCCAATTACCCTCACATAATTGGATAAATGCATTTTTCAGTAGCAACAAAGAGATAAAATTTCTAGATAACCTAAACTAGGGATGTGTGAGGAATCCGATAGGAGGGTGAAATTCTGATGGATTTTCTCACCTCAGCCCCGTGGATTCCGTTCCGTCAACCCTGTGCTGGTGCGGACTCGATCTGACATGTATGTATTTATTATTAATGCTTACGCCATAGGCCATTTGCATACAGAATAAATAAAAACAATATAAAAAGTACAACAGTACAATAAAAAAACTACAACAGTATAGCAGTTTTTAAAAAAACTTTACATAAAATCACATATGAATCTTACATGTTAACAGGATAAAATACAGTACAGTTTAAAAGCATTTATTATTACTATTAATATTATTATTATTATTATTATTATTATTATTATTATTTTAAAACTATAATTAAATAAGACCATCTCTAGAACAGTCAGCTGCAATCTCAGTAATGAATCTTTCCCAAATTTTCATTGCTGCAAGGGCAAAAAGAGAAACCTTGTGGGTAATCTTAGAGTCGGTGTCAGACAGGAGATAAAAAGTCTTTTCTGAAATGGTATTGGAATGTAAATGGGACAAAATAGGTTCCAGAAATTTGGTTCTTGGTTCAGAATACAACGAACAATAGAACAAATAATGAGGCAGATCCTCAGTTTCAGAGGCCCCACAAATACACAAACGGAGGGCCAAAGGAGTATGAGAGTATCTGCCATCCATCAATGCTGCAGGCATGGTTTGAAAGTGGGCAGTGAATGCTTGCCTAAGTTTTGGAACTGTGAGCTTCACAAGATAAACAGCCCTTTGGTGGTCAAATTTATAAAGCCTATACCATTTTGACATGAGTCAAGCCAGCACGCAGACTTCTGTTTTTAAAATGGGCTGTGATTTCTATAATATATATTTTTTTAAAGCTGGGGAAATTTGCACAAAATTCGGGCCTCTGCTCCACAAATTTGAGTAAGTTGAGTAAATTTGCGCAAACTGTAGAGCAGAGGCCCAAATTTTGCACAAATCTGAAATTAACTGTCAACAAATGTAAGGTAGCCAAGGTGGAGTGTGTGCATCTACAGTGAAAGGAGGATGCTTCCATACTTCTCATGTTAAATGCCACAGCAAGAACAACAGCAAGAACAAAACGATGTGAACCTAAAGAGTTGGTCCCGATTTGCGCAAACAGTACTAGAGGTACACAGTTCTCAGCTCCAAATTTGCGGAAATATTTCGAGCAATTTCACGGAAGCCAAACCCCTGCCCCCACCCCCACCCCCACCCCGGTTTTGGGTGTCAGGTCAGAAATGTGTGAAAAGTCTGTTGAGCTCAAATGGAACAGGTTTTCTAGTGTCACACATCCCTACCATAACTACTGTGCTCTAGAACAATCGGTCATGGAACCAACCGGAGGAGAGGCGACTCTAGACCTAATCCTAAGTGGTGCTGCCCAGGACCTAGTGCAAGATGTGAGGGTTGCTGAATCATTTGGAAGCACTGACCACAGTGCTATAAAATGTAATTTATCTGTAAGTGGAAAATGACCAAGGAAGTCCAACACATTAACATTTGACTTCAAAAGAGGAAACTTCTAAAAAAATGAGACGACTAATAAAAAAGAAGTTGCCCTCCCTGGGGATGGTGCAGTTTAGCAACTGAAATAAAATACACACAGCAACCTTTCCAAGAAACAATTGTTCTCCATTACCTGCTTTGGGGAAAGGTTTTCTGTAATCCACTCCTTTTCTTCAGTGAATCTGAACTGGGTAAAGGAATCCCCTAAAAATAAAATGACACACATGTTAATAGATTTCCCAAATAAATCACATTTATCAGGACAGATGAAGGTTACATTAGTGAGAATCAAGAATTCTCAGATGTGTTAACAGCACGTCAATATATAATTCATTAGAAAGCACAACTAAGCCTAGTCATTAATAAAAGGCTACTAAAATCTCCCAAACAGTCAAATAAATATATAGCTGCATCCTCTGTTAGAGTGCAATCCTAACCCCCGTGTCCACTGGCTAGAAAATAGGGTGGAAGAGTTCTCCCACTGCTGAGAAGAGCTCTGTTGGTGGGGGGAGGAGGGGCATGTCCACCCCACTGGCCCACAATACTCCCATGGAAAACTCTGTGGGCATAAATCTGCTGCTGACAGTGTTTATGCCAGTGGTAGGCTCTGAAATGAGGCATTCTGGGGAGGGGCAGATGTAGCCTTACATCCCATGGATTCAAGGCTCCTGTCTTCCCTCGATAGGCCTTAGGATCACCCTCACCTATGCCAGCCTGAAGCGGACATAGGTATTTTCCTTCCAGTTGAAACCAATGCTGGAGGGGAGGTAAACTGCTAGAGAGGGGGAAAGTTAAGACTACCTTCCCACTGCCCGCCCTGGTCAGCACAAGCTGGCAGGACTTTGGAAGTGGAAGACAATCTGCCACTTCAGTGCCCCCCCCCCCACCAATTTAGGATTGCTCTGCTATTTATAAATAAGGTAACAATCACATAATTATAAACATGGAGAAGAGTAGAAAGAGTGTCTAGGAATACAAACCAGTCAGCAATAATAACGCTCAGGCTCACAGCCTCTTCTGTTGCCTCAGGAGTTTCTCCCTACCGCCTGTGCGTATCTGTACGGATGCAAGTGCAAGACAGCCTATGTTGCAGAGACATGGGAGACTTATTCTCACATAGCCTCCCACAGCATGACAGCCAGATTTTACAAAACATATGGGAAACTGTATAATTTATGTGATGCACAGCAACAGTAGTTGATATAAAATAATCCTAGAGAATCTTCATTGAGAAAGGTTCTCAAGTAGGTGTGTGCGCTGAAGACAAGGTTTGGATCAGAGCCCATGTCGGTGCTTTGGAAAGTGGTCACATCTGGGCCTGGACTGCTTCCACCCAAACCTCCCCAATTAGCGCTGAGTCCAGGAGAATTCCCAAAGTGTGTACTTAGTCCTTCAGGGAGAGTGCAACCCCATCTGGGACCAGTTGTAAGCCACCATCCAGAGTAGTGGGTTTCCCTGCCCACAGTACCTCTACCTTGTCTGGATTAAGTTTCAGCTTATTTTCCTCCATCCATCTCAGAACTGCCTCTAGACACTAGTCCACAGGCTCCCTGGGAGGAGCAGATGGAAATGAAAGGTAAAGCTGAGTGTCATCCACATACTGATGACACCTTAGCCCAAACCTCCAGATAACTTTCCCCAGTGGTTTCATATGAATATTAAAAAACATAGGGACAAGATAGACCCTTGCAGAACCCCATAAGATAATAGTTATGGGGTAGAGCAATAGTCTCCCAGTACCACCTTCAGAAACCAATCCTCCAGGAAGGACTGAAACCATCAAAACACCATGCCTTCTAAACCCAACCCAGAGAGACAGTCCAGAAGCTGCCAAGACGTCCAGGAGAACCAACAGGGTTGCACTCCCCTCCATCCATCCCTCTTTCTGAGTAGATTATGCCTGCCAAATTTCAAATAGGTGCAAGGGCGTCTGTGCTAGATGCCTTTACAGTTTTCGGGTAGATGTTGTTGTTTTATAAGGAGCCTTCTAACTTAGAACTACAAAATGCAACAGATGCCAGTTATTAGCACCCCAGTTGATCTAGAAAATATTGTTTCAAAGTGGATTGTTGATGGCAGATTTGGTAGAATTAGGAATGGTGTATGTTATGTAAATCATATCTAATCTTCTGTTAAGACTGTATCTTAACAGGCCAATCTGCCTCCATTTCTAAGCGATAATTATGCATGTAGCCACAACTTGCAGTCTATATTTGCAATCCTCAGTGCTCTCAAATTTTTGTCTCCAGTTCTCCTGCCTAGTGAGAACTGACCTCACCAAAGCATTGAGAATCATAATACATTATACAACCATTCCCCTAAACATCATGAAGCAGAAGTCCGGTGTGGTGACTAAATACTAGGGATGGACACGGGATACCTGGGTTTAAATGGCCTCAGTCAAGCTGCTTACTGGGTAACCCCAC
The DNA here is from genome assembly GCA_021292165.1 of Shinisaurus crocodilurus. Classification (NCBI taxonomy): domain Eukaryota; kingdom Metazoa; phylum Chordata; class Lepidosauria; order Squamata; family Shinisauridae; genus Shinisaurus; species Shinisaurus crocodilurus. Next base: position 256,793,004 of record CM037876.1, on the reverse strand, counting down.
CTACTTTTCCACGCGCACGTCTCCCATTGATAAGCATAGAAACAGAACTCACGTGTAGCTAGATTCCTAGTAATATTCTGGAGAGTTTCTGAATAGCATCCCTGAAAGGTCACTGTTGCAGTACCAATCCACATAGTTTCATGGCCAATTGTGTGCCTAGAAATTGGCTAATCAAATCTAACTAATACATGGCTGAGCACATGTATATATAGGAATCCTGAGCTGCTGCTGGTTGACCAAAGATGAGATGGGGGGTATCTCTGTCTTATAACACTTGTATTGTACTTCTGGTTTTTAAAGGAATGGTTAAATGGGAAAATGGATTTACTTGATTCCTTTTTATATCTAAAAATGCTTTATTGTACAGCTGATTTCTGTACTTCAAAAAAGCAACAACTCCTCATTGGGCCTGTTACACCTGCCTCCAAATCACTGATAGTTTGTTCCTTGAAACAGTTAGGCACAATGAGATTGAGAGGAACAGAATTATGCTATAAATGAAGCCAGCCCGTATGATAATTTGTGCCTTTTAAATACAGAAAGACTGCAGTCCTCAGACCCCTTAATCCACAGTGGTACCACTAAAGTTAGCAGGAATACCCCAGAGAAAGTGGTTTGAGGATGGCAGCTAAAATCACAGTGCTAGTTTCTCAAATAAAGAAGCAATAACTACAATTCAGGGAAGCATATTTAATGCAAATTAGTTTAATGAGAATGTTGGTCTAACCAATTATCTTTTAAAAAATTATCTTAGCCTGAAAATAATTTCCTTTTATGCTATGAATACTAATAAACTATTGGACAATGCCTGTGAATGCTTTCAAATGTAAAAACAGCAAGATCATAATTCCAATCAAAAGTAACTGGAATTGAAAACAACATGGTTTAAATGTGTTTGTGTGAAATATTTGTAAACAGAAATTCTCCTTTGCTCTCTGAGTAAAATGTAATAGCTATCGTGTTTTCCCGAAAATAAGACCTAGTACTATTTTTGGGAATTGCTAAAGTATAAGACCTACCCCGAAAATAAGACCTATTTGTGATCATTCCCATGGCCTGGTGGTGACAGCAAAGGGCAACTTGAAGTATAAGACCTACCCCAAAAATAAGACCTAGTGTGTTTTTCTGAGCCAAAAAAGATGTAAGACAGTGTCTTATTTTCGGGGAAACACGGTATCAAATCTGCAAAGTTAGTAAAAGGAAAGAGAAACTACGGTACTTCTCTGAAACTCACCATAGATACATTTCATGCTAGAGATGAAATAATTAATACTAATAATGTATATCCCATTCTTCTAGGAGCTCAGGGCAGCACACATGGGAGCTACCCCATTTCTTCCTCACAACCCTGTGAGGTAGGCTAGGCAGAGTGTGTGTGACTGGCCAAACATAATTCAACGTGTTTCATGGTTGAGCAAGGATTTGAACCCCAGCCTCTTGGTCCAAGTCCAAACACTCCAAGAACCAACTCAATTTGTTTTGTTTGTTAAAACTGCAATGCATATCCAAGTGTGACATTGTACTCCAGGGTTATATATATTTTTTCATATAGAGATAATTAACTTTAGAAAGGCTAGCAATAAAAATAGTCTATAATAAATATTGTTAGAGGTCAAATATTGCAGGGGCTATAATACAAACAGCTGATGTGAGGAACTGAAGCAATAGCGATAATAGGAATGTTCAACAGGTTGCTAGAGGAACAAGAGAAAGCTGCAGTGGTAAGTGCTCCAAGAGAGGCTCAAGATGGGAACGCAGCTGAAATGCATAGTCAGGAGAGAAAGTGGTAATTGCACAACAAAGTTAAGAAAATAAGGAGAGCCCTGCTGGATCAGACCAAAGGTTTATCTAGTCCAGCCTTCTCTTTCCACAGTGGCCAATCAGATGCTGATGGGAGCACACAAGCAGGACATGACTGCAATAGCACCGTCCTGCTTGGGTTCCCTAGCAACTGGCTTTCAGAGGCATACCTTCTCCCATACTAGACATAATATATAGCCTTCATGACTACTAGCCATTGATAAGCCTTCATGAATTTGTCTAATCTCCTTTTAAAGCCATCCAAGTCGGCGGCCATCACAGCATCTTGTGGTAGTGAATTCCACAGTTCATCTATGCACTGTTTGTACTGTCCTGAATCTCCCGCCATTCAGGTTCATTGGATGACCCTGGGTTCTAGTATTCTGAGAAAGCGAGAAAAATGTCTCCCTATCCACTTTCTCTACACTGTGCATAATTTTATATTATGTCCCCCCCCCTCACTTTTTCCTAAGCTAAACAGCCCCAAATGTTATAAACTTTTCTTCTGGGGGAGCTGCTGCAGCTTCTTGATCATTTCAGTTGCCCTTTTCTGCAGCTTCTCCAGCTCTACAATATGAATGAATCAATCAATATTTATTGTGTGGTCACAGACCCATAAAAACAGCAGAAACAGGACAATAAAAACATAATCGTTAAAACAAACACAATTAAAAATACAATCTAAAAAACATTTAAAAAATTACAATGGAGGTGAAAGATCTACAATATCCTTTTCGAGGTGCACCATGACCAGAACTGTACACATTATTCTTAAAGTACTGCTCCTTGTTCATCTTCAAGTCAAAAGAAGGGAAAGGGAAACTAAGAGTAGATGGGAGGATTACTCAGTTTCCTTTATACAGCCTCTCAGACAAAATGAAAATCAAATGAAAAAGCACAGACTCAGCTATGTCTTAGTAAGCCATGTAAACATCAAGCAGGCGGCTGCCTCTACTTCTCCTTTGCTATTTAACAGTATTACTAAAAAAGACAATATTTACATATATAATTTTGAATAAATCACCCAGTTTTATCGTTATTAGATGTGTGATGAATGTGCTTATTATCCTTATTGTACAGAACAAAACAAACATCTTTTGAAAAAATTCTCCCTAAACCACCTGGTATGCAATATTTATAAGACATAGCCGATCAACCAGATGGCAAGACAGTTTTTCAATATAACTTTTGTTGTTCTTACAGTTTCTGAATAAATATTCAGAAATTTCAGTATGCAGATACAAATTTCCCAAGAAGGTAAATTTTAAATAGTAGCTACATTTCTGCTTATTTAACACCTCCCCGACCAAAATTAAGAAGAGATATATTTGTATTTCTGAAGTCTACTCTACAGCAGAACTAATTTACGGTAGTTCTAGATGGATTACACAGACGTTACATGCACATCATATCATACCGAGTCAATTAGCAAATTACTCGAAGTCTGAAAGACTAAAGACTTTGCACCTGTTCAAACTTCTTCCCCTGTACCTATACACACAGTAAAGTTAGGAACGGGTCTCAGATTGGCATACTAACTCTTTCACCCACCTCGTCACACATAGAAGGTAAGGACTGAACTGAGACATTTTCCAATATATCACAGCAGTCATTTCGTTATTTTCTTGAGTGGAATGGGCAGCATGGAGGACATACACCATCCTTAAACCTACTCCAAATGTCACCATGCAGAGAGTTTCAGGGAAAGAAGCAGAAGAGGGCCACAACCTGTCCTCTATCATCTAAGACTGTAGGACACGAAATAATGGGCTTAAGTTACAGGAAGGCAGATTTTGGTTGCACATCAGGGAAAATATCCTAACAGTCAGAGGAGTCAGACAATGGAACCAATTATTTATTTGTTTGTTTGTTTATCAGGGGGTTGGACTCAGTGGCCTAAACTCTATGATTCTAAATTCCAACTCTATGATTCTAGTGTTTGAATAGGTCCCATCACTATATTTAAAAGAGGATGGCTTCGGCTAGTACTGCACAGATGACTGGGAGATTATTTTTAATTAATTTTATTGTTTTATATGTTTTGTAAGTTGCTCAAGAAATCCTTTTGGGTTGAAGAATAGAATATTAGGTGTGACAGACAGACAGACAGGACAGACAAGAATCCAATACATTTGGAGAAGTTGCTGAAGTTAAAAGGTTCTCACATCCTCTTCCCTGCCCCCCGAACACGCTTTTCTTCACAGTATGTATAATGTTTCACACGCTATTATTGAAATAAATACTTAATTCTCTTTGGAGAGAGTTTTGCATGTAACATTTTTCTTTGCCAGTTACTAGTACTTCCAGCCAGCCATTCTTGTTACCATCTCTTATAGCAAGGCCAAAAAATATGCATGCAACTTACATGTTAGAGTTCAATGTAAGCCACATAATTTTCAGTTACCCTTTCCTGAAGTCTATTCAATGTACATTCAACAGGGGAAAACACACTCACAACACAGCTCAAATTGCAGATGCAAGTAATTTCAACAATTGGGTCCTTAGAATTTTTGAATTAAATTTAAACAAGACACTCTGGAGCAAATGTAACAAAGAGGATATGCCATAACCAAAATACCACTCAGAGAAGATGAGCAGTAAAAACATCTGAAATAACCCACAAGAGAGCTAATAAAGTAAAGTTCATGACAAGCTAGGCTTTATTTGTGCTACCTGGTACTGCACAGTCCTAGTGCCCAGGGAAATAATTTGTTTACAGTAATTTTTTTCTCATTACGGTTTAATCTTCAAGACAAAAATTTGACATCACAGGGGATTTTTTAAGTTAAAGGGTCACCTATCAGCCTGGTCTCTCTCAACCAATCTCAGTCACATTGAAAGTCTTTTTCTGTTGATGGCATCAGCAGTGCTTGCAGACCTATATATAAATTCTTTATGAATAATTAATAGAGGTTTAGGCCTAAAATATCTGAGTAGTTTGATGTTGTGCATCTGATGTTTCACATTTCTGCTCTGTTGCCCGGCATTTAACAAGGCTTTCCACTACACCAGACATATTGTGCTTCACCATACTGTAAATCTCAGGTTTATAGCATTATCAAACAGAAAAAAACAACATAAGGAATAAGAATGTATTTTTAAACCCTTGCACTTTAATTAATGTAACCAAGTGTTTTTAAAAATAGCAAAATATGAATCATTTCATCTTTGGACATTTCACTGGACAATCATATTTGAGTTTGAAACTTTATCTGCAAGAGATTTTTATATGCCTGGACAACACACACACACACACACACACACACACACACACACACACAAAATATATGATCATCACCTCCATTTTCTTTTTTAGCCAGTTTCCTTTGAAACTGAAGAGTAACCCAAGATTCCCTATGTCCTTGCATGATGGTCCTTTATATGGTGAAACCTTTAAGTTTGCCCTAAAAGGGGACATACATTTTTGCTTAGACTTGCCAGGATCAAAAGATAATAAAATCCTATGTTATCAATGATTTTTCAAATTTTAGGTACATTGCCCCAATATGATTTCTACCCCAAATTTTGTAACTGATTGTTGTATTAGTAGTGAATGATTCAAAACAAAAGGTTTTTAGTTCTGGAGATATAATTGAAGTCTGAGTTCAGATAGCATAAAGATGAAATTTGTACCCAGATCAAAGTCTGACATGGAATGATTCTACTATACTCATAATTAGCTTATGGAATTCACTGCCACAAGATGTGGTGATTGTCACTGGCTTAGATGGCTTTAAAAAGGAATGAGGGAAAGTCATGGATAGGTATATCAATGCCTCTTAACTATCCTAGCTAACTAGAATCTCCAGAGGTTCTATGACATGGAATACCCTTTGCTGCATGGGGTGTGTGTGTTGCAATTGCCTTCATGCCCTGCTTGTGGACTTCTGTCACTGATCTGCAACCAAAAGTTGTGGCACAGTCCTTAATGTGCCCAAAATGATTACAGAAGAATGTGACTATCCCGCCCGCCCGCCACACACAAATACAAGCAAAAGCTGTCTTGTTTAGGAGCTGCAAGCCCCAGGTAATTAAGCATGCTGTATAAAAGGTAATTAGGAATCTGGAGGATTAAATAAATAATAAGCTAACTGGTACCAATGGAGAAAATACAAACTGAGTTCGCAATGAACTTTAGGTAACTGTTATAAAAATGTAATTGGCAAAGTTTGGATAATATATAAAGAGAAAATGCTGAATTATAGCTCATCACTAAAAATGAAAAGGGTCATGCGAGAGATGGAGAGACATCAAACTGTAATATTCAGGATCATACAGAGGGATCCTATGGCCCCTAGACAGCTCTGAGGTTGGAAAATTGCTCCGACCTTGGAGCTGGTGCTCAGAATGCCCTCCCCCTGCCTTGCAGACAGAGTGAAAATAACTACACCGGCTGCTGTTTAGTGGGCGTTCCAGGGGTGGGGAGGGGAGGGGACCAGCACCACCAAGATACGATGTATCCTGGTGGCACCTCAGCCTCCTTCCCTCCCCCTCTGAAGCATAGAAGTTAGACAGCCAAAATCAGCTGGCTAGCTGCTTGGGGGGGGGGAGGCCAAGGCAACCTTTGCCTCTGTGCTCCTCCTGCCCTGCATAGGATGCCCATAATGCTCTGAGTTTGGAAGGTTAAGGGCAGCCTCATTGCATTGTGCCTATAGTGAACTTAGGTTTTAGCTTATCAATTAATAAGAAAAAATATTATGTAAGGTATAACATTAAACAGCTTCATAGAATCATAGAATAGTAGAGTTGGAAGGGGCCTACAAGGCCATCGAGTCCAACCCTCTGCTCAACGCAGGAATCCAGGTTAAAGGATCCCTGACAGGTGACTGTCCAGCTGCATCTTGAATGCCTCCAGTGTGGGAGAGCCCACTACCTCCCTAGGTAATTGGTTCCATTGCCGTATTGCTCTAACAGTCAGGAAGTTTTTTCTGATGTTCAGCCAGAATCTGGCTTCCTGTACCTTCATCCCATTATTCCGTGTCTTGCAATCTGGGATAGCTGAGAAGAGATCCTGGCCCTCCTCTGTGTGACAACCTTTCAAGTACTTGAAGAGTGCTATCGTATCTCCCCACAGTCTTTTCTTCTGAAGGCTAAACTTGCCCAGTTCCTTCAGCCTCTCCTCATAGGGCTTTGTTTCAATCCCTGATCATCTTTGTTGCCCTCCTCTGAACCTTTTCCAGTTTGTCTGCATCCTTCTTAAAGTGTGGTGCCCAGAACTGGACACAGTACTTAAGATGAGGCCTAACCAGTGCTGAGTAGAGGGGAAGTAGTACTTCATGCGATTTGGAAGCTATACTTCTATTAATGCAGCCCCAAATAGCATTTGCCTTTTTTGCAGCCACACCACATTGCTGGCTCATATTCAGCTTGTGATCTACAACAACTCGAAGATCCTTCTCAAATGTAGTAATTCTGGATCCATCTTTGTCACTGGAGGTCCAGGTGACCTCGGTGGCCTAGGGTGCCCATTACCAGCTTTGGTTGGTATGCCAGCTGCACCCATTCCTGGATAGGTATAATCTAGCCACCATGATCCATGCACTGTTAACCTCAAGGTTAGATTACTGCAATGCGCTCTGTGTGGGGCTGCCCTCAGGCCTGGTTCGGAAGCTGCAGCTAGTGTATTGCAGAATGCAGCAGCTAGGGTGCTCACTGGGACACCCAGCTATGTGCACATAAGACCTGTGCTAAAAGAACTTCACTGGCTGCCTGTTAGCTACTGAGCCAAGGTTGTGGTATGGTCATACAAAGCCCTAAGCAACTAAGAACCAGGATACCTAGCAGACCACCTTTCCTTATATATACCCAACTGACCATTAAGATAATCAGAGAAGGCCTTGCTGGTCATTCCAAAATTATTGGAATGTATCTGTGCAATACTTTGATGGCGGGCCTGCTCGGTAGTGGCACCCAACCTGGAAAAACCTCTCTCATGCAGTTCAGGAGACAGAAAATTTGGCATCCTTTAAATGCCTCCTGAAAATGCACCTGTTCACCCAGGCTTTCTATGGCCCATAATTAAATTAACCATGCTGCCCCATTTTTACTGCTTCTGTATTGCTGTGTATTATTATGTATTATTATTGTAATTATATTGTTTTTTAAATTGTATTTTAAATGTTATTTTAATTGTGATTTTTAATAATTATATGGAAACCGCTTAGGGATTTTTCTTAATATTTAGCGGTATAGAAATATTACAAATAAATAAATAAAATGTTCTCCATATTTGGATCGCTTTGCACTGCAGTTAATAATTATATAATTCGTTTCAACTTATTGCAAATTTAAAAATAAAATATGAAGATTTCCATGTATTTAACGCAGTTATATGGGCTTTTTCAGAACATGTGAAGCCCACCTCCTCTGTGCATGAGGATAAGAGGTTGAAAAACTCAACTTTCACTTTTGAAGTAAACAGAGGTCACTGTTATCTTTTGAATTTGGGTAACTGTGGTTTGTTCCAACTTTGGTAAATTAAAACAACCAGGATCAAACCATAATTCCCATGGTAAGATTTCATAACAGGAAAACAGGTCAAAAGCTTACTTGGTTTTGTCTGTAGAGAAGGGGCAATTAATCAAGTGGGCACTATTGGAAATGGCACACAGAACAGGGAAAGTAATAGATAATATTGTGATTGGTAACTGCATTCCAGTGTAGCGTTATTTCTATATTTAAGTAAAAAATGAAGCTCTACACTATTTTTGTGGTATATTGTTAGCAGCCTTGCATTGTTTTTATGAGATCAAGTGAGGTATATACTTTAAAAATAAATTAATATATGCGTTTCCTTTTTAAACTGTGGCAGCTTGTGCATAGAAGTTTGGAATATACTGCCCACCCACAGAAATGCAGGGGAGGATGGGGGCAACCCACTCAATTCCAGTGCTTCTGGGGCGTCATCATTCTATTAGTGTTGGAGCCATAATGAAATTCACTCCCCCCCTTTATGTTCAGTGAATGTGTAGCAGGGTTGTTTGAGCACCCCTGTGAATGAATAAATGTTTCCTCTTCAAGATGGTTATACAGCAGTCCTAGAAACAGAACTCTCTTGTCTGGGACATGGAAGGAACTGCATGAGTGGGTGTATGCCAGCAGTGGAGGAAAAAATATTGGAGGAAGGGTAAAAGGGAAACTTATTTCCACTTAAAAGTATGCCATGTAGCATTAAAAAACACTAAATGGGGCATGGATGTGTAAAATAATGTGTTTGTGTATGGCAGGGGAGAAGTCCAGGAAGGTGGATAAGAGCATAGTTATGGAGAGCAGAACAGCAGCAGAAGAGAGTTGGGCAGAGTGGAGGTTAGCAAATAGCTTTCACTGCCAAGCTATGGAGTCACAAGTTGATGCTGCTATAGAATCATAGTAGAGTTGGAAGGGGCCTATAAGGCCGTCAAGTCCAACCCCCTGCTCAATGCAGGAATCCAGGTTAAAGGATCCCTGACAGATGACTGTCCAGCTGCAACCTGAATGCCTCTAGTGTGGGAGAGCCCACTACCTCCCTAGGTAATTGGTTCCATTGCCGTATTGCTCTAACAGTCAGGAAGTTTTTCCTGATGTTCAGCCAGAATCTGGCTTCCTGTACCTTCATCCCATTATTCCGTGTCTTGCAATCTGGGATAGCTGAGAAGAGATCCTGGCCCTCCTCTGTGTGACAACCTTTCAAGTACTTGAAGAGTGCTATCAGTATCTCCCCACAGTCTTTTCTTCTGAAGGCTAAACTTGCCCAGTTCCTTCAGTCTCTCCTCATAGGGCTTTGTTTCAGTCCCTGATCATCTTTTGTTGCCCTCCTCTGAACCTTTTCCAGTTTGTCTGCATCCTTCTTAAAGTGTGGTGCCCAGAACTGGACACAGTACTTAAGATGAGGCCTAACCAGTGCTGAGTAGAGGGGAAGTAGTACTTCATGCGATTTGGAAGCTATACTTCTATTAATGCAGCCCCAAATAGCATTTGCCTTTTTTGCAGCCACACCACATTGCTGGCTCATATTCAGCTTGTGATCTACAACAACTCGAAGATCCTTCTCAAATGTAGTATTGTTTGAGCCAAGTAACCCCCATCCTGTAACTGTGCATTTGGTTTCTTTTTCCTAGGTGCAGCACTTGGCATTTATCCCTATTAAATTTCATTCTGTTGGTTTCAGCCCAGTGCTCCAGCCCATTGAGATCACTTTGAATTTTGTTTCTGTCATCCAGGGTATTAGCTATTCCACCCAATTTTGTGTCATCTGCAAATTTGATAAGCATTCCCTGCACCTCCTCATCCAAGTCATTAATAAAAATGTTGAAGAGCACTGGGGCCAGGACTGAGCCCTATGGTACCCCGCTTGTTACCTCTCCCCAGTTTGAGAAGGTACCATTGATAAGCAGTCTTTGAGTCCCATTCTGTAGTCAACTGTGGATCCACCTGATAGTTGTTCCATCTAGCCCACTTTTAGCTAGCTTGCTAATCAGGATATCATGAGGCACTTTGTTGAAAGCTTTGCTGAAGTCAAGATATATTATGTCCACAGCATTCCCACAGTCCACAAGGGAGGTTACCTGATCAAAAAATGGGATCAGATTAGTCTGGCAGGATTTGTTCTTGACAAAGCCATGTTGGCTTCTAGTAATCACTGCATTGTTTTCAAGGTGCTTGCAGACTGACTGCTTTATAATCTGCTCCAGAATTTTTCCAGGGATTGATGTCAGACTGACTGGCCTATAGTTCCCAGGTTCCTCCTTCTTGCCCTTTTTGAAGATAGGAACAACATTAGCCCTCCTCCAGGGCTAATCTTTCTCAAAGATAATAGACAGTGGTTCTGAGAGTTCTTGTACCAGTTCCTTTATTGCTCTAGGATGCAGATCGTCAGGCCCTGAAGATTTGAACTCGTTCAAAGTAATTAGGTATTCCTTGACCATTTCCTTATCAATCTCAAGCTGCAATCCTGCCCCTTCAGCTTGTACTTCAGGTTTGCCAGTGGGGACATAGACCCTCTTTTGGGAGAAGACTGAGCCAAAGCAGGAACTGAACACTTCTGCCTTTTCTTTGTAATCTGTTACTATTTTACCATCCTCATCGCATAGTTGAACCACCATTTCTTTCCTCTGTCTTTTACTATGCATGTATCTGAAGAAAGCTTTCTTGTTGTTTTTAGCATTCCTCGCTAACCTTAGCTCATTCTCAGCTTTAGCCTTCCTGACACTATTCCTGCAGTTCTGTGCTACCTGCCTGTACTCTTCCTTTGTAGCCTGGCCTTCCTTCCACTTCCTATATGTGTCCTTTTTTGTTTTCAGGTCATATCTGAGCTTTTTGTGAAGCCACATTGGCTTCTTCTGTTGCCCTCTGCCTTTTTTCCTTGTGGGAATTATTTGTAATTGTGCCTTTAGAATTTACTTTTTTAAAAACTCCCACCCATCTTGGACTCCTTTTCTCATTAGAGTCACTTGTCATGGGACCTTACTTATAATCGTTCTGAGTTTATTAAAATCGGCTTTCCTAAAATCCAGGGTATGCGTTTGGCTATACTCAAGTTAGCACAAGACTTGGATTGTAACCCACCAAACAATCCTAAGTGTACACTTTGTTTAGAAGTGTTTTATCTGCTATAGGGAGTTCACAGGCAGCCAGAGGCTCCTAGAGTACTGAACTATAAGCAGGTAGCTCTAACAAAATAAAACTGTAATACTTTCCAGGATCACCTTGGTCTGATTTAGCAGAGCTTTTATATAAAAGGTTAAAATCACGCTGTGCCAATCAAATTGAGTAAAGGTTCTGACAAGCAAGTTCTACACTTAACATAAGTAGCTGGGTTTTGGACACTGGAAAAAGTATAGCTCTTCACAATATTATTCATAGGAATTATGAAGGAATTTCTGAAAAGATGAAATCAAGATATTTCTGATGGTCCAAATTCACTCAGACTTCATTACTGTGAGCTTTTCTTAAGCCAAGTCTGTCAGCAGTATTCACCTTACCTGCATCAGTTTCCACATGACTCACAACAAAGCTAAATCCAGTGCAAGTTCAGGACTGATGAGTGACTCAGAACTTTGTATAAAACAAAGAATGCAGGAAGAAAAAACAGCTCGGAGATTAGACACAGCAGATAATACCTCAGAATTCATGGGTAAATTCAAGGAAGATAAGGCTGTCAATGTCTACTAGTCCTCATGAATATATGCGACCTCCAGGATCAGAGGCAGTATGCCTATGTACACCAGTTGCTGGGGAACTTGGGTGGGAGGATGCTGTTGCATTCATCGCCTACTTGTGGGTTTCCCGTGAGCAGCTGGTTGGCCACTGTGAGAACAGAATGCTGGACTAGATGGACCTTTGGTCTGATCCAGCATGGCTCTTCTTACATTCTTCTGCAACTACCTCCAAAACCTCTAAATACATGAGAAACATTAGAACTCCTAACTGAAACTTGGTACCTCTATTCTACCCAGTAAGCTAAACTAAATAGTCTTGTATTTTTAGAGGCACATTGTATATGTATTTATTTAAAATATTTCTGTATTCCCCTTCCATTCAATGAGTGCTTGAGACAATTTACAATACAAACCATAAACATAGTGAAACACAACAATTCCAAACAAAACTAAAACTAAACTGATAAAATAGATAACAATAAATCAGGGGAAACTTCTAAAATCAAAGAGCAGGTTTAATTAGTAAAACTTCAGTAGAACAGTATAGTTTTTACCAGCCATCTAAACGCCAATAACGAAGGAGCCAAATTAACCTCTCTGGAAAGGGAGTTCCACAAGAGGGGTGCTACTACATAGAAGGCTCTGTCTCAGGTCTGCACCAACCTCACCTCTCCAGGAGGTGGGCCATGTAACAGTGACAGGCTGACCTCAGCTGGGCCAATTTATAGCTGATTGTAATCAGCACAGCTGGTTAATTAGGTCAGCGTGTTGCTTTTAAGGGAGGCCCCATGCTAGAGCTTCCCTTTGTTCTTTTGATGTGCTGATCAGAGGGATGACTTATCTCAGGCTCTGATTCCTGCATTTGGGGGAGTTCAGGCATGGCACGGGAGGGGCCAGGTTGCTCTTCTGATGGCTACAGGGAATAGCTGTCAGCCAAAGCCTCTAGTTCCTCATCTGGCTCTGGCTGGGGCCCCGTTTGCTGGCTTTCCCCCTCCTGTTCTTCATCCAAAGAATCCTCCTCCAGGTAGGGCATGACAGGTAGCGAACTAGTGATAGCCCCTCCAATGTGCCGCTTGGGCACTTTGGAGGGGCTGTCACTGCCTGTCACCTTGGAGATCACGAAAAGTGATCTCGGGGGGGTGGAAGGGGGGAAGCTGCAGCAAGCGAAAAAGGGCTTGTGATTGCAGCGGGGAGAGCAGACAAGGTGGCTTTAGCTGCCGTCCCCTGGGATACCAGGTGGAGGTGCAAGTTGGGAGACAACCCATGGTGAGCCTGATCGTCTGTCAGTTGCACGGTGGGTTGTTCTGAAGACAATGAACCCACCGGTTGGTTATTCACAAGGTGGCTTACTGTGACATGTAAACCTGCTCAACATCTCTTAACTGGAGTTTTGAGATATACAGAAACAGCAGAAATTAAACAGAGCTTTGGCCTAAAATACACAGTGGAAATGAATGTGAAAAGCTGCATTTGAATTAAAAGCTCACTGACCTCCTATAATTTTGTAGCAATAGTTCAAATGGAAGGTAGATTCTAGGTCAGAAATTCATGTTGTTATTGTAGCTTCAATAATATAATTCAGTTTTATTATTACTTAATATATTAGGTGAGAGAGGAAAAGATAACAAGCCTTTTTTAAAAAAAGAAGCTTGTTTTTATTATGTTTAATATTTTATTGATTTTATTATGTCAAAATGAAAATGTCTAGGCTTATTGGTATGATCAGCCCTCAATTCTATCTTCTGGGTAAGCAAGCAAAAATAAGAAACACAACACATTAAATTGCAAGTCATCATCTGCCTGAGCACAAAGGAAAACATTTTCATCACAAAAAGAATTGTGGCTCAGATCCTTTAATCTTCATAACCATTCAAGTGACATTTTCTCAGTCCATAAGGAAACAGTGTAGCCAAACCACTTAGCTAGTTGTTCAATTTGCAAGCTGCCAAAGCCAAATATTCAAAAAGATTATTTTTCAAATAATAGGCAGATGCTGATGTGGGAATCAGCTCTTCAGTGTTTACTGTACTTTTCAATGTACAATGTATTTTGAGGGGCAGATACTAGCTTCAAATGAAAGCTAAGGTTCCAACATTCCAAGGAGTGAGTACTAGGGGGATCACTTCCTAAGCTTGCCAATGCTATACACACTTACAGTACCTGGTAGTAAGTCCTACTGAACCTGATTCTCCAGCCCTGCTGAAAGGCCTCCCTCATGACGGCTCCTCCTCCCTCAACTGCCACCACCAGCAGCCATTCCAGCAGGCTGAGAGGAGGGAGATGAGAGGGAGCGCAGGGCCATTCCACCAGCCCTGCCAGAAGGATGAATTAACATTCCCCCTTCTTCCCTCTCCATTCCTTTTTCCTTGTGTGTCGTGTCTTTTTAGATTGTAAGCCTGCGGGCAGGGACTGTCTTGTTAATTGCTGTAAACCGCCCAGAGAGCTTTGGCTATTGGGCGGTATAAAAATGAAATAAATAAATAATAGGGCTTACTTCTGAGTAGACACGCTTCCCCCTACAAGTGACTTATGTGTGTACAATGTCTATCAATTCATGTACATGTAGCAAAATAAACTTATGCCACACTTCATATAATTGGGACCAATTGATTCACCCACATAGGTATATCAAAATGGGACATTTGTACATCTCTCTCACAAAATGAGGGCCATGCGCACAATGGGTAAAACACTGACCACCACCCAGAAAGCCAAAATTTGGTACACACGTTGATTACTGAAATTTGGAAAGCTGGTTACTGAAATTGGCTGAAAATAGGATTTTTAAAAGTCCCACTGTGAAAACTCAGGGCATAAAATTTCCTTCATGACAGACCACAACACTCTAGTGCAAGGTAAGCAAAACCACATATGGGAATGTTGGGATGTGAAAATTCCTATGCCCTCTTTATACATGTCAGTCAGCCTGGGAGAGATTTCCAAGAGCAACAAGGGATGCACATCTCTGCTTGCAGAATGCCAGTTTCAGTTACTAGCCTTTCTTAATATTATACAACATACACAGGGACTGCTGAAAAATGCTTCATCCAAATGGGGAAAGCAACATTTGAAATCAACTTACCACATAGGTGGCCCTGAATGCAGTCGCAGTAGATTTCCAACACCACAGAGCCTTGCATAGAGTGCTGCCATGAAGAATCGCCCACTTTTTTTGTGTGTGTGTAACTTCCATATGTGGTAGCAACACTTTAAACATTCAATCTATTTTAAAGTTGTAACTTCCGAACCGTCTTCCAGGGTAACCCCACATAGAGCGCATTACAGTAGTCTAGGTGAGGAGACCAAGGCATGCACAACTGATGGGAGCAGCTGATTAGGAAGGTAGGGGTGCAGCTGCTGTATCAGATGGAGTTGATACAGCACCGCCCGGCTCACAGCTGACACCTGAGCCTCCATGGACAGCTGGGAGTCTATGACCCCCAAGCTGTGGACCTGGTCCTTCAGGGGTAAATACACCCCATTCAGCACCAGGTCCACATCCCCTAACCTCCCCTTGTCCCCCACCAGAAGTACCTCGGTCTTGTCAGGGTTCAGTTTCAGCTTGTTTCCTCCCATCCAGCCACCCACTGCCTCCAGGCATTTGGACAGGGTTTCAACAGCCAACCTTGGTGAGGACTTGAAGAAGAGGTAGAGCTGTGTGTCATCTGCATATTGATGACAGCGCACTCCAAACCTCCTGATGATAGCCCCCAGTGGCTTGAGGTAGATGTTAAACAACATCAGGGAGAGGATGGATCCCTGCGGCAGCCCACAAGTGAGCAGCCAAGGGTCCGAAGTCTCCTCCCAAAAAACTACCCTCTGGTACCTTCCAGAGAGGAAGGACCAGAACCACCGCAGTACAGTGTCTCTCATGCCCAACCCCTCCAGGTGGTCCAGGAGGATACCGTGGTCAATGGTATCAAAAACCACTGAGAGATCAAGGAGGACTAGAAAGGAGCAGTCGCCCCTATCCAAAGCCCTCCTCATATCATCCACCACAGGGGGACCAAGGCCGTTTCCATCCCATGTCCAGGCCTGAAGCCCGACTTGCATGAATCTAAAGAACTAGCTTCATCCGTGCACTTTCAACTGAGCCCCCACCACTCGCTCAATCACCGTGCCCAGAAATGGTAAATTAGAGACTGTTGTTTAAAAGTTGTTAAAATCTTGGGGATCTAAGGAGGTCTTCTTTAGAAACCGTCTTATTACTGCCTCCTTAAGGGCTGATGGCATCACTCCCTCCTCGAGGGAGGCATTCACCACCACCCTGATCCCTTCACCCAGTTTCTCCCTGCAGCTCATAATGAGCCAGGGCAGGCAAGGATCAAACAAGCAGGTGGTCGGTTTTACAGATAAAAGCACCTTGTCCACTTCATCAGAAGGAAGAGGCTGGAACCGATCCCACAAAACCAGTCTTCCATTGGCCTCCTTGCTCACTTACTGTGTCCACAATGCACGGAATCCCACTCCTAATCTGATCGGTTTTATCTGCAAAGTGCTTTGCAAAAGCCTCACAGGAGGCTTTAGAGTGTTCCATCAGGTCGGGCGCAACTGGACCGACCAGGCTCCGGACCACTTGGAACTAGCGATGGATCCATACCTGGTCGCGCCCCTGACTTGATTCTCTGCGGGGGCGGCCGCCCGACCTGATCTTCTGAGCGGCGCGGAGAGGTTCTCCGCGCCGCTCGATCGAACGTCTCCGGCCCTGTCCGTCACTTCCGAGACCGGAAATGACACGATGGAACCCTGCACAGGTGCAGAACGCGCCACAGGGGTCCAGCGCACCTGCGCAGGGTTCCGTCGTGTCATTTCCGGTCCCGGAAGTGGTGCGACAGGATGGAACGGGCCGCGCGGGTGGCTCACCACGGAGAGACGGGCCGCGCGGGCGGCTCGCTGCGGAGAGGCGAGCCGCCCCGAAGACATACGGTAAGGCCTCGCCGGGCGTGAGCGGGGCCAATTTCAGCCTCGTTTTACCCGGCAAGGCTCGATTCTACAACCCTACTTGGAACAGCCTCCTGGGGCAGCATTCTGCAGACGCGATGGAGGCAGCATATTCTTTTTTGCTGCCTTCACCGTCACCTGGTAGGCTGAGGATGCAGCTCTAACCTGTGTCCGATCGTCTTCATCGGCGTAATAAAACATGATCAATGGAAATTGGAAGTGAACGCTTCTGATTTCGTCATGGCCATGCCAGAGGAGGAGGGAGAGGGAAGTGCCTGAGCCCAAGCATCATGCACATCGCACTAAATCATAGTTTAGTGTTAGGTCCAAATCAGATCAATAGATGTCAAAAATGATCTGGCAATTCTTTTTGATCTGCTACATGGGCAGTGCAATCCAGTGGGGCTGCTCATAACCCTCCTAACTCGGAGGATTACGGGCATCCTATGGAGGGTGGAAGGAGCCCTGCAAAACACTTAGACAGTCGATTTTGTCAGTCTTAAGTGTTTTGCCTGGAGTACGAGGAGTGGAGGCTGAGGTGCTGTCAGGACATTGTGTATGCTGGCAGAGCAGGTCTCCTCCCCTCCCTCCCACCTACAAAATCTTCACGGTCGCTCTTATGACCTCGGAGCTGCAGCCTGCGTGGTTCTTCCTGCGCTGGCTGTGAGGGCAGAGGGAGGGCGCTCCTAGTTTGGAGTCCCAGCTCTGACCTTGGAGCGAGTTACCAAGGTCGGAGCTGGGACTCCGAATTATCCTATAGCTGTCTAGACTATCTCTAGCAGCCGGATTGCGCCCTTAGACTAAAATGCTAGCTTTTTGGACAGAGCAAGAAGCATTTTTACTCGCTGTTGTGTCAAGCACATACATACACTTATGTTTAACAGGTGAAATGCTTTATATGAGTTTTAACATTATTTATTTGCTAGGTTTATTGAAAGGTTTTATTTTTAACAATAAGCCCCTTCAAAACATTGGCTGGAAAGAGAGGCAGAAATTTGAGAAAGAAAGGCATTTATACCACCTCCATACAAATAAGAATTTTTTTACAAGCTTGTACAGTAATACCTTGGATTGCAAGTAACTTGGTTTGAGAGCATTTTGCAAGACAAGCAAATTTTTAAATATTTATTTAATTTTTTAAAACTTGATATACAAGTGATGTCTTGCAATACAAGTACCGTAGTACGGCTTAAATTAAAAATCTCTGTACACATTTTTTTGGGGGGATTTTGTTTTGATATAAGAGTGTTTTGGATTACAAGCACGTTTCCGGAACAAATTATGCTCTCAATCCAAGGTATGACTGTATGTTTTTTGTGGAAGACCAGCAGCTGGGTCTTCTGCGTGAGTTTGGCACTTAACGGGTTAACCGGCACTGAGCTACAGCCCGTTCAAGCGAGTGTAATTGACTAGAACTCGTACGCAGCAAAAAGGAAGCACAGGAGTCTATTCGCGGCAAGAATAGACGCTTTTTATTTACTATAGGTTAAATAGAGCGGAACTAATCAACTGAATCCATCAACTGAATCCACAAGACTTCTAGGCTAATAGGCTTCTAGGAATACTATAACGTCAACAAGACCTGAGCGTGACCTCAGATTTATGAATGAACTGGTTCCCAGGCTAGCGTACTGCGGCAAGGAGTTACCTTAGATCCGAGACTCTACGCTGTTCTGATTCCAGCCTGACTCCGAGCCCGCCTGGCCCGGGGAAGAGAACTGCTTGACCCAGCCGGGGGGCTGGCCGTGGATATCGTCCGTGCACCTGTGTTCCCAACAACCCTCTTGGGACGGGGAAAGCGGTTTTCTACCCCGTCCTCCCCGCTCTCCCGCCCCTCGCTGGTCAGGTGGGCTTATTCCTGCCCCCTTTGTATCAGGTGGGCTTATTCCGCCCCGGGAAAGGTGACGTGTTGCAGTTACTGGGATACTTTGCAGCTCTTTGAGACTGCCCTTTACCCCTGGGTGATCCATGGATCTTCTTGTGGATTCAGTTGATGGTCCCTATTGTGTGCCTGTCTGGCCAAGACTGGTATCTCCGGTTTTCCCCCTGGTGAGGATTATGCAGACGGGGGTTGCCAGGGAAACTAAGTGGACGGGTCGTTTGGGGAAAACTGTGTTGGGGTTCATGTCACTGTGAATGTGCAGGCTTTCTCCACATTTCTATTCATGAATTCTGTTGCTTTATTGTTCAAAACATAGCCTAGCTGGCCTTTGTGTAACTGTCATTTTTTTCTGTCTTTTTTAGGGTCAAGGATTCCTGTCAAGGATCAATTCTCGTTATCATCTTTTATATGCCCACGCACAATATACCATCTCATAGTTACTGAAATAATAAGTGCAAGGCCACTAGAGAAAAAACAGGGAATTAGCATCAAACTTTGTACTTTTAGATTCCCTCTCCCTCTTTTTATCACAGACAGGTTGACTGAAATCAAGATCTTGACCCTGCATTTCCACCAGCATCTTATAGCATTTTACATAGGGCTGGATTCCAACTTTCTTTCCTTGAACAGAATGGAGTTCATATTCATGGGATTGGGCTTTCCTGCCTTCTGTTTCCCTCTGCAGCCCTGTGTCCACTGAAAATCTATCCATGAGGCTTAAAGGATCCATGGGAATGTGAGATATGGTACAGGGGCTGTAGATGGAGGAAGTTGCTAAAGGAAACAGACACCCCCTTACATGAACAGAGGAGCAACTTAGGATCTAAGCCATAGGGTTTAACGCTAGAAGCACCCTAACTTGATAGGAGTTGCACTTACCAGTAGTAAATACAGTTTCTAAAGTTGTTTAGTGATTTTATGTTCTATTTAAATTATTACAATCCAATCTTGACTCTGTACTAGGGAGTTACAACCATTTGCCTGGTCTGAGCTGATTTATTAATAGGACATTTTTCCTGCCCCTTTGTCAGAGAAGCTCAGAAATCTGGAATTCCTTTTTGGGTAAGTTCCCCCTGTTAATGTGTGAGTTTATCTTTTTGTGTTTGGGAGTAACATCTGGCAACTCTGTTTTAAACATTATCTTCTTTGGATGGGAAGACATTAGTGTTGTTCTCCCCCACCCCCCGCTTTTGTTGCTGCAGTAGCGCTCATGTGCTGTTAGTTACTGGGTGATATTATAGGGCTGTTTGCTTCAGTGTACAGAATTACCTAGTGACACAGCACTCCTTAACAACAGTATTAGCCCTCATAGAAGAGACACTCATTAAGAAAAAAAGAATTACACAGAAATAGGAATTGGAGGATTTATCCCATAACCTTTTTGTTCCAAGTGTTTACTCTGCCCTGTGAGCTTCTCCACTTGCCTTCAAGTTTAAAGAATTGGTGCATGTGCAATTTATCAGTTATACCTTTTCCCAAATCACATGTTACTGATGCACTCATCAGCACTCCTGCACAAAACCACAAATACCTTCCAGCATTTTTAGGCTCAGTCAAATCTCTCGAATCAGATAGCATATAATGCATACAAACAAACAACACAGGGGAATGACGGAACAGATTAACCATAGGAGGTCCTTCTGAGTTAGGATCCTTCCCTTGCCCTCCAAATATGGCTTTATTTACAACTGAATTTAGAATTGAATTTACAATTGAAGGGGCACATGTAAAACACAAAGTAAAAGAAAAACAACAAAAAACCCATGTGGAACTTGATTGTATAAACTTACAATAAGGTTGAATTATTGATGGTGGAGGAGGATAGGAGGAGACAGCAGAAGTAAAACAAAAGGGTGGATTGGACATATCACTACTGAGCTACTTGGCACACATGATTCTCTGCTAAGCATTTTTGTACACTATCAAACTGTAGTGCTTCATTTACATTTGAAAATTTGGAGTAAGTGAACTACATTGTAGTGTCTGACTTGCAAGGGGGAAATATTTGGCTAGAATCAAAGTAGCAACAGAACAGCTACTGAACACAGTGTGATTGCTCTATACTAGTGTATTTTGCCAGCATTTAGAGAAAGAATAGAAGGAGCTAAATAGGAATTACACAGTGTCCAGATAGCGCTCTTTTGCTTTTTTTTTTTTTTAATGCAGGAAAATAAGGTTCTGGTGAGAAATTTTATTATGGAATTCATTAAAATCAAAATTATAGCCATGCTAGCTTATCTGCAATATGAAAGACAGTAATACTACTGACTTACTTTACAGGACTGTTGCAAGGATTACAAGATAATGCATGTGAAGTGCTCTGAATGTTTGAAAGTGCTATACAAATGCTAAGTATTAATCTTATTATCATTCCACATTTTCCTTTTATTATCTGGCTGTTTACCATCCTTCCAGTGTTTTGCAATAACCATTCATGCAGCAGTAATTCAGTTTATTATCAACTCAATATCATGTTTGACAGGCCTTTTACATTAAAAAAAAAACCCAACCACACACCTGAAGGACAGTGTGGTGTAATGCAGGGTTGGGCAGACTTCAGGCTTGTGGGATTCTTTTGTTTTTTACTAGAACATGGAAGTCTGCCAACCAGAAACAGACATAAAACGGTAGCTCAAGGGGCAGAGTAAATTAGCTACTGCACCCTATTAACCATATACTGGTATATATACAAATCTACTTCTGAGTTACCAGTGATCAGGGAGTCTAATACAGCTATCTAAAATGAGCAAGAAAAGCTGAACAAAGACCTGGTCAAAAGCAACCATTTAGTACTCCTGTTTTACAGATGAGGAACAGTGAGGCTGAAAGATAATAAATTAGCACAAGGCCAGCCATGCCAGAGGGTTTTTTCCTTGCACTTTTATTTGCTCTCATTAAAATACTTGGGAGACAAAAACACTTGGAGATCTACAGCAAATCACCAGAGATATGTTGTGATGTATTATCAGCAACAAACTGTGAGCATTTGTTTGGGAACATTGGCTGTAGCCAAGCAGTTCTGTTATGTCTGGCAGGAGGCTATTCCTGGACTCAAGGCTGGGAAGCAAGATCTCTGGGAACTTGGCAAACCAACAGTCACGTGTTTGTTTTTCTCTGACGTAGTGAACTGCTCCAGACAGAAGCCATTTTTAAGGGGAAGGATTTTGTACTTGTGTTCTTCTTCCTTTGTTCTTGCAACTGCAACAATGTAATGCTTTACATTGGTGGGGTGAAGTTCCACTTCTCTCCACTGGACTAATGCTTGCTATGCATTTATACTCTGCACATGGACTGTAACTAGGGAATGTATACTCTGTAGTGCTTACTTTGAATAAGTAAATAAATGAGTAGAATAGACCTGTTGATGCCACAGAGTGTTTCCTGAGTCCTGCATTAATCTGCAATTGGAGAAGCTGAGTCATTACAGGGTCTGCTGCTGCTGTGTGGGAGATTGAATACTCTGCTACTGTGTGTGGAACGCCAGGCTACGCTAGCACACGGATTATAAATCTCTTTCAACACCAACAAGATATGCCTGTAGATCAGGGGTGGGCAACATGTGGCCCACCAGATGTTTTGGCCTGCAACTCCCATCAGCCCTAGCCAGCATAGCCAATGGATCTGTACCATAGTGTACTTTTAACTACTGGATTACATAATGTCTCATTAGCAACATACTCAAAAAGTGAAAATGGGAGTTGTATATCCTTTCTATTATTTTACTATGATTGTTCATTATTAACTGTTATATCAATCCACCAAATTCCTTTGATCCCTTTTCAGTGAACTTAGCAACATTTCTTCTAAAAATTTCCAACTCTGTTTTTTTTTCTGCCTTCATAACATATATCTCAGTGGGATAACTGTACAATCCTAATCCATCTCACACCAGTATCAAACTTACCCTATCTAAACCATCATACAAGCATACCAATATAAAAGCAAGATAATTATTTAGTAAGCATAGCTATTATCAAAGATAAGAAAAGCTCTCTCCTTGACTAGAAAATAAGCCAAAGAAGGAGAACAAATTGAAAGTCATACTGTAATTAAAATGTCAGCTGCCAGTTTCTAAATCTACACAGAATAAAATGTGAAAGCTTGGGTAAGATCTTTTCTCAGGTGTCAACAATAAATTTAGACAAGATTGCAGGAAAAATCCCCTCCTGTTAGCACAGTCCTCATTGCCTTCAGCTAATCTTCACTGTGTTGAATGTGCATTGCCAAACACAGCAATCTCCATCAATCACAGGGGAGAACCACTGGAGGCAGCCTTTTCAGGTCTCTTCAAGTGGGAAAGAGAGCAGCTCTTGAATGAAGATTTAATTATTATTTCTAACATACTACAATTTTGATTTTTTCCCCCTCTCCCCAGTGTTCTTACCAAATTCCATTTAATTTAATTCATCTGCAGTTTTTACACAGTTCTCTTGAGTACATCCTGCTTGCACTAATGAGAAAACACTTCAGATTGAAATGAGGAGAGGTCAAGCCTACATATCAAGGAGAACCTTACATTTTTACTTCTAGCCTGATTAAACAAGCATGCTGAAGAAAACTGTTGCAGCATTGCTTTTCAGTTCACATATACAGCTGTCAGTCATTAACTGTACAATAATCAAGTGTAGATAAATCAAGAATATACATGCATATAAGAACAAGCCCAAAGATATATAAAGTCCTGATGCTCGGAACTCAGATAAAAATATTTACACAAAATTGGATGTTACTTCTTTAAGGCAGCTTGAGATTGATAAGGAAATGGTCAAGGAACACCTAATTACTTTGAACAAGTTCAAATCTCCAGGGCCCGATGAATTGCATCCTAGAGTAATAAAGGAACTTGCAGAAGAACTCAGAACACAGCCCATTATCTTTGAGAAATCATGGAAGATGGGTGATGTGCCAGATGACTGGAGGAGGGCTAAAGGGGAGCCTTTTCTGGCTGAAGAGTGGGGTATAAATGCTGTAAATAAATAAATAAATACCGTATATACTCAAGTATAAGTCGAGTTTTTCAGCACATTTTTTGTGCTGAAAAATGCCCCCTCGACTTATACTTGGGTCAGCGCACTTATACTGGAGGCAATAAGTTTTCCCAGTTTTTTTGGGTGAAATTAGGGGCCTCTTATTTTAGGACACATCACAAGAGTTAAAATACACTTCTGGGGGCTACATTTTTGATTGAATAAATATATCCGGTTCTCCCTTGTGAAGATAATACTTAATGTTTAAAATTGTGCAGATTGAACAGATCGAGGACGGAACTCCTAAGTGGATTAGGGTCCACTTATACTTGAGTATATACGGTACACATTGTTGTTCCTATCTTCAAAAAGGGCAAAAAAGGAGAAACCTGAGAACTACAGATCAGTCAGTCTGACATCAATGATCAATCCCTGGGAAAATTCTGGAGAAGATTATAAAACAGTCAATCTGCAAGCACCTTGAAAACAATGCACTGATTACTAGAAGCCAACATGGCTTTGTCAAGAACAAATCCTGCTAAACTAATCTGATCTCATTTTTTGATCAGGTAACCTCCCTTGTGGACTGTGGGAATGCTGTGGACATAATATATCTTGACTTCAGCAAAGCTTTCGACAAAGTGCCCCATGATATACTGATTAGCAAACTAGCTAAAAGTGGGCTAGATGGAACAACTATCAGGTGGATCCACAGTTGACTACAGAATGGGACTCAAAGATTGCTTATCAATGGTACCTTCTCAAACTGGGGAGAGGTGACGAGTGGGGTACCATAGGGCTCAGTCCTGGCCCCAGTGCTCTTCAACATTTTTATTAATGACTTGGATGAGGAGGTGCAGGGAATGCTCATCAAATTTGCAGATGACACAAAATTGGGTGGAATAGCTAATACCCTGGATGACAGAAACAAAATTCAAAGTGATCTCGATGGGCTGGAGCACTGGGCTGAAACCAACAGAATGAAATTTAATAGGGATAAATGCCAAGTGCTGCACCTAGGAAAAAGAAACCAAATGCACAGTTACAGGATGGGGGTTACTTGGCTCAAACAATACTACATTTGAGAAGGATCTTCGAGTTGTTGTAGATCACAAGCTGAATATGAGCCAGCAATGTGGTGTGGCTGCAAAAAAGGCAAATGCTATTTGGGGCTGCATTAATAGAAGTATAGCTTCCAAATCGCATGAAGTACTACTTCCCCTCTGCTCAGCACTGGTTAGGCCTCATCTTAAGTACTGTGTCCAGTTCTGGGCACCACACTTTAAGAAGGATGCAGACAAACTGGAAAAGGTTCAGAGGAGGGCAACAAAGATGATCAGGGACTGAAACAAAGCCCTATGAGGAGAGACTGAAGGAACTGGGCAAGTTTAGCCTTCAGAAGAAAAGACTGTGGGGAGATATGATAGCACTCTTCAAGTACTTGAAAGGTTGTCACACAGAGGAGGGCCAGGATCTCTTCTCAGCTATCCCAGATTGCAAGACACAGAATAATGGGATGAAGGAACAGGAAGCCAGATTCTGGCTGAACATCAGAAAAAACTTCCTGACTGTTAGAGCAATACAACAATGGAACCAATTACCTAGGGAGGTAGTGGGCTCTCCCACACTAGAGGCATTCAAGTTGCAGCTGGACAGTCATCTGTCAGGGATCCTTTAACCTGGATTCCTGCATTGAGCAGGGGGTTGGACTTGACGGCCTTATAGGCCCCTTCCAACTCTACCATTCTATGATTCTATAGCAGCATCAACTTGTGACTCCATAGCTTGGCAGTGAAAGCTATTTGCTAACCTCCACTCTGCCCGACTCTCTTCTGCTGCTGTTCTGCTCTCCATAACTATGCTCTTATCCACCTTCCTGGACTTCTCCCCTGCCATACACAAACACATTATTTTACACATCCATGCCCCATTTAGTGTTTTTTAATGCTACATGGCATACTTTTAAGTGGAAATAAGTTTCCCTTTTACCCTTCCTCCAATATTTTTTCCTCCACTGCTGGCATACACCCACTCATGCAGTTCCTTCCATGTCCCAGACAAGAGAGTTCTGTTTCTAGGACTGCTGTATAACCATCTTGAAGAGGAAACATTTATTCATTCACAGGGGTGCTCAAACAACCCTGCTACACATTCACTGAACATAAAGGGGGGGAGTGAATTTCATTATGGCTCCAACACTAATAGAATGATGACGCCCCAGAAGCACTGGAATTGAGTGGGTTGCCCCCATCCTCCCCTGCATTTCTGTGGGTGGGCAGTATATTCCAAACTTCTATGCACAAGCTGCCACAGTTTAAAAAGGAAACACATATATTAATTTATTTTTAAAGTATATACCTCACTTGATCTCATAAAAACAATGCAAGGCTGCTAACAATATACCACAAAAATAGTGTAGAGCTTCATTTTTTACTTAAATATAGAAATAACGCTACACTGGAATGCAGTTACCAATCACAATATTATCTATTACTTTCCCTGTTCTGTGTGCCATTTCCAATAGTGCCCACTTGATTAATTGCCCCTTCTCTACAGACAAAACCAAGTAAGCTTTTGACCTGTTTCCTGTTATGAAATCTTACCATGGGAATTATGGTTTGATCCTGGTTGTTTTAATTTACCAAAGTTGGAACAAACCACAGTTACCCAAATTCAAAAGATAACAGTGACCTCTGTTTACTTCAAAAGTGAAAGTTGAGTTTTTCAACCTCTTATCCTCATGCACAGAGGAGGTGGGCTTTCATATGTTCTGAAAAAGCCCATATAACTGCGTTAAATACATGGAAATCTTCATATTTTATTTTTAAATTTGCAATAAGTTGAAACGAATTATATAATTATTAACTGCAGTGCAAAGCGATCCAAATATGGAGAACATTTTATTTATTTATTTGTAATATTTCTATACCGCTAAATATTAAGAAAAATCCCTAAGCGGTTTCCATATAATTATTAAAAATCACAATTAAAATAACATTTAAAATACAATTTAAAAAACAATATAATTACAATAATAATACATAATAATACACAGCAATACAGAAGCAGTAAAAATGGGGCAGCATGGTTAATTTAATTATGGGCCATAGAAAGCCTGGGTGAACAGGTGCATTTTCAGGAGGCATTTAAAGGATGCCAAATTTTCTGTCTCCTGAACTGCATGAGAGAGGTTTTTCCAGGGTGGGTGCCACTACCGAGCAGGCCCGCCATCAAAGTATTGCACAGATACATTCCAATAATTTTGGAATGACCAGCAAGGCCTCCTCTGATTATCTTAATGGTCAGTTGGGTATATATAAGGAAAGGTGGTCTGCTAGGTATCCTGGTTCTTAGTTGCTTAGGGCTTTGTATGACCATACCACAACCTTGGCTCAGTAGCTAATAGGCAGCCAGTGAAGTTCTTTTAGCACAGGTCTTATGTGCACATAGCTGGGTGTCCCAGTGAGCACCCTAGCTGCTGCATTCTGCAATACACTAGCTGCAGCTTCCGAACCAGGCCTGAGGGCAGCCCCACACAGAGCGCATTGCAGTAATCTAACCTTGAGGTTAACAGTGCATGGATCATGGTGGCTAGATTATCCCTATCCAGTAATGGGTGCAGCTGGCATACCAACCAAAGCTGGTAATGGGCACCCCAGGCCACTGAGGTCACCTGGACCTCCAGTGACAAAGATGGATCCAGGATTACCCCCAAACTACATACCTGCTGGCCCTGGCTACTCAGAAATCCCCCAGAGCATTCATAGGGATTTATCTGCTCGCCTCGAGCAGGCGTAGCAGAGCTGAAATTGGCCCCGCTCACGCCCGCAAGAGGCGAGTGGGCCTTACCGGGTTCCGGCGGCCGCTCGACTCTCCGCGGCGAGGCGCCCACGCCGGTCCCGTTGCATCACTTCCGGCTGGCAAGAAGTGACACACTGGGACCCTGCGCCAGTGCGCCAGGACCGCAATTCTATGTATTTTACGTAGAAACCAGGGCAACAGGGCTGTTAAGCTACAGCCTGTTCCTGATCTCCTGCTACATCCAACCTTGCCTCGCCGTGCTTGACCTCCTGCTTGTCCCTGACCAACGCTCCTGTCTCTGGTCCTGCTCAGCCTGGTACGTGTTGGTGCCTGTTCCCTGGAACCCTGCCTCTTCCTGAACCCTGCCTCTTCCTGAACCCTGCTGCCTGCCTTGACTTGTGCTTGGACTCTGCTTGACCTTGTGCCTGTTGCCTGTTGCCTGGACTTGCCCTCTGCCTCTGGCCCATTTGGACTCTGCCGCTCTAATCTGTGCTGGACTCTGTCCCTGTTGCCTGGACTTGCCCTCTGCCTCTGGCCCCTGTTCGGACTCTGTTGCCCTGAACCCATGTAGAACCTTGGGCCTGTTGTCTGTCTCCGCCTCCATATTTCCCGGCACCGGCGTTCCAGCCCTAAACCCTCGCCGCCCACGACCCGGACCCTGACACCAGAATAGATGTTTGGAACAGGGGATACAAGGGGCTGTAGCAGGAAATGGGCCAGAAAAATCTCAGTGTATGCACAGAATGCAATGCACAGGAACTTGGCCATTATTTTTAAACACTGCACAAATAGTTAAATTAGCAGCTTGAAGTCAAATTAGTAACATGCAAAATTGTTCAGTATAATTTCATAATTGAACCTTGTTCTTATTTCAGACACGGAATATATATTAGCACTCCATTATTCTTCTCATGCAAATAACATGCATATTTATCTCTGAAGTCATTTTAATCCATTTGACTATTGATAAGCATAGACATATCCAGTCTACAGATGTTCTATCAGTTTTCATGCTTAAAAACACAAAGCAAAGGCAATATAAAAGTAGTTAATGTCTTGCATGTATGCAAAGTCATGGTTGCTAGGCAACCAATAGATAACAAGCCTGAGAAAGAAGAGAAGTATGTTTGCAGTTCCAGCTGACTTTCACTTACAAACGGAAAATCTTGGTTGAAGGCTCCGGAGGAGTTCACAGAGATGTCTTCTGCAGCTTGTTTTACTGTGGTCACTCCAAGGCCAATCAGTGTACAGTTCTCTATTCTGTTACTATTTTTACAGAATCCAACTATTCTCCTTAAGTAGAGGAATGTATCCTAAATGGATTGCTCCTTCCACTTGCAAAGATAGGCTGGGCCAATTCAAATTAACCTTGCTTTGACCCCACCCCACACCCAAGTGGAAGGTGTGTGCATCTATCTCCTGTCCTGCCTGCTCCAAGGCATAGGGCCTTTTGGAGCTCTGGTCCTATGCTTTGTCTGCCATCTAGAGACCCAGGCTGGTTCTTTCCACCCCCTCCTCCTCTGGATTAGTCACCTCGGGTGGGAGAGTTAAATTGCCAATAGCACAGGCATGTTGAACTGGGGAGACAAGTTCCTCTCACACTCAGCTAGCAGGTGCTTCATAGCTCTATTTTTCCCCCATAGAAAGACTATGACAATGTGGAGCAAGGTGAAGAAACCCGTCTCCAGGACACGTACCCGGGAAGAGAAAGAATCTCAAAGAGGGGAGGTCATGGGAGCCACTGTCAGTTCCAAAGACATTTGGCAGTGCAACACACATGCCGGACAGGAAAGTCAACCTGGGTCAGTGCCAAACCTGATAAGAAAGGGGTGCAAGTTTGGAGTCCAGGCACAAAGCCTAGCGAGCACGGACCCATGAAGGTGCAAGGGAGGGAGAGGGCTCACTAGGGCAGTTAGGCAGGTGTGAGGAATCCGATAGGGGGTGAAAATCTGATGGATTTTCATGATTCCGCCCTCCAGATTCCAGTTTGCCAACCCTGCGCTGCTGCTGACTTGCTATGATGTGAGTCAAGCCAGCTCATGGACTTCTGTCTCTAACATGGGCTGCAGTTTGCGCATTTTAAAAAAAAGCTAAGGAAGTTTGTGCAGAATTACGCAATTTGCATAACTATACACAATTTGCGTAAACCAGGGTATTTTGCATGTTTGGCACAAATAAGCACCCAAAAGGTACGTGGATCTAGCATGATTTGCGTAAAGTTGGCCAATTTTATGCAAAACACACTAGATCCACATGCTTTTTGGGCACTTATTTGTGCAAAACACACAAAATACCCTGGTTTACGCAAATTGTATATAGTTGCGCATTGTGTAACTATACGCAAATTTCCTTAGTGTTTAAAAAACACATGCAAGCTGCAGCCAGTCTCAGAGACAGAAGTCCGCAGAAAACCCCCCGGACTCGGTTAGTTTCTGACCATTGGGTCGCAAGTGGGCATGAAGTCGTCGAGCTCAAACGAGCCGGACTTCCCAGCGTCAGCACATCCCTAGTTGCAGTCCATGGGATAATCTGTTAGCATATCCTGCAACTAAAAAGGAGGCAAGCTATAGACATTTAACATGTTCATCACCTGATAACAGCAACATGAGTAAATGAGACTGAGGGCTTCTCTACATGAGGTGTTTATCCTGTGGTTTTACTGAAGCTTCTTCCATTTTCATTGCAGGAGGAAATGTACGTCCTTTACACAGGGTTTTTCCCCCAGGGTTTGTATTTCTCTTTATTTCTAGTACAGTCATGCCTTGGATTGAGAGCATAATTCGTTCCGGAAACGTGCTTGTAATCCAGAACACTCTTATATCAAAACGAAATCCCCCAAAAAAATTTGTACAGAGATTTTTAATTTAAGCTGTACTACAGTACTTGTATTGCAAGATGTAGCTTGTATATCAAGTAAAAAAAAAATTAAATAAATATTTAAAAATGTGCTTGTCTTGCAAAACGCTCTCAAACCAAGTTACTTGCAATCCAAGGTATTACTGTATATATTCTATTAACCAACCACAAGGTGGTGCTGTGGTATAGCTGCAGTATAGTGGAATTGCGACAATACATTAATCTTTTGTTCTGGTTTGAAATTTAATACTGCACTTTCCCCGCTCTAAAAAAACCCCGTGAAAATGGCTGGAAAACACAAGAGAGGCCCCGGAGGATGATGACATCGTGAAAAAGCCCCGCAAACTTCCGTGAGTGAGGGGTCACAAGCGCACAATAAATGCCTCATGTAGAGAAGCCTTAAGTACCATAGATAAGATTCTCACATTATTTCACATCATCTCAA
The DNA here is from genome assembly GCA_021292165.1 of Shinisaurus crocodilurus. Taxonomy (NCBI): domain Eukaryota; kingdom Metazoa; phylum Chordata; class Lepidosauria; order Squamata; family Shinisauridae; genus Shinisaurus; species Shinisaurus crocodilurus. The sequence goes on along the minus strand of CM037876.1, from coordinate 256,762,176 downwards.
GCATACTGCTCTTCTACAGTCAAACTGTAAGTCATGAGGTATTCAGTAATCAAGTGGTAATAAATCAAATGATGCATATGCACATGTGAAAGAGCACTAAATCTTCCATAATAATAGAACAGCACAAACTCAGGGACATTAATACAGACATTACTTTGAATTCAATGTGTTTGATTTTTCTATACAATATACAAACCAACTCTGGTTTGCCATTGTGATATTGGTGGTTACTATAAAGTCATGATAATACAATTCTACGGAAACAATTGTAAACATACATAGCAAAGAAAAGTGCATGTGAGTAAACCTGCAGAGTTATAAAGTGATCTACGCATCACATGCTGGAAACATTAGGAAGTATACAATGGTTAATCATTTAAAAAGATCCAGAATGAGTTCTGTTTACTTCTAATAAAAATCTTTACTGTTTTATAATTGAAATAAAAAGCATACTGTAATTACACAGTCATCTATAAGCCTGGTAAGTAATTTAATTTTATTTGATCACTATCATATTTGAACTCTTCATTATAGTTCTTGGGTACAATTTAAATTATGTTCACTACATTATAGGTTACTAACAGGAAGAAACATTTAATGAAAGGATGGCAACAGAAGAACTGCTCTAAAAATAAATATTGTATACCTAACACTGTAATAGTAACATTACCATAGACAAATTTTATTTTCTAGCAAGTCCATACAATATTTCTAGTTAACAATAAAATAAATAGTATAAAGAATAAAAAAAGAATGCATGACAGCATGTCAGGCAACATCGTTACTGTGAATATGCAGGTGGGAACAGCTAACTATATTTGACATGACAAATCATTTAATTTATCTGAAACATTAAAATGAATTCTGTACATCTGATTGCCACCAAACGGGATACTAGAGACAAGCTATACAGTAATACCTTGGATTGCAAGTAACTTGGTCTGAGAGCATTTTGCAAGACAAGCAAAAAAAAAATTAAAAAATGTTGACTTGATAAACGAGAAAGGTCTTGCAAGACATGTAGTCGTAGGGATGTAACCTCACCTCGAGCGGGCGTAGCAGGCTGAAATCGGCCCCGCTCATGCCCGCCAGAGACTCGCTTTGATATAAGAGTGTTTTGGATTACAAGCACGGTTCTGGAACGAATTATGCTTGCAATCCAAGGTATTACTGTATTTGAAAAACCGTTATTAGGCAATAAAACTGAAGAATTCTCTCAATGTCTCAGATCCCAGGAGACAGGAGGGACCAGACCAATAACAGGATGCAAACTTTGCAAGCAAATCTGATTGGCCTTATTATTACACACTCCTCAACTCCTCCAGTCATAAAGTCCAGAGGCAACTTTACAGCAATTTCTTTTTTTTTTTTTTGGATGAGAGAACACGAGAGACTATTGGGCCAGTTCGGACAAGAATCAGCTGCAGAGAACCTCAGACTTGCACACTCCCCTCCCCACCATTCCCTTCTTCTCTGGTGCAACCACAAAAAGGCATTCAGAAGATTTTACTTCCACCAGTTTTGCTTAAGCACAGATTATAGTTTCATCCAAACCAACAAACTGTAGCTAATCTTAACGATGCTTTGTTTGAAGAAAGTCAGTTTCAAGCCATGAGTTAACCATATTCCAACTTCAAACCATAGTTAACATTAACCACAGTTTAGGCTCAGACAAAATGCAAAAATGTTGATAATGGAAATTACAAGCAAAAGCTTTCGATCTCCTTGCAGTTGCACCTGGGGAGGAGAGGGCAGGGGGAAAATGTGAACTCAAGACTTGCTGCAACTCAGTTGTCATCTTGAGGGTTGATATGGTTTAGCAAGATGTCCAAATATGACCATGGTGTTTCTGTAATCTACACGTAGAGTATATAGAGATACTCCTGCAGCTTGCCCTGCAAACACAGTGCAAAATTAGCTCTAAAATCTGTTCCTCTGTACCACACCTCAGCACTGATGAGTGTTTTATTCCAAAAGCAAGGGGAGGGATTTCCCAGCTATCAGAAAAACACCCCAGTCATTAAGGAACATTAAGGATATTTTGTCCATCCCTGGATACTTGTCAGGTGACTATTCACAGTGATCAGGACAGCCAAACTCACATCACTATTTTTATAAACTTTCCTTCTTCTACAGCAGCCTTCTCCAACTTGGTGCCCTCCAGACGTTTTAGACAACAAATCGCAGAATTCCTGACCACTGGCTGAGGCTGATGGGAGTTGAAGTCCAAAACATCTGGACGGCAACAGGTTGGTTAAGACTGTTCTAGAGGTCCCACATTGAGGCAATACTTCAGGAAGGGTGATCCATATTTATCAGTCTATGAACTTGCATGCATAGTAGAAGTAATATCTTCATACTGACATCACTATTCAAGTTTCCTGAGAGAAAGCAATGAAGAATGGATTTGAGGCAGTCCAAATTCTGAGAACCAAGGAGGACACCAGAGTTGAGGTAGTAATCAAACCCACAAGTAGTCAATAGGGAGCAAATATTTGAACTATTTTTTGTTGTTTTTAATTAACTGGTTACTTACCCCAATTTTGCCCTTTTTAGGGGCAGCAAAGATGAGTGATAGGCAGCTGAATTGCACTTCCTAGTCTGTACAGCAATGTAGGAGGCTGCTTCCTTGGTAGATGGAAAACAGAAGTAGAGAGAAACTAGACAGTTTTTATATGAACAAAGCTGGAGATCATTTTAGAATGTGTATTAGGTTAAAAAAAAAAGTCAATAGAAGCTAAATTGGGTAGCTCTACCTTGTAGTTTGTGGGGATGTACCATGTTTGTTCCTTTTGTCACCATTGAGTTAGCCTACAAACATATTATGGCGATACGGATTATGGATTTTTTCTTTTGCATTTTTTCTTTTGGTCAACATGGCTACTAACTGAAGAGTCGTGCTGCATAATGGATCCTCATTCCTATAACCAGCTTATCAAAAGGAACTGGCCACTGATAAGGTTTGAGGAATAAGCAGCCTGATACAAAAAGAGTATTCTTGGGTTCAGCTTTCTCTTACCAAATAGGATGGAGGTGATTTCTGAGAAGGCTCAATCATACAGAACTAAGTAATTGCAATAAAAATGACACTCCATTTAATACTACAGAATTTCATTATCAAATAATTTGCAATGAAAACAATAACTAAAGAAGAATACAATAGCTACAAAAATGTTTAAAGAATGAGGTACTATGGCAAAGGAATTGTAAAATAAAATTATCCAATTACACGGCTTAGTGACATCCTAAATCCAATGAGGCTGCCCTCAACCCTCTGAACTCAGAGGATTACAGACATCCTATGCAGGGTAGGAGGAGTGTGGAGGCGAAGATCGTCTCCTCACTCCTCCCACCCTGCAAGTTTGCTAGATGGCTGATTTTGGCCGTCTAACGGCAGTGTTTCAGAGGGGGAGGAAAGGAGGCTGAGGCGCTGCCAGGATACATTGTATCTTGGTGGCGCCCATCTCCTCCCGTCCCCATCCCTGGAATGCCCCCTAAACCTCTCCTCTGAGGTTAGCACTTATGACCTTGGAGACTCAGCCAACGCAGTTCTTTCCATGCTGGCTGTGAGGGGGGGAGGGTGCTCCGAGCCTGGAGTCCCAGCTCCAAGATCAGAGTTATTTTCTTACCTTGGAGCAGGGACTCCAAAAAATCCTATGACCCTCAAGACACCAGTACATACATACATTACACATGAACTGCTCTTTACTGCCAAGAAGCCTGATTTGTTGTCATCTGAAAGCTCCTTTAATTTTTTTAAAATTTAAAATAATAAATGATTGTCAAATTAATCAATGTTTAATGGCCTTCACAACACTGTGCTTCTACTAAATTGTATGCTAAATCCCTCCAAATATTTGGAATAGTCTATTTCAAGCCACCAAGTTTTTCTATAACACTATTAAGTGATGTTCAATACAATCACTGTCCTATTTGAATCTTCAAGGATGAGCTGGTTTTGTCAGTTTGGCCTTTGGAATTATTAAAAGTACATATTTGAAAGCAAGTGGGCAGATCACAACTGCCTAGCAAACACTTTCCACTGTTTTCAATCCTATTTATACAACTAAACCAACATTTTACTGTTGTTAGAAACAAACCAGCAGATGAGATGCTTCTATGGTTCTGTGCAAGAAACTTTGTCCTAGCAGTCTGCCCCCATTTGGACTACCTTCAAAAAAGATTATACAACAAGGTGTTTGTACAGATAAGAGCATCTCTTAAAATGGTAGGATATCAATGTCACTTTTAATTAGCAAAACAAAAAGCTCTTCTATTCTCTTAAGCAGAAAAGATTCAGAGAAACAATTTTTCATCACTGGAGAGATTTTTTTATTTTAAGATTTATATTTACCTTTGCCTTCCAATAGAAAGCTCAAAGTGGATCACATAGTAGATACTTAACATAAAAAATAATATGGTGATTGATTGATCGATTGTATTTCTATACCACCTTTCTGAGGCCAACCAGGGCAGTTTACAAAAAAAATAATAATCCAAAGATAATGACATCTTCACATAAAAAAACATAGTAAAACATTGAAAACAACATTAACCAATTTAAAAACATGGGTCTTGACCCCCTTCCTGAATGTAGAGAGGGTGGGGGCAAGTCACAACTCCAAAGGGAGTGAGTTCTACAGTTATAAACATAACACCTTCAACTAAAAGCCTGATAAAAAATAAAAACCAAACCATATTCAATATAAAAGCTCAATCTTTAAATGCCTGCCTCTGTTAAAAAGGTTTTGAGGACTATGCATGTCTTCAGAAATAAATGTGCTACCTGCCCACCTCCATGAATTCAAAGTAACATGCACTCAAATAGTGATAATACATACCTACAAATACACACCTGTGTGCTATCTCCCCCTACCCTGATTTTGGACCCTCTCCGTTGTCCTTCCGCTGGCAGACAAAGCTGTTTGTATTCAGGCAGGCTTTTGGCATATAGGCTACTCTGTTGCTGAAGGGTTTTTTTAATTGGTTGGTGCTGCTTATTTCTTTTGTTGTTTTTAATTGCATTTTTAATGTATTTGTTTTTATGCTATGTTTTCATTAAAAATTTGCTTTTAATCCAGATTTTATTGTTAGCTGCCTTAAGTACCATTTCTTGGCAGAAAGGCAGGCTATAAAATAAATAAATATATAAATAAGGACTGCATATTATTGGATACTAGTGACAGACATCTATACACTCTGGTTGGCCTTGTCAGACATCTAGAATTGGTGCTCAGCAACAACCATGCTCCCCAGGGGAACTGCAGAACAAGCAGCTGCTGTCTTCCCTTACCTTGAAGCTGGGGTAGTCACACTAGCCTCTATGACACTCAGTAGCAGGAAGACACCTTCTTGAGGCTCAGCATGAGTTCAAGGAAATCTCTATACTAGGAACAGGTTGCCTACCTGTAACTATGGTTCTTTGAGTGGTCATCTGTGCATTCACATATATGGGCTCTGCGCCTGCGCAGAGACGATTTGGGAAACTTCTCAAGATGAGAAAAATTGGGCAGGAACCCTCCCCCATTATCTCACTGCTCATGTCCGTGCAGGTTCCCGCGCAATCCCTCAGTTCCCTGAGACTGCCTATTGTAGCCTCAGAACTGAGAGAACACTCGGTATGCAAACAGTGTGATACCAAGAGTGAACCGTTTCTGGTTGCACCATCGATATCGATAGTGACACCGAAGTGGAAACAGTGGGTGGGTTGTGTGAATGCACAGATGACCACTCGAAAAACCACAGTTACACGTAAGCAACCTGTTCTTTTCTTCGTGGTCTCTGTGCATCACACATATGGGTGAATTACCAAGCTAACTTACTGGAGGTGGGTTGGTGTCATCACGGTAAAACAGAAGAGAGCATGGCCCTGCCGACAGTGCAGTCTGCTTGAGCTTGAACATCCAGCCGATAATGCTGGATGAAGGTGGATGGAGAAAACCATGTCGCAGCTCTGCAGATGTCTGACACCCAAATGCCACTGAGCTGGAGACTCCCCTTGTAGAGTGGACATGTATTGGTCCTGATAGTTGAAGGCAAGCCAGGTCATAAGCTAGCCGGATGGAGTGAACAATCCAGGCTGCAAATCTCTGTATTGAAACCGGCAGCCCAAGGCTTTTCTTCCCATAGCAAACGAGAAACGAACAGTTTCTGGGACCGATGGATGGATTCAGTCCGAGCCTGGTAGAAGGCTAGCACTCTCCTAACATTGAGAGCATGCATAGTCCGCTCAAGTTGAGTCAAAGAAGGAAAGAAGGCCGGCAGAATGATGTCTTGGTTCAGATGGAAAGAGGAAATGAACTTAGGCAAGAAAGCAATGTCTGGCCACAGCACAACATTGTCCCTGCGAAAAGTTAGATATTGATCCAGAGAGCAAAAAGCTCATTTGATTGCTGAGCCGAGGTAACTGCTCCGATGAAGGCCATCTTCCAGGTTACAAGCCGGAGATCTGCCGTCACCATCAGTTTGAAGGGCTTGGTTGTAAACAACTGTAGTACAACAGCTCAGTACCACAGAGTGGACCAGAAGGATGAGGTTGCGGAGTCCTTTGAGAAACTGTTTTACCAGAGGATGAGAGAACAAAGTACTGCCTCCAACAGTAGGACAGTAAGCAGAAAGGGCTGCCAGGCAGACCTTTATCTAGGAGAGTTTAAACCCCTTAGCCATCAAGGTGTAAAGAAAATGTAAGACATCTGAGATAGGGCAGGACACTGGATCCAGCCCCGACACAGTTGCAAACGAAGTGAAGACTGACCACTTTCTAGCATAGGATCGGTGGGTAGCCAGTTTCCTTGCTGTGTCTAGGATAGCCTTGACTTTGGCAGAAAACGGAAGGGGATCAGCTGTCATCGTATCCACCATGCTGTGAGGCGAAGAGTGTCGAGATCGGGATGGCGTATCTGACCTCAGTCCCTGATCAGTAGTGCTGGAAATAGAGGGAGAAGTTGGTACTCTCCCTTGATCTGGTGTAGCAGCAGTGCAAACCACACTCGCCTTGGCCACCATGGGGCAATGAGGATGCAGTCCGTGTTGTCTGCCTGGATCTTGGCCAGAACTCCCGTCAACAGCAGTAGTAGAGGAAAGATGCAAAACAGGGTATCTGTCCACGGGTGCAGGAAGGCATCCCCTAACGAGTCCGGGCCCTGTCCTGCCCAGCTGCAAAAAAGTGGGCAGGCTGCATTCTCCCTGGTTGTGAACAGATCCACAGTGGGGACGCCCCAGTGATCGAAGAGTGAGTGTCGGATCTGAAGGTGCAACTGCCACTCATGAGAAGTCAGCAACCTGGCTGAGGGCATCCACAAGCACGTTGTCCTTCCCAGCAGTGTGTATGGCCGCAAAGGATATCAGGTGAGTTGTGGCCCAGTCGAAGATCCGGAGCATCAGATGGGCGAGTCTGGTAAAGCGCGTGCCACCTTGTTTGTTTAAGTATGCCACTACAGTCATGTTGTCTGTTAAAACCTGTATCTTGTGTCCTTGAAAGTTGGGCTTGAGAGCCTGTAGAGTGTGCCAGAGAGCCCAGAGTTCCAGCAGGTTTATGTGTTGACATTGCTCTTAATGGGACCAGAGACCTTGTACTGTCCTGTTCCCACAGTGTGCTCCCCAGCCGAAAAGCGACACGTCCGTGGTTAAGGTCTTGGTCAGTGGAGGAGGTATGAAGAGAAGACCTCCAATCAGATTGTCCTCTACCATCCACCAACAAAGTGGATAGCAGTTGGAATGGTCAGGTAAGTTCTGTGAGCATTTTTCTTGGGATCTAAGGAACCAGTTCTGTAGTGGTCGCATGCGTAGATGTGTGAAGGCTACCACTAATACTGTCAATGCTATGACAGCGAGAAGGTGCTGGATGGAGTGAGTGGTGGTCCACCCAGCACAATAAAGTCTCTTTGTTAAGGTAAGTATTGTCTGCACTCGATCCTGAGGTAGGAAAGCTCGCCCCACAGAAGCGTCAATCACTCCGATGAACTGGATCTTTCTTGAAGGTACCAGGACAGATTTCTCCCAAGTCATGTAAAATCCTAGATCGGCTAGGAGGGTGAGTGTCTCTGAGATAGCCTGCCATAGTCCGTGCTCCATTGAGTCCACTAGAAGCCAGTCGTCAAGGTATGGAAAGACCTGGATGCCTCAGGATCGAAGGTGGGCACACACCATTGCTGGATAGTTTGATACCCGAAGACCAAACGAGGTGGAAGAGTAGATCCTGCGGCCGAAGAAGTCGAGATGGTGGCCCTCTCTGTCAACCGGGGCCGAGTGTTGTTTTCCAGATTTAGTCTGTGCCAACTCAACTATTACTGAGTTCGGCACAGGGTGGGAAAACAAAAATTTTGCACCATCTTCTTGGACCTTGTACATGGTCTCAAGTCTCTTGGTAGTAGCTGGAGTGGAGGACAGAGTAGACCAGGTCTGCTGAACCATTTGCAATAGAGTTGGTAGAAACGGAATCAATGTAGGTGTTGAAGACTCCGTAAAGACTGCATCGAACATTGGGTCGTGTATACAGGCCTGTGGCTTACGCTGGCTCAGCTCGTCTGAGTGTGGAAAGCTAAGCAGGGTCAAGCCTGGTTATTACTTGGATGGGAGACCCCCTCCTCTAGTTCCCTGCATTGAGCAGGGGGTTGGACTTGATAGCCTTGTAGGCTCCTTCCAACTCTATGATCTATGAAATCTATGAAAATTTGCTGTTCCGAACGCTTAGCCTCGATCCCCAAAGACTGGGCCATCCATTGGACCTGGTCTGCAAAATGGCTCAAATCTTCCGACGGATAATCCATTTGCTTGGAACCCATGGAAGCATCAGGCAAATGCTCAGTCAGCAGACACGAAGTCACAGATGAGTAGTTGGATTCGTAGTGCTCCGGGGAAGACCTGGAAGCTGAGATCGAGCGAGGACCTCACCACCTCCGAAGGCTGTTGAGTCTCGGAAGACACTGGTGGCAACACAGACGGTGTTGGCTGTGTGTGCTTTGAAGGAGGAGAAGGCGATCAGCTTGGAGGGTATCCCAAGGAGGCCGATGGCAGTTGTTTTGGAGGCACAGGTCCTCAGAATGGAGAGGAGTCACCACGCATCTGGGATGGAGGGTCTCAGAAGCGAAGGAAGTCCCCATGAACTCCAGGAGAGAAGTCTCTGTATGAGTCGCATCCATAAAATGGGCCATAAGGGTGTCTGAAAGACCAGGCATCCCAGTAATACCCTCGCTGAGGAGGTGCCAACCACTCTGAGCGGCCCTCCAATTGGACAGGGTGGAGCGGTATTGACGTTGGTGGTCAGAATGGAGACTCTCTCGAGCCCTATCTTCAATCCAGAGAAGAATGATGGCGAGCCAGAGGCAGGCCCATGCTATGTGGGTCTGTGAACAACTGGGTGTCTCAGGACAGAGGCCTGTCCAAGGCCAAGGAGATGTCCCCTATCTCCCCTTCAGAGACGGAAACTGCTGGTAGCTGAGCAGGCGGCTTCGGGGCTGTCGTCTCCTTCAGAATCGAGGGAGAAGACGGAGCCGGGCTATGAGCTGGCGGAGGAGCCAATTGCAAAGGCATAGTAGAAGATTTCAGGTAGCAGTGGAGGCACGCATCCACCACATCCCCCTCACCGAGGCAGAGGAAGCAGAAGGAGTGCCCGTCGGTCGGTGGCAGCTTGGCTCCATACCTTCCACACTTACGGAAGGGGGTTTCAGAGGCATTCGCCTCAAGACGACCCTGCGGCTGAACAGCCGGAACAAAATGAAATAAATAAAAAATGTAAAGAAAGAAGAACGATAGGAAGGTACATTAGAAGGAAGAAATAAAGAAAAATATAATGAGTAGTATAGGTTGCCCCAGCAATAAATGCCTCAACGAGTCGAGAGAAATCTTCTCTGTCATCTAATCACAATGGCGGTCAAAAGGGAACTGAGGGATCAAGCGGGAACCTGCACAAATATGTGCAGTGAGATGGTGGGGGGAGGGTCCCCGCCCAATTTTCCTCAGCTTTAGAAGCTTCCCGAATCGCCTTCACGCAGGTGCAGAGCCCATATGTGTGATGCACAGAGACCACGAAAAAGAACCATGGGGCTCTCAGAGGCAGCGGTGTTCACGTAGCTGTGGGGGGTTCGCCTCTCCGCCGTTGCGATTCTCCGTGGCAGTGGCCCCCCACCTCGTTCTTAAACAGCCCTGTTGCCCTGGTTCCCCCCACCAAAAACATAGCGTGGGGGTCCAGCGCGCCGGAGCAGGGTCCCGTTGCATCACTTCCACAGCGCCAGAAGTGATGCAATGGGACCAGCGCAGGTGGCGCACCGCGGAAAGGTGAGCCGCCGATGGATGCAGGTAGGCCCGTGTGAGCCGTGCGCGGGCATGAACGGGGCCGATTTCGGCCCGCTACGCACGCATGAGGCGAACAGTTACATCCCTACTCAGAGGTGCTCAGAAAATAATGAGAAATTTCACTATTATTTATTTATTTCATTTCATTTCTATACTACCCATTAGCCAAAGCTCTCTGGGCAGTTTACAAGACAAAGCTTAAAACCATAAAATACACTAAAACACAATGACATAGTAAAACATTATAAAATCATAGGTTTAAAACATATTATAAGCATAGGTTTAAAACATATTATAAAATCATAGGTTTAAAACAGAATAAAACCAAAGAAGAAACCAAGAGAAAAGCCAGCAGCAGTGCAAAGATCTAAAGATGTACTAACTCAATTTTTAAATCTGAAGGGCTAAAAAGCCCGGGGAAATAAAAAGGTCTTCACCTGGTGGTAAAAAGACCACAACATAGGAGCCAGACGAGCATATCTGGGGAGGTCATTCCACAACAGGGGTGCCACCACTGAAAAGGCCCTCTACTTAGTCACCACGGGTCATTCCATGTAAAATCAACCAATGAATTTACCTGACCGTCACCGATTTTGAAAAAACTTGGTGAACTTGTTGGGTCTGCTGAGAAAATAAGCTGCTCCAAAAATTAGACTTCTGGGACAAAAACCTTTGGAGATATGGCAATCAAAAATATGAAGAAAAATGTTAATTTGCGTGTGTCGGACAACATTAAAATTACAGTAATTCCAGTTCTACAGAACCTAGAAAGTTAGTCATGGTGTTGATGGAAAGCCTTTGACATGCTCTTTCTTTTGATATGTAACATAAGTAATTTTGTGGAATAAATATATATTCAAGGTCAAATAGTAAAATTTCTGCAAAAACTAAAAAAAATTTCTCCATGATTTTTGTTTTAGTATTTCATCTGAGAGTGCTTAATACGTGTACCAATTTTCAAAATGGAGTTCTTAACAGAAAACAAGTAACATCTTTTGGGGCGCTCTGTGTGTATGCGTCATAGTTCATATTGCTATCTCACTGTACGTATCTTAAGAAAATATGCATTATCACTTAGGTTTTGAATAAAACATTGTGCACAAGTACAAGCTACCCTGTCATAATTGTGCAGCTCTAAATTAGGTATTCTTATTCGCAATACCATACTTCTGACATTTTGTGTAGAATAATGATACTTCCTCTGGGTGTTCATTCTGGTATGAAATCAAAGAATATTTCCAACTGAAAGCAAATTGCTTAAGATTTGGTGAACTTGTTCTGCTTATTAAAAAATAAGTTGCAGGGCCTATTGTTTTCAGAAGAATGAGGTTTAAAATATGTACTTTAAAAAAGGTACTCACCAGTATGCTTGGGGAAAACATGTTCATTTTATTTTTTTCAAATAAATATACAGAAGTTTGACCTTGAATAATGACAAAAAACTCCTTTTGTTTTAAATAACGTTTAACACGTTAACACTAGCCAGTGTGGCGTAGTGGTTAAGGTGTTGGACTGGGACTCGGGAGATCCGGGTTCTAGTCCCCGCTTGGCCATGAAACTCACTGGGTGACTTTGGGCCAGTCACTGACTCTCAGCCTAACCTACCTCACAGGGTTGTTGTGAGGATAAAATGGAGAGGAGGAGGAGGGTAATATAATGTAAGCCGCCTTGGGTTCCTTTCAGGAAAAAAAGGTGGGGTATAAATATAATAAATAAATAAATAAATAGATAAATATCCCTGGAAACATGTACTTGATTTCAAAATGGGACTCTTACTAGCATAGTTTTTTTTATTTACTTAGATGTGGGCTTGAAAAACCATTATTGTGCATAGATGAGATTTTCCATTTTACTTTTATATATGCTGATCAGATTTTATGCAGTTCAAATATTACTTGCTAACATTTTGTTAACAAGTCCTAAATTAAGGAGCTTTTCATAACAGTAGTTTCTAGTCTTGAAGTTGCTGCTTGACACTCTTTGTCTGTTAGTGTATAGAAATGCCCTGTTGGGCAACAAGGATCAGCTTTTGTCAAAACATCTGAAGATGGTATCCATAGGACATCTTGTTTATCTGGATACATAAATGATTTTGCTGGTCCAGCTGGATGAAGAAAGCTCACTAACACTTCTGCTCTCTGATCATGTGTTGGTAAAACACAACCTAACCACCATTGTGAGATATAAACGCATGTAACAAATCCTCATATTTCTTGCAATTCCAGTTCTCCTTCTTTAATAGTCACTGTCTCTTTTCTCGATTCGCATTGAAATGAATATCTTTTAGTAGCAACAATGTGTTTTGTTAATGGAATTACAACGTGAATTTTCTGTGTCCCAGGAATCGTCTTGAATTCTCGAAGCGACATTTCAGAAGCTTTTCTTCCAGTTCATAATCTTTACTTGTGGTATATTGAAATGCAACCTGTGTGATGTTCTCCTTTGCCCAATCAAAGAGCTGATGAGGGGTCATGATTTGTTTTTCATACGGATGCTGCAAACTTGCTCGAGCAGCTAATCTTTTCACAGTGCCACCCAAACCATCACAAGGCCCTTTTCCATGCGATGTGGCAAAGAAGTGCCATTCTGCATCGATACCGAAATCTGACTTATGCTTACTTAAGTTGTTGAAGTTTTTACCGTTTTTATACTGTGCTGCTGCACCATCAGGGAAATTATAGATCTTAGTTATGCTACCTGTAGAAATGGTGTGCAAGAATTGAACAATTTGAAAAGTCATGAACACATTGCAGCAGAAGTGGGGTCGGCACTTGTCACGGCTTCAAGCCTGCCTTTTTTTTCTTATCAGAATCTGTGAATAAAGCTTGATTTAATGTAGACATCCAAAGAGATATATCTCTGTGAAGGTTTGAGGCCTACCCATGCCTGGTTTGGTTTCAGCCTGAAGGCCCCGGAAGCTCCGGAAGGGAGGGGGGCGGGCTTAAGTTTAATTTCCCTCCAAAAAATTCTGTTTTAAGTGTGTATAAGGGGATGAAGTTATTGTAGAGAGGTACTGTGCATGTATAAGAACATTCACATCTTCTGAACTGTTCGGAACCCCGTTCTGGAAATCGGTACATATACTCAAGGTAAAAATGGGTTATCTGAGGAAAAAAATCAGCAAAAAAAAACATTTGGTTTTTTTGGAATTCAAGGTCAAATTAAAGAAACTATGACCTTGAATATTTTATTTTACATGCATGCTTCATGTTACATATCAAATAAAAGGGTAGTTCGAGAGCTTTCATATGACGCCATGATTTACTTTCAAGGTAAATTCTGAAGGAAATTATGATACTTTTTGTGTAGTCACAAATGCTGAAAAATCGTGTTTTGGGCATTTTTTGAGCACACTGTTCTTTTGAACCGTGAGGTATAATGACCTATAATTTGGTGTATGTTCATTTCTCATGCTGGTCTACTGGTATGCCAGTTTTTTAAAAAATCGCAGATGGTGAGGTAAATTTTTCATTTTGGGGGGTTGATTTTACATGGAATGACCCCCACTCGCCTCACCTCATTCAGTGGGGGCACCCAGAGAAGGGCCTCCGGAGATTATGTTAGGGTTCTGGCAGGTATATATGGAAGGAAACAATCCTTCAGGTACTTCCAGAGTCTCTCAGGGAGCCCCCACCAGTCCTCTGACTTGCAAGGGGATGACACTTGCCAGATTTTTAAAATGTACTCACCCGTGCAAGGGTATTTCTGGACCCAGTGAATATAAATACATGTTCACATGTACACCTTAATCAGATTATATTTTGAATGTCTACAGATGGCAGGGACATCTTCCTTCAGTGCCATCATACATTCAGTATATACATGTTGGTTCAACAAGGGCAGAGCACAAAAGAAAAGGAGAGAAGTCCACGATGAAACAGCAAACTGAGAATACAACTTGTTCTTATCAACAGTTTCGGTGAAGAAAGCAATACTGTACATTACAAACTATATATACACACTGGACTTTTATTAAAAATTATTGGGGGGGGTTACATTCCTTGGTCTTTTTTCCTCCCCCTTCCTACTGTTTTGGAGTGTGGCCTTCTTCTCTTTTGCTTCTGAATGTATGAATAGGCCCACTCGTGAAACTCAGTGGGCAACAATATATTGTAGCAGCTGCAATTTCCCATTCAAGATCCAGCTACAAATGAAGCATTTTATGCTTGGTGCTGCTCTCTCCCAGGCCCAGCCATGACAAAACACATTGTGGAGTGCAGATCTGGATTTATATCCCTTTGACATATGTTCATATCATCACTGTGAGGAATTGGCCCTAAAAGGCAGCCTAAAAATATTTTAAATACATAAATAGTCATGACTCCCTCTAAGAATGAACTCAAATAGCAAGCCAACAGAATTGGAGCCCTGAGGAAACTGCTTGCACACTGCAGGGATTGCAGAAGTACAATGAATCTTTTTGTTTTTAAAGAACACCTAAGGGAGCAAATAAACCAAAACAAAGTCCAATGAGGACTGAACATGCTTAGTTGCAACAGAATGCCAAATCAGATGGAAACAGAAAACCAGGATGGGGGAGTTGACTGAAGGGCTCTTCTATATCCTAGAGGCATAGCTGGGTGGAACCCTGAACAGAAGAACTTCCATTAGTAGGCGAAGAATTACTGCAACATTTTGTTACAGATCACACTTGCATTTTATATTAAAGCCCTCTGACTTCCTGATTTCAGTCTGACTTGGAGTCAGATGTTGCTAGTCTAGTTTGGTGAGAGGCTTACAGGAACCTACACATAAGGTCTACTGTCTGTTATAGTTAAAATTTGCTTTAAGTTGGTTGTTAAAATACATTGTCTTTGTTATAACTACTGGTTGAGAAACCACTGAAGGTAGAAGTTGATATTGACATGATTAATTAGGACTTTCAGGAAACTATTACCGTAGTTTAATTTAAAGATGATCTGGTATCATGGGAGGTGTACGTTCCCTGTTTAAGAGTTTACTAATCAAGAGTATTTGCTAATCATTGGTCTCTGAATGTATTGCCTCCTGAAAACTCAAATACAAAATTTTAATATGTAACCAGTGAGTCATATACAGTAATACCTTGGATTGCAAGCATAATTCGTTCCGGAACCGTGCTTGTAATCCAAAACACTCTTATATCAAAGCGAGTCTCTGGCGGGCATGAGCGGGGCCGATTTCGGCCCGCTACGCCTGCTCGAGGCGAGCGGTTACATCCCTACACTTGTCTTGCAAGACCTTGCTCGTTTATCAAGTCAATTTTTTTTAAAAAAATTGCTTGTCTTGCAAAACGCTCTCAGACCAAGTTACTTGCAATCCAAGGTATTACTGTACTTCAAACCAGGAGATAAGCCATTGTCTGAAACCATGAAAAGTGTACACTATATTTCTCTTAAATGTGATTTCTTGAATAAAGCTGACAAGTTTTATCTTACAATTGGTCCATACCTGTCTGTGTGTTTGCTCTTCCATAAAGGAAGGAACCCTGTGCTGTCAGTTGAGTGGTCTAAGTCCTTAGACCACGTAAGGATGTACCTCTGTTTCATTTTCTGATACATGTAACATGGACTCCTCCTCATGAGTAGAAGTTGAACACTGAATATGCCATATGAAAGGCAAGTAGCAGCAGAAGGTTAGGGAAATTAGATAAATTGTGACAGCATAATTTGTAGCACTCTCTAGAAGCAGGACTTTGTAATGCACTTGAATGAACACATTTCACTTTGAAATGGATGATAAATACTTTTAAAGATTATTGTTCTGTACCATTCTATTATAATCTTCTCATTCTAAAGGCAAGAATTATATTAACTATGAATACCATTCTTCCACTAATTAAAACTGTAATTCATTCTTTAAAGAGCAACAGAAGATTAAAATTACTTTTCCTTTGTTCACAATGGGAATTCAGATCAAGTATTTGGATTTGTGATTGGACATTAAATTGCCACTAAATGGATAATTTTTAAAACATATAAGATTATGCAGTTTGGAATTTTACACTGTCACTTCCATATAAATCCATAATCAAAATCAAAATGCTCCAGGTCAACTTTTTTTTAATATGATAAAACTGTATTTGTTCTTGAAAGACAATGTGGATTAAATTCAGTAATGTGATAGGCACCAAATTTTTACTAAGAGCTTTGGTGTGTAAATCTTTAAATAAATACTCTTTCTACATTATGATAATTTCTTTCCCATATATATATATATATATATATATATATTAATTTAAACTGTACCTGCCTTAAATATTAAGCTTCACGTCCTTCACTCCTTCAGATGCATATGAATGCATATGTCTCTGTAAAAAAAAAACCCTGAATAGCCTGTCCAAAAAACCCTTTAAAAGGAAGCCAGATATTAGACAGCTAGCTGTCAAAGCTCCGTGCTCCCATAAATGGGGTGGCTCACATTTTTCCATCTTCTTGAGCATCTAGAGTCTCAGAAAAGGGTGAAAAAGTGTGAGGAGCCTGAGAACAGTCAGGTCCACACAAAAAACCTTGAGGATCTCACTGCAGATGGGGTGATCTACTGGCCACCCCCTTTTGCAAGCAAAGATCACTTGTGGCTTTGCTTTCCCTTGACAGCTTGCCTTTTGACAGCTGTCAAGAGAAGGTACAGTAAAAAATAAAGCTATTTGCAGCCTCCCTGGTTCAATGTCCATGGTGGTTGCCTGCTGCACTTTGACGGCAAACACCACCCAGGACATTGCCCAGGCGAGGCTTTCCATTTCAGACCCCACAACATTTGTGCAACTTTCTTTTGCTTAAAAGAAGGGGGGATTTGACAAATCAGTGACAGCCCCTCCAATGTGCCACGTGGGCACTTTGAAGGGGCTGTCACTAGTTGTCAATTCAGAGGTTGCAAAAAGCAATCTCTGAGGGAAAGGGGGGGGAGCCTTGGCAAGCACAAAAGGGCTCGCATTTGCAGCAGAAGACACCAAGCCAGTGATGGTCGCTCCACCATGCTGCTTGGGCATCTGTGGGGCAGCTGTTACTGGCCCTGGATGAGCTTGGCAAGAACAGCAAAGGGTTTGTGCTGCTCTTGCCAAGTGGTTTGCTCACTGCTTCCTGCAACCCACGATGGGGTTGGTTGCCTGGATTCAGATGACACGATAATCCATTGTGGTCCAACAACCCTTAGAACATGCCATGGGTTGTTGGGGTGGCTTGTTGCCCATGAACAAGCCACCCTGCAGGAAGCAGTCCAGGTTCACATGACATGACAACCCACTGTGGTTTGTCACCCACGATGGGTTGTTGTGTCGTGTGAACCCAGTCAACATACATCACAATCTACTGGTACATAGCTGGGTGGTTTGCAGTAGATCTCCCAGGATTTCTGACTGATAAGAGCAAGGGGATAAATAAAACAGCAGCAAGCCTCTAGCCTTGTCCTAATTGCTTGTCTCTCAGCCTCAGTGTTCTTCATCTGTAAAAAAAGGTGTACTAATTGGTAGCTTTTGACCAAATCTTTGTTCAGCACTGTTGGCTAATTTTAGAATGATGTGTTAGAATCCCTAATCTATGGTAACTCACATGTAGATTTGTATACATGCCAGTGTATGGTTGATGAGGTGCAGCAGATAATTGACTATGCCCCCTGAGACAAAATTTTGTGTCTGACTCTGGTTGGTCAACTTTAGGATTCTAGTAAAAAACAAAATAGATCCTGAAAGCTGGTATCTGTCCACCCCTGCTGTATAGGGCAGAGTGCTGGAAGAATCAGGCAGACCTAGATTCAAATCTGCACTCAGCCATGAAATCTACATGACTGTGGGCTAATCAGTATTTTTCAACCTAACCTACTTAATAGGGTTGTTGTGAGGATAAAGTGGGACAAATGCCCTGTATGCCACTCTGTACTCCTTGGGGGAAAGGCAGGATACAAAACTGACAAATAAAATAAAATTATAATGAATAAGAAACAGGTTATTTTTTCCTTCAAAATGTTTAGCTTTAAAAAGTGGATTGTAACCAATGTAACACTACTGACAAAGTACGAGAGGTGGCATTCCTCTGCTTTCATGTTCTGCTAGCAGTTATGCAAGCACTAGCGGAACAACTAGTGCAAGCAAAAGCTAATGTAATGTAGTTGTAATGAGTTGTTCACACTTGCCCACCTTTGAGGGCAGTTAGGTGGGCACATACACAAGAGAGGGTCTTTTCTGCAGTGCTCCCACATCTTTGAAATTGGTTGCCATCAGGGGTCCGTCAGGCCCCATCATTGCAGGCTTTTAGGAACATCTTGAAGATCTACTTATTTACTCTGGACTTCCCTTGACTATGTTTTACTGGACTGTTCTGCTCTGTAGCTGCAATTATGCTGTCGGTTTTTAGTAATGTTTTATTGCTGGTGTCTGTTTGCTGCATTATTAGTGTCCGGAAAAAATGCGGGGTATAAATATAATAAATAAATAAATAAATTGGTCTTTAATATATGAATGTTAATGGTGTAAGCTGCCTTGGGAGGGCTTCCTTCCTGAAAGGCAACAGAAATGATTTAAAGGTGCTGGTTTTAACCTATAAAGCCCTACATGGCTTGGGACCGCAATACCTGACAGAACGCCTCTCCCAACCATAATCTACCCGGACACTATGCTCAACATCTGGGGCCTTCCTCTGACTACCACCTCTGAGGGAGGCTCGGAGGGCAGCAACAAGGGGGAGGGACTTTTCTGTGGTAGCCCCCCAACTGTGGAACAGGCTCCCCACTAAGGCCCGCCTGGCACCAACTTTACTATCCTTTCGGCACCAGGTTAAGACTGCCCTCTATGCTGAGGCATTTAACAGCTCCAAATAGTACATGGGGTGGTGGTTATATCACCTTTTTTAACCAGTCTACTTTTTATAATCTTGTCTTAGCTATTTAAGTAATTTTAAAATTGTTTTTAAAATATCTAGTGATTTTTTTTCTGATGTTTTTGTTGCTTGTATTTTTATATTGTATTTTATTTGTTTTAATGAATGTTGTAAACCACCCAGAGAGCTTCAGCTATTGGGCGGTATAGAAATGGAATGGAAATAATAATAATAATAATAATAATAATAATAATAATAATAATAATATAAAAAAACACATGTGCTGCAGCTTGCAACAGTTAAATCAAAGTACAGTAATACCTTGGATTGCAAGTAACTTGGTTTGAGAGCGATTTGCAAGACAAGCAAATTTTTAAATATTTATTTATTTATTTTTGACTTGATATACAAGCGACGTCTTGCAATACAAGTACTGTAGTACGGCTTAAATTAAAAATCTCTTTACAAATTTTTTTGGGGAGATTTCGTTTTGATATAAGAGTGTTTTGGATTACAAGCACGTCACCGGAACGAATTATGCTCTCAATCCATTCCAAGGCATGACTGTACTAATTTCAAAATTGCACAAGGATGAAAATGTGTTACCACAAGCAGTATAAGCTTTACATTAGCAGAATGGCACCACTGGATACAACACACACACACACACACACACACACACATATATATATATATATATATATGACAAGTTGGGAGCTGCCGGAGCTACACTATGGGGGAAGTTTCCCTTTCCCCCATTCTATAGTACAATAATGCTGCAGTGCTCAGGTTCAGAGCTGAAGCAGCTATCCTTGAATCCTCCCATCATAGCACATGGATGAGGGTCCAGGGCAAAACAAGAGTAGGAGTATGCATTCCTAATAGTGCACACCCCTGACCCGTATTTCCCACTGACAGGATCTTTTAAGCTGTTGGTCTGCTCCATTTGTAGCATAAGGGTGCACTCCTATGTAAGTTCAGACAGAAAAAAAGGCCTACAACTCCCAGAATGCCCCAGCCAGCAAAGCTCGCTAGAGCATGCTGGGAGTCGTAGACCTTTTTTCTGTCTAAACTTGCATAGGATTGCACCCTAAACTGTCCTGAGGAGGGGTTAATTTGGATCTGAGGGCTTTTTTTTAAATGATATCTTGTTTTGGTCTTGAAATTTTATTATTTTAGTTGTCGTTTGATTTTTTATTTTGTATTGTATTGCTTTTATTTTCTTTAAGCAGATCCCGCTAACAACTTAAAAGACTCGGGGAAGGAGAGTAGGACTGGAGATATATGTTGCCATCTCCCTATTAGGCCCTAGTCTAGAACATAGAGTGTTCTATGTTCTAGATCGGGATATTTGTAAGAAGACCAAAACACTGGTTTATGAAGCCATTGTATTGCCAACTTTATTGTATGCCTGCGAAACATGGACTATCTATAAACGTTCACTTCCACCTCCTTGAAAGATTTCATCAACGTTGCCTCCGGAAAATCCTGCAAATTACTTGGGAAGATAGGCGAACAAATGTCAGTGTACTGGAAGAAGCAAAGACTACTAGCGTTGAAAAAATGATCCTTCAACGCCAACTTCAGTGGACCGGTCATGTTGTTCGAATGCCTGACTGCCGTCTCCCAAAGCAGATATTTTATTCCCAACTCAAGGATGGAAAGCGGAATATCGGTGGTCAATATAAGAGGTTTAAAGATGTTCATAAGGCTAATCTAAAAAAATGCAATATAAGCATCGAAAACTGGGAAGCTCTGGCACATGAACGATCTAAATGGAGGTTGGCCTTTCACAAAGGTTCCATGGACTTTGAAGAAGCCCGAGCGCAAGGTGTAGGGGAGAAACGTGCTAAGCGAAAAGCACGTCAAACGAATCCTTCACAGGACCATCTTCCATCTGGTAACCTGTGTCCTCACTGTGGGAAGCTGTGTGGATCTAGAATTGGCCTCCACAGTCACTTACGGACCCATCGCTAGAGTCTACACAATCTTCCTTTAGAATTTCCTCCTTTTATCCTGGAAGACAATCTTACTCGGTCACAAGTGATCGCCTGATGATGATGATGAGGCCCTAGTCTGAAAAAACAAACAAAAAACAGGCCACTTGCCTCTTCAACTTCAGCCTAACAGCCACCTGGCACACTGAGGGATTCCCTTCCCCCCCCCCTTTAAAAAAGAAATCAATGTTTTCCTTTCCTGCATACCTAAAAGGTATCTTCCTGTAATACTAGAAAATACTATATTCTCTCTTGGTGTCCCCATTTCTCTGCCATACCAGTCAGCACAGGGCCATCCATTTCAGTATGAGAAGGAATGGTACACCTTGATATTTGGGGATATGGGTATAAATGATAAATTCCTAAAAATTATATTTCATAACAGCAGTATTGAAAGAACCTTAACTACAAGCAGGAAATGCTAGGGTACAATCAAGTTGTTATGGCAACTAGAACTGTCAGATAGAGAAAAAGACAAAGAATATGCATAGTTGTAATCTTGCCAACAACATAATCCTGTTATTAAAATCCATTAAAGAACTGACATTCCAACCACTAATCTTTAGAAATGTTTAATAGTGACGTTACTACTAGAATCTCAGCTAGTGGTGATTGAACTTCCCTGGACTTAATTCAGAATGGACTTCGTTAATATATGTTATTTAAAAAACAAACAAAACACACCCTCTAGAACATCAACTCGTATTGCTTCCAAGCCCATCCTGAAGTTTTAACCACATCACTTTCTAGAAAACTTCATTAAGAACATTTTAGAGCCTGAACAGCTTCCCCAACCCCTACAACACCCTGGACCTTGCCCTTTCTCTCCCCCAAAAATGTACCAGGCAATGGCAACAAACAGACCTCACAGGAGACCTTCCTTTACTCCTTATTGTACTCCATTACTCCTTATTGTCTAGAACACTGAAACAGCACTGGGCTCTGATTTTTATGCTAATATATATTTTTTTGGTAATCATGAGGTGTGTTTACAAAATATAAGAAGCTGATTTTAACTCCCCCCCTTTTTCAGAAGCTCCTACCACACAGCTGAATCCTCAAAGCCATTAAGATTTAATCTCTTATTGTTGTGGTAGAGGATTGTCCAAGGATGTACATCCAGACCCGTGTAGAAAAATGTCTGTACTTGGCATTTATCAATGTTGCAATGAGGTCTATGTAATGTTGACCATAAAGGTAAGAAATGCAGGAGAGGTAGCAAGGATTGAGGAAGCCATCGCTCCTGTCCTGCTGAAATGTCTGCTGCAAAATTCTGTAGACCACCAATACATACGGTAACAGGGAAGACACCAATCACATAAAGAGTGACTGCTAGGTGGACAAAGAGTTTGGGAAGCCATGTCCTCCTGTTTATTAATATATAATATGGTGGCCATATTGTCTGCAGCTATGCAGACAAACTTGCCCTACAGAAGAGAGAGGGAAAATAGTGGGGCTTTATGGGCAGCCAACATCAAGATTGTTCTGTGGGAAACCATGTTCAGTTGACAAAGTTTGGCAATGGGCTCATTCATCTGTGGAAACAATAATTTCTAGGAGGGCAGTCTCAGAAGTAGGTTCTACGGGTGCTGCCACCAATGTAGTGCAGCCAGTATTACAAGAGGGATCTTCAGAAGTCTGGACTGATAAGTCTGAAGTGGGAAAAAGGGACAAGGAATCCACAGCTGGAGGGGTCACATCCTGGGCTGAACACACAGATTCATGATGGTGGCAGCTAGCCAGGCATGTCAGCATAACTCAATGCATCCTGCCCTGGATTTTGATCTGCAGTTAGCATTGTTTATTGAGGTGTTATTCTGCTTGGCAAGACAAATGCCTTCCAGTAAACAAGGAGGCTGATGTTATAATAGATGCATATGAACAAGGCATCTTGGAGGACTCCTCTGGAAAGGGTGGTGAGTGATCGTAACAGGTGCACCTCTCCAACCCAAAATGTTAGAAATTGCAGCACAGAGACCAAAATATAGATGGAACATAGTAGTATCTGTCCATACTAGACTGTAATGCTTGTGATCTTTCTATTGTCTGTATGGATACCATCTGGAGCCCAAAAAGGTAAGTGGGCCTTGGTGGGCAACAGGATCAATGAACTTCCTAATAACCAAAGACTTTAATAATGGTTGTAGCCCCAACAGTCTTGATCCTAGAACTGCAAAGGAGTAGACTTCACAGTGAATGTAATCTGCTAGGCAAAGCTGGTAAATGCCTCTAAAGAACAGAATGAGGAGCAGGAGAAGGGAGTCTGAGAAGCTGAAAAATGAGTGCCATCATTGCTCTCACTTTCTGAAAAAGAAGCAACCACCTACACTTCTGATACAATGTGAGCTATGCAAACTCCCTGTGTCATTGCACCTACAGGAGGAAGAGGAAGAGCAAAGGATCACATCTATTCTGTGGCAGTGTTAGCATGATTTACTACTGAGCATAAGAGCATCTTAGGCAATATGAACTGTAACTAAGGATATATGTAAGAAACAGTTGTGTTTCAAAACAGTTTTAGATTTTAGGCAGGGGGCAGGTAGGTCTTGGCAAAAAAGCAACAGGAACTTGCTAAAGAGGAGAGAGCACTACCCAAATTATTATTCTTTTGACACAGATTCATCCTAGTCACATTTCTCAGTTTCTCTCTTTAAGACAGGAGAGGGAAAGAGAAAACTGCTGGGGAGAAAGGTGTTTAAGCAGAACATTTATCTGTCAAGATTGTATTCACGGTAGTGAACCATGTGTGCTTCATGTGCCCAGAAAATTAGTGTGAAGGTGTACATGACCATTCAAACTTACCCACATTCTATGTTCTGGAAGTGAAGGGAAAGAGAGCCAGAGCCAGCTCAACCTGGAAAGGTGCAGGGATGGGAAACTGCTGGTTGATATAAGAAGTTTCTTTAAGACCTCTGGTTCATACAGCCCAGTACTATATGGTTGCATGGTGCTTCCTAACCTAGCTACCTGAGACCTGGGACCTTTTTAATTATTTCTTCTTCTTCTTCTCCTTCTTCTTCTTCCTCCTCCTCCCCCTCCCACTCCCCCTTCCCTCCTCCTCTTCTATATAGAGCTTTATAGCATTCAAAGTTCTTCAACAACAATTATATTTACTGTAATCCTTACACAACAAGCCTTATATGTACATTAGTATTACTGCTGCCCCATATTGCAGGTGACAGGCTGAGAGAGAGAGCAACTTGCAGAGGTGAGATCTGAACCAGAGATTGCCATCACATCCAGTCTATTATCTTGCTTTTCTCCCAAGGAGAAAAGAGTGGATTGCATATGGTTCTCAGGCAGTTTACAGCTAGACCTGCTTAGCTTCAGCAGAAGAACAGTCAATTTTATTTTATTTATTTATTTATTATATTTAAACCCCGCCTTTTTTCCTGCAAGGAACCCAAGGCGGCTTACATAATCCTCATCCTCCTCTCCATTTTATCCTCACAACAACCCTGTGAGGTAGGTTAGGCTGAGAGACCGTGACTGGTCCAAAGTCACCCAGGGAGCTTCGTGGCCAAGTGGGGACTAGAACCCGTATGTCCCGAGTCCCAGTCCAACCACTACGCCACACTGGCTCTCAACGCTCAGTCAAGTGCACCTCTCAGTCTCTCAGTCAAGTGCACCTTCAGATGATTTTGATCCACTACTGAACTCTGGCAGCTTCTTAATCTAAAGTGGGGTGATGGAGGAGGGTAGGAGTCGTAGGACATGAAAGAAGCCTTGAGTGTGTCAGATGCTGAAAGCGGGCTTAAAATAAGGAAGGGACAGAAAATGGAGAGAGTTTTGAAGTTACCACAGAGCACTAGACGGTAGGAATGGAGAGAGCCAACCCTCAGTACCAAATTCTGGGTCCACCAGCCATTAATGCTTACAAGATAAAATGTTCAGGATTAAGAGACATTGCAGACTAGTGCTGTATGTTCTAGGCATATATATGGACCATCTGATGAATCTACTTTTTTGAACACATTATAGCACTGGTAAGAAAATGTCCAGATATTTCTAAATTAGGGTTGGGGGGAGGGGGAATTCAGCCCCAAGCCACCAAAAAGTATACTCTGGTATTCCAGCTGCCTCCAGTGCTCTCTTACTAATGTGTGCAACCATGCAACCCCTACATGAGGGCTGACAAGACTATGAAGAGCAGGGTGAGTGAGATAGCATAAAAAGTTAAGAGTACACTCCAGAATCTTCTGCAGCACAGTGGTATGTGTCTCTCATGTACTACTTCTGGCCAAGCTAGTGCCTCTTCACATTCTAAAATTGCTTACTTTTGTTTTTGTATGGGAAATATCACCAGCTAGGCTAAAAGCAGCATGTGAGAGATTTATGCTCTTCTTCTTACCTGGTCAACTGCCCTACACCAAATGAGAGAGAAAACTGGATGTATTTGGTATAGCACAGAGTCTCCCTTTGTGGCCCCATTCTGCTTCCAGCCCCAACTCTCTACTACACAACTGAGGAAAGAAGAATAGCTGCAAGTAGTACTGGTTTGGCCTTTCCTACAGGCCCCAGGCGAAGCTTCCCACCATCCAAAACCACCCATTTAAAGTTGCCTGCAGTTAGCATATTTGCCGAAAAGGGATCTAAGTAATTCTATTTTCAAGTTAGACTGACAAACTGTGCAGTTAAAGAATAGTGAGAAGAAAAACTTAGAAGGGCAGTGGCCCTTAATATTTTAACTGGCTATAGGGAGGGTCCATTACTAAATGTTAAGCTCTTCTACTGTAAAAAAAGTGACTGCTTTTTTAATGTAGAGTAATACCTTGGATTGCAAGTAACTTGGTTTGAGAGCGTTTTGCAAGACAAGCAAATTTTTAAATATTTATTTATTTATTTATTTTACTTGATATACAAGCGATGTCTTGCAATACAAGTACTGTAGTATGGCTTAAATTAAAAATCTCTGTACAAATTTTTTTGGGAGGATCTCGTTTTGATATAAGAGTGTTTTGGATTACAAGCACGTTTCCGGAACGAATTATGCTCTCAATCCAAGGCATGACTGTAATATCTACAGCTATATGTACTTCTCTTCCAATCTGTTTTGTTTTACTCCATTCTTCTTTCCATTTTATATAGCCAAGTTCTTGTTCCATTTCATCATAGATTATTCTTCCAGGTTTAAAAAAGAGGAACAGATTTTCCCATCCAGATTTCCCCATCCAGAATTTAATGTTAAGAATTATTCTTAACATTAAAAATAATGTTAAGAATAATTGATTTTGTCATGAAAAAAATTAAGCTAAAATAATCTTACCTTAATATTTAATTTTTAAAACCTCTTGACCTCTGAAGGCTTCATTTGTTTTTACAAACATTTACTGATGTCCCTTAGACACAAATATCTGTATGGAAGACTAAACTGACTGTTAAAATTACAGCTTGAAAGACAGCTTTAATTTAGTTGAACAATTATCACATATTCAGTTCACAGGGTAGAACTACTGCAACTGAAATAGATAGTGAATAATTACCGTACAGAAGCAATATTGCCTCCACAAAGCCCACAGAACAAGGACGAAAAAAATAAAAGTTAGAAGTTTATTTTATTTGTTTTAGCAGCAACTATTCACAAAGACAAAAGAACTGAAACATTTTCTTCAGGAAGCAATGAACCCCATCAAATTTAAATCACAAATATGCCACCTGCCCCTCTCTGCATCCATTCACATCACACACACACACACACACAGAAGTACACCATCTGTTATAAACACAGTAAAATACAAAGTACATATTTACTGGTAGCTTATAATCAGAATGGTGTTTCAAGGAAAACTGGAAAAAGAAAAAAACTATCAGGCCATTCTGCATTCTCCCCCCCCCCCTTTTTTTAAATTGTCACTCTCCTTATCAATAATCTCTCACAAACCAAATCTTTTAGATTTTACTTTATAAATGTATTCATTAGAAAACCACCACAAAATCAGTTTCCCACTGCCAGAGACACTTGTCTCTTTAAGACTGGCTTGCCAGCATCTTCTGCAAGTTCATTTGCAAAATAGGCACCTCTGTGCAAGGTGGGCTTTTCCATGGCAGGAGTAGAATCTTCTGCCAAGCTTAGATGAAGGTTAAACAAAAAGCTACATTAAATACGTAGCATACAGCTGATCTTCATTTTTTAATTTACCTCTGTGCAAGCATGCAGGGCCCGGATCCCGATGGTGAACACCACACACGGGTAGGGGAAGTTTAAACCTTTTTCCCTACTTTTTTTCCTTAATTTTTTTAGCCAACACACAGGGAGTGGGCAGGAGGGGGGATTTAAAGGGGGAAAGTGGCTGGGTAGGAAGGTTTAAACCTCCCCTATGCACATGTGGTGGCCCCAATTCGGATCCAGGCCCCACATGCTTTCACAGAAGTAAATAAAAGAGCAAGGATTAGTTGCATGCTATGTATTTAACGTAGGGTGTAGTTTAGCCCTAAATGAGAATGAGATCTCAGAAGCTATTATTGTGGTTGAAACTACTGCACAACCCATTCCAACTGATCAGAGGAGGAAGAAAGGTAAGCCATATATGGACAAAGGCACAGTTCAGCATCAGCAAAGGCAGAGGTTTAGATTAGGCCAAACTCAGGTTCAAGTCATACTAACAGCATCCTCAATTCTACTCTTAAGTCAACACTTACAAGAATGTTCATGCAAACTGTCTGCAGTCACATGTGTGACATGGCCATCAGCATTTTCCATTATTTCAAAGCCCCCATCCAGCACACAAACACACACAAAAATCATGGCAGCGATCCCAGATATATTCTGTGTTTGCCAGAATCACACAGTCTGCAGAAGTGTTTGTTTTCATGATTGTACACAAGCCAGCCCAGCCTCACATAGTCAAAAACTATATTGTGTACTCTGATTTATTTCAAGAACAGCTGAGCTTATGGCTCTTGAAATAAATCAGGCAAAAAGATGTATGGAAGATAGGGTTAGATCAATAGCTATCATTAATTATGTGGATGAACCAACCAAGCAAAAGGAAGATGTTGGTTAGTGAATAGAAGTAGGAGATTGGTATTTAGTATAAGTAACACCTCATATTGTTGTCCCAGAGTTTTGGACACATCACTGATACTAATTTTTGTTGTGTCCCTCACCTTTCTTCCCAAGCAATTATTTTCTACCAATGGCTTGGACCCGAACAACTCCACAAATGAAGAGCTCAGCGGAGGCTTCTGTTGGACGAAGAAAAGGGATAAAGGCAATTTTCACCAGTTCCCCCTCCCCTCTGTATCTCCCAGGACCATGCTCACAGTGTTCCAGCAGATACCCAAGCCCTCTGGAACAGATTTTCAGAGGTGTAAGGAACTGAAAGGGGAGGGGAAAACAGCAAAAAATGCCTTTCCCCCTTCCCACAGTCAGGAGCACCCTGTGAGTGGAACTCGACTGAGGTGATGCTCCCT
The DNA here is from genome assembly GCA_021292165.1 of Shinisaurus crocodilurus. Classification (NCBI taxonomy): domain Eukaryota; kingdom Metazoa; phylum Chordata; class Lepidosauria; order Squamata; family Shinisauridae; genus Shinisaurus; species Shinisaurus crocodilurus. The sequence continues at coordinate 256,733,684 of CM037876.1, read as the reverse complement.
CCGGAGTGTTAGTTAGGTTCCAAGTCAGTATTTCTCAGTCACACTGTGTGTGATATTGGGCTGTATCTAATTCTAATGTGACACTATTGGTAATATAAATTACATTGCGCTAGCGCAGGCAACCTCTAGTGCATTGGTTCCCAACCTTGGGTCCCCAGATGTTGCTGGACTACAGCTCCCAGCATCCCTTGCCATTAGCCATGCTGGCTCGGTATGCTGGGAGCTGTAGGCCAGCAACATCTGGGGACCCAAGGTTGGGAACCAACGCTCTAGTGCAGGGCTCTCTAACCTTGGGTCCCCAGATGTTTTTGGCCTACAACTCCCAGCATGCCCCAACCAGCGTAGGTTGGAGAACACTGCTCTAGTGCAACGCCAATAGCATTTGCTAGGTGGGCAGCCTGTCACATCAGCAAATGCTATTGGCATTGTGCTAGAAGTCGCTTATGCTAGTGCATTATAATTTATGTTAGCAATAGTATCGCTTTGGAAACTGCTGTAATGAAATAATCTCTTAAAATTATTTTAATTTTATCTCATATTTTAGTGATGTAACTAATTTGGTAACAGGGTGTTTAAACCTAACTTTGAAGTATATTATCCCTATATGCATACATGCTATTTCCTGCTTAAATTAAACAACACATGTTAACCTCAAAAGAGCATTATCCACATGGCATTAAAATGAGAATGTCTCTTTAAAAATGAAATCCAACAAGTATTCCAAAGTCAGAAACTATATAAGGAGATTTGAAATTACATCTTTATTACACTGCAAACTTAAACATGCATTACAGAAATCAGTAGAATGTACTTCCAAGTAAACACGGTTAACTGAAATCAGTAGAATCTACTTCCAAGTAAACACGGTTAAGGGTGTTTTTTTAAAGATGGAAAAAGAAGATTAGGATCTGAAGTACATATTCTGAATAAACCAATGATTTCATCAAATTTAAAAAATCAACTTTAAATGCAAATTTTCAATGACAACTCTTTTCAGATATACTTAATATCAGATAGCTACAAAAAAAAGGTGTAGTGGGGGCAGGAGGGGAGCCTTTCCAACACTTAATACATAAACATCACTGTTTGTACATTTTACTAATAGGAGGTGTTCTTGGGTGACAAACCATTCAAACAGGAAGGTCATAGCAAATCTTCTAGAATTATTTGAGTTTTCTTCTTACCAATAAGCATTGCTGTCCATCAGAAGAAATAATTAGTGGATTATGTATGGAAAACGTCATCCTACCAGTTCAGTGCCTGACCTGAATAGCTCATATAAGCAACTCATTGATGCCATGCGTACTCCTTGTCTTGAGATATGACACAACAAACACTACACCCTTTGGGAGTTTCTCCCCTGTTCGTAAGCAGCACTTCACATCTGTGTTTGACAGAAGCAGAGCAGAATGTTCAACATCCCTACCAAAAGCAGGCTCTGCAGGTGAAAAGTTAAGGCAGAGCCTGGAGTCCAGTGACCCTGCCCTTCCTACCTTTCAACACAATATATATCCTCAACATACTGGATTTTTGGGAACAGAATGAAGTTTTCAGTACTGGAATTCATATGACAAAAGCAGATGGGATTTACCAAGTGTTGAAGCTTTCAATTAATATTTGATAAATACTGAACATTTGAGTTAACTAGAATTGATGTATCTGCCTCTATCGTCTGAGAAGATGCAAAGTCCAAAGAAAGCTCTTTTTCGTAGCCTATTAAGAGAAGAATAATCCAGAGTACCATTTAGAAAGCAAACCCAAGGATTTGGAATAACTGGGAGTAAACTGGAAGCAAGCAGCAACAAAATGAAGCAGCACCAGCAAATGAGACAGACACAGTAGAGAAAAATAAATTGCAAAGCTAGTGTGCAGAATGCATTTCTAATACAGAAAGCTTCCTACCTAGGGAGTGTGTTTCAGTATTTGGAGACACAGCATCCACAAATGGTCTTCAGTCATCTGCTAGGTAAGTTTTTATTTTAAATAAAACATTTTAGCTTTTCTCATAAGAATTATATTGCTCTGACTTTGTGGCTATAATCTGAGTGAATTTCAGTTATGCTCCCATTTAGACTGAGGGTATATTTCAAACCTTTAAGGTAATTTTTCTTGCTCCATTTCCTCCACTGTACAAATAATTGATTTTATATGTTATTTCTTCCAAATTACCTTATTAAACTGCTCTCACTAGGCTTGTCTAGAATTGTTTGCCAAGATTCAAATTGCTCAACTGCTATTTATTTAAAGCTGGGAAATGTAGAAATAATACCCACATATATAAAGCCATACCACAGTTACTATTTACAAAGTAATATTTACTGTACTTCAGTATTTAATGAAAGCTATTAAAGCAAATAATTTAATACAATGGCAGCATCACATTTTAAAGGTGTATTGTTATTAAAGTAAAACCCATGCTTAAAATACACAAAGCAAAGCAACCTAAAGTGTCAATTATAGTTAGCTGTGAAACTATAGTAACTGATGTAAAAGCATAGTGTTAAGCAATGAAGGCTTAACATACCATTCAAATGCAAGTTGAAGATAAGTGTTCAGCAGCATTACAAATGAGGGCTGAGTATAGACATTTTAATCCGTATTAGACAATAAAATGAATAATTCGACAGAGATGGAGAGCCAAAGAGCACTGTTAAAATGGTTATAATATGGTATCTAATATGAACACTGCATATCTCTTCATAATTCAAATCTAGAACACAGTAAGGCTTGGACAAGATACCAACATGTATTAGTTCAAAGACTGGTATTGTACTAAGGTTCTTGTAAAAAGGTATTTAGACTGACAATCCTCTTAAATACTCAACTTCAAAAACAGTTAAGTAAAACATTTGATTACTATTCTGATATATGCTATGAAACAATAAAAATGAAATTATTATCTTTCTTAATTTTAAAGATAACCTATAATACATGTGTGAGTGTGTGTACTTACTCACTTTCTGTCTGTCTGTCTGTCTCTCTGTATATATATTGTATATGGTCCTACTTTCTTCTCTCAGTTGCTTCTTCATACTATTGCAGTTTATTCAGACCTCTTTTATTCACATATCTCAACTGCTTCTTCCTCTTCTTGAGCAAGTACAAACACACACACTCAAAGTATTATGGAGTTTTTAGTAGTCATGAAGAAACTTGATAGTCAAAGCTGAGGAGCAATGCCTAAGTGGGAAAAAATCAGCCCTTATACCATCAGGGACTGGGGCTCCTACCAGAATGTTAGGTCAAGTCATCTTTATGGGTTCATCACTCTTTATACTCTAGCTAGCACTTCCTCTATAGATATGAAATCCCTTCTGTCAACCTTTGTTATTCCCATAATAAAGAGAGAAGACTGGATTTCTGACTTTTTTGCCCACCTCTTCACCATCATCCAACTAGTATGTGCAAAGAGGTTTTATTCCTCTTCCAGATGTCTATCATCCATAAGGGTTAGACGGGCACAACGTTTTTTACTTCCCTACTCTACTTTCAAGTGCTGTTTATTTTTGGGTTCTCCTCAGCTACAAATAGCATTCTCTGTTGCTCAGGGCTCCTTGGCAGCAGCAGAAACATAGCTAATGTGAATGTGAGACTACAATTTACCAGTTTGGGACTTTGAACACAACAATAGAAGTGTGGCAAGCTCAATTATGAGCAGCAATTTGCTGTGGAAATATTTTCTGGAGGCTTTGAAACACAACATCCTGCATCTGCTCACCACTGCACACTAAGGAAGTGGCCAGAAACTTAAATCTATAAGCTGACTCTCTTTTCCAAAAGGTTGCTATTTGCTAAAGGTGCAAAGGTCAACAGTTTGCAGTATCAAATATTAAAGTGTTAAAGTGTTAAAAAGCCTGACTACTCTGGAACCAAATTCTTGAAAATACAGATCATCTATACATAGATTAATTTGAAAAACACACTTTAAAAACCTACTCATTTCAGAAATCTTGCACAGTTTAAACTTCTTATTCTGAAAGAAAACAAAATATTCTCAAAGGTTTTAAAAACAAAACAACATATGTATGACAAGGGGTATTTTTAATGGCTTTACCCCTTAAATGTAGATTGGGATATTCAGTTGCTCAAGGTTATCACTCAAGGACTCAAAAATAAAAGTTCATGCTCATCACTAAGGGCTTGTTTACACTACAGTAACACAGCACAGCACAGATCTGATACACCTACCACCTTTCATGTCAGGTGCAATGAATAAGGTGGGAGGAGAGATAAGGAAGGACAGAGTACAGGCCAGCAAAACCCCGTCAATCAAGTGCAAGAATAACACTTTTTAAAGAATCTGTCTACAGTTAGCAGAATCATTTTAATAAGTACAATTTAAATCATGGATATTCAACTTCGAATCATGCCTACAGCAATTCTCAGAGGCTTTTGCCATAGACAGTGCAGACTACCTTGTTTTATGTTACGTTCAGTGCAGCTCTATCCTCTGGCAAAGTCAAAGTGAAGACAAGTCCTTCAATAATATTATTAAGGCATAGCATGTAACAAGCAGCTCCATTTAAATACTCAATTTAAAAGGTAATACTGTTTCATAAGAATAGATATTTTTTTTAACACAGTGGTGGGAAATGTGTGGTCCTCTAGATGTTGGACTGCAACTCCCATCAGTCCTAGCCAGCAAAGCCAATGGTGAGAGATCATGGGAGTTGCAGTCCAACAACATCTGGAGGGCCATACATTCCCCATCCCTGTTTTAATGACTGCAATGGTGTCTAAACTAAAAGCATTTCAAAAGTACCGTATCTTTCAGTGAAGGGTCTTTTCACTATCCTGCATTGAGCAGGGGGTTGGACTCGATGGCCTGTAGGCCCCTTCCAACTCTACTTTTCTATGATTCTATGATTCTATGAAAAGGTACAGTGGTTTGGTGGCTCTTTGGTAAAAGCTAATCCAAAAGAAAGCTATACTAGAACATACTAGAAGAAGCTCGAGTGCAAGGTGAAAGGGAGAAACGTGCTAAGCGAAAAGCACGTCAAATGAATCCTTTAAAAGACCATCTTCCATCTGGTAACCTGTGTCCTCACTGTGGGAAGCTGTGTGGATCTAGAATTGGCCTCCACAGTCACTTACGGACCCATCGCTAGAGTCTACACAATTTTCTTTAGAATTTTCCTCCTTTTAAAATTTTCTTTTCTTTTTTTTTTATCCTGGAAGACAATCTTACTCAGTGATCGCCTGACTGACTGATACTAGAACACAGAATAGTTAACTGATCATTAGCTCAGCAGCTAATCATTAGCTTAAGTTCATTAGCTCAGCAAGTGATAGAATCAGTCCAGAGGATTTTGCTCTCAGTTTTTCAGTCTAATAATATAACAAATGTGTTCTCTTATACATTACCATCTAATTATAAATCAAATATAAAAAGATTTTTCTTGATGCTTCTAACTCATGTTCCTTTGTGAAACACTTCCATGTTCCAGCTCCATGTTCTTTTTGAAACACTTTGTAGTTTAGCCACTATACAATGGTGTCTCAAATGCATTTGTGTTGCAAGACATTTGAATACTGACTGCTATCCCAAAAAGAGGTAAGTGATTTGCCACTACACACAATTGAAAATAAAATTCTCCATTATTCTATTTAAAATTGCTATTAAATTGTCTTAATAACTATCATGTTGGTACAGCTAACATGTTTCAAAAAATGAAAGAAATGGTGTTTGCGGAAGAGTTTAAGAAATAGAATGGTGCTAAAAAGGGGAGAAGGAAGGGAGAACACTGGAACCAACTAAGAGGGGACACATTTAAGAAATAAAAAACAGTCGTCCCAGCAAAACTAAAACAGGAGAAATTTAATCTCTGGAAACTAGCCAATGGGATCCTAGAATTGGATCATCCCAAACCATCTATCATCCATGCTATATAAGGTTGAAGGCTTGCATAACTTCTTCTCAATGGGAGAGTCTGCTTTCTGCTATTCTGGGTGTGTATGTGTGGGGGGGGGGCAATCTGGGTAGAAGGAATATAGAAGAGCTTTAATCAGAAGAAAAAAGTGTTTTTCTCAAAACTGAAGGAGAAATAGGGCAGCCAGAAAGGCCTCTTGCTACTGGCAAAAAGTAGTCCCATGCTATGTATGTCTTTAGACAGAAGAGAACCAGTAAATAAAATAGGGAAGAAATTCCCCCCTCCAATGTTGCATTTTTTCTCATTACAAAGGGAAAATGTTTTTGAAAGAAATAGTATTTTTTGCCTCTAAAAAAGGACATGCTATGAAAGGAAAGTCACTTCATTTCTCTCATCAGTGTTTCAAGGTATACAACAGATTAAGGATAGGCAACATGGTGTCCTCCAACACTTCCCTGTGCCCGCAAAGTGCATTGCTGATAGTCTGGTTTATTTTAGTTTTTAAATGTTAACAATAATTTCAGGTGGCCTTTATTACTCAGAATTGCTCTGGGCCCAACGTGGACCCAGAAACATTTTTAAGAAGATAGTGGGTGGCTGCAGGCCAGAGCTTCTGTTTGAAGTGCTCCCAGCTTCCTGAAAAAAAAGGAAAGGAGGAATGGACCCTGTTGCCGTGGCTTGGTCAGGGGTGAGACCTGGAGATGGCATTGGAGCAACCAGAGCGGAGCTGAGGGCGACCCAACAGGGTAGGAAGAGAAAGCAGGGAGACTGGGTTGGGGGCCACCCAGTGGGGTAAGAGGAAGAAGTAGAGAGGCTGGACCTGGACAGGGCTGGGGGGCAACCCAATGTTGAGAGGAGGAAGCAGCGGGGTTGGGGAGGGCTGCAGATAGCAACCGGAGAGGTTAGGGGAAGCCTGTGGTAAGACTGACCGGGGATGCGGAGGAAGCAGGAAGGGGGTCTGTGAAATGGGTGTTTTGTGACTGGGAACACCCACCACAGCAGACATTTTGTGAATGGGCACCCTCATGACAGCCATTTTGTAACAGCACCCATGCCCACAAGCCCAAAAGGTTTGGAGACCCCTGCAATAGATAAATAGCTCTTTCCCACCTACAATACACAGGATAAGGCAAGTTAAGTCCTATTATTGGAGATGGGGGTGCTATGACCCTGAGAAGCATAAATATTAGCAGTTTTAGAGAGAAATGACAAAAGGCATGCGTTCTGTTACTATGGTCCATCAGATAATGCATAAACCGGAACTTAACTGGCCATGAACTTTTAAAAAAAGCCTTATAACATGTCATTCGCACCTAAATGAGTACGGACCTTCATCCTTAATTTCACATAGCTTCTGTTTCAAACCAGGAATGGTTTATTCTATGAACAGGAAGATTATTTCCACTGAAATGCAGCCAAGGGTCCATTCAGCTCCCTGAGACTCACCCCAAGTATGAAAATGAAGGGCTACAATTCTGTAGTTCTGCCCCACTGTATTACCCCCATATGAGTATATATATTCTCTTTACACCAGATGGTTTTATACAGGGCACTAAGCTTCAGTTATTCCTCATGTATAACTCTGCAAAGCCTCATTCGAAAGAGACCTGTGAAATGTGTCACCCTATCAATACAGTTCAATAAAAAGATGCATTCATTTTGAACCATTTGATTCCTCCCTAAAACTTATAGCAGAGTTGGCCAAAGGTCAATACAAAGAAAGGAAATAGATAGATCCGTTTTATTTTTTCATCCTTTTGCCTAATCCTGTTCATAAATTTGCCATTTTGTCAACATTTTTTCCTATTTTCAAATTGAAAATGAAGTGCATGTCATAAAAAAATCTGCTTTATCAAAAAGTTGTCATAAAAATTTCACAGAGAACTTATGTTTGCATTAAAATCAGTAAATACATCTGCTGATGATTACTAATAAATGGTATTGCAAATTACATTTGCATTAAAATATTTCAAGATAAAAATTGCTGCAAGAATGGCATGACAATCTGTCAACAAGTAAAAAAAAAAAGAAAAAAGAATGGAGAAAAACAAGCAGTCCCTTAAACACAGGAGTATTTTTCTTACCAAGGGCTTTAACTGATCCTTGGATCACTGTTTGCTAAATGCAAAATCCGCTTATCAAAGCCAGAGACTGGGTTCACATGACACAATAAGCCACAGTGGGTTGTGGACCTTGTTAGTGTCAGCGTGGCTTACCGTGATTTGTGAACCTGGCATGGACAATTCAGCATGGGTTGTTTTTTGCCAACAAGCCACTGAGATACCATGGCTTGTAGTAGGGTTATCGAGGGTAGCTTGTTCTCAGGGTGGCTTGCCATGACATCCAAACCCGACAGCATAGCTTGCCCCAAGCAGCTACAGAGCTGCCTGGCAAGAGCAGCAAAAAAAGCCCATGCCACTCTTCGCAATCTTGCCAGTTCCGCCTCCAGTCTCTCCTGCCAGTTCCGCCTCCAGCCGCCCTCACCAGTGACTGCCGCTCTAACAATACTGAAATGACACTAATCTGCACACACTTCCAAAGGACCAGGAGAGAAATAATACTACAAGAAAGTACGAACCTATTTGTGCAATTCAGAAGCACTGAAAAAGAAAAAAAAATGTGTGTGAAGTTAGTACTCCAAACATGAGCACCAAAGCGGGAGGGTCAACAACTCCCATTTGGCAATGTCATCCTCTCGCTATGATGCCTTGAACGGACACTTGTCAGTGTCCTCCCCCCTTTCCAGACTTCTCCGAGTCCTGATGAAGACAACAAAGGAAAGTTATTGCCCTCACATCGCAGCTTTCTTTTATAGCAATTACAGCTGGGGTTACTTTAGCTGCCATTCTCCCTCATCCCTTCTCAGCCTCAGGATGATTTTTCTTTTTCTTCTAGGAATCATAAAGACAGGACACCAGAGAGTGTTCACAATTTTTGTTTTTATTTTATATTTTCACTCCTGCGCAAGTGCACAGGAGCGAATGACAACTGCTAGAAGAGAAGGCAGGATGAAATTTACAAGGACATTGACATTTTATTTCAAGCACTTTTTGTTCCCCCAACCCTTCATGCGTCTCACTTCCCTCCACTCTATGTCAATGGCCGTGTAAATTTCATCCATGTTGTAAATTGCTCTATTACTCCTCTGCCTTGAGATTTGTGCAATTTCCCCCTCCATATTACTGCTTTGCCATGACATTTGTGTATGATTACCAATCCCGCTCACTGTTCTGGAACACATATCTAGACATGACAGCTAGAAACGGAGGGAAGCAACAAGCAGGAAGGGTGGGGAAGCCGAAAGCAGCTGCAGGTTGCAGGAGAAGGCGCTTTGGGGGTGGGGGTGCTTACTTCAGTGTAACATGAAGCAGCCTTTTAAGGTGTTCACTAGCTAGCAAGGGAAGCACCGAAGTGGAAAAGGAGAATACAGGGATGCTTGGCTAAATATCAGAGGTGGACTTCTGCTCTTGCGTGACAGCGAAAGTCCCTGAGAATAAAATATTTTTTAAAAAAGCAGGTGAACGTGTTCCTGAGTTCATAAGGGTGCACATTTTTTATTTTATTTTTTTGCTATCTGATGTGTGGAATGGGGAGGGAACCGAAAGCAGCTGGCAGCTGGAGGAGAGAAGGCGCTTTGCAGCAGACTCTTCCTACTTCCATGTAACATGAAGCAGCCTTTTTTTTAAAAAAAGGTGTTTGCTAGCAAGACAAGCCCCAAAATAGAGGATGAAATTGACAAGGACATTGACAAGAGAGGGATTTCAGTATACTGGGCTGAATATTGGAGAGGCGCTCTTGCGCAACAGCAAAGTTCCCTGAGGGAAAAAAAATATTTTAAAAGGCTGGCAAACGCATTACCACTTTCATAAGGGCTCTAAAAATTAATTCCATTTGGCGATCTGATGCAGGGGGGAGCTTCCCTCAGTAGCCGGCAACCCCAGCGGACCAATGCAGAAAGAGTGCTGACACAGGGACCGAAGCAATGAGGAGTTCTGTCACAAAGGTGCCTGGGATATGTGCCGGAGCAGGCAGCAAGACTGAGGGGGAATGAGGGAGTGAGCAAGCCATGGAAAGCCTGATCGTCTGTCAGGTGTACCATGGGTTGTTCAGCAAACAACAAGCCATGGTGGCTTATTTGCAGAGTGGTTTAGCGTGACGTGCAAACCGGCCCAGAATTGGTCTTTTACCAGAGCTCTGAACATTTGCCACATTCATTTGTCTGATCAGTTAAATATTTTGGTTGTGTCCTCAAAGATGGATTCCTACAAGTATTTTTTTTTTTTTAATGAATTGATCTCCCCCACTTTCCCGATCGAAGCAGGTCAGGTTATATATCTTTTCCTCAAGTCTTGACTTTCCACAGCTTCAAAACCAAAATGGACCAACAATCTGGACTGGTGATGAGCTATACACAGGAGCAAGATTTGCATATCTGACCTAGTCCAAGTGAAATAGTTAACTGGTGCTGAAAAATCTAACATGCCTCTATGCAAAGTCAGTCATATATACGTAACTGCATATCATTGTGCTGCATGCCATTTCCTTCTTCTGTGTACTGCTGCATACCCAAAGCAATCAATGTGTTCAAGTTGCCCTGTATCCTGCTACTATTGCATTGATATGTTTTTCACAATAAAAAAATTGACTCTTGGCATCAACTATATTTCCAAAAGTACATTTCAATCATTTATCCTGTACTATAATTTATTCTACCAGCTGTGTAGATATTCAAAAAGAGTTAATGAGATCAAAATTCATGCTACCACATACATTTTATTCTACAATAATTACACTGGAGATATACAGCAGCCAGAGAGAGACTAGCTTTGGGGTCCTGAACAGACGAAACATTTTCAGAAGTGTGGATGCATAATGTAGATTTTTTGTGCATTATGTACACCTTTATGGTTACAGCAGAATTTCAGTCATTGGCAACCCAATACCAATCAGGGTGGTTCCTCCTTTCCCCCCACTCAAAAGCACAGTCTGTGACAATGTTATATACATTTTTGTTCAAATGTCCTGAGCACTGGGCAACTGTTGAATAGTGCCCATGATATCACTGATAGCGAGACAAAATTTTCACCCTCCCCCATGCTTGTATAGTTTGGAAACTGTTATTGAAGAAGGAGATAGAATTACTATTTCCCTAATTATGATAAGGTGTGGGGAATTATCAACCTGAATGTGCCTCTCCCTACTGTTTCAAGATTTAATTATTTTACAAAACAAGACTTAATGGTGTGATCATATCCCTCTCCAGCACATCTCCCAGTTCTGCTTTTTCTAAAAGAGCAGGCAGCATTTTCTTCTACTGTTCAAAGTTTTCCCAGTCACTACTCTTGCAGAACTGGGGCTGGTGTCAAAGTAACACTAAGAGGAAAGTTCCTCCTGTTGCTCAGATATAAATTATAATCTGTCTAAGTATGAAGGGATGTTTGCACCAAAGCCCCTCTGTTGCAGTTGCTTATGTTTTTCTGTTTTAGCTCTTTCCTCACTGTCTCTGTACTCCAAGAATCAGTTCTGGGGAACAAAGCAGGAGAGGGCTATATTGCCCTCATGTCTTGCTTGTGGTCTTCCAGCTGGCCCCTGTGGGAAACTATACTGGATAGGTCTTTGGCCTAATCCAGCAGGGCTCTTATGCTCCTGTCTATACATATTTCCTGCTCATAGAATTATAGGCTATTCTTCAGGGCAGGTAATTAAAAATGCTGAATATAAGCACAGAGGGAAGGGTACATACACAAACCTTTGTTAAAATGCAAAAGGGGGTGGGTGGGAGAATAAGAACATATAAACACCTACAATCAATAAAAGAGCAGCTGTGGAAACAATGTGGTTTTGGTCATACTAGCCAAACACACGAGACATTCCATAAAGATTAGTACCTGCTTACCATGTTAGTAACTTTCATGCTATAGAACAAACATGGAACACTAATCAAAACATTTTCCAAAGGGGTAGCAGGGTTAGTCTGTTGCAGCAAAAGCAGCAAAGAGTCTTGTGGCAACTTAAAGACCAACAAATGCATTATGGCATATGCTTTCATGGAATATAGCCCTTTGCAAGACATGGCACATCACAAGGTGAAGTCTGCATTAGCTATTCATGGATATATTCGGGTATGCAGCACATGTCAACCCATACCCTAAAAAGCAATGTAGGAAACAGTTATAAGGTTGGGTTTTTAAAAAAAGATAATGTCGTATTTCGCCCACTTAATTAGGATTCTCACTATTTCAAAATACCATAACTATGAGTACAGTGTGTGTGTGTGTGTGTGTGTGTGTGTGTATACATTATTCGTTTAAAATTACGACAACAGGCTTCAAAACTGCTGTACCGAAGTTCCTAGATCTTGATATGGCCCTGGTTTCTAAACACTTTTCTTAAGTCAGATTGCACTTTTCTCTTTCCTGTCCCCAGGGAAAATTGACATTTGCTGCACACAGCTTTTATAATCACTGCAGCAGAAGGAAAATGAAGTGGTTACATTAAAAGACTTAAAGTGCACAAGTTTAGGAACAAGCAGTACCAAAATCTAGTAAATGGTCCCTGTATTATTAAAAGCATGAAAAACAAATAAGGAAATTCAAACATAAAATTAAACACAACTATTAATAATTTCAAAATGACTATTTGTATGCGCTCCCCACTTCCTTGAATGGTGGGAAGTTCCAGGGGAAGTGGTACAGGGTTTAGATGCCTTTGTCATCTTTCCTTTATTTACAAATATAGAAGCAGAGTATAAGTAGAGGCAAACAAGCACTCCTACAGCAGCCCACCCAAGGCTGCACTCCCGGTTCTAGCTAACTCCAGCTAGAAACACACAGTGACCTGGTTCACACGATCACAGCAGGGGAAATAAGCCACCATGTTTCACCTGTTGTGCGTGCTGGGGGGGATTTGCATAATTACCTTTGCTGGCGCAGCTTGCTGTGCCATGCAAATCCAGCGAGCATGGCTTCTTACCATGGTTAACAAGAACCTTAAAGCAGCCTATGGTTTTCATAGATTTCATAGATGCATGGCAGGGGAAATAAGCCGCCGTGGCTTATTTCCCCTGTTGTGATCATGTGAACGGGGCCATTCACTCACTCACTCAGTCATATTTAAAATTATTTATAAAAATTCGCGCTCTCTCTCTACCTAACCACATTTGAAGGGGTTTCTCATTCTCTGTGTTCTGATGGGCATCTCATGCAAAACACTCAAGAGAAATTTCCAGCTATCATGTCATTAGCTCCCATTAGTGAAACATCAAACTATCATCCTGGGCTATTAGCCAGTGATCAGCTTTTCAAAGAAATGACCAGCCACAAGAATATTAACACACTATAAAGATCAGCCAATTTAAATTAAACAAATAAAACCAGTAAGTTTTTGCTTTTACAGATGTGTTTTATTGTTTTTATAGCAATTACTCAAACTTTATTTTCTGCCCCACACGGAAGACCAACATTTGACAGAATATCTTACTGCTCTTCTGGGGTAAAATACAGTGCTTAAGAGGATCGGCACAAGACCAACATTTGACAGAATATCTTACTGCTCTTCTGAGGTAAAATCCAGTGCTTAAGAGGATCGGCACATCCTGTTGATGTGAAATTAATCAGGGAGCATGAGCAGGCTTTTCATTAAAGTGGGTAGGGCTATGTCAACACTGCAATTGTACCTTGCTCTTGGAATTAGTAGGAATTATTCACAATTCAGTAGTGAAGTAGTAAAGTATAGTTGCTCAGCTGCTAGTGGTAGTAACCAGAAAGGACCAGAGTTAGAAAGTAATTTTGAAACATTTATTCAATGACAAATGATACAAACATACAGACTCGGCAATAAAATATAAGACAGTATATAAAAGTAGACAGATATAATGATCGAGCAGAAAATGTAAAAATATATAATAAATTATAAATACAAAAATAATAGAAAATTAATCTAAGGAACAAGGCAGTAAAATAGGGATATAAAGGTAGCAGCAATTTACACAAGAATAATTAACTAAAATAATCAAACAGCTAACAAAACTTCTACCAGTCCAAACTAGTTAAGGCTTACTTAGTTTCCAGCTCTATATACCGTAGCCTAAATATTAGCCTGTCATAGCATGCTGTCCAATCACCCCTGCTGTGAGCAGGACCGCCTAAACAACCCAGAAACAACCCATTCCTGGGTTGTTTGCTGTGACATATGAACCAGGAACTCTGGCTTGTCTTTTCACTGAAAAGCCAGAGGGAGCACCCCTGGGTTATGCAGGAGCTTCCACTCACAGTGGGAGCAATGGGGCAACTTTAAAACACTGAGTTGTTGTGATGTACCAACTGAGTCATTAAAGAAAAGGGGCCGGGGTGGTGGTGGAAAGGAAAATTATGGCTACCTATCCTAAGGAGAGGAGATGGGTTCATGTGAGCTCAGATGAAAGATGAAGAAGATTGATCCAGGATCTACTTATATAAAATCCAGGAAAATACAGACGAGAAAATTAGTACAGATAAATATAGAAGAAAAAAGTTTAAAAATAAAATAGTGATGTTTGACCCTTACAAGGGAACAAAAATAAAATAAGAAATTTTATATTGAAAAAACCCTGCAAAAGCAAAATCAATTAAAAAAATATGAGCCAAGCATCTGGTCCAAAAAGTTGCCTCATTAAAAAATGGCCAGGACCACCTTCAAAAACTTAAGGAGGAACATGGTCAAAGCAAGAAATCCCTTCTTCTCTCAAAGAAAAGGCAAAAAGGCATCCAAAAGGCCCCAGAACAAGCAAAAGTGTGCTAGCTAAATTGGAGCTAAGCAAACAGTAAAATTATTTTAAAAGTGTGACTGCCCCAACACTGAAGTGCAGTACATTTGCATTTTGATCTCTGAACACCCCTAAATGTTCCTTCTTTCTGATTAGTTTTTTTCCTTCTCCCCACTTGCCCCACTAAAAACTCAGTTCTCTATTAGTAAAATGACACATTGAAGGGCAGAAACCTGAAAACAGTTTCCCATTGTTTTAGGATATATCAGGGATTGTTTTAGGTTATATTAAGCCTCATCAGGAAACAGGGAAATGCCCCAAGCTCATATAGCAGTTAGCGCCATGGAGTAAGAAACCTTGTACTTCTTCTCATACTGCTCTATTGTTTCACGTCTTGACCAAATTTTCTCAGCATAACTGTCCTTTGCTGCATCTCAGACCCCAAGCAGCAAGAACCTTCTGCCTTCAAGGAAAGACAGGCCAAAGTTGATTCCCATTTGATTCCCATTTCTTTTTAATAAATAAATAAAATTCCATGGTTCCCTTATAATCCCTCTGGCCCCAACACACCTGAACCCCCAAGAAGTAATCTGAGCTACACACCAATGTTCAGCTCTACATCCTAACTACATCATAGAGCAGCCTGAGCTTGTCTACAACCAACCAGTATGGTGATGCCGAGCTAAAAACAACACCCAAGGAGCTATGGCAAGCAACTTAAGTCACATGTCAAGTGGACTGAACTTAAAGTTCCATAACAAAGATGGTCTTCTCTATTAGAGTCCTCAATGGTCTCTGTCCTTTTCTTAAGCTATACACTGTTGAGGCAAGCACCAACTTTTTCCTAGTTTAGCATGCTGGTCCATATCAGAGGCTTGTAATATGACTTACATGAATCTGTCAAGCTAAATGTGCAAATTATACTTTTACAGGTGAATTTCATCAGGTTATATTTAGACTGGCTAATTTTACATTACATTGATGCCTAAATTTGCTTTATTGATTGTTCTCTCTCATCTGAAGTCTCTGCTGTTCACTTTCCCCATCTCGTCACATTCAGACATAATTGATGAAAAAGCAGGGTGATGTTCAAAAGTTACATAGATAAAGAGGAGGTTGGCAAAATGAAAGAGTGAGAAACGGAACAGATAATTAATGTGAAGTCTGGTATGAATGAGAGAAGAGAGTGGGTGGAAAAAGAAATAGGCAATGTGAACAAAGTGATAACGGAGGAGACACAGAAAGCTTTAACTTAGTACTTGCTAAGGCACAGTTACTTTGACAACAGCAGGTCACAACAAACTGTTCAGCTTAACTTCATAATCCATGTGGAACAATTTGTCAGATCTGTGCTTCTGCTGCATACCATCTGTTACTGGGGTCCCCAATGTAGTGCCCATGGGCACCAATGTGTCTACAAAACCTCTCTTGGCGACCACCAGGCTCCTTGCTTCTCCTGATTTTTGTTTTATTTCTTAAGATATTTTAAATTATTATTTTTAATTAGGAGGCAGAATGCTGCAAAATGAAGGGCTGCCATCTAGCACCTTTATTTGGGTTCAAAAGGGTGGTTTTGTATTTTGGAGCTCACACCCCACCTCTGCATTATACTTAGGTTCTATCTAGGGCAAGTGGCTTTTCTTTTAGTCTCACCAATTTGTCTTCTGGGAAGTGAGTGTTTTGTGATTGGCCACATCCACCATGGCAAGCATGGCATATTCCAGATATGCCCACAAAAAAGTTTGGGGACCCCGATCTATTAAATAATAATAAAATTCCCTTCTTGATGTACACAAAGCTAAGCAATTTGAATTCAGCTTTAGTGGACATGGGGGGGGGGGGACGGACCTGAAGCCTCAGACCTTAGAATGGTCCTATTCAAACACAAAGATTTATAGCATAATCCTGAACATGTTCATACTGTGAAACAATATGAAAATGCTCCATTTATCACTCCTAATTTTCACACAGGAGATTGGACTAGTATTTAGTTCCTTATTTAAAATTTTACTATTCTTACTGTTGATTTTAATTCATTCTCACCACCATACTAAAATGCCACATTGATCTTCCCTCACAAATATGAAATATATAAACATCTTCACAATTCATGGACTAATAGATCACACCCTTACACATAAAAATGTAAGTTTTTAATTTTCTGTGATTTTTACACTAACAGCGCAATCCTATACATGTCTACTCAGAAGTAAATCCCAGCAAGTTCAACTAGTCTTATTTCAAGGTATAGGATTGCGAGCATATGGGGGGGGGGGGAGATACTGTGGTTGCAAAGAGCCAGCATGGATTTCTCAAGAACAAGTCATGCCAATTAGCCTTATCTCCTCTTTTGATGAAGTTACTAGCTTGGTAGAATCATAGAATCATAGAAAAGTAGAGTTGGAAGGGGCCTACAAGGCCATCAAGTCCAACCCCCTGCTCAGTGCAGGAATCCAGGTCAAAGCATCTCTGACAGATGATTGTCCAGTTGCACCTTGAATGCCTCCAGACTGGGAGAGCCCACTACCTCCCTAGGTAGTTGATTCCATTGTCTTATTGCTCTAACAGTCAGGAAATTTTTCCTGATGTTTAGGTGGAATCTAGGTTCCTGTAACTTGAGCCCATTATTCCGTGTCCTGCAAACTGGGATGATCGAGAAGAGATCCTGGCCCTCCTCTGTGTGACATCCCTTCATCAGGTAGATCAGGGAAATGCTGTCAACATAACGTGTCAACAAGGTCTCCCACTATATTCCTATTGACACGCTGGTAGAACATGGGCAAGGCGATTCTACTGTTATATGGATTCAGAGCTGGCTGATAGACCCTATCCCAAAAGTGTTATTGAATGGCTCATCAACCTGGAGAGAAGCGACATGTAGTGTGCCACTGAGTTCTGTCCTGGGCCCTATTCAGCATTTTTATTAAATGACTTGGATGAAGGCGCAGAGAGGATACTTGTCAAATCTGCAGATGACACCAGACCGGGAGGGGTAGGTAATACCTTAGAAGACAGAAACAGGATTCAAGATGATCTTGACAATAGCCATCTTCAAATATCTGAAGGGCTACCAAATAGGGGAAGGATCAAATTTGTTTTCTGTAGCTCCAGAGGTTATGACCCGAACAACGGGTTCAAATTACATGAAAGAGGATTTCAATTTAACATCAGGAAGAGTTTCTTGATGGTACAACAGGGGAACAGTCTGCCCTGGAAACTGGCAGGCTCCCTTTGTTAGATGTTTTTAAGCAGAAAATGGATGAGGCCACATATCAGGGATGTTGTAGCTGTGGTTTTCCTGCATCAGCAAGGGGTTGGCAACAAAGATGATAAAGGGACTGGAAACAAGGCCCTACGAGGAGAGACTGAAAGAACTGGGCATGTTTAGCCTTCAGAAGAGGAGACTGAGGGGAGATATGATTGCACTCTTCCAGTACTTGAAGGGTTGTCACACAGAGGAGGGCCAGGATCTCTTCTCGATCATCCCAGTTTGCAGGACACGGAATAATGGGCTCAAGATACAGGAACCCAGATTCTACCTAAACATCAGGAAAAAATTCCTGACTGTTAGAGCAATAAGACAATGGAACCAACTACCTAGGGAGGTGGTGGGCTCTCCCAACCTGGAGGCATTCAAGGTGCAGCTGGACATCTATCTGTCAAGGATGTTTTGACCTGGATTCCTGCATTGAGCAGGGGGTTGGACTCGATGGCCTTGTAGGCCCCTTCCAACTCTACTTTTCTATGATTCTATGATTCTAGATGACCTTTGAGGAACCTTCCAACTCTATGACAATCCTAAACCTACTTACTTTAGAGTAAGTACCTTGGAGACTTACTTCCAAGTGAATATACATATGATCAAGCTGCTCAGTAACTTATTTTCAAAACTCGGTAGACTATGAATCTTAAACTCATAAACTGACTTTTGTTGCTGAATGGTGCAGAAGAACAGCTGATGGTAGGCTGCTATTTGGAGGATGTGACGCAACAATTATTTGATCCGGATTGACTCCTGGTATGTTTCTCAGCTCAGTTCAAACTGTGGTTATCACCTGCAAAGCCTTATATGGCTTAGTGTCAAGGTATCTAAAAGAGAGCTTTCTCCCATACACTTTTGTTCATCCATTAAGATCGTCAGGCAAGGTAACTGAGAACTGGTGCCTGAGTTTTGCTTTCTTCCTCCTCCCTCCCAATCACTTTTCCTTTTGTGTCATGTCTTTTAGATTGTAAGCCTGAGGGCAGGGACTGTCTAATATTAATCTTTGTAAGTCACCCTGGGAGTCTTTTTTGGCTGAAGAGCGGGGTTAAAATGTTGTAAATAAATAAATAATATATAAATAAATAAGATGAGACTCCGCATCGTGCCACCATCTGAGATATGACTGATGACTATGGAAACAGGATCTTCTTACTAACAGGCTTTGGAATTATGGAATTCACTTCCACAAAATGCAGTGATGGACACCAATTTGGAGGGCTTTAGAAGGGAATTGGACAAATTCGTGGAGGATAAGGCTATCAATGGCTACTAGTCCTGATGCCTATATGCTACCTCCGGTATCAGAGGCAGTATGCCTATGTACACCAATTGCTGAGGAACATGGATGGGAGGGTGCTGTTGCACTCACGTCCTGCTTGTGGGTTTCCTGTAGGCAGCTGGTTTGCTCTATGTCAACAGAATGCTGGACTAGATGGACACTTGGTCTGATCCAGTATGGGTCTTCTTACATTCTTATGAATTCCCTTCTACAGGAGACCTGTATGGCTCTTTTCCCTCCTAACCTTAAAAAGGTTTTAATTTTTAAAAAAAGCTTTTAAGCTTGCTTCTAATGTCACCTGCCCAACCCCCAAGTTGATGATACTGTTTTTAGTAATTTTGGTTAATTGTTTTTAACTGTTATTGTGATTGTTATCTTTTTAATTTGCTTATGAGTTGCTTTGGGGGGTCCTTTGTTGGAGCTGAAAGAGGCATACAAATGCTTATATACTGTAAATCAAAATAATTTTTGAATACAGAGTTCCACAAATGTGGCCATCAGGTTGCCATAGGCAACTATGATTCAATACTAGGTGATTATTTTGTGAACAAACACATAGTGAGACTAGTGTCAATGACAGTGTGAATACAGCCTATAGTGGCACCTAGTAGTACAAGTGTTACACAGTGTTAAAATACCAAGAGAGATTTCCATCACTTCCAGGCACCTCCCAGCTTGGAGTGAAGTAAGAGGCTGACCCCCTCCACTTCTCTGAGTCCTTTGTCTCCAAAGACCAAAGCAGAGGATTTGGGTTAACCACAAATTTGTGGACCCATGAGGAAAGGACTGTGCTGTGATTTAGGATGTAGAGCTGGATTGACAATGAGACACACAGTATAACTAACAAAGAAACAGGACGTTACAGAAAGTGCATTTGTACATGTCCCACAGTAAGATAGTTCCTCCTGTGTTTCAAATAAGAAGTAGAGCACTTCCCCTTATAAATGGCCGCGTGAACACAGCCTACAGTGGCACCTAGTGATGCAAGACAATACAAGTATTAGAGAGTATTAAAAACAGTAACAGAAGGAGAGAGAGAAACTCCATGTGTTTCTATGCAAAGAAGGCAATATTTAAATAGTACCAGGAAATGTCACTTTCCAAACCCAGAGAGCAATCCATAAATATATCACTCTTATAGGTGGTTTATGTTGTGATATGTATCACATTACCAGCTGCAGCACATTGTTTACACATGGTAGGGACAGAATGGCGAGGTAAACAGGTTTATTATGTCTTACTAGAAACTGTGGTTTCTGGACTGTGAGAAATGTATGAGCTAGTCACATGGTTTGTATGTTCTGATGACGTGCTAACTTGTTTTCTGTCTGAAGCCATCTTAGAGAGAGCCAGGACTGCTTTTCTCTCTTCTTCTTTGTTCTTCTTGCTGGGCTTTTGTTACTGCAACAATGTAACGCCTTTGCTGAGGTAGAGTGAAGCTCAACTTACTCCACTGGATGTAATGCTTGCTATGTATTTGCACTCTGCATATGGACTGTAACTAGGAAATGTATACTCTGTAGAACTTTACTTGCTAAGTGAATAAACAGGTAGAATTAGACCTGTGGTGTTACAGAGTGTTTCCTGACTCCATGAATTAATCTGCAAACGGAGAAGCTGGAAGCAGGTCAGATTACAAAGCACGCTGCGGAAAGGGGGGACGTCTGGAAGATCTGTGTGTGGAATGTCTGAGTTCGGCTAGCACACAGAGACAGGATCTTAAATCTCCCCACGCACACGCACTCTGCTGCTTACGCTGACACGCACAAGCAACAACAGTTTACACATTGAAGATCCTGGTAAGAGTGGGGTACAGGTCCAGATCTTAAGACTGTGCATGTGCCTACCCAACACTACGCCTGGGAAGTGACATCTAACCTGGGTATGCACATGTACATCTGTACATACAATTCACTGCCTTCCATTTTCCATCCACCCTTTCCATATTTGGAAGAATCACATACATAGAACATACATGCATGCACATATGTTAATGTCACAAATTACTTTCTATGAATGGTATTGAGTGAATGGAAGAGAAACCAATAATGCTATACCTGCCTATTTTTAAGGAAATTTGCGCCAGCATTCTGAGTCTACAAGGGGAAATTCAACATAGCAGCAACCCACCCTCTCATTGGCTGCTTCTCTCAAGTTTCCCCAAAGGGAAAGCAGATTAGGCTTGTACCTCCCTACTCTGCCATTAAGGAGGGGCATGCCTAACACAGTAGGGTCTGCTAGGAGGGCAAGAGTCCCTGGCATTGCTGAAACTCCAAGCATCATAAATGAGAGAGCAGGGCTTCCGCAGCTAGCCCATCTAGTCTTTTACACTTCTTCCTTCTCCTCAGTCTTCACAGTTCAGTTCAGGCTTATGCATCCACCTTTTCATGCATACCTGATGCACCACTGCACAGATGTAATTTGGTATGCAAGTCAAGCAGATTCCAAGTGACATTTTGGTGTCAAGTACCCACTAGGATGGCTGCCCTGATATGAGGATTACCTGGAACCCCTTTATTTCCCTGCAGGGGTGGCAGTAGAATTTCCCCAATATATGTGGGAAGGGGAAGCATCCCCAATTTATTACATTGGCAACTTGCTCTTTGTTTAGGGTCCCAAACAGCATGTCTGCCTTTGCATAAAAATTGTTCCCCTGAGGAAAAACTGAGGCTCAGACATATTGGGATCTTTTCAGAACAATTTATTTACATAATTTGGGACACTTTTCTTTTTGCTGTTGTGCAGATTCTGCAGAATCTTTAGGACACCCCTTTGCCAATTGTAGAATGTCAGCTATGTACACTGCATAAGTCTCCAAGGCCCTTTTGATGTAGCCATCCATCAGGTGTACAGGTGGGAACCACAGTGGTATGAAGCTGCACTTCACAGTTGTGTTGGTTTCAGTTTTATCAAACAAGTAATGAGAGACTAAGTAAGGGAGATATAACAAATAAGGAATATAGAAAATAAATATATCCTTCAAAGACACACTTTTCTTCATAAGAAAGTAAGAAGTGCAGAAAGCAGGACCTTTGTGAAATGTGTTCTAAGAATGGTACAGCCAGAGGGAATCAATTTCAGATTTCAGTGCTAAATGATAGTAGAAGTCACTGTTTAAAACATACAAGAATTTCTGAAGGCTCTCTCGGAAAGAAGGCAGGCGGGAGAGAGAGGGGGCTGGTTTGTTTGACTGACTCATTTTCAACCTTTAGTGGGAGGTGAATCAGATGACCTTCCCTTAGCAGTGTACACTCAACACTGTAGCTCATACAAAGTGTGGTATTTCTAGAACTGCTGTAGACAATTCAGATTAGGAAATTGATACAGCTATTCTTTACTTTCAAGGTCTTGAAGGGAGGCATATATGCTTTCATTGACAAATGTAGTACCCTTCAGATGTGAAAGGCAAAACAGCTGTGTGGGAGCTGTTTTTCCATGAGGGGATCCCATGCACCTGGGGGCAGCATCTTAATGATGGAACCACATGGTTGAGGGTGATAGAGTGTCTCTTTGTTGCAGACTCAGCACCCACATGGCAGCTTCCGTGTCTGAAGGGCACCTATGTTTTTCATCTGAAAGTGTTATAATTAACTGTTAAGGTTTCCTGGAACTAAAACAGTAGGAACCAATGTAGGTGCAAGAACACCTAACCAAAGCAATTAAGAATTATTCAAAATAAAGACGTAAGTGTAGCAAATACTGTGAGTCACATAAATAGAAGTCATAAGTAATGCTATAAGCAGATACTTTATTGGTTTTACTCTGACATGCTGATAAAACTGAATTGGCAGAAAGCCGAGTACAAATGGAAGTTGACAGCTCAATCTTAACAAAAGAAGAGACATGGGCTTGAGTTTAGTAACATATTAATTCTAAGGGAAATAAGTCAGAATGACAGCCCTAAACACCACTATTCTCTAGCTCCAAAAAAGGCTACGCATCTTTCAGACCACTGAGTTGACCCTACTATTGCTAATCCTGAGTGCTTAAGATCATGAGACAGCTCTTAAATCAAACAAATTAGCTGGCATGTTTTGCCCTGTTGTGCCTTCTGATCACCTACAATGCACTCATGTAGCTATGACTAACAGAAATGTACTTCAAAATAATAAGATGATGTCCTCAGGATTCTAATAAGAACAACACTAAGATGTCAAAGGCAGAATCACATTCTTCCATTCATTCATCCCACATTACAGAGACCGGGTTCACACAATCACCGCAGCCCACCATGGCTTATTTAAGCCACCGTGGTTGCAGGCACATGCCAGTGGCCATTTTGAATATTCAACCCCTGGTGGGTGGTTGCCATGGTTTGTCGTGTCATCTGAACCTGGGCAGCAATGGTTGTTTGAGGGTCAAATAAATCATGGTCTGTTGTGCGAACCGGACAACTATGTTATAATTCCTGCTATATCTCCTTTTTTAAAAAAAATTCAAAAAATTTAAACATATTCATAGTAGACGCAAGTTTTCCATGCAGCACTAATCAATACACTGTAAGCATATATCTTGTTGTATAAGTATTGCTCATTGCAAGTTTTAAAAGTCACTTCCTAGTATTTTTACCCAACAGCTTATGTCATTTAGAGCAAGACAACCGCCTGATATATTAAAATAAAATACCGTAGTAAAGATGTACATGCTTTGAAATCACAGAACTTTAAAAGTACCAGCTTTATTTTATTTCTGTGTGCTGGGAAAAATAAATTCTGACATTTCCTGTTTTTAGCACTTCCAAATGTATTAAAAAGGGACAGCTTGTTCGATAAAGAAAAAAAAATTATGTAATGTTGGAAACTTTTAGAAAGGAAATGTTGAACAGATGGAAATCCAGCCTACATTCTTGCCAATTTCTGCATTTTTAATAAGATTTTGATATTTTGGTATATATTTAAAGGGCCCTGATTAATTTCTGAGTTATTTTTGTATAACAAAGTTTTCCTTCATCCAGCCGTGGTAATCACCTTAGCCATTTTGCTGTTCACATTTTCTGGTAACATTTTTTCATTTATTTATTGAAACTACTTATATACCACTTGATATCATAAGATCTCTAAGTGGTTAACATAAAAATACATAAAGGACAATATAAAAGCCAATATAAAAACAAGATAAGGTAATAAATAGATTAAAAACATTACAGAAACAGTAAAACAGAACAGTGCAATTATATGTCAGGGAAAGCCTGAGTAAACAGATGTGTCTTCAAGAGACATCTAAACATTGCCACAGTTTTTGCCCCTCGGACCACACATGGGAGAGTGTTCCAGAGGGCTGGTGCCACTAACGTGGCAATGACTCCCTATGATCAATCATTTTTTCTATCAGACAGAGAGTAAGTGACTGAGTGAATAAATGTTTTAGAGCAAGGGTCCCCAATGCGGCACCCACGGGTGTCATCACACCTGCGGGCACCTCCAATGGCACCCACGAAGGAGTCTCCAATATGGTGCCATGGGCACCCACAATTTCCCACCATTTTTTTAATATGCATATATAAATTTGTATGAAATGTGTACAACTTTCTAGCAATTATACATAGACTTCAACAAAAGCAAACCAAAAATATACAAATAAGTATCCATTTGAAGGTGGTCTAGATGCCACCCATTCATAAGCGTTGTAAGGTCCTCAATCCATTGCACTATAGGTAAGTGTTTATCCTTCCAATTTTGTAATATCAGTCTTTTAGCTTTCAAAAGGATGCAGAGAATTTATTCCCCTTCCATTTGTTAATTTCCATTAAGCAGGTAAATAATTTAAAAGAGCATGAACATCAGCAAATATTAAAGACTGTTCCAGTATAACATTTATCTATTAATAACCTCTTCCCAAGAAGAAGCAATTACTGGACATTGCGAAAACATGAATAAAAGAAGCATTAGCTGTATTGCACTGCCAGCAATTAGCCAAATTAGACAATCCCATATTAAAGAGACGTTGTGGTGTCTGATAGACATGAAACAAACATTTTTCCTGAATAAGACACAACCTAAGATCCATAGACATGACAGATGCCAAAGTAACGATCCAGAGATTAGGCACTTCGTGGTAGTGCCCACAGCAGTTTCTCAAATTCCCAAATGTGCCCACGAGTCCAAAAAGGTTGGGGACCCCTGTTTTAGTGTACTTCCATTTTTCCACCAGGAGGTCATATCTATTATGGCTTGTCAGGGAGCACTGATTTAATTCAAGACTATTTAAATAATTGATTTAAATCAAGTTTCCTATTTTGAAATCCATATAATCCCCACAAACATAACATGGTTGCTATAACAATTAAACCATAGTAGTTTATAACAAAATAGAGACTTTATAACATCTAGGAGAATTAATGGTGGGCGATCCCATGGCAACCCGACCTGCTGCCGGCTCGGTAGATACCACTGCTGTGTCCACCAAGCCAGCCTGAAAGCGGACATACGCCAAGCTGCTCGGCAGACTTCTGGGTTCCCAGCGGGCCACTTTTTACATAGAAAATGCCGTAAGATACGTCAAAAGCGGCCATAATTTGAGCAAGTTATACAAATTGCAGCCGCTTTGGGCATATCTTATGGCATTTTCTACATTAAAAAGCGGCCCACTGGGAACCTGAAAGTCACTTCCCCAGCTCAGCTAAAGAGAACGTGAGCTGAGCCGAGAAAGGAGGTAAGTGGGACAGAATTCAGGGGGTCGAGCCTGGCCAGTTCACCGGATTTCCACCCCCTGAACAAACTCCTCACACATCCCTAAGGAGAATAGGGCAGTATCCAACAATGTCATTACGCAAACTCAAATAGCACTAGCAGAGCTCTGAATCTTCCTGCTGCACATGTGGTTGCCCATTATGTCTGTGCAACTGGTTGTGCAAGCAGTTGCATAACCAGTTACACACCAGGTTGCATAAGCGGAATGCACAATGGGTTACACAAGTGGAATGCACATGAGTTATGCGCAACTGGTTGCATAACAGGTTGCACAACCATAATGCAGAACCACTTGCACAAGTGTAACTTTAGTTGGATTCTTCTCTTGTGCATAGTTCAGAAACTAGTTTCCACTAGTGCAACGTCATTTGCACTAATGGAATGGCACTGTTGGATACTGCCCCTAACCTAAAACTTTTGGTTATGCAGTCCAATTGCACTATAGAAGTATATCTGTCACATCCATTTCTATTTGGCTATCTATCTGTCATCTATCTACCTAACTGAATATACACAAGATCATTTATTTGAAGTCTAAGGCTGCAATCCTATGTACACTTATTTGGAAGAAGGTTCCACTAACAAAGTCAGACTTACTTCCAAATAAATTTGCACAAGTGGGACCTGCAACATAATGTTGCATTGTGCAGTGCTCCTGTTCAGGATTTCAGCCAGTCGGCTATTCCCTGCTACCCCCTCAACAGTCAGTCAGCATCCCATGTCCACTTATTGAGTCACTTTGGGGTTCTCACCCGCAGGGTTTTTCTTTTTAAAAACTTGTACTTGTGAAAAACGTGGGGTCCCCTGAGGTCTGCTGACATTGTCCTCTTGGGAACTGGTGATGCAATTTTGGTTACATAAGGACCTGCACTCATAGAATGAATTTGCTATTAGTATATTGGGTAAGACTGGGCTATAAGTATCCAGAACTGTCTGGAAACAAAGCATTTGATCCAAAGATTTCATGAGCAGAAGGCTGCTTGTACGATGAAACTTTCCCCTTGGTCCCACCCTGCAGCCCCCTGTACCACCAAAGAAGCCTAACTGGAGTGTTGGAGAACCCTCCTGAACAGCGTAGGGTGTGTTGGCATGGAGTGCAGTGAGATAACGTTTGCTACATAGATAATGTTTCCTTTACTCATTAAGAAGTAATAAAAGCCCTATACTGGGTTACGTAGTTTATAATATAGGTAGGAATCAAGCTAACAAATCTGTGAAAAAGGCCAACATTTGGATTTTTGAGTTTAAAAAAAAAAAAAGGTAATAGAGAACACTGTGTGTACCTAGCGGGAACACTGCTTAGTCAAGATGGGCAGCCACCGCACTGAACGTTTGCTCTTTCAAGCTGTGATTTTATAAAGTAGAAAGCAGCTAATTGCAGCAAATTGTGCACGGGCAGCCTAAATGTGACACCAGTTGAAGAAAACTACATTGAACCGAAATATCTGCAGCAATAAAAAGGATCTGACTGCATAATATCCCCCCTTATATTATCTGGTCTGTAGCATGTCATTAGATTGAAGCTTGAAAACAGATGCAAAAATCATCATATCTATTTTCAAGTAGGGCACCCCATGGTGGAGATAATCCTGCATGTGGAGGTGGGGCATTCACCAATACATGCCAAGGTTCAGGGCAGAGACTCTAAAGGCTTGCTAAGAGCAATCCTGTTTTGTGGGGTGGGAGGGAGAACAGTCCAGGCACAGGCGAGTTACAGAGTGGGAGCACACTCATCAACAACTACCGTGATTGTTGGAATGTTGTTGGAATGTCCCTTCACCTGAACATAGTACCTCCATTCTATCACTTACCGTATTTCCAATTTAGCCTAAAAGGGCCAAACATTTGCAAAAGACTAGATGCTTAATCTTGCTCTACATTGGTCTTCTCACTGAAATCAAGCGTGGAACTGGGTGTCCTAAAATGTCAAAGTATGTTTTTACCATGAACCCCCAAATTGAATTTAAATGTATTTCTAAATGCAACACTATTGAAGGCCAAAACAAGATTTCTGTTCTGCTAACTTTGATATTTCATTAACATTAAATTTGTCTTAAAATAGTTGGTTTTCATATATATGGGACTCAAACTCTTCAATTTAATATGGTTGTCTTTAGAATTCCTTTGCTATGCAAAACAGATTATATGAAACTCACAAAGAATGTTAAACATTTGATAGGAGATTATGATTTCCTTATGTATTTTTATGAAAAGAAATGCCATTATTGCAAATTGAGAAACATGCAACATTATATAATTAACTTGATGGAATTTGTTGCCACAAGTTGTAAGATACCATTGTCTTAATGGCCTTTTTTTTTTTTTTTTTTTTTTAAAGGAAGATTAGACAAAGCCATGGAAGACAGATCTGTTAATGCATCCTCTGGGTTCAGATTTTAGAGGCAGCATACCACCAAGTACCAATTTATCAGGCTCTATTCTTTTCCAAAGGCAGCTAGCTGACTGGCTGTCTCTCAGTGATAGTGCTGATCTACATGGATCTGTGGTCTGACCGAACAATGCAATTCTTATATTCATAATGAATGTTACTCACCCATGTGTTGAACATATTTAACAGGATCAGATGTCATTACATAGGTTCACATGCATAGTTCCCCTTCTCACATCCAGATAAAAATAATACAGCAAAAACAATGACCCAATTCACATGATCACCACTGCCCACTGTGACTTCTTTAAGCCATGGTAGGCTGTAGTACATACTGGCAGCCATTTTGAATATTCAAGCCGCAGCCTAATCCAACAACAGATCATGGGTTATGCTAAGGTTGTTTATCCTGTGCATAACCCATGGTTCCTGGATTCAGACAACACAACAAGCCATGGTTTGAACATTCAAAAACCGCCCAGCACACACCAGCACATACCAGCTCACCGGGGGGCGGGGTTAAACAAGTCACAGTGGACAGCGATGATCATGTGAACCAGGGTCGATGTTTCTCTAGCTCTGAGCGGGTCTAAGTGTAGTCACATGAAAAACTTGTATCAGCTTGATCTCTTAAAGGCCAAATTACACTACAGTAATACCTCGGATTACGAGTAACTCGGTATACGAGCTTCTTGTAAAACGAGCAAAATTTTATCATTTGTTTCGATTTGGAGGACGAGCGTGTCTCGGAACACGAGCCACACGCTGTGCCCCCAACTAGCACTTAAAGTGCCAGCTCCCCGGCTTTGCCTAGCCGGGAGGGAGCCCCATGGAGGCGAGGCGCAGCCGCTCACTCTGCGGGCGCCTCGCGCTGCTGCGCCGGCTCCCTGCCTGGGAGCCCCATGGAAGTGAGGCCGCTCGCTGTACGGGCGCCTTGCGCCCCTGCGGCGGCGCCTTGTGCCCCTGCGGCGGCGCCTTGCACCGCTGCGCTGGCTCCCTGCCCGGGAGCCAGCAAAGCACCCCATGGAGATGAGGCAAGGAAGCCGCGTTGCTCGCTCTGTGTGCGCCTCGCGCTGCTGCTTTGCCTGCTTCCTGCCTGGGAGCCGGCAAAGCGGCAGCGCGAGGCACACACAGAGCGAGAGGCCGCACCACGCCTCCATTGGGCTCCCTGTCAGGGAGCCCAATGGAGGCGAGTGAGCGGCCGCTCGCTCTGCCTGCGCCTCGCGCTGCCGCTTTACTTGCCAGGGAGCTGTGTGGAACTTTGCCAGGGAGCTGCGTGGAGGCGTTCCCGCTGCTTCCTGCCTCTTCCAGCGGGGGCTCGCCTCTCTGCGAGCCGCCCGCGCTGCTATCGCCGGTCCCGTCGCGTCCCTTGCTGCTCTGGAAGTGACGCGACGGGAACTGCAGGGTCCCGTCGCGTAACTTCCGGGGCAGCAAGGGACGCGACGGGACCGGCGATAGCAGCGTGGGCGGCTCGCCAAGGAGGCGAACCGCCCCTGGAAGAGGCAGGGAGCAGCGGGAATGCCTCCATGCAGCTCCCTGGCAGGGAGCTGGCAAAGTGCTTTGCCGGCTCCCTGGCACAGAGGCGCGGCCACTCGCGCTGCGGGCACCTTGCGCGCTGCCGTGCCGCTTCCCTGCCCGGGAGCCGGCATGGCAGTGTGCGAGGCACCTGCAGAACGAGTGGCTGCGCCGTGCCTGCCCTCCACGCACCTTTTAATCACTGCTTTGCAGGCTCCCTCCATGGGGCTCCCTGCCAGGGAACCAGCAAAGCAGTGAGTAAATGGTTGTGGAACGAATCATCTGAGTTCCCATTATTTCTAATGGGAAAACTCGCTTTGATATGCGAGTGTTTTGGATTACAAGCATGGTTCTGGAACGAATTATGTTCGTAATCCAAGGTATTACTGTAATTTGCAGGAAAAACCCAGGACAGTTGGAAGATAACTAATGAAAGAGTATGTTTGACGTATGTTTGAGAGTTACTTGAGGGCTTTTAAGAATTCAGACTACTGGAGTTAACTGAGAATATAAATGGATTCAGGTGGGACTCGAGACTCGACTTGGGACTCGAGCCCAAGGACTCCGCCACCGCCGCCCGCCACTGCCGCCGCTCACGTCACCGCCGTCGCAGTCTCCCTCGCCGCCACCTGCACGCAGCCGCCATCGCACGCAGCCGCCGCTACCATCGCACGCAGCCGCTGCCATCGCACGCAGCCGCCATCACGCCGCCGCCATCACACGCCATCGCGCGCCGCTGCCCGCGCTTGTCCCGTCATCACTTCCGGTGCGGCGGAAGTGACGCGCCGGGACCCTGCTCCGGCGTGCTTGGCCGCCGCCGCTCTGTTTAGAGCAGGGTCCTGGCGCGTCACTTCCGCCGCGTCGTAAGTGATGACGGGACCGGCGCGGGTGGCATGGCGTGCGATGGCAGCGGCGGTGGCTGCGAGCCGGTGGCGGCGAGGTGAAACGGCGATGGCGGTGATGTGAGCGGCGGCGAGGCAGCGGCGGCTCAAGCGGCGCGGAGAACGCTCTCCGCGCCGCTCAGAAGAGCGAGATCGGGCCGCGCTGCCGCGGAGAACTACGAACCCAGGGAGGGCTCGTAATGCATCCCTGGTGCGGCAGCGGTGGTGACAGGAGCAGGGACGAGGGAAGGACCCACCCATGGTAAGTGGGGGCGGTGGCGGCCCATGGAGGGAGCGGGAGGGTCTCCGCGGGAGGAAGGGCAGCTCTTCTTCCTCTCGCGGAGACCCTCCCACTCCCTCCATGGGCTGCCGCTTTGGGAGTGACTTGGGACTCGAGTCACCATTTTGGACCTTGGACTCGAGACTCGACTCGAGACTCGGGTCCAAAGACTCGTGACTCGACTCGTGACTCGAGGCCAAGGACTCTTCAACATCCCTGGTTTGTGGCTCTTTTTGGTATCGTTTAATTTAAAGTAAGCAAACTATACCACTTCAAAACTATTACCAAATTGCAATGCATAGTTCAGGAATTTTAGTTAGCATATTAACAATTTAGTTCTCCTAATTTTTCCAGAAAATACCAGGGCAAACCTGATTTTAAAAAACACTCTGTCCAAAACTAGTTCCCCCTGCCCCTAGGAAATTACCAACCTTGATGCTCCTTTTATTCCTATCCCATCCCTTCTTAATGAAAAGGAAATGGCTTCTCATTACTGATTTTCACTGTATTGTGCAGAGCCACATCACAGTCATCATTATGAACATCCACCTCAGATCCCCAATCGCCCACAAAAGAGGTGTGAAAATCCTTTTCTATTTTTCCAAAATATATTTTTTCAGTATTATGCCAGACGGCTGTCCAAAAGGAACTCAGACATAACATAAAGAATTTACGTGGTGACTAGCTGTCGATGTGAAATAAAACATTTCTATTCATAGGACACAAAACAGTACACTATTTAATATTCCATTTATCACCTATTAAAATTCAGAAAAAAGTTGTTGCCATCAAAAACACTAAGAATTTTTAAACATCAAAGTTCAGTTACAATGAAGTACCGGTACTTGCATTTAAGACAGCACTTGCCTTTGATTATAGCAAGCCAACATAAGCTTATATGAGCTGTAGACTGAAGTGAAAAATCCGTTTGTGGATACTTAAGACAGACAGATCAATAAGTGACTGGGGGCAACTTTTCAAATACAGGGGAAAGTCTTATAGTCCAGTCAAGTTATAGCATTATTTCCACTTCTTTTGTTTCTTCTGCTTGAACAGAGATTTTAGTAGTTTCAAGATTCATTCCCAAACGGCTCAACAAGAGACCTGAATTTCACCTCCACCGATCAGCACGTCATCTTTTTGTTTATTTAAAAAGGGGGGAGCTGTGAAGGGAAGAGGCTAGATTAACATTTGAAAATCCATATTTAAAATGGAAAATACAGAAATTGAAATTAAAATTATATTACAAAAGTGTTAACAATTGAAACAAATCTCTATTTCTGCTCTAATTATTGGGTCAGAAGTTAAAACTGAAAACATAATTGGTTGCTTTGCTTAATCAAGTAAGCTTATGATAAACTAGCAAAGTTAAGCCAGTATTTCTAACAGATCAATATAAGCCATTTAACTTCTATATGCTGTCCAAAAGCAAACCAACACACTGTGCACCAAGTAATAAAGTGTCTAGAGCCGTGTTCTCCAACCTTGGGTCCCCAGGTGTTTTTGGCCTACAACTACCAGCTATGCTGGCTGGGGCATGCTGGGAGTTGTAGGCCAAAAACATCTGGGGACCCAAGGTTGGAGAACACTGGTCTAGAGCAATTGCTGACACAAAGTTCATCCACTCATGAAGGCAGGCATCTTAAGTCCCATAGAATCAGCCTATCTAAATGTCATACTACCTCATAAGATAACCATCTAATTCTACAAATGGTAAAAGGAGTAGAAGTTTAGATTATTAATGGGTTCTGAGTCCAAGGATCCTAAACCACTCTAAATGCATTAAGTCTTGCCTCAGAACCCTGAAAAAATGGTCAAGTTCCTTGCTCTCAAGGAACTGGATTTTTTTTAAAAAAAACAACAACAAATGAGAGGAATACCAGCTTTCCTCACCTCTGCAGCTCCTGGAACACTCCTCTGCCCATTCTATCTTCCATTTTGTCATCCTCGCTCCAACTCCTCCCTCTGTGTTCCTGAAGTGCTCCTCTAGACATGTGTATGTTCTCAAGATATGCAGAAACCCTCAGCGAATGCAGAGAGAACCAGACTGTGGGGAAATTAGTTTAGTTCTCCTGCCAGCTGAATCTGAAGGCTCCAGAAGGCTAGGTTGCGGACATGCATGAAAAGTCCATATTGACTGGGATTGGCTTGTGAGTGTGAAGAGGTTGAGAGGCGGAGATTAAGTAAAGCAGATTCCCTAAGACTCTTGGGAACAAAAAAGAAAGGTTTGGAGTGAGCTTGTAAGAGAGGAGGAAGAAAGGAAGGGCTTGGGGGAGGTTTGACCTAAAGGGGCAGTGCACTCAAGCTAGTCCTGAGGCACGGTGACAACAACAAAAAGGGATGCAGAAGGAGGTTACCTAGAGCTCAAAAACACATTCACTCCAATTTCTAGCACTGTGTGCATTTCTTTCCTCTTTCAGGAATTTACTGTGTGGGACTCCAAAACACATTGCATGTCAAGACAACTTCTCTGGGAGCATTTGTCTTGATACCAATGAAGTGAGTGGGGTGAAAGCGTGAGCTTGCTCAAACAAAATAGAGGCGTCTTGGCCACGATTCTTCCCACTAGTTGGATCTCAAACCGAATACAGTCCAAAATTAGCCTGCTGGTCTATATGACCATAATAAACTGACTTTGACTTTGTCCAAAATTAGATCAAATTTATATGTACACTTTATAAAAAAAAAACTATACCTGGATATAGATTTGATCACAAATCAGGAAATCACTTCGGACTGGTAAATGCATACATAATTACATTAGCATTTTGCTTATCTTCCAACTATTGAATATTTATATTGGTTTGGTTAACAGATACTTTATAAAACTTAGACATCCATGTTAGGGAATTTTTAACAGTAATTTTAGTTTGTCAGCTCTGAATTATCAGCCATTTCTTTGATCTGTGTTTAACTTGTTTGTTTTAACTTCTGTAATATTCTGGATATTTTCTTTTTTATATTGTGATAACCTGGGGTCATAAACAATAAAACTGAACTGAAATTGCATATTTATAGTTCTACTAAAGTTGATATTGCCAGATTTGACATTGGGTATGTGATCGGCAGAGCCATTATGCAAGAGTATTCCGATGTCACTCTAACCGCTTTGACTTCATTAAGGATTTCTTAAAGTGGACTGTGTATTTTGATTGCCAACTGTTTCGGGAATCTACAGTGCCATGCTAACATTAGGCTACCCTTCTGGATCACATACTGTTTCAATCCTCCTTTCTTGCTTCTCAGGGTTTGCAGCTTCTGAGGACCCTCCTTGCTTAACCCTTCCTAATCCTTCTGTTCATTCCTCATTAGGGCTGCCTGTCTGTTGCTCTCTAGGAATGGCAGCTAGAGACTATGATCAGAGCAGCTCAGTGTTTCTCGATAGAGTGGAGTGGGTCAGATCCCCCCACATGGGATGTGTGCACAGACTTCCTATTCCTTCCTCCTAATGGCCTGCGTGCACACCTCCTGTGGGGGGATCCGTTATGGCTTATAAGGATTACTTCTGGGTGGGGAAGGCTAATTCCCTTAGTAGTTGTCCTAGTACAGAATACATAGAGTGCTTCCTTGAAAGACAAGCCTATTTGTAAAGGGCTTGTCTTTCAACGAAGCCTTAGTATATTAAAATGTAGACTGGAAATAATTCACAACACAACAAAAAGGATCTGATATTCAGGATGCCACAAGCACATCACTGCTAAGCATATATTTAGGACCAGAATGCCAGATGGCAAGGCAAAGATAAAGGGTCCTGATAAAGAATTGGGAAGGGCTAGGGATGGAGAAGCCATGATATCTACAAAGTTGTTGTTTTCAAGCTGCTTCTCTGATTTCAATCACCATTTTGTGGTATTGTGAACTGAGTTAATTATTATTCTGCACCGAAGGACCATAGCATTCAAATGTAACAGCATCTCATATTTGAGTCATAAGGCGTACAAAACATTGAAAGAAAATGTGATTATACAAGTAATTAAATTTCAGCGGATGGTAAATTTCATGTTTGCCATAAATGAATGATTTAATATGTTGAAATGGAACTTCACTGAATTTCAATAGTACAAACATTAGATTAGTGATAGCACAGTAACAAAATGTCAATAAATTAGAAAGTAATATATTATAAATTAAACATTGTTGCAAGGCAGACAAATGTGTGGAAAACTAAAGCAATCCCTTCAACCCTGTACTAATACACAGGTCTTGCTGAAGTGACCAGTCATGATTAAGTGCAGTGCTCAAAACCAGGTCTAATCTGTTTACAAGAACATAAGAAGAGCCATGCTGAATCAGAATGAATGCCTATGGCAAGCCCGCTAACAGGACATGTGTGAAATAGCACCCTCCCACTTGTATACCCCAGAAACTGGTATTGAGAGGAGAGAGGTATACTGCCTCTGATACTACAGATTATATATAGGTAGCCATCATAACTAGTAGCTACTGATAACTTTATCCTCCATCAGTTTGTCTGTACAACATATGACCCAGACACAATCCACTAGCCATGTATAACAACAGGCTATTGTCAACACACTTGGTTTTGTAGTCTGAACAAGCAGCAAAAGTAGGTTTATCAACCAGTGCGAGTAACCATGCTTGGCTAGAGGCTTGCATTTGGTTCTTCACAATAACAAGTCATACAGGCAAAGTGAAATGAATTCTTCTCACCCTTCTTTTCCAGAGGAATAAGCCAATAGCAGGAGGAATTTTCAGCCAGGCTGGTACTTGCCTGGCTGTAAACAGCTGAAGAATACACACATTGTTGTATATCAGAGTGGGTGGCAATTACTGCAGAAGCAGGTGTTGACATATTAAAATCCTACATGGGCAAGGCTTACTAAACCACATATAACTCTTGCCCCTTTGGAAATTAAGTTTAAAAAAGGGAGGTTCTTTCTTTAGTGCTTCTTTCTTTAGCTTCATTTACCGTATATAAAGGCAGATGTACCTTTCTTAGAACATAAAGGCTACCATCTTGAAATCATTTATTCACAAGTAACCAAAATCAAGTCATGGGGATTATAGTGAATGCTATAACACAATGTATGGCCTTACATACATGACTGAAAACAGACTGATAACACTATGCAAGAAGTCACATACTGTAAAAAAAAAATTAACTCATGACTGCTAAAAACAAACAAAGACATAGAACTTTTTCCGCTTCAATTTCCTGAATGGAAATGCTACAAGTCCTGAAAAGTAATCTCTTAAGCAGCCATTTTTAATAAACATTAACATCTCTGTAAATCTAGAGGGTATTTTATTATCAAATCCTCATTGAATTAAGTAGTAAATGTTGACATTTCATATTTTCATTAAGTTTTAATTACATCTGTAGAGCCAGTATAATCCAAGTTTAAATTCTGACATCTTTCAAAGATTTGGTAGCAGCTGCAAAATTAGATATGAAATACATCTTCGCATTACTATGTTTTATTTCAAAAATAGTAAAATAGAACAAAGTAGGTTCAGGTTTAGAACACATCTCTATCAATGATAAAATACCAGCCAGGTTGGTATGTCTACCTGACTTTGTTTTTAACTGTATCAATGCTGAGAAGTGAGAATTCCCTCTAGCAGGGGAATCCTGAAAATTATTTATAGTTGTATAAAGAATAATCATGGGATACACACACACACACTTGTTAGAAATCCTTTTTTTTTTTTTAACTTATTTTTTATTTTATTATAAAATGTGAACAAAAGAAAAGAAAAAAAAAGAAAAGGTATGGCTACATAGATTTGTATATATCAGTTTCAATGCACACATATGAAATGTGTGTGTGCAAACATATGAAGTGTGTGTGTGTGTGTGTGTGTGTGTGTGTGTGAAAATACGGGACAAAAGCAGAGCAAATACAGTAATACCTTGGATTGTAAGTAACTTGGTCTGAGAGCGTTTTGCAAGACAAGCAAAATTTTTTAATAAATTTTGACTTGATAAACAAGCAAGGTCTTGGTAGGGATGTAACCGCTCGCCTCGAGCGGGCGTAGTGGGCCGAAATCGGCCCCACTCACGCCTGTCAGAGACTCGCTTTGATATAAGAGTGTTTTGGATTACAAGCACGGTTCCGGAACGAATTATGCTTGCAATCCAAGGTATTACTGTATCCAAATAAGTATCCATTCACAGGTGGTGTTTATACACTACCCATTCAAATGCTGAAAGCATTGTAAGGTCTTCAGTCCATTGCGATCATGCGAACCCGGTCACTGTCTTTTTTGTTTGTCCAATTTTTTTATTTCTATATAAAACAAACACATAATATCAAACATATAACAATTAACAAAACAAAATAGACCTCCGATTTTTCTTCTACAGCAAATACAGGTACGGTAACAATAATTTTTCTTACTCGATAATCCAAATGAGAAATCTCTTTCTTCCCATTGTCCCAGATTCACTTATTTATTCCATAAATCCACAAACAAACAAATCATTATTTTCCAGTCTCTGCAAAAAGTCAATTAGAGGTTTCCACTCAATAATAAATGCAGATGTTGTCCTTTCTCTAATTAGTGATGTAAGTTTGGCCATCTCTGCCAGCTCCAGCATCTTGACCAACCATTCTTCTATCGTAGGCACTGCTGGACCTTTCCACTTCTGTGCATATAGTAGTCTTGCTGCCGTTGTCATGTATAAAAATAAAGTTCCATATCTTCCTTCTAGCTGACTGTCCATTATTCCCAATAGAAAAGCCTCTGGTTTCAATTGAAAAGTAATCCTTAAAATCTTTTGCATTAATAAATGAATTTCAACCCAAAAACTTTTAGCTTTCTTACATGTCCACCACATATGATAAAAGGTTCCTTCCTGTTGTTCACATTTCCAACATATATCTGATGCACCGCTATACATTCTAGCCAATTTCTCCGGCGACAAGTACCAACGATACATCATCTTATAAAAATTCTCTTTAAGACTAGAGCATAAAGTAAATTTCAAACCTTTTAACCACATATTTTCCCATTGTGTCATTAGTATATTATAACCAAAATTTTGGGCCCATTTTATCATACATTCCTTCACTTGCTCTTCCTCAGTTTCAAATTTCAACAAAAGCTTATACATTCTTGAAATAAGATGTTCATCATTTAGACATAATTCCCTTTCAAAGTCAGATACCCTCTGTTCAAAATCATACAACCTTTTATCAACTTTAAACCTTTCTACCATCTGTAAATAGGAGAACCATTGACATGTATGACCTTCTTTTATCAGTTCTTCTCTTGATTTTATTTTACATTCATCTTGTGAAAAATTCAGCAAATCACGATATGTCAACCAACTGTATTTACTTAACATTTCTCTTCTATGATGGGCTTCTTGTGCTGATAGCCACAATGGTACTCTCTGACAAAACCTAGGTTTATATTTATTCCAAATTTTCAAAATGGCACTTCTAACACAGTGATTATTAAATTCTACATTCACTTTAACTTTATCATACCACATGTACCCATGCCATCCAAATCTCAAATCATATCCCTCTAAATCTAATAATCGACTATTTTTCAACAAAACCCATTCTTTGATCCATACTAAACAACAAGCAGCAAAATATAACTTCAGGTCAGGTAGACCCAACCCCCCTCTTTCTTTTGCATCCTGTAAAATCTTAAACTTAACCCGTGGCTTTTTCCCTTGCCATACAAATCTAGATATATCCTTCTGCCATTGTTTAAATGATATTTGCGATGTCACAATAGGAATAGTCTGAAACAAAAACAACATTCTAGGTAATACATTCATCTTGATTGTGGCTATTCTCCCCAAAAGTGACAATTGAGCTTTATCCCATCTTTCTAAATCTTTTTTCATTTCATTCCAAGACTTTACATAATTATTTTGAAACAACATACAATTCTTATTTGTTAATGTGATACCTAAATACTTTACTTTCTTTTCAACCTTAAAACCTGATTTATTTGACAATTTTATTTGATCTTGAATTTTCATATTTTTTGTTAATATCTTTGTCTTTAGTTTATTAACCTTAAAACCAGCTACAGCACCAAACTCCTTCAATTTAACCATTAACGTTTCTATTCCTTTCAGAGGATCTTCCAAAGTTAACACCAAATCATCTGCGAAAGCTCTCAGCTTATAAGACTCTTTTTTAATTTTTATGCCTCCAATTCTATCATCTTGTCTTATATCTCTGTTCAATATTTCAAGCACAAGAATAAACAACAAAGGTGATAATGGGCAACCTTGTCTTGCGAACCCGGTCACTGTCTTCAACGTGTGGCTTACGCTGGCTCAGCTTGTCTGAGTGTGGAAAGCTAAGCAGGGTCAGGCCTGGTTATTACTTGGATGGGAGACCCCTCCTCTAGTTCCCTGCATTGAGCAGGGGGTTGGGCTCGATAGCCTTGTAGGCTCCTTCCAACTCTATGATCTATGAAATCTATGAAATCTTTGTTTAACATGAAATCCAAACTAGGAAGCTGTAGTTTTAAAGGCTCCCTCCAAGCCAGGATATGTTCCTTAAGTCACAAAAATACAATAGATTCCCTGAATCCTGGCACATGAGGGGAGGAATGAGGAACATGCATGCAGGAGCATGGCTTGTTCCTAGATAAACCATGGAGAGTTACATCTGGACTTGGCCCCAGTCAGCCAAGAACAGAAGAAAGAGTGGAGAAATGATTGATAGTAGGGGGCAGAAAAGAATGATGGGTAGAGTTAATGGCAGTTGGGAAAGTCAGTTAGTGAGGAAGATCAGAGAGATGGTATAGTTTAGAAGACAGGGAGAGGAGTTAATGAGAACAGCGATATTGATGTTAGGTTACTAGAACCATTATTTATAACTATTTATCAGATGACTACTTGTTGATATGTTCTATATTGCTATCTGTTCTATAACACTATCTGTGTTCTGATCTAGGTAGATTCTACATTGGCATATCTTACCCCACAGAGTGGCTTTGACGTGCACAGCTGAAGATATAAAATGCCTGTAATCAGCCTGCAATCAGTAGATTAAAGAGAAAGAGGGGAACTAGGGCACCTTGCTCCATAAACCATGATTTCAGGATCTTAGTGAAGGAACCCACAGAAGCAGAAAGTTTAAGCAAAAAAGAATACAGTGTTATAGACATTTGCTAGAGAAAGCACTGTTTAGTTATCAAGAACACAACTCACAACCTCCTCTATTGGGCTAACAAGGTGGAGTATCATCTCCATGCCTTGTTAAGGAGACCTGCCTCACATAGAACTGACAGACAGCATATATCTTCAGAATATCCACTTTGAAAAATACCTATTAGCACTATACCTCTCCTGAAATATTTCCTGAATTATAAAAATAATTAAAAGTTATGAACACAAAGAGATATCAATGTCAATGGGTTGGATCCACCAGCAAAGGGAAAGCCGCTGATGGAACTGCTTTCCCCTCCCCACTACAACCCCCCTGCATAACCCCAAATCTGCTCTGGAGGGTTGGAGAACCCTCTGAAACAGATCTGAGGAGTACGCAGCTGCAGGGGGAGGAGAGGAATGGGAAGTCCAGTTGCACAAGCAGACTTCCACTCGCATGATGTTGCATTGGATCAAACCCCAAGAATCTGCACAAATCAGTTTACAGTGCAATGAATCCTATGTTTTGTGGGTGTTCCAGGGGGCAGGAAACAGAAACCACCATGATACAAAATACATTGGCGGCGTCTCAACCTCCTTTCGTTGCACTCTGAGGCACTAAATTGGCTGTCTAATTGTTTTGCAGAGAGGGAAGAGCATGGAGGTGACCTTTGCCTCCGCACTCCTCCCACCTTGCATAGGATGCCTGTAATTCACCAAGTTCGCAGGGCTACGGGCATCTGGATTGGATTGCACCCTTAGTCAAGTATATATAAAACATAATGTAAATATATTGTGTGTATCAATCCCCACTCCCATCCACACAATACTATTTATTACATTTCTACTCCGCATTCTTTGTCCATAAAAGCTTCCAAAGCAGCAAATACTAAACACTTGTATGATTCACTGCAAATATCTTCAAGCACTCCAGTGAAGTCCAGGTAAAAATTTGAAAATGTTTCTTCTAGCTTAACAAGAGTGGATACAGATGTAAGAGGCCTTTCTTCTGTGGCTCACTCTTGATCGCTTAACCATGATTAAAAGATCAGATGCATTACATCTATACTGGTCCAATACAACAACATAAAAATTGGATAAAGGTGGTGGGAACATACTATTAACACTTGTGTTTATAGTGAGCATGAGAGTTGAAAGTGCCATTTGTAAAATGGCTACAAGGCATAAGCATGGAACAAGTTTTCCATTCCTGCAAGACTTCATATTTTGTAGCAGATATTACAATTATATTTTTTAAGGAGGGAAGTAAAGGCATAATATACTAAAATGAATTTTCCAGGTTCTTTAATAACCTGCTTCTCCAGATATGATCTGCATGCTAATATAATGATGCTAACCAAGACTGATTAGATTGTCATGCACAAGATTGCACTTGAAGTTCATGCCAAACAAAATAATTCACGTGATATAAGACATTGTTTCATTGTAACGTATCAAAGTCACTAGCCATTTTTTCCTATTATTGTTCTGGTTTCCTTTGTAAATGTTCATAAAGAACTTTTGAACACATACACCTCATTTTGACACTTTCCCCCCTTTTCATCTTCACTTACACTCTCAGTTAAACTTAAGACTGACCAACCTACAACACTGAGCCAACAAATTTAGCTCAACACCCAGGGCAACCACCCTGCTCATCCTCCTGTAAAGCCAGAACTACGGTAGATGTTCAAGCCATGCAGTCTGCATTTAGTTACAGTCTTAAGATGGAAAGTGGGAGGGGGCTGCAGACATTCAAATTAAGCAGGTTCCGAGATGATTTCAGGTTGCCCCTGGGACTATCCCAAGGGTTACTGGAAAGAACAAACAATGGTTGATCCCCCCATTTTTGAAAATGTAAAATCCAGCTGTTATTCAAAAATCATCTCTATCCTTACGCAATACACAGGTTCCTTGGTAGGAGGAAAACAGAAAGAGAGAGAACTAGACAATTTTTATATTAACAAAGCTGGAGATAATTTCACAGGGTGTATCATTGGAGAGGTGCTGTAGCTCAGTGGTACAGCACATGTTTGAAAACAAAAGGTCCCAGGTTCAACCCCCAGCCTCTCCAGATAGGGCTGGGAATTACTCCTCTCTGAAATACTCAGAAGCTGTTGACAGTCATAATACTCAGCTCATGCACCAATGACAAGTATAAGGCTGTTTCCTATGTGCCTATCTTTCTTCCTAAAAACACCACCTCATCCCTATGAAATTTCATGAGCTTTTAATTAGTAAGATATAAACGTAACCTTCCAAGGAGTATCAGCTGCAAGTGAGATGTTCCAAATGCCATTATGAGACAAATAAGCAACATATAAATTTGTTTGTGATTTCTCTTTCTTACCCGCTGAGCTAAGCAGAACACTGAAGTCTGTCCCACGCTGAGATTCACCACTGTCATTTTGTGTTTCTTTCTCAGTGTCTTCATAACGATACCAATTGGAAACTACCTTTCTTCTTGAATAACTTCCCTGTTC
Source organism: Shinisaurus crocodilurus (assembly GCA_021292165.1). Classification (NCBI taxonomy): domain Eukaryota; kingdom Metazoa; phylum Chordata; class Lepidosauria; order Squamata; family Shinisauridae; genus Shinisaurus; species Shinisaurus crocodilurus. The sequence continues at coordinate 256,691,205 of CM037876.1, read as the reverse complement.
TTCTTTTTCCTCTTCTCGTAATTCAAGATCAGCAGCAGCCTATAGCATGTACCAGCAAGATGATAGAATAAGAACGTTAAATTAGTTTCTCTTCTTTTAATTTGGGTTTACTGAAAAATTAAACAGCTGCTTTGAATCAATGTCCTAATGTAACATTTTATTTAGTAAGTATGCCTAGATTACTAGCCCTGACACTCCAATACATCACTTGCGTTACTTTGTCTGTCTGTGACACAAAATATCATGCCAACATTGGCCTAGTATCATAATAACCTGCTGGTCCTGGTAATTCATATTTCTCCTCTCTTCAGACTTGGACCTGGCTGTGATGGGTTTAAAAAATGGGGAACATTAAATAGAGTTTATTTAATCCCCTTAGACTTCAGGTTTCTATTCTCTTTCAGATGTAAGGAAACTACAATCAGGAGTTAAAGCAAGGTACTAGTTACCCTAAGTTGAAGGGCTTAGAACTATTCTTTGGCACTGAAAGTCCTAAAACCATCCCACCTCCTCAAAGTACCCTTAAAACACGTTATTTAAATTTCCAGGTGGTTGTAATACACACATTAATTATCTACAAAAATCACATATACAGTACAAGAAGAATTCTAACTGAAACCTCTTACAGGCGGTGGCAGTAAGGGGATAGGGGATGTGATGAGGTGGCAAGTACAGATAGTGCATGTGCCCTCTCCTACTCAGGCAGCAGGAGAGCTTGTACCAGGGCTGGGCTGTAGAGTGTGTACCAGCCATCGGAGCATGCTGTAAATCAACTACAAATATTTATTAAGCCATACTTTACCGAGGACAATATTTATTGGCTATATGGTGAGGGTTTTTTTTATTTTTCTTTTAAGCCTGTACTAGGGGAAAAATAGGAAGGAAAGCGGAGCTAATCACTGGCAGCACTAAGCTACGGTAAATAAGCTAGCAGCACTTTCAGGCTAGAAGGGAAAAAAAGGAAATGTGCCGCATACATAGCTGCCATAGACCTGTGAAGTTTGCCACTTAGGTGATTTTGCATGGAACAATAGCTATTTGCTCCAGCCAAGCAGGGGAGAAGCAAATTACAAAGCTAGTCTACTGAAGAGAGACAAGTTATATATAATGATGTCTGGGAAAAGCCACCTATTTACAAATACAGTAGGAGAATAAGCTTGTAAAAGTGGTTGGTAATTAGCTGGGTGAGAACAGGCAAGTCTTGTGCTAAAATTGGTACTATGAGTCAGATTATCCTGCTTCATGCCTCTATATGCCCCATACCCTAACAGCACAATGCTCTACATGTCTACTCAGAAGTAAGTCCCACTGAATTCAGTGGGGCTTACTTCCAGGTCAGTGAGTATAGATTTGCAGCTAAAATGTCTTTATTCACCTTAATTTGGGAATGAGTTTCTTTCTCCCTTTCCCCAGAATAAACAGGGAAACGATTGCAAATGTTTGAGACAGCTACCTATAAACATAGCCTGGAAGCAGATGGGGACTTAATTTCCTTCTGCTCTTAATTTTCTGTAGGAACAAGCCATAGGTGAGGGAAAGAAGGAAATTTGTTGAGTCTGGCCCATCATGATATTTCCTATCCAATCACCACTGCAGTGATATCTGTATTATCACCCAGCAACATTTGGTGAATGGCAACAGTTAATGTAATTATCACTGTCTGTACTTTTTGCATTTCAATTCCCTCTGAGCACATGGTTCACATTTCCGGCTCCCAACTCCAATAGCATGTCTATATAAATCTGCATATTTGAGGTTATCACTCCATGCATCTGATAAAGTAGACAGTGTCCATAAAAGCTTATGCAAGAATAAATTTGTTAGTCTTTAAGGTGCCTCAAGACTTTTGCTTGTTTTTGCTGTAACAGACTAAACACAGCTACCCCTCTGGAAATTGTTATTTTGTAAGAGATGTCTGTGCAGGCAAGTACTAGATGCCATACAAATATCGTTCTTTCCTCTCCAACACTTTAGCATTCCAATAACCAAGCCAGTGTGGCGTAGTGGTGAGAGTGTTTGACTGGGACTCAGGAGATCCGGGTTCTAGTGCCCGCTCGGCCATGAAACTCGCTGGGTGACTTTGGGCCAGTCACTGACTCTCAGCTTAACCTACCTCACAGGGTTGTTGTAAGTATACAGTGGAGGAGGATGATTATGTAAGCCGCCTTGGGTTCCTTGCAGGAAAAAAGGTGGGGTATAAATATAATAAATAAATAAATAAATAAGCCTTATCTATCCACCCACTGCAGCACTGATCACTGTCACAGTGGAACACTCTCAGTGATGTAGAGGAGCCAAGGCTCACAAGGACAAAGCACTGGCACTTTTTTATTAGCAGGGATGCTGATGTTATCAGTCACCTGCCTCAGAATTCCCTGTTGCCTCTGAGCTTAGCTGCAATCCTCACAGTAGCTGGGGGTGGGGGATGAATTTCCCTAAAGACAATATATTGCTCCCTATTGTAATGCAAAGTATTTTGGGGTGGCTTGGTCTTGAATTCAGCAATTAAGACTCATTAGCTTTTCAAAAGACCTGCTCCTGGTGGAGATGAAAACTGCTAGAACTGGTTTGTTGATCTGGATCAACACAGCTGCCTGAATTTTTGGACTCTCTTTGGGGCTGTGGCTATGGAGACCTCATGATGAGTGCCTGCACTTCAAAATTTACCACTACACCACTGTACACTCTCAGTTATCCTACTCTTTAATTCCAGCATTCTAAATTTGAAGCAAATTGAACAGCATGTTTGGTGTTACCAAATATCAGAAAACAGAAGCCCAGAAATATTATGAAGCTACTCATACATAAAAATAAGGTTATGCCACTACTGGATACATACCTCTTTCTCTTTAAGTTCACCACAGTAGCAATCACAATCTTTAACACACCACTCAGCATTTATATAGCACTTTTGGAGAGTTCAGTAATTCTCTCTGTAATGCTTATACCACCATTGCCAATAGCATCTTCGTATTGTAGCAGTCTAAGGCTGAAACTAAGAAATAGTGGCTTGCCTAAAGCCCCCTAATGAGTTTATAGATGACTAGAACCAGAGACTTCTTGTTCAGTTCACGTTCTTGACCACTAAATAAGATTGAACGGCTATAAAGTTTAACCCAATTGTACAAAAGCTAATTCAAAGCAATTTATTTATTTTCTTCAGCGAAAGAAATTCGATAGTTCCATATTTTCACCACTAAAGTTGAACTCCAGGACATGGTCCACCAGGATCGAAGGGTGCAGAGCAGACCTTATATTTGAACATTTCCCCTCTAGAGCACTTCCAGAATTTGCTCTCACAAAATCACAGAAAAAAGGGGTTCACTCAATTGGTAAAGTGTTTTTCCACTTCTGTACTGCTTATACTACCAACTCAGGCACGGGTCTGGAAGAGCAAACCAAGTAAGGAATGTGGCCAGTATAGAAGTTAGGCACTTGAAGACTGAAGTAAACAACTGCTGTTTGAGACAAACTGAGATACAAGTTGAGATACAAACAGACCAACTGGTATGTACACAGTCCTGTAATGTTTTACTAAAATTCAAAGCAAAAGAAACTTGACTTGGGAACAAATGCACTCAGATTTCAATGCAACCTTCATCACAATACTTATAAGCTTCCCACTGGTAAATTCCACCCCCTTTGTTGAATTTCCTCCTATTCCGTGGATGATCTTGCAAAACCAGCTTGGCCACTATGTTTAGGTACAGCAATCAACATCAGTTATTTATTTTACCTGGGAGTCACTCCTACTGAACTGAATGAGACTTACTTCTGAGTAGACATGCATAGGATTGCAGTTAGCAACACTAACTGTGAAAAATCAAAGGACTAAATTGGATTACCACAGACCTCATTTCAAGTTATGGTTTAAACTAATTACTAGAAACTCAAAATCCACTGTAAAAAAAACCCATTTACCATTTTAATGGTGACCTATCCTTAAAATCACATCAGAGTAGATCTCCGCACCATGGCCAAGATCCTTGCGTTTTGTCCCCAATGAGCCAATTGCAACTGACAAGTTCTACTGGTTTTCCGCCCACTCCAAGCTGCTTGCTTCTGAATGAACATTCCAGGGTTGTCCTAGCAACCAGATGGTTCTACCCACAACCCCATACTTACAAAAGGATTAAAATCCAAATGGTTTTCTGCATATGGAAATGATAGTGGCAAATCTAGTGATGGCAAATAAGCAATGTACTGGTCCATTTTTCTCCATTTCAACATGAAATAAACCATGACATTCTCGTAATTATTAATGTAAATGGTGTAGACTAATTCCACAGATTCAGTGTTATCTACATTTGAGTGGACATACTTAAATTGCAAGTGCTTACAATTTGTAATTCCATTACATACTTCAGAGACAGACCAGAAACTAGAGTATTCATGCAGTAGTATTCATATTATTGCAAATACTTCCATAAATTGAGAGTTCAGTTTTATTTTAAATGTACTTATGCTTTAGAATATAGTTTGCCTTCATTAGTGCAGCAGGTATCAAAGAAACAAAACAAAATAAAATAAAATAACCTTTTTGTTCCAAGTGTCCTTGTTTGCCTGCTGCTGTCATTGTTGCTGCTGCTTTCCACTTTCAGTAAAGTTTTTTTAAAAACAAAAACAAATAAAAGCTGGGTTTTTATAAGTCTAGATGACAACAGTTCAAATCACTTACTAGTTAGAGATTGGTAACTTTCCAATTTTCACAAAATATTTATAAAAGATCAACCATAATTATTTAACAAATTACTTTTTACTACAAGTGCTAGAGCAAAAGCAAAATGAAAATCTAGATGTAACATTGCATAAACTTCTTGAATGGGAAATTTATTCCACTAATGTGGATATGCTGGGGGGTTGCGAGACGGGGTCAGGGAACACATAATACTACATTGTGAAATAACAGAAAGAGGTTATCCTGTTCATGCATTTGGCTGAACACATGAGGACTTAAATTGGGTAGGGAATGGAACCACACATGCCACCCCACCCCCTACATTCCCATGCTTGCTAGCCCCACCCCCTCAGCCTCCAACTTCCCCCAACATTCATTCTGAATGGGTGTTCTATTTGCATTTAAGTAAACATGAGTGGAACGTCCGCCCCTTCAGACCTTGCAGCTCAACATGACAAGATTGGGGACAGGAGGGGCGGAGCCATCAGGCCATGAGAACCAAATGGTAATGTAGGGTAATGGACAAAGCATTAGACTTACATCAGGGAGACCTGTGTTCAAATCCACTCTTGAGTCATAAAGATGACTGGGTGACTTTGGGCCAGTCACTATTTCTCAGTCTAACAAACCTCACATATTATGTGGATAAAATGTTCAAACGTCTGTGTACACTGCTCTGCATTCCTTGGAAGAACAGTGGGATACTAATGTTACCCACTTCCCAGTCAAGAGCAGCAACTCGTTCCAGGGGCAAAGCTGCTGGGTTTAGTTTCTTTTGCATGAGAGAACACTGGAGATATATGGTTGTGGAGAAAAAGAGCCTGACGGTTCCTACACACACTCACACGCCTGCACACACACACACACACACACACACACACACACGCCTCCTCATGTGTAAACCAAGAAAAACCGGGTTGGGGGCTGGGAGGAGGCAAAGTGTGCATAGTTCCTCTGGGTGGCGCCTGGAAGTCCTGAAAAGCCAGTGACCCAGCTTTCAAATGCAAATGTAGTTCAGGCCCAGTAAGTCATGAGTCATGAGTCCCCCTCCCCCTGTCTGGCCAGGTGAAGTGCATCCTGATTGGCTAAGAGGCAGCAGAGCTACAGGAAGGAGGAGGGGAGGGGGAAAGAGCTATATTCCAAAGTGTGAGTTTTGTTTCTTTGTCTTTGTCATCGCATGGTTGCTGGCTGTTGGAGCAATGGCGGCAAGCCAAGCAGAGGCTCAAGCCTTCGGGTGGCCTCAGGATCCGACCCCAGGTAGCTCCTGGTGAAATTAGCTGAATGAGGGCTTTGGCAAGGCAAGCCTTGTGGAGGGCTACCCATCTCGGACCTTCGGGTAGGTGTGTAGTCTTCCCGGGCAGCAAGGCTGTGCTGGATCCAACTGGAGGAGAACTGACCCCCAGGTAACAGAGTGTGCCTGGGAGATATAAGGAATCAGGTTTTGTTATTTTTGTAGCTCTATTACTTTGTACCAAAGTGTCTCTCTATTTTGTGCTTCTCTCATTTCCCTATTCTTGTTGTAAAAGCTATCTGAATAAACCTTCTTTTGGTTTTTTACCCCACATGGGTTTTGTAGTTGCTCTGCTTGGTTCAGCATCTAAATCCAGGTTACAGACAAAGGGCAAGTCCCTGAACAGAGATTCAAGTAGGATTGCAGACAGCTGAGGCTGGCAATCTGGTACCTTGAGATCTCTGGGGGTCTTGGGTCCTTTGGGGTAGGAAAGGGTGGGGGTGTGGCGGGTCAGCCAGCCCCCCCTTCCTCCACAATGGTATCTTTGTATTTTTTTTAATTTATTTGCAAATAAATATACAAGCACAGCATTATGGAAAAAATAGACATTCCTATAGCAGGCAGCAAACCTGCTGAACCTTGTGTCGTAAATCCGCCCAGTGTCAAGATAAGCTGTCCTCGTTATAACAGTCCGAGTGTCCAAGCCAAGATATATTAGTCCAAAAACCGAGCAAATGTAAACCAGTTAGCGGTCAGGCACAAGCGTAGTCAGGGTCGTTCCGAAGATCAAAGGTACAGGGGTCCGAGGTCAGGAATATCAAGAGCGTCTGGTGGTAGCTGTAACAAACAATTGCTTCCAGCATCTGAGTGTGTTTGGGACCTGCCTTTTGAGCAGGTGCTGATTGGTAAGGCTGCCCAGCTGGGTCAGGCTGCAGTTAGCCTGACCCCACCCCAAACACACTCCGGCACGGCTGGTCTCTGTCTGACCTACTGGAGGCACAACACCTTGCATCAGATTCTCAAAATGTATTTTGTGCAGCCCCACCAAGGCTGCGCCCCAGTTTAGCTAACTCCAGCTAAACTCACAGCATTCTCTCTGTCAGTATTCAAACCGCAAACTGCCTTCTTTTCTCATGCACCTCTCTTGCAAGACACTGGTCTGAAACCATCACTATTACAGAAAATAACAGCCATGCTGCTTTACAAATACCATCTATAAGAACATAACTAGAGCTGTGCTGGATCAGACCAGAGGTTTATCTAGATCACACCATTCCAGTCAGACAGTAGCCAACCAGATGGGTATGGGTACCTCACAACAGGAGATGAATGCAATAGCACCCTTCTGCTTGTGCGCCCCAGCAGCTGGCATACAGAGGCATACTGCCTCTGATACTGGAGGTAATAAAGAGCCATCATAACTAGTAGCTACTGATTGCCAATGTGCAAACAGAATGCTGGACTAGGTAGACCTTTGGTTTGATCCAGCTCTAATCCACCCCTGTGTAGATGAATTGCCTATTCAGGAAACCATGAATAAGCACTGAGAACAATAAACATTGTTTTCTCAAGTCCTCAACTATCCACTAGGTGACACTTTTGGAAGCACACAGTGACAGACCCATTCACAGATAACAAGATAACCAAAACCACAACACCATCCCTCTTTTCAAAAGCACCTTGGCTACCATACTGAGAGAGCTTAAATGGCTAAAAAAAATAGCCATTTGTTAGCCTGTCTATTCCTGAAGAAAAGACAGGCTAACAAAAATATCAGAGTATAGGGGATGATACATAGTTAACTATTTACAAAATAATTATTTCCCACCACCAATAAATATCTTCCTCTCTAAACACAACTATTCCCCCTTTACAAGTTTCTGCTCAATTGCAGAGTACTCTAATAACAAAACAAAAAGGCAACATTGGCCCCTTTACACAAAGCCATTGTTCCAGTCTCTGATATTTGTTTACAAGATGACAGCCTTTTTTCTTTCTTTTTTTTTTTTTGACATCCCAGTGTTTTCTCTTACCTGGAGCCAATTTCTAAGACTGCTTCCCCACAGAGACCTCCTGCAACTCCCATCAGCCCTAGCCAGCATAGGCAATGCTCAGGGATCATGGGAGTTATAAACCCGGTTCACACAATCAGATTGACCATAGTGGCTTAAATAAGTCACTGTAGTTTGCAGGCACCAGTTCCATAACCCAACCCCTGCTCATAGGTTCTCGTGTCATCCGAACCCGGTGAGGGTGGGTTGATAGTGAGGTTAACAAAACATCCACAACCCATGGGCTTTTTTAGGCTAGTGGGTGGTTTGTTAACCATGCCAACAACCCACCCTCACCAGGTTCAGACAACACGAGAACCTACGAGCGGGGTTGGGTTACGGAATGGGCCCCCACAGGTGCCCTGCAAACCATGGTGGCTTATTTAAGCCACTGTGGGTCAATCTGATCATGCGAACCGGGCCATAGGTTAAAACATCTGGAGGGCCAGAATTTGCCAACTCCTGTCCTATAGGAAGGGAGTATGCACAAGTTCCCTGCCTAAAACTTTAGAATTTTGGGTTTGCAAAGGCCCATAATTCCATTAGTGTTCCTATAAAAGACTATGAATAAGAATTCCTCTTTCCCACTGTTGCTTATACTGGGCAGGATCTCAAATGGAGGCAGATTAGCTCCACTCTCTGTTTTGCTTCCATAACTCATAGGCTTTCGACTACTGCCACTGTGGAACTTCACCCCCAACTACTGTGACTAATGTCTACATCGGATACATGTGGAGTAACAGACTATGGGACTGTTTCTCACCCATGCCTGCTGGCTTCAGCTGTTTTTCTTTTGGGCCACTCATTTCCAACTCAGGCTACATTTTCTCTTGTTTCTGCTCCTGCACTGAAAACCATTAAAACAGTTTTGGTCACATCCTTGATAATGGTGTGTGCAAGGCACAATTTCCATAATCACCACCCAGGCACGGCTTGTCATGTTACTGGAACCCAGGTAGCATGGTTTGTTGGAGGGGAAAATAACCCTCCAATAACCCAAGGGCTGTTGTTGGGTTATTGGGTTGTTTTCCCCTCCAACAAGCCATGCTACCCTGGTTCAGACAACATGACAAGCCACGCCCAGGCGGTGATTATGGAAATTGTGTACCGTGATTTAAATAAGGCACAGTGGCTTACTTTTGATTGTGCACACCAGGTCAGTGTGATGAGAAATCAAACAACATAGTTTGTTCTCTCAATGAAATTAATTTAATCATTCTCCATTATGCTTCCTGCTTTCCCTGTTTCACATCGTGGAGATAAGCTCATTCTCCTTCCAATTAATCATTAACTATTCATTAGAAAGTAACCATTTTCAAAAATAATTCCATCGCAATTTTATTAGGTATCACAGACAAGTTAAAGTAGGTGTTAGCACTCTTCATGCATTTGTACTTTGTTCTCTTTAGAATTTGCCTCAAGATGACTGTTACAGTCTGAAAGAAAAACAGCATGACTTTTCTCTAGCTGAAAAATATTCATTTCTGTCTTTCTGTTGCTAACACACAGCCGTTTTAAGCAACAATACTCCTAAAACTAAGTCCACAGGGATTGTCAAAACTATAAAATTGGACAGTGGAGAAGAAAACAAAGCTGAGGAAGGTATAATATTACTTAGCTTCTTTACATGCATTGCTTTCATACTGACATTTCAGATATCTATTAATATAGCTTGCCATAATGCCCTCTAAATTCTGCTTTTCAGTAACTGCAATAATTCATTATTTCCTCTCAATTGTCCTACTGCCATTAATAATATCACACTTCTCATCTAGCACAAACATCTTGGAGAAAAAATAGTAATGTGTTGAGGAATAATACTCTTCACTTGCTTCTCCATTTGTGACCTTTAAAGAGATCTACCGAAGGAAAAAATAAGTTTAATTAGAAAAAAAAGGTCAGCTAAAAAGCTAGGAACTGGGCATACAGCTTTTTAATCTATGTCATATACATTTATGGAAGACCATAAAACTACAAAAAAAACCACTTCAATGCTGGACATAAGGCCATTAAGCTTTCAACTTATACGGGACAACAAATTGAAAAAGATGGCCTCTTTTGCTCTAGTTATCTCACAGAGCTAACAGAAAGACTACATACAAACATCTGTTGCAGAATGAACGCCACCATTGACAACAACGCTGTGGAATCAGATGGGGAAGTTCTACATTCACATGTTACAATTAAATTATGCAAACTGTGGGTGGGGGGAGTTGTTTGCTTTTTGGCAGACACAGGCAGATTTGCACGACACATTAAGCCCCCATGCAGCTATTTAGCCTGCTGCCCCTGATGTGCCCAACAGACGATTGGGCACAGTGGGGGTCCTAAGTCACCTCCTCCTTCCCCTCTTGGTCCTCCTGCAGGTATCCCATGGGACACCGCAGGAGCACTCCCCACCACGATTGTGAGCCATTTTTGGCTCACCACAGCTTTTTTTTAAAAAGTGTTTTTTTTAGATTGTGAAAGGCATCTGTCAAGCCACCTTTCCCGATCCCCATTTTTGCCAGCCACGAGCTACTCCCCGAAGGAGCCCCAGCGGTACCTTGGAGGGGCTGCCCATGATCACCCCCTTTAAATAAAATTTGTTTTAGGGCCAGTATTGAGTGCAAAAAGGTGCTCGCTCTCCCTCCCTCCCTCTTTATTAACCCGAACTGCCCTATTTGTGCAAATGGGGCAGGTCAGGTTAGCACAAGGGTGTCCCTGGGCTATGTACTGCCAGGGTGGGTGCCTGCTGTCACAAATCCAGCAGGCACCCACCCTGTACAGTGCCTAGCCCAGGCTGCAGGTGAGTATTTCCCCCCCTTGCACGGAACTGTCAGATTTGACAGGTCAGCTGCTTCCAAAGCCCCGGCGGGAGATCGCAATTTGAAGAAAGGGGCTCCTTCTACCCTTTTCACAGTGTGATCTCCTTTGTGTGGAGATGAGGTGTCCGTAGTGGCCCTCCAGTTTTGCAAGTGTCCCCCTGCTGTTAGCATGGGGGGGGGGGACCTGCAAAACTAGAGGGGATTCCCAGTGACAGGAGGGAGTTCCCAGTGACAGGACAGTGGGCTCCATTTGACAGGTGCCAAAAATACAGGTCTGTGGCTTACACTGGCTCAGCTTGTCTGAGTGTGGAAAGCTAAGCAGGGTCAAGCCTGGTTATTACTTGGATGGGAGACCCCTCCTCTAGTTTCCTGCATTGAGCAGGGGGTTGGACTCGATAGCCTTGTGGGCTCCTTCCAACTCTATGATCTATGAAATCTATGAAATTTATGAAAAGGCACTTCAAACGTGCCTCCCCCCCCCCAGAATTCCCCCCACACACACATTTTGCCACTCCCCAAGGTGCCATGAACTCAGGGTCAATGGGAAAACTGAGGGGACACTTTGGATTTGTGATCACCCCCGAAAAACCCTGGGGATCCTGCTTGGAAGGGTGGAAATTGAGGGGGTGGCCCACAAAACACCCCTTTTCACCTGATCTTTGGGTTTGCGGGGGGGGGGGCTCTTGTGCCCCTGGGTTATCCACACTTGGAAAAATGAGGGCAGCCCAGGGCAACATGAGCACTCACCAAAAAGCCCAAGGATTCTGCTGCTAAGGGTGCTTTGAACACCCCCACTCCCTTTTTTCCCCAGCGCTTGCAAAGTGGGTTTTGCAAAGTGCTACAATGTTCATTTTTGGTATGTACACTTGATGGGAGACACCAAGCATCTCTCCAGCATTTTGGGCTACCGCTGGGCTTGTTGTGTCATCCGGGTTTGGATGACACATCAAGCCCAGGGGTGGCTATGAAACCCTAGAACAAGCCATGGCTTGTTGGGGTGGCTTATAAGCCCAGCCAGAAGGGCTTATAAGCCACCTCGCAGGAAGAGTGCCAGGTTCGGACAATACACTAAGCCACCTGGGCTTATAAACCTAGCTGGTTTACCATGTCGTGTGAACCCAGTCACACAGTAACAGGGCATTATTTATTTATCTATTTAAATGCTGCTACAATGCTTAATATATTAAAATTCCCAAGCATTAAAATACAACATAACATTAAAATACAACATAACAATGTAACAGCCCAGATAAAACAATAATTAAAACATTCAAAACATTACAATACTATAGCAGTAGCAAAAGAGTTGTAACAGAGTCCCTTACAGGACAGGGAAAGCCTATGTGAATAGGTGTGTTTTCATAGATTTCATAGATCATAGAGTTGGAAAGAGCCTACAAGGCTATCGAGTCCAACCCCCTGCTCATTTCAAGAGGCATTTAAAACTTGCCACCATTTCTGCCTATGAATAACTGGCATTAGTGACAGGAGTTGAGGGGCAGAAATTGACCTGAGCTGTAACAGAAACACCAGCCCTGTACAATTGTTCCTCTACATATACATGAAACAAGTCTGGAAGAGGGTAGAACTGTGCCTCACTTGCCCCACCCTGATGTTAGAGTCCACCACTGGCCCCACCCCAGCATCCATGTGCCAAGTGAGACATTTAAAAAGGGGCACCAACATATGTACAACTGTATTTGGGAGTCCTGATTGCATGGTCTTGATCGTGTAGAGGGCGTACAGTTGAACATGCATTGGTACCACTTTTCATTATTATTATTTTTGTATTTTCAAAAGAAAAATAAAAAACATAAAAAACAGACAAGCATCACAAAAACAAAATACAAAACTAAAATGTACTTCCAATTTTTCCCACAACCAAGTAAAAGTAACATGATATACGCTACTCTATAGTTTACAAATACATTTCTTTTTTCTATTGTCAAACACTTTTCTTCTTCTTCACCCACCTCACAAGTTCACAAAACTCATCATTAACAATAAACATATATGTTAATTCTTCTAACAATCCATAACATTTCTACTTCTATTTAATACAATTCCCTAGTTCTTTCCCTCTACTGCATTTATCAAAGAACAAGCCACCACTTATTTTCCCCTTACATCAATACCTCACTTCCCAAGTTTTTGACCTCTTTTATTACATCCCTTCCATTACTCATTCTCAATCACTAATCTCCACAGAGATCAATACATTTTACCAATAAGACTTTATCTTTCAAAGACTAAGTTATTACTAAAACTACTACTAAAACAAATCCATATTTTGTTATAGCAGTTCCAGGTTCTACAGAAATCATCTTCCTATTAAAATCCTTCCCAAAGATCCCAATCAAATTCATTTAACAAAAAAACAAGCCATCACAGAATTTCCCCGTACATCAATACCTCACACCCCAAATTCTTAACCCATTTTTTTCATCCATTCCATTAGTCATTAAACACTAATTTCAACAGAGATCAGTATATTTTACCATTTTACCAATAACACTTAAGCTTGCATGTTCTAAATAACTACTAAAACAAATCATTATTTTATTCTAACAATTCCAACTTCTTCCAAAATTATCTTTCTGTTAAAATCCTTCCCACTAACATTTGTATATGAGTATACCCTTATACGCATTGGCACCACTTTTCAGATGTCCTGTTTAACGTGCAGACATGAGGGTGTGGCATGGTCTCACCCCCCTCCCAGTATTTAGTTAACTCCTGGAGAAATGACTGAACAATTCTATTATTTAGCCTCTGAGACTGAAAAACCTTCACTTTGTGATCTTGCTCTCATTTTCACATGGGAAATCTAGGAAGCCAGATTCTGGGGCGGCTCACCCAATTGCTGCTATATCCTAGGCCAATGTTCTCGAGTAATAAAGGAACTGGCAGAAGAACTCTCAGAACCACTGTCTATTACCTTTGAGAAATCATGGAGGACAGGTGAAGTGCCAGATGACTGGAGGAGGGCAAATGTTGTTCCCATCTTCAAAAAGGGCAAGAAGGAGGAACCTGGGAACTATAAGCCAGTCAGTCTGACATCAATCCCTGGGAAAATTTTGGAGCAGATTATAAAAAAGTCAGTTTGCAAGCACCTTGAGAACAATGCACTGACTACTAGAAGCCAGCATGGATTTGTCAAGAACAAATCCTGCCAGACTAATCTGATCTCATTTTTTGATCAGGTAACCTCCCTTGTGGACTATGGGAATGCTGTGGACATAATATATCTGGACTTCAGCAAAGCTTTCGACAAAGTGCCTCATGATATCCTGATTAGCAAGCTACGTAAAGGTGGGCTAGATGGAACAACTATCAGGTGGATCCACAATTGGCTACAGAATCGGACTCAAAGAGTGCTTATCAATGGTTCCTTCTCAAACTGGGGAGAGGTAATGAGTGGGGTACCACTGGGCTCGGTCCTTGGTCCAGTGTTCTTCAACATTTTTATTAATGACTTGGATGAGGAGGTGCAGGGAATGCTTATCAAATTTTCAGATGACACAAAGTTGGGTGGAACAGCTAATACTCTGGAAGACAGGAACAAAATTCAAAGTGATCTCGATGGGCTGGAGCGCTGGGCTGAAACCAACAGAATGAAATTTAACAGGGATAAATGCCAAGTGTTGCACCTAGGGAAAGGAAACCAAATGCACAGTTACAGAATGGGGGACACTTTGCTCAACAATAACACAAGTGAGAAGGATCTTGGAATTGTGGTAGATCACAAACTGAATATGAGCCAGCAATGCGATGTGGCTGCAAAGAAGGCAAATGCTATTTTGGGCTACATTAATAGAAGTATAGCTTCCAAATCACGTGAAGTGATAATTCCCCTTTACTCGGCACTGGTTAGGCCTCATCTTGAGTACTGCGTCCAGTTCTGGGCACCACACTTTAAGAAGGAAGTAGACAAACTGGAGAGGGTTCAGAGGAGGGCAACAAGGATGATAAAGGGATTGGAAACAAGGCCCTACGAGGAGAGACTGAAAGAACTGGGCATGTTTAGCCTTCAGAAGAGAAGACTGAGGGGAGATATGATCGTGCTCTTCCAGTACTTGAAGGGTTGTCAGAGGAGGGCCAGGAGCTCTTCTCGATCATCCCAGTTTGCAGGACACAGAATAATGGGCTCAAGTTACAGGAACCTAAATTCCACCTAAACATCAGGAAAAATTTCCTGACTGTCAGAGCAATAAGACAATGAAATCAACTACCTAGGGAGGTGGTGGGCTCTCCCAACCTGGAGGCATTCAAGGTGCAACTGGACATCTATCTGTCAGGGATGCTTTGACCTGGATTCCTGCATTGAGCAGGGGGTTGGACTCGATGGCCTTGTAGGCCCCTTCCAACTCTACTTTTCTATGATTCTATGATTCTATGAACCTTGGGTCCCCAGATGTTTTTGGCCTACAACTCCCAGCATGGCATGCTGGGAGTTGTAGGCCAAAAACATCTTGGGACCCAAGGTTGGAGAACACTGTCCTAGGCCATCCTGTGTATTTTCTACCAAGAATGGATAATAAGAACTTGCATATGTTAAAAATCTTGCCCCCCCAAAAAAGAGGGGGCTTAATTATTCTTTTAATTGTTCCTTGCATTCTTTTAAAATATAGGCTATTAGAGACTAATTGTTAATAGTTGCAGTTCTTGCAGCTTTTCTCTTGCAAAGTAATTTGTCACAAAAGGGAAAAGAAAACTAGCAAATGATCAAGGTTCACCATTAAGTAAGGCACTTTGATAACTAAAGAGAAATGGTTTAGTGCTAGCTAGGTCTCAAACTCGCAATATACCTTCAGTGTGTAACCTAAAAGTAAGAAAAGTAAGAAAGCTGCGATGGCAGCTCTGAGAATGAGGGAAGCAGAGGTGAACACACTGGATCGTTCAAGTTCATGCACAAAAATGATGTTGCTTAGATGTACGCACACACACACGGTCTGCTTCATACCAGTCCTTTTGTTCTCAGGAGCCAAGTCCCAACAACACAACACAAACAAATAAGCTCATTTTCATGAATGGCATGTACTTATAATAATTGCTTTTAACAGCAAAATAAACTCAGATGGTTGCCTAGTAAGATCAAATGCAATGCCAGCCCATGATTTTTTACCGCCTGAAGTAGAGCCCAAATAATTCCCATTTACCCCTGCTTGGGCCAACATTTTAAAGAATCTTGCAGTACCATTCAGTTATCAGGTCCTGCCTTCATCTATTCCGCACACATTCCATGGTGCCGCCTGCTGCACTGGCAGGGCAAGCCCTGGTCAGATGCTTGCTCGCATGCATTTTGATAGTGAAAGCCACACATTTAAACATCTATACACCATTGATATACGACATTGCTCATGAGTGTCTGTACTCAGGAATTAATTCCTACCTACAAAATATAACTTATAGAGGCCCTAATTTTGAGTTTCTCTGAAGGAAGACATGCACATAGAAAAGCACACAGTAACCTTGAAGCAAAGTATTTCATAACCATCCAACCACCACCACCCCGAGTATGAAGATTTCATATTCACAATTCCTTTATTAGGGTTTGCATCAACAACAGAAAAAGAAATGTCAGATGCTGATACAAGTATAGATTAAATGACCCAACCCCCCCCCACCAAAAAAACAAAAACAAAAAGTAAGTAGTGAAAGAGCACAGCTAGCACCATCACCATGAAATAATAATTTGCTCAAGGTTGAAACTCCTTTCTGTCAAAAGAAAAAGCCTGATTATTCAGAATAGTTTTTGCCACCAGTGACTCATTTTACATGCATCCCCTCTCCACTTCCAATGCAATCAAATCTTTCTGGTGATTCAAAAGAATATGATCAAGTTAAATGTAGCTGGGGATCTTGTGCATTGCTTAAAGAACTGTAATTTATAAAACTAAGAAATATAACAAATAAATGACAAACAAATACCAAACATCTATTGTCTCTCATCCAATTCCAAAGAACCACAAGCATATCAGAAAGTTACATGATCTCTGCTTTATTTTTGGCTACTCTAAACAAAGCTAATACAGTAATACCTTGGATTGCAAGCATAATTCGTTTCGGAACCGTGCTTGTAATCCAAAACACTCTTATATCAAAGCGAGTCTCTGGCGGGCGTGAGCGGGGCCGATTTCAGCCCGCTCCGCCCGCTCAAGGTGAGCGGTTACATCCCTACACTACTTGTCTTGCAAGACCATGCTCGTTTATCAAGTCAAAATTTTTTAAAAAAATTTGCTTGTCTTGCAAAACGCTCTCAGGCCAAGTTACTACACCAGTGTGGTGTAGTGGTTAGGGTGTTGGACTGGGACTCGGGAGATCCGGGTTCTAGTCCCCGCTCGGCCATGAAACTCACTGGGTGACTTTGGGCCAGTCACTGACTCTCAGCCTAACCTACCTCACAGGGTTGTTGTGAGGATAAAATGGAGAGGAGGAGGAGGATTATGTAAGCCGCCTTGGGTTCCTTGGAGGAAAAAAGGCGGGGTATAAATATAATAAATAAATAATAAATCCAAGGTATTACTGTACATATAGATCTTGACATGATAATGCACAGTTCTGCATGCATTACCCATCATGGGATGAAGGCCACCCCATGCAGCGGCCCATTGTTTAAACACTACAACAAATCTATGGATCTCGGCTCATTTCAAAAACGTTTTCTCCCATAAATTTCTTTACCAATTACTGGATTTCAGCTTGAGCTAGAATTCTCATAGATTTCTCAAGTACAAATAAGCATGGTAAATCAAAATATTCTGTTGGAACTTCTGAGAATTGGGGGGGAGGCTTGTAGGCAGCTTTGTTCCCACCTCCACCAGTCTCCTTTGCACCTATCACCAGGACCCAGAAGCTCTGAGTGACATCAACAGCAGACTGGGTGAGAAAACCTTGCCTTGTGAGGGACTAATATTGCAAGGGACTAATACTTTGATTGTATATTTTGTTGTATTTTAAATATATAGTAAACTTGCTTGAGAATTTCAGTTACTAGGTGGGGTATAAATATTCTGAATAGATACATTAAATACTTTGAAGTTATAGCCTAACCTAAGAGTAATAATTTGGAAGACACCTTTCCAAGTTCAATGAGAATTACATGAAAATTGGCCGTCTAAGTGCTTTGTAGAGTGAGAGGAGCCAGAGGCGATCTTTGCCTCTGTGCTCCTCCCATCCTACATAGGATGCCCGTAATCCTCTGAGTTCAGAGGGTTATGACGAGCATCCCCATAGGATTGCACCTTAATGACTTTTGCCTTCGTAGCAATAATTGTGGGAGCACTACCATTTTGCTTTATCAGAGAGAGAGAGAGAGAGAGAGAGGACAACAAGATGGCCTTCTTGCTTTCAAGTTCTGACGCATATTCAGACGTTGCTAAGCAACCTCAAAGCTCTTTCTCTCTTCTAACCCAGAAGACATGCAAAGCACTTTAGGCTATCCAATTGTATGTACAGCCTCTCTGAACAGCATGATGCAGAGACAGAAATTCTTTACTCACCTGTGAATTTCTGTTCTCCTTCATTGAAGGAGGCCAGCTAGTGTTGGGGAAGGTCCTGCCTCCAGGGCCAGGAAGGCAGTCTTCAGTCTGAGCTTCCTTAAGGAGGCGGGGCCTCCCCCAGAAGTTTCAGGTTGAATCTTCCAATGAATCTATACGAATCCCCTCTTGCCAACAACCCATCAGGCCCTTTGTGTGATGCTCAGGCTGTGAAGCAAGGGAAGAACCTATCTAGCCTGTCTGGAACCTAGAAGGAGGCCAGCCCAAGGACAAGCCTAGCTGGCCTCCTTCAGTCAAGGAGAAAAGAAATTCCCCGGTAAGTAAAGATTTTCTGTTTCTCCCCTCGAGTGCCAGCTAGCGTTGGGAATGTAAAAAAGCAATGCATCCCTGGGTGGGCCAACAGACACCTCAGCCGGCCTCCTGCTGCAACGGAAAAACTCTGAAGAATGTGACTGCTGAAGGCACCCTCTACAGAGGCCATCCAATCAATTCTGTAGTGTCTGGTGAAGGTGTGAACTGAAGACCAAGTGGATGTCCTACAGATCTCTAGATGGGCCCTCTGCCAGAAGGTCGCTGAGGTGGCCATTCCCCTGACAGAGTGGGCCAGGATGCCTTCAGGTACCGACAGACTGCTGGCAGCGAAAGCAAGCATGATACTTTTGAAGCCAGTGGGCAAGGGAAGCCTGAGTCTTGGTGCATGATCAGGCCTTGGCTCAGGAGGTCCTGCTGGTCCAGGAAGGCAACTGGCCTGGATCTCAAGAGGTTCACTAAGTCGGCATACCATGGTCTTCTTGACCAGTTTGGGACTACCATGATCACCTGTGCACACTGATCCTTTACCCTTTGGATTACCCTCAGGATAAGGGGCAGGGGCAGGAAAGCACAGAGGCCCTGGGGCAATGGGCTGGCCAGGGCATCTGTAAACTCAGCATCTCTTGATTGGCAGTTGGTGGTGAACCTGGGGAGCTTCACGTTCTGGGGTGAAGCGAAGAGGTTGAAGCAGGGTAGTCCCAGTTGGACCGTCAGTGACATGAAGGCCTCTGGGTGGAGTGACCATTCCCCAGGGTCCAGAGAGGTAATAATTTTAATATTTTAGATGGTTTAAGTATATTTTTAACTTTTGTATACCGTATTTCTATTTATATGTTTTAATTGTATAAGTTTTAATGTTGCAAAGCCGCCTTGAGTCCCAGTATTAGGGAAAAGGTGGGATATAGATGATGATGATGATGATGATGATGATGATGATGATGATGATGATGATGACGACGATGATGATATACTGCTGAGCCAATCAGCATAGACATTTAAAACGCCTCTTAAGTGTTCTGCCCTGATAGAGCGGATGTGTGCCTGTGCCCACCTGAACAGCTGCATGGCCTCTTTCTGCAGGGCCCTAGATCTTATCCTGACCTGCTTGCTTATGTATGCCTTGGCTACAATGCTGTCTGTTCTGGGCCTCCAGGGCCTCCAGGAGCAGGGTGAAGTGGCACAGGGCTCGACAGACACCCCTCAGCTCCAGTAGGTTGATGCTGAGTTGCGTCACCTCCCTGGACCAGCAGTCCTGTGTGCTGGTCCCCACAGACAGACACCCACCTGGTTAGGCAGGCATCTGTGGTCAGTGGGATGTGTGCTGGTGCCTGGATGGGGATGCCCCCTGCAAGGTTGGCTGGGTGAGTCCACCAGCTATAGGATCAAATTACCTCCACTGGAGGCTCCACCGTTGGGTTGTGGTTGTTTTAGATTTCTGACTGGATTGCCAGGTAAGTTTGCAGTGGCCTTGAATGCAACCTTGCCCATTGAATTGAGTCTTGGCAGGAGACCATCATCCCCAACAGCTTTGCCAGGTCTTGGAGGGGCACCTTCCTCCTCCTGGCATGGATATGCACTGCCAGTCGGCACACTGAGGCTTGTCTGTCCGGAAACAGCATCATTGAGTCATTGTGTCCAGAGTCACTCCCAGATAGAGGAGTGACTGGGATGATGCAAGGGAGCTCCAGGAATCCCAGTGAGCGCAGGGCCGCCAGTGTTTCATCAATGTCCTGGGAGCCCTGTTCCCACAAGGGTGAGCGAATTAGGATGTCATCCAAGTAGGGGTGGATTTGGACTCCCCTAATCCACAGGTGTGCCACTGAGGACAGTAGGATCTTCATGACGACCTGGGGGACTGTGGCTAACCCAAAAGGGCCCTGCAAAAAGAGGCCACGCAGGTCAGGACAAGATCTAGGGCCCTGCAGAAAGAGGCCATGCAGCTGTTCAGGTGGGCACAGCTTGTTCCACAGCTGAAGCAAAATAAGTTGCGATGAGAGGGGCAGATAGGTATATGTATGCCTCTGTCAGGTCCACTGAGGCCAGGAAGTCTCATTTCCTGAGGCTCTCTCTTATGGATCTGAGGGTTTTCATCCTGAACTTTTGTCTCTTGAGGCAGCGGTTCACCCTTTTGAGATCCAAAATTGGCCAGCTCTCTTTCTTTGGGACAGTGAAGCAGACAGGTAAGATGCCTTGCCCCCTTTTGATCTCTGGGCCTGTATCCTTCTCTATGGCCTGTATCTGAAGCAGATGTTGGGTGGCTGACAAAGTCCTCAGCTGCTTGGAGGGGTCCCTCAGGTGGTGCATCCTGAAGAACCTGTCCCTTGGTGTCTTTTGGAATTCCAGGGAGTAGCCCTCCCGCACCATCTCCAGGATCCAGTGGATGGTGAAGAGCTGACTTCAAACCTTGATGAAGTCTTGCAGCCCTCCTCCCACAGGGGGAGGTGGGTAGTCATGTTGAGCTGAGCTTCTTACCCTGCCGGGGCTGGCCTCCTTGCATCCCCGGCTTGGGTCTGGGACCTTGCTGCCATCTCAGCTTGTTCTCCCTGGGGATGTAGTTTGATGGGAAGGAGGGTCTGAAGGAACGAAAGGGCTTGGGTTTCGCCTGAAAGCGTTTTGTCTCCTCCTTCTGTGTGTTTGGCATGGCCTTCTTATCATCCCTGGTTTTGACCAGTACTTTATCCAGGGGGTCACCAAACAGAGGTCTTCCTGCAAAAGGGATGCTTGCCAGGTTGGACTCTGTCTTTGGGCCACACTCCATTTCTACAGCCAAATGTTTCTTCTCATCACTACGCTCGCTCAACACTGTGGCTCATGCTCCATTGGAAGGAGTCCAGGGATGTATCTGCCAGGAAAGCTGCAATTGAAGCTATCTCCCGTACAGTTTCCTGTGCATCCCTCTCCAAGGACCTGTTTTGTAGGATGCCGTTCGCCTTCATGAAGACTCCACGGGCTGCTATGATTGAGGTAGTCACCGCATGTAGAGACGTGGGTGAGGCCTCAAAGCACCTGTAGAGGGCAGATTCATCCCATCCGCCGTGCTGGTCTGATGGGAGATCATCAAACTCCAAGGGCAGGAGTGGTTTAGAGGTGAGGGCTGCCACTGGGCTGTCCACCCTCAGTATGATCAGGTCCTGCATGACATCCTCTTGCAGGCAGTAAAATCTGTCGCAGTAGTGGTGACTTGCCCTGGACTTAGTTGGCCGTGACCACTCTTTACGCAGGATCTCTTCCAGATTCAATGGCAAGGGCGTTGACGGATGTGATGGTGGGGATGCTGGGAAGGCTGCTGCTGCCCCCACTCACTTAGCTTGTATCTATGAGGCCACTGGGGTATCTTCCTGGGACTGTGAGCTCCAGGATCTCGAAGCAGTTCACAATCAGCTTCAGGAAGGCTTCTAGATGGAAGAGGCAACCCTGGGATGGCTTGTCTCTATGCTTGCTCCCCTTGTGGAGCTCCCCCTCCTCAGTGTCCTTGAGGATGGCTTGAGGATCTGGGGTAGGGGGACCTGGAGTCCCGGGAGTTGGAGGTGTAGGAGGGGGAAGGAGAACATGCCTTGGCCCTGCATCTTGCTGTCCTCTGTCTCCTTGACCTGCATCTTGAGGTTGGAGGTGAGCCAGATCTGGCCCACTTCCTTCAGGGCAGGTTCCTGGAACTGGTGCCAACTGGTAAGCCCCTCTCCCATCTCCTATCTTCTGTGGGGGAAGGGGAATGGTGGCTAGGAGTGTAGTTGTGTCTATGGCTGGAACAGGATTTGCTGCACCAGTGATCCCTGCGCCTGGGTGAACATGAGCAGGAAAGGCTGCGCCATCCATGGGATCTGCTTCTGTAGGAGCACATGGGGATGGCGTCCCTACTGGGGTAACTGTCCCTGAATCTGGACCTTGTGGCTTTTTGTGGATGTCCTGATCTGGCAGATTACTGCCTCCGGGACTTTTAGCATGGCCTTTGCTAGTTGGGGGCAGGGGGCAGGGAAGGAGACTACCCTTTCTGGCTGCATCTGCTGGTGCCCTCTGGTGGGGAGCAGGCTGCCCCATTCCCCTGGGAGTGCCCCTGCACCTTGGGTGAGGAACCAGTGAGGCTGGGGGGTGAGGCCATGTTGCAAGCCCTCCCTGATGCTCCCCTTGGGTCACTTAGGCCCTTTCCTGGGCCCGAATTGGCTGGAGGTGAGATCCTCCCTTCATTTATGCAGGTTGACTGAATCAAGTGAATCCATCTTTCTACTTAATGCCGAACAGTTGTAATTTGAGAGCAAAGTCAAAATAGGTGTACCAGGCTGGCTTGTGCATTACATTTTCAGCACCAACCACTGGTAGAAATGTCTGCATTTATACTACTGTGTTTGATTATGCTTCTGTAATCTGCACATATGTGGGGAGGGCTGAATTAATCTTGAACAAAGATTTAGTGGGGGGGTTTATGGATTTCAGTACTGATGACTACCGCTTAGAGTTGTAGTACATGCATGACTTAGACTATCCAGGCTTACCTTGGTTTGGTTTTTTATGCAACTGTTAGCCAGTGCATAATAGCCAGTGCAGTATGGTGGGATATAGTACAGAATTTAATAATGAGTATAATTTGGGTGTCTCAGAGGCAGACTGGTTAAGATTAGATACTAATTTATTTCAATTTTACATCTTTTAAACGAACAATATAGTAAAGCTCCAATTTGAGAATGCACATGCTCTCATGAAGCTAGCCAATAAGAATAAATAAAATAATGAAAATATGGAGCTCATTTTCCTCCATCCCAAAAGGAAGAAAAAATGTAGTTGCTATTAATATGAGAAAACAAAAGAAAAACACAACTTATTTCCCTGAAGAAGGGCTCATAAGCATGCCTGACATGCCACTCAATACTGAAATCTAGGCAAGAATATCCAGAGTGCAAAATACATTAAAACAAGTAAAAGTGAAATTTAGATAGCAGACCCTAAAATAAACCACAAGGTAGACATCAACAGAAAAGTATACCATTTACACTAGACTTGCATATTATTCTTAAAACAAACTGCCTGTGTGCTTGTCCAGGGCAAAAGGGACATCAGCAGTATTACAATGCTACCACACTTATAGACAGGGCCAAGTATCGAAGCAGACATCATTTTGGCCATTACCAAATTGGTTTGCCAGACTTCAGCCTGAGCATCCCTTCACCTTTAAGACTCCAACTGAATTAGGAGATATGCAAGCTGTGCCTTTTACCATAGTTTTCCCATCCAGTCCTTTTGTCTGCTCACTTCCTACTGTAGCAAGCACAACTCCTGGTCTGCCACACAGAAAGCAAATGGACTGCCCATTTTCCCATCATTTTGTCTCTTCTCACCCTATCCCACCCATATATGCACTTCCTTCATGGCATACCTAGAATCCTGCTCTCTACAGAGGCCAGGGGAGTGAGGAGGCTAAAAAGACCAGGAGGGTGAAAAACAGAAGGAAGAAGCTGTGGCTGCCATAACCCCCAAAGCTGTAGAAAATTTAATGGTAAACAGAGAATCTCCAGGGTGCAACCAAACAGCCCTATTGAAAGAAGTAAGGCATACTCACACAGAAATGGTGCTTTGATGCTATTGTGACAGAGCTGTTGGAAATAGTGAGCCTTAGCCAGAAATTAAGATTGGGTGTTGGGAGAGTACTATATGCATAGTACTTTCTGGCTAAGACTCACTATTTCCAACAGCTCTGTCACTGCAGTCACCTGTCCCTCAGAGGCTCACCCAGATTCAATAACAATTTGCCCTAAGCAAGTTGCTAATTGCAAGCCTGATTGAATGAAACACATTTTCAAGAAAACTTTGCTGAAGTTTTTTCCTCACATTGTAGCATGGAACAAAATGTAATGTTCGCTAGCTAACAATGTATATAACATTACATTTTTTAAAAAATATATGCAGAGGTTATGGAGGAATTTGTGCACTACAATGTCTAAATAAGGAGACAAGCAGCACAATTAAATATGATCCTTCTCCTTAAAATTAACTTTTAAATGTGGTGCAGTGCTGTTTGCTACAGCAGATGGCAGCCTTGTCTGTTGCTGCCCTCATCTGCAGCAATCCACCCAGAAGCTGGAGCATTGCCACCATTAGAAGGATGCCTCTCACATGGCCATGGATGCCACTCACATGGCCTGAATCTTTCCACAATCCTAGCACCCTAAAAGAGTGGCTCCTGATCAAATGGTCAACAGGGGAGCACCACAGATTCAGAAAAATAAAGTTTCTCATTCCAGGGCCATAGCTTGCCTTGCCATTAAGCTAAGACACTACAGTGTACCTGAGGTCTCAATCTGGGAACTCTGACAGCAGGACCCAAGTGTCTTCCTCATTGCACCATTATGGTAGCTTGGGGGAGAAGAAGTAGTTCATCTATTCTCTGCTGTATTCGTATTGAAGGTACTGTTCTGGACAAGCATCAATAAGGGACAATGGAATTTCAATTTGATCTATGGAGGTTTCCCTCCTGATGCAAATGGCAGCTTTGAGGAGGCCATTTTCATTGGAACTGTAGCGAGGGGGGAGGGAAAAGTTTAAAATTCCCCTCTCCACCCCCCTGCAGTCCTGATTCTAGACAGGGCCCCTGGAACTACGTACACTTTTTAAACAATGCACATTAATAGCATTCATGCAATTACATCACTTCTAGTTTGGCTCTCAGTCTGAGCCATACAGCACAGATTGAGCTTTCAGGCTCAAGTTACACTTAAATGCTTTTGCAGAAGCATACGAAAAACTTGGTCTCTCACTTAACATCAAAAAAACCAAAGTGCTTCATCAGCAAGTGCAAGCTAACCCTTTGGTGATGCCATCTATCCAGCTTGGCGGGACAATACTGGAAAATGTCGATCATTTTCTCTATCTTGGCAGCTATCTTTCTGTTACAGCTAACATCGACAGTGAAATCCAGCATCGTCTGAGCTCCGCAAGTGCCGCATTTTCTCGAATGAAACATAGAGTGTTCGAGGATCGGGATATTTGTAAGAAGACCAAAACACTGGTTTATGAAGCCATTGTATTACCAACTTTATTGTATGCCTGCGAAACATGGACTATCTATAAACGTCACTTCCACCTCCTTGAAAGGTTTCATCAACGTTGCCTCCGGAAAATCCTGCAAATTACTTGGGAAGATAGGCGAACAAATGTCAGTGTACTGGAAGAAGCAAAGACTACTAGCATTGAAAAAATGATCCTTCAACGCCAACTTCAGTGGACCGGTCATGTTGTTCGAATGCTTGATTGCAGTCTCCCAAAGCAGTTACTTTACTCCCAACTCAAGGATGGAAAGCGGAATATCGGTGGTCAATATAAGAGGTTTAAAGATGTTCATAAGGCTAATCTAAAAAAATGCAATATAAACATCGAAAACTGGGAAGCTCTGGCCCATGAACGATCTAAATGGAGGTTGGCCTTTCACAAAGGCTCCATGGACTTTGAAGAAGCCCGAGTGCAAGGTGAAAGGGAGAAACGTGCTAAGCGAAAAGCACGTCAAATGAATCCTTTACAGGACCATCTTCTATCTGGTAACCTGTGTCCTCACTGTGGGAAGCTGTGTGGATCTAGAATTGGCCTCCACAGTCACTTACGGACCCATCGCTAGAGTCTACACAATCTTCTTTAGAATTTCCTCCTTTTATCCCGGAACACAATCTTACTCGGTCACGAGTGATCGCCTGATGATGATGATGACACTTAAGACAATGGCAATGGCTCATTTGTTTAAATTTTCGCCTTCCCCAATCATGAGTAAAATTGAGGATGGCAGCAAATATTTTTAGAACAAAAGGGGTGCACAGCTGAGGGGAGCTGAACGTTCCCTATGAGTGCTGCTTACCTCCCATAGCATCCCCCCCTGCCCCCACCCATAATCTTATTTCAACTCAGCAGAGGAGAAAAGTGCATGGGGGAAGACAGAATGCATGGAGGTAAGCCTTGGGCTAGACCTGGGTAGCACTTTTGCTCTAAAAAACAAAACAGGACTTCTACACAATATAGCACTTTTGCTCTAAAAAGCAAAACAGGACTTCCACAATATACAGAACTATTCAACAAATAGGTCTGCTGCACTCACATGTAGTTTTGAGCCTTAGGCTATTTCTGCCTTCCTGCTTCCTGGTGTCATACCATCAGACCTGACAGGTGTTTAGAAATGAGATGATGGACAGAGCAACACACTTAGCTGCCATTTACTTGGCCACAGCCAAGAGACTACCAGACTCTGTTCAGATAAAGCCTCAGGGAGAGAGGCAAGTCCTTAATGTGTGGTCCCAAAAAAGGGGGGGGGGATATTAAGGTTACAATAATACCTTGGATTGCAAGTAACTTGGTTTGAGAGTGTTTTGCAAGACAAGCAAATTTTAAAATATTTATTTAATTTTTTTTTACTTGATATACAAGCGACGTCTTGCAATACAAGTACTGTAGTACGGCTTAAATTAAAAATCTCTGTACAAATTTTTTGGGGGGATTTCGTTTTGATATAAGAGTGTTTTGGATTACAAGCACGTTTCCGGAATGAATTATGCTCTCAATTCAAGGCATGACTGTATATATCAAGTAACCTCTGTTCAAAGAACACAATTCATAGATTTCATAGATCATAGAGTTGGAAGGAGCCTATTGTTTCTTTATGTGGCGTGTAATTATACAAGAGAAATCTAAAATACATAAATACATGATTTTAAAAAATAGCAACGTAGCTTTTAAAACATTTCTATACCTTTAAGCCCCAACATTTATCTTGATCCAGTCTGTACAAGAAATGTAACTACACAGCACAACTGCCTAATGAATAGCTCCCAGTCCCACCCCTTTTATTTCCACTTCTAACAGTAGCAGGACCCGTTCCAGTGCCCGCAGAACACAAAACACACCATGAAATTGAGAGGGCACCTAGGCTCCAACTAAACAGTATGGGCAGAGCAAGTGGAGCCAAAACCCCAAGCAGCTGTTTGGAGGAGAGAGAAGAGGCACAGGGGTGGCTGAAACTAGCCACCTTCTCTCCTTCCTGAATGACTGATCAATAGGATTTTGGCTTTGTAAAGAAGGGGGAGGGGGATTACATGCCTGCTATATCAAGCTAAAGAACCGTTTGCACCCATGATTCTGCAGTCAGCCAGGAATACACATACAAAAACCTGCTTCTGCACACTTATGGCCCCCCAGCAGTAGGGCAATTGTCTCCTACTGCTGAAGAAGGGGAGAATGAAGTCACTCCCACGTCTATGAGCTGGCAGAGTTGGCTGGCAGAGTAGGGGGAGAGAAAAAGAGTTTGCCTTCTGTGAAACAGGCTTCCGTTGGTGCTGAAACCTGTGGGCTCAAAGGAGTAATTTTTAAGGTACAATCCTATGCATGTTTAGACAGGAAAAAGTGCTACAACTCCCAGCATCCCCAGGTAGCATGGCTCACTGGGGAATGCTGGGAGATAGTGTATTGTGGCTCAGATGCCACCTCTGCCTTGCAGGCAGGTAACCTCCAGGCAGATTGCATTTTCTTTGAGACTAACTACACTTCCTATGGTAGCCATTTTGTGATGGTGCCCACAACAGTTTCTCAAACTGCCAAATGTGCCTATGGGCCAAAAAGGCTGCCTACCCCTACTCTACAGTATCCCCAGTCTTCAAAGAATATTACTTATAATCCTTTTTTTTTTTACCCAGTTCATTGGCTTTCAATGAATCCAGAGTGAATACAGCTATGTCTATCTGTATCATGACAAGAAATGCAGTGATTTGGAGTTGTTCATTTTCTCCTCTAACTACCAAGACATCAAAAACATTTAATTCTGTGATTTAGCTTTTGTATTTCATTGCAAACTAGTATAAATGGCTTACTGCCAAAATGAATTATTAATTTCTGCATTCTAATTAGCTAAAAAAAGCAAGTGTATGCCTTTCTGACAAACAGATTTTTAATAAAACTGTATGACATTATGCTGAAACATTCATTTCTGTTTGTCAGTACCGGTAATTATATTCATACTCTGCCTTTTGTCAACAAGACAATTGTTTTTATATTTAAACTTTCATCTGCATGACAATGTGGCCAGCCAATCACGAGGGAAATGTAGCATTAATTTAACTTGACACAATCTTTATAGATTTAGCCTACTTACCTCATTATTATAGACATATAATACAAGAGCACCATAATACTAGAGACAGAAATGCCAACATGTACAAGATATTACAATATCAAGCGTATAATAGCTTTCTCCATAACAGAATTTGGGACCTTCTGCATGCAAACCAAGTGCTCTACCACTGAGCAACAGCCCTTCCACCAAGAAGGAAGGGGGGACCCAGTCAATCAGGTAGACACCTTTCTTAGGACAGCTGAGATTCTTTACACAGGCAATAATAAGCATCTACTAATAACCCAGCAAAGAGGGCTAGAGGTGTAAATGGGAGCAATCCCATAAAAATATCCATGCTGGATCAAACCAAAGGCCTATCTAGTTCCAGCATTCTGTTCTGCCCAACCAGCTGCCTGTGAGAAGCCCATAGGATGACATATTCCCTAGCAACTGGCATACAGATAATCATCATGATTACTAGCCCTTGATTACCTTATCCTCCATGAATTTGTCTAATCCCCTTTTAAAACAATCCATGTTGGTGGCTATCACTACATCTTGTGGTAGTGAATTCCACATTTTATGTGCCATGTGAAGATCCACTTATTTTTATCTGTCCTGAATCTCCCACCATTCAGCATCATTTGATGACCCTGAGTATTCTGAGAGAGGGAGAAAAACCTCTCCCTATCCATTTTCTCCATACCATATATAATTTTGTACACTTCTATCATGTCTCCCTTACTTGCCTTTTTTCTAAGCTAAATAAGAGCCAGTGTGGCATAGTGGTTAGAGTGTTGGACTGGGACTCAGGAGATCCGGGTTCTAGTTCCCGCTTGGCCATGAAACTCACTGGGTGACTTTGGGCCAGTCACTGACTCTTAGCCTAACCTACCTCACAGGGTTGTTGTGAGGATAAAATGGAGAGGAGGATGAGGATTATGTAAGCCGCCTTGGGTTCCTTGCAGGAAAAAAGGCGGGGTATAAATATAATAAATAAATAAATAAATAAATAATAGTCCCAGATGTTATAATATAACCTTTCTTCATAGGGGACATGCTCAAACCCCTTGATCACTGTGGTTGCCCTTTTCTGCACCTTTCCCAACTCTACAATGTCCTTTTTGAGATGTGGTGACCAGAACTGTACACAGTATTCCAAGTCTGGTGGTTGCACCATAATTTGTATAAGGGCAGTATGATATTGGTGGGGGTTTTCAATTCCTTTTCTAATTATTCCCAACATAGAATTTGTCTGTTTCGTAACAGTGCGTCAACATTTTCATTGAGCTATCTAACACAACCCCAAGATGTCTCTCTCAGTGCATCATCAGCTCAGATCAAATCAGCATATACATGAAGTTGGGATATATATTTTTTGCCCCAATGTGTATCACTTTGCACTTGTTTACATTAAATTGAATTGGCCATTTTAATGCCCATTCTCCCAGTTTGGATCATTTTGGAGCTCTTTCAATCCCTTTTTATTTTAACCACCCTGAATAACTTGGTGACACCAGCAAACCTGGCCAACCCTCTGGTCACTCCTAATTCCAGATCATTTATGAACAAGTTAAAAAGCATGGGTCCCAATACAGATCCCTGTGGAACCCCACTGTCTATTGCAAGAACTGTCCATTTCATAGAATCATAGAAAAGTAGAGTTGGAAGGGGCCTACAAGGCAATCAAGTCCAACCCCCTGCTCAATGCAGGAATCCAGGTCAAAGCATCCCTGACAGATGTCTGTCCAGCTGCACCTTGAATGCCTCCAGAGTGGGAGAGCCCACCACCTTCCTAGGTAGTTGGTTCCATCGTCTTATTGCTCTAACAGTCAGGAAATTTTTCCTGATGTTCAGGTTGAATCTGGGTTCCTGTAACTTGAGCCCATTATTCCGTGTCCTGCAAACTGGAATGATCGAGAAGAGATCCTGGCCCTCCTCTCAGGACCGGTGCAAGGCAGTTTGGTGCCCTAGGCAAGATCAGATATTTAGCGCCCCCCTTCCCACTTGAGAGCGCTGTATTTTTTCCCCAAGGCGTTTCTGGCACCCCCTTTAGCCCTGTGCCCTAGGCGGCTGCCTAGTTGGCCTAATGGTAGCACCAGCCCTGCCTCCTCTGTGTGACAACCCTTCAAGTACTGGAAGAGTGCGATCATATCTCCCCACAGTCTCCTCTTCTGAAGGCTAAACATGCCCAATTATTTCAGTCTCTCCTCATAGGGCCTTGTTTCCAGTCCCTTTATCATCCTTGTTGCCTGCCTCTGAACCCTCTCCAGTTTGTCTACATCCTTCTTAAAGTGTGGTGCCCAGAACTGGACGCAGTACTCAAGATGAGGCCTAACCAGTGCCGAGTAAAGGGGAATTATCACTTCCCTCGATTTGGAAGCTATGCTTCTATTAATGCAGCACAAAATAGCATTTTCCTTCTTTGCAGCCACATCGCATTGCTGGCTCATATTCAGTTTGTGATCTACAATTCCAAGATCCTTCTCACTTGTAGTATTGCTGAGCCACGTGTCCCCCATTCTGTAACTGTGCATTTGGTTTTCTTTCCCTAGGTGCAGCACTCGGCATTTATCCCTATTAAATTTCATTCTGTTGTTTTCGGCCCAGCGCTCCAGCCTATCAAGGTCGCTTTGAATTTTGTTTCTGTCTTCCAGAGTATTAGCTGTTCCACCCAACTTTGTGCCATCTGCAAATCTGATAAGCATTCCCTGCACCTCCTCATCCAAGTCATTAATAAAAATGTTGAATAGCACTGGGCCCAGGACCGAGCCCTGTGGTACCCCGCTCGTTACCTCTCCCCAGTTTGAGAAGGTACCATTGATAAGCACTCTTTGAGTTTGATTCTGTAGCCAATTGTGGATCCACCTGATAGTTGTTCCAATAGCCCACTTTTAGCTAGCTTACTAATCAGGATATCATGAGGCACTTTGTCGAAAGTATTTATTCCTGCTCTCTGCTTTCTGTTCTTTAATCAGTTACTGATCCACAAGAGGACCTCTTCTCTTATCCCATGACTGCTATGTTTGCTCTGGAGTCTTTGGTCAGGGACCAAAAGGTCCTTCCTGTCACGGGGGAAATCATCCCCTATGGATTTGCAGGAGATACTTTGGACATGACTTGCTTTGTCCTAGATAATGGCATGGAATGTTTCTGGGTACAGAAAATGGGTGTGGCCAGAATCAAAACAGGGCATGAGCAGAGCCAAATCTGGCATTAAAGCATAATTATTCCTCTTAATAGCGTTTATAATTAAAGTATATCCCACCCCAATTCACCCCAATCAGGCAATGTCCCCCATATCCCATCACAATTCCCTTTAATACAGCACTTTAATCTCCTCTATATCCCCTCAGTGTTCATAATTAAAATATTTCCCACCCAAATCAGGCACTTTAATTTTATTTTCCCAGTTAATTAATGTTAGGCATTTCATTTTCATTTAAACTTTTAATTTCATTACACACACACCACTATTTTTCTTCTATTACTCTTATTTAAGGGCTGTTTTAAAAGCTGCACTTCTGTGTGCCTCCTGACAGCAGCAGCAGCAGCAGCAGCAGCAGCAGCAGCAGCAGCAGCAGCACTGAGAACCGTCAAGAGGGACCTGATGGAATAATAGAGCTTTTTGACACTAGAGGGCAGATTGACTTCTAGAAGGACACAGTCTGGGAGTTCTTCTCAGCGTGCTCTATGGTTCCAGCCATGAAACTGTTAGTTCTAGAGCAGGGCTTTCCAACCTTGGGTCCCCAGATGTTGCTGGACTACAACTCCCAGAATCCCTTGCCATTAGCCATGCTGGCTGGGTATGCTGGGAGCTGTAGGCCAGCAACATCTGGGGACCCAAGGTTGGAGAACCCTGGTCTAGAGCATCCTCCACAGGAAGATGCTGCAATCTTGCAAAAAAGAAAAAGACAATTTTAACAGCAAGATGAGCTGGCAGGGGCTCGGGGTGTGTGTCCCCCAACACAGCAGGACCAGTACTGGTGCCGCTTTTTGGTGCTGCTGACACGTAACACACAAAGAGCCCAGCACAGCTAACAACCTATATAAAACACCACATAAACAACATTAAAATCATGACTCTAAAATCACAAATATATAATAAAATACAATAAAACCATCCACACAAATATCAGTCAATCCAGTTGCATGTATACACATGTAGCAACTGACACTGGTCTAAGGGGGTCTTTAACCAGAGGTGTGGTGCACACACTGCAGATTTTTGCATTATGCTCTTAACAAATGGGGAATAGGTACTTCTAAATTGGGGGAAATTAGCTCAAATGCTCATTAAAGTCCAAATACAGATATGTTATTTTTACAGTTTTTTGTTCTCAAAACCCACACATGCACATTTGTTACATAAGAGAAAAATGGTTTGGTTAATATACTGGCCCCTAGCATGTGGGCCAGTATACTAGTTCTAACCAGCGTAACGAAGAGATAGAGAAA
This sequence comes from Shinisaurus crocodilurus, assembly GCA_021292165.1. NCBI lineage: Eukaryota > Metazoa > Chordata > Lepidosauria > Squamata > Shinisauridae > Shinisaurus > Shinisaurus crocodilurus. Next base: position 256,658,097 of record CM037876.1, on the reverse strand, counting down.
GACTAAGATGGCGGAAATTAGCGTTTGCCAAATGAGGAGATGGTGGCACTATGGAAATAGCAAAACAGGGGATGGGGGGGGGGCATGTTACCAGGAAGTTCAGGTGCTTGTGATAAAGGTGGACCACAGGGGTGGAAATGGATTTATTTAGGAGGAAAGAGAGAAATAGAGCAGGAGCTACTATAATTACCTGACTTCAGAGGAAGGTAAACCCAAAGGACTTCACTTTCTAGTTGGTTGCCAAAAGTTAGAAAAATGCTGTGGGCATAGACAACCCTTAGTTTCTTAGCTTTAGTACCAAATTCAAAAATGGGGTATAAACCTCAAGTCGTTTATGAATGATTGAAAACTAAATAATCAAGAAACAGCCAAAAGAATGGCTTTGATCATTTAGTCTTTGCAGCAATGATGGGGAGGACCAAATAGAGGCTTAGCCATTATTAGGGAGCTGTTATTAGGGACCATGGAGCCAGCACAATTTGGTTAAAAATAGATAAAGGCAGAGAGCCTTAGCAACAGCACTTCCCCTTAGCACACAATACATGTGTTAGAGAGCCAGCATGTCTGAAGTTCTCTGTAACAGCACAGTGAGACTCAGTTCTGAGTAAACTTGCATAGGATTGCACTTAAATATTTTTTTATTCTTATCATCATCATCATCTAAATTTATGCATCACTTCCCACCGCAAAAAGCAGTCTCGAAGTGACTCTCACACACACAATACAGAAATTAATGATTAATATAACAGGAAAGCAACAACCCAAAAATCAATATAAACCATAATCAGCACAAAAATACCATTAAAATATAATCCAAAAACTACAATATGAAAAATGTTCATCCACAAATACACAAAATCTTCCCCTGTTCACAGCCTAAAATGAACACCACAAAAGCAGCCCACAACAACTGGGTCATTACTAATGTCCAAATGCATGGGGAAATAAAGGCAGGTTACTCAGAATCATACTGGTTAAAGAACAACCCGCCTTTAGGAGGAAGATGGGATCTAATCTACATCAGTGACTGTGAGCACAAAACCAGAGAGCAGCAATGTCACTGAATTCATACTTCCAAGCTTGGAAATACAAAAGTACTAGTTTCATGTGTTGGTAGTACTTGGCTTAACTATGAGGCAAATATTACGACACCCCACCCCCAAATTCTTTCCTGTGCCGGGGCCCCAATATCCTGCCTCAGATTTACTTCTAACCTCCTCCTTCTTTCCTATATATTCCAACTCCCTCCTCCTTCCTTCAACCCCACTTACCAGCAGCATTCCAGTGGCAGCAAGCCACAGAGACAGGGAAAGAATGGAAATCCCTCCACCTTCCCCTCTCTAGCTACAGGCTGCAGTGCCACAGGTAGCATCTTAGAATATAGTTTCCCAAGTGCTACTGACATTATAGGGTTTTTTCGAAGGTTACTGCATATCCCAGGGGTGTACCAGGTGCCAGGAGGGGAAGAGAAAAGACCTTCCTCTCTTCTATCTTTCTCCATGTGACTTTCTACCCACAGAGCTGCACCGCTACTGAAACTTCATAAGTGGGGTGGGAGAGAGAGAATTTGGGGATGAATTTAAGTTGACTCATAAATAAGCTGAGCTACTGCCTGATGTTTTGTGGTAGTAGCTTGGCTTATTTCTGAGCAAGTCTGACACAAGCCAATGGGGGCTCACCCATTTCTACCAGAGGGTTTCCAATATGATAAAATTAACTAACACCAAATACATTGATGTCAGACCAAAACCTCTCTTATACAAGAATGAGTAAGCATGAAGTCTCCATGGGAACTACAGAAGTTACTTCCAGTTACTTACACGCCATAATACAAAGCAATAGATTGGTAGAATGCCACCAGGAATAGATACCCTCTTGGTGTCATTACATGAACATGTCCATGCCTACATTAAAATGGAAACGACCTATGGTTATGAACCATTCACATATATTTAAACTGCCCGGAGAGCTTCAGCCATTGGGCGGTATAGAAATTAATTAAATAAATAAATAAATAAATAAAGGTGCAATATGATAGCAAACGTGAATTAACATGATATTCCTGGGGAAGAAAAGGTTTAACTGTTATTTTTACAAATCTAGTAAGAAATGTGACTGCAGTCCTAATTCAAATGTGATGCTGTTAAAAGTCAGGGTACACATCAAGAAACATAAAGCTTTATTCAAGCCTCATAATTTGCCTGATCATCAGACACCAAATTACATATTGCTATATAACATAACTCCACAAATGTATGTGGCAGTTACTCCCAATACCCAGTTAGAATTTTATTCAGATCACTGAGCAAGAAATACCTGGTACTGTATGCAATTTCCCACTGAACACATCATATAGAACATTTCGCCCCCACATGGACCCAATCCACTATTGCAAATATTCATCTCAGGGCTGCTTTAGAAACATTTTCATAATTCTGCTATGTAGATATAACTTACCATTTAGGGAAAAGGATACACCATTATGCATGACAAATGCACATGTGTATTTTGTCACATGTACAATGTATCTTTAACGTGGATTTTAAAAAGTTAATAGCAGTTATCAGAGTTAGCTACAATACTAATATAGAAGTATATACAAAACTAAGTACCGTAAATGTGAAAGGGGCAATATGAAAGCAGCTTCCTAGTAAGATACGCAAACGCCTCTCATCAAGTTAATATTTGTTGTTTTTTAAGACTAAGGGCTCAATCCTATGGCCCTCTGACCTTGCCTGGGGGGCATAGGATAATGTGGAGTCCCCCCTGCGAACTTGGAAATTCCTTCCAAGGTCGCAGTGGGGAGTCCGAGCACGGAGTGCCTGCCCCTCCACTTTTCAGCCAGCGCAGTCCTTTCTGCGCCAGCTGGGAACTGAAGCTGGAACACCGATTTCAGTTTGTGGGGCGTTCCCGGGGGCAGGGCAGGGAGCAGTGCGGCACTGCCGGCTTCCACAGAATCCAGGCAGTGCCTCAGCCTCTCCTCCTCAGGAGGAGGTGTAAAAAATCTTCACAGCCAAAATAGTCTGTCTAGATGTTTTTGAGGGTCAGGGGAGCACAGCAGCAATCCTATCTGCCATGTTCCTCTTGCACTTAATTGGATGCCCATAATCCTCTGGGTTCAGAGGGTTATGGGCAGCCACATAAGATGGCATTGCCCATAAAGTATATTTTGGCATAAGAGATTTTACATGGCCCACGGTGTCCTACTCTGATTTGAGAAATGTTACTGTGAATTTTATGAACTGTTAACAGAGAACCTGCAGGAATGTAGTCAAGAAAACAGGCTGTGGGCCAGGAAGTGCCCTGATCCCATCTTGACCATGAACTTACTGGATATCCTTAACCAAACCACTCTCTTCCTTAACTGCAATATGGAGATAACACTGGCCTGCCTTACAGCACTGCTGTAAGGTTACTGAGATAATGTACCGGTAGTTTGAACTTTCAAAACAGGAGCAAAGTCAAGCAAGAGGTGGTTTTTTTCATACTAAGACCATGTTATATGAAAACAAATTATTTATCTTTTAAGTAATGGTATTAACAACTTAACTTGCTGCTTTTGGGGGGGGCATGCCATGGGCAAAATTGCAGCTAAACTTGCAGTTTTAGCTTGGCTGCGGTTTTGCCCATGGCATGGCCCCTTTGAGAGAAGTTTATGGTAGCTTGCAGTTGCAGGGAGGCAGGGGAATTTGGGACTCTGCATGACAAAGTGAGAAGCTGGGATGGCTTAAGGGTTTTCGTGATGGTCCTAGCATTTTCGGGGCAGTTGGAGACTATGCTTCACTAAGTGTGGCGTAGTGTGGCATAGTAGCCAGTGTGGCGTAGTGGTTAGGGTGTTGGGACTAGGACTCGGGAGATCCGGGTTCTAGTCCCCGCTCAGCCATGAAACTCACTGGGTGACTTTGGGCCAGTCACTCACTCTCAGCTTAACCTACCTCACAGGGTTGTTGTGAGGATAAAATGGAGAGGAGGAGGAGGATAATGTAAGCTGCCTTGGGTTCCTTGCAGGAAAAAAGGTGGGGTATAAATATAATAAATAAATAAATAATCTTATAGACACTGGGCAGTTCTGTATCATTCCTGTTTTAAACGCAAGGGAGACCTTGCATAGATTGGCTCTACCTTTTTTTAATCAACACATTTTGCAAGGGCTCCAAATATGCCAGATAATGAGGCCTCAAACCAGGGCTTTATTTGTGGTTGAGCTCAAACATGGAATATAACTACCAATAAAGATGTGAAAGGCACTCTGTACATTTTCTTACCACTGAGCAACTGCAGCCTATTCCTACCTACACAATAGAGGTAAGGAAAAGGGCTTCCAAGTTAGTTAGTTATTTAGATGGTATACTTCTAGGCAAGCATGAACCCCAGTAGGGTATCTCTTTTTAAAATAAATTTTACCCCTGCCTCTCCACAATTCCTTGCCTTCCTCCCTGCCCCCAATGGTCTCCCTGCCCCCAATCGATTGTAGCCTTCTTGGGACAAGGGCCTATCTTTTGCACCTGTGATGTGATTTTGCACCTGTGTGATGTAGCAATCATCATCATCATTATTACTCAAAGACCACTTAAAACTTTTCATGGATTGATCATTGAAAGTATGCAAATAATCTCAAACCAAAATAGTTTGATGGCACTGACATAAATAACTGTATGTAACCGTCTTAGTTTGTCAGTTCAAGATCAAGGATTCTTGAGAACTCTGTATGAAAAAGGACATGATTGTGATATTCTGGAATAAAGGATACCCCTTAAAATAAATTACATTTAGTAATCCTACTTAATTTAAATTATGTTATAATTTTATTGTTTATTACCAAAGGCTATACAATCCAAAAGTAAAAGAAACAAAATATCCATATTATAAATGACAACATCACCCTCCCACAGATTAAAAGCAAATAAAATAAATTATCTCCACCTTACAAGAGTTATAACAAACTATTTAGAATTCAAAAATACCTGTAATATATTAAGTATCTCTATTTAAAATAGATAAAATGACATATTTAATATAGATATAACATGGAACCATAACAAACAACAAAGGAAGGCCATCATGATCTGTTTGTGCGCTCCCAGAGGCACTGCTAACAGAATCCTGCACTAAATGGACTTTATTGTGTTCAGTGAGGCAATTGTTATGTACTTGATGGTTAACATCAAAAAAGCCCTAGAAATGTTATGGAGCTGAGCAATGTCAATCTATGTAGGGCTGAAATATTATCAACATTCTTAACTACACAGTCAGAGCCATGTGAAGCATGATTACTTGGAATGTTTAACCAGCTAGTGAGTCACAAGTATAACTCAAAAATGTGCAACAGTTTGCCATTTTTATTGACTTTTACTTTCTTGGCCAATTGCCAGAACTAGAGGCTGTAAACTCAGAGAAAAATCCAGCCTATTTATTATTATTATTTTGCTATTTGTGAGTGTGTGTGTGTGTGTGTGTGTGCTGCTTTCACATTCATATTTACTAAAGTGTCACATGTGGTAGGTGGCTGCACTTGTAGCACATGCACATGCATATGCTGTCAAGACTGTGTCCCATCAAGGAAAATGCATGTTCACTGTGCTGTCAGATTGAGCTAATGTTATTTTATGGAGTACACTTGGGAAGAATGCATACATATGTGTTCATCTTCCAGCTACCATGCAAACTCAAGAGTAGAGTCCTAGCATATAGGATTCGATGGGCTATAGCCCTGAATATAAAAATCACCTGTCATCTCATCTCATGTTACCTCTGAGGCAGCATAGAGCCTTTAGGGCCACCATCACTTTAGCAAGCGGAGACACCAAGTAAGAGATTCCACAAGTATACATAGAGTTGGAAGGGGCCTACAAGGCCAGAGTCCAACCCCTGCTAACTACAGGAGGGGTCTCCCACCCAAGTAATAACCAGGCCTGACCCTGCTTAGCTTTCCACACTCAGACAAGCTGAGCCAGCGTAAGCCACAGGCCTGTTCAATGGGGCTTACTCCCTGGTGAGTTTAGGCTTGCAGCCTTAGTCTTCACCACAACACAAAAAATGGGTAGAAATGTCACAGACCCACTGTTATCCTTATCATTTCATGACCCATAACCTCACCGTTTACCATGTGTGTGTATGTTTTCTCACTATCCATAGGTATATATGATCTAACTAAGGATTACACAAGCCTTCCCCAACCTGCTGCACTCCAGGTGTGTTGTACTGCAACTCCCATTATTCCCAGCTAGCATGGGCTGCTTTACACATCTGAGTGGAACAAGCCCACAAAAGCTTATGCCGCAATACATCTGTTAAAGATGCCACCTCAAAGATAACGTGCTTGATGCAACAACAGTCTAACAGAAGCTACCCCCCTCCAGAAGATAGACAGCTATTAAACGCAGAGGGACTATTTACAAGAACGTATTAGGCTCTGGCAGCTAATGGGGTGGGGTTTTTTTTTAAAAAAAAATTAATGTATCTGCCTCAGCAGTGCGTCAGATAGAAAATGCTTCAGCCCTGTTGTCACAGCCTCGTAACTGCGAACTCGCCACGGAGCGTTCCCAGTTGATGGGGCGTGGGGAGCAGGAGGATACACTTTAGCTCCGCCTCGGCCTCGCACCGTGAGGAGCTTGGCGGGGTGCGCGGATGTTTCTTCATTCTTACCGACTCGTAATGCCGAGAGGCGGAGGAAGGCGCCGCGGCTCCTCTGCCACGAGCGTTTCGCCGGCCGTGCCCCCCGCCTCTTCCCCCTCCTCCGCCTCTTCCGCGGCTCCCGCCTCCTCGGTTGTGGCCGTCTTCGCCGGCGGCTTCCGCCTGCCTTTCCCTACCGCTCGGCCGCCTCCGATCTTGCCGGCCGCCTCCCCTCCGGGGCCTGCCGCCGCCGCCGCCGCGTTCAGGCTGCATTGCAGCCACTCCAGCTGCCACGCTGCTCTCGGCTGAACTTCCCTAGGCCGCCGGCGCGGGTCTCCGCCTCCTCCGGAAAACGGGCTGCTCCGCCACAGAGAACACAAACTTGAGAGGGCGCCAGGCTTGGGCCTAACGAGCGAGACGCTGGAAGCCTCGCAACGCGCACCTCTCCAAATACAAGGAAGCCAAAACGGACGCAAACGCACGGGGAAATGCAGACGCTGCAAGGCTGGCGTAACCGCCTGCGCTTGGCTGTCTTTTACTATATTTCTAGGATTAATTGTATTGCGTGAATTCTTACTAATAATAGCGGTAAGGTATCACCACCCCAGAGCTCCTCACAACACAATTGTAGAGTCGCACGTGAGTCTCCAATCCTAAATGCACGCTTGGAAGTAAATCCCATTGAAACCAGCCTTATTTCCGAGGTAAACATGGTAAGGATAGGACTCCAAGCCCCTCGCAAAATAAAACCCCATGAAATAACCCATACCAAAGTATCTCACAAAGCACTTAACATAGTCACCTAGCCCCTCACAACCCACAGTTAAAAATAGAAAAACAATATACCGGTATTAAGCTCTTGAGAAGGCGACCATAAATTACTTCTATAAAGAATAACAGTTATTGAGGTCTCATTGCTCTATAAAATCAAATAATTCAGGGCTTACAGCTGTATCAAGACATCCACAGTCGTCCTTACAGTGCAGAGTGCATAGCCCTGTAGGCATTGTTCAACAGCAAACTTGGCGGTCCTGTGCTGTGCCCATTTGGCAGCAAAATGGGCCCACTTATAGACAAAGTAGTGATTTCTGCATACTTAAGGGATTCCAGATATGCAGAAATATATTCGTTTTTAAATTAAAAGAAAAAGTATCAGTTGTAGGGTGGCCACTTGTGAATTAAAAAAAAAAAGGCACACACCACCAAAAAAGGATAAAAGAAGATACCTATTTGCATCTGCTAATTTATACATATAGATGCAAATTTAGAAATTATAATTTAAATAGAAATTGAGTACATCTCACCATAGTATGGAAGACTGACCAGGTGACTTGTGTTGTGAGTTTTGCTCCATCTGCTATCCAGGTGCTGATGGGCAACTGCAAGGCTTAGCTCTTCTGATGGTTCTTTATCTTGACACGGGACTTGGAGTGAGCAGCCCTTCAAATAGATGACTGACGACAGTCCTCTGGCAACCCTTCAAATAGAGTTCTAGCCACCAGAACTCTATTTGAAAGGTCTGGCCACCTTACAGAAAGAAAATATTTTAGGAAAGAGGGGGAAATGACCATTTCTTTCCATTCTGGGTTCTAGTCCCCACTTGGCCATGAAACTCACTGGGTGACTTTGGGCCAGTCACTGACTCTCAGCCTAACCTACATCACAGGGTTGTTGTGAGGATAAAATGGAGAGGAGGAGAAGGATTATGTAAGCCACCTTGGGTTCCTTGCAGGAAAAAGGCGGGGTATAAAATAAATAAATAAATTCCCACTTTCCAGAAACCCCAACCCCACCCCTGCTATTTAGCAATAAAGTCTGGGGCAGCACATTGGCAAAGGTTTCCAGAGAGTGTAAAAGAAAAGGGGTGTTTTTTCCCCTTTCCCCTCCTGAATCTCCTCGCGCGCGCACTCACACACACGCACGCACTGAGCCTCAAACTATAAGGCTCCCGTTCTAAGCTGGCTGGAGTCCTGAACAGGAGTACTTCCATTAGGAGCTGGGAATACACTGCAACATTTTGTTGGAGTTTCCAACCTGTGATATGCTAATTGCAAACTTGGTGGACCCATGCCTCCCACCCACAAAGTAGAGGTTTCCACATAGGGTATTTGTTCACTTATTTCTAAACTGCCTTTCAGTACAATCACAAGGTGATGTACAATTGCTCAAGTATGGATCCCTTAATTTTAAATCCTGACCTCAGTCTAAAACATTAACTTTCAAGGGATCTGACCCTTTTGATGTGAAAATGCAAAATTGCTATAAGCCAACTGTGCTATAGCATTTTGCATTTTCACATGAAAGGGGTCAGAGCCCTTTAAAGTTTATAATTGTACTATAACACTAGACTGCTGAGGCTTAGGGCTATGTAAGCAGGAAGCTACTCCTCTAGCTCCAGAGCTCAGAAGTCTTGTGTTATCGGGGAATTTTGCAATGGTTTATTCCCCCTACAAGTAATTCCTCACGGGCCCCAACTGGCATTCATCGTCACTTAGCACCATTCAGTCTCACTTTTATATTTAGTTAAAGGCTGGTCAGAAAAGGTTTTCTCCTCTTTCTGAAAGTATGTTTACCTGGCACTTTAGAGAGTAAGGCTGACTCTGGACACAGCCCTACTCTCTAATGTAACTTTGGCATAAGTTACTTTCAACACAGTGGGACTTACATCTGAGTAATATCCATGGTGAGGTGATTAGGCAGATCTGGACTTACCACTAAAATCAAAACAGAAATATTTCTGCTATCTCCAAAAGCCCCTTGCAGCTTACATAGTGTGCGTGAGCCTCATAGAAGCTTCTCTCCTGTACTGACACAATAGCCTGACATCAGCAGATGCCATGGTCAGACACTTGCCAGGGCCCACAGACTGGTAGAGAGCCTGTCATTGCCTAGAGACACTGCCACCATCTTGGTTAAACCTTGTGTACATGCTTGGATATGTGTACAAGACAGCAAGGAACGAAGGAATGTGGCATGACAGCTGCAACATTTTTGAACACTGGAGGCGGTTGCCATTGCACACCGACTCACCTCGCCCAGCCCAGCTTCTGCAACAGCCACTCCACTGCCTGTCACTCATCTGCCTACCCACTCACTCAGGGCCCAGTCCCCACCATGGGATGGCAAGCAATGGCAAGGAGGAGGCAAAGCAGCTGCTGCCAACACTGCAGATACTAAATGGGCAATGGAAAGTGGACTCCATGGGTACTCTGGTAGCTTGAGGACCCACAAAATCCTGAGCCAAGCACTGCAGTAATGCAAAAGGATGGAGTGTACACTTGATCTGTAGTTGGGAGCTGAGTACAAGCCTGTCTATGGCTTCTGCATAGCAGATCAGGTCAAGATCTTAGTCATTACTGAATAATTGTTGTTCTTATTTAATTGTATCTTTGGGACATTATCATTAGTATACTTTTCTTAATTTTGTTACTACTTTACTATCTTAATTTTGTTACTCCCTTACTGCTACTTTTATCTCAATCATTGTATTCCTTTCCATTTATTGTTCATCAAGTATACATTTTTAAATTTTGTTTAAGTAAAATGAATGTAATATTTCCATTTATTCCCTATGTGAAGTTCTTATGATGACACATTAAAACTCAGTTAAGGGTGAACCAGATATTATTTCCAAGGACCATTTCACACATGACTCTAAAAAACATCCTCTGAGCCTCTCTTGTGCTATTCATTCCATGCATAAAAGATGTTAACATCTGCTTCAGAATTAGTGGGGGAAGAAAGCCATTTTAAAATTGAATATGCATTATGGCCAATGAGATTTTAGATTTGCATTAGAAACCAATTTAAGGAAAAACCTATTTTAAACTTCACATTTTGAAAATGTCCTAACATTTCTGAAAAGCTTCCTCTGGGAAGTTGTTCCATAACAAAAGGACACCGTGCTTCCTGGAATACGTAGAAGCCTTACATAAATATACACCATGTCCATCAACATAAATGATCTTGCATATCCCAATTTCAAGGAATTTCTCCCACACACACACAAACAAACATATAGGTAACAGTGAATCCCATATTGTTGGTGTGAAAACTGACTATTTAGTGACAAATAGCCTGCTCAAATGAACACAGGGAAAACTAATCCCCAATACAAACAAAACAAATCCAAACTAGATGTAGCTATCCTGAGATGTTACATGTGCTTCTTGTGCACTACTATCATGTGTATGCCAGTTGGGAATCATGTAGAATTTAAAAGCTGCAGTGATAGTAAACATTTTGCTGTACATCTTTGTTGTGTTTGCAACAAACCTACCAGCAGAAATTACTCATGTAAGGCAAACTCCAGCCGCATATACCTTGGTTATTTGGAATTGATGTAGCTGGAGGACAATTTAAAATTTAAATTTCCAAACATGATTAATAGTCACTGCTGCAGCCCATTGAGGCCATTGCTATGCCTCTCCAGCTCAGACTTATTTTGTATATATATTTTTAATGGTGGTAGATGGCCTAGGTTGGCCTTACCATTAGGAGACTGTAGACCACTTATGACAGCACTGTACAGGGCTGCAGTAGATAAAATGTTCGTTGTTGCATTTTCCTCCCCCGGCCAGTACCCATCCCAGGGTCCCTCCTGTGCTATTTGCAAAATTTGCAAAAATCCAGCAGGGTGGGTTAAAAAAAAATATGAGTGCAAGTATTTGCACATATTATTGGGACCAAAAAATGTTTTTTTTGGGGGGGCAACCATGGCCAGCACCTCCAAGGTACCACTGGGGCACCTTGGAGGGCAGCTCGTCGCTGCCCAAATGGGGATAGCGAAAGCCAGCTTGTCAGCCAGCTTTCATGAGCTCCAAAAGAGAAAAAGTTTTAAAATGAAAAGCCAAGCCAGGGTGAGCCCAAAATGGGTCATGGCGGGGAGTGGCGGAAGCCTTTCCAATCCACTCCTGAGTGCCACTTGGGCACTCTGGGGGGTGACTGGCAATGGCGGCCACCAGGTAGCTTCTTGGCAAGAGCAGCAAGGGGTTTTTGCCACTCTTTACAAGTGGATTGCTAGTGGTTGAGCTTGACCCACAATGGGTCATACCGTGCGAGTTCGGAATTCGGATGACACACCAACCCATTGTGGGTCAAACAACCCCTGGAACAATTCATGGGATGTCAGGGTGGCTTATTACCCAATTGAAGCCACCCTGACAAAACCATGATAGGGTCGCAGAACACACAAGTCACTGACTCTCAGCCTAACCTACCTCACAGGGTTGTTGTGAGGATAACATGGAGAAGAGGAGGATCATTTATGCTGCCTTCTGCTCCTTGGAGGAAAGGCGGGATATAAATGTAACCAATAAATTAATTAATTAAACTAATCTGATAAATGTGTAGATTAATTTCCCCCAAAAGGGGAGCACACAGGGTGGGGTGGTTTAACCCTTCCTTTCCCAGCTGTAATCCCAATGAAAATCCCCCAGCTCATGTGCCTATTAGCTCCTGTTGGCACCAATCAGAGCTTTGTGGTTTTCTAAGGCTAATCGCCATAAGGGAAACAACTTTTATCAGGATCACAACCAGAAAAGGAAAGCTTAAACCTTGCTGTGGTTCGGATGAAAGCTGCCCCGCACCTATTCCTGCTATTATTATTTAATCTGATGTGGTTTTTAATGGCACAATTAACTTCATGTCAAGTTTGGTCCTTACTTACTTACCCATTACAGACAATTATTACCATTTGGTTTGAGAAAATAATACAAAATATACTTACAGAGCAATCCTATGGTCCTAGACTGCATCTAGAGGGCCTTAGGATCATTTGGATTCCCAGCTACAAGGTCGGAAAAGGGCTCCAGCCTCAGAGCTGAGGATCAATGCTTGGATCCCTCTCCCCTCCAGCAGCCAGCGCAGAAAGAACTGTGTCAGCTGTGTCTCCGAGACTGTAAGACCAACCTCAGAGAAGGGGTGAAGAGGGCATTCTGGGTGGAGGGGAAGAGACCGGAGCTGCCAGGATATGACATATCCTGGTGGCGCTCCAGCCTCCTTCCCTCCCCACCTCAGCCAGATGGCTGAAATTGGCTGTCTAGCTGATTTTCAGGGTGGGAGGAGCACAGAGGCAAATATCACTTCCATGCTCCTCCTGCCCTGCATAGGATGCCAGTAATCCACCAAGTTCAGAGGCTTATGGGTATCCCCATTGGATTGCGCCCTTAATTATTCATTTTAAATAGTTAAACTAATTGTTCAAGTAATAATCAGTCTTTTGCCTGATGAAGAGTTCTATATAAGCCTTATGCCTACATACCACTACAGCAACAGATGTTGATTGGATGAAAGATACTGCCATGCCTTTTCATATATGTAAATGGAATACTTATTTAAAGATAGTTAAATATCTTTGAACTTCAGCATAATTAATAACTGAAAGTGTACAATAGTCTAACTATTTTCTTATGTTAAATATATTTGGCAGGAGCCCATTATTGTTTTACGAGCTTTCTTTCTCTTTCTTTGTCATTAACAAGGTGCCTTCAAAGTACAGATGAAGAGGCTAGAGCAACTTAAAAGAGGCTGATATTAATACGCCAAGAAAAAGAATGGAAGAAAAGTTACAGAGCAATTCAACCATTGTCAATGGTACAACTGCTAACCATAAACCATTAGAAGTCCACAGCCTTTGGGAAGTAATTACCATTGCCACTGTAACAGCCATTTTAAGCTTAATAACCATAGTGGGGAATGTTCTCGTAATGATATCCTTCAAAGTCAACAGCCAGCTCAAGACAGTGAACAATTACTATTTACTCAGTCTTGCGTGTGCAGACCTAATCATTGGAATATTTTCTATGAATCTTTATACATCGTACATATTAATAGGGCACTGGTCTCTTGGAAGTCTGGCATGTGACTTGTGGCTAGCCCTGGACTATGTAGCTAGCAATGCCTCAGTAATGAATTTGCTAGTTATCAGCTTTGACCGATATTTTTCTATTACACGGCCATTAACCTACAGGGCTAAACGCACACCCAAAAGGGCTGGCATTATGATTGGCCTAGCTTGGCTAATTTCTTTTATTCTGTGGGCACCTGTAATCTTATGCTGGCAGTATTTTGTAGGAGAACGAACTGTCCCACCTGGAGAATGCCAGATACAATTTTTGTACGAACCCATTATCACCTTTGGTACTGCAATTGCTGCTTTCTATATCCCAGTTTCGGTGATGACTATTTTGTATTGCCGTATTTATAAAGAGACTGAAAAGCGCACCAAGGACCTGGCTGAACTTCAAGGTTCCAGTTCTGTGGCTGAGTTTGAAATGATAAAGCCTCAGAAAGCTCTGCTGAAGTCCTGCTTTAGTTGCAAGCAACAAAATTTAGCCAAAAGGGAGAGATGTCAGGCTTCATGGTCTTCATCTAGCCGAAGTACTTCTGCTACAGCAAAAGCATCCCAGATCCAAAATACTTGTCAAGACTGGTCTAAGGCAGACCAGCTAACCACCTGCAGCAGCTATGCATCATCAGAAGAGGAGGATAAACATGCTTCTGACCCAGTCTTTCAAGTAGCTTATAAGACCCCAGTAAAAGGGAAGGACGATGAACATAAAGAGGAGAAAAAGGAAGCTTTTATCAAAGACCATCCTAGGGAAAATGAGTATGAGACCCAGAAATACTTTCTGACACCAACTAAAGGCCATGTTCAAAAAAGTAATAAATGTGTGGCTTATAAGTTCCGCTTGGTGGTTAAAGCTGATGGTGCTCCAGAAACTAACAATGGCTGCCGAAAAGTAAAAATCACTCCTTGTTCTGCCACTTTATCCAAGGATACTTCTATCAAAAACATGGATCCAAATATAAATAATCAAATTACTAAAAGGAAAAGAATGGTTCTTATAAAGGAGCGTAAAGCAGCCCAGACGTTAAGTGCCATTCTTCTAGCTTTCATAATCACTTGGACCCCCTACAATATAATGGTTTTGGTCTCGACATTCTGCTCAGATTGCATTCCTCCAACATTGTGGCACCTTGGCTATTGGCTGTGCTATGTGAATAGTACTGTTAACCCGATCTGTTATGCTCTCTGTAACAAAACCTTCAGAAAAACCTTTAGGTTGTTGCTCTTCTGTCAGTGGAAGAAGAAAAAGATGGAAGAAAAATTATACTGGCAGGGTAATACAAAGCTGCCTTAATTTAAATTAAAGTGTTTGAAAAATAATTGACCTTGGCCAAGCACTGTAAATTAAATTGGCTGCAAGTCTTTCTTTGTAAACGTGTTGCTTTGAATGGCTGGAGACAAAAGAAGCACAATTTGTGTGATGATAAATATATACTTATGGCTATGAAGGAAGCAGCCACAACAGTGAACATTTCTACAATTGTGACTACTCAACAGAGCATTATTAATGTTGATATCATAGAAAGTATTCTTCCACACTCCTGCAAAATAAAGTGGCATGTTAAAAGACCTTAATGATTGGTGATGGAATAGACCCATAAATTCATCAAGTCCACCTACTTGGAAAATAACATATACCTTCCCACATATTTTTTCTTTGTTCGGTTTAGTTGTAGGTCTCCATTAGAATGAAGCTTGCATCCCTCCCCCTGCAAAATTGTCTCCTAACTGGGTGGAAGCAAATGGAAGGCAAGGATCGGTGGACAACAATAAATGGTTCTCAATGGACAAACTGTTCTTGGAGTTAGTTATGAGGCTATGAACACCATCTGAGTTTTTCTAGGGAGACTGAGAGATGGCTTGTAGGGAATAGACTGTATGATGTCCTTTGTAAATGAATAAGCCGATGACAGTACCAACATGGTCAGAGAAACTAACATTACCTGGAAACAAGGGTAGTAGTTAATGGTAATTTGAATTTTATTTATTCATATTTACGTAAGTGGCTCTGAAGGGGTTTTATTATTAAAATCCAGTGTATTAGTCTGAACGATGCAAAAAAGAATTGACTTTATGCACTATTTTCTCTTGCCTGCAATCCAGTGCATGGCTTCTAAGGAAAAGGTAAAATAACTTATGTACCGGTACTTGTTTCTTATCATCCCAAATAACTATCTTAGCACCCAATCTTAAACACATTTTATTGGAAGAAAGAGTTGCTTCACACATGGCAATCTATGTGTAGGTTTCATATTATTCCCTACACTAATTTGCCTTCTGTCTAGTATTTTATAGCACATTAACAGTGAGTATATGATTGCAGCCTAAGCAACCTACAGAAGCAACCTTTGACTTCTGTGGAATTTCAAGTATGTGTGTTCAAGATGGAAGCCTCTGGTTATGAGCTGAGACTTGTTGATGAGTAAGGTTTATTACAATGTATTACCCACATTACATTATCCAGAAGTATCTGGTTTTAGATCTGGGACTTTGCACCCTGATCTTAAAGCACATTTTCAAATCACATTTGAAATTAATTAATGAGATTGCTAACCTGTTTACAAGGACCATATTAAAATAGAATTGGTATTGCTTGAAGATGCAACAGGTCCTGCTTGTGAAACATGTATTTTAACTATCATAAAGGTAGCACTTTAAAACTAACAGAGTTTTGCAAGCATTTACTCACTGAATAGTTTTGAGTCAATTTCTTCATGAATCAGTGAAACAAAAAGGACTACAACAATCTGAAAAGGAGAGAGAAGTAAAACCATCTTTACTTCTGATCTTTTTTGTCTGATGCACACACAGAGCTCCCCAGCAGCAAGGGCTTCATCCACTTCAGTGGAGTGGTCAGCTCCAGTATGTAAAGGGATGTTCATAGGAATATGCTCCCCCCAATAAAGTGAACCGGGAAGGTAATTCATGCAGGATCTCCATATATTTATTTGAATGCACATTGCCTCTCTATCCTTTGGATTTTTGGTGGCAATACTTGAATGTTTAAACCCAAAGCACAAGTAGGAAGTCTATCAGGCATCAGCTGAAAGTTGGTGAATATATGTCACTTCTTCCTGGACAGGAAGAAGCCTATATATATACGTATATATATATATACGTATATATATACGCCAGTGTGGCGTAGTGGTGAGAGTGTTGGACTGGGACTTGGGAGATCCGGGTTCTAGTCCCCGCTCAACCATGAAACTCACTGGGTGACTTTGGGCCAGTCACTGCCTCTCAGCCTAACCTACCTCACAGGGTTGTTGTGAGGATAAAATGGAGAGGAGGAGGAGGATTATGTAAGCTGCCTTGAGTTCCTTGTAGGAAAAAAGGCGGGGTATAAATGTAATAAATTAATTAAAAATTAATTACGGTAATTAATTAATTATATTTTATATAATAGCTATTTTAGGTATGTATACTTACAACACATAGCTGTTTTATTAGAGAAAAGGAACTGATGAAATAAAGGCAGTAACTCAAATAATTGCAGAGTAACTGGTCTGAAATTTATTAATAAAACCAGGTATCAAAATTAACTGATGTGGCAAAAAGCAAACAACAGCAAAAGAAAAGTCAGAATGTACAAACTTTCCAGACTTAGTCATACGTACTTAAAGTGGGAATTTAGGGTGCAATCCTATGCATCTTTAGACAGAAAAAAGGCCTATATCTCCCAGCATGCCCCAGCCAGCCATGCCAGTCACCCCTTTAGTACACACACCCCAGCAAAAGGCCACATCTTTCGGTGTGCAAGGAGCCCTCCTGGGTGGAGTGGGTTGTGGCTGAGGAGGTACCTTTGCTTGATTTTTTATGACTCCCCAGTTATTTATAGAAAGCTCAAAAATTAAAATCTTAAAAGGCCTAGAGATTCGACTCCAGTGCTCTGATCCGATCATTGCTTAATAGGGGTGGGAGATCTGATGCACACACAGAGCTACCCAGCAGCAAGGGCTTCATCCACTTCAGTGGAGTGGTCAGCTCCGGTATGTAAAGGGATGTTCATATGAATATGCTCCCCCCAATAAAGTGAACAGGGAAGGTAATTCATGCAGGATCTCCATATATTTATTTGAATGCACATGGGCTCTGGGTACGGAATTAATACTAATAAGACACAATCCAGCAAACCTGGAGGAGCAAGGTTTGCATTACTGGCTATAGAAGTGTAAAGATCCAAAGTTTCATGAGATTACACATAGGTCTTTGTAGTTCTATAGCTGACAATGCTACAGACATTCATGGTTAGCTGACCTGCAGTTTAAAAATGGACAATTTACAAAAATGTATATCCTGATTTAGAGTTAAAGAAGGCCTGTGGTTTACGCTGGCTCAGTTTGTCTGAGCGTGGAAAGCTAAGGAGGGTCAGGCCTGGTTATTACTTGGATGGGAGACCCCTCCTCTAGTTTCCTGCACTGAGCAGGGGGTTGGACTCGATAGTCTTGTAGACTCCTTCCAACTCTATGATCGATGAAATCTATGAAGACACAAGTGCAAAGTTTTGGTGTAAGGGTACATACCTGTATCACATCATCTTCATCTATAGCTTAGCATGGTAATAGTTCGGTTGTGAAATGTAATGTTGCACAGTTCAGAGATAACACAGTGAATTTTATGAGAGTTATTGTATATTTATCATTGCTTCCAATAAGGTCATAAGTATTTTAGAGCAGGAAAGAAAAAATTTCTCCACAACTATTAAGCAACATTGTGAATAACTTGACTACTATATGAGTTATTTACAAAAGTTCCCCATTTTTCTGCAGGAGGACTTGATATAATTTAAAGTAGCTGTATAATAATGTGAAAATGTGTATTCTGGATTCAACATGATTGATTCTAAGTATTTTGTATTTTGCCAATTGTTATTGGTGCATTTGCGTATAATTGTTAAAGGAAAGTGCGGGTTACTTTAGAGACCTCTGATTATTTTCTTCAGTCCACCATTTTGTATGTATAGTATATGCTTTGGGTTATACTGGCTTATTTTTAATTTGAACAAACATACATATGTGTATGATATGTGTGTTTGATTCAAATGACATGCACTTACGACACAAGCTATGTAATAATGGCAAAATGTGTAAGACTAAGTTTTCTGCTAGCTGCAATGTTATTGCTAAAGAAAAGCTTTGCCTTCTACTACTGAAGTTAAATGGGAAGTTATTTTTGTCACCAGTTTCTGTTCAACAGGAATATTTAATAAATGTTTACGGTTTGTTCGTTGAGTAGATATATAAGACTACACAGTGATGGATGCCAAAGTATCAGTTAAGTGTAACTGTTAAGTATATGCTCAACCTATGCTGCTAAAAACTGAAACATTACACTGCCAAACTCTGGGATACTTTGTAAATATCTGGAACTGTATTAAAAATGTAGTGTGTTTATTGCTTTCTCATATACTATGTTTGCATAATCGGCATTGCCGGCATGGGGTGGGGGGGAATGGACTGAGAGCTATCCAATAGCAATGTAGAAATTGCACTTTTAGTTTTAGTTTTGAAGGAACAGGGAGAACACGAGATTCTTAAAGGCTCAACTCATTTATTTATTTATTTATTTATTATATTTATACCCCGCCTTTTTTCCTTCAAGGAATCCAAGGCGGCTTACATAGTCCTCCTCCTCCTCTCCATTTTATCCTCACAACAACCCTGTGAGGTAGGTTAGGCTGACAGTCAGTGACTGGCCCAAAGTCACCCAGTGAGTTTCATGGCTGAGTGGGGACTAGAACCCGGATCTCCCAAGCCCCAGTCCAACACTCTCACCACTACGCCACACTGGCTCTCATATGGTAACTAATATGTTGCTAGAGTTGCATGAGAGCTGCTTCTTCATGACTGGATTCCACAGTGCTCTTGCAATGTTTGAAGGAAATATCTAAGTGAGATGGCTGAATTATCTGGTTACTTCCCATAGCAGTGTCGTTCATCTCTGAAGCAAAGGTAAAAGACTCACACTAGAAAAAGTAAATGCTAAGGGCACTGCTAATTTATAAATATACAGAAGGACACCAAAAGCAGATGAGTTCTCCAAGGGGCATGGATTGTGTAACACCCTGTGGCTACACATCAGCATAGGCCAGAGTTTCCAAATTGAAGAGGTATCTTCCAGGAACCTGCAAATATGTACATTATGGTATGTGTCACAAATCTCGCCTTCCAAGCAAGGTAGTGGAGCTGTCCAGCAGAGAGAGTCTAGAGTTGAGCTAAAGAGGACCCTATCCAGAAGGTAGCTAGGTTAGGAACGAGTCTCTGGAGGCTATTGCATCAGCATCTTACAGACAACAACTGTGTGTTTAAGCACTCAACCTGGCTGTTCCACCCATCCTGGTGTACTAGTGAGGCCCTGATCCTTACCATGGTTCCTTCCTCTGAGTACTTCCTCATACTGCCAGGCAAGCACTATGCTATTGGGACCAAACCCCAGGTTGTGCTTGTTGTCCTCACTGTTCTTGATGGTGGTAGTTGGGGGGACTGGGGTCAGGGATGCATCCAGTCCCCCAGTTCTGCTGCTTCCTTGGGGTATGGCCATAACGGTTTATTCTGGGTTCCTTGTCTCCCCCTGGTTCTAGTTCATGCTGAGACCCATAGTGGTGTTATGAGAAGAGATCTCATCTGATTCTATCTTGGGACTTGTACTGGCAATTCCTGACATTCATGAGGGAACCACAAGAATTGCTGAGTGGAGGCTGAGGATTCTTGATTCTTCTGGTAACCTATCAGGCAAGAACTATATAACAAGAAGAAATCAGGCTACATGCTTCTTACAAGGCCTTCATAGCAAGTAGCTTAGATCCAAGGGACAGAGAGCAAAAGAGTGAACTAACAGCTGATGGATTCAAAGGCCACTGAGGCAGGTGCAACATCAGGTCCAGAGAAAGAAAGATTTCACATAAAACTCAAATCAGTTGTCAGATCCAGTGCCTTCCTTTACTAACAAGAGTCCTGATCAGATTGAAGTCCAGGTGTTCAAGTGCTTCACAGATGGGTGATATGAGCAATAGACCATCTTAAAGCACCATCTTCTGTTGGTACGTGTGTGCGTGAGCAGCAGAGTGCGTGTGCGCATGGGAGATTTAAAATCCTGTCTGTGTGCTAGCAGAGGCCTGTTATTCACACACAGATCTTCCAGATCTCAGCTCCCCCCTTTTCGCAGCGTGCAGCGTGTTGTGAAGATGCCAGCCCAGCCTGCCTGTAATCCAACTTGCTTCCAGCTTCCCCGTTTGCAGATTAATCCATGGAGTCAGGAAACACTCTGTAACACCACAGGTCTAATTCTACCTGTTTATTCACTTAGCAAGTAAAGTTCTACAGAGTATACATTTCCTAGTTACAGTCCATGTGCAGAGTATAAATGCATAGCAAGCATTACATCCAGTGGAGTAAGTTGAGCTTCACTCCACCTCAGCAAAGAAGTTACATTGTTGCAGTGACAAAATCCAGCAAGAAGAACAAAGGAGAAGAGAGAAAGCAGTCCTGCTTCTCTCGAAGATGGCTTCAGACAGAAAACAAGTTAGCACGTCATCAGAACATACAAACCATGTGACTAGCTCATAATGCTCCTACGGTCTAGGCTTCCCATGTGAAAAACACGAGAACCCAGAAAGACATAACAAACTTGTTTACAGCCATTCTGTTCTTTCCACGTGTAAACAGTGTGCTACAGCTGGTGAAGTGATACATATCACAACTGTGAGACTGCTCATCCACTGAGGTCATCAGGAGTGGTCCTGATTCATGTACCACCACGAGAGGTGCAGTTGGTGGGAAAGAGACTTTCTCATTGTATCACCCAGGCTGTTAAATTATCTGCCCTGGGAGATGTGTCTGTCCCCCTCCCCAATGGAGTTCAGATGTTGAATGCAAACATATATTCCAGCCGGTCTTTGGCCTGGCTAGCCTGTGAATTATTATCTCCATGGTTTTTAATGGTTAAAAAAAAAGCTGCTGTATTGTCCATGTTGTGGTATTCAAATATTATATGACTGCTTAATTTGGTGTGTGTGATATTATCCTCCTTGTGCATCTCAGAAGTTGGGCGTCCCAGACAGGAAGGCAGGAGATACATATTTTAAACAAATGAATGAACAAATTAAATAAATAGACCCAGTGTGACTTTCCTGTTGCAGAGCCCCAGGAGAGCCACTTTCTGCAGTGGATTGGTAGCACTCCATGGTGTCAGTACATTGGATGTAAGCAATTTTAAAATATCACTGCAAATAGAAATTTGAATAGGGTATAATGATGCCTCAGATTTGGACCAGATGAAATCTGATAGTCATTATATTTTTCTATCCCCACTCCAAGAGTCAGCATTCTGTGATCACTACGCACACTCAGTCCTTATTAGTCTGTTTTTGAGGTTTCCCCTTATGGTTTTTTTGTGCTTCTGCAAATTTTGGGGTTCCCCTGAGCCTGCTGATACCTCCCTCTTGTGTGTTGATGGTGCCGGTTTCCATAAATTAGGACCGTCAACAGAGAATTGAGTTCATTTTTGATATATACAAGTACAGTGTATATATCTGCAGTGTGGAATGTTGCAGTGTGGAATGCTTGTAGTGTGGAATGCTTCTGTTGAAGGTTCCAGTCACCCCATTCCATTTCTCCCTTCCCTACAGTTTTCCATCTTTTTCCTTTGAACAGTCAGCATTCTGTAGTCACTGAGCATGTTGAGAACTCATTGGACTGTTATCGGGAGGGTTTCCCCCCCACCCCTTAGGGTTTTTTTTCTAAATATGAACTGTTGTGAACTGCCCAGAGAGCTTCAGCTATTGGACGGTATAGAAATGAAATAAATGGAAATTTTTTTGTGCTTCTGCAAACCATGGGGTTCTCCCAGGGCTGTTGATAGTTCTATCTTGTGTGTGGGTGGTACCATTTCAGCTACATAAATGCAATCACTTTCAGCTGAAGAGCAGTATTAGTGTGCTGCTATATTCTGGGATGCTTTTTATAAAGATACGGGGGGGGGAGTAAGGGTTGATAGGGAGAAGTCTAGCCTTATCTTAAATAATTAGAATTTAAAACAAGGAAAGAAAAAAGATATAGGTGATGATGAGATCTAAGAAAATACATTGTGTGGAGGACCAGCACCCGGGTCCTCTGCATGAGTTCGGCGCTTAACGGGTTAACCGGCACTGAGCTACAGCCTGTACAAGCGATTGAAATTGACTAGGAGGTTTGCGCCGCAAAAGGAAACTCCAGAGCCTTTGTATGACCATATAAGGCGTTTATTTACTACAAGTTAAATGGAGCGGAACTATAGCTTTCTAGGTATGCTACAACATCAACATGACCTGACGTGATCTCCGAGTTTATCAATGAATGGGTTCCTAGGCTAGCGTATTGAGGAAAGTCAGTTACCTTAGACCAGAGACTCTGCGCTGGTCAGTTTCATGCCGGGCTCCGGATCCGCCTGATCCGGGGAAGAGAACAGCTTATCCCAGCCACCACTGGGGATGAACTTGCCGAAGCGACCCGTGTTCCCAACAACTCCCAGAAGATGTGCACGGGGTTTTTCTACCCCACCTTTTCCCGCTCTCCCGCCCCCTGCCTGTCAGGTGGGCTTATCCCTGCCCCCTGTGTGGTAGGTGGGCTTATGCCTGCCCGGGAAAAGATGACTCTCCTGGTCCAGGGGTGTACTTTACAGCTCATAGTGGCTGCCCTGTCTTCTTGATGGTCCACAACTCTCCTTTGTGGATTCCGACTGAGAACTTCTTTGTTGGTCTGCAGGTTTCGTCTGGCGGAGCCAGCACCTCCAGTTCCCCTCCCACCCCCTGTGGAGAGGTTTATGCAGACAGAGCTTGGCAGGGAAATGTGTGCGTGCGTTGTGTGTTGTGTGTGTTCATGTTCCTTTTACAGTTGGGCTTTCTCCACACGTTGTAATTTAAATACTAGACATCTTTAGTTTTCAGATGAAAACCGACGAAACAAAAAATAATCATTAGCTGTGTGCAACACAAAATTCTTGTTGACATTCACATACATCACTGCCCTCTGTTGGATGGAATATCTCAGATATGCATATTAGGCACATCCATTCTACTTAAATGCTCAGGAAGTGGAATTGCTCTTAGAAATCATTCAAGATTATCTTGGAGATCAACTGTTCTTGGAAATCAATTATTGGCTACCATTTTTCTATCTTTATGCAATATATTACTTGAAGATGACTCATTCACATAATCATCCAATGTTGCAATCTTCTTGACAAGAAAGGAAGCTACTGCACCCTGATGACATGGACAAGGTGCTTGCAACAATGTGAATAATTACGTTATTATGACAGATAATTTGGGCATTAGATTCCCTCTGAGGAGAGAGAGAGAGACTAGCCCCACACTCTTACGAAAGGTTTGGGATCTTTGGCTGAGGTAAAACGCGCGCTGCTCGGTGGAGTACGCGCTTTGCTATTTTACACTTAAACAAACACACACTCCAGAAACAAAAGGGTTGTTTTATTAAAGAGGAAATACAGAGAGTAGGTACAGTGTCTTACTTGTTGGTACAGCAAACCCAGTGATTTCAGGCAGCAAAATATCCTTACGCTATACTTCAAACACACTCTATATTCTGGAGAGGAAAAAGAGTCCCTTTTGGCCCTGACAGCCTGGATAGGAGAAGGGGTGGAAGAAAGGTTTCTTTCTAAAGGGATAGAAAGACGTTCTGGCTACTACCTGTCCACTGAGGCTCCCTGCAGTGAATCTCCAGCTGTAGCTCAGGTGGAGGCAGGAGGTGCTCAAGAGGTCTGTGTTCCAAGCTCAGTTGGATGACTTAGGATGACTCTCCCTTCGATACACACACTATTGCTAAAACTCTTGGTTTTTATACCCTTTCTCCTACCTTCTTGGAGATATGAGAGCAGTGGGGGTGGTCTCCATCCCCCTGGTGCCCTGAGTTTCTGCTGATGATCCTACTCTTTGTGTTTTGATTGCTCATGATGGGTGTCATCAGGAAAACCTATTGTTGGTCTGCCTACATGATGAGTTAGCCTGTCTTACATGAGGAGTTTGGCCTGCCTACAGTGATCAGTTGAAGCTTCTGGTTGAGTCTGCCCAGTGTGTGTGTGTGGCATTTCTTTTCAGGAGAATCCTCCTGTGCCTTTGGTGATGTGCATATTAAATCTAATCACTGCAAGCCTCCATCCCTTGCTCATTCATGCCTTTAAGCCGCAATCACTCGCCATTCAAACCTTCAGTCATGACCTGTGCTGCTCTTTTTCCTCCTGAATCCTTGCTTACCCAACGCTAATATTGGGACCTGTTGTGGACTTCCTTCTGAGCCATAGCCATAACCAAATGATTATAACTATATCCCATCATAACAACGTGCCCTCTTAAACCTTGCCCCTCCTATGAGGGCTATGACTGGATGGGTCCAGGGAGTGGTAAATACAGCTCTGTGTGAAGGGGTGGTTCCTGCTGTTCTTAAGGAGGCAATCATTTGACCACTCCTGAAGAAACCCACTCTGTACCCAAGGGAACTTGACAACTACCACCAGTCCCAAATATCACTTTAAAACTGCAGGCACTCTTGAAGGATACTGATTATCTAGACCATTTCAGTCTGGGTTTCAAGCTGCTTATGGGACTGAATCAGCCTTAGTTGCCCTGATGGATGACCTTTATCGAGAGAGGGACAGGGGGAGTGCGATCCTGTTAATCCTGCTCAATCTCTCATTGCCTTTCGATACCATCGACCATGGTATTCTCCTGGATTGACTCTGTGGGCTGGGCATTGGAGGCACTGTATTATAGTGGTTCCGGTCTTACCTGCGGGGTCGATTTCAGAGAGTAACATTGAGTGACTATTCCTTGGCCCCTTGGCAACTGAGCTATGGGGTTCAGCAGGGTACCATCTTTTCCCCAATGTTGTTTAACATCTATATGAACTCACTGGGAGCAGTCATTAGGGGGTTTGGAGCCATCAGTAAACTGATGACATACAGCTCTATTCCCTGTAACATCTGAATCAGGTGAGGCTGTGCAAGTCCTGGATCAGTGTCTGGACTCAGCGATGGGCTGGATGAGGGTCAATAAACTGAAGCTGAATTCTGGCAAGATGGAAACCCTGTGAATAAGTAGTTTCCAAGTCCAAGAGATAGGCTCATTGCCTATTCTGGATGGGGTTGCACTCCCTATGAAATATCAGGTTCATAGTCTGGGGGTACTCCTAGGTCCATCATTGTCACTGGAGTCCCAAGTGACCACGATGGCTCGGAGTGCCTTTTACCAGCTTTGACTAGTTTGCCAGCTACGGCCTCTCCTAGACAAGGATAGCTTGGCCATAGTGGTACAGGTGCCACCTGGATTACTCAAGACTGGATTACTGCAATGAGCTCTATGTGGGGCTGCTCTTAAGGTTGGTCCAGAAGCTGGAGCTAGTGCAGAATGCAGCAGCTTGGCTGTTATTAGGAGCTGCCCCTTTTCAGCATACAATATCTTTGCTGAGGGAACTGCATTGGCTGCCTATTTGCTATCAGGCCAGGTTTAAGCTTTTGGTACTAGTGTATAAAGCCCTAAACAGCTTGGGACCAGGATACCTGAGAGAGCACCTTCCCCCTTACCAACCTGTCCAGTCACTGAGGTCATCGGATGGCATGTTCCTGGTGGTTCCATATGGACCTATGGTCCGACTGGAGTCCACCTAGAGAACAGCTTTCAGTGTAGCAGCTCTATTTCTCTGGAACTCCCTGCCTCTGTTGGTCAGGTAGGCACCAACATTGTATTGTTTTTGGCACCTCCTGAAAACATTTATTTCAAGAAGCCTTCCTGAACTAACCAGCCACGGTTTTATTGATTTTATTTTTAAGATATTGTTTTATTCTTTTATCTGTTTTATCTTTTATTGTTCACTGCTCCAAAATCTCCATACTGGAATATGGAGCGGTATATAAATCTTGTAAATAAAAATAATAAATAAATAAATACTATTGGTTTAGAACAGCAGCCATGCTACTTCATAGACAATTTTAAGAGGCCACAATTTCATAGATGTGGCCTATTAAAATCAATTGGTTTGTTGTGCTGTGAGCCTTTACAGGTAAGAGCCTACTTCATCGCTTCATGCATCTAAGGAAGTAATACCACAATAAACTGTTTCTAAGAGATCATGGAGCTTTGTGACTTTCACTTTATTGTACTCCCTTTTTCCTTCTTAGAAGACAGCAGCAGCTCAAAAATTACTTTAATATGAGCTTTTGAGGCTGAAAGTAAACTAGGAAAATATTTTATGTTTTCACACCATGGGAAAAGATAGGGGACACAGCTGCAAGTTTCATGTGGTTTTTCTAGTTCGCTAATGCATTCCCCTTCATTTTAAGTCTATGTAATTCCCACTTTTCAATTCTCACTTATTAATCTGTATTTCTTAAAGGTTTACCTTCCCTCAATATTTCTCTCTTCTCACTCATTCATCTATGTTATTTCTTCATGTTCACAACCCCTTGACAATCTTCTGAGTATTCTAAAGTCTGTGAATTTAATAAACATACTTTCTACTCACTTCACCTAGACCAGGGGTGGACAACTAGTATCATCTACCTTTCCCACTGTTGGCTCGGGATTTACTACTGGAATGGAAACAATAAACATTGGGGTGTTCATTATCTTTCTGTACTGGGCCTAGTTTTATTCATATATTCAAAAACATACGACCAATGAAAACAAGTTTCTTTTACATGCAAGTTAAAGAAAGAGCAACTCTTGTCTGGATTTTATTTCGTAGTATACTACGAACAAGCCTTGGAGCAGTCCTGGCTGTGTTCTTCAGCAGGCCTGACCATCATCCAGGCATATTTGCACATATGCGTTTTGTTACAGTCCTCTTGCCAATAGATAACATTCCTGCGATTTAAAATTTGCTCCAGCACAAGCATCATACCACCAGCCTCCACCAGGAATGCCACTGTGCTCGAGTTTGGCAGTTTTGAAAAGAGTTATCATTATCTCTGTCTTTTGTGGTGAACTTCTGGTTATCATGGAGATAGGCTTCCGTATCCTGATGCAGGGCATCAACAGCATTGCCTTTATACAAACCAAGCCTGATCCTGTATTGAGATGCCTCGTCCTCAATATAGAATGGCTCATATTCTTCTCACTTGACTGGAGCATTTGGGTCTACAAGTTTAACCCCAAGTGTATGTGGTCTTGGAGAACTGGTTACTAACTGGTGCATGTATTCATTGCCTAACCAGTAGTTGTCATTAATTGAACCAAATCCATATTTGTAGTCCTGCCAGGTCCTATCAAAGTCTATAGTACTGTTGGCAGTAATGTGCTGAATTACTGTCCAGCCACCATCTTGCATATTACAGCACACACCAATGGGCTCCTTTGCTGGCTGAATGACAGAAAGGCCATCTTTGGAGTTTTCTTCTTCAGACTGCTTAAAAATCTCACTGCAATCCCTTGGATACCCTGTGTATAGAGGGAAAGAAAATAATTTTACATTTGGCATACAAACCTGCCACAGGAATGGGCTCTTGCCCTCAGATATAGGAAATGTATTATTTGATCAGGATTTGAAATGGATATATTATGTAGTTTAAAGGCTACATACTACTACCAGGTTATATGTAGATGCATTCTGTAATTAATGGTAGCATTAATAGGGACAGAAAGTGGCCTTGAAGTGAACAGTACTTCACAGATACCTTGACCAAACAAATATAGTTATATATATATACCATGAGATTCCACTAAGTCAGCAAAACATTGAAAGCTAACCCTTTGGTGATGCCATCTATCCAGCTTGGCGGGACAATACTGGAAAATGTCGATCATTTTCTCTATCTTGGCAGCTATCTTTCTGTTACAGCTAACATCGACAGTGAAATCCAGCATCGTCTGAGCTCCGCAAGTGCCGCTTTTTCTCGAATGAAACATAGAGTGTTCGAGGATCAGGATATTTGTAAGAAGACCAAAACACTGGTTTATGAAGCCATTGTATTACCAACTTTATTGTATGCCTGCGAAACATGGACTATCTATAAACGTCACTTCCACCTCCTTGAAAGGTTTCATCAACGTTGCCTCCGGAAAATCCTGCAAATTACTTGGGAAGATAGGCGAACAAATGTCAGTGTACTGGAAGAAGCAAAGACTACTAGCATTGAAAAAATGATCCTTCAACGCCAACTTCAGTGGACCGGTCATGTTGTTCGAATGCCTGACTGCCGTCTCCCAAAGCAGTTACTTTACTCCCAACTCAAGGATGGAAAGCGGAATATCGGTGGTCAATATAAGAGGCTTAAAGATGTTCATAAGGCTAATCTAAAAAAATGCAATATAAACATCGAAAACTGGGAAGCTCTGGCCTATGAACGATCTAAATGGAGGTTGGCCTTTCATAAAGGTTCCATGGACTTTGAGGAAGCCCGAGTGCAAGGTGAAAGGGAGAAACGTGCTAAGCAAAAAGCACGTCAAATGAATCCTTTGCAGGACCATCTTCTATCTGGTAACCTGTGTCCTCACTGTGGGAAGCTGTGTGGATCTAGAATTGGCCTCCACAGTCACTTACGGACCCATCGCTAGAGTCTACACGATCTTCTTTAGAATTTCCTCCTTTTATCCCGGAAGACAATCTTACTCGGTCACGAGTGATCGCCTGATGATGATGATGATGATGAAAGCCCCTTCAACTTCAGTTGTGGTGTGTATAGTTTTATAACATGGAGGTTCACAGTACTATTATGGTCAAGTCTAAGACCTGGTTCACACAACACAACAACCCATCCTGGGTAACTAGCCACAGTGGGTTGTCGTGTTGCCTGAACCCAGACCTCTTCCCATAGGGTGGCTTAGTTTTCACCAACAAACCACCCTGACAACCCATGGCTTGTTCTAGTGGTTGTTTAATCCGTGAAGGGTTGTCATG
Organism: Shinisaurus crocodilurus; assembly: GCA_021292165.1. NCBI lineage: Eukaryota > Metazoa > Chordata > Lepidosauria > Squamata > Shinisauridae > Shinisaurus > Shinisaurus crocodilurus. The sequence goes on along the minus strand of CM037876.1, from coordinate 256,628,751 downwards.
TTGTCTGAACCAAGAGACCAATTTCATTGTGGGTTGCAGGGATTGGCTAGTGAGCTGCTTGGCAACAGTGGCAAAAACTCTTACTGCTCTTCACAATCTTGCCCTTGCTGCTGCCAGTGACAGCCTCTCCACCGACATCCAAGCAGCAGTTTGGAGCAACTGTCACTGGTTCACCACCCTTTTAAAAAAAAATTCAGCCCCAGGAAAACTGCAAATGTGTTCATAATTTTTAAATATATATATTATTATTTTTGTTGGTCTTTCGTGAATACAATCTTACAGCTGTCCGATATGTGTAGTCTTTCCTGGTCAATTTCCTTCTGTTTCTGTCAAAGGGAGCACCCAGGAGGAGTAGGCAACATACAAAGAAATTGATAAGGTGAGACTGCATATAGGCAAATATGTGCACAGTTGCCAGGGACCAATTGCCGAATTGTCAGTTGAAAAGCACCAGTAAAGTGGGGGAAAGCAGCAAAAGAAGATGCACTGAATTGGGGGGGGGGGAGAACAATATCTACCAATACTCTTGATGTTAAGCAATGCAATCCTCTTGATGTTAAGTGTTGAACTGAGACTTCTCAGTATCCTCCACCTTTTCAACACTTTTCCGAGTCTCCAGCTACTCCAGAAAGGGAGATATTGGCCCCCTGCCTTTTTGCAGCTCTTTTTCGGAGCATTTACTGTTGGGGTTACTATGGTTCCCTGACAGTTCTAAAAAAGAATCCTGAGAAAGAATGGGACGGAATGAATGTGGCCCCATGGGGGGGACGACATGTGTAAGTACCGCTGGTGTACCATTTACTCTGTCCTGTTCTGCCACCTGTAAGGTTTTTTTTTTTAAAAAAAACCTGTTGGTAATATTTGCACAATTTTTTGAACTGGGAATTATATGCAAATTTAAAGCTGGGAAGTAAATGCAGGAGAAATTTGTACCAATTCAAGGGCAGGGCAGTAAATGGAGGGGAAATTTGTGCACTACTTCTGAACCATTAAATTTGCCTATATTTCTGCGCTTTTTAAAGAACTGTCAGCTAGCACAACATCAATAGTGCTACTGCTGCACTGCCATTGCATAATACCCATAGTGTGAAGTCTATAAATTATTATAGATCCCCTACCTGTCCCTTCACCTACACGCATGAAGATCCCTGCTGCATCAGGTCCATCTAATTCAGGAGGCCTCAAGCAGGGCATGATGGCAATATGCCTGTCTCCCACACCCACACCCATCCACCCTGCATATGAAGATTCCATTTAGCTAAATAATAGCCATGGATAGAACTGTTCTCCATGGATTTGTCTAATCCGCCTTTAAAGCCACCCCAGTGAATGGCTGTCACCACATCTTGAAGAATAAAAGACTTCCTTTTAACCTGAATAAAAGAAAGCCAATCAATTTCATTCAAATCCAAGTTCTAGTGTTATGGGAGAAGGATAAAAGCTTTATCAGTTTTCCCTGCACCACACATACTTTTGTCCCCATCCTGCATAGTCATCACTTTTTCTAAACGGAAAAGCCACAAATACTTTAGCCTTTCCACATATGAACCATGCTTCAATCCCTTGATCATTTTGGTTGCCCTTGTCTAAACTATACCCCACACAGAGGAGCACATAATGCCACACTTTTAGTACCTTCTCCATTAATGTTGATTAGTCTTGTATAGCCTCCTGGTGGAAGCAGGTGGGAATTAGCAAGTTCAAACGCCTTTTCTGCAGATGTCCATAGTTCACACTGAAAGAGTAGCAGCAGAATGCAACCCACTGAATTTTTCAAATTCATTGTCTCTCTTGAATAAGTCCTTCACTCAGGTGGATGCTGGAAACCTAACAGAGACTGGCATTTAGCATTAAAAGATTGATTGCCCACAGAGAAAAATTCTTGAAGAGAAATTGAAACACCTGGTTTCAGCAGTCAGGATCAGCCAAAAATGGCTTTTCTTTTCTCTTTTGCAAATCAGGGTGTTATCTTTTTCTTCTTCTTCTTCAGTATGTCACAGTGCATTAATTGTGACAAAATGCTTCTTTGACATGTAGAACTTTCCTGTCACACAGAAGACATTTCATCTTGTTATTATTATATCAATCAATGTGATAAAGCACAATTGGGTGCATGATATGAGCTGATAGAATATAATGTCATGTCAACGTTTCAATTTTAAAAGTACATCCCTCCTTTATCAGAACTGATGTGCTGTGAATTCCCTGGACCACATCTGAAATGAAACCGTAGCACAAAAAGGAAGAATGTAACCATTCAAAAAACCCATCTCCGGGTAAGCTGTCTGCACAGATAGCAGTTGTCCCATAGCACAAATGTCCAAATAACTGACAGTGATTTCAAGCACCTATTTCAGTCCTTTACAGAGTAGTGTCCATCATGATTCATGTTCTGTTGCTCATTAAGTACAAGCTTTCAGGTGAAAAAAAATATTCAGAAAACATCTTAAATTTCATAAGCTTTAAAACGTGCCTGTCTTAAAATTTCAAAAAATTAATATTCTATCAATGTGAGTACATCTGTGTATCATATGTTGGAATAATCCTGTAGTGTAAGTCAACTATCTTGATTCCATCTGCTTTTCAACTACTTACTTAATCCTGGGTAGTAGTATACAATTTCCTATCAGATTGGGAAGGATTTGTGCCTCTCATATTCAGCCATTGCTCTTAATTCATATATTTCAGGTAAAGCATGTAAAGCAGTGACCCCAAAATGAGCTTGCATCATTCCACTACAAAGATTGCTGTCCTATACACAGTGACCTGAGAGTAAGTACCATTGAACTCAATTGGAGCTACTTCTGAGTAGACATGCCTACGGTTTTGCCATACTAATTTGACCCAATATCCAAATTCTCCCTAATTTTGAGAAATTTATAGTACAATCTTATAGTCTACTCACTGAGTTTGATGGGGCTTCCTCCCAGGGAAGTGTGTATAGGATAGCTGCCCTAGGAATGGATAAAAGATCTGCAACTGGCTCTTGGATTTATAAAGGGCTGAAAGAAGGAGTAAAATGTTTTTCCTCCCCACAATTTTTAAACTTCACAATGAAGCTATGTACTGGCTTCTTTAATGGACTTCACTGGCATTTTAAAAAGTACTTAATTAAATCTAGAAGGAAATGTTGAATTAGGCAACTGAAAAAGAAAAAGAAATAAAGGCAACAGAATGAGAGAGGAGGGCTTACCTTTCTTGTTCAAACTGACAACTGGCAGCTGCACATTAATCTATGGGATAATTCTTTCAATATGTACTTTGCCTACTGCTGAAGTCCAGGTGAACAGCTCAGCCCAAGATCTCTCTCTCAAACACAGTTGGCTAGCAGTCTTCACAAGTAGTCTTTACATAACATTTCTAGTGTATCTGTCTTTTCGCTGGTGGACTTTACTCCAACATAATGTATCTACAAATAAGCGTCTTAAAAGGCCAAAGTTCCATTCATCATAAGAAAGTGATCACCGTGGACATTTTTCTGCTTAGCGAATCTACTGCGGGGAGGGAATGGGACATAACACTTGTAGCCCTCAATTCACATTTTGAGACAGATGAGACCTGCTCTGATCACTGCTTGTCCAAAATGTCTAGCAGGATCAATATGGGAGGAAAAGTTACAAGGGCTGGAATCAGGGGTTGGCATTGTTTATTGCAGGGGTCCTCAAACTACGGCCTGCGGGACACATCTGGCCCGGCGGGTCTTTTCATCCGGCCCGGCAGCAGCCCTGTGTCTCCTGGGGGGGCAGGGGAGGAGTGGGCGGCGGGGTGCCCCCCCCTCCGCCCCCCTGCGGGGTAAAACTACGCGCTGTTCAGCTGAGTTCCTGGGTTAGAGAACACCTACCACCACCACCACCGCGCTTCGGCGTGCGCGCCCACCTTGCCTTTTCCCTCAGGCGAACCCTTCACCTTCCAGGGGCAGGTCGCGGGGCCTGGCCAGGCCACGCCCCTCCAGTTCTCAGGAGATGCGGGCAGGGCTAAGGGACTAAGTCTGAGAGGCAACTCCGAGCAGAGAGCTTGGAACCAGACGGCTCTTGCTCGACGAGAATAAGGGGTGTGCCTGGGCAAGAGTGCCTCGCAACATGGCCTCCTCCTTTTCTTTAGGTGGGGATGCCCGAGGAGTGGACCAGGTGAGTGAGCTGCCCTCTTTCTTCTGCCCCTTCCTCCCTTGAGTCGCCTGCTCCTTTGCAAACTCTCCTTTCTGCCAGCCCCCACCTCGATCCTTGGCAAACTCTCCTTTCTGCCAGCCCCCACCTCGATCCTTGGCAAACTCTCCTTTCTGCCAGCCCCACCTCGATCCTTTGCAAACTCTTCCTTTCTGCCAGCCCCCACCTCGATCCTTGGCAAACTCTCCTTTCTGCCAGCCCCCACCTCGATCCTTTGCAAACTCCTCTCCTTTCTGCCAGCCCCCACCTCGATCCTTGGCAAACTCTCCTTTCTGCCAGTCCCACCTCGATCCTTTGCAAACTCTTCCTTTCTGCCAGCCCCCACCTCGATCCTTTGCAAACTCCTCTCCTTTCTGCCAGCCCCCACCTTGATCCTTTGCAAACTCTCCTTTCTGCCAGCCCCACCTCGATCCTTGGCAAACTCTTCCTTTCTGCCAGCCCCCACCTCGATCCTTTGCAAACTCTCCTTTCTGCCAGCCCCCACCTCGATCCTTTGCAAACTCTCCTTTCTGCCAGCCCCACCTTGATCCTTTGCAAACTCTCCTTTCTGCCAGCCCCCACCTCGATCCTTGGCAAACTCCTCTCCTTTCTGCCAGCCCCACCTTGATCCTTTGCAAACTCTTCCTTTCTGCCAGCCCCCACCTCGATCCTTGGCAAACTCCTCTCCTTTCTGCCAGCCCCCACCTTGATCCTTTGCAAACTCTCCTTTCTGCCAGCCCCACCTCGATCCTTGGCAAACTCTTCCTTTCTGCCAGCCCCCACCTCGATCCTTGGCAAACTCCTCTCCTTTCTGCCAGCCCCCACCTCGATCCTTGGCAAACTCTTCCTTTCTGCCAGCCCCCACCTCGATCCTTGGCAAACTCTCCTTTCTGTCAGCCCCCACCTCGCAAGCCCTTCGCCCTCCTTGTGTTTAGCAACAGTGAAGAAACAGAGGACCGGGAGCGGAAGGGGGGGGGGATCCAAAATTCACAGTCGGGCAATGCCTTTATTGGGATCAATTTAAAAAATCCACAAAAATGTGCAACCCGAATTTAATAATAATGTTATTTCCCAACTGCTGGTTTTGCAACACCACCCCGCCTTCTCGTGGACCGGCTAGCTTTGCTTTTTCAACAACAGGAAGGATCTGAATCAAGGTATTTTCATACATGAGGCTCCTGTTTGGTGTGTGCTGAAGGTTGCTGTCCTATAGCCAATTATCTGAGAGTAAGCCGGTTGGACTTTACTTCTGAGTAGATATGTATAAGATTGTGCACTCAGTGGCGTAGCGTGGGTTGTCAGCACCCGGGGCAAGGCAAGTAATTTGCGCCCCCTAACCCGTGGATTTTAGCACTCGAGTCTCTTTTGCTCGATTTTAGCAATCGAGAGGATTTGTAATTCATAATACAGGCCATTCACCTGGACAAAATGAATGAACAAATCATATTCTTTAGGAGAAGCAAAATGTATAATTAATATTGTACATTGGCATTACTGATCTGGGTTGGGTCTTACAACTGTTTGTCAAACTCTGAGAGTCTCTCCTATTTTTAATATATATTTACAAAGTCTGGTACCACCAAGCAAGATCTGATTCCTCCAGTACTATCACCATATGAAAGGTACGGTAGCTTAGAAAGATGTTTCAAATGCTTATCATTAGGAAAACATCCTTGTGATCTATGTTAACCGACTCAATTGTTTCCTTTGAGAATATTAAATTAAAGCTATGGGAGGCTTTACATAAAAGAGAACTGAATATTAAGATTGACATACATTCAAGTGTAACATCAGAATTCTGAATCAGTTCAGAAACAAATGACACTGCATTTCAGCCCCAGAAGGCTCCCAGAGAGCAGCTTACAAAGATTAATAATGAGACAGTGCCTGCCCTCAGACATATATAGGATTGCACTTAACTCTATATGTATGCAGCACATATGTCTATAATCTAATCATAACCAAGAAAATAAAGGCTGTTCTAGCAGAATGAAAACATTATAAAAGCAATAGAAATACAATAACTAAATATCATAGCTAAAGTTAGCTTCCCCAAATTGTGAACTACTGCAATAACTCAGCTGACTAATCTTACACATTAAAATTTGTTTGTGCTAAAAAAACAAACAAACGTAGATGTAGTCCCAAGTATACTTACTTGGAAGCATATTCAAGTGAAATAAATGGGATTCTACTTTCACAAAAAATATTTTTAGAATTTACATGAGCATGTGTATCAATGGATTCATGCCCAGGTTCAAACTGCACTTCTTTGGAAGTAAGACTGATTGATTTCAGTAGAATTCACTTCAGTAAAGTGCTTCAGATCGCATAGTTGTTAAATTAATGCACCAGGAACTACTACACTGAATTATAACTCCCAGACAGCAAAGCCAAGGTGACAAGGGCTCTTCAGCGGCAGCCTCTCCTTGGACCCTCTGCTTTCCTTCCCCACCCCCCTTCCAATTATTCATCCTCTTCCCGCCCCCGCCCCCCAGCCTTTCCCGGCAAAAGCAAATTCCGCCACAGACGAGGAAGCGACTCTAAAAAGCAGCCAGCCAGCCACAGAAGGCGAGGCGAGAGACGCAGGCTTCTTCACAGGCATTATTTGCTAGAAAGTGTTTAAGTTTATTGCTCAAATGATGTTTCTAATTAGCGCTGCGGGCCATAAATCCGAAGCGGCTTTTGTTTCAAACTGATTTATTATTTACTCGAGCTTCGACCTCCGTCGGGGGTGGGGGCGGTGGATGGGGGAAAGAGGGAGTGTGGGGGGGGAATAGAAATTGGTAATGAATTGTTGGAGGGGGGAATCAAAACGAGCGGAGGAGAGCCCACGCCTGGCACACACCCCCTCCACAGTGGGCGGCGGCAGAGAGAGTGAGTGAGCCAGGCAGGGGCAGAGCTGCGAGTGCGAGCGCGCCCCCCCAGATGTTGCACCCGGTGCGGCCGGCCCCCCCTGCACCCCCCACGCTACGCCTCTGTGTGCACTGTAAGGCTGTAAGCACCATTGCGTGCAGTGAGTAAGCATGCATTAGGATGCGGCTGCCTGTCAGTTTGGTAAGGCAATATGCTTTTCCTATGTGGAACTGCTTTCTGTGTAGAAAACTTCTAAAAAAAATGAACAGAGCTGATAGCTTGAACGTGGCACACGGGAACTGGGATAGTCTGGCTTCATCCTTGCAGGGATTTTTTTTTTATTACTAATATCCACATGGTCCATTTAAAAACAAACAAACAAAGCTAAAAAACAGAACAAGAGTACTTAACTGAAAAGCTATCCCAATCTGTGTTAATTTTGCGAGGGGTAGCCTTGGTTAGTCCATGTTGCAGCAAAACCAAGAGACTTGTGGCATCTTAAGGCTAACAAATTTGGCTCAAGCTTTCATGGACCAGAGTCCACTGCATTAGATGCAGGAAGTCATTAGCCAAAAGCAGGCCCATACTTCCCATTGAAATACTAATAAGCTTATGTTGATTAAAATTGTTCTTCATTTTAAATATTGTACTGTTTTTTCCTGTTTTTTTGCACTACAAATAAGATATGTGCAGTGTGCAAATCAAGCCTTTCTATACCTTTTAAAAATTTAATGTATTTCAATTTTAGACAGCAAATTAATTTATAATTAATGTATTATTAATTTATAATAACTTTCCATTTAATCAAGTAAAAAAAAAAAGGACCCCGGTCCATTTTTTTTTACTTGATCCATTCGTTCATATTTTTTTCAAATTATAGTCCGGCCCCCCAACAGTCTGAAGGACAATGAACTGACCCCCTGTTTAAAAAGTTTGAGGTCCCCTGGTTTATTGGGTACCTGGCAAGAAGACTATTGCCAACCCCTGCAGCCTCCTGGCCCTCCTGCTCCTCCTTCTTGATGTCACTGCCTGCCTGTGAATATTCATATTCAAGCACCTTGAAAACAATGCAGTGATAACAAGAAGCCAACATGGATCTGTCAAGAACAAATCCTGCCAGACTAATCTGATCTCATTTTTTTATTGGGTAACCTCCCTTGTGGACTGTGAGCATGCTGTGGACATAATATACAGCAATACCTTGGATTGCAAGTAACTTGGTTTGAGAGCGTTTTGCAAGACAAGCAAATTTTTAAATATTTATTTAATTTTTTAAAAACTTGATATACAAGCAACGTCTTGCAATACAAGTACTGCAGTATGGCTTAAATTAAAAATCTCTGTACAATTTTTTTTGGGGGGGGATTTCGTTTTGATATAAGAGTGGATTACAAGCACGTTTCCGGAACGAATTATGCTCTCAATCCAAGGCATGACTGTATCTGGACTTCAGCAAAACTTTCAACAAAGTGCCTCATGATATCCTGATTAGCAAACTAGCTAAAAGTGGACTAGATGGAACAATTATCCAGTGGATCCACAGTTGGCTACAGGTTCAGACTCAAAGAGTGCTTATCAATGGTACCTTCTCAAACTGGGGAGAGGAAACAAGCGGGGTACCACAGGGCTCAGTCCTGGGCCCAGTGCTCTTCAACATTTTTATTAATGACTTGGATGAGGAGGTGCAGGGAATGCTTGTCAAGTTTGCAGATGACCCTAAATTGGCTGGAATATCAGAAACAAAATTCAAAGTGATCTCTATAGGCTGGAGCACTGGGCTGAAAACAACCGAATGAAATTTAATAGGGATAAATGCCAAGTTCTGCACCTTGGGAAAAGAAACCAAATTCACAGTTACTGGATGGGGAATACTTGGCTCAACAGTACTACAAGCGATAAGGATCTTGGAGTTGTTGTAGATCACAAGCTGAATATGAGCCAGCAATGTGATGTGGCTGCAAAAAAGTCAAATGCTATTTTGGGCTGCATTAATAAAAGTATAGCTTCCAAATCGCAGGAAGTACTAGTTCCCCTCTACTCAGCATAGGGGGAACTAGTTAGGCCTCATATTGAGTACTGTGTCCAGTTCTGGGCACCACACTTTAAGAAGGATGCAGACAAACTGGAAAGTGTTCAGAGGAGGGCAACAAAGATGATCAGGGGAATGAAAACAAAGCCCTATAAGGAGAGAACTGGGCATGTTTAGCCTTCAGAAGAGAAGAGTGAGGGGAGATATGATAGCATTCTTCAAGTACCTGAAAGGTTGTCACACATAGGAGGGCTAGGATCTCTTCTCGATCATCCCAGAGTGCAGGACACAGAATAATGGGCTCAAATTTCAGGAAGCCAGATTCTGGCTGAATATCAGGAAAACCTCCTGAGAGCAATACGACAATGGAACCAATTACCTAGGGAGCTAGTGGGCTCTCCCGCACTGGAGGCATTCAAGATGCAGCTGGACAACCATTTGTCAGGGATGCTTTAACTTGGATTCCTGCATTGGGCAGGGGGTTGAACTTTATAGGCCCCTTCTAACTCTACTATTCTATTATCACTTTAAACAGCGACAGTAGTCATAAGACTCCATAACATGAACTTCCCCTTTTATAGGTACTTCCTTTTTGGACACTGCCCAGAGTGATGCCTAGAAGCACCCTAAGCCTTCCATATTTTAGAAGGAATACTGAAATCTAACACAGAGACCAGGTTCAGATGACACACCATGGCTCAATGTGGGTTATTTAATCCACAATGAGCCTCGGTGCCCGTATTTTGCTTTCTTCCTCCTCCCTCCCAATCCCTCTTCCTTTTGTGTCATGTCTTTTAGATTGTAAGCCTGAGGGCAGGGACTATCTAATATTAATCTTTGTAAGCCAGCCTGGGAGCCTTTTTTGGCTGAAGAGCGGGGTAAAAATGCTGTAAATAAATAATAAAATAATAATATGCAACCTCGCTCAGGGTTTGTCATGTTAAAACAGACCATGGGTTATGTGAGGGTTGTTTAACCTTCGCATAATCAATGCTCACCGGATTCACACAACACAACCAACCCCGAGCAGGGTTTGCATATTCAAAATGGTGGCTACACACATCCTGCACGCACACCTGATTACTCTGAACGAGTTTAAATCTCCAGGGCCTGATGAGCTGCATCCTAGAGTAATAAAGGAACTGGCAGAAGAACTCTCAGAACCACTGTCTATTATCTTTGAGAAATCATGGAGGACAGGTGAAGTGCCAGACGACTGGAGGAGGGCAAATGTTGTTCCCATCTTCAAAAAGGGCAAGAAGGAGGAACCTGGGAACTATAGGCCAGTCAGTCTGACATCAATCCCCGGGAAGATTTTTGAGCAGATTATAAAGAAGTCAGTCTGCAAGCACCTTGAAAACAATGCAGTGATTACTAGAAGCCAGCATGGATTTGTCAAGAACAAATCCTGTCAGACTAATCTGATCTCATTTTTTGATCGGGTAACCTCCCTTGTGGACTGTGGGAATGCTGTGGACATTATATACCTGGACTTCAGCAAAGCTTTCGACAAAGTGCCTCATGATATCCTGATTAGTAAGCTAGCTAAGAGTGGGCTAGATGGAACAACTATCAGGTGGATCCACAATTGGCTAAAGAATCGGACTCAAAGAGTGCTTATCAATGGTTCCTTCTCAAACTGGGGAGAGGTAACGAGCGGGGTACCACAGGGCTCCGTCCTGGGCCCGGTGCTCTTCAACATTTTTATTAATGACTTGGATGAGGAGGTACAGGGAATGCTTATCAAATTTGCAGATGACACAAAGTTGGGTGGAACAGCTAATACTCTGGAAGACAGAAACAAAATTCAAAGTGACCTCGATAGGCTGGAGCGCTGGGCCGAAAACAACAGAATGAAATTTAATAGGGATAAATGCCAAGTGCTGCACCTAGGGAGAGGAAACCAAATGCAGAGTTACAGAATGGGGGACACTTGGCTCAACAATACTACAAGTGAGAAGGATCTTGGAATTGTGGTAGATCACAAACTGAATATGAGCCAGCAATGCGATGTGGCTGCAAAGAAGGCAAATGCAATTTTGGGCTGTATTAATAGAAGTATAGCTTCCAAATCGCGGGAAGTGATAATTCCCCTTTACTCGGCACTGGTTAGGCCTCATCTTGAGTACTGCGTCCAGTTCTGGGCACCTCACTTTAAGAAGGACATAGACAAACTGGAGAGGGTTCAGAGGAGGGCAACAAGGATGATAAAGGGACTGGAAACAAGGCCCTATGAGGAGAGACTGAAAGAACTGGGCATGTTTAGCCTTCAGAAGAGGAGACTGAGGGGAGATATGATCGCACTCTTCCAGTATTTGAAGGGATGTCACACAGAGGAGGGCAAAGATCTCTTCTCGGTCATCCCAGTTTGCAGGACACGGAATAATGGGCTCAAGTTACAGGAACCTAGATTCCACCTAAACATCAGGAAAAATTTCCTGACTGTCAGAGCAATAAGACAATGGAATCAACTACCTAGGGAGGTCGTGGGCTCTCCCACTCTGGAGGCATTCAAGGTGCAGCTGGACAGACATCTGTCAGAGATGCTTTGACCTAGATTCCTGCATTGAGCAGGGGGTTGGACTCGATGGCCTTGTAGGCCCCTTCCAACTCTACTTTTCTATGATTCTATGATTCTAAATAACCCACAGTTGGCTGTTGAATCATGCAAACAACCCTGCACTGTACCCACATTGTGTTCATAGGGCTTACTCCTAGGGTAGTGTGATAAAGATGCAGCCTCCATCTCTTAACTCTAGTAGAAATCTTAACACACTTTGTATTCTTCAACATTTATTAAGATTTCTAATAGAGTTAGATGATGGAGGCTGTGAATCTTTTCACAGAATATGTCCCTAGGAATAAGCCCCACTGAACACCGTGTGGCTTATTTTTACATAAAAATGTATACAATTCGGCTGTATATTAGAAGGATTTCAGCATTCCTTCTAAAATACAAACCCAAATCAAGAATTACTCTATTAATGCCCCCAAACAAACAAATAGAACTGAACACACACTTTGTAAACATGCCTCCAAAAATGTTTTTGGTTTGGGGAAGGAGAGCTTGCTTATAGAATTCTCTTCCCAAACAAATACAATTACCGTACAGTATTAAAAACTGCAAAGCTAGGTTAGAAAATAATGGAAAATATTATCTTCTCGGTGAGCAACTGAGGGCCAAACTAGTTGGGGGTGGGCACACATGTTTATTAACAAGTCTGCCCCATTCGTGTATTACGCAGGAGGAGGTGGGGCTATTCGTCACATGAAAAGGAGTGTGGAGTGAAACTCTCTCCCCGCTCCCCGGCCTCGCCTCCACTCACTGCACACCATTGCTTCAAGCATTCTTCTCCCCAGCTTGGTTCACTTCTGGTATCAGAGCTGGCCTCTGAGAAAATGTCTCAAGCAACAAGAATACAGTGATGTACAGCGGTGGAGGGTTTAGCTTCTCTCACGCTCACTTTTTCATATGTAAAAAGTAGGCCCAGTGCCCACTGCTTTATATGTGAATGGCAGAAAGAAAGATGTCTTGTTGCAAAGAACTGGTGCTGCCTGCTTTGGGATTCACTGATTCACTGTTGGCTGGTTATAGAAAGCATTTCATGTAGGATCGTGTGAAATTGTTTTAAGCATTAGTGCATCTCAGGGCCAGACAAGACCTGATGGGGCAGCCATTTGTATTGCTTTACATGGCTGCCCCATCATATCTTGCCCTGAGATGCACTAATGCTTAAAACAATTTCACACAATCCTACATAAAATACTTTCTATAACTAGTCAACAGTGAATCCCAAAGTAGCCAACACCAGTTCTTTGCAAGACATCTTTCATTGTGCCTCCCTCTTTTTCAGTTTAAATTTATGTGAATCCTTCTAACTTCACAGTTCTTTTTTCACCATTTCTTTCCTTCTCTTTCCCTTCTAGCTGGAAAAGCAGAAGTTAAGTACCGGTAGGTGGTTTAAGGATCAAATAGAAGAGGCAGCTGCAGTTCTTTTCCGAATTCCCAGAGAAGCAATCCTCTCACCGTACCAGAAACTCTTGCAGGGTTGCATATCATTCATATCCTTCTGTTGGCTGATTAAAGGCTCAGTAAGATCCCTCAAACCCATCTGGTGGCTGCATGTGGAGGCCCCTGAAGAGGCACTTAAATGTACATTCAGTCAGTACTTCCACACAATCCCTGCTGACTGGCCTCACATACTACTAGGGCAATCATGTACGGGTTGCTGACTTTCTGAACTGGTCCTAATTTCACCAGACATCTTGTTCCAGTCATTGCTGCCCTGAACCTCATGAGGTTTGATTCTCCATTGATAGAGATGATTAAACTTGTCAATTGTGGAGACCACAAAGTGTCCTTGTCACACCACACCCCTCATAGGGCCTCAAGCTTGTCCTCCTTTTGGGGATCTATGGGTGCACTTACGTAAGGTTGGGGGTTTCTTTTCCTCTAACCCGTACACCTCTCACACTGACTTTGGGATGTCTATTTATCCCTACTTTATACCTATATAACCAGTAGAATAAGCACAGCTTCCCACACAGGCTGCTTCAAATAACAAAGTAAAGTTTATTTGAAAATACAACCATTTTTGGAAATAAGTTTCATATGTAAGTTTCAGTCAAATGTTAAGTGATTTACTATTTTATCCTAATACCAATCCTCCCTCACCAGCTGTTCCCAATATCAATCCCTGCACTCACTAGCTAATCTCTTAACAATCCTAATATAATCTCTCAACTATCTCCAGTCAGCTTCACAGACTCCCACACAGCACTTCAGCACACACTCTTCCCCACACACTCCTTCACTCTCCTTTTCCACACACACCTGCCTGAACAGCACCGCCCACTGTTTATATAACACAGGCTTTACCCCCCCTCACTCTCTCAGCCAATCATGTCACATATGCAAATACACCATTCTTCCTGCCCACATTTCTCACTTATCTAACATAACACACAGATACAGCAGGAATACATACTTATAGTTATAACCATACTCAGTACAAGAACACATTATTATACTTACCACATATACACTTTAAATTTACCCCCAAATAACATAACATCACAGTCCTCTAGTCTAATATCTTCCAACCATTACAATTCCACCTTTAGCACCCATCAACATTTGATTTATTTTTTAAATCTTTCTTTCCTCTCTCTCTCTCTCTCTCTCTCTCTCTCTATTTTTCACTCAGTTTCTTCTTAAGCAAATTGAGGCTTGAACTACATGTTCAACAGAATTTTGTAGAATCCGGAGGAAGTAGAGAGGGTTGTAGTACCACCTCAAACTACAGATGAAGGTTGACATCTGAGAATGTTTCCCCATGTAGAAAAACTAGTCCAATGCAAGGAAAGCACTAGTACAGTGGTTCCCAACCTTGGGTCCCCAGATGTTGCTGGCCTACAGCTCCAAGCATACCCAGCAAGCATGGTTAATAGCAAGGGATGCTGGGAGCTGTAGTCCAGCAACATCTGGGGACCCAAGGTTGGGAACCACTGTGCTAGTACATTAGGGAGCAAGACTCTAGGTCTGACCTATGTCTGCTAAGATAGTTTTCCACTTACAGTAATACCTTGGATTGCAAGTAACTTGGTTTGAGAGTGTTTTGCAAGACAAGCAAATTTTTAAATATTTATTTAAATTTTTTTTTACTTGATATACAAGCAACGTCTTGCAATACAAGTACTGTAGTACGGCTTAAATTAAAAATCTCTGTACAAATTTCTTTGGGGGGATTTCGTTTTGATATAAGAGTGTTTTGGATTACAAGCATGTTTCCGGAACGAATTATGCTCTCAGTCCAAGGCATGACTGTACAAGGATTTCCTTTAACTCAAGGGGAAGATTAAAACTATGATCCCCAGCCTGCAATATGAAGTGGTACTGTCCATTGTACCACCTCATCTTTGCCTTATTTTACTGCATGTGTAGACCAAACTTGAAATAGAGCAAAAATAAAATAAAATGATCCACTTTAGAGGTCAGGGCATGAACTAGTGACTTGTGAGTCATGATGTATCCCTTTAAGATGATATATAAAGGCAGTACTAGAGTTCTAAGGTGGCCACAGGTACATAATCACCACAGGCTTTATCTGCCAGGTCTGACAGTTGCCAGACTTGGGAAGAATTATTTCAGTTGCAGAAGCCACAATTTCCTAATGCCAAGGAGCTCAAGGAGCACACAGGAAAATGGGGTATTTTTATGCTCCTAGCTCTGTTCTCATATGAATAAAAGGAGCAAATAGGTTGTGATTTACAAGTGCACCAGCTGTAGCAAAACCAAGAGGAGTAATTTCCCACTTCAGCACTGGATATACTACCTTAATATCCTAAGTAAAATACCACATAATTATAGAAATACGTCTGTTCCTAAATAGCTTATATGAACTCCTATCTGAATGGGATATAAAAATTAGTCAAAATGTACAGATGTAAACTGGAGGAAAATCATTAAATATATAACAGCATGAACCCATTTAAAGAAGAGTGGCGGGGCTGGTGGTGGTGGAGGCAGGGATGTTGAAGAGTCCTTGGTCTCGAGTCTCGAGTCGAGTCACGAGTCTTTGGACCCGAGTCTCGAGTCCGAGTCCAAGTCCTTGGTCCAAAATGGTGACTCACGAGTCCTGAGTCACTCCCAAAACTGACTCCACGAGTCCCTATTAAAATCAATGGGGTTTCCCCCCAACAAAATAAGGCTACTTCAGATGTGTGGCTTAAATAAATTCTAGGCACAAGTGTGCCTTTTTATTTCAAAACTCTGCAACTGATTTTGGCAAGAACAGACTAGGCAGACAAACCCAAAATAACCAGGCAGGCAGAGGAGGCAGGAAACCCCAAACAGGCAGGCAGAGGCAGCCAAACCCAAAATGTCTGACCCTAACCCTAACCCCCCACAACAACACATCAAAATAAATCTCAACACATCATTGGGGCTGCGCTCCTGGTAGCTGTCCATAGTGGCCAAGCAGCGGCGCTCCTCGCTTCCATGCACTCTTCACCGGTGATCGCGCTCCTGGCACAGCCAGAAGACTCGTCAACAGCCCAGGGATGTTGACAAGTCCTTGGTCTCGAGTCCCGAGTCGAGTCTCGAGTCCCATTAAAAATATTGGGACTCGAGGTCGAGTCAGAGGGGGGACTCAGTCCGACTCACGAGTCGAGTCCGAGTCCCCATCCCTGGGTGGAGGGAAGAATGTTGAAATTGTGCAAGCAATTGTCTTCCAAACAATCATTTTGTCCTATCGGGAGTGGCAGGGAAAGGCCAAAGTTTAGCTAGAAAAGCAGCAAATGTCTGTAGTCTGGCTCATTAATGAATTATTGCATAGGTGTAGTAATGGGCCACCAAATGAGCTCGAAAGGCTATGACACAGGTGATTCATCAGATAAAATGAATATTTGTCAAACGTGACTCAGTAGGAAAGATGATTTGCAGGCGTCCTATGAAACTGTCCTTTTTAGCAGCAGGTTCTAAAGGCAAAGCTCTTAGCTGCCTTTCATTTTTAATGAGAACAACAAGGGGGGGGGGATAGTGTTATATTAACTCATAAAAGAAAGTTGAAGGACATTGCCTGGCTTTACTGAAGCCTGTAGGTTTTCACTGCTATGTTTTTAACACATTGCAAAGGCACTCTGCACATGTCAGTATGAGGCCCCCTGACATTCTTGAATGGACTGCCAAGTGCAAGATGCAGGGATTAGGCACACTCTTCCTATAGCAGAGGAGCTGGGAACAAATTCTGAGGAAGGGGGGGAGGAAGTGGAGTTGGAAGGGGGGGGGAGAGAGGCAGGCACCTGAATCTCCAAGGCCAGGAGCCTTGGAGATAAACTCAACAGGCAGGGAGGAACAATCAGTGTCAAATTCCGTGGGAAAGCAGTCTGAGCTTTCTGATCTGGAGGAGGATGAATCAAGCATCACTAAAAAACAAACAAACCTGGGGTCAAAGGTTAGCTAAGGAGGAGGGAACAGCTGACAAATGTCAGGCACTCTAAGAGATTGGCTCTTAAGAATAAGGACCTGCCTTAGGGGGCGTGGACGTGGGTAGTTTGAATCTGGAAGGGAGGAGAGGTTCCCAGTTTGGAATCAACTGCTCAACAATAGGGCAATCTTCTTTAATGGCTATTATTCTAACTAAGCTCCTTGCCTTGTGATTGACTCTGCAAATAACTTCTTTGTAATTCAAAGCCAGTTTGCTAGGCTGGCCTCTGTACTAATAAAGATTTTTGGTTGGAAGCTGGGGTGTAGATCTTCTTGGAAGGAAAAGGGGAAGTATGGCCTCAACACTTATGCTCCTTCTCTCTCTCTCTCTCTCTCTCTCTCTCTCTCTGTGTGTGTGTTTAAATAAGGGCTCAATCCTATGCATGTTTAGACAAAAAGAGGAGTTGTAGGCCTTTTTTCTGTCTAAACATGTATAGGATTGTGCCCTAAATGTATTTGACACACAAAGTATAAGGGAGTATGAGTAACCAATACTGCATTAGCATTAAGCGTTCAACTCACCATTTCAAATGTTTCAACACAGATTATTATACACTTCAAAATATGCTCCCCAACAAATAAAGTACAAATGTCCAGACAAATAAAACCATCATGGACAACCCAACCAACAGAGCAACTAAAATGGGTTTAGATGGAATAGTCTCATTGAAATCCATGCAAATAGTCTATGTCCAAATGTTTTATTTTTACCAGGAGATCTTAGGATGGGTACTAATTCTTCTTTATTGTTGCAATGCCAATGATAGAATATTATTCTAGATTTTGTGCTGGTGCAGGAAAATCAGGGACAAACTACTGTACATATTTACTATATAAATGTGAATGTTTGCCCGTTTGTATGTCCGCGCAGGGGTTTGCGTGCCTCGCATTGGCTCCTACGCGGTACTGATCCACCCCAAACTTGGCACACATACTCCCCATCATCTAAGGACAAAGACTAGCGGGTTCAAATCTCCTAAAAACCCTCACCGCGCCTGTACGGCCCAAAATAGATGAGAGCCAATGGCGTCACTTGGAATGCTCGCAGGGACCATTCAGGAGCGGTTATGCAAATAGCTCCAGTGGCATTTAGAATGTTGGTATGCAGTGCCACCACAGGGGCCCAATCAGAGGCACATATGCAAATCTCTCCTACATCCAAACAGAATGTTCATATGAACCGCAGCCAGGGCCAACATGGGGGTGGGGTGGGGGAATTTTGAAGAAACAGTGCCTATAGGTAAATGATGATCCGGGCAATGCCATTGTGTAGTCCTGGGGGGGGGGGCACACAGGTATTTCATTGTGTGGTCCTGTGGGGGGGTGCAGGGAATTCATTGTTGTGTGGTCCCGGGGGGGGGGGTAGCAGGGATTTCGTTGTGTAGTCCCGGGGGGGGGGAGCAGGGATTTCATTGTGTAGTTCTGTGGGGGGGGGGTGCAGGGAATTCATTGTTGTGTGGTCCCGGGGGGGGAGCAGGGATTTCATTGTGTAGTACCAGGGGGGGTGCACAGGGAATTCATTGTTGTGCAGTCCCAGGGGAGGGGGGAAGCAGGGATTTGATTGCATAGTCCGGGGGGGGAAAGCAGGGATTTCATTGTGTGGTCCCGGGGGGGGGCGGGAATTCATTGTTGCATAGTCCCAGGGGGGAGGGGAAACAGGGATTTGATTGCGTAGTCCCGGGGGGGACACAGGGATTTCATTGTGTAGTACTGGTGGGGAGGGAAACAGGGAATTCATTGTTGCATAGTCCCGGGGAGGGGGGAAGCTGGAATTTCATTGTGTAGTCATGGGGGGAAGCAGGGATTTCATTGTGCAGTCCTGGGGGGGGGGGAGGAACAGGGATTTCACAGCGGACAGCTACCTTAAGGAATTTCGAACAAAGAATGCCTATAGGAAAAGGACGACCCATGCAACGCCGGGTAAAAAAAAGCTAGTCTACTATATAAAAGTGAATGTTTGTCTGTTTGTTTGTTTGTACGTACGTGGGTCTGCATCGTGGGGGGGGGTCTGCGTCGTGGGGGGGGTCTGCGTCGTGGGGGTTCGCGTCGCATTGGCTCCTACCCAGTTGGATGGATCCGCCCCAAACTTGGCACGCATACTCCCCATCACCCAAGGACAAAGACTGGTGGGTTAAAATCTCCGAAAAACCCTTGCCGCGCCGGTACAGCCCAAAATAGATGAGAGCCAATGGCGTCGCTTGGAATGCTCGCAGGGGCCACTCAGGAGGCGTTATGCAAATAGCTCCAACCGGCACATAGAATGTTGGTATGCAGTGCCACCACAGGGGCCCAATCAGAGGCGGATATGCAAATCTCTCCTATGTCCAAACAGAATGTTCATATGAATCACAGCCGGGGACTACATGGGGGGGGGGGGATTTTGAACAAATAGTGCCTATAGGAAAATGACGACCCGGGGAACGCCATTGTGTAGTCCCAGGGGGGACACACACAGGTGGTCCTGCGGGGTGTGTGTGCAGGGAATTAATTGTTGTGTGGTCCCGGGGGGGGGGGCAGGGATTTCATTGTGTAGTCCCGGGGGAGGGGGGAAAGCAGGGATTTCATTGCGTAGTCCCAGGGGGGGGGAAGCAGGGATTTCATTGTGTAGTACCGGGGGGGGGGGGAGAACAGGGAATTCATTGTTGTGCAGTCCCGGGGGGGAGGGAAGCAGGGATTTCATTGTGTGGTCCGGGGACGACAACACAGGGATTTCATTGTGTGGTCTGGACACACACACACAGGGAATTCATGGTTGCATAGTCCCGGGGGGGAAGGAAACAGGGACTTCACTGTGTAGTCCCGGGACAGCAGGGATTTCATTGTGCAGTAACGGGGGGAAAGGGGGCAGGGATTTCGTTGTGTAGGCCGGGGGGAAGGGGAGCAGGGATTTCATTGTGTAGTCCCGGGACAGCAAGGATGTCATTGTGGTAGTCCCGGGGGAGCTGGGATTTCATTGTGGTAGTCCCGGGGGAGCTGGGATTTCATTGTGTAATCCTGGGGGAGCTGGTAGTCCCGGGGGAGCTGGGATTCCAAGGGATTCCAAACAGCGGACAGCTACCTGAAGGAATTTCGAACAAATAGTGCCTGTAGGAAAAGGACGACCCGTGCAATGCCAGGTAAAAAAAAGCTAGTTACATATAAATCCATGCAGTAAAGAACCAACATGGTCTCTTTTTTTAAATGAACAGTATGCTTAGGAGGCTCCAATTCTGAGCAAGGGAACAAGAAATGGGAAAGGGGTACTTAACCCTTTTCACGGTGTCTATTTTTCCCAGTCAAGCTTCCTCCCAGGCTGTTCACTACCTACAGAGAGTTCTGGATGGATAATTGCCCTTCAAAACGTGCATCTGGAACCAGGTTCCCTCCTCCTCAATTGTCACTCAGCAGTTACAGCCAGGAAGTAATTGCCTTCTTCCTGCATCTTCTCAGCCACTGCTCAGTGGTGATGGTTGGGAAGCAGAACCCAAAAACTCTTCACATTGGTCAGATGTAGGATGTTGCTGTGGCTGCAGTAGTGGTATACTCCAGTTATACATATTTATAGGAGGTGACAGTACTTTAATGAAAGAATTTCAACTTTGCTTCCTATTCTAAAGGAAAATTGGGTTTTACCTTGTGAAGTTTCAATCTACAAATGGCACAGATGAAACTGTAGGAGAAATTCAGCCACTTCAGTGGTGTCAGGCTGTGATGGTCACTCAAAACCTATTTCTATTTACCCCAAACAGTCTTTTTTAAAAATAATGTCTTTGTCTTTTTATTGGAGAAAGGATCATGCTGGGGATTAATAAATGTAGGGTGCAATCCTATGCATAGGATTGTGCCTTTAAGGCTGTTATCCTAGAAGCTGATGCATCCCCTATATCAGGGTGGGGAACCTCAGGCCCAGGGACCAAATCTGGCCTTCTAGGGGTCCCCAGAGGACCACGCCCCTTCCCCTTAACTACCAATTGTTTAGTGGTTTCCCTGCTTTGGTGGAGTTTTCCCCTCATTCTAAAAGGTTCCTCTCCTGAGGCTTACCGGTAGTTATTGTCAGCAAGTGTGTAAGCTACAATATGCTGGTATTTTTTGTATTCTGGGCCCTACCCCTTTTACCTTTGGCCCGGCCTCTTTGCCATTGGCCCCGCCCACCACTGGAATGCAGTGGCCGAGAACTTCTCTGAAATTGAATTTAGCCCTTGGGTTGAAAGAGGTTCCCCACCCCTGACCTATATGATTGCCGTGCGTGTGAGCACCATGAATTTTTCAGCAGGGCCAGGCTTACATGGAGGCACCATTTGTATCAACTGGTGCTTCCACGTGGCTGGAATATATGTGGCTGCCCTAATTCCTGTAATAGTGCCAGCTCTAAAAGTGCTGCCACTATGGCAGAAATGGGGGCAGCTGCAAATACATCACCCACACAGGGGCACTGGTTCAAACAGATGGTGCTTCCACTGCAGTAGGCCTAGCAACAATAGCCCCGCTTACTCTCAAGGTGATTGCATGGGGCCACCTGCTGTGTTCAACTGGCTATCAGTGACTGTGAATGTTAGGGATCTCTTTAGAACATAAGCAAAAGAAAAAGAAAACACCTCAGAACAGCCATTTATTTATTATTATATTTATACCCCGCCTTTTTTCCTGCAAGGAACCCAAGGCGGCTTACATAATCCTCCTCCTCCTCTCCATTTTATCCTCACAACAACCCTGTGAGGTAGGTTAGGCTGAGAGGCAGTGACTGGCCCAAAGTCACCCAGTGAGTTTCATGGCCAAGCGGGGACTAGAACCTGGATCTCCAGAGTCCCAGTCCAACACTCTCACCACTACGCCACACTGGGCTATTGTTCCACCAAAGAGGTTCATCTGCACTAGTGAGACCCTCTGGTCCATTTATTTGGCACAACACCCAAGTGCTGCTAGTTCTCTCTGCTGCTACCGGGTTATGGGTGCTTTGTGCCAAGTGAAAAGGAGGCTAGACATGTCACAACTAGCCTAGTAAGTATATATCTGCCTGGAACTGCTGCAAGAGAAGCTGGCAGGACAAGATAATTGCTACAAATATAGAGTTCTAGGAGCAGCTGTTTTACAGATTGCATAGGAAGGCGGAGTCCCTAATCCAAGCCTGTTAGCTTTTTGATAAATAGGCCTCCTACTGAATGGAAGGGAGGAAAACCCTAATGTCAGAAGTTCTGGCTAGGATGATTAGGGTTAGGGAGAGTAAAGAGTTTGATCTTTATCATGAACAATTCTTAATCTCAGTCTCTGTCCAATTCAGTTACTTGTCTCTCAAAGATCTCTCATTTTGACAAACTAAACAAGTGAGATATGCAATAAAACATTGCAATGTGGAGTGCTCCTCTTCAGGGTATTACATCCCCCCCCCCCCCGTATTCCCTTCCCACCCCTCTACAGTCAGCCAGCATTCTGTAGCCATTAAACCTGTTCAGTCCTCATTGGACTGTTTGTTGTTGTTGTTGTTTTGGTGTCCTCCCCCAAGAGTTTCCCCCCCTAATTTTTGTGTACTTCTGCAAAATTTGGGCTTTCCCTGATCTATGTGGATACCTCTCTCTTGTGCATGGACAATGCTGTTCTGGCTACATAAGCAATGGCACTCACCTCCAAACACAGGAATCTGTCAAGTAGAATCTGCCAAGTACTGTTGCTGCAATCCCTTCTTCCCTCCCCATTCCTTTTTCCTTGTGTGTCGTGTATTTTTAGATTGTAAGCCTGCGGGCAGGGACTGTCTTGTTAATTGCTGTAAACCTCCCAGAGAGCTTCGGCTATTGGGCGGTATAAAAATGAAATGAAATGAAATAAATAAATAAATAAAATAGGAGGAGGGATGATAATTACAGTGTGTGTGTGTGTGTGTGTGTGTGTGTGCGCGCGCGCGTGCACATGGGCAAAGCTAAGCATGCAGTTCCATATCCTCCTATCCAGTGTCTTCCAAATCTTGAGAGCTGAGGCACACTTATTTTCTGAATTGAAATTGAAGGCACAATTCACTCTTGCACCCAAATACAGTTTACTTTTGGAGTGTGTTAAGAGTCAGAGGAGTCCACCCCCACAGTGTTTCTTCTTCATGAGTCACTGCTCTGGGCATGTCTCCAGTTGGAAGGCGGTGAACACAAAGCAGTGATTCATGCAATGACGTGGCACAAAGCATCCTCTGGAAGTGGGTAATTCTGCTGCATCTTTGCATGTGGAGCAAGTGCATGATCCAATCACACCTGATGCAGAGATGGCAGGATTACCCTACACCAGCAGAGGTTAATTTGAACAAGGCAAAGCCAAAGCAGTGAATGATGCAGAACCTTAGCCTGCAGCCCTCCTTTCTGCAGTTTGAGTCTCTCATGGTTTAATCGTTTATTTCTTATGGCACACTAGCGGGGCATACAGTTTGGGAAATACTGCTCCGATGCTGCCAGTTTTCAGTGGGCACCAGATACAGTGTGCCTAGAGGGCCATTTTTTGGTGGAAAGGCAGGCTATACGTCAAATAAATAAATAAATAAATAGTGATAGTTTGGCCTCTCCTGCTACTTCTAGCATGGAGGATGCCTAGGATAAACCCAGAAGTGCATCCATAAAACACCCACGCAGTAGTGGAAAAGATTCTTGGAGCACTCTCCATCTGCTCGATTGGAATGGTATCGGCCATGGCCAAAGCAGTGCAAAAGAGTCTTGAACAAGCTGGGTGGCAGGTGTGCCCTGACAGCCTGGTCACAGCCATGACTGCTGATGCTTTGGCTGCTCAGTTGGTCTCTTGCAAGGCCAGAAGCAGCCGCAGAGACAGGAGACAGATAAAACTGCAGGAGCTGCAGCAGCGGCCACCAGTACTGTCTTCTTCTGACCTGGAAGGAACACTGATCGCATGAATGAGCCTCCGTCTACATCTGCTTTCGCTGACTTAGTTTATTTGTTTCATTTCTATCCCATTTTTTCCTCCGAGGAGCTCAAGGCAGCAATCTTCCTCCTCTCCATTTTATCCTCACAACAACCCTGTGAGGCTGAGAGTCAGTGACAGGCCCAAAGTCTCCCAGCAAGCTTCATGACCAAGTGGGGACTGGAATCCGGGTCTCCCCAGTCCAACACTTTAACAACTACACCACACTAGCTCCCCGCAAAGAAATTAATTTATATCCCGCCTTTCTACCAAAGATTTATATCCCGCCTTTCTACCGCCTTTCTACTCAAGGTGGCTAACATTACAAACCAAATTGAAACAAGATATTAAGTAAAACATAGCATATAAACAAATAATTTTTAAACACAAGAATCAGAGAGATAAGCAGCACCAGCCAATTAAAAAACCCTTCAGCAGCAGACCAGCTTATATGACAAAGGCCTGAATAAAAATGTCTTTGCCTGCTGGTGGAAGGACAATGGAGAGGGAGCCAATCTCCGCAGGCAAGGAGTTCCAGAACCTTTGCTCTGTCCTCTTCCGTTTCTTGTAAATTCGCTCCCCCTCTGCCCCTTCACCCTGTTGCCTTCCAGCAATATCAGAGGGCATACAATAAAAAAAGCTCACCAGCAAGTTATATTTTTCAGTCATTCTTCCTTTTTTATACTGCACACCATGTTGTAAGACTGACAGAGAACTATGCAATGTTCACCCATCAGAAAGAACATAGTTGCTGTATTTCACTTTCAGCAAGGAGGACATAAATATAACAAAGTATTATCTTGTGGTGAAATTTTGCTATGTAAATCAGGTGTTAAAACTCATCCTCAGAATGATCATTCTCATGCAAATGGACAAGGAATAAGACAATGGAACCAATTACCTAGGGAGGTGGTGGGCTCTCCCAATCTGGAGGCATTCAAGGTGCAACTGGACAATCATCTCTGTCAGGGATGCTTTGACCTGGATTCCTGCATTGAGCAGGGGGTTGGACTCGATGGCCTTGTAGGCCCCTTCCAACTCTACTTTTCTATGATTCTATGATACGGGTAAATCATTCTACTGGACAGTGTAATGTCCCCATGACCTTCTGTAACTAAGCATAAGTACCTGTTAATCCTTGCTTCCACTTCTTGCTCTCAGATTTTAGATTCTAAACTCTTTGGGACAGGGATCTGCCCTTTTGTATTACCGTATGTAAAGCACTATGCACATTGATGGTACAATCAATCAACAATAGTGTCAAACTTTCACCTACATATTTTAATTGAACAAATAGAAAAGAATACAATAAATTACTCTGGCTGGGACTGAAAGAGGTCCATGCATGCATGCAAAGTTCTTCTGTGTGTCCATGGGAGGAAGAGGGTTGATTTGCCTTCGGGCAGAAGCCCCTCACATCACATGGAGTGCTGGCTCTGGAGGGTATGAACTTTGGGGGACATTTTGCAAATTATGAAATGGTCACTGGAAGGGGAAACTGAAGATCTCCCATATATGTGCAGAACACAGTATATGACATCTTGGATGCAGGCCACTGTTACAATGCAGTAAATTAGAAAATAAATGATACTATTTCTAGTTTCAAGCATCTTACCCTGCCTAGATAGTTCGTATATACTGTGAGCCAAAGTTTTCTTTTTCTTTTCAGGACGAGCCAGTTAATTATTCCAAAAAATTGTTGATAAGAATGTTATCTAGGACAGTGTTCTCCAACCTTGGGTCCCCAGATGTTTTTGGGCTACAACTCCCAGCATGCCCCAGCCAGCATAGCTGCACATACAGCATAGCTGACTGGGGCATGCTGGGAGTTGTAGGCCAAAAACATCTGGGGACCCAAGGTTGGAGAACACTGATCTAGGAGATGCAAACAAGGCCTCTAATACAACCCATCTTACATTAATGTTATTGCAATAACTGTTTCTACCCTGTTCATCGATTGTGTTTAAAAAGGCAATATCTCCTATGTTTGGAACAAAATGCCCACAGTATATATCGTTCTCTCTGATAAACATCACCTTCTTACAACTGCTATGTACACTGATGGTATAATAATACTAACAATAACAACACATAAAAACAGATTCCACCTCTGCATACGATGTTAAATATGGTCACTGAGATCATCAGATGGGATGCTCCTGGTGGTTCCATATGGACCTATGGCCCAATTGGAGTCCACCTGGCATAGAGCCTTGTGTGGTGGCTCCCTTTCTGTAGAACTCCATGCCTCTGGAAATCAGGCAGGTACCAACATTGTGTTTTCAGCACCTAAGACATCTTTATTTCAAGAAGCCTTCCTTGATCAACCATCCTTGGTTTTTATTGTTGTTCTTAAAAACTTTTAATATGTTTTTTTAAAATTCTTTTATGTTTTAATATGTTTTATTATTTTTATCTTTTATTGTTCACCACGCTGGAATCTGTTTAGATGTGGAGCAGTATATAAATGTTGTAAATAAATTTATTTATTATATTTATATCCCGTCTTTTTTCCTGAAAGGAATCCAAGGCGGCTTACATAATCCTCCTCCTCCTCTCCATTTTATCCTCACAACAACCCTGTGAGGTAGGTTAGGCTGAGTCTCAGTGACTGACCCAAAGTCACCCAGTGAGTTTCATGGCTGAAGAGGGACTAGAACCCGGATCTCCCGAGTCCCAGCCCGACACTCTCACCACTACGCCACAGTGGCCCTAAATAATAAAAATTGTGGGACGATGCGATCTGCTTTGTAATGCTTTTGATCTCTTCCTCCCCTCTTCTCCATCCATCTGGTAACTCTAAAGTGGATCCATCTTTCAAATTCTTTCACTTTATAAACATACACTGGGCAATTGCTAGGTCACTCCTGTGTTCTGAACCCCCTCGCCGGATCGTCACCTTGAAGTGGTGAGTGGGCTTGCGTGTTCCGATGAATCCTGTGAGCAATGCCGTCGGGAGCTATGTACTCCCAGTAGGGTCACCCATGGCGGTAAGGTCCGGGGAGAGGAACCAGACAAAGAACGATCCAAAACATAAAGTCCTCAATGGCAGAACAGGCGGAAGATAATTAAACCTAAATTACAACGGCTGTGAAGGCGGATGAAGGCTGCAGCAGAGAATGGTTTTCCAATCGTCAGGATAACCGTGCCATTGGATCTCTGCCGTACTCTGTCAAGTTTGTGTGGTGATTCGTTGTGCACCGATCTCCCCACATAAAACAGTTTCACGCACAGGCGTCTTCCAACCCAACCCATCCAACCCAACCCAACCCAACCAAACAAACATTAAAAAAGTCCCATGGCGACTGGCGAACGGCGACGGGGGCAGGACTGTGAATCTGGAAGCCCCTAGCCATGGACCAGCACATGGGCGGTGGATGCAGACTCAGTCGCCCTGTTCAAGGAACGAGGTAGTCGAGCAGCTCGGCAGCTGTATCCATGACTGAGCAGCCCTATTTAGGATCCACTCTGCTCACCCCGTATGGGGAGGGGGCTAGAAAAGGTGCCCTAAACATAGTCTACCTCTTTCTCCCCTGACTGGATTACCGCGTCCAGTGGGGTCACCATTTTAGCGGTCGAAAAAGACATTTGAATTTTGGAACATGGAATATACGGACATTGCTGGATAACATAGATAGTGAATGCCCTGAGCGTAGGACTGCTATTATTGCAAGGGAGCTGAGACGGTTTAAAATTGACATAGCAGCACTTCAAGAAACTCGAAGGGCAGGAGAGGGACAGTTGAAAGAAGAAAAAGGAGGTTATACCTTCTTCTGGAAAGGACTACCTGAGCAGGACCGACGAATACATGGAGTAGGCTTTGCCATCAAAAATGAACTAGTGAACTCTTTGTCAGAAGTTCCTACTGGCATTAACGAACGCCTGATAACTCTTCGATTAAAGCTCGCCAATAACCAACAGGTAACTATTTTGAGCGCTTATGCACCAACATTAGATGCTGATGATGACATCAAGGAAAGTTTTTATAGCCAGTTGGACACTCTCCTGTCAGAGATACCTAAGGAGGATAAAATTATCCTCCTGGGCGATTTTAACGCAAGAGTTGGGCGTGACTCTGATTTATGGCCAGAAACTATTGGAAAAGACGGAGTTGGTAATAGCAACCCGAACGGACTCTTACTTTTGTCTATATGTGCAGAGCATAATCTCACTATTACAAACACGCTCTTTCGACAAAAGAATAAGCTTAAAACATCATGGCAGCACCCACGGTCAAAGCACTGGCATCTTCTGGATTATGTAATTGTCCGTGTTAGAGATCGCCGCGATGTACTTCTTACTAGGGCCATGGTGAGTGCCGACGACTGCTGGACAGACCACCGACCAATCCGGTCCACAATGGTTATCAACATTGCTCCCCAACGTAGGCTTCAAGGAAGGAAACCAAGGCGTAAAATGAACATCCAAGTCCTTCAAGGTCCTATTAAGCAAACTCGTCTTCAATCACTTCTTAAGGAACATCTACCTACGGAACCTCCTGACAACATTGAGGACCATTGGTCTAAACTGAAAACCTCCATTACTGCAGCTTGTGAACAAACTATTGGATATGAAACTAAGAAACATCAGGATTGGTTTGATGAAAATGATAATGAGATTAAATATATAATTGACCAAAAAAGGAAAGCCTTCCAAATATGGCAAAATGATATTAACTGCGCTGCCAAGAAAAAAACCTACGCTAGCGCAAAGGCTGAGGTCCAAAGAAGAACAAGAGAACTTAAGAACGCTTGGTGGAAAAAGAAAGCTGAGGAAATTCAACAACTTGCAGAATCTCATGATGCACTGGGCTTTTTTAAGGCCACAAGGGCCATTTATGGACCAAAAACCTATGGTACAAACCCTTTACAATCAAAAGATGGCACCAAACTCTTAAAAGACAAAGAGTCTATTGCACTGCGTTGGAAAGAGCATTATTATGACCTTTTAAATCGTAAGTCTAAGGTGGATAATGAGATTTTTTTCGCAAATCCCGCAAAAACAAATTAAAGAGGAACTTGCAATACTCCCCACTTTGGATGAAGTAAAAAAAGCCATTAATCAAATGAAGAACAACAAAGCTAGTGGACCAGATGGGATTCCTGCTGAAATCTTTAAAGAAGGGGCCCCCGAACTTGTACAACATCTTCATAAACTCATTGAAAAATCTGGATAAGAGAAGAGATCCCAGAAGACTTCAGGGATGCCATAATTATCACCCTCTTTAAGAAGGGTGATAGAACAGACTGTGGAAACTATCGGGGCATTTCTCTCTTAGCAACCGCAGTTAAAATATTTGCTAGGATTCTCGCAAACCGTCTTCTATCTATTTCAGAAGAGATCCTCCCTGAAACTCAATATGGTTTCCGCCCCTCTAGAGGGACAGTAGACATGATTTTTACTGCACGTCAGCTCCAAGAAAAATGCCGAGAGCAAAATCAACCCCTTTATATGGCATTTATCGATTTGGCTAAGGCCTTTGATACTGTAGACCGTACAGCTCTCTGGACTATCCTTATGAAAATTGGATGCCCCAATAAATTTG
Source organism: Shinisaurus crocodilurus (assembly GCA_021292165.1). Taxonomy (NCBI): domain Eukaryota; kingdom Metazoa; phylum Chordata; class Lepidosauria; order Squamata; family Shinisauridae; genus Shinisaurus; species Shinisaurus crocodilurus. The sequence continues at coordinate 256,599,325 of CM037876.1, read as the reverse complement.
TGAATATCTTGCGACTTCTCCATGACAACATGACGGCAACGGTTTTGGACAACAACGGCTCTCATGGTGCTCCATTTAAAGTGGGATCAGGTGTTAAACAGGGATGTGTTATCGCCCCAACATTATTTGCCATTTTCATCGCCATGGTTTTACATCTTGTCAAGGGGAAACTTCCCACTGGTGTGGGAATTATATATCGAACAGATGGAAAGCTTTTTAATCTCAGCAGGCTGAAAGCAAAAAGTAAGGTAATTACAACCTCCGTTGTGGAACTTCAGTATGCTGATGATAATGTGGTCTCCGCACATTCAGAGGATGATCTCCAAACTATCCTAAATGCTTTTGCAGAAGCATACGAAAAACTTGGTCTCTCACTTAACATCAAAAAGACCAAAGTGCTTCATCAGCAAGTGCAAGCTAACCCTTTGGTGATGCCATCTATCCAGCTTGGCGGGACAATACTGGAAAATGTCGATCATTTTCTCTATCTTGGCAGCTATCTTTCTGTTACAGCTAACATCGACAGTGAAATCCAGCATCGTTTGAGCTCCGCAAGTGCCGCATTTTCTCGAATGAAACATAGAGTGTTCGAGGATCGGGATATTTGTAAGAAGACCAAAACACTGGTTTATGAAGCCATTGTATTACCAACTTTATTGTATGCCTGCGAAACATGGACTATCTATAAACGTCACTTCCACCTCCTTGAAAGGTTTCATCAACGTTGCCTCCGAAAAATCCTGCAAATTACTTGGGAAGATAGACGAACAAATGTCAGTGTACTGGAAGAAGCAAAGACTACTAGCATTGAAAAAATGATCCTTCAACGCCAACTTCAGTGGACCGGTCATGTTGTTCGAATGCCTGACTGCCGTCTCCCAAAGCAGTTACTTTACTCCCAACTCAAGGATGGAAAGCGGAATACCGGTGGTCAATATAAGAGGTTTAAAGATGTTCATAAGGCTAATCTAAAAAAATGCAATATAAACATCGAAAACTGGGAAGCTCTGGCCCATGAACGATCTAAATGGAGGTTGGCCTTTCACAAAGGTTCCATGGACTTTGAAGAAGCCCGAGTGCAAGATGAAAGGGAGAAACGTGCTAAGTGAAAAGCACGTCAAACGAATCCTTCACAGGAACATCTTCCATCTGGTAACCTGTGTCCTCACTGTGGGAAGCTGTGTGGATCTAGAATTGGCCTCCACAGTCACTTACGGACCCATCGCTAGAGTCTACACAATCTTCTTTAGAATTTCCTCCTTTTATCCCGGAAGACAATCTTACTCGGTCACGAGTGATCGCCTGATGATGATGGTGTTCTGAACAGAACATATCTATGCCACATCAGGTTCATGAGCTGAGTGTTGTTCATCGGACGTTTCTGAAAATGCTGCACTAACAAGGTTTCCTTGGAAAGCCATGCAGATGCAGTAAGTAGCTGAGATCCAGCTCACCATTTCACATGCAGCTGTAGGAGATTGCAGAGCACATGTGCATGTTTCCTCCATAGTGCCTTCCACAGGCTATGTTGAGGTTAAAACAGGGAGGGTGGCTGAAGACAGCAACATGATAATGGCAGGAGTAGCTGAGGATTGCTCTCATACTCACTTCCCCTTACAGCTCCTTCACCCACAATAAAATACAAGCAAAGACCCAGTCCACCATATTTGCCAGCACAGCCGCCTTTTCTGGTTGAAGTCCTCTGAGGCCTGCCCAGGCACCATTATTTTTGAAATCAAATGTTGGCAATCTAGGAATGTTTTAAATACATTTGACAGCAAGGGAACGTAATCGAGACATGTAGTATCTGTAAGAATTCAAAATACTCCGGTAGCAGGTAATAATCTTCAATTGCTTTAATCACCTCCTGTGTTTTTGCCCAACCTATAGCCTTGATTAATGGTATATATTTTCTATGCTGACCTTCATACTAAAAGGCAGTGAGCCTTGTTTACTTTTTTGTAATATCCTTGATTTGTATAAACCAAGGCCTTTTCTATTTTGTTGCAGAGATTAAACTTTTCCCTTGCTGCTATGAATGTGTGAGCGCTTTTTTCAGTCTGTCTCTTATAAGAACACTCAAGTTGATATAGTTGTTCAATTAATTCCATAAAGCTAACACCAACTGCATGGTCTCAGGAGACCCTTTTAAAAATATCCCAGACAGACACAGAATAAAGTCCTGGGTAGAATTTATCTCAAAACAGCTTTAAAAATCTCAGTATCCATTTTGGACTGAACTGCTAATTCTGTCGTAGTCGTCGTCGTCGTCATCATCATCATCTTAGAGTCCAATTGCTCTAGACGTGGCATAACATTTAATCTTTCCATGATCAGACCACAGGATTCGCTTCATATTTGGGGAGGAAAGACTTTGATGCTCAGGCTCTAGCTGCTATACATGCTGAAGACATCACTTCTCCAGGCTTGGCATAGTACCAAGATCTGCATGTGATCCCAGGCAATAATACAGGCCTGTGGCTCACGCTGGCTCAGCTTGTCTGAGTGTGGAAAGCTAAGCAGGGTCAGGCCTGGTTATTACTTGGATGGGAGACCCCTCCTCTAGTTTCCTGCATTGAGCAGGGGGTTGGACTCGATAGCCTTGTAGGCTCCTTCCAACTCTATGATCTATGAATCTAGGTTTCAAAATAGACATAGCTGGTGGAACAACTTTCTGTGGCCTTCAATACCACTATGAGATATTGATCACACAACTGCAGGGCATAGCAAGTACCCATAGAATCTGTCAAGTACTGTTGCTGCATACTAGGAGGGCAATCCTAGAGGAGTGATTGTTTATCTCCATGAACTTGTCTTTAATTCAAAGCGCCACACAATCTCAAAATGCCATTAATGTGCTGAAGATATACACCCTTGTTATACCCTGTTCAGCATCTGGCAGCTAAGTGGTGAGATGTAAACAGATAGAAGCTTAGATCAGATTACGGTAATATTGAGGTTATTGTGTCTGGTAAATCAGATGGATATAACCACACCTAATCGTGTGGGGAATTAGGCAATCACTAACCACATAGTAGCCACTGGAAATATATTACCACAGTACTCAGAGTCAATATGGACTTCCAAGCCTATTTAACATGCTGCTTTTGATATAAATCTTAAACAGCTGAGACATATATGGGACTGTCACCTCATCTACATCTATCATGAACTTGGGTGAACTGTCTCTTCAAGCGCATAAGAAACGGAAAGTGCACAAAAGACACAGATGTTTCTCTGTAGTTTAATACCTTGAACAAGGGTGTAGAACATTAATTCGGGTGGAGGTCAGGGAAAGCTTTACACTGTCTCCTTATATCTTCCAACACACACACACACGTACATTAATGGACAAAGTATAGCAGTTTACTAGCTAAATATATTTTAACATTAATATTCCTCCCGTTTGCCTAATGTGGGCCAGGTAGCAAAACCTCCTTTCATCCAGTTGCTTTATTTAGCACTTGTGGTAAGTATGAAAGAGCCATCAATTGTGGCTGAACAGGCATTGAAGTTTGAGGACACCAGCATTTGTATCAGGACAGAATATGCATATATTGACCTTAGATTTAGTGACTGTGGCTCCTTACCTGTGTGCCCATGGATGTTTGCAAAACAGAGGCTGCGGATGGCCATGCCTATTGGATGTACATTGCACTGACATTAGAGGTTGCAGTAGAGCTAAGAATAGAATGGACCTCTATCCCAGAACAAAAGTTGGCATTCTTGTACTTCATACATCCTTCCTAATCTCTAGACTATAAAAACATGGTAGATTAGGGCTTTGGTTGCCTTTGCCTGCCAGCCTTCTTGGCCACTGTGTGGAGGAGAGACTCTTTAAGGCTTTATATCTTGTCCTCTGTATGAAGACTTGTTTTTGTACAGTAGTGCTTAGAACTTTCTTTAATGTAAGTGATTCATAAATAATGTTAAATAAATGAGCTCTGCATTGGTAAGATTACTGTCTATTAATTGGTGCACAGTCGCTATTGTTGGTGGCTGAGCATTCTATGTTTGTTCTTCTGATAATGTTAATAGTATTAGCATGCTTTCTTCTGCTGAAAAAAACTTAAGATACTAACTAGCCTTGCACTAGTACAAACCCTAGTCTAGTGTGTCTCAACCACAGGACAGGACATTAATTTTTATTTTAAGCTATACCAGTGTAGAATTGTATTAACAAAGCATTTGTTAAGATATTCTTGTGGCAGAAGATAGCCAAGAGAACTTGTGGTTTAGGAACTTTTACAAATTAGCTAACAGCCTAAACTTATGCTGGAGCCTTAACGTCTACTACTGAAATAAATCCAAAGAACATGGAGGGAAAACTTCTGTCAGTAATTCTGAGTGATGTCTATTAAAAAAAGTATTATGAATTTACAATGTAGTAAAGGACACTGACCTGGTTTGCACATAATGGCTAATTATGGATTAAACAATCCATAGACAGCTGTGGCTGGGCCAGAGTGAGGGAGCTGCCTCCCACATGCTCATCGCTTTACATTTCACTTCCTGAAACAACCCAGGAATTCTCCATTCTTGCAATATTGTTGTGACATGTGAACTTGGAACTCTGGATTATTTAGGGTTAAACAACCCAGAGTTTTAATCCAACAACAAACCATGGGTTCAAACTCTGAGTTGTTTAACAACCCAGAGTACTGGGTTCATACATCATGACAAAAACCCAGGAATGGGTTGTTCTTTGGAGGTTTCAGAAAGCAGAAGCGGGCTAGCATGCTTGCACTCACAAACAACCCCTGGTTATTTGTGCAATTGTGAAGGCTGGGCCAATGTGTCATTGTTAAAGTTCACTTTCTTTCTTTAAATCAAATACTTTACAGTGCTTTAAAGAATCATCAATATATTGTACATAATTTAAATTCTTTAATGTCATTCTCTACAAAGGAGTTAACTCATAATCAGTATTGACTTTACAGATACAGAACGGAAATATACCCATGTGTTTAAAGAACAAGGTATTTAAATAGATTAAAAAGCGACACCACACACAACACTTGTATCGTATCCAATTTCATATTGGATTAAGATTACAGTAGTGGCTTTTTGTTCTTCCACAGAACGTACAGATTATACCACGTAACAGAGCTGTGCAAATCGTGGTTCCAGGGGAAGATATAACTACCTCCTTTTTCCTGCACCACTTTTCCCTGTTTTACTGCTACCACCGCTGGACTTGCTAGAAGATTTTGAAGAGAACAGTCTTGTCATGAATTCTGACACATCAGGTAGCTCGTGGTTTGAATTCAACATATTCATTGATTGCTCCATTTCCTAAACATATGCCAAAAAAAAAGAAGGATCTGTAAGTACAACAATTTCCAAACCATATATAAAGGTCAATCCATTGGCTTAATTGTTCTCTCAGTAGTCATGTTGCAGCTGCTCTCTACCATACACTCCCACTACAGACTCCTTTATACAGCCACAGCCTAGACTACAACTTAAAAAGAAAATGGTTACATTATATATAAATATGAAAAGGAAGTACTAAAAAAGCAAAAAGCAGAAACAACCATGTCTAAAGTAGCCTTACAGGGCAAAGGTTTACCATCTAGAAGTTTTAAAAGCTCATTTACTGTTGAAATCTCTCAAATTTCAAATGCAAAAAGGTATTCCAGTAAAAAGCTTAAACAGCCTTGTTAAAACTTTGTTTAAACCACAGTGAACTAACATTCTAAGGTATGTTTCCCAAGAGTAAATTTTCTTGCAAAAGCATTTCCTTCTAACAATGGTCTCCCATTTAAATAGTATCTGGCCAATGTCATAAAGGGTCTGGGCCTTTTATGTATGGGAAAGCTGATCTGACTGTGGCTTATGTCACAATGCGGTAGATTCTTACAAATTTTTCTAGCCTTTCAAAACGGAACGGAAAGTGTGCACCAAGGCAGTTCCCACTAGGGGGTAGGCATTGTGGAGCCCGTGGGCATTAATGTGCTCCTGGACACCTTTCTTGGCACCCACTAATGTGCCCTACCCCTCCCACTTTTTTTAAAAAAAGTTAACACATTTCCTTACAGCCAACTGGGATTGCTGTGAAAGGCGCTGAAAACTGTCAGTTCAAAGGAGTTGTTTAGTGTGCTGAGGCTCAGACCCCAATTAAGTCTTTTGGGCAGGTTGCTTGTCCTTTGCCATGCCTGCCATGGCAGCCATTTTGTGGTGGTGCACAGGACACCTCAAATTACCAAATGTCAAGTCAAGTCAGGCGATCACTCGTGACCGAGTAAGATTGTCTTCCGGGATAAAAGGAGGAAATTCTAAAGAAGATTGTGTAGACTCTAGCGATGGGTCCGTGAGTGACTGTGGAGGCCAATTCTAGATCCACACAGCTTCCCACAGTGAGGACACAGGTTACCAGATAGAAGATGGTCCTGTAAAGGATTCATTTGACGTGCTTTTCGCTTAGCACGTTTCTCCCTAAGAGAGCAGCCAACATGTTGGTCCACAGCGGCAAGTGAATGCAGCTCAGTTTAGTATATCCTAGGCTTCCACTTTTTAGTCCCTATTAAACATTTACAGTGAAATCTTATGCAAGCATACTCACTTTTTTCAATGTGCCTTTTCCCCTGGTAAGAGTGCAGAGGAATGTAACCTGAATTAATCCTGAAACATTAAATATCTCAGGATCTAGACTGGTGTAATAGGTATAACTTGAAAATAACCTGAAACCTGTAAAGAACTACTGAAGACCATGGTCATTGCAAAGAAAGGGAAATCAATCTCAATGGAACCCCAAAAAAGCAGCAGCCAAAGACAGATAGTAAACACTGCTAAACAGAGAAGATTTAGTAAACACCTTGAATCTCCATTTTGTTCTAGCCTTCCGCTATTCGGCATAACGCATGGTGAAAGGACAATAAATTAGGATAATTTAATAAGTATCATACTTTAAACTTTTGTTACCATGGATTTGTCACAGCAGAATGCGACTAGAATGTGAATTCTTGTTTTAATGACAGTAGGGAAGAGAAGGAGAGGACAATATAAAGTGGCAGAAGGGAGACATTTAAACAACATAGGAAGAGGCTGGCATCCAGTTTTTCTATGACCCAAGATGAGTTACAATGTTTTCATGGCAAACTATATTCACACATATTTTGCCACCATGGTCAATAGCACGGTGCTTGACCTAGCATCAGAGCAACCCAAGAAATCAAATGATGGCAGAGAAGTGCATATGCTCACCATTCTGCACAAAGTCATACTAATGATTTCTCCTCAGTGGCTCTGCTGAATTACCTTTTCTCACCAGGGCTCCCATACCCCACAGGGATCATGCTAATTCCTAACATCATCAGCAAGAAATCCTTAGGCAGATGCTACTTCTAATAGGGAAAGAGTGGATGCTGTTGGCTGACACCCAAGGTTCAGCAATCTCTGCTTTTCCCAAAACCCAACTGGAAAGGTGGTCTGCTTCCTAAGCACAGCAACCTATCACTTCTCAGTCTTGGCATGAGGGGACATTGGTGAATTTTCCCACACAACTGCTGTTTGGATGGGCCTGTAAGGTTCAGAGCAGATCATAGTGCCTTTTGAGGACGGAAACAGAAAGTTGTTGAATGCCTTGTTGAAAGGAAGGAGACTATCCAACACATACAAACTCTCAAGCACAACAGGTTCATTCAGTCCTATCACATTTGGCTTGCATCTTCCTGATCTCACCATATTACCACCCTCTCCATCCCCTTCAAGCCCACATTTCTGTTCTTTCACCTTAGCATTTTCCACCTTATCCCTGAATGGATATAAAACACTGAACAAATTAACAAAAATATACTGCACACATAATTTATTCTATTTAACACCACTAAGAATTTGAATTTCTGGTAGCAGGTTTTAGATCATATGACATTACTGAGGGCTCACAACTGTATTTCTACCTTAGCAGTAACTGAAAAATCATTTCTATTTCCCAGGCACTTTCTGGGCTGTCTGTGTGTGCGCACACACATGTGTGTGTTGTATATTTGGTTTGATTTATTCAAATACAGTACTTGCAGTATTAACTCTTGCAAAGCTTACTCACCCGCCTCATATCAGGATCACTTGTATTGACAACTTTAGGCAGCAATACAAATATCAGCAATGGAAGGATCATCATCATAACCTTAAACAGTAGAAATTCAAAAGCTGGTGTTAATTTATTTTTCAGAGTTTGTTAGGACTCAACCGATAGCAAAAAAATGAGTGACAGTTCATTTCACAATATTTCAAAACTACTGTGGTAGTTCTATGCACAGTCAAAACAGAAGTCACTGAGAGGAGATCAGCATATTATGACTAATTTGCATATACCTGGAACTTTCCAGTGATCTACACATTACTTGATGCCAACTACAGCCATATACTCTGTAACAAATAATGGTGACTAGAAACATTAAATGCACAGCTATAGATCTAGGAACATCCTGATGCTATGAACCATTACGACCAGGGAAGGGCAAACACCAATCTACTTCACAAGCCTAGGTTTCAACTATAGCCAACATGTCTCCCAAGTAAGCACTGAAATTATGGGTCATATGAAAATAAAACAGGTAACTCCCCTTCTGTTCAGTGTCCCAAATTTTAAGGAGAACATCGACAAACTGGAGCATGTCCAAAGGACTGCAACCAGGATGGTAAGGGGTCTCAAAAACAAGTCCTATGATTGAAAGAGCTGAATAGCCTGATAAAGATCAAGGGGAGACAAATATTTGAAGGGCTGTCACACAGAAGATCAAGCAGATGTGTTCTACTGCTCCAGAGGGCATGACTCAAACCAATGGGCGGAAATTGCAGGGAAGCAGATATTGGCTAAACGTTAATAGAAACTTCCTAACAGTAATAACCATCTGACAGGGGAACTAAGCAGAGCCTGGATGGCCATCTGTCAGGGAAGCTGTAGTTGTATATCACATTGCATATCCTGCATTGAGCAGTGGGCTAGACTATGACCTCCAAAGCCTCTTCCAACTCTACAACATATAACATTATGTTATGTTACATAGCGGCCCATCCTCACACTGCACAGTAGACTGAGAATGGGACTCATCTCCTTCCCTGCTGAGTTCTGTAATCATTCTAATATAATACATAGAACATATAACACTACTCAAAAGCTGTCTTGTGAATGTATTTGCATGTAGAGGGTCCCAGGTTCAATCTTCAGCATCTCCAGGTAGGGCTGGAAAAACTCCTGCCTGAAACCCTGGAGAGCTGCTCTGGTCTGTGTCGACAATACTGGGCTAGGTGGACCAATGGTTTGACTTGGTATAAGGCAATTTCCTATATTCCTAATGTCCACTAGGTTCTATAACCCCAATTAGCATTAATGTCAAAAGCCTCCAAAAGATCTGATAGACTCTACAGGTATAGGGTTTTTTTTCCTGAATGTCACCCAAGACCACAAACACCTGGGATAAAAGCAGGGCAGGAGTCCCATTCCTGGCATACCTGGGATAAAAGCAGGGCAGGAGTCAATAAAGCCAATGGCTGCTAGGTGTGCCTGAAGTGGCACAGCAGCCCCATAACTCAGAAATCTCACCAAGGATGAGAAATATCGTAAAACTACTTCAGGTTGGGGTTCAATTATTATAGACGTGAGTCAGTCAATATCAACCCTCCCTGAGGACACTCCATACATCATTTCCATGCACCTCCACCTCAAACACACTTTTCCCTATTCCTCCTCCCATGTTTTCCCTCCCAATGCCAGCTGAACTGTCCAGCGCATGGCTGCGGTAGGATACTTTATTCAATTTATATCCCACCTATATACAAATACCCTAGGCGGCAATTACAGTACATATTTATATATTTGTAATTTTACTTATAGATCACAGAGTTGGAAGGGGCCTACAAGACCATCGAGTCCAACCCCCTGCTCAATGCAGGTAACTAGAGGAGGGATCTCCCATCCAAGTAATAACCAGGCCTGACCCTGCTTAGCTTTCCACGCTCAGACAAGCTGAGCCTGCGTGAGCCACAGGCCTTCAAAGCCATTATATACCATAAAGTTGTAATGTCTATTAATTTTACAAACTAACAGGCAGAAAGGATGTTATTTTAAGGCTGCAATCCCAAGTACACTTACCTGGGAATAAATCCCACTGAACTCAGTGGGACTTACTTCTGGGTAGACATGGATAAGATTGTACTCTAAGTCTACATGGCTTCATAACTATTCTGGTTTCTCCAAGTTGACTGTACTACAAGAAATCCCTGTTAAGATGATGTAACCATTCATGTCTCTAGAGATGCCTCTTGTAAATCTCATAGATACCTGCCTGAAAACAAGCCTTGTTTAATAATGTCTACTTCATGCATTATCACTCTCTAGAAATGACATAATTAACACACACCCTATTTAATGTTTACTTTTAACTCATACAAGCAGGGCCCTAAAATAGCTTCCAAAATTGAGAATAGGTAATTTGCAGCAAGATAGTTGATTCACACATGCTTTCATACAGACCATGGGGTTCATTAAGAAGTCTGTCCATCCCCAAGACTCTCTCTTTATGAAATAAGAAGGAGGTCCTGAAGATTTCATTTGAAGAGGGTATGGCAGTCTAACCACTTCTGATGTTTTGATGTAATTCACAAATCTTGCTCTGAAGGAAAGGATTAAAAAGCAATTTTTCTATACAATATATCCATTAAACCCCAACAAACTATATGGTTTTATATTTTCTCAGTGCATTTGTTTTTAAACTGCAATTCTGTGAACAGTTAATTCTATGGTCCCTGGAGAGGGCTCCAGGGACCATAGGATTCTTCAGAGTCCCTGGTCTGAGGCAATAGAAACTGCTACAACCTCAGAAAGGGGACCCCAAAATCCGATCCCTCCCCCCAAAGCTGCCATAGAAAGAACTGTGCCAGCTGCTTCACAAGGTCACAAAGGAGGCTTTGGAGGACCTAGTAGAGGTCTGAAAGGAGCATTCTGGTAGGCAGGGAGGGAAGGTGAGAGGAGAGGCCAGATTACGAAGAATCCTATGGCCTCTCCAGTCACAGCCCCACCCCTACAGGGTGCCTCCTCTAGATGGACTGAGAGGCTCATTTAGAGGAAAAAGAAACAACAGGAGACAGAGAGGTGAAAATCGCCTCCATTGCTCCTCCTGCTTTGTTGGCAGCAGCCCGGCAGGGTACCAGATACTCAGAAGCCTCCGAATTCAGAAGCTTCTGTCAAATGAAGGCACAGCCCACAGGATTGTGCCCTAAGTTGCTTAACGGTGCAATTCTATGAATGTCTACTCAGAAGTAAGTCCCATTGTGTTCAATGCTGCTCACACCAAGAAAAGTGTGTTTAGGATTTCAGCCTAAATTTATTTGACTTCAATAGGATTTAAGCATCATAACGGTGTGCAGGATTGCAGGCCTAGTCACATGCTCATTCTGGAGATTCCGTATTAGATGTGTATCTATAGCCCCATACACTGGGTTATTTGGAGCAACTTTATTTTTTCGAGGCCTGAGAATGGTTTACTCTGCCTGCAATGCTGCATTTCACTGTTGAAGATAGCAACTGCATCAGGTACCACTCCCAAGACAACAGCAGCCTAAAAACATTGTTGTAAAATATTGAATCAGATTTTTTGCATAATCCACGTATTAGACAAGCTAAATTTGAAATATCTGATTACAGACGTATAGAAGCAGAAATGATCCACTGTAAATAACTAGCACCAATATGTCCAAGATTATAGGATTAAAAAGCTCCTACAGCAATCACTATCCAGATACTCATAGTAATAAACCCATATAATTTATATTTACAATTTTAGATTTAGCAACTGCTTTTACATTTTACAATGTATTTTTTTCCTGCTCTGTTTATTATTGTTTTTTGTACTGTGCTGTTATTCTTCTAGTTTTGTAATCCACGCAGATAACTTTTGTTATTGGGCAGATTAAAAATATAATAAATAAAAATTAAATTATTATGTTGCTAGTTGTAAAACATTCTATAAACCATGAGCACCAAATTGAAATTTAGCTAAGTTTTGCCAAATGTCTTTCAATGAAACTATTTGAACAGAGATGGAAGACAAAATGAGTCGAGTTTTCTTTTCAATATGTTTATGGATACACCTGATAAAACATATGGTAATAGAAACTTTGTTCATAGTTGCTTGAACATCTACCCAAATGTCATGATTACTATATGCATTTTTAAAAGTTGGCAGCTAAAAGTTAACTTTTAGTTAAATCTCACTTTATAGCTGGCAGCAGTTTTGTTTTCAGATATATTAATTCAGTATATTTAATGGAATATATCCCCCTTCCTCTTTACTTTAAGTGTTTTCATAAGGGCTATTCAAGAAACACTCTTAAGGCACAATGCTATGATCTCTGAAGAGCGTCTGAGGGACCATAGCATATTTTGAATTCCTCTCCCAAGGCCATAGAGCCATACAACCTTGAGAGGGAGAATCTGACATTGGATCTCCCACCCACCCACTTGCAGCCACTGTGGAAAGAACTGTGATGGTGGCTTTCCAAGGTTGCAACACTGCACGCCCTTGAAGAGGAAAGCAATTATATGGGGCATGTAGCATCAAGAAAGAATTTCACTAGTGAAAAACTAACATTTAAAGACTTACTGATACAGAATAACCAGCCCTGCTTTCATGCCCCCATTATCTTACACAGTATATTACCGTAATTTGGTTCAATAAGTGATTTTAAAAAGCTCACCTCATTTTCCCTTTTGAAGTGATGTCCACTCGAACTGGCTCAAATTTGTAAGCTGGAGATATAACTTCAACTACATATGATCCAGAAGGAATATCATGAACCACAAAGCTTCCATCTGTCCTGATAGAATAAAAACTACCATAGATTAACTCCACCACAGAAAAGATGCAATATTTTAAAATATACCATGGAAGTTTTAGATACCATTAACACAGGAAAAGCCCTGTTGGATCAGACCAAAGGGCCATCTAGTCCAGCACCCTATTATTAGAACATTAGTATCTTGCAAGAGAATGGGATTACAGTGCCTACCTAGGTACTATGCAGGCATTCATCTGCAACCTTGTTATAGGTAAACTGGGGACAGGATGTGCACGAGCATGCATGCCCACCCCCAAACATCCCTGCACAGAAAAAGGCACTTGGAGGAGCCACCCTTTGCTCCCCACTTGCCACTCTGAATGGGATGGTGAGTGGCAGGTGAAGTGAGCATGCGGTTTGGCAGTCTAGCCCCTGGGACCAATCCTGTTTCCCACCCCTGCATTATATAAATCTATGGTGGACCCACACCTGGAATACTGTGTTCAGTTTGGGTCACTGCACCTCAAAAATATTGCAGAGCTGGCAAAAGTGCACCAAAGAGCAACCAAAATGATCAAGGGGCTGGAGCAACTCCCCTATGAGGAAAAATCACAATGTTCAGGGATTTTTAGCTTAGAAAAGGTAAGGGGGAATGTGCTAGAGGTGTATAAAATTATGCATGGTGTGGAGAAAGTACGGTAGATAGGGAGAAATCTCTCTCTCATATATAACCTGGAGTTATCCAATAAATGGTAGATCCAAACAAAAGGAAGTACTTCTTCACAGAGTGCATAGTTAAACTATAGAATTTGCTACCAAAAGATGTAATGATGGCCACCAATTTGGATAACTTTAAAAGGTAATTAGACAAATTGATGGAGGATAAGGCTATCGATGGCTACTAGCCATGATGGCTATATATTACCTCCAGTATCAGAGGCAGTATGCCTCTTTATACCAGTTGCTGAGGAACATGAGGAGGAGGGTGCTATCGCATTAATGTCCTGCTTGTGTGTTTCCAATGGGCATCTGGTTGGTCACTGTGAGAATAGAATGCTGGACTACATAGACCTTTGGTTTGCTCTTCTTAAGTTCTTAAACAATCAGCTTTTACCACGATTGACTTAACCTAATCATCTTTTCCCTGCGTGCTCTATCACAACATAGCTTACCAAGATTCTGTTCAAAGTCTCGAAGATAATAACCAGCCAATGTATAATGAGTGGGAAAATAATAATTGGTGTAGGGAGCATAGCTGAGCTGCACTCATCTTCTCTCTTGCTGCTAGACGTATCTTTGTTTCCAAAACGCACACTCAAACATATACAGTAGCGAGCACTTGGTTACTAAAGAGCAGCAGAGACAAGAACTAGTCTCAGTGTGTGTACCTATGTGTTTACGGTTGCCAGGGAACCCCTCTTTGCACCATGAGAAATAGCATCGAAACACTGGGTGCAATAAGGGAGAGTTGGAAGATTGGTCATCACTGAAATCGGCATCAGCTCCAGAAACACCAGTACAACTACATCCCTGAAAGCACTTCAAAAAGCAATTACCTGCTACCTGGGAAAAGACCACAGTAATCTATCTAGCAGATTCAATTTCTGACACTGACATAGTTCTGCTGATGTACATAATTAGATCGTTCAATTCTATTGCATCTGCCAGCAAGGAAAAATATCATCCGTTGTGCACACTAATGCACAAGCTAATAGGGACGCACATCTGAACACATACTTTATTGAAAGCAATGACTAGAATCCACATTTGGATATAGCAATGTGTGCAAGATTTACACCTGCAGTTCCTAAAAGCAAGGATATCTGAGCCATTCTGTGGAGTTTCTGTAGAAACCTTGGAGCAGAAAAACAAAGACTGCAGAAATGCAGAAATAAAGAGACATGTTTTGTGGATCTTCAATACTGTTTGAGTGCAGGGAGAAAAAACAGTATCATTAAAGAGAAGCCCTCCCTTGAGAAAAGTTGTTTGGAATCCACACACAAAAATGGGCAACATTTATTGCATCATGAGCTTTAAATGGAACAACAAACATACCCTAAGATTCGTTCTGGACTAGCTTTCCCCAACCTGGGCCCCTCCAGATGTGTTGGATTGGTTGTACTGGCTAGATGATAGCCCAACACATCTGGAGGGCATCAGATTGTAGAAGGCTGGCATGGGCAGTCTAGACTGGTCTTGTCTAGGTTCAAATGGCGGCTCTCGCTGGATGAAGATTTTGAAGGTGGAGAAAACAAAAACTAAAGGATAACTACCTCCAACATAAATTTGTCTTTCCCCATAGGTGAAGCTATTACTGTGCAAGAGCGACTATCATGCATTGATTAAAACCGCCTTGACCTCTCTGAACAAGGGGCGGGATTAAAAAAAAGTAAATACAGTATACAGATAAGCTAACTATTAGCTCCTCCCCTCATAGAGCAGGGGCTGGAAATTCTGTTGTTGACGTCCGTCTCGCCGGGCGCCGACGAAAACCGGGAACGCCAAGGGCCCACCGACCGACATCCTTGGCTGTACAGGACTCGGGGTCCATGAAGGCAAGCGCCCCCCCCCCCGGCTGTTACTCACTTGAGGAAGCCGACATGCTCCTCCCCATCCACGAGTACTCGGCCCCCCCCAATCCAGTCTTGGGGCTTCACCCCCGGCACCACCGCGCGCCCCTCGATCTTGAACCGCTCGCCGGCGCCGAGCGTTTCGCCGCTGCCGCCGCCGGTCACCTCTGAAGCCCACAAGCTAGCGGAGAACAGGGATGCCAGCAACAGGAGTATCGCCCCGGGGAGGCCGCCGGGCCAGGCCGCCATTATAGCTGTTGCGTGAAGTACCGGGAAGGAGGCGGCGAGGAGTGGGCAGAGATGAAGAGGAAGGAAGGTCCGCTCTCCTCCGGCGGCGCATGCGCCAAGCGGCAGGATGCGAAGCTCGACGATCCGGAGGAACCCGGGGTCACGTGACAAACAAGGAAGGGAAAGTTTCTGGGCTCTGCGTTCATAATCGCCAGCTCCCAACTTCCGGGTTCTTATTATTACCGCCCTTTTTAAAGCAGTCCCGTTGCGGAAGTGAGAGCTGTCCGCAGAGAACAATGGAATAAGCCAGGGTTTTAGTAGAGCCATGATTCGGAAGCGGTGTGCCCCATCTTCCCTCGCAAAGTTTGAAAAAGTAAAGGTAGTGTGAAAAATGTGTATGGTTTAAATTTTTTAAAACTTCATGTAGAGCACGAGGTTTCTGCATATGCAGCTAGATTGATGCTGTGAGGGAGTCTTCAGGGGGTAATGTTATTAGATTAACTTTTGTTGCAACCTGAGAGCTGTTTTATAGTGGGGATTTTTTTTGGCGGGAAATCCAAACCAGGCCCAGCCTCACCTTCAGCCTACAATGTTAATAGTGGAATACACTGCAAGGGTGTTCTAACTGCAACTTTCAACCACAGCTCCACCCTGCCCCCTAGAGATAATGTATTTGCGTTTTTAAATGTTCAGGAAGTTTTAAGATCTTAATCCTTTTGTTTGAGGAGGGGGCATGCTGCTGCTGCTCAATCACAGGAATACTATAGCTGCAATCCTATGCATACAAAAAACAATAATAGTTGAGCTTGTCCGTGAGTAAAAAGTCTAAAATCCGGGAAAGAAATCCACATTTAGGCAATGCCTTTATTCAGATCAACCAAAATGCCAACAAAGATTATGCAAGCTTTCGAGTTCTTCAGAACTCTTCATCAGGCTAGATCAGTGTTTCCCAACCTCAGGGTCATGACCCCCAAGCCGATCGCGGAGTGTTTTCTGGGGGTCGCCAGAGTGAGCGAGAACATGTGCAAAAGATGGGAAGGTGCATGCGTCACTATGTGGGTTGAGGCGACAGGCGGTGCTACCGGTTGGAGGAGGTTCGAGAGAGAACATAAGGGAAAGACAGCAGTGCGCAGGCACGCTGTGAGTGGAGGGACAAGTGCATGTGCGTCAGTGAGACATCTAGTGGCTTTTGGTATGTGTGCCATTGTGTGAAGCGGTAAGGGTGGCGGCGAGTAGCACGCATGCATCCTTTCGCCATCTGGCTGGAGCGACTGTAGTGGAAGAGAAGAGAGCTTGAGTTGGAGCTGCCGCTAACGCCATTCACCATGTGAGTGAGCGAGGCTGGGCAGGCTGAGCTGTTCTTGGGCTGGGCTGGGTTGAAGTGGATTTGGATGATATATTGAGTGTGGGCAGCCGGGACTATCTCTCTCTCTCTCTCTCTCTCTCTATATATATATATATATTTAACATCACACCTGCTGATTGTCAGAATATTTCATCCAGGATTGCCATTGAGGCAGAAAGCTAGCCTTGGAGACAGGTGCATTAAGTGTCCAAGGACATAGCTGCTCTTCAGCTCTGTGTGCCAGTTAACATTTTTTCTATTGTGTTCTCAAGGACACATAAGGTGCGATTAACCGCTTGTAATATGAAGGTCCTGTACATTTTGTATATAAGCATGTTATGATTGTAGGATTGGATCTCTCTCTCTCTGATCTCTGTCTGTCTGGCTATGTATGCTCTGCTCTGTTTTTTGCTCTCTGTTTTGTGCTGTTTGTGTGGATACTATCAAGCCAAAAACCTTAGTAAAACTTTTACTAAAGAGTAATTTGCTTTGTGTTTTTCCTTTACATGGACTAGCCTAATCCACGTGTCCAATATCCCTGCAACTCTGCTTCCTAGAGGGACTATTATTATTTTCAAACTTCAACACTGATGAGGGTGGAAGCCAAAACCTTTAGCTCTAAATATATTTTGGAATTACTCACATGGCGAACGGCGTTAGTGGCGGCTCCAACTCGTGCTCTCTTCTCTCACACACACATCCCACCTCCATAGAGGAGGAAGATATGGTGGGGAGTGAAAATAGGATGTGTGAGTGAAAGAGGCCCCCAAAATGCGGGGCTTAGTTTCAGTCAGAGCTCAGCCTATTTGGAATCTATGAAGGAAGAAGTGGAAAATATGCCCCTGAGCACATACAGAGTGCACTTCCTTTCACCACTGAGTTAATTAGAGTCTTCCCACTACCGCACACTAGGTGTTATGGAGGAATGCTTCTCAGATTAAGAAGGTGGTGTTTTCCAGACAGACTTGAATCATACCATCTCCTCTCTCTCCCTCCTCCCCCCAAGAAATTGAAAGCTGCCTAAATGGCACCTGATGGGATGTTAAAAGTGCTGGGAAGATGGAAATCTGGAGGTGGGGAAATTGCTTATATTGTGTAGTAACCGGAATTAAAGATCTAAGTACAACCATCACATTAAATTTTAGGTTAGAATTATATTCTGAAAAATCTATTTTTAATGTGTTTTCTTTACCCTATTAAAAATGCCTTTTTATGCAAATGTGGCAGGGGGGTTGCAGGTTACTTGGAGCCAGCTGTGGTATTTCCCAGAGCCTGCCCAATCCCAGCCACCCTGCTGCCCCAGAGCAAGAAGACTGGTGAGAGATTGAGAGGATTCAGTGGCTGCTCCATGCCATGGCCACTCACTTGGGCAGCCCTTTGGGTGGCAAGCAGTGACTATGGCAAGGAACTGCCAAATCCGCTCACTCACCTGCTCCCTGTAGGTGGCGATGCTGGGCCCTATTTCCACCAACATCCAGAGAGAGGAAGGGCAGGTGAGCAAGCACAATAATAAAAATACAAAAATATTTTTTTTCTCGAAAAAGGATTTTTATTTATATTTTGAGAACTCTGTACCCATGGAGAAAAAACATAAATATTCCGAAGACTACATAAAATTTTGGCTTTACCACCTTGATCAGCAATGACATAGAGAAGCCACAATGTGTTTTGTGCAATGTTGTTCTCAGTGCTGAATCTATGAAACCTTCAGAACTCAAACGTCACTTAGAGACAAAGCATTCAGAACATACTAAAAAGGATTTGGAGTTCTTTCAACACCATGAAACTGCTCTCAGACATCATAGACTTGATCATACAGGAAGGTTTCAGCAACAGCACAGCAGCAGTGCAAGCATCATATGAAGTCACATTGGAAATTGCCAAACAAAAAAACCATTACACAATTGGAGAAATGCTCATCAAACCCTGCATGTTGAAGATGGTGAAGTTAATTCTTGGGGAAGCCAGTGAGATAAAGATGCAACAAATATCTCTGTTCAATAACACTATTCAGAGGCACATTACAGATATGTCTGCAGACGTGAAAGAGCAGGTTTTGAATGAAATCAAAGTTTCTCCATTGTTTTCTTTTCAAGTTGATGAATCAATGGACGTAAGTTCATGAAATATATTCATTCAGATGACATCAAAGAAGAGTTCCTGTTTTGTGGTACACTTGAAACTACTACAAAAGGTGAAGATATTATGGAGAAGATAAATACCTTTTTTGAAACTGGAGGACTACAGGTGGAAAAACGTCTGTGGGGTTTGTATAGATGGAGCACCAGCTATGCTAGGGTCATAGTTGGGCTGTCAGACATAAGTGAAAGAACTTGCTCCCCAAGCAAAGGGTATTCACTGTGTGCTTCACCAATATGCTCTTGCCAGTAAGGCTCTTCCAGCTCCTCTGCAAGAGGTACTTGATTCTCTGATCAAAATTGTGAATTACATCAAATCTGGAGCCCTCAAAACCCATCTGTTTAAAGAACTCTGTAAATACATGAATTCTGATCATGAGGTTCTTCTTTTCCACACTGCTGTACGCTGGTTGTCGAAAGGAAATATTGTCAGTCGTGTCTTTGAGCTGAAAGATGAAACCAAGTTGTTCCTGGAAGTGCAAGGGAAACGTGACCTTGTGGCTTACTTTAATGATGAAGCTTGGAAGAAAACAGTTGCTTACTTAGCAGACATTTTAGACCAGCTGAATAAGCTTAACCTGAAACTTCAGGGAAAAGAAACACATTATCCAATTTCAAGATAATCTTCAGGCATTTGTATTCAAGCTGTAAAGCTGGCGTCGGAAAGTAAATCTTGGAAACATTGCCATGTTTGAAAAAAACCGCAGTGTGGTAGAGGAATCTGAAGGTGAACTGGATGAGAATCTGAAAGAGGAGATTACTGGGCACCTTGAATCCCTTGAAAAGGAATTTCAGTACTTCCCTGAGCTTACAGAAAAAGAAGCTGCACTGGTACGAAACCCATTCTCTGCTTTCCTCAATGTAGCCAGCATTCTCAATGAAGTACAGGATGAATTCTTGGATCTGCGGAACGATTCCTCAGCACATGGTTTGTTTTATGAAAAATTGCTGACTCAGTTCTGGTGTGCTATCAGTTACCGGTATATCCAAATGTCACCATGCTTGCCTTTCTAGTTTTACTCCCATTTACCTCAACATATCTCTGCAAGAGTGGATTTTCAACGCTTCCTCATATCAAAACAAAGGTAAGAAACAGACTGAATGTTGAGGATGACATGAGGTTGGCTTTAGCAAATACTCAGCCACAAATTTTGAAGCTGGTTGCCCAGATGCAAGAACAGCCATTGCATTAAATATTAGGTAAGAATTATATTCTGAAAAATCTATTTTTAATGTGTTTTCTTTACGCTATTAAAATGTCTTTTTATGCAAATATGGCGGGGTGGGTGGGTCCCAGGTTACTTTGCTATTACAAAAGGGGGTTGCGACTCGAAAAAGGTTGGGGGAAACACTGGGCTAGATGGTGTAAGAGGGCCCCCTTTTTCTCTCCCCTCTTCCTTTCCATTCAGCTGGCTGTCGGGGAAGGGACAGATGTCTCTTGCCAGAGTTCTGAGCTGATTGCCTGCAGAGAACTTTTGAAATTAGGCTGAGGGCCACATGATATTAGGCTGCATACAGCCTTAATGCCACAGGTTACCCACCTCCTGGTCTACACTGACACCAGGAGCTCTCTGGAGTTTCAGACAAGTGTTCCTCAATGCTGAACCTGGGATCTTTTACCCTGCTGTATCCTTTATGCTCAGGAGGATGGCTTACAGCATTTTAATTCTTACCTCCCCCATTTCCCAAATTTATATCTTCCACAGACCTAAGCTAGTTATTTTATATACTGAACAAATTTGCAACAAAAATGGCCACCTCTCACTCAGTTCTCTTCAACTCAAATGAACTAATCCTTTCCAAGTTCAACTTAATAGTCTTTACTATTACACCATAGTGCCAAAAAAGAGAGAGTTGGAGGGCAGTGGCAGCCAGTACTAATAAGAGAAGGTCCAGTATACCTGGAATAAGGAATACTGTTTGTCCAGGGTGTCATTCTGTCCATTGTAATCCCCCCCTAAAGAAATTTCCACCTAGAATGCGTTGAACTTATATTAAAACTCTGACATATGTGAGCATTAAAGCCAAGTTATCACAGCTTCAGAAGTGGTTTGATTACTAGCTGCCAAGTTTAACATATCCTTGCAATATTTATTTATTACATTTCTATTCCGCCCAATAGCTGAAGCTCTCTGGGCGGTTCACAAAATACAGGGTAAAACCATAAAATATAATCAACCAATATGTAGGCAATGCAATGTGCATGATACTCATAAAATGTAAGAAAATAATAAATAATGTTAAAAGCTTCTTTTTTTAAAAAAAGATACAGAATAAAGCCAAAGTAAAACAAATAACAGAGATCAACAGCGGTGCAAAGATCTAAAAAGCAGTAACCATGTTTAAAAAATTGAAATAAGTTGAATATTCTGCTTTTCCAGGTTAACTTAGTGTTCAGATTACTAATAAAAATTGCACTCTAGTCCGGTTTTGGGACAAAAAATTCCACCCCTGGGGGGGGGAATTAAAAAAAGAAAAAAATGTCTCAATTGATTGCTTTCTTCTTTTTTTTTAACCCCCTGCCCCACATGATGTGTGTGTGGAATTTTGGGACAAAAATGGGTGGGTGAGGATGTTTACCCACCCTCTGGGAGTGCTGTGGATCTGATCCAAATTGGAACTGCATGTGCTTACTCTGAGCTATGCATGATTACAAGAATGTTTTGTTTGCTCTCACACACACACACACACACACACACACTTCCTTCTTTCTTTTTCTCTCACTCTCCTCTACCTCCTGTTCATTTATTTTTTTTGGTGTCTGTTAAGCTTTTTGTTGACAGATACAGATGGAGCTGCTTCTTTCCAGACACATTAGCTGCTATCTCACTACTCTCTTGTCTCCTCTTTCCCACCTCCCTGCACTGTGCAAGCTCTGGTGGTGAGCGAGGTGGGGTGATTTTTTGGAGAATGCTGATCGCCTGCAGGAGACGGGGCCAAGCACAACTCTCTGATTGACTAGGAGAGGCCCTGTGAGCTACTAGTAGATCACGATTGACATTCTGCCAGCCAGTTGTCTTCCCCTATATACACAGCAAATCAAATCCTGAGAACTTTTAAGGAGGCCTTATTGGTCATTCCACAACCTACAGTTTGTTGCCAGTCAATGGCACATAAGCCTTCTCTGCAGTGACACCACCCTCTGGAACACTCTCCCACATGTGGTTCAAGAGGTGGAAACTGTGGCAAGCGTTAAACATTTGTATCTGTTTACTCAGGCTTTTCCTGACCAGTAATCGCACTGCTCTGTTCTACTGTTCTTGTAACATTTTGAATATTTATTATTTTATATTGTTTTTACATTGGTTTTTATATTGTATTATATGTATTTTTGATGTAAACTGCTTAGAGTTATTAGGATATGAAGCAGTATAGATATACCGTAGTTTAAATAAAATAAAATGGATGAAGGAAAGATAGTTGAGAGAAATAGCATTATTACTATTTCTTATACAAACAAAGGCTGTGGTGAGTCACGTAATGACTATCCTGACAAGGTAATTACCGTCCTTGTAAGCATGCATGTGTGGAATTCCAAGTGTATGTATGATTTGAAACTCAAAATTAGTATTTGATGTGCTACAATGTTTTTGTCACTCTAGTACACTTAGTTTTGTCATAGTGGCTACGTCATGCGAACAAAACAAACTCTTTACCTATTTTTAACTCTATCTTCTGATCTAGGTTCCGTGCAGCTCGCGCCCCCACCACCGCCGCCTTTGCCGCGCCGCCTCCACCGGAGGAGATGCTGGCCGCGGCGCTGATGTGCGCGCCGCCACCGCCAGCTCAGCTGCATCTCCCCCACTGGAGGAGACGCTGGCCGCAGTGCTGCCGCACGCCCTGCAGAGCTCCGGGCGGCTCACACCCCGCTGCCACCGCGTGTGCCCCGCCGCCACAAGCTTAGCCGCGCCTCCTCCACCGGAACGAGAGCCTCGCAAAAGTGAGCGTGGGGTTGGGCGGGAGGCTGTGCGGAACAGGAAGGGGGGGAAAGACTCCCGCCTCGTCTGGCTGGTTCTCAAGGCGAGGGCTGCTGCCGCTGCAAAGGGGGCGAGGCGAGGCGAATCACCTTCGGAGGAGCAGACAGGTGCCTGGAAGGTGTGGGCGGGTGGGCGGCGGCGGCGCATGGCGGGGGTGGCCTGCCAGGGAGCCCTGCACAGGCTCCGTCCCGCTGCAGCCGCCAGAGGAGGCTTCGCCCCGCTCCTCTCACCGGA
Organism: Shinisaurus crocodilurus; assembly: GCA_021292165.1. Classification (NCBI taxonomy): domain Eukaryota; kingdom Metazoa; phylum Chordata; class Lepidosauria; order Squamata; family Shinisauridae; genus Shinisaurus; species Shinisaurus crocodilurus. Next base: position 256,576,053 of record CM037876.1, on the reverse strand, counting down.
GGAGACGCTGGCCGCGCGCTAATGCGCGCCCCACTGCCACTGGCTCAGCTGCGTCTCCCCCACCATTATGTAGGTGGCTTACATAATCTTCCTCCTCTCCATTTGTGCACGCATAGGTATTACACGAGCACAATTAGGTATATACCGAATACTGATTTTTCTGCCCCCATGGCTCTTGCTCAGCCTCCTTGCAGTTCAACAGGGCAGGGGGGTAGGAGTTGTTCCCTGGTGGATTGTGCTCATGGAAATGTTGGGGATTCTTGCCAGAACTATATTTCACACATTCCAGAACAAACAGGGTGCTACTTGCCTGTTTGAAAAAGCACACACACTTCCCATTGTAACTCTGTGCTTCCCCCCCCCCCCACACACACACACATTGGAGCCCAGCTGACTTTGATACCTGGTCTGTTGTTGTGAGAGCCAGTGTGGCGTAGTGGTGAGAGTGTTTGACTGGGACTTGGGAGATCTGGGTTCTAGTCCCCACTCGGCATGAAACTCACTAGGTGGCTTTGGGCCAGTCACTGACTCTCAGCCTCTAAATGAGATTTATGTAAGTCGCCTTGGGTTCCTTGAAGGAAAAAAAGGCGGGGTATAAATATAATAAAATAAATAAATAAATATCCTCACAATAACCCTGTGAGGTAGGTTAAACTGAGAGTCAGTGACTGGTCCAAAGTCAGCCAGTGAGCTTCATGGCTGAGTAGGGACTAGAACCCGGATCTCCCAAGTCCCAGTCAAACACTCTAACTAACCACTATGCCACACTGGCTCTCACTATGTTCTCTGGGTACCAGGTCTTCCTGACCTACCCCAGGGAATGGGTTTGTACTTTTAGGGCTGTGATCCTTTGTAAACTTACCTGGGCAGAAAGTCTCCTTGAATTCAGTGAAACTTATTTCCAAGTAGACATGCATAAGATGAGGCTGTAAGGCTGCAATCTTACGCACATTTATGTGGAACAAAGTTGCAGGATGTGGACCACCAGCTCTGTGGCTGGTAAATGCTGCTCATCATACTAAAAATATTGTATTGTTTTTTCCAGTTTTTTTGCACTACACATAAGATATGTGCAGTGTGCAAATCAAGCCTTTCTATACCTTTTTAAAATTTAATGTATTTCAATTTTAGACAGCAAATTAATTTTTAATTAATTTATTATTAATTTATAATAACTTTCCATTTTATCAAGTAAAAAAAAAGGACCCGGGTCCTTTTTTTTTTACTTGATCCATTCGTTCATATTTTTTTCAAACTATAGTCTGGCCCCCCAACAGTCTGAGGGAGAATGAACTGGCCCCCTGTTTAAAAAGTTTGAGGACCCCTGCTGTAGGCTCTTTGACTGTCTCAAAGTTCTCAGAGTGGAACAACAGACTTGGTTGGAGGCTCTGGTGCTGCTCCTGCTGGGACTAGGAAATCCCTATCTGTGTCTCCTACATCCACGCTAGAAATAGTTCTGAATGTGATTATGGCTCTGGAGGCTTAAGGAAAGTCAGCTTCAATCAGAAATCTGTAGGGTTACAACTAAGCCCAAAGAAGTGAAGGCAAAGCGTGTAAAAATCATAGTAACATATCCTGGTGCTGTAAAAGTCTAAGAAGGGAGTTGATGTGGAGATTTGGACCTGATACATGTAATGGCAGTGAACACTCAAATAATTATTACAGCTGCAGAGTAAGTTGATGGCTGTAGTCACCTCAGAGATGCACACCCTCTACTTAAGAGTGCCTTTGTCCCCATGTTTTTGCACATTATTCAAATTAGACCCAACAGCCAGAAAGTTAGGCAGATTTCCTGCTGGACAAATGAACACCGTGTTTCAGTGGCAAATCCTAATTTCTGAGGGTTAACTTTAGTACATAATTTGACATGCTCTACACACGATAATCCAAAGCCTGCATCTGAATGGTTGGTTTTAATTTCTTATTTCAAGTCAATTAATTAGTTTGACTTGAAAATATGATTATGAAATTATAGCAGGTAAGTACGTATCATGAGAAATTGGCCTCATTCAGTCCTAAACACTGGAGTTAGTGGCCACTAGCCATTGCCCCATGACAGATGTTTGGATTCTTATAACTCCTGCAAGATTGTTCAAGGCACAAAATAGCTTCAGCCTCAAAAGAGCACCTTTGGGTGCTTTGGAAAAACGTAAGTGCTGGAAATGGATGCAAGTGAAACTATTGTTTTGATTCTCTGGCTCTATGAGCAATAATGTCTTCTAATGGTTCTATTTCAAGCATTGTGTTTGGCCACTAAGATAAATCTAGCTACATTGCTGTTCCTGTTGAACTGGCATGCAAGTGTACTAAATATATCATTTAGGCAATAGTATGGGATCTGATAGCGTGGGAGCATGTAAGCTATTTTGTGCATCTATTTTATCACCTACAATAGAAGAAACCATTTAGCATTTTTATTGTATTTATTGCATTATAGTCCCCTGGCATAATGTTCTAAGCAGTTGTATCAGACAGAATTAATTGTATTTGGCTCAAGAAGTATATTCCATTTTGGCTCTGCTTTTTAATCTCTCTGCCCATAAGTTTCTAGAATGAAAGTCATAATAAAGCCCAAACAGGTGTGTTGTTTTAACAATGCTGTTGTCCATCATAGATTCATAGATCATAGAGTCGGAAGGGGCCTACAAGGCCATCGAGTCCAACCCCCTGCTCAATGCAGGAAACTAGAGGAGGGATCTCCCATCCAAGTAATAACCAGGCCTGACCCAGCTTAGCTTTCCATGCTCAGACAAGCTGAGCCAGCGTGAGCCACAAGTTACGGCTTGTACGGCTGATTTTCTTATAAATCAGACTCCTATCATCTGTGCTGATATCTTAATTTCAGAATAAGGAATTACTCTGGTCTGCTTAAATAAAGCAAACTACTAGGATAAATTGTAGCCTGCTGCTATTTAACTGTGCCATTGGAGCATCTGGGCTCTATTCTGTGGAATTCACCCCACAAAGACTCCTGGATTCACTCTACTTGATATGCCTTTAGGGGACCTTGTTAAGGACTTCCTTTTGCAGAAAGATTTTAATGAGCATGTGTAAAGATAACAATGTTAGGTATTTGGCTGTATTGTTACTTATTTAAATATTATTATACTTTTATAGCTTTTCATGCTTTACTAGTTATTGTACTTTTTAATGTGATTGAGCCTGGTTCGGTACTTGAGAATGTTAAGGATCATGTGGAAGAACTACACTGAAACAGTATTTTGTACATGCATAGGCTGCTCCACTGATTGCTTTCAGTGATAATGGTTCCAAAATGCATACAGAACTACCCGACTTAAATGGGCTGCTTCATTCCCCCCCAGTGGAGAAGGCAACACTGCATGTGCAAAGTAATGTACACTGGGAACTCGCCATCCATTGAAGTGAATAGGAAAGCCTATTTGCATAACAGCTCCATGTGTGTCCAAAGCCAGACCAAGACATTTTGCTGCCTGAGGTGAAGGGCAAGATAGCACCCCCTTCTTCATTCCACATACAGAAGCCAACCAGACTGGCAGTTGAATCTTACTTCAACAATGCCAATGGGACAGCATCCTCCACTGCACAGCTCCGTCATCCAACAGCTCCGTCATCCTCAGCATCCACCTCCTGAGGCAGCCACCTCACTCTGCGTAATGGTAGGGCAGGTCCTGGTGTACATGGAGGTTGTGGACTGAGGCAACCCTATTCTTAAAACTGTTATTATGAAAATAACTCGTTGCAACTTTGACACCCTTGTTTCAAATTGACCCCAAAATTACAAAACACCTGATAAGTACAACAACACATTATAGCCCCCTATGCTAATATGATTGGCTTCAAATACCATAATTTTAATCCAACCACTGTTCTCTGAGCAGAGGAAAATTAAATAGTTCATTATGTCTAACAGGGCATAAAAGAGGAGGCCAGGAAGTCCCAGGGTAAAAGTTAGTCAGCCCAGTAGGATAGATTCCTCATACTGATAGGGTTTAGGACAGCCTTCCCCAACCATATCTGGTGCCTTCCAGATATGTTGGACTACAATTCCCAGCAGCAACTAGCTGGGGGATGCTGGAAACTGTAGTCACACATCTGGAGGGCACCAGGTTGGGGAAGGCTGGTTTAGGATATTGCCACATCATTTAGTATGGTCTACACCTGTGACTGTGTAACTGGCATTTTGGTAATTATGTCTTCTCTTGCTTGTAAGTATGCACTTTAATTGCTGGCTAAATAACAGCTTTCTGCCTTGCATTCCATGTGCAATTTTTGTTAACTCATCTTAGAAGCTGAGCTAATTGCACACCTGAAAATGATAAAAATTACTCTCTGCTGCGTAATTTTTTGAGTTCAGAGCTGAGTCGATGCATATCTGTGATGTTAATTCATAAGTTCTACATGTGAGGTACACATAAAATGACTATACATATTGGCTATATGTGTTATTGCTTACCTAAATAAAGTGCAGGCCTCAACAATTGTGTCATCACAGTTTTAAGTTGTCCCCCTTTTATGTTGGGAGAATGTGGACTTGGTGGTTTGGAAAAGAACCAAAAAAGGGTATTCAAGTACAGTAGCAGATTATGGGCGGAACGAATGTATATAGCTTTCTAGCCTCAAGGAAGGTCATATGAAAGAAGTATGTTACACAAACCTTCCCTACTGCTGCACAGGAAAGAAAAGGTGACAAAGGGATTAAAATAAATATAGATGACATTGGAATAAGCTTCCAAACACACAGAGTACAAAGGTAACTTAATATTTAGTTTTTATACAGTGCTTTTCCTAAGGGCACAAAGTAGTTCACATGTATTATCTGAGTAAACTTGCCAACGGCCCCTGTATATTAAGACATCATCATCATATTATACACTAGCTGAAGAACCCGTTCTTCAAGCAGATTAAAAAACTGATAACTTTCTACCCTGTAATCTAAGTACTTCAAAGCCCCCTTTTCATCCCCTTAAGGGTTTTTTAAAAACCTTCATCTTGTGGAAACATGCAGCTTCGCGTACATTGAATCTGGGATGCCAAAGTCACCCCAGATAAAAGTGCCTCAGGCAAGGCAAATTGTGAATACGAAAGGCTTTTGTCTGACAAAGTTTCCCCCAGGCTGTTGGGATCAGAATAAGAGTGGATTTCAGGTTGCAGCTACTTAAAGTAAATTCAGACTTAATCTCTTCTTCAGCAATGCAAATGCAGGAAATCTACATAACAAAGGCAAGGCCTAGTAAGAGTTATGAAGAGTCAATTAGCAGTTGAAAAGCCTGAGGCCTATAAAACTTTAAATCATCATAACAATGCTTTCCCTCAGTGGTTTTCTTTTTGAAGGAAGTGTTGTCTGCTCTTCCTGGCAATAAAAAGATACCAAAATGACCTGTGGATGACTCCTATTATTCTCCCACTGCCTGGGGACACAGAAGCACCCCAGATACATCATTGTTATGCAGATGTTTGGGTCATTTAATGTCCCAGGCATGTTTGGTTCTAGCAAGAAAACTGTAAAAGGCAGTTGGCTGAAATTTGGTAATATTGTTTACTACCCTATTTTACGCAAAATCCTACCAGGACAGGATTGTACATCTACTTATGTTTAAATTACAACACAGAATGTGAGCCTGGGGTAAGAAAAGCACCCCAAGATGCAGGAAGAAGGTTTAAGAAAGTTTTCACAACAAAGCTTTTATTAGTGATCCATAAGCAACAACCATGCCACATTTCAGCTTTCTAGCTTAATGGGAAATAGGAGATAAATGAGTCAGTGTCAGGGCTCTCACTTTTATATATATATAGATTTAGGGCTGAAACAAAGAGATAAGTGCATTTCATAGAATCATAGAAAAGTAGAGTTGGAAGGGGCCTACAAGGCCATCGAGTCCAACCCCCTGCTCAATGCAGGAATCTAGGTCAAAGCATCTCTGACAGATGTCTGTCCAGCTGCACCTTGAATGCTTCCAGAGTGGGAGAGCCCACAACCTCCCTAGGTAGTTGATTCCATTGTCTTATTGCTCTGACAGTCAGGAAATTTTTCCTGATGTTTACGTGGAATCTAGGTTCCTGTAACTTGAGCCCATTATTCCGTGTCCTGCAAACTGGGATGATCGAGAAGAGATCCTTGCCCTCCTCTGTGTGACATCCCTTCAAATACTGGAAGAGTGCGATCATATCTCCCCTCAGTCTCCTCTTCTGAAGGCTAAACATGCCCAGTTCTTTCAGTCTCTCCTCATAGGGCCTTGTTTCCAGTCCCTTTATCATCCTTGTTGCCCTCCTCTGAACCCTCTCCAGTTTGTCTATGTCCTTCTTAAAGTGAGGTGCCCAGAACTGGACGCAGTACTCAAGATGAGACCTAACCAGTGCCGAGTAAAGGGGAATTATCACTTCCCGCGATTTGGAAGCTATACTTCTATTAATACAGCCCAAAATTGCATTTGCCTTCTTTGCAGCCACATCGCATTGCTGGCTCATATTCAGTTTGTGATCTACCACAATTCCAAGATCCTTCTCACTTGTAGTATTGTTGAGCCAAGTGTCCCCCATTCTGTAACTCTGCATTTGGTTTCCTCTCCCTAGGTGCAGCACTTGGCATTTATCCCTATTAAATTTCATTCTGTTATTTTCGGCCCAGCGCTCCAGCCTATCGAGGTCAGTTTGAATTTTGTTTCTGTCTTCCAGAGTATTAGCTGTTCCACCCAACTTTGTGTCATCTGCAAATTTGATAAGCATTCCCTGTACCTCCTGATCCAAGTCATTAATAAAAATGTTGAAGATCACCGGGCCCAGGACCGAGCCCTGTGGTACCCCGCTCGTTACCTCTCCCCAGTTTGAGAAGGAACCATTGATAAGCACTCTTTGAGTCCGATTCTGTAGCCAATTGTGGATCCACCTGATAGTTGTTCCATCTAGCCCACTCTTAGCTAGCTTACTAATCAGGATATCATGAGGCACTTTGTCGAAAGCTTTGCTGAAGTCCAGATATATAATGTCCACAGCATTCCCACAGTCCACAAGGGAGGTTACCCGATCAAAAAATGAGATCAGATTAGTCTGACAGGATTTGTTCTTGACAAATCCATGCTGGCTTCTAGTAATCACTGCATTGTTTTCAAGGTGCTTGCAGACTGACTTCTTTATACCGTAATCTGCTCAAAAATCTTCCTGAAACTTCCTGAAACAAATTATTTTCCTGAATAATTTGCAGTAATCACTGCATTGTTTTCAAGGTGCTTGCAGACTGACTTCTTTATAATCTGCTCAAAAATCTTCCTGAAACTTCCTGAAACAAATTATTTTCCTGAAACAAATTATTTTTTAAAATCATGACTTCACATTTCATGGAGGACTCAGGGAGCTGAAGGGGAACCCATTCTGCCGGTGCTACCCACTCTGCTGGTGGACAGACACTATTAGATACAACCCAACGTGTGGAGGAATCCTGTATCACACTGATGCCATGTTTTCTCTTTAGAACAAGTCATGAACGCTGCCCTCAGCTACAAATGGTGTGCCTCTTCCAGATGAAAAAAAGTAACGTTTGTAAAAATCTTAAGGCTTCATTCAACAATAGGTGTAATTCCTAAATATAAACTGAACAAACTTCAAATAGACATTTTATGGTCTTCTGGAAAAAAACAAAACACTACCTCATCTTGCATATGGTGATTTAGTATCACGTAGGAGCATTTTTTAAAAAATGATCTTTTAGAATGTCAGCAACTAGTTTTAAAGGAGAGCCATGCAGAGGATGGGATGGAAGATGGTGGAGTAAAGCAGCAGGACCCCCTTTCCTCAAAATGGAGTGCCAGCAAGCCGCATTGCTACAGGTGCCATTCCTTCCACGTGCCTGCTTCAGTAACTGGGCCAGTACGACAGCACTCGCTCGCAGTTACTGAGTGCTAGTCTAGGGTGCTTGTATATATTCTAACAGGGACACCTCCCCTGTGGAGAATGGTTTTATTTTGGTATTTTAACATAATATTGCTTAGTACTCATGAAGCCATTGTATTCTCTTAATTATTTCCTTTAAGGTAAAGTTAGGTCTGTGATAAACTATAGCTATGCTCAAGAGAGCCAATTTACCCACACTTCACAGCGAAGACCATGCTTCAAAGCAAAATCAGATTAAACCTCATCTTGCACAATGGTTCAGTGGCAGACACATTCTCATGCTTTTCTCAGCAGTTAGTTTTGCAGAGTGCTGGCAGCATATGAAAAAAGGCTAGAGACAAGTTCAGAATATGTAAAATGAACAAACCATTTGAGACTAGCAAAAACTGAGGTTGCTAGAACCTGGATTAACCAATTTTAAACACTAATCAACGTGGATTCTAAAATCTGCTGTTAGTGTCTCCAGACTCAGGAATGCTTTCTGGGGGAGGGGGGAGTCCAGAGCAGGTTTGGAATACGCAACACAGTACTTCACCTGTGTGTGTGTGTGTGTGTGCAAATGTCAACCTAAAACAGCATATCAAGGTGGTCCAGAAATACTCAATAGGCAGTAGTTCCACATCCCAATTGATAGCATGCAAATCCTTAGGATGTGATGTTATGAACAGCTACATGAATGCAACATCTACATGGCTACAATCCTATGTACACCTACTTAGGATTAGGGTCCATGGAACACAGTGGGACATATTTCCAAGCAAGTATGCACTGGGTTACATATAAAGCATTGCACCATGAATGTAAGAAGATATAGTACTACAAAATGTTTAGGATCAGGATCCTAGGCTTTACCTAGAATGTAATAGGATATTATTTCTTGGTACTTTCCTGTTTCCCTTTTTATACGCAATCCAGTAATACTGGAATATGAAAATTTTACAAGTAGTTTCCAACTAGTTCTCTGTGAGTTTAGCATAAAGATTACCCGAGGGATTCTCTGTTCACAGTTTAGGAAATAAGCAAGCCCAGATTTGCAATACATTTGCAAACTGTTTGGCATAAACTCAAATAGTTCCAATGACTATTCAACAACAGAAACATTCTTGAGTGTGGCATTCCAGGTTTCTGAAGATCAAAGCCAAGTTTCATATAAAGGTGTAAGAATATTGTTTTAAAGTAGATACAAGTTTCTATATGACACAAAAATATTACCATCTGCTACTTCAATATCAATTTGATCCATTATACAAGAACTGCAACCTTAATTATTCTGTCAAGGGACATGTGCTTTTTTCCTTATAGCCCACATTAACCACTGGCCACATTTATCAGTAACTTCAAAATCAATGTGGTTTTAGTTTAAGCAACTGTGAACCTATTTATAGTAGCTCATTCCATGTTCTTTCTTCATTAGGCATTCCAACTAATAAGGCCTGATCACATAACCATCTGATATCACTGTTGTGGGACTCTATCAAACAGGACACAGACTGGCTTCACATTACACACTAAGCCATGGTAGCTTCGAAGCCACCGTAGTTTAGTATGTTGTGTGAACCTAGTGTGCTTCCTGCAGGATGACTTCGAAGCCCACCTGGGTGAGCTTTGAAGCCACCCCAGGAAGCCATGGTTTGTACTGTAGTAGGGTTTCGTAGCCACCGCTGTGCTTGCCATGTTGTCTGAACCTGGTAGCCGAAACGGCTACAGAGCCGCTTGGCCAAAGTGGCAAAAAAGTTTTGCTGCTCTAGCCAAGGGCTGATGACGGCTGCCGAAAGTGCCCAAGCAGCACTTTGGGTGGCCGTCATCGGCTTTCCTGCCCTGTGCTCTTGCCAATGCAAGGAGAGTGGGATTGCTCGTGAGCAATCCTGCTCTCCCGGCATTGACAGGAATGTGGTGTGGGGAAGCTGGAGTGAAGGCGGCCCCACTCCTGCTTGTCATCAGCATGTGTGGCAATGACAAGCAGGAGGGGCTCACCCTCCTGTTTGTGTCTGGTCTCCACCACATGGCGCCTTCTGAAACCCCGTACGGGGCTTGAGGCGGTGGTGCATGGCAATGCCACCAGTGTCTGCCATGCACCGCATTCAAGACACACACCCTTCACTCAGCGCAAGAGGCAGCAGGGATGGGGGGGAAACCTCACTGTTTCCTCGGGGCCCATGGGATACCTGCTGGAGGACCAAGAGGGGAGGAGGCGGCACCCTGTGCCGGGTGGTCTGTCAGGCACATTGGGGGTGGGGTGGCTTAGTGTGTCATGTGAAACCTCCCACGGTGTCACTATGAAGTAGCATTAGGCATCATTTCAACCAGTTAGTATAAACATTTTAAAAATCCTATGTGTACACACAGAAAAGTTGCCAATGTGACTTGTTGATATGTTAGAAAAACAGGAGCTCTTCTACTACACAGCATGGACAAATAAAGTACTTTGTCACAGAAATTGTCTATGGAATTGATTGCCAAAGGCTGGTGTCATTGGCACTATCTGGTGCCTAACAGAACAGAAAAGAACAGATCAATTCATAGCGATAGCTTATAGACATTGATTGACGTATAATAGCTAAAAATGAAATTTCTGTTTATATACATCCAAGTACTAGATGTTGCAAATTAACAGGTGGTTGTAACCTCCATCTTGCCCTACTTGTGAGCTTTCCTGGAGCACTGTCAGACAAACTGTGCCAGCCAGAGGCACACCTGCATTCCATTGAAATGCATGGCATTAACTACGTATATGCTTCACACTTAAGTTCAACTGGATTTATGTGCAGGATATGCACAGGAATAGGAGCAAGAGGCACTGCGTGTAACTCACAAAGTATTACCTAGACCATTGCATAGGAAACCCCCTCTGTAAGTACTTAAAACCAGAATCTAGTAAAGCCTTTGTTTTGTGCACTGGAATTTATATTCCTTACAGTCTTCTGTCCATGACTAGGATAGGACAGAAAATGCCTAAAAAGCTGATTATATCGTGTATTCATTAGTATTTCACTGTGGTCTATGGTGTTGCTTGCAGGCTGAAGTTAGCTTGATCAGACTGCTGAGGGACAAAATAATGCACAGTGTGGAGAAAATGGAGAATGATTTCCCCCCCTTCTCTCATAGGATTAGAATTTGGGATCACCCAATGAAATTATTCAGTGGTAAAGGTGGGCAGAGAAAAGAAAATATTTTGCCATGCGAGCAGCTTCTGCCAGCACAAGGTGTGGGAGGGGCTGGCTCTTTTATAGCTTGTCAGAAAGATTCTGGCTTTCCAGGACTTGCAAAAGTTGTTTCCTCATCTAGGGTGGCCTATGCGGATTTCCTTTCAGGAACGACTTGGGTACCAGCGTCGCTGGGTCTTGGGGGAGCAAAGATGTGTTGGTGATCAAGCTCTGCATCGGGGTCTCCTCTTCCAACTACGCACCAGTCTTTCTTCGACTTCTGCAGTGAGACAGTGATGAAGCAAAGGAGAGAGGCTTTCCTTTTTACCACACTTGTGAGGCAATTTAGACAAACGGCAATAAGAGATTTGCAACCCGGAATACAGCTAGCAGTACAAGAAGATAAGCGGTGTCTGAGAGGGGACTGCTGTCTTGGGGCCCACTGACAAGAGAAGGAAAGAGTGGAGAGACATTTGGAGGTTTACAGCTTGGAAACTCCCCAGTTTCTGCTCCTCCCCTTGTTTTATTGGCGACATAGCCATTGCTATGTGTGAAGAAGGGTTTAGTTTTGTATCAGTTTTATGGATTTGTGTGTTTGTGATAACTGAGGAAATTAAATAACAGTGTTTGGTGACATTAGTACTATTGCTTGGCAGCACAGACGAGTAGTGTTAGCTATTAGTCATGGTCACTACTAGGAGTCAGAGTATTCGTCTGGGAAGAGTGAGAGTAAAACCCATCAAGGATGTAACAAATAACCCAATGTGGTCTTATATCACCACTTCTGGCAGGAGAAAGGTGAACATAGATAGTATTAAAAAGAGAAAGATGAAGGAAAGTATTGGTGTAGGAGATAATCAAGAGGGCCAGTTAAAGATAAAGGTACCAGATGTGCCTAAACAAATAATTAAGGAATCACCACCTGTTGCACTAAGTACAAACAATGAGATACCACAGGATATTAATTCGTGTTTTGAAGACATAAATGATAAGAGACAATTTGAATTACCGAAAACCTACCAGAGTCATGATTCAGCCTTTTTTGATGAATTGCCACCATTAGAGGAATTATTAAGGAAGGAGAAGGAAACATTGGCTGAATTTCAGGAGCAAGATAAGGTGATTAAACAACAATTAATGGCTATGGAAACTGACACTTGAAAGCCCCAATGGCCAATATTCAGGTAATTTGCTCAATGATAAGTGAAGGGATATTACAGGTAGCCCCTCCAAAGGAAAATCTTATAGAAGAGGCTAAACAACCTAAACAGTATGAAGAACACTGTAGTATTGTACAGTCACAAGCTACAATTCAGCCTGAGGTAAGGAGCAGGCCAAGAAGCAGGCCAAAAGGGGGGGAAGTGTAAAAATGTAAAAGGAGAGTAAACATCCAATGTCAGAAGATAAAATCAAAACAAAAGAGCAGTAAATTTTAATTTCAAAAGACTGCTCAAACGTATGGAACAGAAAAATAAACCTTGTAAAAATAAGCAAGTAAAAGGGCATCTTAAGAAGAGAAGAAAAAAAAGAGGGAAATAGAAAGTAGGTTGACAGAATCTATTGATAAGTTAGGACAGTGATGGCGAACCTTTTTGAGCCCGAGTGCCCAAACTGCAACACAAAACCAACTTATTTATTTCAAAGTGCCTTAAATTTGGCAGGAAGGAGGAGGGGGAACTAGCTAATCGCGCCCCGCTCTGTCTCAGGACATGGCTCTTCACTGGGCACGCAAAGATTCGGGCGCGCGTGCGCTGTGCTTCTGAGCTGTCTGTTCAGTTGGAGGGCTGGGTGCCTGCGCAGTCCGCTTCTGGGGGTGGAGATGTTGGAGTGTGCCTGCCTGTGGAGGCCAGCGAGGAATGAGTGAAGAGGAGTTACTATGGAAACCCGACGCTGAATGCAGAAGGGGATGGTCTTTTTGCGATCTGGCGACCAATGGCTTGAGTGCCCACAGAGAGGTCCCTGCATGCCAGCTGTGGCATGCATGCCATAGGTTCGCCATCACTGAGTTAGGACAACAAGGAGAGGTAACAGCAATTAAAGATAATGTATCTACAGGCTCAGAAATAATACTCTAGATGAAAAATTCAAGGAGAGTGGCTTGAGACTGATAGAGCAAGTAAAACAGCAAGAGTTACCATTTCCACTCATTAGATATACTATTCCTCCCTTAGTATTTAAAAAAACTCAATTGGCTTTTATAAATTATCCCAAGCCTTATGGCTTTGGGACACAGCCCCAGCGGAAATATCATTTCATTCAACAGGCAAATACATCTAAGGTAGATTTTTTTTTTAAGTAGAGGATATTGAGAGAGTGGAATATCTTTTCTACAATTATCTGGCTATTAGAGCTTTAATAAGCTTCAAGAGCGACATTATAGCTGCAAAGATTTATAGGATGAGAAGTTCATTTAGACATCAGAGGATAGAGGTTATAAGAGTATTTGGTCATTTAAGCCCTTACCCCATTTAAAAACCCTTTAAAACAAGTACCGGTAAAAGGAAATTCAGCAGGAAAGGTAAGTCAGGTAGAACAGCCCATTGAAGTTAAGGATCTGATCTGCTTGGATTACACGCTGGATAGTAATGGGAAAGGAAGTAGTCTTCAGAATTCTGCTATTAGTACTCATCCAGAAACAAAGGATGAAGAAGGTTTAATGGAATATGGCAGACTCCCTTTGCTTGATAAATTAGCTATAATTGGAGGACTTAATTCTCTCCAGGCTAGATTAAGCAACATTGAAAGCTTTGATTTATGTTATGATAAACCATGCCTTGGAAGTATGAAAAAGACATATTTAAATAACGACAATATGTATTTATTTGAAACATTTTTATGCCACTCTTCAGCCAAAAAGGCTCCCAGAGAGGCTTACATATAATCTATTAACAAGACAGTCCCTCCCCGCAGGTTTACAATCTAAAAAGACAGAACACACAAGGAAAAAGGAATGGGGAGGGAAGAAGGGGGGAAATTAATTAATACTTCTGGCAGGACTGGTGGAATGGCCCTGCACTCCCTCTCTTCTCCCTCCTCTCAGCCCGCTGGAATGGCTGCTGCTGGTGACAGTTGAGGGAGCCCTTTCAGCAGGGCTGGTGGAATGGCCCTGCACTCCCTCTCATATCCTGTACAGCCCACTGGAATGGCTGCTGCTGGTGACAGTTGAGGGAAGAGCCTTCATGAGGAAGGCCTTTCAGCAGGGCTGGTGGAATGGCCCTGTGTGCTCCTTCTCATCTCCCTCCTCTCAGCCTGCTGGAATGGCTGCTGCTGGTGACAGTTGAGGGATGCCTTTCAGCAGGGCTGGTGGAATGGCCCTGCACTCCCTCTCCTGTACAGCCCACTGCAATGGCTGCTGGTGGTGACAGTTGAGGGAGGAGGAGCCTTCATGAGGGAGGCCTTCCAGCAGGGCTGGTGGAATGGCCCTGTGGGCTCCCTCTGATAACTGATATGAGACTGCTGACAAATAAAACTAAAACAGGTGATATTCAGAACTACTTTAAAGAGAAAACAGAGCGAACCATAAGTTCTGCGACTAACAGTAATCATCCTGTATCCCAAATGAGCAGAAATAAAGGCTGCACATTTTGACTAGTGGACTAACTGGTTAAACTTCTTTCATGGAATGTAGCAGGATGGTTGAATAAGATTCAAGACAGTGATTTTCATACTTACAGTATTTACAGTCATATGAGATTATTTTTTTTGCAAGAAACATAGTTTTAAAAAAGGAAGTACAGTTGAATTACAGGGATTTACTACTTATTCTTCACCAGCATTTAAAACTGCAAAACATGGGAGACCTAGTGGAGGACTGGCAGTGCTAGTTTCAACATCTCTTAATGCTACTATTCATTTATGTTCACTGTTAAGCATCCCTAATTTTTAAGTATTGGCCATCTTTAATACCTTTTTGAGAATCATTTACTGTTTTTGTGCATATATCCCCCCAGTTAAATCTTGTGCAGAACAGTACTCTTATTGGGAAAGGCTCGATCAATTACTGGAGGATATAGATTCCTTATCCCCCAACCCCTGGGTCATCTTAGGTGGTGACCTTAATGCTCATATTGGCTCTGCCTCTCCAAAGAATGCAGTTTTTTCTGGATTAAACTTGGAGGATGAACCAGAAATGTCAGAGAGCAGCTATGGACACCATCTCCAATTGGGCAGGGAAATATCTCTGTGTACAGTAATACCTTGGGGATTGCAAGTAACTTTGTTTGAGAGTGTTTTGCAAGACAAGCAAATTTTTAAATATTTAATTTCTTTTACTTGATGTACAAGCGACGTCTTGCAATACAAGTACTGTAGTATGGCTTAAATAAAAAATCTACAAATTTTTTTGGGGGGGATTTCGTTTTGGATACAAGAGTGTTTTGGATTACAAGCACGTTTCCGGAACGAATTATGCTCTCAATCCAAGGCATGACTGTACTTATAATAAAGCATAATCTTTTGTTATGTAATGGGCACAGACAAGGGGATCAGGAGGGATATTTTACATTTATTTCTCCCAGTGGGTCTATTAGCACTATAGATTATGTACTGATGTCTAATAATGTTCCAGTCGATTGAGATACCTTCAGAATAATCCCAAGAGCTGAGAACAATCACCTCCCTCTTGAATTGTCACTTGCACAACTTGTCCTTCCCATTTCTCCTGAATCACTAGATGAAACTGAGCACGATACTCAGAAACAGGTTAAAATGGAATGGACAGGTCCAGGAAAGAATGATCAAGATCTTGGACTCCTCCCCCCCGAGTTTGCCACATTAAGGGAGGAAATTCTATTAGAAATAAGTATCATTATTGGAGCTTATGAGAATTTAACCACACAGATACAATCTTTAATGACTAAAACTAGTGTGATCAAAAAGAAAAAGTTTAAGAGTCGGGGCGTGGTTTGATGAGGATTGTTGGAAAAGATTAGCTAGGGAACTCAGGAAATTGAAGCTAAAAAGAGATGAGAAATACCTCGCTCCTCAAATTCATATAGCTTAATTACGGTATGATTATAAAACATTACTTAAAGAAACAAAGATATTATGAGTCACAGTGGAAAGAATTAGGGAATGCCGCAATTCAAAAGGATTCACAGAAATTTTGGCATTAGGTTAAGGTACAAATAAGATAAATTACTCTTTAGAAGCATCAGTACAAGGAAAGGATTGGGAGACATATTTTACTGAAATATATGGTCCCCGTACTGGTGTATCTTTACAAGTTCATCAAACTCATGGCCAGATGTCACTTTTAACCAGATTAAGGGGATTATTGCAAGACAGTCGGTTAATAAAGCCCTAGGAGAATATATGATTCCCATTATAAGACGAGGCCAGGGAGTATTGGATACCTATTTTTGTAAAATTGTTTTATGTAACCTGTACTGGCTGTGTACTGGAGGCACTTGCGGAGCTCAAACGATGCTGAATTTCACTGTCGATGTTAGCTATAACAGAAAGATAGCTGCCAAGATAGAGAAAATGATCGACATTTTCCAGTATTGTCCCGCCAAGCTGGATAGATGGCATCATCAAAGGGTTAGCTTGCACTTGCTGATGAAGCACTTTGGTTTTTTTGATGTTGAGAGACTAAGTTTTTCGTATGCTTCTGCAAAAGCATTTAGGATAGTTTGGAGATCATCCTCTGAATGTGCGGAGACCACATTATCATCAGCATACTGAAGTTCCACAACGGAGGTTGTAATTACCTTACTTTTTGCTTTCAGCCTGCTGAGATTAAAAAGCTTTCCATCTGTTCGATATATAATTCCCACACCAGTGGGAAGTTTCCCCTCGACAAGATGTAAAATCATGGCGATGAAAATAGCAAATAATGTTGGGGCAATAACACATCCCTGTTTAACACCTGATCCCACTTTAAATGGAGCACCATGAGAGCCGTTGTTGTCCAAGACCGTAGCCGTCATGTTGTCATGGAGAAGTCGCAAGATATTCACAAATTTATTGGGGCATCCAATTTTCATAAGGATAGTCCAGAGAGCTGTTCGGTCTACAGTATCAAAGGCCTTAGCCAGATCAATAAATGCCATATAAAGGGGTTGATTTTGCTCCCGGCATTTTTCTTGGGAGCTGATGTACAGTAAAAATCATGTCTACTTTCCCTCTAGAGGGGCGGAAACCATATTGAGTTTCAGGAGGATCTCTTCTGAAATAGATAGAAGACGGTTTGCGAGAATCCTAGCAAATATTTTACCTGCGGTAGCTAAGAAAAAAATGCCCTGATAGTTTCCACAGTCTGTTCTATCACCCTTCTTAAAGAGGGTGATAATTATGGCATCGCTGAAGTCTTCTGGGATCTCTTCTCTTATCCAGATTTTTTCGATGAGTTTATGAAGATGTTGTACAAGTTCGGGGGCCCCTTCTTTAAAGATTTCAGCAGGAATCCCATCTGGTCCACTAGCTTTGTTGTTCTTCATTTGATTAATAATAGCTTTTTTTACTTCATCCGAAGTGGGGAGTATTGCAAGTTCCTCTCTGATTTGTTTTTGCGGGATTTGCGAAAAAATCTCATTATCCACCTTAGATTTACGATTTAAAAGGTCATAATAATGCTCTTTCCAACGCAGTGCAATAGACTCTTTGTCTTTTAAGAGTTTGGTGCCATCTTTTGACTGTAAAGGGTTTGTACTATAGGTTTTTGGTCCATAAATGGCCCTTGTGGCCTTAAAAAAGCCCCGTGCATCATGAGATTCTGCAAGTTGTTGAATTTCCTCAGCTTTCTTTTTCCACCAAGCGTTCTTAAGTTCTCTTGTTCTTCTTTGGACCTCAGCCTTTGCACTAGCGTAGATCAAATCTTATATGGGGCAGAGCTCTGGGGCACCTCAAAGGTTTTAGATTTAGAATCCCCTCAGAATTACTTTCTAAGAGCTCAGTTGAGTTTACCTAAAGATGTACTATCTGCTATGCTTAGGCTAGAGACCTGTATGTTGAGTATGGGGAGTCAAATAGATAAAATAATTCTATGCTGTTGGTTTAAGGTGCAACGGATGGATAACATTAGGTTACCCAAAAAATGTTTGAATTGACCAATGGATTTTAAATCTGACTTGACTGCTGAGGTACTGTTGTAGTATTGAGCAATACAAGAGATTTTTACAAGCTTCTCTTTGCTTCCTGTTTTGTTTCCTATTATCCCAGGACACTATCAACTTTCATCTTTTCCTGGTCCTAAAGACACTCTTGGAGCTAAAGAGGGGGTTAGTTTTAAAAAACTAAACAGCACACCAAGACTTAGGAGCAATCTGCATCAACTCTGCACAGTCTTCTCACAGCTACAAGGTTTCGAAATCCAAAACAAAAAACTAGGTCCTTAGTTTTCGTTTTGACAATTTTCTTAATTTACAAAAGCTTGGTGAAAGTGCCTTAATGGTAAGTCTGTGTGGAGATAATAAGTCAAGAACACGTTTTCACAAACACACATAAAAAGAATCCCTTGTCTAATGGGCTGCAGTTGTACGCAGAAGCAGCTAAGGTATAATCCCAAGCCATATTTAAGTATCAAAATTACACTGAATGATCAACTTGGTTGATATGCTGCAAAAAATCATTTCAGTTTGTTTTTGTGCACAGCTGGCACTTCATAGAATTTTATTTGGACAAACATATTTACTAGTTACATAAAACACAGGTGCCATCCCACAAACCCATCAAGCTCCATTTTTCTTTTTCATATAGTTGTTAAGTCACAGCAGGTTGAACTAAAATATCACAAATTAGTAAAACAAAGTGCAGCTGTAAACTTTTGCACTGGATGTATTGTATTCATGTGTTAAGTTAGGAATATGGCCATAGGCAACTACATTTGCAAGAGCTGCGGCAACTTTTGTTAGAGGAGGTAGCAGATGATCTCAAAAGCGCGGGCCTGCCCTGCCTGTAAACATTTCTAGGAGCAGGAGTTATAAATATTTGAAGTACAGCAGAAGAGGTTCTGAGTGGGGTGAGACACCCAGGTATTCATCTTAATTAAAACAGTAGTAACATTTAGTATGTTTACTCAAATGCGTGTAATTTAAACAATACAGAATATATTAGAAAATTTAAGTATTAAAATACTAGGTGTACAGATTCACTATTCTGCTGCTATTTCCAGACAACTTTCCTCCATGCCTAAATTTTAATACTCTTACAACTAGGTCATACAGTTAGGTCATACAGTTATTTTAAGTAGCCAGTCAGTGGAAATATCCACTTAAATATATTTAAGTGTGCAAAATGTTTCAAAATGATTTGTACACAATTAGTGTAAACACCCTGATATTTTTTTAATAAAGAGTTTCCATCCCTCTATATGGTATCTTGATATATTGGCTATATGGTATCTTAATATATTGGCTATTTGCAATGCTAGTAGTTAAGGCCTCTTGCTATATACAATTTCTCAGTAGTGCAACAAAAATAGTCTTTAATATCTTGATTAATATAGCAGACACACATTTCAGAATTTCAATACAGCAAAACTGCAAAACTTTTAACATATCTTGAAAATACACATTTTTACAGTTCATATGAAAAACAAAGTTTAAAAAATATTTATGGCGACTGGTCTCGTGGTTCCTAGTAGCTGGTTCTACAATTCTGTCTTCACAATTAAGTTTTGCTGTTTTATATACCGGTAATTATGTAGTAGAAATATTTTCATGACTTCACCAGGTAACTGAACAAATCCCAAAACGCAGCAAAGGCATAGGTACATACAGTTTTCATTGTGCTCTTTCACCTCACTGAAGTAAAAGTTGCTCATATTAGATTTTTTTCCACTTCAATGTGAAGCAGATGGATTTTTAGTGGTTGCATCAAACTGTTCGATGGTCTAGTCCTCTTCTGTCAAAGACAGTTCTCAGACAAGAAGTCCTTTTGGAAATTATAGTTCAGCTTTACTTGAAAGGTTTTCTTAGCCAACGTACACTTGGGTGTGCATGCACGCGCACACACGTCTTCCAGGAACATCAGTGTAGCTGTAATAAATAAGCATCCACATCCTAAAAAAAGAGAGGAAAAAATACATTAATTCAAAGAGCAATTCATAGCACACAGTAGGACTAGAAATCCAAGGGGAGGCTACTACAGCTTATTTGAGCTGATGCAATCATTCTGCCGCCATCTAAGGGCATCTTCCAAGTAGCATTTGCTTCCAGACAAGACAACCATTTTTCCAGATTGTTCATCCACATGGACATTTCTAGGATGATTTAGTGAACTCCTTCCTACATGAATACTTGCTCATAAGTATGCCTAGAAATCCAAATGGATAAGACACTCCACACCCCATTGTAGGTACCTACAAAATAATTACATCAAAGCATCTGCAGTGTTACACTGGGATTATTGCTTAATGTTGAAATGTTGGACCTCTAGGCACAGGCACACACCCTCCTCTGCATTCTTCCAGCAACAGAACTATGCTAAGCATGCATGCAGAGAAATTTCCCTCTCTTCTACACATGTCTTTTAGCCTCTTTTGTTCTTGCATTCCTACCCTCTTCCCCATAGCTATTTCAGGAAGCAACAGGGAGGGAGAGGATGATAGAGATAAGAGAATATCCAGTCATGTCTGGGCAAGGGCAGGATTCTCATCTCCTCAATCATGCATGCCTCTCCATGAGAGCTGGTGTTCCATGGGGCCTAAGAGGCTGAGGTAGAATCAGGGTAGCCTCTGGTTTGAATCTCACCTCTGCCATGAACTCACTAGGTTGCTTAGGTAAGCCATGCTCTCTCTCTCTCTGCCACACACCCTGTCTCTCAGCTCCCTATCTACAATATAGGGATAATACTACTAATCTCTCTTCCAGGGTTATTGCAAGGTTTACAACAAGATTGTGAAGCCCTTTGAATACTAAGTTGCTTTATAAATGTTATTAGGGTTATGCCTTCTTATCTATCACCTAATTTAAACAGTAAGACTTAGTACTATACTCTCCCCTCTATTTCAAGATTTCATCTGTTCCTTCCTAGGATTCTTTTCCTTTGACTAAGGAAGGCACAGTAAGGAAAGCAATGGTTAGGCTGATGATCAGGCAACAGAACCAAGTGGTGAGAAATTGATACCAAGCAGAGACTGAAGAGCAGATACAAAACAGAGCAATAAGCCAGACTTACTCAATACAACTTTGTTTATTCATCTTAACAGTGAAAGAGGAGGAGGGTGGAGAAGTTGATAGATAAGGTGGTAGGCTAATGCAACATAGAATCATCTGTCAGCCCATGGCCATATCAATACATAGGGCAAAATAATTAACTGATGAAAACTGAATTCAGATTTCTAAGTAATGAACAAACCAACAAGAAATAAAGCAACTCACTATAATTTAACTCTAAGTCAGGTTATAGAAGTTTAACACTGTGAAGTTAGATTTATAAGTCTAATTATTGTACCTAATGAACATCACTGTGAACACATTACCTTTGCTATATTACCCGTATATCCTGGAACCAATGTAAGATGATGTTCTTGTTTCCACAATCCACATAATTGTTCCTTTAAAATCTGAATATTACTATGAAAGAAAGGCATGGGTATGGAATTATATAGCAGTCAGAAGTGTACTACAGTAGCTATCTTAGCAAGATTTTTCAGGTCGATGTATTTATACATCTATAGATGTATGAAAGGCTCAAACAGGCTTTAGATAAAACTGTTAGCTAATCTAGAAGTAAATTATTTTCTTGAGAAAAAACAGTGAAAAAAACTTAAGCTGTAGTTTTAAGAGGCCACAACACAAATAAATGACAAACTGGTAAGAACTAGAGCAAGTCTCAACTTTATTGTTACTTTGGAGTACCATTTATTCCAGGAAACTCTTCATATTTTTTATGGTCTATACTGGAGGCTTCAATACTAGATGCCCTACATCTAAGAGCATAAATTTAGTATTTTCTCAAGAGAAAGTGTGGTATTTTGCATATATCTGAAGTTGAGCACACCTTTACAAAGTAATTGCCAATTTAAGTATGGTTTTTTTCCATTCTCAGTTTAGCCTATTAAAAAGACAGAAAGTAGTATAAGAACTGAAAAGATAGAAAGTAGTATAGATAAGAACTGAAAATATTTTAAGTTTAGACAAGAAAATCCACAACTGAGTAAATGTCAAATCCACAACTTCTAGCCCAAAAGAAGAAAAGCTCCCCTTATATTTCATGATAGAATTTACAGTTTAATATAGAGGGGGGGAACATTTATTTATTACATTTCTAATCCGCTCAATAACTAATGTTCTCAAGATAGATTACAACAAACAGTTAAAAAACTAACTAAAAAGTTTGCAAGATAGAATGTGCTCTTTAAAATTATATTGTTTAATTTGATTGACTTTAGAGCTGCTTCAAGCAGTTTGCCCAGAAAAACTAGTTCTTACCTGGGATCAGAGGGGCATCTTTGATTTCTAATGATTAGAAAACATCCAAAAAATGTTTCAGGCAGTCTCTAAATCTTGACAGTCACAAAGTGCCACTCTGCAGTAATAAGCTTAAAAATGTGTAACTTACCCATCCTCTATCTTTTCTGTATGGGCAGAGAGCTCTGACCACCATCTCTTAATCACAGCCTGGAGCCAATTTAAACCAACAATCACGTATCTGAAACAATTTTTTTAGTGTTACAAAAGATGCTGAAGGGAAAATTCAAGCCCAAGAAGAAATCTGCTGAGACAATTCCTTGGCAAAATGTTGCTTCTGAGAAACAAGAGAAAACTGGCATGCTGGTACAGAAGGATCTTCCCACTACATTTACTACAGTGTCAAGGAAATTTTCTCCTGAAGGCAAAGTGGAAGGGTTTTTCAGATGCAGGGTCTAAAATCACCTCATTTGTGGTGGAAAGAAATTTTCTTCCAGATCACTTTGGCTAGCAACCCAAGGGTTTAGTTTTCTGTGTATCTTTTTATGTGAACTCAGTTAAGCAACTGAAACAGTTTAGACTGCTTGGTTAAGCTCGTCTTTGAATGGGGGTGGGCACATCCAACATGACTATTTTTTTGCATGTTACAAGCAGAAAGTGTGCAATCAAGATGAGGAAGGTTGAGAGAGAAAGCGTGTTATCACAAAGGCGCAGACTACATGATCAGCAGTCCCAATCTAGCCATGTAATTCTATGAATGCATCAGGGTTAATAAATTGCAACAGCCAGTGGAGAAAGATTAACATTTATTCATGAAAGAACTGCATTTTAAAACTTACTCTTCAAATTTGCTTTTGAGCATTAATTTTACTAACGGGAGAAGGTCTACACAGCAGCCAATGGAAATATACGTTTTTTCTTCCTGTAAACTGAAACAAGGCAGTGTCAATATACATAAACATAAATGTTTTGAATCTAAACTCAATGAACTCCCTCCCTCAGAATTTTTTTTACCTGCTGGTAAGGACAGGAAGGCAGTCTACCAGTACACCCAGATCTTGTATCCTATAAACATCAATGAAAAATACACCATTAGACACTGCTTTGTGTAATTCTCCTACACTTGAGACTTTTAAGCTCAGTATTTCAGTATTTTTAAGCTTAGTATTTCAGGAGCAAGCACAAGCATTTAAGTACAGTAGACTAGGAAATACTTTTTTAAAAAGACACACAAACATCACAAAACTCTTAGGACACTGTTCAGACCACCACAGGCACAGCATTTGTGGAAGATTCCCACACACTATTGAGTTCTGCTCTCCCTCATACCTTTTCTTTGGGCACTTGTGAAAACAGCATTGGGATTATTAAGGTGAATGGAAGGTCTGTACATGCCTCCCACATCCACCCCTGCCCCGTGGGGGGGGGGGGAGAGTGAATCCGTGAATCCTTCACATACAATTGCTGTGCCCATGGTGGACTAGATTGTGCCAGTAACCTTTTCCATGTTTACCTCACTAAATAGGCTATGAGCTCGCTTATACTTCTTCTTCTCCAGAAGGTTAATGCTACATTCAGCCGGAGATTTCTACTAAAGAGAACTTGTGCCATTGTATCATGATCTTCAGAAACCTGGAGACATGGGAAATATTTAACCATTAAGAACAACTGTCATTATTTATTTATTTATTTACTACATTTATACCCCGCCTTTTTTCCTACAAGGAACTCAAGGCGGCTTACATAATAATCCTCCTCCTCCTCCTCCTCCTCCTCTCCATTTTATCCTCACAATACTTTTCCTATTCTGTTGGGTCTCATTAATGCTTCTATATACAGCTCCTTAAAGGTTATTTGATAATAAAAACATGGGTGTTAATCTAAGCAATTATGATCGGTAGTAAACATTTCTATAAAGTGTGCCCTAGGTCCAAGTTTGATGCACTATCCCTACAAATAATACAAGGAGTCACTGCCCAGTCTTGCTCCATCCACCTTCTCCTCTCCACACAGAGGGTGCAACCACAGTACAGAGGGTGCTGCATTTCCTTACTAGAGTAACATCAACTTGCACATTTTGTCTTTCTACAGAGATAGAATGTTGCAGAATGCTGTGTTTCTCTAGCTGAGGAAATCCAAGAAGAGTGCTATGGTTCTTGTGTTTCCATCCAAGACAATTTTTAGTTATGGCAGGAGTCTACGTGAGATGCCCAATCCACTAGACCAGTGATGGCCAACACCTCTATTCTGGGAGGCAAATGTTCTCCACTTTGGCCCAGAAGCTGGAATAATCTGTCCTCCCTCACAGATAATCAGGCTTCCCCTCCTCCCCAATGAGTAGTTTAAGAAGATTCATTAAGAAATAATAGAAACAGGAAAATTATAAATCGCTTAGAATAAAAACTTAACTTTTGAAACAGGTATGTCCTTGGGTGGCAAAATATTAAATATGGGGGATGGGGGGGAAATAAGGATTCTAATCATTAAATTAAGTTCTTGTTAAGGGTCAGTAGAATGACTGAAAATCCACTTTTAATAAAAATGGGCATCATCACACTGGGTGTTTGAAGAAAAACACTTCATATAAAAAATCAAATCACTCTTTAGCAGTGCTTTGCTGGAAGTTCCAGAGCATTTATTTATTTGTACCCCACCTTTCTACCAAAAATGGCACTCAAGGCGACTTACAGAAACAATTAAAACAATTCATTAAAATATAATAAAAGCATAGCAATTTCAGAAAAAAAATAGTTAAAAACAGCACCAGACCCAACAAATGCCCAGCATGTGTGCTCAAGTGGCATGAAGCCACCAATTGGAGGTGCAGAGGAACAAATGTGCTTCCCCCACAAAGAGACAAACGGTGTGTGAAGAGAGACTAACATCAAGGGGGTGAACATTTTCACTTGCCCTGTCCCACCCCTCTGCCCCAGAAGCCTGATCAAAAGCTGCTTCCTTGAAGACCGTGCTGGAAGAGGTATGAGTAACACCAAGGGGCTGAGCATATGTGGGGTTTGAAGGAGACTTGGCATTCATCCCCAGGTGAGAGTTAGGGAAGGATCTCAGTGAGGAGAACCAGTATGAGCTGGGAGGAAGGCTGCCATGAGCAAGAGGTATAGTTGCTAGCCTGTGTATGTAAGTTAATTGTAGAGATGCTAATGCTGCCTTTTTAGAGTGGAATGGAGATCTATTTGGCCTTGTACATACTTTATTTCTATGTTTGGTTTTAAGCCACTGGATTAGATTTAGTTTTATTTATATTGTTTTATTATATGGTTCCTTTAATCGTACCAATATTGTTATGTCTTATCATTTGTAACTATTTACATGATATTATGTTTTGAGCCGTTATAATTATTGCTATTGGTATTCATTTGATATGTTGTAAGCCGCTATGGGCACACTCTTGTGGAAAAATGACATACAAATAAATGAATGAACAAAACTAATGAGTGAGGTGGTGGTCCTTTCCAGAAAAGTGCATGAGATGCCAAAACAACAGAACTTATATGAAATATACAGAGTATCTTTGCTTCTTTTTCTTACAACTGAAACTGAGCAAAGTTTATCACCACATCCACGATTAAACTTTGATAGGCCTGCTAGCAGCCAGGTAAAGTTGATTCAAGGGCTAGCTCTCATATTCTTATTTCTTGTCGTGGAAGTATGAATGTTCTATTATTTTTGAAGTTATGGGGAGCTGCAAAAAGAACTACAGAGAACCAAAGCTCATTTGAAATGGATGTGTAGCAGTCTCTTTGGATTAAGCAGGACACAAGACATCCAGTGCTCTGCCTGAGAGAGCTTAAATTTGAGAAAGGCAGACACCACTAACAGCAGCACAGTAAAAAAGAGTTTCCTAGGAAGATTACTAGCAGTTTTGACATTCTGTTTCATCAGTTGTTTTTAAACAAAGTGTTAAAGTTTAACTTACCTCTGAAAAAAACGCACTGTATTTTGATGAAGGACTCTCTGTCTGAGAGCAGCTAGAATCGCTGTAGTTCAGTAAGAATGTACGGCCATCAGCAGGCAGTTTCGCTGGCAGATTACCTGCACATGCCAGTTCATTTTCCTTATTTGCCATGTCACGGCCCCTAACTTTAGGGAGCTGTTTCTTTCTGAAACAAGGCTTTGGAGAATAATAGTGAACTTTTCTTCTGCAAGATACTACTTTGAACAGAGGATGGGGGCTGGTCACAGTTTGTCCAACTGTTGTTCTACAATAACAAGACAGTTAACTTAGTATCTTAGCATATATAATGTACAGCGCATATTTATGCAATGTTTTCCAACTTCTTGCAATAAGATTTTCTTTTCCAGAACATCATCTGGCATTTACTTTAGAACACGTTTACATAATGAAGACTGCCCCGGCATAATTCAAGTCTGCCCTTCGAGTTACATGAGAAACACTTCCATCAATCAACTTGTTAGGAGTGGCAAGATTTGGACCTGAGGTACTGTTCTCTGGGCAACTGGATACCTTTACACCCATACATCTCCAACCTCTTCCAGAACATACAGAGTTGAGGAGAAAAGGAAACTGATGCACAATAAATCATGACTACAGTATTCTGATACCACAACCACCCTCACTTGATGTACATCTGCAAGGCATATTGCTCAAACATAGGTCTGCACAACTTGTGACTGAATGTAGCTCACCCATCACACATAGTGGCCAGTGGGGTGTGTGCATACTTAAAGCCCCCCCCCTTTTTTGAGGCAAGCATCAAAAAAAGTGGGGAGGGGAGTGTTTGTCAAACACCTGACAGATCGCAATAAATGTCTGCTGGGCTGCATTCAGTGTGGTAGGTCACAAGCTTACCAGACCTCCCTGAAACATTGAGGCAACTACAATGCATCATTATTTTGAGTAGAGATGGGGGGGATCCACACTACACAGTATATCGTCAAGTTAGCAGAATGGTACTGCTATATTCATGTTCCGCAGTCACTCCTCACAGGGCACACTCTGATTAAATGTACTGCACTCATCCCAGTTTGCCACCCCACACCTAACTCCATAGGGGTTGAACTGGGCATTGCCTTGAACAGGGTTTTGGGTTGTATTTTTTTGCTTCGTCTCTGCACAGGTGCGAACGAGCACAACAGCACTCTTTAAAAAAAGAAAGGAAAAAGAATTGTTCCTCCCGTTCTGAGTTTTCTAAGCACAAGACTCCTGTTAAATCAATGTGATATACTTGGGAGTAAGGGCATTGGAGAGGATGTGATTTACTTCTGAGCAGACATGTCTTTGGCTAATTTACAGCTCCCTGCTGTTCAGGCAACAGGGATGAACGTGGCTGTTTAAAAAAAGGAGGGGAAAGCCTCCTGCTCCTGTCCCTTCTGAAACTCTATGGTGATTATCCTGCGGGTACTGCCTTTCACATGCTGGGGAAACGGCCATTTCAGAAGCAGGGGTTCTTTGTTTCTGGTCCACTGCTTATGTGGAGGTGTGCACATGCACAGCAACAAATTTGTTTTTAAAAAAACAACACCGACATGATTCCCCGAAGCAGCCTGCTCGGAGGTGCAGAGCTGTGCATGAACGTTTACAAACAAACAAAAAACTAAGAAGCTTCCGGGGAAGAGGGTGAACTGCCACACGACAACAAATGGCGGACACTTCTCTTCCCCACCAGTTTGGGAGAGACACGTCATGCCGCATTCCCCCTGCCCCTAGAAAACTATTGGCTAACTCCAGTGATGACACTTTTGTGGCCACACCTCAGACGGGCAACTGCAGTGCAAGTTTAGCACACACTGTCCGCGTACTGAGACTGAACCACAATAACCGCGACTGGCACTGAAAAGTGCATGCATCGTTTGCCATGCAAGTCACAGTAGCGATACAGTCTTGTAATAAACCTTAGGTGTGGATCCAGCCATGAGCACCAGAGGGTGGGGTGGAGAAGAAACACTGTATCAGCTTATTTGCTAGCAAACCAGTGATGCTGTTAAAACTTAGTTCTATGAAACAAGACCAAATGACACTCAAGATTAACAAAAGCAGCTCTTACCTGCTTATGCAAGAAGCCAAATGTTTTGCAGATTTCTTACCCTAGAAATAAACAGCATAAATGTTAAGAGAATGAAAAAAACTCTCAAAAACAACTAGTAACTCCTTAACGTACTGGATTTTAAAAATGTATTTTCACCTTGTTTCAATTGCTATACACAGCTGATACCTTGAGAAAATCTATTTATTTTTGTTGTGGAGGAGCAAACCACCAAGGGCTGCTTTGACCATATAGCTGAAGGACAAGATATTGTGACATCCATGACAAGTGGTGGGATTATGACATCAGAGATATGAGAAAACTTTGTACTTAAACCTGTGCTATAATGTCATTCTTCTTGAATGAAAGGGCAAAAAACTATAATACAGAGATTGCCAGTGTCTTGGATAACTATATGCCAATTGCTGAGAGAGAGAGACAGACATGCAATTGATTTCTTCAAGTTAGCTACTATATACTGTAATATTAGATACTAGATGGCTCAGCACTTGAATATCTGCCCTATCAGATGGAGTTGATACAGCACTGCCCGGCTCACAGCCGACACTTGAGCCTCCATGGACAGCTGGGAGTCTAGAATGGCTCCCAAGCTGCGGACTTGGTCTTTCAGGGGTAGATGTACCCCATTCATTGTATGACTTACTAGGAAGATTCAGATTAATGAGGATATCTCCCCACCATGTTGGGATAGGTTCTAAGTAGATTAGAGGTGTTATGGTATGGCAACTGGTACATCACAATGCAAACACTGGTGGATGTTTTAAACTGTTCTCCAATTTCCATTCTCTTCAGTGTTGGGTTACAACAAATCCCAGATATCCTATTGAAAGGAAGCAGTAACATCCAGGAAGATTTCCAGAAATGACTCAGCAGCCATTTTCTGTACATAAGAACATGGAAGCTGCCTTATACTGAGTCCAGATCATTGGTCCACCTAGCCCTAGGAATTCTTCCTGCCTTACTTTGAGACACCAGAGATTGAAAATGGGACCTACTGCATGCAAAGCATGTGCTCTACCACTGAGCCACAGCTCATGTCATCCTCCATAAAACGACATATTATTATCAGAGTCTAACAAACTGACTTTCTAGGAACATAGGAAGCTGTCTTATACTGAGTCAGGCCATGGGTCCATGTAGTCCACTATTGTCGACACTGATTTGCAGCAGCTCTCCAGGGTTTCAGAAAGGGCTCTTTCCCAGCCCTATCTGAAGATGCTGGGAACTGAACCTGGGACCTTCCACATCCAAAGCAGGAGCTCTACCACTAAGCCACAGACTCTCATCTTGGTACCTTTGCCTATCTAGATGGCCAATCTATAACAGTGTACTCATTATAATCCTGTCATCTCAATCAATTCAGAAACGTCAGCTGCTGAATCACAAAAACCATAGCATTCTTTATAAGCCATGATTTATAAATGCTACCAACCATTTTCCCTTAATTATGTATTGGTAAAAGAAATTATTTTACATTACATGTCTTGTGTCATATTATTACAGTTTTAGAATGTTTGTTTTAAAATGTTACAACGTTGAGGATAGAAATTTAATTAAGTTAATATCAACTCCCCACCCCCCAGCAATTTGGACAGTTCCTCCCCAACCCCCAATAATTTTGCTTTGTTTTTTAGAGGCTTGGATCCTAATCTTCTGTACGCAGAACTCTGCTGATGGGATACAGCCACTGGTGGAAGGGGGGGGGAGGTGATTTTTGCAGATTTCCCTTCACCCTCCGAAAATTTGCTCTGCAGGCTTAGAGGAACCCCTGGAACAGCATGCGAGGTGGTGCTGGGAGAAAGGGGAAATTGGTGAAAGTGACCTCCCCTCCCCCTCCCCCTAATGAGTCTGCTGGATCTGGGTCAAATTTCTGTTTATGAAAGGGCAACTCAGGATCCAAGCCAGAAAGTACAAGGGTGCTTTCCAGTCATCTCTGAAAGGTCCACCTTGGATTAGTTTGGCACTGAATAAATTACTTACAATAAATGCTTGAAACTATGTAAAATGAAGAGAGCCAAGATGTAAACAATACGCTAACTTCCTTGGTAAACTAATGGTAGCGCATACTGGACTGTAGCATTGCTTGCTAGCTATTGTTTCACACAATAATGCCAGAAGGCCTCAAAGAAATCATGGTCTCCAATCCCCACTAACCCCAAGACAGGCTCTTCTACTCAATCTTTGAAGGTTAACACAAAGCTGAGTTACGACTTCTTGCCTTTAAAAAAAACTACAACCATGTGCTTAGTTTTTTTGAAAATAAGGTATTTCACAAAAGCTGTAAAAAAAAATATGAAGAGGTGGCAACAGGCACCTAAAACTGAGGTTGATTTTAATACTGGGAATAGGAGACCCTTTACAGCTCCAAATGGCAGGTCACTCACAACATAATTTGATTAAACAGTAGAACTAGATATGCATTTTTTTCTGAACCAAAACCACTGGTGTTCTAATGCAAGATAAACATCTAAAAACAATTGAAAAAGCTTACCTCCTTCATGTTCTCATTAATGGAACAAGAGCTCCTTTTTCTAGGGAGATCAACAGTAGTACGACCCTCAATATACAATAGGTTCCGTTTTCTAACATTTTGAGCTTCAGATGCCATAATCACCGAAATCCCTGATTTTCAAGACAAAGGAAAACTTAATTTACATTCTTAACATTATCTGTCAATCTTAGATAATTTTAATTATTTAACAAAAACATTTATTAGTATATTAGACACAATCTAGAGAGCACATGCTACACACGGATGTCTATGAAACTCTGTCAGTGTAAGTAGTTTACAATTCCATGCCTTGAGATTATATCTGTTAAAAATGTTTCCCCATCTGTGATTCAGTGCATTCAGGATGTCTAAAGTTTCTACATTTGTTTAGAATGTGTTTAAAAATCTTATCCCATCTTTCTATCCAACAAGGGTACTTCAGGGGCTGGACTGGACAATACTTCTCCTTGATCTGGCCCAAAGGCATGGTGGGGTTGCTGGGGAAACAAGGGCATTGCTGGTTGTCTTTGAAATCCCAACATGTCCTCACTGATTCAGATATGGTACATTCAAATATAGCCTACGAGCATAGAATCCAATGTAAAAATTGCACAGTTGATTACCAGGATTTTACTGAGGTAACTGACCTCACTATTTTGGCCTATGTACTCTGGAATGTATGCACATAGGCCATGTTGAAATGTTATGGCCCCATGTGGATGCCAGTGTGGCATAGTGGTGAGGGTGTTAGACTGGGACTCGGGAGATCTGGGTTCTAGTCCCTGCTCGGCCATGAAACTCACTAGGTGACTTTGGGCCAGTCACTGACTCTCAGCCTAACCTACCTCACAGGGTTGTTGTGAGGATAAAATGGAGAGGAGGATGAGGATAATGTAAGCCGCCTTGGGTTCCTTGCAGGAAAAAAGGCAGGGTATAAATATAATAAATAAATGTCAGAGGTGGAATAGGTGCCCTCCATGCAGATGGGTAAATCAGGGGGAAGTATTGTTTGATATAGCCCAGAGAAGCTTACAAATCAAACTAATGTTTTATTTATTTAAAACCTTATACCCATGTCTTTATAAAATAAACTCAATAATACATAAATACAAATATTAGAAACATTAGAGTACATGCTTTCAATTTCCTAATAAATATTCATCTAGTTGATCAGCAATTACTAGTCCCAAGGCCCCAATCCAGTTATGGTTAGTCATGCCGAAAATCAGGGCTACACATACAGTACAATGAGGCGGCAGAATTATGAGGTAGTATGGTGCGCTGTACAATTTTAAAATGGCACTTCTCCATCTGAAGTCTGAATGCTCCCAAACATACAACACTCCTTACAAGTAAAAGAAATCCTAAATCTAGTATACATCAAGCCCACCCAGCTCGCTGCTATACTAGTTTTCTTCTTGCAAATGGTTTGTTTGTTTTTTAAATATAGGGGAACATTAAAAAATGTGAACCCTTCTCCCACTTGCAGTTTGTGGTGGTACAGTCTGTTCCATGACCTTATTCTGCTGCATGTGTTGACCAGGTCTAAATCTCATTGAAATTAATGGAACAAATTAATCATGACTAACCCAGACCCCATAGATTTCAATGGGAAATGTGGGCTACAGCTACTTTATGCAGCATAATCCTAATCCCATGAGTTCAATGGGTCTTCAGTGGGCCTTACTTCCAAACAAGCATACATAGTCATTACTAACTGTAGATAGATTTGGGCTCAAGTGTCTATACCATCACATAATACTGTAGGAAAGTTTAAACAGTATTAAGTGACATCTAAAGTACTATAGTGAAAGCAGAACTGAGTTTGACTATGCTCTATAGACAGGGAGAAAGCAGCACATACCCATGATTAAATTTTCTCACTTCAATGTTTAACCTTTCTTATTCTGTAATACTGTCAATAATGGCAATTACATCTGTGCAGAAGCCAGTCGGATGATTAATGGTCAAAACTTCCCTACGCCTTAAAGAATTATGAAATCCATTGGGGTTTGCAAATATCTACAATATTTCAAATATGTTCTCAAAACACCTTCCAGCTTACTATTCAAATTCTACCAAGTTTTCCCCTCAAGACAAAAGACAAATTAATTTCATGTTTTAGATGACACATGAAAGGGGCTGAAGGAGTGCACAGTCCTGCAGCATGATCCCAAACCTTTAATCTCAGATATCATTACATCTGTTCTGGACCTCTGTATCATAATACCACACTATTAAAAACTCTTGGCTAAATATCCACATTTACTGCAAGGTACTGTAATTAACAGATCACATTTTAGCTATATTCATTTCCTAAGTATTCTCTATAGAAATATGAATGCCTCATGTTTCAGCATGATCTTGAGCATGGCATACTGTTTCTTAAGCTATTACAAGTTTCCCCCTTGTTTAACACAGTGTAGATCATTTGTATTTTCAATTTATCACTCCCTTTAATAGCAAACTTGAAGGCCCTGTGTCAAACAGTAGGGCAGTAAAACAGGGCCACTTAAAGACAAGGTAGAGGTTTCTGCATATTTGGGGGACTCATGCAGAAAAGGTGTGTGTGTGTGTGTTTACAAAGATTAAGTCCCCCCATGAAGACTGCATATGTGCAAAGCGCTGTAGGAAAATGCTGTCACAAACCATTAACATTCCTGATGAATGCAAGGGGTGGGGTATGGCCCAGATTGGCCCTTTCAACAAGGTTTTTTCCTATACAGCACTAGGCATAGCTTGGTGAACAGCTGGACCAGAAACCTGGGCCAACTAGGAGGTACCTGGCTGCATATCCTGCCCCAAGTTCTGTTGTGATATATATCACCTTACCAGCTGCAGCACATTGTTTACACATGGAAGAGACAGAATGGCTGTAAACAGGTTTGTTGTGTCTTACTGGGAACCTTGTGTTTTCGCATGGGAACCTAGACTGTGAGAACAATATGAGCTGGTCACATGGTTTGTATGTTCTGATGACGTGCTAACTTGTTTTCTGTCTGAAGCCATCTCAGAGAGAAGCTGGACTGCTTTCTCTCTTCTTCTGGTTCTTCTTGCTAGACTTTGTTCCTGCAACAATGTAACGTCTTTGCTGAGGTGGAGTGAAGCTCAACTTACTCCACTGGATGTAATGCTTGCTATGCATTTATACTCTGCACATGGACTGTAACTAGGAAATGTATACTCTGTAGAACTTTATTTGCTAAGTAAATAAACAGGTAGAATTAGACCTGTGGTGTTCCAGAGTGTTTCCTGACTCCATGGATTAATCTGCAACGGAGAAGCTGGAAGCAAGTCTGATTACAGGGCAGACTGGGCTGGCCAAAACTGGCACCGACACAGCACGCTGCACGCTGCGTAGGGAGGTGAGATCTGGAAGATCTGTGTGTGGAATTTCAGGCGTCTGTTAGCACACAGATAGGATTATAAATCTCCCAACTCTGCTCACACGCCAACAAGTTCTCCCTCTCACTAAACTCTTATTGCTTGGGGGGGTGGGGGCTAAGCAGCTAGCCCTGAAACCTGGTTGGCAAGAAGAAAGAAGAGAATTCCAGATACTTGGGGGGAAACTTTAAATAGCATATCCCAAATGTTTCAAAATATGTTTCTCTTGGAAGAATTTCCTTCCTTTAGTTGGCCATTTTTCTACTGAGTTGTAGATACCGTACTATCAGACTAGTGTCTTTCCTTTTGAGCAATAGTATGTAGTGCATGCAGCAGTCTGATTTATTGTTATGCATATGTGATTATGTGCAAACATAAAATATAACCTGATGTTCCCAACATTCATGATGGTCTACGTGTAAAACAAAAAGCTCCTTGAAGGAAAGGTGGGCTGGGCTTTCACCTCCATTTAAGGCATGTACGAAGAAACTGATCTTATACAGCACTAGGAATTTCTGAGCTTATAGTTTTTATCTTGGGAAAAGATTAAAGTTTATATTGGGATTGTATAATTAAGTCAACTATATATCTAGTTTCAGGACCTCAGCTTTGTCAGTTTTGCTATCTTCCGTGTACTTGTGCCTTAATCTTCTTCCTTAAATTTAAACAAGGCGTTATACCCAATTTCCCTCTTCTTTATGCCCCCCAAAGAGCCTTTCCAGAGGCCTTTCTGAAGGGTGTGTACTTTGTTGTAGGGGGCTGCATTGGGAGGGGGTAACTACCCCAAATTGGGCAGAAGCACCTTGTGAGAAGTTCATTCACCTGATTTGGGGCAATTCTTCCCTCCCACTGCAGCTCCTACAACACAGCCTATTCAGAAAGTTCTCTGACCCACTGCAGAGGCTTTTCAGGGACACAGGTAAGGGAAAAATCAGTAAGCAAATTTCCATTTGCATAGCTGTCGAATCCAATCCAATGTATGCTACTGAACTGCCTAGTCTTTAAAATATTGTAAAGTATTACCAGAAAATAATTTCCAATTAAGGCTTTGGATTAGCATTTAAGCCTCAAGTGCACTTTATTAACAATTTTTCATGATCAGATATTTCAGTTCAAGTACTTTTGGCTACTGGAACACATCTGACATATTTATACAGCACTTGAAATTAAACATGGTGCACTTTTTAGTTTTGTTTACTAAATATAAGTCAAACATGCTGATCTGATTCCAATCAATATAGAACACTGGAAATTGGTGCTCAACAACTAGCACCCTAAGGGCATACTGTGCAATGTGATTTCATAGAATCATAGAAAAGTAGAGTTGGAAGGGGCATACCAGGCCATCAAGTCCAACCCCCCACTCAATGCTGGAATCCAGGTCAAAGCATCCCGGACAGATGGTTGTCCAGCCGCACCTTGAATGCCTCCAGAGTGGGAGAGCCCACCACCTCCCTAGGTAGTTGATTCCATTGTCTTATTGCTCTGACAGTCAGGAAATTTTTCTTGATGTTTAGGTGGAATCTGGGTTCCTGTAACTTGAGCCCATTATTCCGTGTCCTGCAAACTGGGATGATCGAGAAGAGATCCTGGCCCTCTTCTGTGTGACAACCCTTCAAGTACTGGAAGAGTGCGATCATATCTCCCCTCAGTCTCCTCTTCTGAAGGCTAAACATGCCCAGTTCTTTCAGTCTCTCCTCATAGGGCCTTGTTTCCAGTCCTTTTATCATCCTTGCTGCCCTCCTCTGAACCCTCTCCAGTTTGTCTACATCCTTCTTGAAGTGTGGTGCCCAGAACTGGACGCAGTACTCAAGATGAGGCCTAACCAGTGCTGAGTAAAGGGGAATTATCACTTCACGCGATTTGGAAGCTGTACTTCTATTAATGCAGCCCAAAATAGCATTTGCCTTCTTTGCAGCCACATCGCATTGCTGGCTCATATTCAGTTTGTGATCTACCACAATTCCAAGATCCTTCTCACTTGTGGTATTGTTGAGCCAAGTGTCCCCCATTTTGTAACTCTGCATTTCATTCTTCCAATGTGTATATTCTAAGAGTGATAGTTATATTGCAAATTTTAATACAAGCAAAATTATAAAGATAGGAGCTTGGGCTTAAAAGACTACTATTGCACCTCAAGCCATTTCCATTAGTTTCCATGCTAAGGAAATCAAAATACAGTAATACCTTGGATTGGAAGCATAATTCGTTCCGGAACCGTGCCTGTAATCCAAAACACTCTTATATCAAAGCGAGTCTCTGGTGGGCGTGAGCAGGGCCATTCTCGGCCCGCTCCGCCCGCTTGAGGCGCGCGGTTACATCCCTACACTTGTATTACAAGACGTCGCTTGTTTATCAAGTCAAATTTTATTTTAAAAAATTGCTTGTCTTGCAAAACGCTCTCAGACCAAGTTACTTGCAATCCAAGGTATTACTGTAACCAACTTAATAGTTAAGTCTGAGGCCTGGCTTTCATGACATCTTCTGACATGGAAGTTGACCGTGGGTTGCTATTTACCCCATCATTTTTACAATAAGTGTTTTGTTATATCACTGTAATTTGGTAAAATGTCAACTTCCATCAGCAGTAGTGATTCTCAAGATGTGGCTGAGGTTCAGCTATTCAAAGGTTAATGCAAAATGTGTCCTAATACCAATCTGGCCTATATTTTGGGGAAACTGGGGTCTCACACATCGAGTGGTTGGCATTTTTTTCAGAGTTGAAGAGCCTATGCCCTGCTGAAGCCCTTATAAAGATGCATGAACAGTGCAATCCTATACATATCTACTAAAAAGTAAATCCCATTGAGTTCAATGAGACTTACCGGTACTCCCAGTTAAGTGTGTAAAGTATTGCAGCTGAAGGTAGACTCAGAGTTACTCATCTCTGAGCATGTGCCATTTCCACAAAAATCCTAGTCATCTTAATTAGCAAATTAAAAGCTGTCTAGCCAAGCTACTTAACTCTGCTGAAATCAGTTATTACATGAGTAATCTATTGTAGTACCAATCAGCCTTGTAACAAGTGAACATCTTAAATTAGTTCTCGATGGAATTCTAAAACCACTTACTTGTGAAAAATTGCACATATGTAATGTACACATGGCTTCAGGATTTCAGTTCCTAGAAGAACAATCCCAGTTTGTCACAGGGTGGATTTAAAAAAAACAATGATTTTTTTTTTAAATGGATTTTTAAATTTAAATTGGATTTAAATTTTTTTATTGTTATAATGCTTTTGTTTTTTGTTTTTAAAAAGTCCTACATGATCATAGTTTTAATTTAAAATGTGTTATAGTTAAAGATCTCATTATGGAATAGGGATTATAAATTCTAAATCTGTATTATGAGACAATGTATTTATATAATCTTTTAAAAAAAGTTTTGTAAACAGGGTCTTGAACTGGGGCCTCTAGTGCAATTCAATTTAGCATGTTTATTTTACCTGCATTCTGTAAACAAAGCTAAAAAGGTACTCCATGTTGTTATTTTTGTCCCAATACAAAAGTATTTGAGGAAAAAAATAAATCACACATAATGCAATTTAAATGTTATAATATGTAGATCTTATAAAAACTGGAATACTTGTAAAAAATTTAAATCAATAGCATGCACTTTCCTTACACTGCTTAAATGTAAGAAAAAAACGAAAGCTAATGTTGAACGCTAATAAATTGTAGCAACTCCATGAACTGTGCATAATATGCTGACATGATACGTAGGTATATTCATCTACAACTTTGAAACTGCCAAGCTTGTATTTGCAATTGGCACCCATTCATTGTTGCTTATGAACTTATGAAAAGGAAGATTTTCCACAGAAAAATAATGCACTGGAAAATTTTCTGTGGAAATATTTCCACCCATCACTGCTTGTGACATATTAACAACTTAAAATAAGACAAAGATGATACAATAATTTAATCTATGTACTTTTTCCTGTTTCATCACCTGGATTGGAGTAAATTCTTACCTGCCATTAGGTGACCTAGGCAAGTGGCTATTTATGAGCATGCTTTACTTTCTTCCTTGTAAACACTGACATGTCTGTCTTAACGGTTATGGATTTTTCTTAAATAACACATTTGTGAAGGAAGGGGGGGGCTGGCTGACCCGCCAGACCTCCACCCTTTCCTACTTCAAAGGAAACCCAGCACTTGCCACCATGTGGCCCGGAAGGGGGGGCTGGCTGACCCGCCACCACCCCACCCTTGCCTACTGGCAAAGGAACCAAGACCCTCTGAGATCTCAAGATACCAGACTGCCAGCCTCAGCTGTCTGCAATCCTACTTGGATCTCTGTTTAGGGACTCACCTTCAGTTCTGTAACCTGGATTTAGATACTGAACTCACAGAGCACTACAAAACCCATTTGGGGTGAAACCAAGACAAGGTTTATTCTGGTAGCATCTTACAACAAGATTAGGGAAATAAGAGAAGCACACAAAATAAAGAGACAGAGAGACACTTTGGTACACAGTAAAGCTACAAAACAATAAAACCTGATTCCTTAAGATCTCTCAGACACACACCTGTTACCTGAGGGTGTTCTCTTCAAGGGTTAGATCCAGCACAGCCTTACCGCCCGAGGAGAACTACCCCATCTACCCACAGGTCTGAGATGGGTAAACTCCCACAAGGCTTGCCTTTCACCAGAGCCCTCAATCCAGCTAATTTTACCAGGAGTTGCCTGGGGTCGGTTCCTGAGGGCCCCCCCTAAAGGCTTGGGCCCCTCGCTGGCGCGCTGCCATGCCGGGCATGCTACCAAAAGGACTAAGACCAAGAACAAAGGCTACACGTGGGGAAATAGCTCTTCCCCCTCCCCTTTTCTGTAGCCTTCTTGCTTCAGCCAATCAATTTGAACTTCACCTGGCCAGGCAGGGGGGAGGGAACTGGCCAGGCAGGGGGGAGGGAACTGGCCAGGCAGGGGGGAGGGAACTGGCCAGGCAGGGGGGAGGGAACTCGTGAGTCATGGCTTGAACTACATTTACACATGAACGCTTTCAGCCTGGCTCCTCCAGACCTCCGGGCGCCAGGCCCCATCCTATGTTTTATGTACCTTTCGCTTCCTCCCAGCCCCCTTGACTGGCCTCACTTGGTTACACATGAGGAGGCGTGTGCGTGTATGTAGGAACCCCAAAAGCTCCACAACATTCATTTTTACCCCAGTGTAGTGTGGTGGATAGTGTAAGGCTGTGGTTTGGTTCACAAGTAATATGATACCATAGCTTAGTTACATGCACAAGCCTTGGGCTCATGCACTGCCCCCCATTCCCCAACAAGGCTGCAAGGAGATTGGAAGTGGATGCTTCCATTTTCAACTAAATGTTGATGGTTGTTTTGTTATTATGCCCGAACTAGAAACTGTGGTTAGTGTTAACTATGGTTTATTGAGCAAGCCAACTTCAAAGTATGATGAATGTACATGGCTTGTTTCAATAAACCACAGTTAACGCTAACCATAGTTTGTCTGGGTTCAGACATAACAAACCACAGTTAATTGAAACTGCGAAATTGATGCCTCCTCTCTCCACCTTGCAACTGCACTGGAGAAGAAGGGAGGGAGGAGCTAAACTATGGTTTAGCATTATGTGCAAATAAAGCCACTGATGTGCTAAATATGTAAAACAAAGCATATGGCAATTTTTAAAAGCTAAAATATCACAGTTACAGCCCTCTATTTGCCACCACCACTAGCGGAATTTCTAGTTACAAGGTGATGGGTGAACTGCTAAAATAATCTACAGGACTGCCTACATACTGCGTGAAGTTAAAACTTAGAGGAAATTGATCAGACAAGATTATCTCTCAAAACGTTTCAAAAATAATAAACCAAACAATCTTGAGAAGACAGACTTCAGGGAACTACTCTGCTCCCTAAAGAGCAACTACCGTAAGTTCTACCTCCAGCCACTTTTTGCAGCCTACTTCCATGAAATATCTCTTTTCCTATCAACGTCACACATCTGAAGTCCTCCTCACCCTCACTTTGGGAGTAGATGCAAGCAAGTCTCCTACAGTAGAACCACACAGAAACGAAGGTCAAGGGAATCACTAAAGCAAGCAAATACTGGCCGTCAGAAAGAACAGCTGGCCTTTTATAATAAAGTAGATGAGGTGGGCTCTCTACTCCAAAACAAGCAGTGTTCAATAAATGCATTCTCTAAAAATGGCAGTAGAAAGACCTTTGTCTTATCTAGTTTTGAAGCTAATGATCAAAGGCTGACTTGTTTTGTAGGCACGTCCAGATTTTAAAGTCTCTCTCTCTCTCTCTGTGTGTATATATACATAGTTTAAGCATTTATAAACCACGTGATATCCCAAGAATGCTTAAGCAGTGTACAAATTAAACATTGGTTAAGACACAATAAAATATAAACTCAGTGCAATACAGTAGCTGGCAATATACCTAAATAAAATCATACCTCTGAGAAAACTTGCATAAATTAAGAAGTTTTTAACACAAGCTGAAAACCCAGTATCATTGGGACACACATATCTGCAGGAAGAAAAAACTACTGCTACTACACTAAAAGCCTTGCTCCAAGTAATCACAAAGCAAACATCAGGAGCATGTGGCACTACCAAAAGGGCTTCTATAAGATGACTGCAGTGACCAGGCAGGGATATAAAGGTTCCAACAATTCCATATATGCACTCTCACACACACATATGAAGTGTTTAAAAAAGTAATCCCCCCCCCCCATCAGAAGTGATGTAGCCAAGCAAGAGCTGACCATGCAGTTCCTCTGATCAAACTGTGAGCAGCCTCCGATATGCACAAACTATCAAGAATGGCTAGTTTGTCAGCTGCCTCTAAACGTTAGAATCTAAAAGAAAAAAAAGAACAGAAAGTATCTAGATTACACATATAATGGTTAAAGCGCTATAGTTCTGGAACTGCATCTGTGACAAAAAAAAATGCAAACTAAAACAAAAGCTATAGCATAACAGTCTTAGTTTTTGCTACAGAGAGTTGGGAAGGTCCAGCGAACATAGCTGGAGTAAGGTGATGTGAAACAGGTTCAAGTCCTCCTCTAATAGAAAGTGGTTTTAAGGAATGCCCTGGGCTATTTATTTACTGCCCCACCTTCTAAAAAGTTGTGGTAAGAACATAAGAGCCATGTGGGATCAGACCAAGGGTCCATCTAGTCCAGCATTCTGTTCACACAGCAGCCAACCAGCTGCCCACGGGATCCCACGAGCAAGACATAACAGCACCTTCCTGCCCATGTTCCCCAGCAACTGGAGTACATAGGCATACTGCCTCTGATTCTGGAGGAAGCATATAGCCGATCAGGACTAGTAGCCAGATAGCCTTCTCCTCCATGAATTTGTCCAATCCCCTTTTAAAGCTGTCCAAATTGGTGGCCATCACTACATCTTGTGGAAGTGAATGCACAGTGTGAAGAAGTGCTTTCTTTTATCTGTCCTAACTCTCCCACCAATCAGCTTCATGGGATGACCCCGGGTTCTAGTATGAGAGAGGTAGAAAAATGTCTCCCTGTCCACTTTCTCCACACCATGCATAATTTTGTATGCCTCTATCATGTCCCCCCTTACTCACCTTTTTTCTAAGCTAAACAATCCCAGCTGATGTAACCTTTCTTCATAGGGTAGTTGCTCCAGCCCCTTGATCATTTTAGCTGCCCTTTCCTGCCCTTTTTCCAACTCTACAATGTACTTTTTTAGATGTGGCGACCAAAACTGTACACAGTATTCTACATGCGGTCACACTATAGATCTGTATAAGGGCAGTATGCTTTCGGCAGTTTTATTTTCAATTCCTTTCCTAATTATGCCTAACATGGAGTTTACCATTTTCACAGCAGCTGCACACTGGGTCAACATTTTCATCAAGCTATCCACCACAACCCCAAGATCTCTTTCTTAAAGTAGAATACTTTAGCACTTTATATTCAATCAAGGTTGCAAATAAAGGGCAATATCCTATTGCGCATACACACCAGCTACTGCTAGGGCAATGGGGAGCTAGTGGTTCCAAAAGCCATGTGAAATGAGCAAAAAATGCTCATTTCCGAAACAGGACAATCAGCAGAACACAATCAGCAGGACTGCAGAGGCCCTGTTGGATACTGCCCAAAGACCTTGGGGACAATAATTTATTTATAGATTTATATACCACCTTTTGGCTCCCATCAGGGCCCCCAAGGTGATTCACAACAAGAAAACACATCCTGATACAATAAAATCACTAGAAAAATAAATTAAAACCAAATAAAAGCAACTGCCAGCAAAGTTATTACACAGTTAAAATCCATTAAGTCTGGCGAAATAAAAAACTGTCCACCTAAAAACCATAGGAGAGAATTCCACAACCACAGAGCCTGCTCTGTGCTGCCACAGAGAAGACCCTATCTCATGTTATCACCAGCCAGCCACTTTCCTTGGCAACAGAATACAGAGCATGACCTGATGAGGACAACTGTAATTGATTGGCAGGTTCATGAGGGTCCTTCATATATATCCTGGTCCCAAGCAAATAATCTGCCCTGCTTGCCTGACTTCATTGTCCCCAACCCCATGCTCCACTTGCATTTCCAACTTTTCATCTCCAGCCTACTATTCTCTTCATTCTTGTGCTACACCTCCTCCCTCCCAAAGATCAGAGGAAGCCACAAGGACCAGTCATAATTAGTACCGAATTGCACAGTGCAACATTAGCAGCAGCTATTATTTACCTTGTGCACCACCTCCATGATACTATCCTTCTTTTTAAAAAGTGACATCTCTTTAAAACTAAATTGTATAGATATTTCTTCAAATAGCCCCAAGTTAGCAAAGGTTTTTTTTTCTTCCTCTAGCCATAATGCTACCTAATAAATTAAGAGCCAAAAAGTGCCTCACCATAGGATTTAGACCCCCTCTCCAAAATAAGGCACCCAGATCTACCTTTTATGATACATATGCTTTCATGTTTGTTTCTTTTACTAAACACACACACACACACACACACACACAGGCTTTAGGATGGTTTCACCCTTGTACAATATAGAACTGCAGAGAAACCCTGGTTTAGGGTTTCACACTATGTGAAGAAAAGCTTACTAATACCATCATAAGCATGTTTACTCAGAAGTAAATCCCGCCCAATCTAATAGGACTTACTCCCTGCTACGTAGGGTTGCAGCCTTAAACATTTTGTACACCCAAAGTCTGGTTGCTTTAGTAAATGGAAAAGGGCACGGAGCATGAAAGAAAAGTGTAAACAGCTCTCCCACGCCCTTCTCCTGAATTAGGGAGTCGAAAGAATGGCGCTGGTGGTTTGAAATAAGGCGTGTCTCCATTTTTAAGGTACATTTTAGAGATAATACCCACTGGAGGGGGGGATCTCTCCTCTCACAACACAGGTGTAGTCTTCTCAACAAGCACCATAGTGGGTGGCTCACAGGCAGGTAGAGACTAGCCAACTTCATGCCCGCCCGTGAACACTCCTCCCAACAGCAGGAGCAGCAATCGAAGGGCCTCCCCTCCCACGGATGCCTCCCCCCAAAGTAAACCAAGGAAGGAAGAACAGTGGGGCTGGGGGGGGGGCACTTCCTCCCTACCCCCAACTGACTACCAGGCCCTCTAGAATCTGCCCCCGGCCAGTCCACAGCCGGAAAGGAAGAACGTGTGAATAGAGCGGCCTGGCCGCCGCCGGTTAAGGGAAGTCCCAAGGGTCCGGCGGCCGCTCACCTGCTGCTGCTCATGGTCCAGCGCCGCTGGTGCTACTAGTGCTGGCCAGGCCTCAAATGAGAGCCACCGGATTGGGCGGCGGTGGAGTCGTAGCGCCGGGGCCCACTCAGCGGAGCCAGCGCCATTCAAACTACGCCGCGCTGCATGCTGGGACCGGAGAATCCGTACGGGCGGGACTGCGAGGGAGGCACAGACGCGTCTCTCTCTCTCTCTCTCCCTCTCTCTCT
Source organism: Shinisaurus crocodilurus (assembly GCA_021292165.1). Lineage (NCBI taxonomy): Eukaryota > Metazoa > Chordata > Lepidosauria > Squamata > Shinisauridae > Shinisaurus > Shinisaurus crocodilurus. Next base: position 256,531,867 of record CM037876.1, on the reverse strand, counting down.
CTCCCCGCCTCCTTCTCCTCACACGCTGGCTTGCTCGCTCGCGTCACATGCAGCCCAGGTCTTGGCCCCTGAGGCGCGCCCGGCGCCACCGAGGAACCGCGGCCTCTCCAAGAGACGAATACGCTGAGTGCGCTGAGAGCAGCCCCTCCCCCAACACACCTTTACTCCGCTTCTCACCACCTCCTTCCAAGACCCTCCTCTCAGGGTAGCGAGCGACATCTCTGTTCGCTAAAGGCGAGTGGCACCTCTCTGGGCCCTCCTCATCAGTCGCTTTCTAATCAACAGGTGCTTGGCTTTGTCGAACTGTGGGAGCTTGAAGTGAGCGGCTGGGCCGTAAAAAAAGAATTAAAATAGGCGCCTCAGTGTGTACGACAATCGCGAGGCCAGAGTGCTCCGTAATTGAAGCCCCTGTCAATCAGTCCCTCACCTTGCCAAAATAGCTTGTCCCTCCTCAACCTTGCCTTCATTCTCGGAACACGGCAGGTCTTAAATATTACTGTCCTCTTTTGTGCTTTGTCTCACAGGTAAATTATCGCCCTGAATTTGCCACGCATCGTGCTTTCTTCCCCAAAACCTAATCAGGGTTCAGACATTACAGATGCATTAAACTTTATAAAACAGATGCAGCAACTTCAGTTTCCTTGGTGTTTTTTGTTTGTTAATCTTTTCATCCGGAATCCATCAGGTATTCTCAGTAGCTGCTACTGAGCCCCCTCATTTTTTTCTGCACTGCGCATCTCACTGTCTTCTGTTTACCCCTTTGGTTTTAGTGAAATCTCTTTGTCATAGGCCAACATCAATCACATTTCCTTCTTCCTTCCTGATCTTTATTTGGTGCATGTTTATTTGGAAGTATATCTCACTGAGTTCAATAGGATTGCAGTTTTAGTGCTTTAAGAATTTTACAGCGGAAGCCAAATATGATTTGTTTTTGTTTTGGAAAATTCAATTTAAAAAAGTAAAAAAAAGAATTTTTACAGACATATTTTGGGTGTTTCTAATCAATCAAGAAGCATTGTGATGATTTATAGATGTCAGATGCTGTGTTCTGTGTGTGTGTCAGGCTTGTGATGTTGCACTTTACACGTGGTATTTTGTAAGGTAACATATATATTATAAGTGACTAGGCAGTGTCATGAAGTGATGATGATTAAGAAGTGGCTGTAATCAGAAGTAATTTGGTGACTAAGCATCCAAAAAACCTAGGCCCATTTATGGCACTTCTGAATGAAGAATGCACCATCCAGATGGACCTTCCCCCGAGCACGCGCAGCTGTGGGCGGGGAGAAACTTTGCGGACGTGGGGGAGGAGAGTCGAGGCTTACCTGTTGACGCAGGTAATTAGTCAGCATGGGGGCGGGGCTGCAGGAGCCAATATTAGGCTCAGCAGCCCCAACCCACACCCTCTTTGTTCTTTGCAGCTCCATCGGCACAGATACAGAATTCATCGGCTGAAAAGAGGAACACGTGCACGGTCAGCTAAGGGATGGGAGAACAGAGGGGAGGGTGAGAGGGTGGAAGATCAAGCTACAAAAAATAGAATCCAATCTATCTTTAGCCAGTGGACGCTTGCCACCACTGGCAGCATGGTCCGCGATCAACACACCCGTGGGGGGGGCGGGGAGGCTGCCCCTTTACTGCATGGGCCAGGGACACCAGAATGGCCACTCCTGCATCGTAGATGCCCGACCTCAGCTGCTTCCGCCGCTGGGCGGGCGGAGGCGGCGCTCCCCCCCCGGGGCCTCGCCCGACGGTCCCGCCGCACCAACACGAGCGGCGCGGAGAGCACTGCGGCCCAGCCGCCTCTGCCGCAGCGTGGGTGGGGGTGGCGCTTCCCCCCCGGGGGCTTCGCCCGACGGGCCCGCGCGCCGCCACAAGTGGCGCGGAGGGCATTGCGGCCCTGCCGCCTCCACCGCAGCGTGGGTGGGGGTGGCGCCTCCCCCCCCACGGGCCGCGCTCTCCCCGAGGGCCCTTGCCGCGCCGCCGCAATGCGGCGCGGCGATCACTTCCTCCGGCCAGGCCCAGGCAGATGCCGGCCGGATTCACCTGCTTTTGCCGCGGGGTGGGCAGGGGGCGGCGCTCCCCCCGGGGCCTCACCCGACGGTCCCGCTGCGGGCGCGGAGAGCAGCCCAGCCGCCTCTCCGCAGCGTGGGGGGGTGGGCCTCCCCCCCCACGCCGCGCTCTCCCCAGAGGTGCCCCCGCCGTCGCCGCGATCACTCATCGGCCGGCCAGGCAGATGCCGGCCGGATCACCTGTTGGCGGGGTGGGCGGGGGCACTCTCCCCCGGGCCTCGCCGGGTCCGTGGGAGAGCGCGCAGAGAGCATGCGGCCCACGCCTCTGCCAAGGTGGTGGGGGTGGCGCTCCCCCCCCACGGCCGTGCTCTCCCCGAGGGCCAAATGGGCGAGAACACCTCAGAGTTGGCACGTTGGTAGTTGCCTCAAGATAATTATTCCCCTCTGTATTTTTCTTAAAACTACGTTGGAGATCTTCTTCTTCTCTTCTCTTCTTCTTCTTATTCTTCTTCTTCTTTTCTTCTTCTTCTCTTTCATTAGAATTGAGAACTGCCGATTTTGCAAATGTTTCTCCTACTGTTTCTGTAAACACAGGGATCCATGGGATTGTTCCAAAACAATGGGTTGCTGGCAGATGATCTTGAAGATTGGGGCTTGTTTGTTTTAGAAATGCCAATGAGTCATCTGTTTTTCAGCATAAAAATGCATGCAAAGGATTCCAGGGACCCTGTAGAGCCACAAATGCCATTCTTAACTTACAAGAAGTGAGCTTATGAATGTAGCCTTGACAACAGTGGAGCTGCTTCTCACCAACCTAAAACAATGAACAAATCCATCAATAGCAGCTAAATCAGGCTGAGGATCAGTAGCTGCACTTGTGGAAGAGAACAGGGCAATCAAAATGATGAACGGGTTGGAGCACCTTCTGCAAAAGAAAAAGGAGGATGTGACTGAGGCATTTTAGTTAATAAAAAAGAAAACTAGCAGTGCAATCCTAGGCACGTCTACTCAGAAGTAAGTCTCATTGAGATCAATGGGAGTCATTCCCAGGTAAGTATCTATACGAATGCAGTCATTCAATCAATCAAATAGGTCTGGGATATTTAAAACTTGATTGTGGCAGGTGGAAATATACAGTGAACCCTACAGGGCGAGTAATTCACATTCTTATTCTTCACCGCTTTGCTAAAGTTATTACAGCAAATCATTGAAAGAATAATAATTATTTTAATTTGATTAATTGATTAATTTTAAGTGGATTTATTGAATATTTATTTAATTGATTAATTAATAAATTACATAATAATATAATACATAATACTGTATAATACTATACAGGCATGTGGCTCACACTGGCTCAGATAGGCCGAGTGCAGAAAGCTAAGCAGAGACAGGCCAGATTAGTACCGTTCTCTAGATGGCCACTTTCGCAATATTAAATTTGATCCTTCCCAAACGTTGAGAATTTTCCAGGCTTAAATTTAGTTCATTCCAAATTATGCACTTTAGTGCACAGTTCTCATAATGCAACAATTTAGTCTGCATGTTGGTCTAATACAGTGATGGCGAACCATCATTTGCCTGAGTGCCCAAACTGCAACACAAAACGATAAACACAGCATTTACAAACTTTCAAAATAATTAAGCACATGTATCTTTAGATAAAGGATTCTCACATTTTAAATACTTTATGCATTAGACGATAAACACAGCATTAGGTAAAAGTTTGCATGGGGCATGCTTAACGTAATTTGGCTATCGCATGCAAGCTGATAATTGGCCAAACCTTGGCTCATACTCTGTTATGTAAGAGCAACACATGCAGCACTCGGGTCAACTGTTAGGGCTTACATCCAAGCCATGCTCTGTGCATCATTCTTCATAATCTTTTAAATGTAATAACAGTGTACAAAAGAATTCTGTAACAAGAATTCTAGAATAAAATTATCCTGTTCCGCACTGAGAGAAAGAACAAGATCATTGGGTTGGGCATAAGGCGACAGTCTTTTCGCGATCTGGTGACCAATATCTCGAGTGCCCACAGAGATGTCCCTGCGTGACAGCTGTGGCACCCGTGCCATAGGTTTGCCATCACTGGACTAATATATACAATTTTGCAAGCAAAGATTATGCCTCATAAGGGCCAACCCAAACCAGGCAACCAGGCCTGTCCCCCACATGGACTATGACAGTGCCATGTTCCCAAAGAGCCGCAGCCCAATTAAATTAGAGGCACCGTTGCTTTTGCCGTACATCTGCCCACGCAGGGCAGATGCCGATTATATATATCACGTTGTTAAATAGGGCCTCGGCCTATGTGATCTTCAATCTCATACTCAGCACTTGAACAAGTCAATCAGATGGGGAGACAACACAGGGCGGCAGTGGGCTTCCCTTAGGCCAGATGACAGGCTATGTGGCGGTGAAGACCTAAGAATGAATTCTGCCAGAATCCCCCAAAAGCTGCTACCAGTCAGTGTCAACAATACTGGGCTAGATAGACCAATGGTCTGATTAGACTGTGTAGAAGCCCGAATGCAAGGTAAAATGGAGAAACGTGCCAGGCAAAAAGCACATCAAAGGAACCCTTTACAAGACCATCTTCCTTCTGGTAACCTGTGTCTTCACGGTAAGAAGCTGTGTGGATCTAGAATTGGCCTCCACAGTCACTGACTATACAATACTCGTTAGAATTCCCCTTTGGTCAAGAAAGACAGTCTTAATCGGACACGAGTGATCGCCTGAGGATGATGAGTATAACGCAGCTTACTATGTTCCTACCCCTCCCCCTCTCCTGCTAGTTATTGTAGATCCTCACAGGTTCATATTTCTATGAACGATACTGCGGCCTCTGTTTCTTTATTTCAGAACGGTCAGGGGCCAGACCAATAAGCAGTATTGGTGCCTGGACACTCCTTCGTTTTTGTGCGGCTTGAAGGGCCGTAACTCCACGACAATGAACACAGCGGGGAAGCGAACAATGGCGGACATCCACTGGCTGGATGCCACGGTTTGCTATGGCAGAAACTACTGACCACCCTGTCCTGGGACGGCTTTAATGAGCGACCCCTGAACCGAATGTTCAGGGGCCAGACGGTCGCGTGTTTGGGTGCGCGGACACTCCTTTGTTCCTGGGAGGCTCGAAGCGGCTTGCTGTGGCAGAATCTACTGACCACCCTGTTACGGTCTGGCCTCAAGGAGCAACCCCCGCACCGGCAGGTGCTGCATCCTGGGGGAACGAGCTGGGATTAAGGAACAAATCCCGCACCGGCAGGTGCTACATCCTGGGAGAACAATTTGGCCTCAATGAGCAACCCCCGCACCGGCAGGTGCTGCATCCTGGGGGAACGATCAGGGCTTAAGGAACAACCCCCGCACCGGCAGGTGCTGCATCTCGGAGGAATGATCTGGGCTTACTTATAAGCAAGGCCTTAATCCTGCAAGCGCTTGCAGACTTTCGGACCAACAAAGAGGGCCTGCGGTTCAGATTGTCTGATCATATCTTGCCAGGTTACTGTTGGCGGGGCAACGCAAGCTCCATGATTATGAACTAAGCAGCCAGAAGGGTAACGAAAATGTTAAAAGGCGGGGTGGGGAGGCTTATTCTGTACCCCATCCTGAGACTGTGTCAGCGCGGAGGGAGCTGTACCGCACCGACGAAGTGCTTTTGGCCGAGGAAGGCAACAATGTGTTTCTCAAGGACCTGCAAAGGGCCCTGCTGGAACTTGTTCCGGGCAGGTGGGGGAGAGGGGACTAAGCAGGCGCTGGTCCCTCTCTGTGGCGGGTAAGTGCGGGTTAGGGTATTGATAGGGTGAGGTGAGCATACCTGGCACCATTCAGGTGACAGGCGGTTTCAGGAGGCCTCAGATTGATGGGTCAGTAGGCTCAGTCAGCTGAGGATCAGGAACGCCTGTGATGCCTTTGTGCTCGCCAAGCTTGTTGTCGTGAGACTCCGAGAGGGGGCGACGCAGCAAAGGCTCCCAACACTAGAAAGTGGAAAATGGGGCGGCGGCGGATCCAACGCCACCTCCCGGTTTTGGATGCTCCGCCCAATTGGACAACTGAGTGGCCTAGGAGGCCGGATTAGAATAACCCGCACTCCATCCCTTTGCAGTTCACTGTATGTAAATAAATGTGGCCCAGTTAAATACCAAACAGGTGTCTCGGCTCATTATTTCCCCCCTACGTTCGCAAATTCAGAACCAGTACAGAGCCCAGTAGAATGTTTTCCTTGATGGTATTTGTAGAGGTTAGAACCCAACTGTAGATGTAGATTTTTTAGATTTCATGTAGCTGTTAAATAGCATCGGGGATGATGAAACCCTGTGGGACCTCAAAGCATAAATGCCATAGGATCAAGAATAAATCTGGTCGCCACCACTTTCTGGAAACAGCCATCCAAGTATGAAAGCAAGAAAAGCTAGTGTATTACTACAAGTGGCGTTTTCAAGATTTGAGAAGCAACCGGAAATTTTCACTCTGCACTCTTAAGATTCCACAGGCAGCTGGTTGGCACTGTGTGAACAGAATGCTGGACTAGATAGGTCTTTGGTCTGATTCAGCGTGGCTCTTCTTACATTCTTACATTTGAAGTACTGAATTTAGTTCTAAAGCACAGTTCAAGATGGATGACAGACAAGCTGGAATCAGTTCAAAAGACAAGTACAAAATTGATTGAACCTCTAGAGACAATTTATATGAGGAAAGGTGAGAGGAATACATGTTTTGCCTGTAAAGAAGATTAAAGGATATTATGTTTCATTTATATTCTCTTTCATCCAAGGAGCTCAAGGTGGTATATATGTTTCTTCTCTCCCCCCCCCTTCCCCACTGTATTGTTACAAAACCTGAGGTAAGAAAAATAGGAAGCTGTCTTATACCAAGACAGACCATTGGTCCATCCAGCTCAGTATTGTCTACACTGACTGGCAGAGGCTCTCCAGGATTTCAGAGAGGGATCTTTCTCAGCCCTACCTGGAGATACTTGCGACTCAACCTATTTTAAATTGTTTTTGTAAGCCACCTTGAATGCCATTTTTGGTAGAAAAGCGAGGTATAAATAAAATAAATTACCCGCATTTTTCGCTCCATAAGACGCACCGGACCATAAGACGCACTTACCATATAGTACAATTTTTTTTTTTTTAAATCAGCTGTTCCGTGGGGAATCATCTGAGAGGCACCCTGCCCAGGAGGCCTCCGCTCTTCCGGACCAGCAGAGGAAAGTAAAATAAAAATAAAATAATAATAATAATAATAATTGTTTTTTTTTAAAAAAATCAGCTGTTCCATGGGGAATCAGCTGAGAGGCGGGGGCTTCCCCCACCCTGCCCAGGAGTCCTCCGCTCTTCCGGACCACCAGAGGAAAGTAAAAAAAATAAAAATAAAATAATAATAATAATAATAATTTTATTTTTTTTTAAATCAGCTGTTCCACGGGGAATCAGCTGAGAGGCAGGGGCTTCCCCCGCCCTGCCCAGGAGTCCTCCGCTCTTCCGGACCAGCAGAGGAAAGTTAAAAAATAAAATAAAATAATAATAATAATTTTATTTTTTTTAAAATCAGCTGTTCCACGGGGAATCAGCTGAGAGGCGGGGGCTTCCCCCGCAATGCCCAGGAGTCCTCCGCTCTTCCGGACCAGCAGAGGAAAGTAAAAAAAAAATAAAATTTTTTTTTTTAAAAAATCAGCTGTTCGGCAGGAATCAGCTGTTTGGCGGGAATCAGCTGTTTGGCGGGGGCTTCCCCCGCCCTGCCCAGGAGTCCTCCGCTCTGGACCAGCCCCTGTATTTTTTTACTGTATTCACTCCATAGGACGCACAGACATTTCCACCTAGTTTTTTTTGGGGGGGGAGTGCGTCTTATGGAGCGAAAAATACGGTACCTGGGACTGCATGCAAAGCATGTGCTCTTATCACATCCATTGAACTTCATTGCTGAATGAGGGATTTGGGCCTGCATCCCCTCCATCCTAGTTTAACATGCTAATCACTACACCATACTGGCTCTCATACTGTTTGCAATTTTCAAATGTTTTATGTCAGAAAAATGGGCACAGGTACTCATCTGATCCACTGAGATTAAGACAAGAAGCTACAGCCAGGATCCAAAGAGCTACTTAAATGTTCCCCAGTGCCTTGGCATGCCTTGTGAAGTTTGTTGACTATATTTCTTTGAATAGCAGACTCTCATGCCAAATTACAAATGGATTTTCTGAGCCCCCTCCATTTCAAAAGTTTGCCATGCAGCATAGCAGGGATGCTGTTTGACAAACTCAAGCACAAAGCATCCTTGGACACACTGTATAATTTTCATGGTTCTTTGTATCCCAGCCAATGGATTTAAACTACTTGATGTAAGATCTAGGTTCAACACCAGGAAGAACATATGAACACAGTTCAGTACTAGGGAAAGTTATGTAGGGAGGCTGTAGAATCTCCTTCCTTTGATATTTTCATGATGGGCTATTTCATTTATTTATTTCATTTCTATACTGCCCCACAGCCAAAGCTCTCTGGGCGGTTCACAATAATTTTCTATATCCATTTAATTGATATCATTTATTATTATTTATTTATTTATTATTTATATTTATTTATTGCCCATCTGGCCGGCAACCGGCCACCCTGGGCAATGTACACAGAATAAAAACAATAAAATACATTTAAAACAATATAAAAATTTGAAAATCTTAACCCACCCCATATTCCTGGGGTGATTATGAACAACCAGGTTTTTAATGAGCGACGGAAGCTCAGCAGAGAGGGGGCATGGCGGAGGTCACTCGGGAGAGAGTTCCACAGTACGGGGGCCACCACAGAAAAGGCCCTCTTCCTCGTCCCCACCAGTCTAGCTGCTCTGGCTGAAGGGACAAGGAGAAGGCCATCCGTGGCAGATCTTGTTGGGCGGCCCACTTGGTGTTGCTGGAGACGCTCCTTGAGATAGACTGGACCAGAGCCGTATAGGGTTTTACAGGTCAAAACCAACACCTTGAATTCGGCTTGGTAAGCAACTGGTAGCCAGTGCAACTCCTTCAGCACTGCCGTGATGTGATCCCACCGGCGGCTGCCTTTAACCAGGCGAGCCGCCGCATTCTGTACCAGCTGTAGCTTCTGAAACGTCTTCAAGGGTAACACCACGTAGAGCGCATTACAGTAGTCTAGGTGAGAGGAGACCAAAGCATGAACCACTGATGGGAGCAGGTAATTAGGAAGGTAGGGGTGCAGCTGCCATATCAGATGGAGTTGATACAGCGCTGCCCGGCTCACAGCTGACACCTGAGCCTCCATGGACAGCTGGGAGTCTAGAATGACCCCCAAGCTGCGGACCTGGTCCTTCAGGGGTAGATGTACTCCATTCAGCACCAGGTCAACATCCCCTAACCTCCCCTTGTCCCCCACCAGAAGTATCTCGGTCTTGTCAGGGTTCAGTTTCAGCATGTTCCTTCCCATCCAGCCAGCCACTGACTCCAGGCACTTGGACAGGGTCTCAACGGCCAACCTCGGTGAGGACTTGAAACAGAGGTAGAGCTGCGTGTCATCCACATACTGATGACACCGCACCCCAAACCTCCTGATGATAGCTCCCAGCGGCTTGAGGTAGATGTTAAATAACATCGGGGAGAGGATGGAACCCTGCGGCACTCCACAAGTGAGCAGCCGAGGGTCCGAAGCCTCCTCCCCGAGAACTACTCTCTGGTACCTTCCAGAGAGGAAGGACTGGAACCACTGCAATACAGTGCCTCCCAAGCCCAACCCCCCCAGGCGGTCCAGGAGGATACCGTGGTCAACGGTATCAAAAGCCGCTGAGAGATCAAGGAGGACTAGAAAGGAGCATTCGCCCCTATCCAAAGCCCTCCTCATATCATACAACTGATACCTTCTGCAAAGCCATTCTTTTACCATTATGCATATTTACATTACAGTTTGTTAATAACATTATTGGATACAATAATAATAATAGCCTTACTCTCTAACCAACTCACCAACTGCCTGTGCAGTGTGTATGGTGTCACCATGGCATAGGGTGGTCTAGCAAAGAGGCACTGGGCAGTTTGCAGCACTGAGACCCCCTGAAAATGGTCTGAGACCCACTAGTGCAGTGGCTCTCAACCTTTTTTGCCCCATGCACCCCTTTCACCATATGTCAGAATGTCATTCCCCCCTTTCCAAGATAGTATGACTTAATCTGTGCCATACGATAAGGTGTGATGTCCTGCAGATTATGTACAATCTGTAGAATTGTAATTTGTAGAAAGATCAGTATTCCAACAGTTTGAGTCTGTGGTCCCAATCCCCCCCGAAACCCTAAAATCCCCCCCTGGGGTGAATTCCCCCCTGGTTGAGAGCCCCTGCACTAGTGGGTCCCAATTCACAGTTTGAGAAACACTGGTTTAGACAACATCTCAGGTTGCAATCCTGTGCATGTCACATGGTTTATGCTTTCTGGTGACGTACTGAATTGTTTTTCTGTCTGGAGCCATTTTAGAGAGGAGCAGGACTGTTCTCTCTCTTCACTCTTTTCTTCTGACTTTTGCGTGCTGGACTTATGCAATCATGTAACGTCTTTGCTGAGGTGGAGTAAAGCCAACCTTGCTCCACTGGAATAAATGCTTGCTATGCATTGTACTCTGCACATGGACTGTAACTAGGAATGTATACTCTGTAGAATATTACTTGCTAAAGTAAATAAACAGGTAGAATAGACCTGTGGAGTTACAGAGTTATTTCCTTGCTACATGGAATCTACAAACCGGGGGAGCTGGCAGCTGGAATCAGGTTACAGGAGCTGGCTGGCTGTTTGCAACCGAAATGCTGCACGCTGCGCAGAGAGGGAGAGAAAGATCTGAACTTCTGTGTGTGGATTTATGGGCGTCTACACACGGGAACAGGATTTTTTAATCTCCCATCTCGCACACACGGGGATCTGCTGTCACTCATGCGCCATATTCTTAAAAACCTTTAAAAGTATCCTAAAAACTCTTTAAAACACTTAAAATTCCACTGGGTAGGCCTGTCGGAAGAGGTCAGTCTTTATGGCCTTTTTAAAGACCAAAAGACTGTCTAGTTGACGAGTCTCCTCCGACAAGCCATTCCACAGTCTGGGAGCAGCAGAAGAGAAGGTCCTTTGGGTAGTACTCGCCAGCCTAGTCTTGGCCGACTGGAGTAAATTCCTCCCAGAGGACCTAAGTGTGTGGGGCGGATTGTACGGGAGAAGGCGATCCTGCAGGTAACCTGGACCCAAACCATGTAGGGCTTTAAAGGTGATAACCAACACTTTATACTTCGCCCGGAAACTGATTGGCAGCCAGTATAATGCTTTTAAAGCTAGTGTAATATGGGCACCTCTATATGTACCGGTGACCAATCTGGCTGCCATATTTTGCACCAATTGAAGTTTCCGAACTAGGTACAAAGGTAGCCCTATGTACAGCGCATTGCAGAAGTCAAGCCTCGAAGTTACCAGTGCGTGCACTACTGTCTTTAGGTCTTCCAACTCTAGTGTGGCGTAGTGGTTAGAGTGTTGGACTGGGACTCAGGAGATCCGGGTTCAGATCCCCACTCAGCCATGAAACTCACTGGGTGACTTTGGGCCAGTCACTGACTCTCAGCTTAACCTACCTCACAGGGTTGTTGTGAGGGTAAAATGGAGAGGAGGAGGAGGATTATGTGAGCTGCCTTGGGTTCCTTGCAGGAAAAAAGGCGGGGTATATATATAATAAATAAATACATACATACATACATACATACATAAAAGTTGAAAAATTAAAATCCTGATTATTTTCATTATTTTATTTTCCTGCAGGATCGCCTTCTCCCGTACAATCCGCCCCACACACTTAGGTCCTCTGGGAGGAATTTACTCCAGTCGGCCAAGACTAGGCTGGCGATCCCTCTCCTATACTGTTTCACATCCCCTTCCTACCAGGACTTGTCCAGCCACTGGACCTAGTAGGCCTTTTCCCTGAGTTCCAGCCCGGATTTGCTACAAATTGCAGGAAGGGCATTCTGGGTAGGGTCGCACAGCCCCATTAATAGATATGTGTCCAGATTTCCAAAGGCACAGCATTTTAGTGTTTACTTTGGAACCTTTCTCATAGTTCCATGGAACATTCGAAGACTAACTGCACTACCTGACTTAACCTGAAGAGATCAGAATGTCCAGAAGCTAGAGAGAAGCACTGAATGCTGCCTGGAGTACTCCAAACCTACTTCAAAATACACAAGCTGGTAGTACTCTGCTATAGCCCTTTGATCATAGTCATGATGGACTATGATGGATACTGATAACTAAATAAACATGAGGGCAGATTCCATTCTGGGGCATTGGGATGCATGTAATTTAACAAACTAATTTCACCCAAATTCTGTGTTCTGTCACTACCTACAGAACTATCAAGGGAATAGTGCAGCCTTTCCAAACCAGTGCTTAGAGGTGCATAGCGACATACAGTTTTGCTCTAATATGGATTGGCAACTTCTTATCCTTACTCCAATTGGTCTTCTGTATAATGGCTTTACCCTGTGTTCCTTGCCTCTTACTAATCCTGGATCCTGATTGTTCATTCCACTTTCCTGCCTTGGTCCTATTGCAGCCCAGGGCCGGTGCTACCATTAGGCCAACTAGGCAGCTGCCTAGGGCGCAGGGCTAAAGGGGGCGCCAGAAATAGGGAGGGAGGGCTCAAGTGGGAAGGGGGGGCGCTAAATATCTGATCTTGCCTAGGGCACTAAACTGCCTTGCAGCGGTCCTGTTGCAGCCAGTAGCTGTTCATCTCAGTTTCTTAATTTGGTTGGTTTTCCCCGCCTTCACCCTGGATAGTTCCCGTTTCCAAAGTGCAAATTCTGCATGTTGCCATCGGATGTTGCATTTCACTTCTCACACCAGTTTGGTCTCCAAGCTGGTGTCTCTCCCTCTGTTTGGTTGCTGATTTCTATACTAGTAATTCATCCCATTTCCTCAATGATATGGACTCTTCTAATATATAATATGGACTATAATACAACAGCCTTGCACTTACTTTCCTAAGCAAGTAACAACTCCTTCCATGTGACAGCATGCCAGACACACTACTCCATGTGACAGCATGCCAGACACAGCATGCCAGGAAGTGAACATTTTACCAGGAAATACAATGTCCTTCTATGAGAATGTGAAACAACGAAACTATTCTGATGTCTTACTTTGCTATCAGATTATATATTTATTTTTTTTATTTATTTCATTTTTATACCGCCCAATAGCCGAAGCTCTCTGGGTGGTTTACAGCAATTAACAAGACAGTCCCTATATGTTAAATTCCATTATTTAAATCTCTCAATATGATCATAATAAACCATATTTTCCTCATCTCTTTGTCTTTCCAGATTGCTTCCACCCCCCTAAAAAAGCTAACCTATTTGCATTTTCCACTTCCCCTTTTATTTTGCCCTTTGCCAATTCATTCATTAATTATCTGCACAAGACATTACTAGACCAACTGGTTTTCTTAGCTTTCCAGCATAACTTCCTTTTTTTTCTCTCTGAGATAAGGAATCCAGTAAATGAAATGCCTTGGCAGCTATGCAAATAAGCTGCTGCTAAGATCAAACTGTACTTTGAAATGTGGCATAAATTAGTTTCCCAAGGGGATGGTAGCAAGAGCAGCCACCATGCTTATCTGATAATCCTTATATTGCCAGTTGGAGACAAGATGGCTCAAGAGACTACTAATAGGATAGAGTCATTCACCTCTAAATTGCCAATTGAACTCTAGCCCAGATTAAGGGAAACAGAATGTTAACCTTCTGTTATGTGTATAATGATCTTTGTGGAATAAATTGTCCTGCTCCAGTTCCCAAAGGACAAGTGTCTACTGCAGTTTACAGATGGAACCAAGTACTGAGTATTAATTGATAAGGCTATATTTTTGATGGACATAGTTGTATAAAATCTATTCAGTTGCACTTTTAATTTTAGTTATGAAATGGCTAATTTTTAGGAAATATGTTATCCCTCATCATGGCTGTTGTTTTTAATACCTCTTTGGTTGTGAAAGTAGTTATCTGCCTTCGTATAGAGGCTATAGGGAAGTATTGATGATGGAGGATGGAAAGACTGCCTTATACCTATCTGTTACACCATGCACAATAACAATCAAGCTGCTAAATTTTGCAAATTAATAAAAACAGAATTTCAAAAATCTATGTTGTTAAATGAAGATAGGAGGAAGCTTTTGCACAGCTATTTGGAGTTATTAAAGTAAGTGATATTTACTTCCAGAAAAATGCCATTAGGATCAGGTAGGATAGTTTTATTAATAAACAGTTTAAAATATGATTAATTTGGATTCTATCCGTATTTGTTTGTAGTTGTAGTAGAGACCAATCAATCTTATGCAACCTGTCCTTCAAAGAATACCATCTGCCACCCTTCAATGAGTACAGACATCTTGGGTGTATCCAGATTGGGGGTGGGGCTGGCTTCTACCACTACCATTCAAAAGGCATTGTGCAGCTATTCCATCTTTTCCTCCTTAATGGGTTTTCTATGGTAAGAAAAAAGATGGAGGTGGTAGGAAAACACGGGAGGGTTACAAATAGAAGACAATGATATCTGGACACACACACCCAACCATAAAATTCCGTGAATGAGGCAGGATGATAACATGACAAAAGCTTTTGTGAAGAAAAGAGCCTTTGGGGGTTCCTGCATGCACACACACACACGCACGCGCGCGCGCGCACACACACACACACACACACACACACACACACACGCCTCCTCATGTGTAAACCAAGTAAGGCCAGTTGGGGGGGCTGGGAGGAGGCGAAAGGTACATAAAGCATAGGATGGGGCATGGCGCCTGAGAGTCCGGTCTAGGGCTTTCATATGCAAATGTAGTTCAGGCCCAGTAAGCCATGAGTCACGACTCATGAGTCTCCCTCCCCCTGCCTGGCCAGGTGAAGTTCAATCTAATTGGCTGAAGACAGGAAAGCTACAGAAAGGGGGAGGGGGGAAGAGCTATTTCCCAACGTGTAGCCTGTGTGTCTTTGTCTTTGCCTTGTCTTTGGGCCCACATGGTTGCTGTAGAGCAATGGCGGGCCAAGCAGAGGCCCCAAGCCTTCGGGGGGGGCATCAGGAACCGACCCCAGGTAGCTCCTGGTGAAATTAGCTGATTGAGGGCTCTGGTAAAGGCAAGCCCTGTGGAGGGCTACCATCTCGGACCTTCGGGTAGATGGAATAGTTCCCCCCGGGCGGCAGCGCTGTGCTGGATCTAACCCTGGAAGGAAGAGGACTGACCCCCAGGTAACAGAGTTATGTGCCTGGGAGATAGAATCAGGTTTTATTATTTTGCAGCTCTATTTCTGTGTGCCAAAGCGTCTCTCCCTCTCTCTCTGTTGTGTGCTTCTCTCATTTCCCACTTTTGTTGTTAAATGCTACCAGAATAAACCTTGTCTTGGTTTTACCCCACATGGTGTTTGTGGATTGCTCTGCTTGGTTCAGTATCTAAATCCAGGTTACAGAATTAAAGGCGAGTCCCTGTACAGAGATTCAAGTAGGGTTGCAAGGAGCTGAGGCTTGGCAATCTGGTACCTTGAGATCTCTGGGGGTCTTGGTTCCTTTGGGGTAGGTAAGGGTGGGGTGGTGGCGGGTCAGCCAGCCCCCCCTTCCTCCACAGCTTTGATGAAACACCATCTCTGATTGGGGCCCCAGAGTTTCAAATAAAAACACAATTCACCAGTTTTTCAAGGCTTTTCCTACTTCTGTTTGCAACAGCAAATTCAGCACAAGTCACAAATGAATGGAACAGATGTAACTATAGCTGTATATTGTTACTAGTATATTAGCTATTAATTAATAGCTGTAACTAATAGCTGGAAAAGATATATTTTCAATAAATATTTAGTATAGAATAGATGCATCTGTGGCTACATCTCTTTCTAAGTACATGTATCGTAGGTATGGCAGCAGCAGCATGATCTAAGGATGCAAGGAATATGACCCAGCAATGCGATGTGGCTGCAAAGAAGGCAAATGCTATTTTGGGCTGCATTAATAGAAGTATACCGTAGCTTCCAAATCGCGTGAAGTGATAATTCCCCATTACTCAGCACAGGTTAGGCCCCATCTTGAGTACTACGTCCAGTTCTGGGCACCACACTTTTAAGAAGGACGTAGACAAACTGGAGAGGGTTCAGAGGCGGGCAACAAGGATGATAAAAGGACTGGAAACAAGGCCCTATGAGGAGAGACTGAAAGAATTGGGCATGTTTAGCCTTCAGAAGAGGAGACTGAGGGGAGATATGATCGCACTCTTCCAGTACTTGAAGGGATGTCACACAGAGGAGGGCCAGGATCTCTTCTCAATCATCCCAGTTTGCAGGACACGGAATAATGGGCTCAAGTTACAGGAACCTAGATTCCACCTAAACATCAGGAAAAATTTCCTGACTGTCAGAGCAATAAGACAATGGAATCAACTACCTAGGGAGGTGGTGGGCTCTCCCAATCTGGAGGCATTCAAGGTGCAGCTGGACCGCCATCTGTCAGGGATGCTTTGACCTGGATTCCTGCATTGAGCAGGGGGTTGGACCCGATGGCCTTGTAGGTCCCTTCCAACTCTACTTCTCTATGATTCTATAAGGAAAAGGAATGAACAATGATTGCAGCAGCTCGGATGTTGTTGGTAGCTGCCCCTTTTCAGCATGCAACCCCTTTGCTGAAGGGACTGCACTGGCTACCTATTCGCTACCAGGCCAGGTTCAGGTTTACAAAGCCTGAAACAACTTGGGACCAGGTTACCTGAGAGAGCGCCTACTCCCTTACCAACCTGCCCGGTCATTGAGGTCATCAGATGGTATGCTCCTGGTGGTTCCTCATGGACCTATGGCCCAATTGGAGTACACCAGGAGAAGAGCCTTCAGTGTGGTAGCTCCATTTCTGTGGAACTCCCTGCCTCTGGAGGTCAGGCAGGCTCCGTCACTATGTTGCTTTCGGTGCCTGCTGAAGACCTCCTTGTTCCAGGAAGCCTTCTCTGCTGTCCAACCACCATTTTGATGATACCTTGTTTCCAATGTATTGTTTTTGTTTATCTGTTTTTATATTTTTATTGTTCAGCGCTCCGGAATCTATTTAGATATGGAGCGGTATACAAATACAGTAAGTAAGTAAGTAAGTAAGTAAATAAATAAATAACTTCTTGCATGTTTGGAGGGGTATTATAGAGCAGGGTAGGAAGAGGAGTGGGGATTTTGGACAGCTATTGGAAAAGGATGGAAAACAAGGTGTGCCTGTCTAAGATCTTTGGTCATATGAAATCTTTCCATTGTGGACTTTAGTTTAGAAACTATGGCTACTTCTATTTTATGCTATATTGTTGCAGCAGGTAGAAACCAGCTTGGTAGCCTCAGTAGCCAAGTGAACCTTCCAGATCACTCTGGGAGGTGGTGCTGAGGGCTGCTAAGCAGGGTTGGGTTGGGTTGGGTTGGGTTGGATGGGTTGGGTTGGAAGACGCCTGTGCGTGAAACTGTTTTATGTGGGGAGATCGGTGCACAACGAATCACCACACAAACTTGACAGAGTACGGCAGAGATCCAATGGCACGGTTACCCTGACGATTGGAAAACCATTCTCTGCTGCAGCCTTCATCCGCCTTCACAGCCGTTGTAATTTAGGTTTAATTATCTTCCGCCTGTTCTGCCAGTTGAGGACTTTATGTTTTGGATCGTTCTTTGTCTGGTTCCTCTCCCCGGACCTTACCGCCATGGGTGACCCTACTGGGAGTACATAGCTCCCGACGGCATTGCTCACAGGATTCATCGGAACACTGCAAGCCCACTCACCACTTCAAGGTGACGATCCGGCGAGGGGAAGGAAACACAAGTGCACAATAAATGCCTCATGTAGAAAAGCTCTTAAGGAGATAGTGGATAGTGCACAGTTAATTCACTGTACCCAACATACAAACAATAATTAGGGGAAGAGACCACTTATACAAATAAAGCAAGATCACTTATAAGTCATCACTCTTTTAAAAGGTTGGATATGAAATGGATTTTTCCCATAGGACCTTTTCCATCATACGTTATATAGATGCTGTCTCCATGAAAAAAACAGGTCTCTGTGCGGTGCTTAGCTGAAAGTTCTTAGTTTCAGAAAGTTAGAATGTCTGGAACAATTTTCTCAGTAATAGGTCTCGGGAAGAATCTTTGTAAATGCACTTAAGTTATAGAGCTCAACCCAGAGAAAATAAAGGATTAAAAAACATATGTTCTTGCTTACTTCTCACTTCTTGTGTATCTAACACAAGGCTCTTGCAGGAGAATATCTTTTTCCTGCCCGTCTCATCTGAAGAACGTTAACAATAATAAGCCTGTGGTGGGAAAAAAGCAATTATTATTGGACTGTAGTTAAAATGCTATAACTAGAATGAGGGATGGGGGAAGTAAAAAGCAGAGCTGGGAAGACTAGTCTGATTCTTATATTTATTTTTTCTACAGTCATACAAGAATGTTATAACAGATATTCTATAATATATCTGAATATATTTTGAAATTACTGAGTTGTTAGTCTGTGTCTTTCTATATTCACCCATGCTTCACCCCTCCCTGCTAGAAGGAACACCCAGCTTCAACTGATAGTTCCCTGGGACTGCAGGCTCTGGCCTCATCCATCAGCCAGAGAACCAAGGCTTCCCAAGATAAACACATGGCAAGGGGGAGACCAACCTGGCCCCATACATCAACCTGAGAAGGAACAGCGGCAGGGAGTGCTTTTTTTTTTTTTTTGCTATTCCCTGACAGAAAGAACACCTATGAAAACTTTGAAACTAAGAACTAATGCCTGAGTTTTGCTTCTTTCCCCCCTCCTCCCTCCCAAACCCTTTTCCTTTTGCGTCATGTCTTTTAGACTGTAAGCTTTAGGGCAAAGACTGTCTCATTATTAAACTTTGTAAGCCTCTCTGGGAGCCCTTTTTGGCTGAAGAGCAGGGTAAAAATACTGTAAATAATAAATAAATAACAGGGCAAGATTGCCCCTTCTACTGTTACAGAGCATGCAAGCTTTAAAAATGATCTATCTAATTAGTTCTGGGGTTGATCCAATTCTGCTTTGACCAATTTGGAGGCCGTTGCTTCAATATGGGTACCAAACATAAGCCAAGATTTCAAAATTCAAGACTGTGTGCTTCCCATTGACTATTCTGGGAAATAAAACAATGTTATTGTTTTATCATTTTAAAAATTGTTTTATTGATTGGTTTAATGGTATTTTATCATGTTTTAATCTTGTAAACTGCTTTGGGATTATTATTATTATTATTATTATTATTATTATTATTATTATTATTATTTAAATGAAGTGGTATAGAAATCTTCTGAAATAAACAAACAAACAAACAAACAATGGTGTCCCAAGCAAGAGCCCTGCAAACGTTCAGAAGGATAGGTGTAGGGGCTAGGGAGTTATGATGATTGAAAGTCAATTTAAGGCTTTTTTTCATAGTGAAGCCTGGTGGAGTTGGAATGATGGCCATCTCGCATTCCCATCCTTGCTTTCCCCCAAAGCACATGACCTAGGATTAGAAGGTGGATCTGTCAGTCACTCAACTGCACTCCTCCCCTTGCTGCTCTTTAGCATTTTACAGAAACAAAACAAAAAAGACACTATTTGGAGTGGAGAAAGAATGCCTGCATCTCCAAGCATAAATCAGCAATGAAGCTTTGTTCTGCCCTGGCTTTGGTTCTGGTGACTTTGGAGGGGAGCCCGACTTGCCTTGGGAGGCTCCAGAAACTGTCCAAAGAGGCTATATCCTGCTTGGGATTGGGGCTTTGTCGAAATCTGGTGCACATCCCTAGACAGTCTTTTTTAAATGTCTGCACAGTTATTCTGCTGCAGCAAGGCAGTGTTTGTACAGTGTTCACATGACTGTTGATGCAGTGGGGCTAGCTAGAGCACCACTGCAGCACTAAAACCTCTTCCATTAGAACAGACTACCCTGTTTGAAATTCTGATTAAGACTGACCCCTGTGCTCTGTGTTATTAAGATTGGTGCAAACTTTACATAGAACTGCCATGGTTAAGGTCCGGGAAAGAGGAGTGTGGCCAATTCACACTTGATAGGGAGCGGGAGCAGGAGCAGGAGCAGGAAGCACATGATCCCACATGGTTAACCATGGTTATGCCTGCTCCAGAACACAAACGTGCGGGTTATAGCCGAGTCAAGAGATACTAATAAGAGAGAGATATTGAAAGTGAATTCTGCTGGGAGAAATGTATTTATTTATTATGTTGTAAATGCACCCAACAACCAAGGTTCTCCTGATGGCTGACAAACAGTGCTTTGGGGAGAGGCTACGGGGGAGGTAAGCTTTAGGTATGAGGAGAGCTCATCTTCCCTAAGCTGCATGTCCTTTATGCTCTAAAAACCAGTTCCTCCCTGCTGGTCTTAATCAGCAGACCTGTGTTTAAATGAACAGGGCTACCACTTCCATGTTTAATTTGACTCAGGGAGACTAGATCAAGAGTGAGACGTTATCCTTTCTGCAGAACTGAGAAAAATCTGGTAAGAAGGAGGGCTGATGGAATGGGCAATGTAAGTATAAGAAAAGCACGCACGGATATTATAATTATAATTAATTACAATTAATTATATTAATTAATTTCATATTTCTGTGAGATATTCAAGACATCATACAATAATGAAATTAAAAAGAACAACATAGCACAAAAAATAATATGTAAAGGTGCAATCCTATGTATGTTTAGATAGAAAAAAGGCCGACAACTCCCAGCATGCCTCAGCTAGCCATGCTAGGAGTTGTAGAACTTTGGTTCTGTCTGTGTATGCATAGGATTGCTCGTCTTGACCACCTGGCAAGCAGTGATTTTTATTATTATTTTTAAATTGTAAAATTAGTTGGATAACTAATATAGCTTAAGTATGTATTAGATTGGTATAAGTTAGGGCAAGCAAGTCTGGTAGTTTTTGCCTTATTCATAAATACAATTTCAACCTGTGGTGAGGTGTTAGTGTTAAATTCTTCTGCCTCTTTTTATGTCTTGGAGCACCTAAGATAAAGGTGTGTGAGTGCCTTATAGTTGAGACTGTACAAATATGAAGAAACAGCAACCCCTGGTGTAAGTGTAAGCAATCTATCTGCAATTAGGCAGAACCAATTTCCAAGTCGCATCTGCCTCCTGATCATCATTGCAATGTGTTTGCTCTGTAGCGCTTATCGAATGTACACAACATGTTTGGTCCTAAATTAAGCCAATCTGTGGTTGGTCCTGGGAATGTGGAAGGAGCCCAACCGTTTAAATTAAGGCATATGGGCTGTATGGTGTGACAAAATTTAAGTGGCTTGTCCTCCCTCCTCCTCTTCCTCCCGTTTTTCGTTTTGGTGCCAAATATGAAGTGCAAAGCAATTTGGAATTGATCCTCTTGTTGACTTTTGACTATTACACAAATAAATACACATGCACTCTAATTAACTTGCTTTGCTATTCTGCTTTCTTCCACAAGATGGCTTCATTTACTAACAAATCACTACCAGTAGTAACCACCGCCAGTCAATGTTTACACTTTTCTCTGCCTCTTTTCATTTTTTATATTTACCTCATTCACATATTCATATACTGACTATTTAAACCAGATGTGCACTTCCCAGGATTTAAAGCTGTTTATCTTGAAAATGTGATTTTAAAAAATGAAGTAAGAAAGATGACATTGAATTAATTTACTTAATTATCTTTATTAATAGCTTACTAGAAGCCAACTCAGTGAAAGATACTGATGTTCCTATTTTATTGCTGGTTATTCTGTAGAGATCTTTATTTACTTTCAAGCAGATATCTACATTTATTCAAAATGGTATTCAGCAATCTAGTGTAAGCTAAGCCAATTTGGAGAGCAAAGAATCCCTCTGATAGTGGTAATTTTAAAATGCTTTTATACTATAAATTGTTGGTGGGGATGGGTGGAAAGAGAAATAGAACTCATGCCATTTATAAAACATTTTGTACTAGTCAAATTATTTATTTGTTAACAACATTTCTGTACCACCCAATAGCTGAAGCTTTCTGAGAAGGTCACAAAATAGAGACATAACCATAAAATGCAAGAACAATACAACAACCTGTAAAATCTAAAACAAATTAAACAGCCACATAATAAACCAAAGTAAAACGGCAGCAGAGGACAACTCAGCTATCTGGCAATTTATCACAACTGATTGTTTTCAGAAACAACAATGAACACAGACAGATAATCTGTTTGGTTCAGAAAATTTCCAGAGGGAAGCTATGTTAGTTTATTGCCAAAAAACCAAAAAAGAGTCTTGTAGCACCTTAAAGGCTTACACATTTATTCTGGCATACCGGTATTCTTTTGTGGACAATAGTCCACTTTGTCAGATGAATGGAGTATTATGGAGGGTTTCAGGGTTTATATATATATATATATATATATATATATATAGTACATACGGTGGTGGTGATAAGAATTGTAAACAAGTGAGGTCAGAAGGAAATTCAATACAGAAAGTATTGATAGTAACAATCACATTATGAACAGTGGTCATTTACAGATCAACTGTTGTTGATAACAACAAATTTTCAAATGTTGTTGAGCTTTATGGGGGCAATTATATGATTTGGCATTGGGGGATCAGACCCCACTTCTGCCTTGTACACAGTTCCTCAGCCATGTTACTTATCTCTGAGCCTCACCAGTTTGACTTCTGTGAAATGGGTGTTGGAGTAGAACATTAGGTTCAAAAGAGTGGTTTTGTATTTGGAGTTCAGGTACCACCTCTACCCTATACTTAGGTTCTTGGGCAAGTTACTTTTCTTTTAGTCTCACAAATTTGTCTTATGGAAAATGGATGTTTTGGACTGGCCACCCCACCATGGCAGACATTTTATTAATTCATTATTTATTTTTAATTTATTAGCAACATTTATGTATTGCTTCTCATTTGAAACAAATCCCAAAGCAGTTTACCAAAGAATAAAAACAAACAAAAGAGACAAAAAGTACACACACACACACACACACACAAACACACACACACACACACACACACACACACACGTGTCATAAGGCTGGTACAAAGATAGCTCATGGCTGGGGAAATTTTTGTGAATGGGCAAGACCCCACCCCCAGCAGCCATTTCCTGAGAGTGTCCATGAAACTCTGCCAAATTCCAGATGTGCCCACCGACCCAAAAACATGGGGAACCCCCACTTTTTTTTTTTGTCCAATTTTTTATTTCTATATAAAACAAACACATAATATCAAACATATAACAATTAACAAAACAAAATAGACCTCCGATTTTTCTTCTACAGCAAATACAGGTAACAATAATTTTTCTTACTCGATAATCCAAATGAGAAATCTCTTTCTTCCCATTGTCCCAGATTCACTTATTATTCCATAAATCCACAAACAAACAAATCATTATTTTCCAGTCTCTGCAAAAAGTCAATTAGAGGTTTCCACTCAATAATAAATGCAGATGTTGTCCTTTCTCTAATTAGTGATGTAAGTTTGGCCATCTCTGCCAGCTCCAGCATCTTGACCAACCATTCTTCTATCGTAGGCACTGCTGGACCTTTCCACTTCTGTGCATATAGTAGTCTCGCTGCCGTTGTCATGTATAAAAATAAAGTTCCATATCTTCCTTCTAGCTGACTGTCCACTATTCCCAATAGAAAAGCCTCTGGTTTCAATTGAAAAGTAATCCTTAAAATCTTTTGCATTAATAAATGAATTTCAACCCAAAAACGTTTAGCTTTCTTACATGTCCACCACATATGATAAAAGGTTCCTTCCTGTTGTTCACATTTCCAACATATATCTGATGCACCCCCACTTTAAACAAACCACAGTTCCCCACATTTGGACATCATGGGGAACTGTGGTTAGCTTAAAATAGAAAGTAGAAGCTTCTGATGTCTACCTCTGGCACATGAAAGAAGAGAAGAGGGGAGGGAGGAATGTTTGAGCAAGAGCTTTGTGTAGGTTTTTTCATGTAGACTTTTGCTACATCTGATCTGAGCATATGGGTGAGTTCACACATCACACTAAGCCATAAGAACATAAGAAGAACTGTGCTGGATCAGACCAAGGGTCCATCTAGTCCAGCATTCTGTTCACACAGTGACCAACCAGCTGCCCATGGGATCCCACGAGCAGGACATGAGTGCAACAGCACCTTCCTGCCCATGTTCCCCAGCAACTGGAGTACATAGGCATACTGCCTCTGATTCTGGAGGAAGCATATAGCCGATCAGGACTAGTAGCCAGATAGCCTTCTCCTCCATGAATTTGTCCAATCCCCTTTTAAAGCTGTCCAAATTGGTGGCCATCACTACATCTTGTGGAAGTGAATTCCATAGTTTAACTATGCACAGTGTGAAGAAGTGCTTTCTTTTATCTGTCCTAACTCTCCCACCAATCAGCTTCATGGGATGACCCCGGGTTCTAGTATGAGAGAGGTAGAAAAATGTCTCCCTGTCCACTTTCTCCACACCATGCATAATTTTGTATGCCTCTATCATGTCCCCCCTTACTCGCCTTTTTTCTAAGCTAAACAATCCCAGCTGATGTAACTTTTCCTCATAAGGTAGTTGCTCCAGCCCCTTGATCATTTTAGTTGCCCTTTTCTGGACTTTTTCCAACTCTACAATATCCCTTTTTAGGTGTGGTGACCAGAACTGTACACAGTATTCTAAGTGTGGTTGCACCATAGATTTGTATAAGAGCAGTATGATCTTGGCAGTTTTATTTTCAATTCCTTTCCTAATTATGCCTAACATGGAGTTTGCCTTTTTCACAGTAGCTGCACACTGGGTCAACATTTTCATCAAGCTATCCACCACAACCCCACGATCTCTTTCTTGGTCAGTCACCGCTAGCTCAGATCACATCAGATTATACTTGAAGTTGGGAATTTTTTTGCCCCAACATGCATTACTTTACACTTGCTTACACTGAACCACATTTGCCATTTTGAAGCCACCCTGGAGATATGCCACGGTGGGTGGGTTGTTCACTGGATAACCACATTACTCCTGACAGACGATCAGACGTTCTGCGGCTTGCCATGGTTTCTTTCCTCCTCAGTCCTCCTGTCTGCTCCCGGCACGTATCCCAGGTGCCTCTGTGGCAGAATTCCTCGTTCCCTATGTCAGCACCCTTTCTGCTCTTGGTCTGCTGGGGTTGCTGGCTCATGAGAGAAACCTGCCATCCCACATCAGATCACAAAAAATAAATAATTTCCTGAACCCTTATGAACTTGGTAATGCGTTCACAAACTTTTTTGGGGTGTGTGTGTGTCTTGCACAGGTTTGCAGGAGCACAAAACCACCTGTCTGCTATTTAGCCCAGCATACCAAAATAGCCTCCTCTTGTCAATGTCCTTGTCAATGTCATCCTCATTTGGGGGTTGCCTTACTGAAGTAATTAGACCCCCCCCCTCACTCCAAAAAACTCCTTCTCCTGCAGCTTCCAGCCGCTTTCAACTCCACCCCTCCACATCATGCCTATGGTTTCCCTCCACTGGTTTCCACTGTTAGCTGTCAGATATACATGTGGGTTACAGAGCAGTTAGGGGGATCAGTAAAGATATGCAAATTTAAGGTAGAACAGGGAGTGAGGGGGATTGGTAAGGATACGCAAATGTCAAGGCAGAGCAGTAAAGCAGAGGGGAAAATGACGCAAATTTTACAGCAGCGGACTTTGCGCACTTGTGTTTGACTGAAGAAAAAAAAAAGTCTGTGAATGCATTCTGGACACTCTCCAGTGCCCTTTCTTCTAGATTTTTAGGATCACGTGGAAGAGGGCGCTGACAAGGGTTGAGGGAGGACAGCAGTGGCACTAGCTAGATCATGAGGAGTGGCGGCCAGAAGGGTTTTTCGCCGCTCTTGCTAGGCGGCTTTCTCACCATTTTAAACAACCCAGATAAAGCAACTCTACTGGGTTTGGACGTCACAACAAGCCACCGTAAACAACCCCTACTAGAAGCCATGGGTTCTCAGGGTGCCTTGTTTGCGAAAAACAACTTGTGATGGAAAAATCGCGCCAGGTTTGGTCATGCTAAGCCCCCTGTAACCACCCACAATAACAACCTACCATGGCTTAGCATGATGTGTGAACCAGGTCATTGGGCTGGGTTTGGCTGGGGATGGGTGAATCAGCCTTGACAGACTTTGTCTTCTATCCAAAGTAGAAGACTCTTGGATCTGGATTAGTTGTAGATGATCATAAGTAACCTATGAACCAGTTCATTCCTTTGGAAACATTCAGATGTAACTAAAGCCTAGCACTTTCTGAGACCTGTTTTTGATAATCAAGTCCCCTTCACACCTTTGTTAATAGGAACCCCTTGCAGACTTGTGTATGACTTTATTAATGTTCTGCCATACACTGTTTAAGGGGATCTTGAGACACACCAAGAAGCATGGTGTATCACAACTGATCATTAGCCTAGTCAACATACACACACGGGTTAAAAAATAGCAACATTTATTTAAACAAACAAATAAGAAAAAGAATAGAGAGCCAGTGTGGCGTAGTGGTGAGAGTGTTGGGCTCGGACTCGGGAGATCCAGGTTCTAGGCCCCCGTCGGCCATGAAGCTCACTGGGTGACTTTGGGCCAGTCACTGACTCTCGGCCTAACCTACCTCACAGGGTTGTTGTGAGGATGAAATGGAGAGGAGGATGAGGATTATGTAAGCCGCCTTGGGTTCCTTGCAGGAAAAAAGGCAGGGTATAAATATAATAAATAATTAATAAATAAATATGCAAAGTTCAGGGGAAGTTCAGCACCATATACAGCCATTCAGTTACAATAATGAAACAGCTAAAACAAATGAACAGGATAGTGCTTGGCTGTGCTGTGGTCTGTTGGGCACATCGTGGCAACTTAGGTGGGTTTCTGTGAGTGAGCCAGCGTGCTAGTGCGCACAGCTCGATCTTTCCTGCTTGGTTTCTCCTGCCAGCAGGAGCAGCTAAACAAGCTAGGGACTCCCTATTCCTGGCTTGGTTAGTGTGGTGTCCAAACTTGGGAACTCTGGCTTGTCTTTTCCCCAACAAGCAAGAGTTGCAACCTAGGACTTGTTCTTGGTTTATGGCGCTGGCCTGTTGGAGCAGAGACAAGTCAAAGTTCCCAACCACACTAACCAAGCCAGGGACCGAGAATCCCTGGCTTGTTTAGCTGCTCCTGCTGGCAGGAGAAGCCAAGCCGGAGCAATTGAGCCACATGAACTAGCACCCTGGATCATTCATGTTTAAAAAAAACCTCGTGCCATGAATGTGAAGTGGGCCTGTGAGTACACAGAAGGAAGCCCTAATTCTAATAAGGAAAACAGGTAGAAGGAGAATAGGATTGAGTGACAGGGAGGCTTACAGATGGAGAGCTGTTGGGAGTGAGGCACAGAGAGGGACTAAGTTGGCAGTGAGAAATGCAGAGGGAGGGGGTGAAGAGAAAGCGAGAGTGGATTAAAATAAAAAGGCCTCCATTCCGAAGCTCCTAGAAGTTCCAGGCATATAGAAGTGATAGCCTAGGGCAGGAGTGGGCAGAAAGTAGATCTCCAGATATTTCGGATGTCAACTCCCAGCAGTTCCTGACCATTGGCCATGCTGCCAGGCGCTTCTGGGAGCTGAAGTCCCAAACATCTGGAGATCTATTTTCTGCCCACCCCTCACCTAGAGAACCCACACAGTTTTTGCTTTAAGGTGATTACGAAAGTCATGATTGCATTTTGACTGGTACACTAAGTGGCCCCCTTGGAATATGAAAGATAGGAAAGACTGTTTGATACCTTTCTCTGATGCTAGGTATCTTTTTATTTCCATGAGCTCGAAACCCAGGATCACAAATTGGTGGCACTGTTGCCTTTTCTGAATGGTGCTTTTGTCTTTGGGTGTTAAATATCCTGTCTACCATTATTCCCTTGCTGAGTCTTCTATGTACAACCTGTGGCTTTACGTTTTACTGCTCCTGTAGTATATGCTGCTGTTTTCCAGCAATAGAGATGCATCATGAGCCCACTCTGAAAAGCACCACTGTCTTCCTATAACCCTCAAAAGGGAAACTCTGGAATTTCTTGAGGTGGGTAGCAAAGCCAAGAGAAGCAGAAACCAGATACTTATCATTGGGTATATGATGGAAAGAAGATTTCCAAAAGATTAGTTTAGTATTTTTCTCTGTTTTACTGAATGCTTTTCCTGGGCAACTTTGCTCTTTTAACCTGTGAAAGGAATGTCTGGGGGTTATTAAAGTGATGAAAGATTTCTGAAACACAAACAATATGGAGCCACTATAAGTGTCAACCTTTTAGGCTGCTGCATATTCCCCCTCCCCCTCTCTGGTTCACTGGAAAGTTCCCAAGGCTCCTGAAATTCTGCAGGTAGTCTAGAATTTCTGTATAGTTACTTTTCGTGCTGTTATTCCAATTAATAATATAGGTATCCTCTTATTAATGACTATAATAATGTACAATGTCGTACATTTGTACCATGTTGTCATGGAGATGTCGCTTGGAAGTTCTAATGATACAAATGCTTAATAAAGATGTAGACAAATACTTCATGTGGGTGAAATCCAGCGGTGTCCATCTACCAGTGGAACAGACACTGTCGGCGGAATGGATTCCTTCTCACCCCCAGCACCCTTCTGCACAACTGCAAAATCTCCTATAGACAGTGAGAGGCCCTTCCAGAGAAGATTTGGGGGCATGCGGCGGGAGGAGAGGGAAGAAAAGTGTTGTTGTGCGAGTGGAGGTCTGCTCGTGTGATGCTGGATGTCGTCCAATATTTATAATTTTATGCAAATAAATTGATTTTTCCTTCAAAGGGTATTTACACAAAGTATAAACATAAGTTACTTCCAGGTCAGTTTGGCCCACAATTTCAGATAAAAAATGTTAAAGCACAGCATGTTTTTTCCTCATAGGTTTTTTTCAAATGCCATATTGCCTCCACATATGTAAGAAAAATGGGTCCATTGAATTGTTGATGTTTTAAAAATCCCTGAGATTAAAAATGAAAGGAATTGCTGGTCTTATTCCAGTCCCAGTGTGCACAAGCTCATATCACAAGAAAACCTAAAATAATAATAATAATAATAATAATAAAAAATCTGGCTCCTTAAAATAACAATTTAATTGGTGTTTTATTTTTATCCAGAGTAGACAAAATTAAATTACCACCAATAGACTGACTGATGTGGACACTAGGCTAGGAATCAAACCATTCATAGAGGAATTTTGTTATTGCCAACTGTATTACTAGTTTTTATTATGTGATCCAAAATTCAGACAAACATTTTTGCTAACTGGAGCAATTACTTGTAGAGTATGTTATTTTTTATGACTCTTTAGTTTATTGCACTTAATGAGATCAAATAGAATTTCATGACATATTTGTTGTGCCCTATTTTTCCGTTTTAATTTTTCTTTTAATTGAATGCTGGATTCAGAAGCAGAGAATTTTGCTCTCAAGTATTAAGATACTGATCTGTACTATAACCTATGAACTGCATATATTTATCAGGGATGTTGAAGAGTCCTTGGTCTCGAGTCACGAGTCGAGTCACGAGTCTTTGGACCCGAGTCTCGAGTCCGAGTCCGAGTCCTTGGTCCAAAATGGTGACTCACAAGTCACGAGTCCTGAGTCACTCCCAAAACTGACTCCATGAGTCCCTATTAAAATCAATGGGGTTTCCCCCCAACAAAATAAGGCTACTTCAGATGTGTGGCTTAAATAAATTCTAGGCACAAGTGTGCCTTTTTATTTCAAAACTCTGCAACTGATTTTGGCAAGAACAGACCAGGCAGACAAACCCAAAATAACCAGGCAGGCAGAGGAGGCAGGGAACCCCAAAGCAGGCAGGCAGAGGCCTTTGTCTTGGACAATTCAACTGTTGAACAGGTCAAGAAGAGACCAGGCAGGCAGAGGAGGCTGGGAACCCCAAACAGGCAGGCAGAGGCAGCCAAACCCAAAATGTCTGACCCTAACCCAACCCCCCCACAACAACACATCAATCAAAATAAATCTCAACACATCGTTGGGGCTGCGCTCCTGGTAGCTGTCCATAGTGGCCGAGCAGCGGCGCGCCTCGCTTCCATGCGCTTTTCACCGGTGATCGCGCTCCTTCTGGCACAGCCAAAAGACTCGTCAACAGCCCAGGGATGTTGACGAGTCCTTGGTCTCGAGTCCCGAGTCAAGTCTCGAGTCCCATTAAAAATATTGGGACTCGAGTCCGAGTCGAGTCAGAGGGGGGACTCAGTCCGACTCACGAGTCGAGTCCTCGAGTCCGAGTCCCCATCCCTGATATTTATACATTTTAAGCTCAGTGAGACAATAAGGCCAAGAGTAATTAAAGGCACAACTAAAACATAAAATTCCGTGTACTAATCTGCATTGCACTGTAGCAGTAAAGTCTCTGAGGCCTGGTCTACACATGCAACAGAATCAGGTGGGAATGAATAAGTTCTGAGGTGGAAGAATGATCTGTGCTACTTCAGATTACAGGTAGGAGATAGTCAACTTTAAATGTGCCCTTGCATTAAAAAAAAAGGGGGGGGGAAGCCCCACTTCATTGCAATTAGCACAAGAAGGAGTCAGCTAGCCTACAATATATCTTGCTGATATGCTAGCTTTCTACTTCCAGGGAATGATTTTTAACTCAAAAGAGTATTCATAAATGGCATATCTTGCCTTCAACCTGAAGTAGAGCACTTTATCCTACTACCTCAGGATTCTACTCATTCTGTTTCATGTGTAGAGCAGGCCTGACACTACAATATTGTGATGGCACACAGCATTCATAAACATTCCAGCATCTCAGAGAACGGTGGAATGTGCTGCAAGGAAGGAAGTGGTTGCGTTTGTATTAAAACCTCTCACAGGCCCCAGGGACAGGAGAAGCGTCTTTGTGCATTGGGCAGACTAAGGACTAGGAAACCGAATGGGAGAGAGAGCATTGGAGGCAAGGAAGTGGAGCAGAGGGGAGGGCACACCACAGATGGGGGCTGGAGGAGTGGACAGGGTGGAGCCTAGAAACAAGAAGCTATTATTATGAGCCTTCTTGAGTGCCATTTCCTTGACAGAAAGGTGAGGTATAAATCCAATAATCAGAGGAAAGAAGGGGCTAATAGAAAGAGAAGATTGTAGGAAAATTTCGTATAGGGCCTAAGCACATGAGACATGGTATGCTGCAGGTGGAGGAGGAGGTATGAATAAGGATACAGGCTGACAAAAGCAGGGGTGGCAAACTTGTGGCTCTCCAGATGTTTTGGCCTACAACTCCCATCATCCCTCAGTATTGGCTACGCTGGCCAGGGCTGGTGGGAGTTGTAGGCCGAAACATCTGGAGGGCCACAAACTGCCCATCCCTGGACTGAAGGAAGAGAGCAGAGAGTGGTTGAAAGAATGGTTGTCGCAGGCCTGGGTGTGAAGAAAGACGAGCCAAGGAGGCAGAAGGGCTGGAGTAGAACCTCACATAGGGCCTAAGGACAGGAAGTGCTGATTGCTGAATGCTATTGGCAGAAGGGAAGGAAAGGGTCAGGCAAGGAAGCTGCGAAGGTGTAGGGAGCCTAGAAGGCATGCCAGGCCCAGGCATCATTTGAAGATGTTTCATATTACTGATTTTACTTAGCTATCTAGCCCAGGGCTCTCCAACCTTAGGTCCCCAGATGTTGCTGGACTACAGCTCCCAGAATCCCTTGCCATTAGCCATGCTGGCTGGGTATGCTGGGAGCTGTAGGCCAGCAACATCTGGGGACCCAAGGTTGGAGAGCCCTGATCTAGCCCACAAAATGATGGAAGCTGCCTGGCAGCATACTTTAAAAGTGGGCAGCAGTACAAAATGCAAGCCCCTGGACCATTGTGTGGAACTGGAGAGGAGACATGACTGCTGTCCTCCCCCGGCCTGGCGTGCCATCTCCCCCTCCCCCTCCCCTGCACATCCCTGTGGGGATGGCACATCTGAATTATGGCCTACACATGTAAAAGCATAGGATCTTTGTGCACGTCGGACATAATTCAGCCCACTTGTAAATCGCCAAAAAAAGAGAGTACAAAATCACCAAAAAAAGAGGACACCTAGATGCATAACATTCACATATGCTAATTTATATGTCTAGATGCAAATTTAGAAATGATTGCATTTTAAATAGAAATACAGTACATCTCACCTTAGTGTGGAAGATTGTGACCAGGTGACCTGTGCTCAGTCTGCTGTCCAGGTGCTGCTGATGGGCAACTTCAACTTCTTTCTTCTGGTGGTTCTTTATCTTTACGGCCAGCTTGAACTGGACTGGACAGCCTTTCAAACAGAAGATGCCTTCAAAGCAGAGAACTGTCCTCTGTAAAAGGGGAAACATGACCTCTCAAGAAATTGGCCACATTGGTATTATATGAACTGGCAAACAAACACAAAAACTTACCCTTCCACAGTCAGTGTAGAAGAGAACAGTGATGGGTTACTACAACAAATAAAAAAAACCATATTATGAAAGTAGTGTTGTCACCATTTAACCTGGGCATTTATGGACAGTCCACCATTTGCTGCACATCGATGAGGCAAACACAATAATATACTATAAAAGATTTATTGCAAGCACTTACAGTAAAACCTTGGATTGCAAGTAACTTGGTCTGCAAGTGTTTTGCAAGACAAGCAAATTTTTAAAATAAATTTTAACTTGATAAACAAGCAACGTCTTGCAATACAAGTACTGTAGTACGGTCAAGAAAAATGAAGACTTTACACTATCATTCTTTATTGCAGCTTAAATTAAAAATATGTGTACAAATTTCTTATGGGAAATTTCGCTTTGATATACACGTGCTTTGGATTACAAGCATGTTTCCTGAACGAATTATGCTCGCAATCCAAGGTATTACTGTATTAGAATGAATATCTAATACCATCATTTACTTCAATTATTAAATATGGACTTGGAAAACAGCTCAGTTATCATGATAGACTTTTATTATCCTATGCAGAAATTTCACTGCCAGATGAAAGGCCAAATAACTCTACATATTATATTACTTAATGATGCAAAACAAATTACCATTCTCCATCCCTTTTTCAAGAAGCATACTCTTTGCTTTCTGTGGAAGTGTTTTCCCCCTCTCGTTTTAGACTGAAAGCAGCGTACTAAATTTGTTCACACACACAATTCTGTCTTCACAAAAAATCTGGACAATTTCCATGCATAACATATTTTCTACTTATTGTGGACAGGGCACCAGGAATAGTATAAGGCCATAAAAATGTTGAATGGGTGGCAATGTTGCATGAAAAGAAAACCACTCTTTCTTTTGCTTAGTGTCAAAGTTGGGGCTAATGGAAAGTGACTTTTTGGGACTTGATTGAAGCAGAAGGCTTGGCAGATTCAGGTCCTAAAAAGCTGTCTTAAAAACATAGTTAAGGGAGCCTGAAATACTAGAGGTCCAGGTTTCATTGGAAAGGAATGCACTTAGGGAATTACAGAACATTGGCAAAAAGGAGGCTAAGGTGGTGTCTATGCGTTCATTGAGCTCCAGCTCTTCAGTGCTTTGGGCTCCCTGTGTGCCCCCAGAACATAAACTGCAGAAGACTAACGCATACTAGTCATGACAGCTATATGTCAGTCACCTCCAATATGGCAGGCACTGTGCCTCCAAATACCAGTTGCTGGGCAACACGAGCAGGAGGGTGCTATTGTGCTTGTGTGCTGCTTATCAGCTTCCCATACAGGGCTGGCCTAAGACATTTTGTTGCCTGAGGCAAAGGACAAGATGGCACCTCCTCCCATTCCATATACAAAAGCTGATTGGACTGGCAGTTGAATCTTCCTTTGACACTGGAAATGGGATAGCATCATCTACCACAAATGAATGCAGCAGGCTAGCTTAGGAGGCACAGGGCAGGTCACGTGACCCACAGCTCTTTCTCCTCCAACACCTTGCTGCCACCTCCCACCATCTGCTGCCTAAGGTGACTGCCTCACTCTGCTTAATGGTAGGGCCGGCCCTGTTCCCACAGACATCTGGTTGGTCACTGTGAGAACAGAATGTTGAACTGGATAGGGCACCCTTCCCAAACCTGGTGCCCTCCGGATGTTTTAAACTTCAACTCCCATCAGCCCCAGCCAGTATGGCCAATGGCCAAGAATGCTGGGAGTTGTAGTCCAAAACATTTGGACAACACCAGCTTGGGGAAGGCTGAGACAGGGCTTTGCGCTGATCCAGCACAGCTCTTCTTATGTTTGGGGGGGGGTGGTTTGGCTCTTCAGCATTTTGGAATGAATGTGTTTCTTCAGAATTCCATGGCAATGATGCTTGAGCAGGTGCTAAGTACGGCCGCACTGTGGATATTTTCTTATGGTTCTGGCAACCATCTATTTTTTAAAAAACTAGTATTCCCCCCCCGCCAGAAAATCCACATGGTGTACAATTTTAAAAGAAGCATTAGTATTAAGGGTCCACTACTATTCATTGCTGTAAAATCATGTCAGCATAGAAGCCCTGAGTTCCTTATTAGTATATTCATGACTAGCTGTTGCCCGTGGCTTTGCTCGCGTGGATTTTAGGATTTGGTGCATTGGTTTTTTTCTCTTTGAAGGCCTGAGAGAGCTGTATGGAAAAGATACAGTGTCTCTGACTGAAAGTGTAACGTTTAGGCTGGGTACTGGCAGCAGAAATCTTTTCTGACAGAAAAATCTGATCTTAAAGAAAAATCAGGTTAATCCTGAGAGTCTACAGGTGATGAAGAGTGACCGTGCCAAGTTTGGGGTAGATCTGTCAAAACGTAATAGAGCCTATGCGACGACGCCCCACATACAGCAGTCATTCGGTCAGGTAGTAATTTAAAAAGTTTCCCTCCCTTTTCACCCCCTCAGAGAACATTCTAAATGGCCTAGGGGAGATTTGCATACCCAGCCCTACTGGCCCCTGCAGGAATTCATACGAACATTCTAAATGTCGTATGGGCTATTTGCATAACTGCCCCTATTGGCTCCTGCAGCAATTATGAGGTGAGGCCGATTTGCATAACTGCTCCCTGTTGTTTTGCTCATAGGAGATATGAGAGTGGGGCAATTTTGCCCCCTTTTTTCACCCCCTTAGGGACAGAATTTCCAAAAATTCTTCCTTAGTGGGTGTCTACGTCATAAAAGCAATGTTCCTTCAAAATTTCACGTTCCTAGATTAAATGGTTTGAGCTGGGCATTGATGAGTCATTCAGTCAGTCAGTCATGCCTTCTTTTACATACAGTCATGCCTTGGATTTAGAGCATAATTCGTTCCGGAAACATGCTTGTAATCCAAAACACTCTTATATCAAAACGAAATCCCCCCCAAAAAATTTGTACAGAGATTTTTTATTTAAGCCGTACTACAGTACTTGTATTGCAAGACGTCGCTTGTATATATACAGTATATCAAGTTTAAAAAAATAATATATATATATATTTAAAAATTTGCTTGTCTTGCAAAACGCTCTCAGACCAAGTTACTTGCAATCCAAGGTATTACTGTATATAGATTAGCCAAAGTTATGCACCCTTAAGTACTACTAATTTAATTGGCAGACCTTGGCTGCAATTTTACCTGGGAGTATGATCCATTGGACACGGTGAGGCTTACTTTTGTGCAAGCATGGGACCAACTCTTATTTATTTATTTCATTTTTATACCGCCCAATAGCCAAAGCTCTCTGGGCGGTTTACAACAATTAACAATACAGTCCCTGCCCGCAGGCTTACAATCTAAAAAGACACGACACACAAGGAAAAAGGAATGGGGAGGGAAGAAGGGGGAATATTAATTATTACTTCTGTAATTCTCTGTGTCTCAAGAAGCTACAGCCTCCTTCTTCTTCCCCACAGGGCTGTAGATGTCAGTTAGTCCTGTGGGGGGGGCAGTCCAACTGGAGCACAACTCTTCAGTAAGTGTGTTTAGGATTACAGCTGAAATATTTTCTCTTGAAACCTATAGAACCTATTTAAAGAGCCTAACTTTGGCTTGTTCATGTAAATGTATTATAAGTAAATAGGAGGTTAAGGCCAAGGGGGCATGCTGGGAGTTGTAGGCCTTTTTCCTGTCTAAATGTGCATAGGATTGCACCTTAATTTTCTTTGTTTATGTATTTATTATTTATTTAAACCATTTCTAGCTGCTTTCCAGCCAGAAAGGTTCCCAGAGCAACTTACATATTAATAAAAATCTATAAAGACATGGAACAAAAAGGGGGGGGGGAGATGGGAAGGGGAAAGGAAAAACAAGCCACCAGTGCTTAATATAAGGTTTTTATAACGATCAAATGCAATGTCGCTGTAATGCGTGTAATGCAAGTGATGTTGGTTTTCTTATCATGGCCAGCTAGAATGCAAACAGCTCAAAGAGCAGAGGAGTCTTTCTGGTGAGCTGATGGAGCAGTCCTGCTTTCCTTCTCTGCCTCTTTGTTACAAAGCTGGCTTTTGCTAGATGTTTTGGATGATAAATAAACATCTATTGCAGGGGGGGGGGGAGAACCTCTTTCAGTCCAAGGGCTGGATTCAATTTCAGGGATGCTCTCAGGACACACATTCCAGTTATGGGCGGGGATGAGTTTAAAGGGGGCAGGGCTACAGGCAAAAGCATTGGGACAAAAAAAAATAAAACACACCAGCAGATTTATTTATTTATTTATTTATTTAATATATTTATTTACCACCCGTCAGCCAAAAGGCTCCCTGGGCGGTTTACAAGAAAAACAGTTTGTAGCTTAAAGCTCTTACCACCAGTAACTAAGACATAGGAGAGGCATTTCTGCCTTTTAGAATGAGGGGAGAAAAGCCGAGAAACCACCAGTCTGTGGTTGGGGGAAAGAGGGTGGGGCTGGGGGAAGGGGGTGGGGTTGTCTGGGGAACCTCAGAGGGCCAAATTGTGACCCCAGGAGGGCCGGATTTGGCCCCCAGACCTGAGATTCCCCACCCCTGCTCTGTTGGCTAGTCATAGGAATTCTAAATATATATATTTTAACTGTGACATCATATAAAACCACCTGAAATATATTATGAAGTCAATTACTTTTCCAAACAAGATGTGTCTGGTCAAAATGCCTTGAATCTGTTGAGACATTCTCCATGCTTTGTCCAATTCAATTTCCACTTATACTCTTACTATTACTCACTGAGGTCAAGTGTTGCCTTCTGTTTTGTACATCATATTATAGTAAGCATATCATACCATAGAAGCCCCAACACAAGATGCTATAAGGGAGCAAATATGGCAGTTAACGATCTAACAAATGTCACTGCAAAACCCACAGGAAAACCTATAGAAAAGCGGATCTGCTTTACTGCCTTCTTCAAACTTTTCTATTAATACTTTATTCCATGTTATGCATGTGACTGGGTTTTCCTACCTTTGAAAAACTTTACAGCATAATTTTCACATTTATTCTTGATTGTTTAAACCAATTAATATCAGCCTGAGGCCCTATCTTGCAATAGCCATTCAGATAAACGAACATGCACGCTTTACCAAGAAAAAAAATCTACGCTAGTGCAAAGGCTGAGGTCCAAAGAAGAACAAGAGAACTTAAGAACGCTTGGTGGAAAAAGAAAGCTGAAGAAATTCAACAACTTGCAGAATCTCATGATGCACGGGGCTTTTTTAAGGCCACAAGGGCCATTTATGAACCAAAAACCTATGGTACAAACCCTTTACAATCAAAAGATGGCACCAAACTCTTAAAAGACAAAGAGTCTATTGCACTGCATTGGAAAGAGCATTATTATGACCTTTTAAATCGTAAATCTAAGGTGGATAATGAGATTTTTTCGCAAATCCCGCAAAAACAAATCAGAGAGGAACTTGCAATTCTCCCCACTTTGGTTGAAGTAAAAAAAGCCATTAATCAAATGAAGAACAACAAAGCTAGTGGACCAGATGGGATTCCTGCTGAAATCTTTAAAGAAGGGCCCCACGAACTTGTACAACATCTTCATAAACTCATCGAAAAAATCTGGATAAGAGAAGAGATCCCAGAAGACTTCAGGGATGCCATAATTATCACCCTCTTTAAGAAGGGTGATAGAACAGACTGTGGAAACTATCGGGGCATTTCTCTCTTAGCTACCGCAGGTAAAATATTTGCTAGGATTCTCACAAACCGTCTTCTATCTATTTCAGAAGAGATCCTCCCTGAAACTCAATATGGTTTCCGCCCCTCTAGAGCAGTGATGGCGAACCTATGGCACGGGTGCCACAGCTGGCACGCAGGGACCTCTCTGTGGACACTCGAGCCATTGGTCACCAGATCGCGAAAAGACTGTCCCCTTCTGCAAAACACTAATGATCTTGTTCTTTCTCACAGTGTGGAACAGAATGATTTTATTCTAGAATCCCTGTTACAGAATTCTTTTCTACATTGTTATCACATTTAAAAGATTTTGAAGAATGATGCACAGAGCATGGCTTGGATGTAAAGCCCTAACAGTTGACCTGAGTGCTGCATGTGTTGCTCTCAAACTAACGGAGTATGAGCCAAGGTTTGACAAATTATCAGCATGCATGCAATAGCAAAAATCACATTAATTGTGCAAAAGCATGCCCAATGCAAACTTTTACCTAATGCAGTGTTTGCAGTCCAAGTGTTTAAAATGTGTTAAGCACGTTTAGTTTTCTTGTTTCATCCTAGTACAGGTTGACTTTTACTTTTACTAATCCGACACCTGTAGAAGCAGGGAAAGGACCCGGAGTAAAGCTTGCCCCATACAATTTCAGTCTGGCATATAATCATATTACAAGTTGAGAATCCCTTATCCAAAAATACATGTGCCTAATTATTTAAAAAGTTTGTACAAATTCCCTTCAGGCTATGTGTACAATGTAATACTATAATAATTTTTTGAGTTGATTTTTTTTCCCAACAAAAAACTGTTTGTATCATTGAAAGCTCTGTTATTGTGTTTTTCTTTAAAGACAAAAGATGTTAATTAGTTCGGACAACTGTATGAGTTGTTTTTCTAAAACTAAAACCTCGGTATTCAGGTTTGATTGCAGTGTTGGCACTTTGAAATAAATAAGTTGGTTTTGTGTTGCAGTTTGGGCACTCGGGCCATCACTGCTCTAGAGGGACAATATTTTAAAATTCCTTTGTAAAGGCAAGTAGTAAAAATGTGTTCAAAGATATCTCATGAAATACTGTGTGATCTTCATTTTTCTCACCAGATTGACAGGGAGTAAGAATTATTAGAATACGGTACTTATTTTCTGAAATATATAGATTTCCATAGCTGAGAAGGGGTAAATAAGGCTTCTAAATACAAAAGCATCAAGGTATAAGGAAAACAAAAGTCATTTAGCACTTGCCTTATGCCAGATTAAAGACAATTAGTATCCCAAGTCTTTAGGATAATTATTTTGAGGGTTGTAGGATATGTGGATCTCTCTTACCTAAAACAAACATCCGCTGCAAAAACAAAAAGCTAAAATGAACCATACTTTGAGGAAAAATACTCAATTTTAGACATTTCTGTGGGATAAATAATTATGGTGGACTCTATCTCGGATTTCGATAACTGTCACGAGAAAAACTCTGAAATAAAACAGATCCTGTCTTTTAGTTTTTGAGTTTTCAGCAGATGAAATTATAAGTTGTATGGTTGCTGATAGCAAGCAGTAGGATTTTAAAATTTTGTTCATAGCAGAGGTATCATTTTGCCATTCTAATTTATTTATCTCTGATTTTTTAAAATCAAAATTACACCACCACCCCTTAATAAAGAGCTATCATCTTTGTTTGAGGAATGAATCATGCTAGACTTCTGAAATTGTAAACAAGAAATAAATTCTTTCAAAAGTACGTCTTCTTGCTTCTTTTCATTTTAACATTTATGCATTCCTTGGTGCAGTAGTCAGTGGATTTTATCAAATCTTCACAACTGCAGTTTTTTAATCTTTGTTTTGCGGTATTTCTCCTCCCCACACTAGCCAGCAAATTACATGGGTCATGCAGCTCTGATTCTGATTCACTATACAGCTACAACAATAACTTTTATCCTACCTGGTGCCTAGGCCTAGACCTTGACTTCAGTTTTGATGTATTATATTTTAGCAGGTAAGTAACTAGTAAGTAAGCATAAGAATAAATAGAATAAATAGGCCTTCTGTTTACTATGTCCAATGGCTTCAGATTATTATATCAATATAATTCTTTATGATTGCTTCTTCTGGATTTATCATTTACAGTATTACAGAAAACATGCTTTTGGAATCCATATGCATTTCTGTGCAGAGAGGAGCCCTTGTAATTTACTGGGCCAAAGTTATACAGAAGCATTTTCTGGTGAGTTAGGGTGCAATCCTATGCATGTTTAGACAGAAAATAAGTCCCACAACTCCCATCATTCTCCAGCCAGCACTGCTGGCTAGGGAACGCTGGGAATTTTAGGACTTCCCCCCCTGTCTAGACATGCATAGGATTGCTCCTTTAATGACGTACATTTACTATCTCTTTCTAATAGCTTAAATCAACCGGAAGCTCCTTGCCCCCGTCTATGGCACTCTTGCAGCTAAAGATGAAGGGGTTGCATGCAGTGGTGTCTCATGAGGTGGTTTGCTGGAGGCTACCAGCATCATCTGCCTCCAAGCACCACTGCATGGGAGAAGGGGATCCAATGCCCTCCCTTCCTCTATTTTCAGCTTCAGTGCTCTTTCCGCACTGTGCTACGAGGCAGATCCTGCTGCTGGTTCCGGTGAGCTTCCCGTTGTCGCTCCTGTTCTTCTTTGTGTATGTGGTCCTCTCCCTTGCCAAAAGCTTTCTCCCCTCACAAAAATACTGACATGACTGTGTTGTTTATGGTGTCTCTGTGGGTGCATTCTTTCCATACCTGGACCTGTGTCCCCCCCCCCCCCGTGGTTCTCCCTGCATTTTCCTCCTGATGGAACAATCGAGGCAGCCGGGTGCTCTGTTGTTGCCGTGTCTTGATTGTTGTATCCTTCTGTACATTTATTTATTTAATTTATTTTATACCCACCTTTTTTTCCTGCAAAGAACCCAAGGCGGCTTACATAATCTTCCTCCTCCTCCTCCTCTCCATTTTATCCTCACAACAACCTTGTGAGGTAGGTTAGGCTGAGAGTCAGTGACTGGCCCAAAGTCACCCAGTGAGTTTCATGGCCGAGCAGGCACTAGAACCTGGATCTCTGGGGGATTCTAGGAGTCCTAGCTCTAATGTGGGGGCAGGGTGTCATCAGCATATGTGCATAGGGCTTCTCCATGCAAGGGGGAATCCTGGGCCAATCAGGATTCCACGTGAGGCTTACATCTGTACATGCTTATGGCTCCTTCAAATTGCCACCAAATGCATGGCCGGCGTCAGCGGAGGCTGGTGGCCCCAATGTCAGCGGGGCTGTGTATCTGCTCCAGATTTTACTCTGAACTTTTAAGAAGCTATCCATGGTGCAGAACCAATTTTCGGGATAGGGTTCAGCACCATGAATAGCTCCTTAAAAGTTTGGTGTAAAATCTGGAGCGGATGCACAGCCCCGCTGACACTGGAGTCAGCAGCATGGAGCATCCCTGGCATATGCATCGCCAGCGGGAGAGGGGCTAGGCAGAGCAACGTCATGAGGTATGCGGTCAACGTGTGAGGACCTTCACTACATTACACTGGTGTTCCAAGCCATTGGTATGACAGGCCCATAGGATTTCTATAGGATTGCCCTAGAGAAGATATAATTCTAAATCCACAATCCTTATTTTATTCCAAGTCATGTGAGTTAACCATTTGCGATTGTTTGCCATATTTCCTTACACTCTTAGAGATTAGTTTAGGATAAACAGCGGCTGGTCGGCATCCCACCCCTCTCCGCACATTCCATTAATCAAAGCTGTTGGATAAATATTGGATTATTAAGTTTATAGTCCTAGGTGTCCAACTCCCTTGTTGCAGTAACAATGTTTGAGGGAAATACTTTGACCCTTCTGTCAGGCATCCAGGGCTGCAGTCAAAGTCAAAGTTAAAACAAAACAAAACAAAACAGGGTGCACGATAAACTGAAAGGCCAAAAATAGAGTCCTAATTAATTTATAATTAAAGCCAAAATAATGCTAAAGTCAGCCAATCGGGTCAGAGTTTTGCATCAAGCTGAGGGTCCAGGCATGGTCAAGATA
Source organism: Shinisaurus crocodilurus (assembly GCA_021292165.1). Classification (NCBI taxonomy): domain Eukaryota; kingdom Metazoa; phylum Chordata; class Lepidosauria; order Squamata; family Shinisauridae; genus Shinisaurus; species Shinisaurus crocodilurus. Next base: position 256,489,711 of record CM037876.1, on the reverse strand, counting down.
TCAAAAAACAAGGTGCCATAATGGCAAGTTCAAGGCTGGGTATGTGCAGAACAATCCTATGCATGTTTTCACAGAAATAAGTCCCATGGTGTTAATGGGAGCTTGTTCCCAGGTAGGTGTGCATAGGGCTGCACCTCTAATGCATGACTGAAGAAGGAATGAGAATAAGAATAGGGTCCACACTTTCAGTGGCTTTGATCCAGATTTTAGGTGTATGTAACTGGACTAGTGGAAGTGGACTTTCTGCCCCCTCTGTTGTGGAAGCGGACTTCCGCAACAGCGCTTCCACCCCCTGAAAGGGGACCCTGCTGAATGGGGTGGGCTGATGGGGAAGGAGGGGAACCCTGAAAACTGGATGGAGGCAGCTCCCATGAACAGATTCTTGCCACACACCAGCCTACACCATTCAGCAGGGTCCCCTGACCCGACCCTCTCTATGTAGCATGTTGGGCGCTGGAGGGGCTGCCGTGGGGAGGATGCTCAGTTGCACACATCAGCCTAGTTGCACATGCCTAAATCTGGATCCCTCTCCATGCCTTTTCCTATTCTAATCTGTAGCATATGATGCTTCTTGTGTGGGTAAACCACGGCATCCAGAGTTGGGCAACTGAATTTTCTCTCATAGACACGTATGTGAATATAATTTAACCTCCAGGAAAGATTTACAGTAATACGATTTTGACAATTCTGCAAAAAAAAAAAAAAAAATGCCAACAAAGGGAAAGATATTGTATCTCAGAAATGTATTAATTAATTTTGTTATCTATATATTGATTTGTTATTGTTACGTTCCTCCAAGGAGTTCTGGGTGGCATTTTATTAATTTAATTTTAAACTGTAATATTTACATATCGGAGGGAGCAATCCTATGCCCCCTAGACAATGTCTGAGGGGCCATAGGACAGTTTGGATTCCCAAATCCAAGGTCGGAGACAGCACTTCGACCTTGGAGCTGGGAATCAGAGCTCCAACCCCCCTCCCCTCCCCCTCTCAGCTGGCATAGAAAGAACCTTGCCGGCTGCTCTCCGAGGTCAGGGAGTGACCTTGAAGAGGGGTTAAAGGGGGCATTTTGGGGAGCAGGGAGGGGAGGAGACTGGAGAGGCCAGGATACGAGCTATCTGGATGCCTCTTTAGCCTCCCTCCCTCTCCCTTTGAGATACAGTAATACCTTGGATTGCAAGTAACTTGGTCTGAGAGCGTTTTGCAAGACAAGCAAAATTTTTAATTTCTTTTTGACTTGATAAACAAGCGACGTCTTGCAATACAAGTAGTGTACGGATGTAACTGCTCCCCTTGAGCGGGCATAGCAGGCCGAAATCGGCCCTGCTCACGCCCGCCAGAGACTCGCTTTGATATAAGAGTGTTTTGGATTACAAGCACGGCACGGTTCCGGAACAAATTATGCTTGCAATCCAAGGTATTACTGTACTCCAGCTAGACAGGCAAAAAGGTCCATCTAACAGAAAACGCAGGGCTGGAAGATGAAGAGGCAAAGATCGCCTCCGCTGCTCCTCCTGCTCTGTACTGGAGGACTGTAAGTCTCCGAGTTCGGGGGGTTACAGCCATTGCCATAGGATTCTGCCCTTACAGATGATAACCATACCATGAAATATATGTATTTCTTTAGTTGCATTCAAATTGCTTTATACTAAATTCAGCCCTATTCACCTCTTTGCACTATGTCCAATCAACATCACATTGGAGATGCTGTCCTGAATAAACCTCTGTTTAGTTTCCCCCTAAGAATGCCAGCCATCAGAGATTAACACAACTATCCCTGAGGAAATCCAGGCCTGTTGCTTCTCCATGTACCTTCCTCACAAACAGCACACTCCCCCCCCCCCTTATTACATTTCTCTGCCACCCAATAGCCTGAGGTCTCTGGACCGTTCACAAAAGTTAAAACCATAAAATACAACAACGTGATAAAACATAATATAAAACTTTCAAAAATTTAAAACTACAATATAAAACCTAAATAAATATTCAGCAGCAGCGTGAAGATCTAAAATACAAAAACACATTTAAAAAGAACCAACACTGAAGAACTAAAATGCCTGGGAGAATAAAAAAGTCATTACCTGGCACTGAAAAGCCACAATGTAGGTTCCAGGTGAGCCTCTCTGTGAAAGACATTCTACAGCCGGGGTGGCACAACTGAAAAGACCCTCTCCTTAACAGCAACCTGCCTCACTTCATTTGGCAGGAGCATCTTGAAGAGGGACTCTGATTATGATCTTAGGGTCCGGGCAGTTTTCTATCCTTTGGGCTGAGAAGCTAACCCACTTCAGGCGTTCTGCTTACTGTGTTGAAATAACGCATGAAAAGAGGAGCGCTCCAGGGTTCTTATTCATGTGGAGCGCCTCCACAGATATAGGAGGCACTCCTCTTCAGCCTGTCACCCAAACATGTACAGGGCAACAGATGCGATGACAGAGGGGCTGGAATGCTCCACTCTTCACACATTCTTTCAACATGGTAAGCTGAACACCTGAAAAGGGTTGTTGTCCTGAACATTCAGAATGTTCATGAACATTCCATGACACCAATAGCCCTATTCAGAAGTTATTCCTCCATGTGTCCTTTAACACATGGAGGAGTGGAATGTCCCTGTGCCCACTGGTTCCACCCTGGACCGTCATGCATTGAGTGGAAGGTGTGAAGGGGAGGGAACCTATGTGTATTCCGTTGAATGCACATAAGCTTCTCCCATGATTTGGGGCACTGACACTGCACAGGGTTCCTGCTCGCGTGGAGGAGCCTATGCGCCTTAAGCCAAACTTGCATAGGTTTCTCCATTCAGGGCAAATCTGTCAGTTTTGCTTTCTCCTGCATTTGAAAATTTTAAAATCCGTACTTCTTTCTCTCCCAAATTGGAAAAAACTTTGTGAATTTTGGTAAATTCTTATCAAAAGCAAGCTGAAACAAAATTCTTACCCACCTGCAGCCAAATGCAATAGGTACAGGTATTCCCAGAATGGAGAGGACAGTGATCACAAAGATGAGGAGCCAGTCAAAAAAGAAAAGAAAAGAAAAAAGGCAGTCAGCACCACCAACATAGCTGAATAGATAGACAGGAATTCAAATCCAGACTTTTAAGAGCTAAGCACTCAAAGCCCTGGGCTTGGATAGACGGATCTATCAGTTTCGGTTTCTCCCACATCCAGTTGTTGTCGTCATTGTTGTTTTAAATTTCAAGTTCTTTTTGTCCTGGATATGGAGAACTTTGCAGATTTTGGTAAATTCTTATCAAAACTGAACTGAACCAAAATTCTCACCCATTTCCATTCAGACCTGCCACTCAGCACACGAGGGTTCAGGCAGGACTGGTGCAAAGCAGTTTGGCGCCCTAGGCAAAATCAGATATTTAGCGCCCCCCCATCCCACTTGATCCCTCCCTCCCTTCAGCTCCCTTGGAGCTTACTTTGGAGTAGACCTGTACGGTTAAGCACAGCTGGAGGCAAACCGAGGCACCCCGGCTGATCCGGAGGAGCCGTTTTGGAGCGTGGGTGAAGGAGGGAGGGTGAAAGGAAGGAAGGAAGAGGGGGGAGGTGGTGAAAGAAGGGTGGAAAGGAAGAGGAAAGCGGCGCACGTGTGCGCAAAAGAGAAAGGAAACCACAGAAAGATTATTTTAAAAAAAGATTAAGGGGGGGAAGAGGGGGGGAGACTGATGAAAAAGGAAAGAAAGACAGAAAGAAAGAAAGAGGAACACAAAATGAACTGAAGTAGACCATTGGAGAAGGGGAAAAGACAAAACAGATTAAGAGGAAGGAAGAAAAATTAGACTGGCTGGAAGGAAGGGGGGATTTTGCCCACCAGCCTCCCATCATTGGCCCCTGCCCGGGAAGGCGAAGGAGGTGTTTGCAGGTGCATCCTTCCCTTCGCCCACCAGCCTCCCATCATTGGCCCCTGCCAGCCTCCGCCTCCTCCAGCCTGTCGCCTCGTTTGATGCTGGTTGTGAGGAGGAGCCTGCCTGAAGCTTCAGCGGCGCCAGCTTGGAGACGGAGCCCTGAGGTGGAGGAGAGAGAGGGAGGGGCACGCTTCTTCCGCATTTCTGGTGCCCCCATTTAGCCTGGCGCTCTAGGCAGCAGTCTAGTTCGCCTAATGGTAGCACCGGCCCTGGGTTCAGGTTGGAGCTGGCAGAGATGGGGACGCTGGTGGCAGGAGCTGGGTGGGTCCTAGCCCAAAACTCTAACTGCTTTATCACACAGGCTCTTTCTATGTGATATGGCAGTACCAGTTCTTATTTTACCTGTGCTTGATCCTCTTTTGGAGTGCTAGCTTGAAATAAGTGGATGCACCTCTGTGGAAGATTGCTGTAGCTCTGAGCTGTAGTAATTCAAGTGGTGCTTTTTGAGGGTACTTGTGTACATTTGAAGCCAGCATTTAAGTTGGAGATTGAGCACAGTAGTTTCCCTGGGCATCCTTCTCCTATTGTTGCAGTGGTGCTGGATGGCCTTAGCTCAAGGTGAAAGGCATCAGGGTTCCATGTTCATGTAACACTGACCTGCAGAGCTGGGAAAGCAAAGTGTAATGTTTGGGAAGTGTATGCAGGACTGAACTCCTGATCATGCCAAGAGAAGCCTTTAGTTTGGGCTGTTTGTTTCTGGATTGGAAAAGGGTATTTTTAAACAGAGAATGTCCTAAATGGCAGCACATTTTTGAAGTTTATTCCCTGGGACCCAGATCAGTTAATTGTAAATCAAGAGAAAAGAAAGGCATTGGCAAACAATCAAAGGAATTGATTAACTCAGCACTCTTTCAACAGCTTTTGGTTAGAGTTAGTTTTATAATGTGTTAATTAGACAGCAGCTCTGTTTCTCACAGGCTCTTGGTATAATAGATGCAAAGCACTTCTTAAGTGCGAAACTTAATGGCTGGTTAGCTCGCTACTGACCTGAGGCAAAACAGTGATGGGTAGTGGGAGAGATGTTGAAACTTGTTATGACATTTGGATAAACTATCTATTCAGGGAAGGGCAACTGATGTTTCTCCATCAGTTGCTTCAAATAGGGAAAAATTCAGAGATCTGAAGAGAATATGAGTTAAGAGAAACTGCAGGGTTTGATTTAAGGTGGGGCTTACCTGGACTCTGCCACAGAACCTATTTCAGTGTCAGGGATCAGTCCTGAAAGAAATTCGGCGCTTTGGTGCTGTACTGCTATTTTTGCCCCTTTTTAATTTTAGGGGGCTTCCCTGCTTAGGAACCCCCCCCCCCCGAAGTACTGCTGTGGTGGGGGCAAAACCGGAGCATTCCCTCAACACTATGCAGCCCATCCTCTGCCTACAGACCCCCCCCCCCACCCATGTGTGTATGTGCACAGAGTACACAAAGGTACAGTGAGCACTCCAGGGCTTCCCTGCGTAAGAGTGGATATTTTTCTGTTCCAGAAAAAGATGCACTTGAATCATGCACGCTTGGCCTTCATGCCCATGATAGGTGAGATGCACGTTATCCTTTGAGATGTTCTTATTAGAGGTAGTGACAAAGAATGGATCCAAACATATAGTTTTTCCTCAATCTTCATTCACTTCTAGTCATCATGGGATGGGAATTGTGGTGCCAGTTTGTCTGAGGGATCTAATACAGAAGGAATCCCACGGCCAGTGCTCATTGGAGGTTTCTGTTTATAGCTTTTCCAGCAAGTATCAGCTCTGCAGTTAAAATATGTTTAATTCCTTTCTGACAAAGAAGTCCCACTTGATTTGCCCACAGGTGACATCTGCAAAATTCAGTGCATGGTAGGGGAAAGCCCATCTTGGAATCCATCCAAAGTAGCACGATAAAGTCACACAAACAATTCTAATGCTACAACACTGAAGGGAAATAGGTCCTGGTTTTTTTTGTGTGAGAACAAACCTTCATAGCTTCAGACAAACACTGTTCTGTTCAATATCAGCCTGTTTCCCCAGTCTCTTTGTTTCTGGCAGCCCTTATCCAATCCTTTTTTTAAAATGCAATGCACGCAGCACGATGCTGTTGTAAATATTGTGGCAAAATGGTCATTCCAGTTGCTATCTAAACTTAACAGCAATTTTGTTTTGCATGGTGAATAGAATTGTTCAGAAGCTTGTGGTATTCAATTGCCCCTTGGTTGACCCAGAGGCGTAGCGTGGGGGGTGCAGGGGGGGCCGGCCACACCGGGCGCAACGTCTGGGGGGGCGCGCTCGCGCCTCCTCGGCTGCTGCCGCTGCTGCCTGCCGTCCGCTTGCTGCCGCCGCCGCCGCCGAGGCAACTGGGGAACCGCCTGCATACTTGCAAGCGGCAGCAGCGACGCCCCTCCTCGCCGCTCCCCCCACCCTCCACCCCCAAGGCTTCGCGGCTGCTCCCAACTTCGCTCGACCGGCCTTGGCGCTGCGCTGGAGGAGCCACCGCCGTGAGCGCAAGGAGGAAGGGCCCCGCCCGGAGGAGGGGGAGAAGGGGGAGAAGCCCGCCACCAGTTGCGCGCAAGTCGAGGCGCACAAGCACGGTGCACGGCGCCTGAGCGCGCTTGCCTCGGCTCCAAGCGGCGCCCAAGCAGCTCTCCCTGGCGGCGGGAACTCTCGCTGCAGCACGCAGGAGCCCAGAAAGGGAAGGCTTCGGACCTGAGCTGAGCTGAGCGCAGCTGCGCTCGGCCTCTCCCGGCACTTCCCGTAGTAGAATTTCCGCCTCAAATGCCGTTTCCCGCCGCGGGCCGGTTAAGAATCCCTCTTCTCTGGAACAAATTTCCACTTGTCCCCAGCTGTTCAGGGGCAGAAGGAAACTAGGAAGTTGTGTCAGTGAAGGGAGAGTTGATCTGTAAGGGGGGGGGGGCTAGCCCCCCCATTTTTCTGCCCCCTCCTAATTTTTTTAAAACAAATAATAAAATGTACTAAGCAATTTTAGAAAACCAACAAGAAAGCTTTTGTTTTTCTTCTTAAAGGTACAGATGCTATTATTTGGGGGCAGTGCCACAGCGGAATCTGCCCAGATATTCCTAATGATACATATCTGAGATGAAGGAATATTTTTACGTATGTGAACAGTTGCACATACTTTTTAAGAAGGGGCATGTTGCTCAGATTTATAAAGGCTGTTCTTTAAAATTCCTGTTGGTTCACATGGACACTGGGACTGGACACTTGGATTCAGATGAAGAATTCATTCTTTCTATACTCAAATTAATCAATCAATGCATCTAACCCTTATGAAAAATTTTGTCATCAAAAAACTGAAGCTATTGGATTGCTCAGTAGTCTTCCTTTCCCCTTCCTTACTGAAATTATTCTAAAAGTACTGGGATATCTTAAAGCTGTAACATCAGTGCAGGCAGCAGCAGCAGCAGAATCTGGATATTAAGGCAGCATTGAATCTGTGCTGGAAGGTAGTTGCAAGAAATGCAAAATGATACTGTTTTCAACAACATTTCTGAAGCAGCCAAGAAAGCATGTGAATCTGCTGACCATGAAGCGCCATCAAAACGTCTATGTAAAACTCCCTTGGACATCAGGAAAGCTGATTATAATAAACTCAGAGTACAAGTACGTAGGATTCCATGGCAGGAAAACCCAACAGGCAGAGGAGTTCAAGAGGTGGGGGGATGCTTATCAAATTTGCAGATGACACAAAATTGTATGGGATAGCTAATACCTTAGAAGGCAGAAATAAAATTCAAAATGATATTGAAAGTTTAGAAGACCGGGCAGAAAATAACAGAATTTTAACAGATACAAGTGTTTAACAGAGAGCAAGTTCTTTGCTTAGGAAAAATTAATAAAATGCACAGCACAGGTATAAGATGGGGGCTTGGCAATAGTACGTGTAAAAAGGATCTTGGAGTTGTAGTTGATCACAAGCTGAATATGAGTCAGCAGTATGATGTGGCTGCAAAAAGGGCAAATTCAATTTTTGGTTGCATCAACAGAAGTATAGTTTCAAAAGCATGGGAAGTGATTTATTTATTTATTTATTTATTATATTTATCAATCGCCCATCTGGCCGGTCACCCGGCCACCCTGGGCGATGTACAATTAAAATACAACAAAACAACACAATAAAATATAATAATTAAAACAATATATTGTTCTTGATATTTTTTGTCGTTTACGATGGTTGTGAGAGGACATATAATAGCATGGCCCATGCTAGGTTACTACATTTGTAGATTTGTATTCATAGACCTGCTGAAAATGTGGAGAATGTGTAATGCATGTTCGCACTCAATAAAGTGTTTGAAAATAAACTTGTATTTAGATGCATTTTACTTTAATTACATCAGTATTTTCATAACAAACAATACATGTGCTTAGGGGGTAAGGGTTTCTTTAACTAATCTAGTGGAAGAGACTCGAGTGCTAAAATCCACGGGTTAGGGGGCGCAAATTACTTGCCTTGCCCCGGGTGCTGACAACCCACGCTACGCCACTGGGTTGACCAAGTAGAAGGTTTGCTGTAGAAAGAACAGAGAGGCAGATATGCAATGTTACTCCCTGCCCCCATGCGGAAAAAAAAATCTCCCTTGCCACTACCTAGAATTAGTTTGCTTCCTGAGCTTCTTCAAGGGCTGTCAATTCTGTGGCCAGTCCTATTGTCGCTTTAGCATCTATACCTGAAACTTCAATGGATCTCAGGTTATGTCTTATTCAGCAAAAACTCTTGTTTCGTATCTGTTGGATACCACAATGTCTCTTTAACAAGGGGTTGTTTAAGTCGGCTATCTGCTGGAGGTGTACTACTACCGCTAATGCTTCCTTTAATCATATGTTTTGGCAATGTCCAGTAGTTGCCTGTTTTTGGGAGGAGGTTATAATATGGATAAACTTTGTATTGGAACACTCTTTGATATTTACTGGTGCACACGTTCTTTTAAATCATTTACCTGTTTCCTGGAAGTTAATGCACGATCAATGTAAATTGTGCCCTTTTGACAGCTAAAAGACTAATATTACAACATTGGAAGGATAAATGCTCACTTCCTATAATGTAATGGATTGAGGACCTAACGATGCGTTCAACATTTGAACGGGTGACATATAGACGCCACTCTCAAATGGATACATGGATATTTGGTCCGCCTTTGTTGAAGCTTATGTATAACTGATATATTCAAATCTATGTAGTTATATTTTTTTTTTTCTCCTTTTGCTTCTTTTTATGGTTTTGTTTTGTTTTGATGAAACTTACAATTTTTAAAAAAATTCTGTGGCCAGTCCTAAAATCTTAGGAGGCTGCCTGATACTGGGTCAAGGGTCATATTTGTCCTTCTAGCCCCATATTGTCTTCTCTGACTGGGTGGCTCTCCAGGATCTTAGATAGAGGTCTTTCACATCACCTGCTACCTGATCCTTTTAACTGAAGAGGACAGAGGACAAATGTAGGACCTTCTGCAAGTAAAGCCTGTGTTTAACCACATAACTCAAAGTGCTTAGATCTTTTGTGTCATTATGGCATAAAATGATGACATGATTGAGGTATGACTAAGAGTTTTATAACTCTTTAAAACCCTGTGGATGATGATTGCTATTGTTCTAGAAGCTTTTCATGATTAACCAAACCTAAATGTCCTCTTTAGTAATTGTCTTGGGTGAAGGTGCCGAACAATAATGTTTACATCCAGTAAACGTCCACTGAGACCCAGTGTGGCGTAGTGGTGAGAGTGTTGGACTGGGACTCGGGAGATCCAAGTTCTAGTCCCCGCTTGGCCATGAAGCTCACTGGGTGACTTTGGGCCAGTCACTGACTCTCAGCCTAACCTACCTCACAGGATTGTTGTGAGGATAAAATGGGGAGGGGGAGGATCATGTAAGCTGCCTTGAGTTTCTTGGAGGAAAAATGGTGGGATATAAATCTAATAAATAAATAAATACATATATATATATATATCCCTGTTGTTATGCCTTCACTATTTTAGAACGCCCCTTAGAAAGAAGCCTCCAATCTCTAGACTACTGGCGACAGAACAGGAAGAGCATCTAGAGAGGGTATGCTGGCCTGGGCTAGGCTGGGCTGAGCCGGAGAGGCCATAGGATTTCTTGTATCCTGGACTCCCCCCTCCACTCCCCGCCCACCAGAATACCACCTTTTCCCTCCCGCCAAGGCCACATTTGCAACTTTGAGAAGCAGCCGGCGTGGTTCTTTCTGTGGCAGCCGCAAGGGGGTGGGGGAGTGGGATCAAACCTCAGACTCCTGCTCCTGAGGTCATAGCAGAGTCTACAACTTTGGGAAGGGGACTTCGGACAATCCTTTGGTCCCTGGGACACTCTCCCAGGGACCATAGGATTTCTCTCTCTGGGAACTTGTTCTGTGTGGTTCTGTTTGAGACAACTTAGATCTGCAATTGGTAAGTGCTTGGAAAAGTAGCCCAGTTATATAATTCACCTCCTCCAACTGTTGCCAAGTACTGTTTGTATGTGCCACAGCTGAGTGAAACAGCTGGTTCTGGTTATCACTAGAATTAACGACTGGGAAAATGAGCAGCAACACCTTTTTACATTTTTTATTGGGCTCATTAACAAAAATTAACGGACTAGTTTCACTCCAGAAATAAAAACAGAGTATGCCACAGATGACATGCGCTGCCTGCTCATGTTAGGCCACAAGTGGCTTCTATTTACAAGTAGTCCATGACAAAAGGCTCAGTCCACGGATACCTGTCAGCAAAAGGGTACTACATGCAGGCAGTATTACCTGTGGTTTTTTGATGTGAATATGCATTCACATCTGGACCCAGAGGCAGAACGCCATTTATATCTAATAGCAGACACAGGTAATGATTTTATTTATTATTTTATGTATTATATTTTTAATTCATCCAATAATAACCATTCTCTGGATGGATTACAACAGTTAAAAGAAAATATACATATAGTTCAAAGAATAACACAATACAGTACAGCAAATCAAATAGTACAGGGTATATAAAACAGCCATAAAATTTAAAAACTCGGTCTCTAAAATGGCTGGGAGAGAAAAGATAGCCATGCTTAGGGAGGGCATTCCATAAACAGGGTGCCAGTAATGTCTCTAAAGCCTGTGTTCTCCATATATCACATACGGTAATCTGATTGCAACCAACTGGCCTGAGAAAAGGAAAGGGGCAGGCATCCCCTCACTCATTCAGTGCACGCTGCTGATTGGTTGGGTGACTTTATTATGCCAGTAAGAATGAAAGGCTGTGATCTTATGAATGGAGCTTAAAGCCATGGTTTATAAACTCCATCTTTGATACCAGGCAAAATAAGTTTGTAGCATTTCATATAAGAGAATTTTAGCTGCTCCTTCTGTTTATCCTTAATGGTCTCACTGTCAGAGAACCTGTCTCTGAAATCTTTGTTTTATTTTGAGTAAAGTGATTGGTCTGAGGCTGGAACCTGACAGGGTTGAATGCGCAGCCGCAGATTAGAAGTCTTTTTTGGCACGCTTCCATTACCGAAAGACTAAATATTCCTAACCAGCAAAGAATTAAGCTTCTCCCAAATGGTTTTCACCAGCCAAGATAAGCGGAGGTCTAACTTGGAGTTGGTTGCTTGCATACCCTCAGGCTGTCCCTTCATACTATAAATGACAGGGATTGAAACTGGTCCAAATAAAAAGGGTGCCCAGGGTTCTTATATGTCAAACTCCAGCCCTATAATCAAACATATTCCCTGCCTTAGTAGGGCCAAATAAGAGCCATTCTGTCTGCAAAGCAGCAAACTTGTCACAGAGAGAAGGTGACACAATTTCTGACAGCAGAAGCTTGGACTTACTAGGTAATAATTTCCCATCCAGGCAGCTCTGTTGGGCAGAATTCTGTAGATGCTTATTGGTAGCAGAGAGAGAAGAAGAATACTTGTTGCCCTTCAATGCTGTTACCTCCTTTGGTGTGAACTGGATGTTGTCCTCATGTTTGTTAAAGTTGTTCAAGTCCCCCTATCCAACTTAATCAATCTAATAACCATCCTAGGTTATTCCCCCCCCCCCCCCATGATATTAAAATTACAAAATGATTTCTTACAAGGAATTCTAAGCATTTGAATTTCCTGAGCTGCCAAGCACAAGATACAAATATTTCGTACAGGAAAAAAATATATCATTACAATATGTTGCACTTGATGTAGGATATTATTTAGAATGCAACTGAGCAGAATATTATAAAACAAATGAATGCCTGCACCAAGTATTTCAGTCTTATTTTCACCACTTCAACTGCTGAGAGGAATAATAATAAATATATTATTTATTATATAATATCTATTATTATAATTTATTATAATAATAAATTATATTATATATATTTAATTATATATATATATATATATATATATATATAATTTATAATAATAATAAATAATATATTTATTATTATTCCTCTCAGCAGTTGAAGTGGTGAAAATAAGACTGAAATACTTGGTGCAGGCATTCATTTGTTTTATAATATTTTATTTATGTATTTATTTGTTACATTTATGGATCGCCCATCTGGCCGGCAAACCAGCCACTCTGGGTGATGTACACACGATAAAATACAGAATAAAATACATTTAAAACAGTATAAAATTTTAAAATCTTAGCCCACCCCATATTCCTGCCTGAACAACCATATTTTTAGTGAGTGGCGGAAGCTCAGCAGAGAGGGGGCATGGTGGAGGTCACTAGGCAGAGAATTCCACAGTATGGGGGCTGCCACAGAACAGGCCCTCTTCCTAGTCCCCACCAGTCTAGCTGCTCTGGCTGAAGGGACAAGGAGAAGGCCATCTGTGGCAGATCTTGTTGAGCGGCCTACTTGGTGTTGCTGGAGACGCTCCTTGAGATAAACTGGACCGGAGCCGTATAGGGTTTTAAAGGTCAAAACCAACACCTTGAATTCGGCTCGGCAAGCAACTGGTAGCCAGTGCAGCTCAATATTCTGCTCAGTTGCATTCTAAATATAATATTTATATTATAATATAAAATTATTTATTATTCACCACTTCAACTGCTGAGAGGAATAATATAATAAATAAAATAAATAAACTATCTCAATGAGTCCTATAAAATGACTTACAGTGCAATCCTATGCATATCTACTCAGAAGTAAGTCCTGCTGAGTTCAATGGACCTCACTCTTAGGTAAGGGGGGATAGGATTTCAGCCTTAGTAATTCATGGAAATATTTGCTTTTCACTGCATACAGAACGTTCTATTAGCGTTGTCAGTTTAGCCATATTTTGTGTTCTGGCCATCCTTGAGTTAGAACTTCAAGGTGTTGTCAGTAAACATCAGAGGGCAATAGAGTCACTAGCATTCTCAAGAGTGCATATGAGGAAGGATTAAGGACTGCCAGTTTTATTTCAAACTTGACTAATTACTTCCTGAATTGAATGCTTGACATTAAGTTACATTTGGCAAGAAAAAAAAGGTGCATTCCGGAATGTGAAATCCACAAATGTCTATAGTTAACTGTTTCTTTTTATTATGAAGATTCCCACATATATTAGGCTTCAAAATACAGGCGGCTCTGCTCTTGCCTGATCCATACTTTTATAATTATTCCCCTTTATAAACATTACTTATGAAATGTTGAATATTCTAAATATTGAATATTTATTTTATTTCCCACTCTAGCACTTGGGCTCAAGGCAGGTTATTATAAGGCACTGACTGGGGTGGGTGGGTCTTGAACTGGGGCCTATAGCCGCCAGCCTTTGGTGCCTTACATCCTGTGCCACCAGCACTCCAGGACTTCAAACAGCCAGTCAAGCTAGGCTTGATAGGGCATGGGTGACATCTAGGCTGCAAGACATGGTGACTGGGTTCAGACAACATGATAACTCACACTCAAGGGTTTTATTTTATTTTATTTATTATATTTATACCCCACCTTTTTTCCTGCAAGGAACCCAAGGCGGCTTACATCCTCCTCCACTCCTCCATTTTATCCTCACAACAACCCTGTGAGGTAGGTCAGGCTGAGAGTCAGTGACTGGCCCAAAGTTACCCAGTGAGTTTCATGGCTGAGCAGGGACACCATGGTGAACAACCCACAGTTTACAATCCAACAACAAACCATGGGTTCTCCATGGTTAACAAGTCATGGCTTGTTAGCGCAGCTGGGTTCAGACAACACAATAACCCATGTTGGCTTGGTGTGATGTGAATGCGCCCAGTCAAAAGGAGCAACAAAAACAATAAGAGGGAAAAAGCTAAGTGAAACAAGCAGAGGTGCAGAAGGAGAACAAGAGAGTCTGGAACCCCTAGGGGGTGAAGTAGATGAGCAGATGCTAGGAGCAGGAGGAGAAGCCTTTGAGAGCCTGTTAGGTGGGCGGAAGAAAAGCCTCAAGCAAGGAATTAATCCCAGTATACCACACACCACTGCAGCCTGTCAGACAGAACTGCCTTCTGGAACCATTTCATAGCTGCAGCCTGGGGGAGGTGAACTATCGGTCGCGGCATAAGCCAAACATCCCAGCCCAGGCAGGAACGACCAGAAAAGCACAAGGACAAACTGGCACAAAAGGACTTACCCACTTCTACATGAATCCCAGACAATTTTGATCCTGCAACTGCTTACTTGTGCCTTTAGTCTCTCTGTATTAAATTAAAATCCCTAAAGCACTCAGACTGACTTTAATGATCCTGTGCTGTAACGAGGACAGATAATTCAGATAAGACAGATAATTGCAGCATTTACTGTGTCATGTCTTTCCTTTAGGATGGTCATGTGATTCTGCCTCGCTATGGAGGGGGCATCACACTTGACACTGTGTCGGCACCAGACTCTGTAGCAACCTGTTGCAAGCTAGGCCTTGGGCCTGACAGTTACAGCACTTTAAGGCTCAGTCCTATCAACGGTGCCGTCACTGCTCAGAAGCCTCCGAACTTGGAGGCTTCCACGATTCCTATGCCCTGCCGGGCTGGAGCTGGCAGAGCAGGAGGCACGGTGGAGGCGATCTTCGCCGTTCTGTCCTCAGTCTTTGGCAATTTTTGCAAGACAGGCTTTTTTTTTTTTTTAATATATATATATATATATATATATTTATTAAATTTTTTCACATCTTACAGCTACTAATGGATACAACAACAAAAAAATACAACATAAACATTGTGCACCCCCCCACCTCTTGGGACCAAGTTATATTTCTCCCCCCCAAAATTTATATATATATATATATATATATATATATACAAGATATTATTTTATATTCCAAAAATATAACAAATCTTGACAAGGTTTGTTCCCCTTCCCCTTCACCAACACATAATCCAAAAATTTACCCCAAATGTTTACAAAGGTGTCTTTCTCCAATTGTCCTTTTTGACACTTAATATTACAAGTTAATTTATCATTTAGCGCGATATCCCATACCTCTTTATACCATTCAGTAATTGAAAAGACATGTTGAACCTTCCAATTCCTAGCTATCATTAATTTTGCTGCTGTTAACAAGTTTACAATCAATTCTTTTGTATTTTTTAAACAAACTAACTCTTCTGTAATGGTTAACAATGCTAATTTTGGGCAGACTTCTAGTTCCATTCCAATTATTTCTGATATTTCTGCAAATAATTTCTGCCAAAATTCCAGAACATTTTTACAGCTCCACCACATGTGGGCATATGTACCTTTTACATTACATCCTCTCCAACACAATGCGGAACAATTTTTATCTATCCGATTTAATCTTACTGGAGTTAAATACCATCTCCATACCACTTTATAAAAGTTATCTTTTATCCTAGTTGACATAACTCTTACAATACGTCTATCCCAAATATTTTTCCAACTTATGTTTCGATATTTCCTCATCAAATTCATTATCCCATAATACTTTAAGAGAATCTTTATGCTCTTCTTCTTTTTGTAACATCGTATATAAAACCTTTGTTGTACCTCTTGTTGAAACATTACCTTCTATAGCTTCTCTAGTCAAAACTATCTTTTCAAAATTGGTTAATTCTCTTTCGCTGTCCATTCTTGTCCTCCACTTCTTTAACCACAGTTCCAATTGCATTGAATTTAACCATGAAATTCTCTCTCTTCCTACTAATTCTATTATATGTTCTCTAGTCTTCAATTTTTCCACCCAATCCATTAATTTAATCACCTTTTTTCTCCTTAGTATAGCTTCTATATGTCTTACATTTTCTGGAAAGTCCTCCATGGCCACTACCGGAGTTAACGGGGATACCTCTGGTGTAAAAAGTTTTCTAGTGCTATTCCAACTCTCTAACATATTCCTCAAAAAGGGATTTTCTAGTCCTTTTATAATATTATTTATATTTTTCTTAAACAATATATTCACCATCATGTTTCCTAATTCTCGTGATTCTAATTCCAACCACATTTTGTCTTTCCCTGCTATAATGTCCAAAATATGTCTTACTTGGTTGGCTAAATAATACCACTTTATATTAGGAAGACCTAAACCACCTATTTTTTGCGCTTTATACCAACTATATTTATTAATCCTTGATCTTTTCCTTCCATTACAATATTCATTCATAATTGATTGCCAATCTTTAATTTCTTTTTCTGTAATCTTTACTGGTAACATCCTAAACAAAAAGTTTATTTTAGACAATATCTTCATTTTTACCAACGCAATTCTACCAAACCAAGGAAGTCCAATTTTTTTATACTCCTCTATTTTATTTTTAACCTCTGTCTTTAACTTTCTAAAATTTTGTTCTCCTACTTTATCAATATCTTGTGTAATTTCTATTCCTAAATATTTAATTACATTTGTAATTTTAATGTTATATTTTTTCTTTAACATTTCACTCTCCTCTTTTTTACTATAATTAAACAATAAAATCTTGGATTTACCCCAATTCATCTGAACTCAATAGGAGTTACTTCTGAGTGGACAGGTTTGCGCTGAGCAGATTAACAACATGTCACTGTTAATTTTGTAAAAATTTCAGGAGTCTGAATATGTTTGTTAGAGTATGTTTGTTCTATAGTTGTCACTCTACCCAAGATATCCTGTGAGATGGCTTCACACACACTTGGTGATTGCTACCATGTCTCATGGGCTTATGTTTATTTAGTTGCACTGAACAATGGGGATTTCCCCTAACTCTCAAATTCCAGTGTCAGTCTCATAATTGCATTCAATTACTATATGTTAAATTGGCAATGGAACATAGTGGCCATCTAATATTAGGGCTTCTCTACACAAGGTATTTATTGTGCGCTTGTGATCCCTCACTCACAGAAGTTTGTGTGGCCTTTTCACAATGTCGTCGTCATTCTCTAGGGCCTCTCCCATGTTTTCCAGCCATTTTCGCAGGGTTTTTTTTAGGGTGAGGAAAGTGCAGTATCACATTTCAAACTGGAACAAAAGCCTCATGTATTATCACAATTCCACTATACTGCAGCTATACCACAGTGCCACCTTGTGGTTAGTTAATAGAATATTGTTAGGTAGTGTCCTGAATACATGAATTGGCCCAAATTGAGAATTGGCTCTCATGAATTGAGAGCCAGTGTGGCGTAGTGGTTAGGGTGTTGGACTGGGACTCGGGAGATCCGGGTTCTAGTCCCTGCTCGGCCATGAAACTCACTGGGTGACTTTGGGCCAGTCACTGACTCTCAGCCTAACCTACCTCACAGGGTTGTTGTGAGGATAAAATGGAGAGGAGGAGGAGCCGCCTTTGGTTCCTTGTAGGAAAAAAGGCGGGGTATAAATACAATAAATAAATAAATAAATAAAATATATAGAAAGGCAGAGAAATACAAACCCGGGGAAAAAGCCCTGTGTAAAAGACACACTTTTCCTCCCGCAATGAAAACGGAAGAAGTCTCAGTAAATCACAGGATAAACACCTCATGTAGAGAAGCCCTTAATCTCTAGCTTTGCTAATATAAGGACTGTCATGTTTCTTTACGCTCCTGCTCTATGCTGACGTAGGAGCAGTTGCGGTTCCCTAAGGCAAGATACAGAGCAGAGTTACAAGCAAACAGCCTTTGTGTTTTCAGAAATGGAGATCAGCCATTGCTCCCCTATCCCAAAATGCATTGCTAGGTGTAATCTGATACTTGCAACACCAACTACTGACTAATTCATTCAGACTGCACATTTCCATTTTGAATTTTTATCTAAGCTGCAGACCTCACGGCCACAACATCCGGGCAAATTTCTTCTCCCATCCCCTGCTTTTGTACTACCTAGCCTAATGAAGATTTCTTGTGAACTTGAAAGCTTGCACAGTTTTGTGAAAATTTGGTTGATCCTAATAAAGGTATTGCCCAACTGTGGATCTCAAAAAAATAAAGATTTTGAAATTATATGCAGATTTAGAAAATAGATGCAGATTTAGAAATTATTATAATTTAACAAAAATACAGTACATCTCACCATAGTGTGGAAGAGTGTGACCAGGTGACCTGCGTGCCTTGCCCAGTCTTCTGTCCAGGTGCTGCTGATGGGCAACTTCAAGCCCGAGCTCTTCCTTCTGGTGGTGCTTTAAACCAGACTTCGTCTGGACAGCCATTCAAACAGAGGACACCTTCAAAATAGGGTAAAGTCCTCTACTGACTCTAGGTATACTCCCAGACTATAAACCTTCGGCTATTGGGCAATATAGAAATAGAAATATAATAAACAAACAAACAACAAACCAATCTGATCCTTGGGGGCATCTGATCCTTACCGCCTAACCCCATTCAAAACAGGATGAAGAGATGAGGTACCTGTCAACTTGAACAGCCTGCTCTGTTGTAGTGGATCTGGCATAGCAGCAGTGCACCAGGTATGGGGTAGGAGGCATATTAGGAAAGGAGAGGGAAATAATATTGACAACTTATCAGAAACCTCTTCACAAGTGCAGGTTGTAGGATTATAGCCTAGGATTTTAATTTTTCTCTGCTACTACCACTTCATACAGTTTATAAGAAACATGGCTGTTTCCAGATGTTTTCTTCCCCTGATTATGGAATATGCAGTCATTACATGTTGCGTACAATCCACACAACATTCCCCCATTAGTGCAAGTGATACTGGGATACTAAATTTCCCTGTTCTTCAAACCACACTACTGAGTTGCCAGGAAAACTATGATTTCAGTAGTAATAGTCTTTTAAGAGTTTAACATAAACTAATGGGCTGGAGAAATAAAGGTCCTGCTATTCTTTTATAGGAATAAAGCGAGCCATCAGGAGATTCCACAGGGGTTTTAAAACTGCAGACTGCTTTGAAGAATGATATGTGTATTCAAGGTAGCCACTTCAGTCTACCTTCCAGTTCCACAATATTTTCACCAGAAGGGCTGGAAAATCAGGCTTTACTAACTCATCTGTTGGATATGGATACATTTCGTAGTCTTGTGGGATATTCATGGCTCCCCTGGTAAGCAGGAGAAGCTATGAAAATTGCATAGAGATACTCAATACCAAATTACTGTAGAGCGATTTTCGGTACAGCTGGGGCTGGGCGCAGCTTTTGCTGGAGATCTTCCACGATGCTGGAAGCTGCAAGGAAATTTATCCAAATAAAGACCTTATTCCCTGTGCAAGGTACTATTAGACTATTCTGAGGGGATTGTAAACCACTGTGGATGAACCAGACCTAAGAAAATGAATGAGAATTCTGACCAGTGGGACTAAATTCTGTACTAAATGGTAACCAATCTTTATCCCTTCATAGATCCAATGTCAGGAATCTACATCCTGTTATATAACTTTGCTATTCATAGCATCAAAACCAGATATGATCTCATTCATGCAATTAGCAATCACACTAATGTATTTTTTTTTTTTAAGTGCCAGGGGTGGCATGGCTTGGGACTGCAGCAGGGTGGGTGAGCATTAACCCTTTACCTCCATCACAATCCCAATCTGGATTGCTGCTCGCCAGCTGCTATTGGCACCAGAAGGAATGCTCCTATTGGCATGGATATCCAGGACCGATGAGCATAGATTTAAGTTGGGTACACAAGTCAATACCCCATAAGGGCCTTTTTATTACTGTTAATAGTTCCCATAGGCACTTCATTTTAATTTATCATTTAATAAAACAATACTGTTGTATCCATTTCAAGAGGGCACCCGTATCCTCTCCCAACTGTGGTATATTGAACGTACCTTAAAGGGGCTTCTGATGGGAACAGTTCAGTTTCCCTTCTGATTCTTGCCTGGCGTGTCCCAAATGAGTGTGGCTCTGGTTTCTTCCATCTTTGTGCGGGCATGCTGGAATGAGTGTAAGGCTGTGCTGTGTTGCTCTGCCTTGCTGTTATGTTTCTGTGTGGAAGTTTATCAACCTGCTGGTCTCTGCTGAGTGCCGACTTGAGAGCAGAACCTAGAGGGGCATGGAAGCCCGAGTGATAAGTGCACCACCCCTGGGGCTCGGGGGCAAGGAGGAACTATCATACCAGGGTCTGCATCTCCCTCCCAATTCTTACGGCTTTTCCTGACCAGCCCCTCCTCCCTCCCTTTTATGCCCCTTGCCCCATGGCCAATGAGCTGCAGGGCCTGGACCTCAACAACACCCCCAGCATAAGCAGGATGGGGCAAAAGAAGCAGGAATACAGGCACGCTGCTCAGCTCATGGAAAAAGTGCTGGCCGTGGGCAGTGGCAGGATCAGCATCCCAGCTCCATCAGTACGCAGGCAGGGTGATGGCATCAGCTCACACAGATGGAGAGGATGAATTATAGCCATAGGGAAAAACATCAACAACCGAAGATCAAAAAGAATCT
Source organism: Shinisaurus crocodilurus (assembly GCA_021292165.1). Taxonomy (NCBI): domain Eukaryota; kingdom Metazoa; phylum Chordata; class Lepidosauria; order Squamata; family Shinisauridae; genus Shinisaurus; species Shinisaurus crocodilurus. The sequence continues at coordinate 256,469,095 of CM037876.1, read as the reverse complement.
GCACAGGTTTTAACATGTTTTCCCTTCCCCCTTTTTTCTTCCTTTTCTTTTTTTTTTTCTTCTTCTCTTCCTTTAACCCTTAATTTTCTTTCTCTTTTGTTTCCAATCCTCCCCCCCTAAATTTCCACACTTCCCCGTCCCTTTTTCCTGAAAGGTTTTGTGCCCCTATTCCTTAGGGCCAGTATCACCTCCAGTTTCTTTTCTGATTTCTTCCTCCCTATTCTGTATCACTAACCTTATGACTGTGATATCACAGTCCTCTCTTATCCAAGAAACACCCCCCCCACAAACAAATAAAATAATTAGAGAATACAAGATTAGAGAGAAGGACTGTAAGACAAAAAAAAAGCTTACACAAATATGAGAAGATAACTTAACTTTCCTTCTCCTGGTGTGGTCAGCCAACTTATTTCTTCATAAGTTGGCCCCGTGCCTCAGATTCCCTCGCCCTCAGTTTATGATTTCGTTTGTTTTTTTCCAGCCGATAATTATTTCATATTGTCCCGAGTGTGAGTCCATGTTTATTCCTTTCATTATTTTTGTCTTCTTGGCAGCGTCCTTTAACTCTTTTGTAGAAATATCTGCTGTCTTTCCCCCCCTTTATATTTCTTTTTGTCCTTGTGGCTGACCGCCATGCCTTCTCCTCATCATCTGAATTGCCCGTCTGATCTTCTGCAGTCCTGTCTTCCATTTTTTCCTGTTCTGAAATTTCTGTCTTTAACTCATGGAACAATCCTTTAATCCCAGATTTGGTTGGGACTCATGAAAAGAAGATTATAAAGCAATGAAATAGGATAAATCAACGTACTACCCCGGAATAGAAATAGAAGAATCTGCACAGCCACAGGTAAATATGGTTCCCAACACATATTGAAGAAACAGGGAAATGTCTGTAAAGGTAAATGTAAAATTATGTACTCTAAAGACAACACACAATATGATAACTGTATTAAACTAATACTGCAGTATCTAATTATACAAAACAAGAACAGATGGAGCTAGCCATATTGGGAGGGAGTTCCACAGAGCTGGTGCCACCACTGAGAAGGCCCTATCTCTAACGCCCGCCAACACTACAGATCTTAATGGCAAGCCAGCGAGTAGGGCCTCTGACAGTTATCTTAACACATGGGCAGGTTCATAAGGGTGTAGGCAGTCCTTCAGATAACCTGGCCCCAAACTGTTTTAGGCTTTAAAGGTCAAAACCAGCACTTTGAATTGGGCCCAGAAAAGCACTGGCAACTAGTGCAGCTGGTACAGGATTGGTGTGATGTGATCTGCCCGGCTAGCCCAGGGGTGCAGAACCTCAGGCCTGGGAGCCAAATCCAACCCTGCAGGGTTCCTGAGATGGCCCCACCCCCTTTCTTCTGACCACCAATCATTTGGTGGTTTCCTGGCTTTTGTGCAGTTCCCCCCCCCCCCATTCTAAAAGGTTGAAATTCTCTGCATGAGGTTTAGTTGCTGGCAGTAAGAGCTCTAAGTTTAAAAATATACTGGTTTAAGTTAAGAGCTTTAAATTTAAATATACCCGACCCTTTTGTCTTTGCCCCTCCACCCCCCCGTGGGCTTCTCTGAAATCGTATTCAGGCTGAAATCGTATTCAGGCTTCAACACCCCTGGTCTGGCCCCAACAAGGACATGAGTGGCCACATTCTACACGTGCTGAAGTTTCTGAGTCATCTTCAAAGGCAGCCCCAAATAGAGTGCATTATAGTAGTTCAGTCTGGACATAACTAGTCCATGCATAACTAAGGCTAACTTAACTTAGACCTGGTATTTGGGAGACACCAATTGTAGCATGCTTTTGGTGCCAATTAAAGACTCGTTTCTTTACCCATGCCTTCCCCGAGTGAATGTACTGTAATTTGTTTGAAATTATGGTGTTGTGTTGGTTTTAATATTTTTATTAATGTTTTATATAAATGTTTTAGCAATTATGTATTTTAATGCCTTTAAACTTTCTTGTAAACAGCTTAAACATATTTTTAAATATTGTAAGTGGTATATAATTCTATTAAATAAAAAAATAAATAGCCTCCACATTTCTCTCACTAGGTTTCCAAAACATGTTATTCTAAAGAAAGTATCAGGACATGTGGTAAGCCTAACCTCAGAAGTTTTGCATTACATGGACATGTTCTTAGTCCAATAAACCAAGTCTTAAATGGACCAGGACAACTCTCTTTTTGGGGGGGAGTAACCCATTTGATGTGTATAATTTTACTTAGTTGAATATATAGTGATATTCTAAAAAAAACAATGCAAAACAATTTTTGAAAGTAGTAGCGCAAGAAATGAAATATCGGTAAACATGGAATAACATGTTTAGTAGGACACAAGGATTTGAACAACATTCCCCTGAAATGAGAGAGATTTTTCATCCAAAGAATTCTCATGGCGCTACTTAAATACTTGGTGCACAACAGGTGCGTAACTCAAGTCCATCAAAACAATGAGATGGACAGAATTAAGCCTGATATTTTCCATTACGAGTTTTGGTCTCTCCAATTTAAGTCTCTTGTGAAAACAGACAGAACCAAGCTGTGTACACCTCTTTCTAAAATATTCCGTGAATACTTCATGGAACAACTCAAACACAGATTTGGTTTTAGACAGCTGTTCTCTGTTCTTAACAATCCTGAATCTCAGTACATCAAAATATCCTGTACAGCAATGAATATGGAAACAGCTTCATTACAAAGTCTCTTTCTTGGTACAGGATAGGATTCCTAGGAACTGTTTTTCAAGGCTGATTCACACATGCCATAGAAAGTGCTGAGATACTAGCCTTGTTCAGGCACTCACCTGCATGCATGAGGATTAAATCTGTGTAGGGGGCTGGGGTCACATATCCAGCTCCCAATGATACTGCTCTGTTGAACCAGCAAGGTCTGAAGGGGCATTCTACTAGCTTTTGCTTGAATATAAGTAGAAATCTCCACATAGTTGGGGATGCTGATGAAGTAGGGCCTCCAGACTGCCAGTCATGTAGAGAGTTCTGCTTGCATTCAAGTGAATGCCCCATTAGACCTTTTCAGTCAGTGCAACAAAATCAGGGATTGAGGGGGCATAGTCTGGTACATACAGGGACATTAGGGCTGGGGCCAGTTTGCATGACCCTGTCTCCCTACAGAGATTTAGTCATCATGCATTCAGGCAAATGCCTGAAAAGGGCTACTGAAGCATGAATTTCCTATTCCCCTATTTCCAGGTTTCAATTGAGGTGGGGAGATGCATCTGCCTATCTGCCTATCTGCCTGCCTCCAATAGCCTGTTTGATAGGATTTAAATTTAAGGAATATTTTAAGCTTTAGAACTTCCCTGATAACACCCACAAAAGAAGAACAGAAGTTCCTTTAAGACCCTAAGGGTGCTGTTATATGGCACAGTCCAAAACACACAGCACAGTCAGGAAGAAAACAGGATACAGAGACTAGAGCCGGAGATCAGATGTTGTTTCCAGCAGCTCTCAAGTTATAAATGAGAGCTGATAGAGCTAGAGCTACTAGAACCCCACCCAGTGCTCAGCTGCATCACATTAGGGGCTTGTCAGATGTTTTCCTCATGAGCAGAACCCAACTCATGAGTAAGTGAGCACTCCTTTGCCTCACCACCATCCCGTCATAGCTCTTAAGGTGCTGGCATTCTCAGGTGTTAGCCCAGCATCCCCCTCAGAAGCTGAACTCTCTGCCTCTCCAGGAGGCAGATTCAAAGGGTCCCAGACCATCTTGGCTAGGGCCAGGGTCTTCTGAGGGGCCAACAGGCTCTGAAGGTTCTGGCTCCTCCTTTAAGATGACTCCAGTGACAGCATGACACCTGGGACCATGACAGAGGTGGCATTGGAAGGTGGCTAGAAGCAGGGCAAGATGATAGCAGGAGAGCAAGATGACACTGAACCCTCTCCACAATGAGTTGTCCTGATGCTGAGCCAGGGCAAAGGAAGAATTTATTGGAAGCAGAAAGCTTCACCTGACTTTTCAAGTCACAGGAAGCAAGTAAATAATGGTTGATCTGACACTGACTGGGTTCAGACAACACAATAACCCACACTCAAGGGTTGAGTGTGGGTTGTTGTTGAAATGTGAGTTATCGTGTTGTCTGAATCCAGCTGAGCTAACAAGCCATGGCTTGTTAACCATGAACAGGAACATGTTAACCATGAAGAGAGCCATGGTTTGTTGTTGGGTTGTGAACTGTGGGTTCACCATAGTTTGTTATCTCAGTTGGGTACAGACAACACGATAACCCACATTTCAACAACAACCCACGGTTCAACGACAACTCACACTCAACCCTTGAGTGTGGGTTATCGTGTTGTCTGAACCCAGTCAATTACACTGACAATTCAACCTCTTGTTCACTAGTTCCAGACTACTTTATTCTAGTCCCTTGGTTCCAGCCCAAACTGACATAGGTAGATTTGAATGTGGCCAGGTGACAGAAAGAGGTATGTAACATGTACAGTGACTGGAATGCACTCCTGGCCACAGCTGCAACATGCTGCAGTGTAGAGATTCAAGAACACCATTAGGTACACAAACCTATATGCCCAGATTTTGGGAAAACAACTTTTTATACCATCCCTTATACATTGACTTTTCAAGAATGGCCTGGTCTGCGTGCCATGATAACCCAGGGTTTTTTTGAACCTTGGGTTGTTGTGAATGAGCAAGTGCCGTAGCCAGTGCCACCATGGCTTGATTGTTCCTGCTGTCAACCGGAATGGCTAAATAATGCAGAGACACTTTGTCCCTGAGTTGTTCAGCATGATAGCTGAACTGAACCTGGAATTCTGGTTTGTCTTTCGCCCGATGAGCCAGAGTTGGAACCCAGGGTTTAACCCCGAGTTCCAACTCTGTCTTGTTGGGGTGAGACCAACCAGCGTTTCGGGTTCGGCATTTGTTTAGCTGCTCCTGTTGGCAAGAGGAGCCAAGTGGGAGCACTTGAGCCACAGTGACTAGCATGCTGGCTCATTCCTGACAACCCAGGGTTTAAAAAAACAACCTTGGTTGTCACTGCATGCAAAGTGGTCCAATGTTTTGAACAGGAGAGGTGAAATTGTACTGGTATATTTTTAGAAAATGTATCTGCAAAGCTAGGATATGTGATGTGACCTAGTAAGCAAAACACACCAAATATTTGAAAATAAAACTAAAATTAGCACTGGTGATGTGATTATATCAGACACCTTTTCACCGCACTTATTAGAAGGGTCAAGAAAGACTAGTTCTTTTCATGCATGTGTCCTTTCACTTAGAGGAAACTACAAAGTCGTCAAGAATTTCCTTCAAGGCAGTCACCAGCCGATTTATCATCTTTTGTCTGGTGCAGCAAATGTTTTATTTAACCTGTCCTGCCCTTATTTGGGGTTACATTTTTGAACTTGAAAACAACTCTTCTCAATGAATCGTCTGCAGTCTGATTATTCTAGCAGAAGTTGTTTTGTGAAGCTGGCAGCATGCAGAGCCTTCTTCTGGTCTCTGGTCAGTAACAATTTAACAGCCTGTTAAAAATGTGAAGTAGCCATTTATGGAGTATACACAGTTGCCTCCTGTCTCAGGTGGTTGGAACACGTGCAATTAATCTTGCCGTCTGTCTGCAGCTAAAGGTTTACGCTTAATTCACACCGCCTCGGGATTTACTAATGGCACGCTTGCATTTCCTCTTTCTGTACCCATTTGGCCGTTTAGATCATCTGGCCATTTACATCTCCTAACTGAAATGATCACACAGCTACTTCAGTAGATGGTGGGCCTTGGTAGAGCTTAGCCCATATTGATTCTTTGACCCTGTGGCAGGGGTGGTGAACCTCTCTCAGGACAAGGACCAAATTCAGTTTTGGAGAAGCTCCCAGGACTGCTTTCCAGTGGCATCCGGGGCTAAAGGCAAAGGGGGTGGGGCCATAGTATTTTTAAGAATCAGCATATTTTAGCTTAAAGCTCTTACTGCCAGGAGCTAAGCCTTGGGAGAGGCATTTCAATCCTTTAGAATGGGGAAAAAGCCACATGGAAGCTGGGAAACCACTAAACAAGCAGGAGTCAAGCAAAGGGGGTGGGGCCAAGGGAAGGGAGCGTGGCCATTTGAGGAACCCCAGTGGGTCAGGTTGGGACCCCAGGTGGGCCTTGGCTTGCAGGCCTGAGACTTGCCACCCCTGCTTGCCCTATGGCAAAGTGATCATGAAGGTCCATTGCTGCGCGCGCGCGCACGCACGCATGCAGGATTCATCTTCCCAGTTCATCTTCTCAGGTGGAAGAATGGGTCTAGAGTACCCTCACTCTTCCTCTATGTCCGCTGCTCTGACAGGACTTCAGGAAGGTCTCAATTTCTGGCCTTCCTCCATTCCCTCAGGTTTTAAAAATCCTGTACTTGCCCTACTCCTGCTCCCCTGCTCTTGTTGGTCCATGTGTTCCTTTGCCCCTCTCTCGGTGCAGCTTCTGGTCTCACATTCTGGAACCACGATGGTCTCTAGCCAAGTTGACCTGTAGTCTTGGGCCCACCATCCACTTGTCCTCACAACCTTCCCTTGCCAAGCAAAGCTGACACATTACATTACCACACTGCCACTTGAAAAATCCTTGTTTCCACTCAAATTCCAAAAGCCAAATTCTGCATGTGGCCAGTGGCTAATATGAGCGGGAGTCAATATCATAGAATAATAGAAAAGTAGAGTTGGAAGGGGCCTACAAGGCTATCGAGTCCAACCCCCTGCTCAATGCAGGAATCCAGGTCAAAGCATCCCTGACAGATGGCCGTCCAGCTTCACCTTGAATGCCTCCAGAGTGGGAGAGCCCACCACCTCCCTAGGTAATTGGTTCCATTGTCTTATTGCTCTAACAGTCAGGAGGTTTTTCCTGATGTTCAGCCGGGGTACAATTTACTTGATGCAGCTTTCAAATGTCAGCAGAAGGACTAAAATGTATCCTTTCTGTGGCTCCCCTTCCTGCCTATATATATATATATATATATATATAATAAAGAAAGAAACAGATGAGTAAATAACATGCAAGCTTGCTGTAGATTTGCTAGCAGAAACATGCCGCCAGCTGGAATTTCCCCCATTAAAATCCGTAATGATTCTCCTGTGCTGGCACTGTAAGTAAAAGCTGTTTCCAGGAGAGCACATCAGGATGGCTGGTGGTAGCTGCATAGCTGGTTAAAGCCACCCATGGAAAAAAATATATCTCCAGTCTCCTCCCTCCAGATGCAGACAGCATTGTTATGAAAAAGGTTTGCAAAGCACTGGTAATGGAAAAGTGAATACAAGCCAGACAGCAGAGGCTCGAGAATTCAGATGAAGCGTAGCTTCTGTTCATTCAGTTCTCAGAAGAAGAAGAAGAAAAAGGGAAAAAAAAACCTTCCGGAGTGCTGAAATTGCATTTTGGAAGGGAGCCATGTTTAATAGATGTTTATAAGCCAGAAAGCCCACAGAAGAGATGTGTGTGCACTGTAGTCTTTAATATAGCAGCATATGCCCACGAGAGGGATCATCATGTCTCCCAGGAAATAGAACAGTGTTCTCCAACTTTGGGTCCCCAGATGTTTTTGGCCTACAACTCCCAGCATGCCCCAGCCAGCGTAGCAGCAGGCCCTGGCAGGCTAACCTGGTGATTGGGGAGCATCACTCCAAGCAGCACTAGGTGGCGTGTCATTAAAATTTGCAGCAGTGCCCTGGAGCGAGGCATCTGGAAAAGAAATGTAAGGGAAACCCAGACAGGTACCAATGATGGGGCCTGCCTGGATGCTGCAGCTGCTGATGCTGACCCTATGTTCCAAACAAGGATATGGACCCAAGATTCACAGTTAGTGGTTGTGACTATAATGGCTTCTTCTTTGTATACCACCAATTATTTTTCGGTGGTGCAGGTGGAGGAGATGAAGAAAGGAGCAGATGCAGATCCTGATTCTATTATGACTTTTGTGACATTATTCAGGTTTGGAGTACTTAAGCAAATTCTTTAATTTTGCCCTCTTGGGCCTGGGGGTGTTTCCTTAATCTAGATACTTCTTGAAAGAGGTGAAAAGAGAGAAAGAGAGAAAAAGGAAAAAACATACTAGTAGGATTTGTGTGATCCTGAGAACTTGGTCTGCCAGTTACTGGTTGACTTTAGAAACAATCCTTTTGGTCAGAATTCCAGTCTTGATGGAGAGAGAGATGAGAGCAACATTATAGCAGAGTGAGAAAGGAAAGCAATTATGAATTCACAGGAATACCACTCTAGTGAAATAAAGACTTTGACAAAATGTCCAACTTCATGGCCATAAGGAAATATTTTGCTAATGAAAATAGCACTTTTTCATGACATTGCATCCAAGAACTTACTGTAATACTCTGTCACCAAAGACCATTTGGCAAGTCTTATTAACTTGCCAAATGTTTTTTAGACACGAACTCTGACAGTTGTGTCTGGCCCATGCATTTTTTTTAAAAAAATGGGTAAGAATCAAACATTGCCCTCTGGCATGTCTAATGGGAGTGGAGGGTACAGAGCAAAGGGAGACAACATAGGAGACAAAAATGTACAATGAGGCTGTGAGGCAAGAACAGAACAACCTGTGGTGTGTGCTTGTGAGGCAAAGCGAGATATCCTCCTGGTATCCAGAGCTGTAAGTTCACCTACATTTTATGTAGAGCAGCCTTCCTCAACCTGCTGCCTGCTAGATGTGTTGAACTATAACTCCCATCATCCCCAGACAGCATGCTTGCATGACTTGCGTTCTGTCTGGGCCCTTGGAACCACTGTAAATACTGGCCTGTGGCTCACGCTGGCTCAGCTTGTGAGTGTGGAAAGCTAAGCAGGGTCAGGCCTGGTTATTACTTGGGTGGGAGACCCCCTCCTCTAGTTTCCGGCATTGAGCAGGGGGTTGGACTTGGTAGCCTTGTAGGCTCCTTCCAACTCTATGAACTATGAATCTATGAAAGAGGCTACTGAACACCCATTTAACATTATGCAGTTCAAGCAGCATGCCAGATGCTGTAGGACTCTGACAATTACAATACAAGCTCATTTATTTGATAAAGCGGCAAGTCAAAGGTTAAGGAAAATAATGTGTTGCATAGGAAGCTGCCCTATACCAAGTCAGAGCACTGGTCCATTGAGCTCTGTACTGTCTACAGAGCGTAGCTGGCTGGGGCATGCTGGGAGTCGTAGGCCAAAAACATCTGGGGACCCAAGGTTGGAGAACACTAGTCTACACACACTGTTTGGCAGTAGCTCTCCAGGGTTTCAGGAAGGGGTCTTTTCCAGCCATTCCTGGAGATGCCAGGGATTAAACCCTTTGCATGCTAAGCATGTGCTCCACCACCACGCTACAGCCTCTCTCTGTCCTCTACCACTAAGCCATGGTACCCTCTTCCTGGACTATATCACTTCAGAATGCAGGTGGCGGATGACATGTTTACATGTTCCCACATTTCTTTAAACTTTCTGTAGATGGAAAAGTTACAGATGGAAAAGGTAAAGCTTGCATTTGTGAATTCAGCTTGACTCATTTCACTAGGTACTATAGGAACATAGGAAGCTGCCTTGTACCGAGTGAGACCATGGGCCCATCTAGCCCAGAATTGTCGACACTGCCTGGCAGCAGCTCTTCCAGGGTTTCAGGCAGGATTCTTTCCTAGCCCTACCCGGAGAGGCTGGGGGTTGAACCTGAGACCGTCTGCATGCAAAGCAGGTGCTCTACAGTTGAGCTATGCCCCCTCTCCTACTATAGTTCTGGAGGGTTCAGAAGAACATAAGAAATGCTTCGCTGAATCAGAACAAAGTCCATTTAGTCCCTCCATCTTTCCAGCAGTGGTCATCTTTTTTACGTAGTAACTGTGCCCTGTATGTCCATTGCTGCCTTCATCATGCAAATGGACAGCGGGGTTATCCTGCCCCTCCAAATCATGTATTAAGTGTGGATGTCTGCAAAAGGAAAACCAACACACACAAAACCCTACATGTGGAGGCTTTTATGGGACTGGGGAACCCCAATTGCACAGGGTTCCCAGTCCCATGGAAGCCTACATGTGTAGGGATACATACGTGTATGATTCCCTTTTGCAGATGTCTTTGCTCAATGCATGGATGTCAGTATGTGTTTAACCATAACTGATGACAAAAGGTAAATACACAGACAAATAGAGCATAAGCAAGTTATGGAATTACGTTGTATGTCCTGCTAGGCTCTGGTGATGTCAACTATTCTTCACATTCACCTAGACATGACAGGAGGCTGTGGTGGAGGAGCAGTGCAGGGGTTCCGACAGACCCAAAGCACCTAAAGCATGATTGTCGGTACTTGAGGCAATGGCCCATATACACGGCTGCCATATTGGCACAATCTCTCCCCAGTCCTTGCCCATATGAAGCCTGATGCCGCTAAGCAAGCATACGAACTGGGTTTAAGATCTGAGACCCAGTCTGTCTTTCAAGAAGAAGCCACACACATTCCATTTCCCTGTAGATAAAGTGGGATGCATTAAGGCAAAACAACAACAACAGCAGTGCCTTTCATAGGTTGCACCTGTTCAGAGAAAATTGGACAAATCATTTTACTTAACTGACAGTGCAATCCTATGCCTGTCTACTCAGAAGCAAGCCCCATCGAGTTCAATTGGGCTTACTCCCAGATAAGTGTGTGTAGGGTTGCAGCCCTACTTTCATTTGACTCACAAAAACTTAGTACAGCGTCATCCATCATCTGTACATCATCACTAGTGCTTTGGAAGCAACTTGTTTTATTACAAATGGACTGACGATAAACTATAGCGCCTTATGAGTGCAACTGTGAGCCCCCATAACCTCGGATAGTTTCCAGATTATATTATCAGAGCCAAGTGACTTTGCCAAACTGAAGCAGTGACTCAAGATCATGAGTCAGACTATTCACAGTTTTCATCAAACTAAAAACATATACCTGTTTCCAGAAGAAAAGCTTGTGAGTATGTTGTCTAATTACAAGCCCATACAACATGTAGCCCACCAAGCTGAATACAGTTCACCAGGCCTGTGTTCTGGCCCATGAGAGCCTTAGTAAACTATAACTGGGGTCCTGAAGGTTACTATGGAGTTAAACACAAAGGCCTGTATCCAATACCAGCTGTCCCCTCCCCCCTGGAATCCTCCCCCCAACATGCCCTCAGATCTGCTCTGGAGGGTTGAGGGACCCTCTGGATCAGATTTAGGGGGTTGTGCATGTGGAAGGCTGCAGTGAGGAGGAGAGCAAAGGGCAGGCTCATTGCTTGAGTGGAAGTCTGCTCGGGAGACATTGGATTTAGCCCAAAAGAGCATCCAGCAGTATGATCTAAAACTCTTGTGATCTAATACTGATCATTTTTCTTCATCATTTATCATCTTGGTATCAAGGTTCAAACATTCCAAGTTTTTATAGTAGTGAAAATTGAATGAAAATTGCTGCGGAGGAGGACAAAAACAGCCTCCATTTCTCCTCCCTGACCAGCCTGCTGGCAGCAGCCTGGCAGGGCTTAGGATGGACGGAGGGCGTTGTCATTTGGGCATTCAGCCTATCGGATTAGGCTCTGAGGCTACAATCCTATATACACTTACCTGGGGGTAAGTCCCAGTGAATTTAATGAGACTTAATTCTGAGTAGACATGCGTAGGATTGTGCAAGTCTTAATCATACTTAGTAACTATCCCAATTTTGACAATGTCCTAGTTATTAATTCTAACTGGGAAAATGTTCAATGTGTCAGTTTTGCACACAGCCAGCAGAAGCTTCGGGTGATGATTCATCCTCCTTGGATGTTGTGCAGTTTAAAGACATCTCTGAGTCAAAAGATTACACGGTGGAATGGAAAAGGTCAACAATAAACGACACTCTTGCCATATGCCCCCCCCCAAAAGTGGGGGGAGAGGAAAAGTGATAATGAAGTCAGTACGCATAATATACAGTATGGTAATGATTCTTTTAACACAGGAACTTACATGGGAGCAGTTTTATATCACTTTAAAATATCTAAATAATAGCTCTAAATGTATTCCAAGGTTTGTTTAGGTTTGAAATATTCAGGATCAGGTATTTTTTTCTTATACCTCTATTTTTGTTGATTGTATTAAGGCACACTCCTATGCATGTTTAGATGGAAAAATGTCCTACAACACCCAGCATTTCCCAGTGCCCCCTTAGACTTCTTTGTCAATGGAGTGAGAACAATAATGGACTGGGAACCAGATACCAACAAAGGAATTTTAAGTTAGAGAAAAGATTAAGAGGGAATAGGGTTGATATCTTTCAAATATTTAAGTAGTTCCTAAGATTAGAGGAAATAGTACTGTTTGTGCTATCCACTAAGGCCAGAGCAAAAAGCAAATAGGCACGGTCCATAAAAATACTTTAATTACTCCAGAAAAGTGATCAGGCTTGACTTACAAAATACTCTGTGTGTGTGTGTGTGTGTGTGTGTGTATCTCTCTCTCTCTCTCTCTCTCTCTCATATTCTACATCTTTGCTCCTACTATACTCCACTGATTCTCAAATGAGCATTCTAAAATATTTATTTTATTTGGTCATCACTATCATTATTTAGTCTCTATTAACCAGATGTTTTTTGATCTATAGGATATATTCAGACGAATATGAAAAGCCTTCCTTAAAAGGACTGGATATCTTTGAAGCTAATCTACACACAAACATAAAAAATAGCTCACAACTGAATCACTCTTGCATTTTTTTAATATAGCAAATTGGCTACTATTTGAGGGCAATGGTTTCCATACTACAATTTGTGGCATATTTAAAACAGATGGAAGCATCTCCAGGCCTGTGCTGTCCAACGCCAAGAACATTTTTTTCAGCCAGGACTCTGAACTTGTTGCCACATAAACAAAATGAGTGATTTAAGCTTACCGTCTACATACTTTGGATAGAGAGAAAGTGCTGAGGAAAAGACCAGAGCCAAAGGAAAGGCTCTGCAAAAGGAGAAAAAGAAAGAGATGAATGGATGGATGGATGGATGGATGGATAGATAGATAGATAGATACGGTAGATGCTGGTAGCAGCTCAGTACAAGTGTTTGCATGGTGAAGCTCTGAGCAAGACCTGGTACATCTAAATATTTCTCTAACATATTTGCCCTATAAGCACACAAATAAATTTGCATGCTGCAGATAACATCTTGGACCATTTCCATGATATCCTCCAGAAACCACATGAAATACTATGTTTTGTTGGTGTACATATGTGCTATATTCAGCCCTGTCTCTGATTCAAACTTGTTCTTGAAAAAGTATCAGACATGTGTAAATGTTGTCTTGCTGCAATTAGTGTGAAATATTATTTATGAAAATGTTATTTGCCTCCAAGGCTTTCAATGATATTTTGAGTTTTCAAAAATCATTTCTTGTGTTTCATGGAATTATGCTTAGGATCTTGGACTCATTGTAGATAGGGCGGGAAGGAAAGGGGCTAAGAAATAAATGGTGAAAAGGGCTGTGGACAGGTATTGCTGTAGCTCTGAACCATGGTGCAGTTGGTATTTCTATTGGACTTGGTCCCTGCGGAACCACTATCCAGGTTAAAAAGAGCAGATATGATGGTTTGTAGAACTGTGCTCTTGGGAACGATGTTAGAACAATCCAGTTTTGCTCCACTTGCCAAGAGAGCCCCTTACAAAAATGTGGAGCAGGTGTACGTATGGGTTGATGATCCATCTCCTGGACCACATAAACTGCTTTTAGAATGCTATATAGCCAAGGGTGAAGGATGATAGGAGTTGTGGGTCTAAACATCAGGGTTATCACCGCTGGCCTACACAATGATTTTCCAGAGTTCTCAATTGCATGGAGAGCCTCTACAGATACAGGAGGCTCTCTTCTTCTGAAAGTCACCCTCTATGACAGGGCTCTCCAACCTTGGGTCCCCAGATGTTACTGGACTACAGCTCCCAGAATCCCTTGCCATTAGCCATGCTGGCTGGTTATGCTGGGAGCTGTAGGCCAGCAACATCTGGGGACCCAAGGTTGGAGAGCCCTGCTCTATCAGTAGATGACAAGTGCAATGGCGGAGCGGGGCAGGGCTAGTACGCTCCCTCTCCTCATGTGTTAACGTCCCCAGTTGTAGAACACCTGAATAGGGCGTATGTTCATGGCAATGACAATCCATGGACAATCTACATAGGGGTGGAGAGTGGAGTATATGTGGCAGAGGTATGTCTTGATTTTTTGCATAATGTGATAATATCACACTTTTATTCTTTCCCTAGTTTTTATTTGAAAACAACAACACAATTTTATTATAAACAACAGAATCCACAAAGGTCTATGTCTATATAATAAGGAGAAAGACAGAGCAATCCTACGATGGTGGTGGTGCCAGGGAGCTTCTATGGCAGAGCTACCCCCGCTTCCTAAGCCCTGCCAGCATGTTGCAGCCAGGATGGGAATGGGGGCAGAGGCTAGGCAGCTTTTTCTTACTATTTTTGTCCATTCTTCCCCCACCCCTCGCATTTTGGTCAATGGGAGGGAATTAACTACACCAACTCCAGGGCTGGCATACTTCTAGGGTATGTGTTGGGGGAATGAGGGGGGCTTAGGCTCCTGCAGGCCCAGCACCCCCTGAAGGGCCCTGTTTTCTTTCCACCATTGACTGTTGGTGGGACATCTATGCTCATGGAGCTTTCCACAGGCATACCAGGAGGTTTTTAGTGGTGTAACTGCCATCCCATTGGTAGGCCTCTTACTCGGGCTCTCTTAGTCAGCTGAGCAGTACTTATGCTACATCCAATGACCCCAAAGCCAGTCTTTAGCCAGCTGTAGCATGGCACCCTAACACATAAGGCTGCACATTATCCTGGAAATTTAAATCCCAGTGGTTTACAAACAAACTCCAGTGTTTCAAAACCCTGTTTGTTAATCACTCTTTAAAACTCGTAATCTTACTTTTTAAAGTAATCTGGGAAGCATTTGTATGTATTTTTATCCAGAGACTTGTCAAGATCTGTTTCAAATGCTTCAAAATGCAATAGATTTATTTCAAAGTGCAATTCCTTTCCTAAGGATTAAGGGCAGTATCCTCTTTGGCACTAGCGCTAATGTAAATTACATTGTGCTAGCATAAGCTACTCTAGTGCAATCCCAATAGCATTTGCTGGCATGACAGGTTTTCCCAGAAAACCTGTCAAGCCAGCAAGCGCTCTTGGCATAGTGCTAGAGGTTGCTTATGCTAGTGCAATGTAATTTATGTTAGAGCTACTGCTGAATAGGATACTGCCCTAACAGTACAATCATATACATACATACATACATACTGAGAAGTAAGCACCATGGAGTTAAATAGGACTTACTTCTTGGTAAATGTGCATAGAATTGCATCTTATTTTTTTTTATTTACAGAAAGACTTCCCAAAATATAAATAGGCAGGTTGCTCATTCCAGTGGTTATTGTTTTCATGTCTCTAACAAAAAATGAAAGATGGAATTATGAAAATCTTATGGGAACCATCTTAGTTAATTTAGCTGGGCCAGACCCCTTTCACCATACTGAACTTGAAAAATAAAATCCGTCTTCCTGAAGAAACCAAACAGAAGAGATCCAGCCTACACAGATTAGCAAGTCTGTGGCTTTGCTGGACCATATCTCTCCCACCATTTTGGGCCTGAAACTGGCTGGTTGCTCCACTGAGGGAACCAAGCAGACTTCTTCCTCCTTGAGACTCATCCTCCCATTTCAGTCTGACTAGGAAACCTGGAAACCCAACCCAGTCAGCCCCTCTACCATCTTGAGTATGAAAAATGCCAGCCACCATATAAGACGTTGCTAGTAGGTTTTACAATATTTTTTACTAGTAAGTAGACTTGTTGAGGATATTAACTGGGTAAAAATGTACATGTGGATGGGGGTGTGGGGGGAGTGGGACTGTCCCTACTGCCCCTTCCTCCAGATATTTATTGTAACTTCTACACAGGGCTTTACATGCCTACAACCCTCCGCAATGCATACTGGATGTGTGACCAGAGCCCTTTGTTTTTTTTAAAAAAAATATCTTCGTTTTTATGTCTTCAGAATTTGTAAGCCACTTTAAACAATATCTAGAAGAAGAGGAAGATATAAATTAACAATTTAATAATAAATGTTTCCCTGCATAATCCACTAGTCACTTACCAGTGCCTAGATTTTCTGATGTGCCCTCAGTTGTCTTTACTTCATCTAAATAGAACACATATTGATCTGTGAATCATCTTTCTGGATAACTGCTGGAGTATATTAAGACGGACAAATTATGGACATATAAATTTGGAACGTATGCCTGGTTTGGATTCTGTTCCGTTTATTCTTTAGCATACAGCTTTATGCTCCATGGTGCATTCCAGGTCCATGTTACAAAATCTTGAGAATTTCATTGCATGTGTTGAATTTTTGTGCTTCAAGGAGCTGCAAATAACAATGGGAAGAGAGCTTGTTTCATAGCCCTCCAAATCAATACTGTTACGTGCTTGGGGTCAATCTGAGTTACCTTCCAGGGGTTCCTTACAACCCAATGCTTCTGACTACAAACAGATTCAGAATTCCCCCCAACTCTGTAAGTCTTAAGCTGGTAATTCTCTTGAGGGGAGGGGGCTGACTGAGGCCTGTGGTGTAGTGGGAAGTCAGGCAGGCTGAGAGTTGATCTAGGATGGAGGCAAGAACTGATTTTGGCCCTCTGCAGGAAATCCCTAGAAAGCTGATGGGAAGCAGAGATCTGTTGGACTGGTAAAGTTGTGGACCCTCCTTGAGCTCAGTGTAAATAAGCCTTTTATTAAAGATATGCCACAACTCCAGTGTTTTCCTTCTCAAGAAACTGAAGTCTGAGTAAGTGCTGGAGCTCCTGAAACTTCTCACCTTTCAGAAGTGGGGTGTACAAGCATAGCAATATGCACGCAAACACAAAATGTTTCATGTGAGGTATGACTTTGCTGATTCTTAACTCTACTGGAAAAAAAAGAAAAGAAATATGCTTGGAGATAAAAATAAAACAAAGGTTATGCGCATCCACAGGTTTTTTTTTAAAAAAATGATAATGATATTATTGACTAAGGGTGCAATCCTATGCATGTATAGACAGGGGAAAAAACCCCATCCTACAAAAACCCATCCTACAGCTCCCAGCATTCCTCAGCCAGCATGTTGTAGGACTTTTTCTTCCTAAACATGCATAGGATTGCCCCCTAAGAGAATGGCAAGTAGTAGAAGGTTTTAAGAGAAAAGATACAAAATTCTATTTGGATATGCTCCTAATGATTACCACAGAACTTAACATAACCTGTACTGCACTATAATTCCACTGGATACATGTTGTTTATTAAGACAGCGTATTTAAAATCATCAGATCAGAGGAAAGAACTTTTGCCCAGTCAGGGCCGGCGCTATCACTAGGCGAACTAGGCGGCTGCCTAGAGCGCACGGCTAAAGGGGGCGCAGAAACGCTCCACGGTACCCCTTTAATTTTCTGCGCCAAACAGCTGATCTTTACCCAGCTGTTTGGCGGGAGTCCGGGACAGCCGATTGGCGGCACAGCCACCACCTTCTCCGCCCCACCCCCGTCGCTACTTGCGCTACTTGCGGCCAGCCCACCGGCAACCAGGCTGGATCTGCCGCCGCTTCCCCCACGCGTCGCAGTGGCTCCTCTCTCCGGCACCCTGGGCGCGTGCGCTGCAAAACACCAGGCGGCTGCACAGAGGGAATCGCCTCTGACACAGACGCTGCTTCCCCCACGTTGTGGCTCGCACGCCGCCAAACGCCAGCACCGCCGCAGAGGGAATCGTGCCTCCGCTGCCTGTGCCTGTGCCATCTCCCCCTCTCACTTCTCTCTTTCACTCCCTCCCTCCATCCCTGGAGGTGGGTCTCCTCCGCGCCACCAGCAGCGGCTTCACCAATAAACCAGCCCCCTCGCCTACCGGAGCCTGTCTCTCTTCTTCTCCCCCCCTCTCACCCCAAGCCAAGTTCTGCAGTGTGGGGAGGGGGAGGCAGGCGGGACGGACGTAGCCCTTCTTACTCGGGCTCTCTGCTGAGGCTCAGAAAGAAAGCGCCACTTCGGAACAGCTTCACCGCCGTAGACTGCCCTGTGCCCCATCTTATGGACCTGAAAATAAAATAAATGGGGAAAGGAGGGGTGGGGGTTTGTAAACAGTGTTCTTGCATTTGGTTCTGCGGGCTGGAGGGAGGGCTCAAGTGGGAAGGGGAGGGGGCACTAAATATCTGATCTTGCCTAGGGCACCAAACTGCCTTGCACCGGCCCTGTGCCCAGTTCTCTTACAAAACTTACAAATCTGCCATCAGCATGCTCTGCAACAGAAGAATCTCCTCATTCGCTTCCTGCCCAAGACTTCCTGCTTCTGTTCTGTTTTCAACTTCATCTCTGTCTGGAGCCCGAGTCTGTCCGCTTAGTTCTACTACTTATGATATGTACAATGCTGTCACACTTTATCATTTTTTCCTGCTGTCTACTTACATGTCTTGGTGTTATCATTGCCCTGTATTCAGCACCACAAGACATAGGTTTATGGACATAAAGTCGTTTTCAACTTGGCTCCAGTCTTTGTCAAAAGCATTTATATTTCCATTTGGTGAAACAGAATTCATCTGATGGCATCCAAAGAATAATATGCACCTGTGGGAGAGAACTGCACATAAAACCAGCACTTTGGTTTCACCTTTTGCTGCATCAGTTCCTGCTGCCAGACAGGTCGCTTAAAAAACAACACACTACACCATGGTTTGCGTGTTCAGCAGTGGGAACTGCTGTAGAGAAAAGTAAAAAGCAAAGCTCCAGATGCATTTAATGTTGTGCTCCATATGTACACACATATCTATTCTTTGGATCCTAGCTGTTGTATATAGAATACTTATAACATCTCTACTGCAACATCATACATTCCAGCTGTGCATATCGTTGGCCCATTATGAACATGTATATGCAACCAACATCAATGCATTTCTGACTTTTAGGTTTGCATTCATGGCTTTCTGCCTTTCAATTCCTTTAGAGTAGATATTTTTCAGTCTCCATTTCATGCTTTTAGACTTCTGTATGATTGAAAATCTTTTATAGTGGATTAAGAAGAA
The DNA here is from genome assembly GCA_021292165.1 of Shinisaurus crocodilurus. Taxonomy (NCBI): domain Eukaryota; kingdom Metazoa; phylum Chordata; class Lepidosauria; order Squamata; family Shinisauridae; genus Shinisaurus; species Shinisaurus crocodilurus. The sequence goes on along the minus strand of CM037876.1, from coordinate 256,450,051 downwards.
GGAATGAGATGATTTCTGAAATGTTATAAGAATACAGGACACTAGATATCATTTGAACAGTCTTTTTGTAATCTTTGCCAGATTAAATATTATATTTCTGTTTTAGGATGAGTCATGGTGCGTCCAGTTTCTGAGACCGCGATAAATGTAGCTCTCACCTCTAAAATACACTAGTGCAGACCAAGTTACACTGACTTCAGTGTTCATTGTTTGTCCAAGAGGTTTTACAGTTGTAGTCCTACAGCAGGGATTCCCAAAGTTTGCCATGAACTGCTTCAGAGGTTCCGACGTCCTACAATTGTGCTTCCCCCCTTCTGCCTGCAAGTTGGGAAAACAGGCACCACATTTTGCAGTGCAACTTGCCCTCCAGGTCAGAATCTCTTCAGGCCCTCTTCCACCCACTCCTGTGCTGCCAGTACCAGCTCTTTCAATATGCTTACGCAGCTTCAGTATTTTCTGATATGTCCCTACCAGGTTTACTGGGTTGGGCAGTGGGGGTGGCAGCACATAGGAGATCAGCAGATATAACAATTCTGTGTGCAGAACACTGCTTGCCATTTTTTGAACCAACCCACGGTTCTGTTCTCCAGTCCTGAAATTAGATGCCCAACTATGACCATTCTTGCGATTCTTAATTAAAATACTCCAGTTGAAATTATGGCGTCTTCTGCAAAAATCAATTCATAATTCCATGAGTGGAAGGAGAGCTCCCACATGACAAACCTATCATGACGTAAATGGAATGTGAATAGGACATCTGATTCTGCTTTAAGAGCTAATTCCAATATTCAGGAAGATATAATCCCTTACATATATCACCTTTGAAATGATTGCAGGGGATCACTTTTTTGGAAGTATCCCCTTGTCAAAATCTTGATAGTGAAAATTTTACACATCAGGAAAAAGGCCAGGTTAGAAATCTGACCTGGTACAATCACAAGGATGGATGGCTATACCATTTGCCCTCTAGAATGTTTGAATTGACTCTAGCTGTAGTCAAAATGGGATGCTAAAATTACTTGCATCCTAAAAGTGTTGTGTTATTCTATAGGTTTTTTTGGTAGGGATCTTCTTTGCAGCTCAAAATAAATCGAAATTTTAACATATTTTATATATTATAAAATAATAGAACTGAAACATTTTTTTAAAAACAAAAAATATATATAAAAATTTACCAAAATTTCGTCATGGGCAGTGCGATCCAATGTGGTTGCCCATAACCCTCCGAACTTGGAGGATTACAAGCATCCAATAGAGGATGGAAGGAGCGTGGAGGTGAAGGTCACCTCCACACTTCCCTGCCCTGCAAAAGACTTCGATGGCTAATTTCGGCTGTCTAAATCTTTTGCACCTGCTTGTCTGAGTGTGGAAAGCTAAGCAGGGTCAGGCCTGGTTATTACTTGGATGGGAGAGCCCTCCTCTAGTTTCCTGCATTGAGCAGGGGGTTGGACTCGATAGCCTTGTAGGCTCCTTCCAACTCTATGATCTATGAAATCTATGAAATCTATGAGGAGGACAGGTTGAGAGGCATCACCAGGACACACCATATCCCAGTGGAGCCTCGCTCCTCCCCGTCCCCCGGAACGCCCACCCAGCACTGGCTCTGAGGTTGGTCTCCTGGCCTCGGAGCCACAGCCCGCGTGGTTCTTTCTGCGCCAGCTGCGAGGGTGGAGGAAAGGCGCTCCAAATTCGGAGTCCCAGCTCCAACCTTGGAGTGTGTTTCTGAGGTTGGGGCTGGGACTCCGAATTATCCTGTGGCCGTCTAGACAGCATCTAGCGGCCATAGGATTGCGCCCTTAGTATTGGAATAGGAAATTTCAAATTTTGAATGTGAATTTTTACCTTGAAATACGAAAATTGAGTACATTGGTGTCAATGCCACATGGTTAGTGCTGCTGAGACTTAATGCTCTATTGTGGTTAAAACAAGCCACGGAAAGAAGGAGGCGGGGAATTCATGCAGGGGAGGGGAGGGAGGGAGCACACTGAGCCTTCAAGCACTACAGCATAGCTCGCCTCTAATTTTCTAATCCTGGGGAATGTGTTTTTTGCCCATGCAGCAGGCTTTTAAGTCTGTTAGTATGAAATCCTTACAAATAAAGAGGAACGTCAATGTGAGCTGAGCTCTGTTTGTTCATGGGAAGGCTTCTTCAAGTTTCAAGTAAGCCGCACGCAAAATAAAAACTAACTCAACAAAATCCATGCATTTTGATTCATGCTAAGGAGTTCTGGTGTCCTGGAGTCACTCACTCCTCATTCTCTCAGTCTCTCCCCCACAAATAAAATCACCGAATTTGCACACAGGCAGGTGGGCAGACCACAAGCATTCTTGGCACACATGAGGATGAAGAAGCAGTCAGAAAGACAAACACTTGCTCAGTTTTATAGAAGAGATGGTGGGGTGGGGGTGGGGAAGTCTAAATGGTCAACTTCAGAAAACGTAACTGTTTATCTGTAAATACCAGCAAGGCTTGGTTTGTATGTTGTGGTTTTGTGTTCTTCAGAACATGAAGGTCAATACGAATACTTCATTTGCTCCATAGCATCACTTGCTGCTGTATTTCTAAACATGTCCAAGTGTGGCTTTGGAAAAAGGATAATTCAGTGCTGGTTTAGTTGCGAGCTCAGATTGTACTGAATCCTCATTGCAGTAAACAAATGTCCCTTTCCAGGCCCAGCATCATCAGGGGCCAGCATAGGCGGGCTGTCGGCAGGACCCGAAGGCCCAGCTCAAAAGGCCCCACCCTTGCCTCCGAGCCTCCTGCAGCAACTGCAGCGATCCTCCTTGCCCATCCAGCAGGCAAAAGGAAGCACTGGGGCTGGGCCTGCAGCCCTTGCGGCACCCCATTCTAATTTGTTTTTTTTAGTTACATTTTGGGGCTGTTTGCATGACATGACAGCCCACCATGGGTTATTTTACCCACAGTAAGGCTGCAGCACGTGCAGACGTGTGTGCCCGCCATTTTTAATATGAAGCCCCCTTTTTTTTAACCCTCGCATAACCCCCGCTCACTGGATTCGCATGACACATTGCATATTCAATGTGGCGCCCATGGGTGCCATGGCTCATCGTGGGTTAAATAACCCACGATGAGCCACGGCATGCTGTCTGAAGCTGGTCTTTGAGTAGCAGCAACCTGAACCAATCAGACACTGCCTTTGGCAGGGGCGGGGAACGTGGCCAATGAGGGCACACAGCAGTCTTTATGCTGCTCCTGTGCCCTCATTGGCCGTGTCCCCCAAACCCCCAAGGTAGCACCTGATTGGTTCAGATAGCTGCTACACAAAATGTAACTTAAATAAAGCAGTTTTAAAATTTGCCCCACTGGGCCTGCAGGCTCAGCTGGATGGGTCCCACAACACTTTGCCAGCAAAGGGGCTGGCTGGAGGGGGAGTTGCTGCTGCCACCACCACCAGTGCCAGGCAAAAAATAAAAATGGAGGGAATGTTGGCTGGCTGGGTGTGGTGGTTTCAGCAGCTGGTGAGTAGTGGGGTGGCTTGGGCAGTGAGCTGGCAGGTGGGCTTTGGTGGCAGCAGGCAGGGGGCTTCGGTGGTGGTGGGGCAGCAGAGGACAGATTGGTAGCACTATGCCCAGGGCCCACTGGGCTCTGGTGTTGTCCCTGTCTCTTTCCCTGGGCCGCATTTGCACATTTCTGCTAAAGTAACATAACAAAACTGACTGTGACTTAAGAAGATCTTGGGTTCAGTGTCACCATAGCCATGAACTTGCTAGGCATTAGATAAGTTATTACCTTGCAGTATCAGCACCCTCCCTCCACACACACTGCCACATGGGGATAATAATAGTCATGAGCACTGAAAAAGCTCAGATGTTGTGTTTATGATGATAACAACACATTCACAGTAGAAAAGTGTTACTATTTGGCCCTTGCAATGGCAGAAGTAATCTTCTATGTGTCGCATTTTGGGATCTACTCATGCTCATTCCTTAGGGAATTCCTTATTGCTCCCAGTCCTGGGGACTTTGAACCCCATAGGGTTGAATGGTGACTTTGAGCCATCCCTGAGATATCTTATACCATCTACGTGTGAGGCTATAGGTATAGTAATCTGAGTTGTGAGGCTATCACCAAGTTGTCCATCCCTTGAGTATTAGATCAGATTCATGCATACTATTAGCCAAGGGCCTGCCCAAATAAACCATAATGGAAGAAGACAGAGTTTCCTGTCATCTTTTCTGTAATAAAAACAGAGTTTTAATATTCAGCTTTGCTTCATCTTCCATGCCTCTATGATGTCTTTGAGTTCCACACTGGAAAGTGATGTAATTTCTCGTTTATTTACCTCTATTCCCACAAGATTCATTAAGTTGCAAAGGCCATCTGCAGTATTCATAACAGAAGTTGTCACCCGACTAGAGTATTTTACATCCTCTGCTTTGCAACTGATACCTATGTCGCACATACTCCTTGCACAAATCCCTCTCACTGCTGGTTAAAAAAATGGGCTGAATGCCACTCTGCATTCACAGCTGCTGATCCCTGTATAGCTCTAAGTAAGGTATCCACTTTTTCCAGCTTCCACACAGTGCTATTTCATCTAGATGTGCCCAATAAGAAATTCATCTTAAAGGACAAATCTAGATTAAATAGCACTTTTTGGAAGCAGAAAGATGGATTCAACCATCTGGGGTAGGTGGGTGGGTTTATAATATAGACCATTAGAAGAAAGTTGATATTTTGCGACTGATTTAAAAATGAAAATAACAATGATTACAGAAGTTGTACTTGTATAGAATGTAACCTTTATGTAAACATTTGCTCTAAGAACCTTTTTACAGTCTTGCATGAACCTAATTATATTTTGACTACAATTTTTCTATAAAAACCCCCTTTTAATTTAGGGCTTAAATGACTTCATTTTGCAAGACATTATCCCTCTTAATTTAAAACATGGGTCTTTCCTCTGCAAGGAAACACATGTGCTTCCTTGACCCTTGTAATGGTATGTAAACCAAAGTATGCATTATGTAAGTCAGCATTTCTCAAACTGTGGGGCAGGACCCAACAGTGGGTCTCAGCCCACTTTCAGGTGGGTCTCAGTGCTGCAGGTTGCCCAGTGCTTCATTGCTTTTGACCGTCCCATGCCATGACCGCACCATGCGCACTGCATAGGCAGGTGTGACAGTGGAAGCTGGCTGGGGAGCAAGGCTAATATTTTTGATGATGATGATGATGATGATGACGACGATTAAAAACTGGGAGCAAAGAAGAAGGGAATAAGAGAGGAAAGCTGTTTTAGAAGGAAGTGAATGTAAAAGCAGAAGGAGGGAGGGATGAAAGAAACTGACAGCTAGGGATAGGATACATATTAAGTATGAAAGGTGAAGGAGGATGAAATGACGGGAGACGAGTAAGAATACTTTGAGAGGTATGTGGGTGAGGAGATGAAGAAGGAAAACAATATAAAATGAAAAGTCTTTTCTTCTTAGAGCTTTTGTACATGAGGCATTTATTGTGCAGTTGCGTTTACGGGTTCTTTAGACGATGCTGTGATCCTCCAGTTTTGCTTCCGCTTTTTAAGAGTACTTTCCCGTTTTTGTTTGTTTGTTTGTTTTCTTTTTGTTTTTTTAAGAGCGGGGGAAATGGAGCATTATTTTTGAAAGTGAAAAAAACTATTTGTGTATCTGTGCTATTCTGCTGTAGCACAGCGCTACCTACAGGTTATGTAGTGGAAAAACAGAAAAGGAAAAGCTCTTTGTGTAGAGCTCAGATCTCAATTCTGTGACAAAACTGAAAGTAGATAATCTAGCCTCATATAGAAAAGCTCTTAGAGCCTCTGGATCAGCACATTCTGCCTGAAATGGGGAGGCTGAGTAATGATATCACCAGAGCCAATGTCTGTACTTCACTTGAGGAATGATGGACTCTGGAACTCCCTGCTACAAGGAAATAGCTGTGGCAAAGAATTTAGCAATTTCCAAAGTGGGATTATGTATCAGTATAAAATAATATGAGTAATTGCCAGCTGATGATGCCAAACTCCACTTCCATCTGCCACCAGTTTATGACTGGCTCTGTCCCGCGCTACTGTTTTGTGACTGGTGGGCCTCAGCCATTTTCAGCTCTCTCAGGAGGCTCCTGGGGATAGAAAGTTTGAGAACTGCTGTTCTAATAATGGCTCATGCCTGGAGATAATTATTTTTCCCTTCCTTGAACTATCAGGACTGTCAAAAAAGAAAAGAAAAAAGAAGCTGAATATCCCCAAGATTTCACTTTATAGCTGAAAGTAGCATGCACCGCAACACGAGTTTTTCTTGGCCCAATTCCAACACTTTATTCTAAACACAGGGCCCACTGTTATTCAGACCACTCTTTCCTCTTGTCCTAGGCAGTACTTTTGATAGAAACGGAGATGTTCTGGATTGTAATTCTCCATGTCAGTGGCTGCATTCACTCAATCAAGGACCATTTGGATGTTATATGGACAGGACACCAAATCTGGGAGGGATGATGATTGCGCAAGGTCACATGTGCCTGACCTCCACAGATTCATAAGTCAGAAAGGGGCCTTGCACATATTATCGCTGTAGTTTGTCCTCAGTCAGTTTTGCACAGATACACAGACCTCCTTTGGCAGTGACTTTTCAGACTTTCCCATGTACAGCAATTTTAGCTAGACTTAGCTAAATTTTAGCTAGTTTTAGCTAGACTCACTGCCCAGAGGTTTGGTTTCTCCAGACTTTACCTTGATTGCAATCAGTTTCAGCTCCCATGAAAGTTCTAGCTTTTGGAACAGCAGAAAACACAGATATCTTCAAGCTGTTCCACCTGCAGCTGCAGATACCTTACACATCCTTGGACTTGCAGGTCTGTTCTACAAACACTAACAATGGTATAGGGCAGTGTTCTCCAACCTTGGGTCCCCAGATGTTTTTGGCCTACAACTTCCAGCATGCCCCAGCCAGCGGAACACTGGTATAGGGACATGCCTTCAGGTGACTATCTGCATAAGCTCAATGACTACAGTAAGCTAAATGATATGTAATTGTTTCTTGTAATACCCCACCATATGGGCACTGCCTCCCCAGGAAACTAGCAGTGTGATGGCATTGCATCATGTATTGTGTGTAGTCCTAAACATTACACTGGGAGATGGGGAAGGGGAGTGTTCACCACAGAGATGCCATTTTTGGTGTCATGCTCTTTGTGGACATAAGATGTAGCCTAACTCTGTGTGACATCTCCTAAAATGCCTAACGTTCAGGACAAATGTCTCATCCATCTGCTGGATAAAAGAAACCTTCCCAGAGCTATGGAAAACATTGTGCATGGCTATTGAGCAGCTATTTCAGACTTATTGTGTGACAAGAACTACATACAGTGGGTGTATTCTTCAAGCATGGCTGGTGGGTGACCTCCATTCATTTTGGGCTTGTCACTTCTTCCTTTGTCCTAACATGCAGTGCAATAATGTTAGGACAATGTTGGATCCAGACTTAGTCATAACTGGAGTAGACCAGCCTTCCCCAACCTGGCACCCTCCAGAAGTTTTGGGCTACAGTTCCCATCATCCCCAGCCAGCATGGCCAATGATCAAGCAGGATGGGAGTTGTCATCTAAAACACCTGAAGGGCAACAGGTTGGATAAGGCTGGAGTAGACCAATTGACATCAGTGGGACTTATCTCCTGAAAAATAAATATGTTTGATATTAGAACTTCTTCCAGAACCTGAAGCTAAGCAAGCATCTGCATTTCACTCCTTGTCTTGTCACGTGTCCCAGCCGGTAGTGTTTCCCTTTCTATCATCACAGGCACGTGTCTCTGTGGCGGCTTTGCGAGGAGAACAGCTGAATAAATATTTTTTTGTAAGTGAATAACATGTTATTAGAGGTATGAAATACATCTCCAATGTAATCTTCATGAAATAATAATTTTTTTTCCTTGGTAGTAAAATTCATTCTAAACTATTTTTTTTCTTGCCAATCAAAGCAAGAGAAAAATAAAATAAGGAATCTAGAGAAAAACACGGGGCTCTCCAGTTCCCTTTGGGGATTTTGTGAAAGGAAGTGACTTAAGTCAATGGATGTCATTTATCGCTTCCATTTCACTAATGCCTTCCCTTTGGTTAGAAGCCATTACAATTGGCAGAATAATCTTTAATATTTATACAAGAAATTCAACGTGAGGAAATGCATGGGTCTCTGTTATTTGTGGATTTTGATATTTTGTCTTTCCCCTTTATAAAATGGGCACAGTCTGAAAATTAAAATAATCTGTAAGGAAAATTGCAGCAGCCTTCACTTTTTCTTTCAAAGAGTTCTTAAATCAGATTCCCAGACTACTTTTTAAAGGACTGATTTCATACATTCATATATTTCACTCAGTGAAAATGGATGTGTACAGAGTAAAAACAAAACATGATGGAATACAATTTTTAATGCATTTTCACATGCATCCATAGTTAGCCTTATAGCATCAGCATTACAGTCGTTCTAGGACTTCACCATACCTATACATTGACTTTTGTCACTGATATAAGATCACTTGATGCCTCATCACTGGATGTCTCTAGGCCAGGGATGGGGAAGCTGCAGCCCTCCAGATGTTGGTCCCACTATCCCTGACCATTGTCCATGCTGGCCGGGGCTGATGGGAGTTAGAGTCCAACAAATATGGAAGGCCATGGGTTCCCCACCCTTGCTCTAGGACTCTTCACTCGTTCCCTCCACAAATATACTGTATCACCCTTGGTGTTACTGTGCCCTGCTTGTGCAGCCCCAAACTTTGTGAATCCAGGGGGCTCTTTGTGGGCCTTCCTTTGCCAATGTCCTGCAGAATGCACAGTTTCTGTGGGGGACAAGGGCAGGTAGCATAGAGATGCTGGAGTGGGCCCAGGAGCTATGGCCTGACCCTCCCTCTAGCATTTAACCAATGTGTGGTGAGAACAGGTGAAAAGGCATTCTTTCTCAACTGACCGGCCAGATGGGCGATTAACAAATATAATAAAATAATAAATAAATAAATAAATAAATACTGCATGCGAACTGCCACCATAAAAAAAGTGTTATCTGAGGTGATATGAAAGCTGTGTCTGTGGAGTTTGATCTGTGATCACTCGTGCACTTTGGTCAGGGGTGGGGAACTTGTTGCCTTCCAGATGTTTTGGCCTACAAGCTCCCATCATCCCTCACCATTGGCTATGCTAGCTAGGGCTGATGGAATTGTAGACCAAAATATTTGGAGGGGCCCAAGTTGCCCACCACTAATTTGGTTAATTTTAAGACTCTGGATTTAAGGGTCTTACAGCCTCTGCTCTGGATGAAGGGTCTTATGAACCCCCTCTTTAAAAGGTGATATGTGGTAAACCAGCCCTGTTGTGTCTGGGGGCTGTCCATTCTGCTGATGGGCCCCTGGATATCTGCCCCAAAGTCTTGCCCTGAGTGCACCACTGTCCGTGGTGGCTGTTTCACACATGGAAGTCATTACTTTATGCTGCAATCATTGAGTGATGAGTATTAGGGTGTCCATGTGTCCTACTCTACAGAGGGCTAGGAACACAGGAAACTGCCTTATACTGAGTGAGACCATTGGTCCATCTATCTCAGTATTGTTGATGCTGACTGGCACTGGCAGTGGCTCCCCAGGATTTCAGGCAGGATTTTTCCTGCCATAACTGGAGATGCTGGGGATTGAACCAGGAACCTTCTGCATGCAAAACACGTGCTCTACCATAGTCCTTTATTTGAAGGTCCTCTGTTCCCCTTTATTTGAAGGGCAGTCCAGTTCAAGTCCAGTTTAGGTAGCAATCCTATGCATGTTTAGAGAGAAAAAATTCCTCCAGCCAGCATGGGGAATGCTTGGAGTTGTAGGATTTTTTCTGTCTAAACATGCATAGGATTGCACTCTTAAAGATAAAAACCATAAGAAGGGAAAGCAGCAGGGGCCTTGACTTTGCCCATCCACAGTTAGCACCTGGGCAGTAGGATTTTTAAAATTTCTGATAACCTTATTATCACTCTCTTTCGAAGTATTTTTGAGACTGCATCTCTACCAGGAAAAAAAAAGGGGGGGGGTGTCTCTTTAAATGGCACAACAGGAATAGACACAAAAATGTGTACCGATATAAGCCAGGAGGTGGCATCAACGCACAGTTTAAATGAAAGTTATCTAAAATTCTCTATTTATTTAAGCCTATATGTTTTTTAATGTATATTTTCCATAAGGAGTTCCTTAGTGATCAGATAGTGCAGTGGGAACTAGTGGTGGCTAGTTAGATGGGGTGGAAAGCAGTAAATGGCCACTCCTGCTGAATGGCAACTGAGAGGTAGGTAGGTGACCACGTGCTGGAGGGAGCCAAGGCAGGGGGTGGGTTGTGCAGCACTGTGCCGGCACGTGGTTGGTGAATGGCTAGTAGTGGCCCTCAATGATATGGATGTCAATCCATTGACCACCACTGGTGGGGATGTTTTCATGGCTAAGCATGCCATAGAAAGTGAAATATTTCTAATTTTGAAACTGTTGACTTGGCTACGTTCAGGAACCTAAACTTTCTCTTCACACCCCTGTCCAATATGTCACTTTATACATTTTAAGTAATGTTGCATAGAAGTGCTGGGAAGAAATGTATGCTATGTATGGCAACGTTTTAAAAAATCATGGATTTTATATTCCAGAAAAGTATATATCAAAATAATTTGATTCCCCCCCCCCCCCAGAGATGCGTTCCAAGGAAAATTCACTAAGCAGTAAATTTTAAATGTTAAAAAAAACATTAGCTGAATAACGGACCAAAAACATTATGTTTTTACACATCCCCAAATAACTAACCGCAAACATGTGAAATTGATTACACAATTGGTCATTGTACTCGTGAGTGGTGCTGATGTCATCTCACACTTGGCTCCCACACCTGACATATGTCAGTCCGAGTGTCCTCTAAAGGCCTCTGTGCTAAGCACAATTATTCAGCCAAACATTTTGACATCCTTATATCAATGTTGCTCAGGTTCAAACAATAGATATTTTTTTGGCTGCAAATGCTACACCCACTTCTGTGGGAGTAAACTCCATTGAACTCCGTGGAACTGACTTCTGAGTAGACATGGATAGGACTGCACTGGTCATGGCTTCAGGCAGGAGTGCAGAACGTCAGGCCCCAGAGCCACATTCAGCCCTCCAGGTGTCCCAATCCAACCCTACAGGTTTCCCCAGAAGGCCATGCTCCCTCTCCCCGGGCCTGCCCCCTATTGCTGACCACATCTTCTTTGGTAGTTTCCTGGCTTTTGTGCATTTCTCCCCCCATTGTAAAACGTTGAAGTGCTTCTCCTAAGGCTTAGTTACTGGCAGTAAACACTTTAAGCTAAAATATGCTGGTATTTTGGCCCCGCCCTGTTTTGCCTCTGGTCCCGCCCACCACTGGAATGTGCCCCCCCCAAGAGCTTCTCCAAAATGGAATTCAGCCCTTGGGCTGAAAGAGATCCTGCCCCCCTGGTTTAAGGGAAGTCGTTTATAGATGCAAGAAAGTGTTTATGTGGCATAAGATGGATTTAGTCGCAATCTGAGACAACAGCGGAAAAACACTGAAATAATCACAATAGCACAACAGGGTTGGTAGCATGGTGTATTCAGATCAGCTGTAGCTGCTGTACCGCTTTGCTCAGCTCTGGTTGATGGCTTTCTCTTAAGAACTGATTTTAGTGATCAATTCTGAAAAATATGTGCTTTTGTGTGCTTTTCCTTAGATACAAAAAGCAGTTGCAGTGGTGGCTGCAATAAGTGCCATGCTAGGAGTTGTGGTGTTTCACAACTACCAGGTTACATTGTGTGTGTGTGTTTGTGTGTGCGTGCATGAGTGCATGTGTGCTTTTAAAAATAAATAAATCTAGATGTTAACTTACAAAATAAATGGCGGGTCTCAAACTAAGGAGCTATATATACCCCCACAACACGCCAGGAGATTCTGATGATATCATAATAAGCCACAAGAGTAAAAGAGGTAGATATTTTTGTTTTCATAAGACCTCCACATAATCATAGCCTTTCATGAGATTTCCTGTTCTTGTTTTATAATTCAGGGATACAGTTAGCAATTTTAGCGGGGAAATGTTTTTAGCAGACGTCTGCCTGTTGCAGCTTTATCAGCTTTCATTTCCACAGAGGTAGGCATGACAGGCCTGAGTCGGAACCACTACTTATCTCATTCATTTTTGTGAGTGTTGAAAAGTGTCTCCTCTTTTTGGCCCTAAAAGCACAATCCTATACACATTTACCTGACTGTAAGTCCTATGCATGTCTACTTGGAAGTAAGCTCCATTGAACTCAATGGGACTTACTTCTGAGTAGACATGCCTAGGATTGTACTGTTTGCGCCACTTCATTCATTATGATAATGGTATGGCTGCTGTTGAAAATGCTGTCACATTTCAGGGGGCTCCACATGGCTGCTGTAACATATGAAAGGGCGCACTATGTGAACTAGTGCTATAGCAGAAAAACACCTTCATTTTTTCCACGTGGCTTGCTTAGCCCATGAGCTTCCCATTTTTGTTTCTTCAGTAATCTAGACCTTCTCTTTGCAGATGTATTGGCTTTTCTTGTCAGCTATGTTTGACAAAGAAGTTGCTTTTGAAGGGATTGGGTAGACCGGGTGTGTGATAACTATGTCTAAGAAGTTAGAATTGTTAATCATTGTTGGTCAAGAGAGGGTACTGAGGAGCAAACTAGACATTTGGTGGAACACTCAGGTTTGGAATTTGGGTCTCCACTGATGCTGCAATTAGGAGGAGGAGGCACTGAGTGGAGGAGGGGTTCTTTACCCTTCCCCTACTCATGGCCTCTCCCCAGCATTCCCTTCCCTTGCAGGCTTTTCCCACTGGGGTTCTCAACGGTGTGTTTGGAAGAAAAATGGCTGGAGGAGAGGAATGCATGAAAAAAATGGCATGCAAGGGAAAGGTTAAAAACCTCTGCCCCAACACTTCTCCCATTTAAAATTGTGCCTCCCCTCTGCTACTTTTCAAGGTTATTAGATGTTTGGCAATAACTCAGGTTCCCAGTATGCCAAATGTCTACTTTGGCCTTGAGAATACACCACAAGTAAGAATCCTCAAGGGAAGGATTCATTGTTTCTGGATTCTGAGGGGAATGAAAGCACAGGAATCTACTTAGGGTGGCAACTTACACATTGCCCAAAGAAAGGAAATGCATCACCAAAAAAGAGGACAAGAGAGGACACAGATTTGCATAAAATTTGCATGTGTTAATATAGATAGATACACACACACACCTTTAGAAATAATTACTGGAATTTGAATAGAAATGCATTACATGATACAAATCACCATAGTGGGGATGACTGTGACCAGGTAACCTGTGTGCCTTGCTCAGTCTGCTGTCCAGGTGCTCACTGTGGATGGGCAACTTCAAGGCCCTGGATGCGTTCCCTCCTTATGGTTCTTTGACTTTAAACCAGACTTGGACTGGCCAGCCCATCAAATAGAGGACACCGTCAAATAGTGGATGGTCCTCTAACAGCCCTTCAAATGGAGGACTGTTGTGGAATAAATGATCCACTGCATTGTGGAGAGGTTCTTAGAGAGGAAAGCTAATTCACTGGTAGCATCTGAGCGCAGTCAGGAAGTAGAAACATTTCCATTTATACTGAATAGCATCACGTGGGCATCAGGAGACAATGAGTCAGAACAACTAAACAAAAGACAATTCCAAAAGGCAACTCCAAGAGGCAATTCCAAAAGGCATACACTGGTCAGACATTGCTCATCTCTGTCATCATCGCCTTACATAAGGCAATTAGTACTCCCTTTCTAGCAGTCCTGAGCAAGGCAGATATGACTCACAGACAGTAATCATTAGCATAACAGAGAAGCGACAAAGGAAACTCCTTCTGGTTGATGCCCAGCCCTCAGGGCACCTCCTGAAATGAGGAGATTCTGGTTTGCCTTTCAGGCCTTTCTGCTAAACTGAAGCCTGGAGAAATTTTACTTTTACAGCTGTCCTATATTTGGCACATGGCCACCTGAAATTGACTTATTGTCCAGAATGAGCCCAATGCGTGCAGCAAAAAGAACGGTGTTTCACATGTTTTGTACTATGAGCCAGCGCGGGAGCTAACTCCAGAGGGTCACCTGCGAATCCGGGAGAGAACCAGACAAAGACGATCCAAACTAGTCCTCAACGGCGAACAGGAAGATAATAACTAATACACGGCTGTTGAGTGCAGCAAGAATGGTTTCAATCGGGGAAGTACTCTGGACTCTGTCAGTGGTGGTGATCTGCACCGATCTCCCACATAAACGTTCACCAAGCTCTTCCAACCAACCACCACACCCAACCCAACCAACAACAAACAAACAAACAAACAAAAAAAAGTCCCATGGCGATGGCATGGCACGGGGAGGACTGGATCGGAAGCCCCTAGTCATGGACCAGCACATGGGCGGTGGATGCAGACTCAGTCGCCCTGTTCAAGGAACGAGGTAGTCGAGCAGCTCGGCAGCTGTATCCATGACTGAGCAGCCCTATTTAGGATCCACTCTGCTCACCCCGTATGGGGAGGGGGCTAGAAAAGGTGCCCTAAACATAGTCTACCTCTTTCTCCCCTGACTGGATTACCGCGTCCAGTGGGGTCACCATTTTAGCGGTCGAAAAAGACATTTGAATTTTGGAACATGGAATATACGGACATTGATGGATAACATAGATAGTGAACGCCCTGAGCGTAGGACTGCTATTATTGCAAGGGAGCTGAGACGGTTTAAAATTGACATAGCAGCACTTCAAGAAACTCGAAGGGCAGGAGAGGGACAGCTGAAAGAAGAAAAAGGAGGTTATACCTTCTTCTGGAAAGGACTACCTGAGCAGGACCGACGAATGCATGGTGTAGGCTTTGCCATCAAAAATGAACTAGTGAACTCTTTGTCAGAAGTTCCTACTGGCATTAACGAACGCCTGATAACTCTTCGATTAAAGCTCGCCAATAACCAACAGGTAACTATTTTGAGCGCTTATGCACCAACATTAGATGCTGATGATGACATCAAGGAAAGTTTTTACAGCCAGTTGGACAGTCTCCTGTCAGAGATACCTAAGGAGGATAAAATTATCCTCCTGGGCGATTTTAACGCAAGAGTCGGGCGTGACTTTGATTTATGGCCAGAAACTATTGGAAAAGACGGAGTTGGTAATAGCAACCCGAAAGGACTCTTACTTTTGTCTATATGTGCAGAGCATAATCTCACTATCACAAACACGCTCTTTCGACAAAAGAATAAGTTTAAAACATCATGGCAGCACCCACGGTCAAAGCACTGGCATCTTCTGGATTATGTAATTGTCCGTGTTAGAGATCGCCGCGATGTACTTCTTACTAGGGCCATGGTGAGTGCCGACGACTGCTGGACAGACCACCGACTAATCCGGTCCACAATGGTTATCAACATTGCTCCCCAACGTAGGCTTCAAGGAAGGAAACCAAGGCGTAAAATGAACATCCAAGTCCTTCAAGATCCTATTAAGCAAACTCGTCTTCAATCACTTCTTAAGGAACATCTACCTACGGAACCTCCTGACAACATTGAGGACCATTGGTCTAAGCTGAAAACCTCCATTACTGCAGCTTGTGAACAAACTATTGGATATGAAACTAAGAAACATCAGGATTGGTTTGATGAAAATGACAATGAGATTAAATATATAATTGACCAAAAAAGGAAAGCCTTCCAAATATGGCAAAATGATATTAACTGCGCTGCCAAGAAAAAACCTACGCTAGCGCAAAGGCTGAGGTCCAAAGAAGAACAAGAGAACTTAAGAACGCTTGGTGGAAAAAGAAAGCTGAAGAAATTCAACAACTTGCAGAATCTCATGATGCACGGGGCTTTTTTAAGGCCACAAGGGCCATTTATGGACCAAAAACCTATGGTACAAACCCTTTACAATCAAAAGATGGCACCAAACTCTTAAAAGACAAAGAGTCTATTGCACTGCGTTGGAAAGAGCATTATTATGACCTTTTAAATCGTAAATCTAAGGTGGATAACGAGATTTTTTCGCAAATCCCACAAAAACAAATTAAAGAGGAACTTGCAATACTCCCCACTTTGGATGAAGTAAAAAAGCCATTAATCAAATGAAGAACAACAAAGCTAGTGGACCAGATGGGATTCCTGCTGAAATCTTTAAAGAAGGGGGGCCCAAACTTGTACAACATCTTCATAAACTCATCGAAAAAATCTGGATAAGAGAAGAGATCCCAGAAGACTTCAGGGATGCCATAATTATCACCCTCTTTAAGAAGGGTGATAGAACAGACTGTGGAAACTATCGGGGCATTTCTCTCTTAGCAACCGCAGGAAAAATATTTGCTAGGATTCTCGCAAACCGTCTTCTATCTATTTCAGAAGAGATCCTCCCTGAAACTCAATATGGTTTCCGCCCCTCTAGAGGGACAGTAGACATGATTTTTACTGCACGTCAGCTCCAAGAAAAATGCCGGGAGCAAAATCAACCCCTTTATATGGCATTTATCGATTTGGCTAAGGCCTTTGATACTGTAGACCGTACAGCTCTCTGGACTATCCTTATGAAAATTGGATGCCCCAATAAATTTGTGAATATCTTGCGACTTCTCCATGACAACATGACGGCAACGGTTTTGGACAACAACGGCTCTCATGGTGCTCCATTTAAAGTGGGATCAGGTGTTAAACAGGGATGTGTTATCGCCCCAACATTATTTGCCATTTTCATCGCCATGGTTTTACATCTTGTCAAGGGGAAACTTCCCACCGGTGTGGGAATTATATATCGAACAGATGGAAAGCTTTTTAATCTCAGCAGGCTGAAAGCAAAAAGTAAGGTAATTACAACCTCCGTTGTGGAACTTCAGTATGCTGATGATAATGTGGTCTCCGCACATTCAGAGGATGATCTCCAAACTATCCTAAATGCTTTTGCAGAAGCATACGAAAAACTTGGTCTCTCACTTAACATCAAAAAAACCAAAGTGCTTCATCAGCAAGTGCAAGCCAATCCTTTGGTGATGCCATCTATCCAGCTTGGCGGGACAATACTGGAAAATGTCGATCATTTTCTCTATCTTGGCAGCTATCTTTCTGTTACAGCTAACATCGACAGTGAAATCCAGCATCGTTTGAGCTCCGCAAGTGCCGCATTTTCTCGAATGAAACATAGAGTGTTCGAGGATCGGGATATCTGTAAGAAGACCAAAACGCTGGTTTATGAAGCCATTGTATTACCAACTTTATTGTATGCCTGCGAAACATGGACTATCTATAAACGTCACTTCCACCTCCTTGAAAGGTTTCATCAACGTTGCCTCCGGAAAATCCTGCAAATTACTTGGGAAGATAGGCGAACAAATGTCAGTGTACTGGAAGAAGCAAAGACTACTAGCATTGAAAAAATGATCCTTCAACGCCAACTTCAGTGGACCGGTCATGTTGTTCGAATGCCTGACTGCCGTCTCCCAAAGCAGTTACTTTACTCCCAACTCAAGGATGGAAAGCGGAATATCGGTGGTCAATATAAGAGGTTTAAAGATGTTCATAAGGCTAATCTAAAAAAATGCAATATAAACATCGAAAACTGGGAAGCTCTGGCCCATGAACGATCTAAATGGAGGTTGGCCTTTCACAAAGGTTCCATGGACTTTGAAGAAGCCCGAGTGCAAGGTGAAAGGGAGAAACGTGCTAAGCGAAAAGCACGTCAAATGAATCCTTTACAGGACCATCTTCTATCTGGTAACCTGTGTCCTCACTGTGGGAAGCTGTGTGGATCTAGAATTGGCCTCCACAGTCACTTACGGACCCATCGCTAGAGTCTACACAATCTTCTTTAGAATTTCCTCCTTTTATCCCGGAAGACAATCTTACTCGGTCACGAGTGATCGCCTGATGATGACTATGCATCAGAGGCTAGTTATCTGGGTATCCCTAAAACAAACAAGGAAAGGCTGGGAAGATGGTTGACACATGCCCGATTCAGGTTTAGTATCCAAAAATAAATAAAATTTATAAATAAATAAATAAATAAATAAATAAATTAAAATAAAATAAAAAACATGCAAGGGAGCGGAGAGAAGACAGGCATGCCAGTTCTGTCCCCTTCTGTTGTCCTTATTATTGCTCTCCTTCTTCTGCAGCGGGGACCCTTTTCTCTCTGCGTAGGCTCTTTGTGCATTTTAGAACTGGAGGGTGACAAGAACAGCTATGGAATAGGGAGGAGCCAGTGTGCTCCCTCTTGCTCTCCCCCCTCATGTGTTCTTCAAATTGCATGTACAAATTGCATGAGGGCCAACACTAACTCTCCTCAGGGTGCAACCCTATGCATATTTAGACAAATAAAAGTCCTGCAACTCCCAGCACGGTGTTGTAGGACTTTTTTCCTCTCCAAATGTGCACAGGATTGTGCCCCTCTATGTATTTGTAAAGCACATGCAAGCATGCCCATTTTTTTCAGTGTATACGTTTGCTCATTGGAGGATTGTATAAAATATACTGGATCCCTCCTTGCTTCAGTGATTGGCTCAACAGTCAACCAGACAAAACAAATCATGGCTAGTTGGTTCTCCCACCCCCAAACCTAATTTCCAAGGTTTTGGAGCCCTGATATAATGATAATTTCCAGTTCTGCATTTCCTGACTGTGACAATCTAAAAATGCATTGTTTGACATACTTTTCTTGCTGAACCACTGGAGATCACAACAAGATTTCCAGGAGTATGAGTCATTAAAAGATTATTCTGTATATATAGTTTGTTATTCTTATAGAAAATGTTGGCAATTGTCAAAATTGTGGAACATCTGTACTCATTCCTGCCATAATACTGTAATTGCAGATAATCATGATTTATTATTATAAACCTTCAAGGATAATACAGCAACTACAGATACACAGACCATATGGTGATGGGGTAACAAGTCTTCCCTTTCCTCTACAAACAACTAGAAATAGGTTGTTACTGATTTTTTATACTGTAATGTAAGTCTATTATTCTATAAAACAATTATGCTGTTCGGTATCCTAACAATCAGAAGGCATTGTTCAGCTATTCCATATTTTCTTTCTTAACAGATTTTCTGCATTAAGAAAAAAAGGGGGGGGAGATAGAACTGATGGGAAAGCACAGGAGGATTACAAGTGGATGATGATGACAATGTTTGGACCCCCTGTAAAATTCTATGAATGAGGCAGGGCAGTTGCACATTAAAAGCTTTGTCTGGCTTCCGTGGTCTCAAGTCCGTGGTCTCAAGCCATTGAGAAATGGTTAAAGTTGCTGGACCCAGAGAAGTTTGTAGAAAGCATTCCAGGCTTTAGCTGCACTTGAGCATCCAAATGCAAGTTCAAATCCGGTGCCCAGACTCTTCACCTAACCCACCATATAAGGCAAGATGCTGTCAATAACCATCAAGATCGTCCCATCTAGGAAGAACTGGAGCTACGTTGTTTTCAGGCAGCAAGTCATTTTATCTCCAAAGGAAAGGTGGGACTGTATTCTATAGTTAGACAGGTAGTCTCTGGTAAGTGAAGGTTCCTTCAGGAAGGATTTGATAAGAATGCTTGGAATGAAAGATGGGGAAAAGGGTCTCAAAGACAAACCTACAAACATACAAATGATTTCAGAGATACTCATAGTATGTTTTCTGGAACAATTGTTCTTGGAATGTTCGAAACTTTTGTTCTTGGTTATTTAAGCTCTGGAATTCCCTTCAAAGGAAATCCTGTCTCACCTCCTCAACAATCTTCCAGAAGCTGCTGAAGACTTTCCTTTTAGGAAGGCATTCACTGTGTAATTTTAATTTGCTGTTTTAATTGGTCTCGAATTATAAAAAAATATTTTATAAATATTTTGATTGCTGTTGAGCTATTTTTTTCTGCTGCTGTTTTTCTGTTTTATGTTATGTTGTTAATTGGAAAGATGGTTTTAATTGTTTAATGACTGACTTTGTTGTAAGCCACCTAGACCTCACTGGAGATAAGGCAGGGATATAAATGCTTAAAAATGAATGAATGAATAAATATCTGCAATGAACTGCACTGTGCTAGTTTATCTCAAGGGGCGCCTCCAGCAACATCAAGTAGGCCGCTCAACAAGATCTGCCATGGACGGCTTTCTCCCTGTCCCATCAGCCAGATAAACCAGGCTGGTGGGGACTAGGAGGAGAGCCTTTTCTGTGGCAGCCCCCAATTTATGGAACTCCCGCCCCAGTGACCTCCACCATGCCCCTTCCTTGATTAGCTTCCGCCGGGCATTAAAAACGTGGCTTTTCAGGTGGGAATATGGGGTGGGTTAGGATTTTTAAGTTTTGTACTGTTTTTAATTGTGTTTTATACTGTGTGTGTGTCCCGTCCCCCCGTCCCCCGTATTTTATTGGACTGTACATTGCTCAGAGTGGCCGGATGCCTGGCCAGATGGGCGATTCATAAATATAATAAATAGATAGATAAATAAATAGTATTGTGACCTCATGGCTGAGTACTACTTCCTCAGTAATACTCATTCCAAACACCAATGCACCAAACTGACAAGATTTGAGATGCTAACCATAAGTACTTCTCTTATAATCAGAAAAGTGACAAAAGTGACAACACAGTTTTCACTGTTTTGAAGATGCAAACTCTTTAACAGCATTACTCAAAAGCAGGAATTCATTAACAAAAAAACAACATTAGGGAAATAGCTCATTCACAACATGTCCAGGAAATCTGCCCAAGTGTGGGGATAATGATCATGGAAGAATAACTTATTTTTCAATGTCAAATATTGTTATTGTAGTAAAAATGACATTGTAATGGACCCATATCTATAAACTTCCTTTTCCTTACAGATTATTCTCTGTGGGACAGTTTAAATGACCATATTTTTCCATTTTGAAATATGCTTTCAGCAGTCACATTGTTGCTGAGATCCATGTAAAATCCAGTTTTAAAAAACCAGAAAGTGTTAGCCAGAGCCAGACCTGTTTCACACATAATGCTAACCCATGGTTTGTTGCTCTACCCAGGGTAGAGGGTTGCCTGGCAGACAATTGAACAAACTGTAGTTGTAGTTGTGTTGTCTGTTTCTCTCCTCCTTTCTCCACTCCTTCCTTGTATCCCATATGCCTTTGTGGCACTATAGTATCGTCATGCAGAGCAGCTCTTTTTGTTTTTATTAACCACTCTTGCCTGTCATCTCTGTAGCTTGGCAAAACAGCCCACAGTGGTGGCTGGTTGCTGGGAGGGCAGAGGTGGAGCCAAGGGGTCACCATGGGAGGAGCCAAGGGGTCAACATTGTGTTGGAGAAAGAAAGACATAAAAGTTGGCTATCCATGCAGCACAGGAGTTTCTTAAGACAGAATATGGTGCAATGCAGAAACAAAGGCAGATAAGCATTTAAAGGAATAAAAGTTGGCCATCCATGTAGTGTAGTTCTCTGAGGCATAATGGAAGTGAGAAACAATGGCATAGCAGTTGTGAAAGACATGAAATTTGGCCACCAAGGAAGACTCTTTGTAAATACATGAAATTTGGCCACTGAGGCACACACTTCTTAAAGACATCAGCAATGGCTTTGAAAAAGTTAACAAAAAATAGCATAGCAAAGGTAGCCGAGTTGGTCATAAGCAACATTCCAAGATCCATACTGTTGTGATACCTTTATTAGGCCAACAAAAAGATCCAGAAAAATGTGCAAGCTTTCAAGCTCTCCAGATCTCTTCATCAGGCAAGATTTTGTAAAAGGCAGGTTGGCCTGGGTGGCGTGGGGGGTGAGAATGGGGAAGAAAAACTCACTAGATGGAGAAGTCACATTTTCTGCAAGTTCAGACTAGTCCCAAGGTGGAATGTGGGAGTAGTCTGCAAGGATTCAGAATAGGCTCAGCAGGTAAAGTAATGCTCATGGCTATGTGTTTGACCTGGAACTGCCCCTACGTGTGCTGGGAAGAAGGAATGGGAAATCTTGTATCCTCAATTTTGGGAAACATTCTTAGAAGTGTTTTCCATCCTGGTTGAAACATGCACACTGGAGGACCACAGAGAGAAATTGGGCAGTTTTTAGATTAACAACTCAAGCAGGAGATAATGGTAGATGTTGTTCTAAATAATAAAAGAAAATTGAAGCCAACTTTTGTAGCAATACTGAGTAGGTGGAGGAGATGGAACTCCTCATGTTGCACCTTGGGACTAGCATCAACTTGCAGAGGATGTGGCTTCATAATCTGGCCGTTTTGTTCCCTCCCCTTCCCCCCACCTCCCTGCATCTGCTTTTTAACATCTTGCCTGATGAAGAGATCTGGGGATCTCAAAAGCTTGCACATGTTTTCTGATCTTTTGGTTGGCGTAGTCAAGGCATTATTACAGCATTACGAAACACACACACACACACACACACACACACACACACAGAGAGTAGGTGCTAGGACACAGGGGGAACGTTGTGAGTATAGCCAGGCATTGCACATGCTCAGAACATTGCCCCTCCTGGCAACATGAAGAGGAAGAAGAGAGAAAAAGGAACGTGCTGGGCTGCCACCGCTGCCACAGTGCAATATTCTTAAGGTCTGGGCAGTTTTGAGGACTAGGGGAGATTGAGAAGGGAGGTGGAAAACTATAGACAGGGCTCCACCCTCTTTGCCTCTGCCAGTGGGCTATGACTAAGAACCCATGAACAACCCACGGTTCTGGGTTCAGATGTAACAACAACCCATGGTTTAAACGACCCAGAGTTCGCAACCCAGCAACAAACCATGGGTTCTCTTTCTGTGTTATTGGTGGTTAACGAACCATGGTTTGTTAGTGCGGCTGGGTTCACATATCACAATAACCCAGAATTCAACAACCCATAGGTTAAATCAACTATGGGCTAGTGTTATGTGTAAACCAGGTCATCGTGTGTTAGTGCATGGCAAATAAATTCACAAGGCTGGGATCAATGTGGATCTTTTCACAAACTGTCTACTTGAAAGTCACTTCCAGGTAGAAAAACACTTGTGCAATTGAAACACCTGTGGGAGCAAAAGGCCATAATCACATTTTACAGTAATAGGATTACCAGTTTGGCTACTACTGAATATAGTATACTTTATTTTTGAATAATGTGCAACATCTTCCCTTTGGGGTTGGTTATGATGAAATCCCCTTTACACGTATTGATACCATCATAGTTGTGGCAGCGTCTGCATTTGCTCCTATATGATATCCCAAGTATGTGCAAAATTTTCTACCCATGTGGTTTTTCCTGATGTTGTGGTTTATCTAACATGCAAGTGCCACACCTTCCAAATAGTTGTGCGTCACTTACCTGCCCTGTAAATGTACTATTAGGAAGGACCATGTGGTCAGAAGTCCTCACATATTCTTCAATGGGAGGAGGGAATATTGTGGAGGCCCAGAGCTCTCTTGACAAACAGGTTGTTGTGTGGTCAAACTGTTCTTGGACTGTGCCACTTCAGAATCCTGGAGGGGGATCACAAAACTGAATATTCCTCCATGAAGGGGGGGGGGGATCCTTACAGAAAACTAGCAGATCAGGGGTGGGGAAAAGGTTAAGCTAAAATTCCTCTCCCTGATACCTAGTTTTCTATGTGTACAGAGATGTTAGAAATGTGATTTCTCCCACCAGCAGTCTGAAGTGGAGTAGGCCAGGAACAGTGTCACCATGTGAGGCAACTGTTTTTGTATAAGGTCTGTTATATAAACAAGGCAAAATATTCTTGTTATACAGACAAAACCTCCTCAGCTCTGTGACTTGGCTACTCAGAACAAACTTATTTTGAAAGACTTGAGCAGCATGACACAGTGACCTTCTGTGACTGATAAACTGAGTAAGAATCTGGCAGCATCCCGACCATTTGACAGACATTTCTACAGTGGAAAACAACAGATATGATCGATTGCCTGGGAGGGTCCTTATTCTAGAGTTCTCCTCACACAAGCCAGATTTGCAGAGAAAATGATGTTTCCCTGTATGAAAATCGATGCCTTTTACAGTGTTCAAAGGCATCAAAGGGTTTTTTAAAATCGTTTTTCATTATTGTGTGATTAGCTTCATGTTGATGTAGATTCTGATATATAGCATTTGCTGCAAATTACCAAAAAATCATAAACAACTCCCCTAGCTTATTGCAAAAACAGGAAGAGGAGATAAAGAAAAACAGATGGGATACAATAGTTAATATTCTAGCAAATGAGTCTCCTTTATATAGTGATACATTTATTAAAATTTGGAATGGCTGTATTCTATGATTGGGCTCTTCAATGAATTTTGCAAGCGGTAAGAATTTGAATGCATTAGCAGTTGGCAAGTCAGAAGTAATTTGCTTTGTCCTTTGGGAAGCTCTGTAGAGGCACACGATTCAGTCCTTTACCTGAATGTGGTAATGTGCACCTGTAACTCTGCACATGAGGTAAGGGGATGACAGTAGAGGGAAGGCACCAGTACAACAGCCTGGGGATGGAGTGAGGGTGGGGCTGGATGATTCCCTATGATTTTCATTCAAAGAAAAAATAGGGCACAATCCAGTAGGGAATTAATCCTCATAAGAAGTGCCATGCAGGATCAGACCAAGGTCCATCTAGTCCAGCATGCTGTTCACACAGTTCGTGGGACCTACCATAAGCACGACAGGAACTAGTGCTTCTATTTGGACCACCACATCAGTGGTCTTCTATCTAGTCCTATTGCTAATAGGATCCTCTTCAGTCTTTATATTGTATGTTTCTTCAGGTGAGGAAATAAATCCACAGGGTCTCAACATATTTCTGTGTAAGTTTGAATGAGCCCTGAGCCATCTTCAGACTGAACTCTATATAATGGAAGATCTTCATCAGTCTGGCCCAAAGCTATGTGCACAACTGATTCCTATCTATCAGCTACTTTTTGTGTTTCCCAGGGATTTAAGTTTTGTACTGTTTCTTGGTTCAATGGTGGATCTGGTTCAATGACTTTAGTATCCCATCTCCTTTTATTAGCTAGCTGATGCTTTTCACTTCCTTTGGTGGCTGAGTCATAACCATAACGTACCCTACATCTTAAGTCTTTCACATATTCATAATGAATAATTTCATTTTGTCCTCTGGGTTTTATTCCAAAGCATAAATCAATGGGCAACAATAGTTGTCTTCCAAACAGTAGGAAACAGGGAGATTCTCCTGTAGTGTCATTCTTTGTGCAATTGTAAGCATCAACTAATGGTTTTATGTACTTTTGCAGTTAGTCTTTTTATCTGCCTCCAAGGTACCTAACATATCCAATAGAGTACGATTGAACCTCTCAGCAGGGTTTCCTCTAGGGCAGGATCCCCAACCTTTTTGGACTTGTGGACACATTTGGGAATTTGAGAAACTGCTGTGGACACCACCACAAAATGCCTAATCAGTGGATCGCCTGGCATCTACCCGTCATGTCTATGGATCTTAGGCTATGTCTTATTCAGAAATTTTTTTCGTTTCATATCTATTGGACATGGCAATGTCTCTTTAATAAGGGATTGTCTAATTTGGCCAATTGCTGGCGGTGCAATACAGTGAATGCTTCTTTTAATCATACGTTTTGGCAATGTCCAGTAGTTGTTTCTTTTGGGGAAGAGGTTATTACACAGATAAATTTAGTACAAGAACAGTCTTTAATATTCACTGATGTACACACTCTTCTAAATTAATTACCTTTATGGAAATGGAAATTACCTTTATGGAAATGAACAAATGGTTAGCATAAATGGATTCTCCACACTCTTTTGACAGCTTTTTTTGGCTATAACCTGTATATGGTTGCCATGAATACATTAAACTAAAGGCCTGATATTACAACGCTGGAAGGATTACAACACTCACCATCTATACAACACTCACCTTCTTAAGATTAAAACACTCACCTTCTATAACGCAATGGACTGAGAACCATACAACACTTTCAGTATTTGAACAGGCGGCATATAGATGCCAACTTCAAATGGAAATTTGGTCCACTTTTGTTGAAGCCTATGTATCATATGTATTCATTGCTATGGATATATACAAATCCATGTACATAATGGATTTTTTTTTAAAAAAAAAAGTTTTGCAGATGCCTGTCAGTGGCATATTGGGGACCCCCTCATAGGCACCATTAGAGGTGCCCGCTGGTGCCATGGCACCCATGGGTGCTGTGTTGGGGACCCCTGCTCTAAGGTGATAGGGTGTGGCATGTGACTTAGTTCCAGCAATCTTGCTTAGCTCAATAACTAACTCTGATTCAAAACTTGCACCTTGATCACTGTGGAATCTCCTGGGAAATCCATAGAGACTGGTATAATTTTCCCAGAAAGTTGTAGCTACTCTGTCTGGTCTCTAGTGGGATATGCTTGTGCATATTTGGTGAAGTGATCAGTAACCACCAAAATATTTTTAATGCTTGTTGAGTCAGGTCCAAGAGCCAAAAAGTCTATATGCTTTTATACTGACTAGTTCAGCTGTTCCCCCAATTAATGAGTGAACATTTCAAATTATTGAGTGTGTTTAATAAATTCCCCTGTTATGGAAGAAGCCAGTGTGACTGTGAGTCATTCAGGCTGTTTGCACAACACACCATTATTTAAGCCACAATGAGCTGTAGTGCCGTGGGCACCATCCTAAATACTCAATCCCTGACTGTGGGTTGTCGTGTCATGCGAATCTGGCTGGTGGTTTTTTTTGTGAGGGTTAAACAACCCTCGCGTAACCCTAGAAAACCCACAGAAGATGGTTAGGATAAGTCTATAGGATTTTTATTTTTTAAAAGAAAGGCTAAAGGTAGATGGCCAGAGGTGGGATTGGTGGGCTGGTTTTGCCCCCCCCCCCCGAGCCTGAGGTTTTGCATCCCTGTTTTAGAGCAAAACAACTAAAGCGACGTAAGAGAATGCAAGAGCTGATGTAGCCAGGTCAGGCTTGGAGAATGCCACCACAATGGCACCTCTTTAGCTGTGTTTTGCAAGTACATCTTTTTAAATGAGCAGTTGACTCTGCTGACTGTTGTTTTGATTTTTGTGTGTTTGCTGCTGCTTTTAGCTTATTAATGTGTTTAAATTTTTTTAAAAAATGTTTTGTAAGCTGCTTTGAGTGACTCCTTTTTTGGAGGGGAAAAGTGGGGTATCTTTCCCAAAATAAATGAATAGATAGATAGATAGATAGATAGACTTGCATTGAACTATGAAAGATTGTTTTCTGAAAATAAATAAACGGGGCCATCTCTCATCCCTTTCTCAAACATACTCCACTCCATCTGCACTGCCTGCCAGTCCATGTCCAGGCCCAATTAAAAATGCTGCTATTAACATTCATAGATCATAGAGTTGGAAGGGGCTTACAAGGCCATCGAGTCCAACCCCCTGCTCAATGCAGGAAACTAGAGGAGGGGTCGACCCTGCTTAGCTTTCCACGCTCAGACAAGCTGAGCCAGCATGAGCCACAGGAAGAAACCTATCTGAAACCCTGGAGAGCCTTTGCTGTTCACTGTAGACAATACTGAGTTAGAGGTAGACCAATGGTTCGAGTTTAAAAAGGCAGCTGCTGACAAAGCTGATTCTCATGCACATCTCAGAAGCAGCTTCCAGTAGCATAAATACCCACTGTCACTCATATCCTTCATTCAAAGACCTAAACGGCTTGGGACCAAATTACCTGAAGGATTGTCTCCACTCTCCTCCCCTATGCATATGTCCAGACCCTAAGATTGTCTTCAGAGGTCCTTCTCTGGGAGCCCCCGCCAAAGGAAGTGCCTACTAAGAAGAGGGCCTTTTCTGTTGTGGCACCCCAGTTGTGGAATGAGCTTCCCAGAGACGCTCACCTGGCACCTACGTTGTACTCTTTTTGGCAACAGGTGAAGTTCTTATTTTTCCAGGCATTTTAGTCTTTCAGTTTCTGATGTTTTAAATCTGTTACTATATTTTAAATCTTTGCTTTGCTGCTAGGTTTTATTTTGGTTTTTATTTTTATTTTATAGTGTAGTTTTAAACTTTTATATTGTATTTTATGGTTTTAATTGTTGTGAACCGCCCAGAGAGCTTCAGCGATTGGGCAGTACAGAAATGTAATAAATAAATAAATAAAAATAAATAAATACCTAACACCCTAACTAACCCTCATTTGACCCCCATATATGTTTGTGAAGGGCACTGGGACCAATGGCTTCCAATATAGGAGGAGGAGGAGAAGGAGGAGGAGGAGGAGGCGGTGGCGGCGGTGGCGGCATCGGCAGCATTATCAGAGAGGTCAGGACCTGCCAGAGCAGCAGCAACAAGAGTGCCACCTTTCTCCCATCCTGTTGCCTTTGCATGTCTGAGGTAGCCATTAAACCCACGGTGGCATTCACAGGGCTGAACATGCACTCCCTCTTTCCACAAAGTTAACTGAAAATCAGACTCAATGCAAACCTGGTTACTGTTGATTTCTTCTCCATGTGTGCAAAATGAGAAAACAAATATGGAATTACAACCTGATGTTATGATTAGCATGCGCTGAATTTCCAGGACTTTACGGTGTGGTTAAATGTTGTTTTAAGCAGCCCAGGACCATCTCAACTGCAACACTGCAGGTACCGAACAGGGGTACATTGTCAGGAACATTCGTGCCAATTACATTATTAACGAAGGAATTTCAGGCATGTGTTTGGATTACCTACTCATTTCATTCCTTTTCCTGTTGTTGATCCTTTCAAGCAGTAGCAATTTTTCCAATTACAGGAATCACTGGGGCCATGTCTGTGGACACTGGGTCTTCAGTCCTGGTAGGAAAAGATTCTGTAAGATGGTTTACATTGCCGTTTCCATCGAGGGAGCCTGCAGCACAGTATATGGTTTAAGGCTTAGCAGAGAGCACATACCACAGCTATAGGATGTAGTGCATCTCTAGGGGCTCTGTGGTTGTTGAATTCTCAAAATAAACGGATCCTTCCAGGCTGAGACGAGCATAAAAAAAAATATATGTTTGCTTGCCAAAGCTGTGCAAACACACTAATTCAAATAAACCTGATCAGTTATGTAAAAAAGACAAGGCTTTTTGGAAGCAAAGTATGGATGAAGGGAAGAGGTTTGATTTCTACCCCCTGCCCTCATAATTTTTGCTCGGCTGCACACGTGTGAGGGAAACCGGCTGTTGTGGTCAGTTTATTCTTTGCTTTGAGGTTTGTGAAGCAGGACCTGAAATATTGAAAAATAAACAGAACAGGCCCAGGAGCACACGTTTGCTTTCTGGGAATGGAAATAGAGACACGGTAGGTTCTGCAACACCTTCACTTGGCCACCACTGGCCACTGGGAGTTTATCAGGCTCAGTAACAAGTGGGGTACCACAGGGCTCGGTCCTGGGCCCAGTGCTCTTCAACATTTTTATTAATGACTTGGATGAGGAGGTGCAGGGAATGCTTATCAGATTTGCAGATGACACAAAATTGGGTGGAACAGCTAATACTCTGGAAGACAGAAACAAAATTCAAAGTGATCTCGATAGGCTGAAGTGCTGGGCCGAAAACAACAGAATGAAATTTAATAGGGATGAATGCCAAGTGCTGCACCTAGGGAGAGGAAACCAAATGCACAGTTACAGGATGAGGGATACTTGGCTCAACAATACTACAAGTGAGAAGGATCTTGGAATTGTTGTAGATCACAAGCTGAATATGAGCCAGCAATGTGATGTGGCTGCAAAGAAGGCAAATGCTATTTTGGGCTGCATTGATAGAAGTATAGCTTCCAAATCGCATGAAGTGATAATTCCCCTTTACTCAGCACTGGTTAGGCCTCATCTTGAGTACTACCAGGGATGGGGACTCGGACTCGAGGACTCGACTCGTGAGTCGGACTGAGTCCCCCCTCTGACTCAACTCGGACTCGAGTCCCAATATTTTTAATGGGACTCGAGACTCGACTCGGGACTCGAGACCAAGGACTCTTCAACATCCCTGGGCTGTGCCAGAAGGAGTGGAGAGGAGTGTGATTGCCGGCGAAGAGCGCATGGAAGCGAGGTGTGCCGCTGCTCGGTCACTATGGATGGCTACCAGGAGTGCAGCCCCAACAGTGTGTCAAGATTTATTTTGATTGATGTGTTGCGTACTTGGGAGCGGCAGAAGGAGGACCTGAGATTACTCTGTGTGGCTGCTCTGAGTGTGTTTCTGGTTCCAGCAAGTTCATCACCAGTGGAGCGGGTGTTCAGTGAGGGTGGAATTGTGATGAGACACCGTTCCAGAATGGGGGCCAAACATTTAGAAAAAATCATGTTCCTCAAATGCAACATGGATAAGTTTTAGGAAGTACAGCAAATTTTATTTTTAAAATCATTTTTCTAAAATGCAACCTTTCAGACATTTTGGGTTTGGCTGCCTCTGCCTGCCTGTTTGGGGTTCCCAGCCTCCTCTGCCTGCCTGGTCTCTTCTTGACCAGTTCAACAGTTGAATTGTCCAAGACAAAGGCCTCTGCCTGCCTGCTTTGGGGTTCCCTGCCTCCTCTGCCTGCCTGGTTATTTTGGGTTTTCCTGCCTGGTCTGTTCTTGCCAAAATCAGTTGCAGAGTTTTGAAATAAAAAGGCACACTTGTACCTAGAATTTATTTAAACCACACATCTGAAGTAGCCTTATTTTGTTGGGAAAACCCCCCATTGATTTTAATAGGGACTCGTGGAGTCAGCTTTGGGAGTGACTCGTGACTCGTGAGTCACCCTTTTGGACCAAGGACTCGGACTCGGGTCCAAAGACTCGTGACTCGACTCGTGACTCGAGACCAAGGACTCTTCAACATCCCTGAGTACTACATCCAGTTCTGGGCACCACACTTTAAGAAGGATGTAGACAAACTGGAGAGGGTTCAGAGGAGGGCAACAAAGATGATTAGGGGACTGGAAACAAAGCCCTATGAGGAGAGACTGAAAGTGTTGGGACTGACGGTAAGGAGAGACTGAAAGTGTTGGGACTGACGGTAAGAAACTAGGAGAGAATATATTTGTGATATTATCCCTCCTTTCCCGCGTTTGCGAGAGTAGCAGAGTTAGTCCCCTTTCAGCTTTAAGTGGAAGCTTGGATCTCCTAGCTACAGCAGTATTGGCATTTGGTAATTCAGGATGCTTTGTAGCAGACTGAATTTCCCTGGATTGGCCCTCGTTTATCTCCCTTTAAAATACCAATCAGAGAAACAGTCTTGTAAAGGTTAAAAATAACATTCACTTACTCAGATATTGCAGTTCAACTTCAGGCAGAGAAAAAGATATGTACAGTTGCAAAATACTCATTCATCTAGGTTCATTTGATCTCTGAGCGACGGGCCCCGAGATCAGGAGCAAGATTTTACATTGCTTCCACAATGAGTTTCAAGATTCAAGTCTCTGTGTGTCCGCAGGCAGGAAAAAGAGAAGCAATAAGCTACGCCCACTTCCTGCCAGAGGACACAAGGGAATTTGCCTCATAGAGTCCTCTCTGGGAATGTTCAGGAAAACTCTATCAGGCCTCATAGAATCATAGAAAAGTAGAGTTGGAAGGGGCCTACAACAAGGCCACCGAGTCCAACCCCCTGCTCAATGCAGGAAGCCTCCTTGTGGCTAAACATAACTCTATGGTTTTGACTGTAAACATCCCACAGAAAGAACTGGCCATGTTTAGCCTTCAAAAGAGAAGACTGAGGGGAGATATGATAGCACTCTTCAATTACTTGAATGGGTGTCACACAGAAGAGGGCCAGGATCTCTTCTCGATCGTCCCAGATTGCAGGACACGAAATAATGGGCTCAAGCTAAAGGAAGCCAGATTCTGCCTGGACATCAGGAAAAATTTCCTGACTGTTAGAGCAATACGCCAATGGAACCAACTACCTAGGGAGGTATTGGGCTCTACAACACTGGAGGCATTCAAAGTGCGGCTGGACAGCCATCTGTCAGGGATGCTTTGACTTGGGTTCCTGCATTGAGCAGGGGATTGGACTCGATGGCCTTGTAGGCCCCTTCCAACTCTACTATTCTATGATTCTATGATTCTAGTGTCAGGTTCACTGTAAACTGGTCTGTTGTATTGTTATACGGTAGCCAGGTGTCCTACTTTACAGTCCTCAATTTTGCAGAGTTGGCAGAGGGAAGTCCTGTATTTGAAGACACTCTCTGTTTGAAGGGCTGCCCAGTCCAAGTCTGGTTTAAAGATAAAGAACCATAAGAAGGGAGCACAGCAGGGGCCTTGAAGTAGCTCATCCATAGCACTTGGACAGCCAACTGAGCAGGCACACAGGCCACCTGGTCATAGTCTTCTCCACTAGGATGACATGTATTGTATTTCTATTTAAATTATAGTTAGTATTTCTAAATTTGCAGTGATAAAGATATAGATTTCATAGATTTCATAGATCATAGAGTTGGAAGGGGCCTACAAGGCTGTTGAGTCCAACCCCCTGCTCAATGCAGGAAACTAGAGGAGGGGTCTCCCATCCAAGTAATAAACAGGCCTGACCCTGCTTAGCTTTCCATGCTCAGACAAGCTGAGCCAGCATAAGTTTGCATATACAAATTGGTGTCCTCTTTTAGTGATGCAATTCCTCTTCTTTGGCAGTGCTTAAATGGCCATCCTACCAATATCCTAATCCTAGCGACATTATTGGAAGTAGGCCCCATCGTTCTCTACAGTATTTTGCTAATTAAGTAATGTGTTTGGGGGTTATAGTCTGTGTCTCTAGAAGGCCACAGGTCAGATTCTTCATAGCTAGAGATAGGGAGGGAGTCAAGTCTACCTCCAGGGCAGAGAGATGCAAAAGCATGAGTGTTGGCATATTTTGAGAATATTGCTGGAGCTACCAATTGTTATCACTGAGGCCATCAGAGTGGGTGGAGATAACAGCCAGGCACCTTTCCATTTTGCCAGGACTTAGACCAGCTGAGAACCACCTCCCCATGCAACAGCCTTTTGTACAATATTTTAAATGTTACAAGCCATTTTGTTTGGGTAAGGAAAAACCATCAAAAGGCAGAGGCCTTGAAGTTGCCCATCCACAGTTAGCACCAGGACAGCAGACTGAGCAGGCATGCAGGTCACCTGGTCACAGTCTTCCCCACTAAGGTAAATAGCATATCTATTTAAATTTCAGGATTTTTTCTAAATTTGCCCCTCTATGTACATATTAGCGTATGCACATTTTTATGCAAATCAGTACCCACTTTTGTCCTTTTCCGGCATGATGCATTTCCTCTTCTTTGGCGATGCATGAATGGCCACCAGTAAAAGTTGCCCAGAGATCTGGAGACCAGAGAGCTTGTGGGACTGGAAGCATAGTTGGTACAGTAAATACCAGACCTCTGTAGAAAGCCTCTAATGAACCAAACTAGATGTGACACAAGAGCGTTGTGGGATCTCCTGCCTTTTAAAAAAAAACTTTAAATCTCCAATTGTTTTACCCTTTCAATGCATGTGTGGGAGTCAGAGACCAGGGCAAAACTGATGTGAAGATTTCGGTCCATCCACAGCAGGCTAAATAAGAGCCATAGAATAAGCCTGGTTTGGCACTCATAGTCACCAAGGAAATGGTTCAAGACTGAGAATTATTCTTACCTAGAAGGGGACATATAGGATCCTAGCCAATGGGTCAAAATAGACAATAAAGGCATAAATGCATTTAATGTATCTGTTTTTTGTTAGTTATATATCAGCTGCAGGGGGGATCAGGATTGGGGCCACTGGCATCCATAGCAGCTTCCTTCCTGCAGCAAATTGCAGTTTTGGGGGACTTTATTTTTTTGGTCAGGACCGTATCACAGGAGGAAGGGTTAAAAAAAACCCTCCACCCACACCATGTGTTTACACATTATCTAGTTCGGCCCAGTAAGAAGACTGTAAGATGCCAATGAGGGGGTACTGAACCAGGGCTTCTAGCAGTCAGTCATCAGTGCCTTATGTACTGTGCCACCAGCACCCTGCTTCCTCAGCAAACTTGGTAGATTAGGTTTTGTAGATCTAGGCTCTAGTTCAAGCCTGACTAGGGGTCTTCAAACTTTTTAAACAGGGCGCCGTTTCATTGTCCCTCAGACTGTTGGGGGACCGGACTATAGCCCCCCTGCTGCCAAAGCCCCCTGCCCCCCCAGGATCACTCCCATCGCCACCAGACCCACCCCGCCACCCCTCGCTGCCACCATACCTGCACCCGCCGCCGCTAAAGCCCCGCTGCGCCATCGCCCCCCTGCCGCCAAAACCCCCCTGCCCCCCCCAGGATCCCCCCATCGCCACCAGACCCACCCCGCCACCCCCCCTCCACCACCATATTTGCACCCGCCGCCGCCAAAGCCCCGCTGCGCTGTCGCCCCCTGCCGCCAAAGCCCCCCTCCCCCCCAGGACCCCCGCCGCCACCGCCAGACCCACCCCACCATCCACCCCATCGCCGCTGGACCCACCCCGCCGCTGCTGCCACCGTACCTGCACCCGCCCCCACCGCCGAAGCCCCGCCGCGCCGTTGCCCCCCTGCTGCCAAAGCCCCTCTGCCCCCCAGGACCCCCGCCGCCACCGCCAGACCCACCCCGCCACCCCCCGTCGCCGCCGGACCCACCCCGCCACCCCCTTGCCGCTGCCGTCGTACCTGCACCCGCCCCCGCTGCTGAAGCCCCGCCGCCGCCCCCCGCCAAAGCCCCGCCGCCGTCGTTGCTGCTGCCGTTGCTGCCGCCGAAGCCCCGCTGCCATCGTTGCTGCCACCACCACCGCCGGAGCCACGTCATTCTGCTGTGCTCCATCGTGCTGGACTCCCGCGCTCTGTTCAAAAACAGAGCGCGGGGGTCCAGCACGATGGAGCAGGGTCCCGCGCGTCACTTCCGCCGCGCCAGGAAGTGACGTGACAGGACCAGCGCGGGCGGCGCAGCCCACATGGCTGGCTCTCCAGGGAGAGCGAAGAACAAGGCAAGCCCGTGCGGGCGGCTGAGAGCCTGGGCGGGCCCAGTTCAGGCCTACGGAGCCGGGCCGGATGGGAGGGCACGCTGGGCCGGATCTGGCCTGCGGGCCGTAGTTTGAAGACCCCTGATCTAGGCTCTAGTTCAAGCACAGCAGGCCTTATAAAACCCTCACATCCAAGTCACCTGCTCAGGCTGAGCAACTTGCCTCGTCAACTAACCACACAGATGCCCTCACCCCATTTGGAATCTGACCACTTATGTGTCTTCATTCATCTCCGATCCTTTCAATCCCCATCTGCCTCCTCTAGAACCTGAACACCAGCCTCCCTTTGACCATGGCAGCTGCTTCTGGTCCTGTGGAACCTAGTTTTCTTGCCCTGGACCTGGGACGCAACCTGGCAAAGACTGCTTGGGAGCCAATCAGAACCTGGAATGTCCTCTAAAATGGAAAAGAAAGGTGGGCTGAGTTCAGAATGTCTACATCTTTGAGGCTGGGTCAGGCCAGCTAGCTAAGAGACAGCACCTAGAGACAGAACATTCTGGTTCTACTGTAGGAATTAATCCTTGGCACAAATGGTCACTAATTCACAATGAACTGGGCCTTACTTATGCACATCAGTGCAACATGTGTTCAAGCTGCCTTCTCACCTCTATTCCAGGAAGTGCAGGGAGGGAAGAAAAGACTGGGAGGCATTAAGAACAAGTTCTCTTTTGAAGGAGACACACCTTCTTGGACCCCTATATTAATGCTCATCAGAAAAGTTCATACCCCTGAGTTTATTTACCCAAGAACTGAATGTGGCTGGCACTTCATATTTTTGGCTGTGCTTGAAAATTTCTGAGGAAAGATTTTTGACAGCTCCCACAAATCCAGTGTATACCAAGATCTACCAAAATGTATGCTTCAGAATCTCCCTTCAATGTATTTTAAACAAAAAATTGTGGCTGTAAGCTGAAGTTGGCTTTAAATGTTTAATGGCTATGGAGCCAGGGCCATGCACCTTTAACTTTGTTTTTAATCTGATAGTTTGCTTATCTTGTGATACCCTGAAATGAAAAGTGCTATGGAAGCAGTCTGTGGTAGGTGGTGTTAAATCTGGAGTCATACAGATTACTGAAGTCATCTAGGGGGAATGGAAGGGCTCAGTGCTCTGCAGTAAGGGGCAGACAGGTGATATGTTTGGGACTATAATGTCTTACACTGTTTCCATCAGGCTCTCGCTTGTTTCCATGGTAATGAATATGTGCCATTAATTGCTAGTTCATCACCATGGTGACTATAATCCTAGTGTGTGTTTTTTAGATTATTAACATCCTAAAATATAAAGAAGCATTTCAAGAGAGATTCCACATCAGTAACATGGGGGATCTTACCAGTGGATCTACAACTCCTGAATATTGCTGCATGCTGGCTGAATATTGCAATATCCATGCCATATAGGATATTCCGGAAAATGGGCTCCCCTTAGTAAGAATTCCCATTCTGGCCATAACATTTAAAAGTACTTATTACATGACTTTCCCATCTCATACTGTGAATCTCTGCTCTCCATTCCCAGCAGCCACTGGGAATGAGGCATGAAGACTTACAATATGATGAGTACTTGCAAATGTGACAGTGGGGTGGTGATCATTGGCAAGGGGAAGACTCTCACTGCTTCCAGCTGACTGCAAATCCCAACATGCTGAAGGACTTAGAAGGCAATAAGCAAGAGGCAAGAGGCATTCCCATGGCAAATATTATGTGTGCTTTTGTCACTTACTCTCTGATCATTACTAAAGTTCCACAGATCATCAGTTCACTAGGCCATAGGGTGGCCACTTGTAAATCACCAAAAGGGAGGGCATGCATCACCCCAAAAGAAGACAAAAGATGACACTGATTTGCATAAAATTTACATATGCTAATTTATTGTATAGATGCAAATGTAGAAATAATTATAATTTAAATAGAAATTATAATTAAAATAATAATTTTATTATTTTGGCTGAATAATTTTTATTCAGCCAACATAGTGTGGAAGACTGTGACCAAGTGACCTGCGTGCCTTGCTCAGCCTGCTGTCCAGGTGCTGTTGATGGGTAACTTCAAACTCTTCCTTCTGAAGGTTCTCTATCTTTATACCAGACTGGGATAGGACAGGCCTTCAAATAGAGGGCACCTTCAAGATAGAGGACAGTCCTTGGGAAGCCCTTCAAATAGAGGACTGTCCTCTGTAAAAGGGAACACATGCCCATCCTGCCCAGTCACTGTTGGCAACTATGAGTGGTCTCTTTGCAACAGCCTACACAATCCCAGCATGACATAAAGGACTGCTCCCCTCCCCCAAGTTTCATAGATTTCATAGATCATAGAGTTGGAAGGGGCCTACAAGGCCATCGAGTCCAGCCTCCTGCTCAATGCAGGAAACTAGAGGAGGGGGTCTCCCATCCAAGTAATAACCAGGCCTGACCCTGCTTAGCTTTCCATGCTCAGACAAGCTGAGCCAGCGTAAGCCACAGGCCTGAGATCAAGCTCCTCACGTTGTCAGGAGAGGAGGAGGCCTCTTGCTTATTGCCTTCTAAGTCCTTCAGCATGTTGGGATTTGCAGTCAGCTGGAAGCAGTGAGAGTCCTTGGTGCTCCTGGGTGCCTGCTTTCAAAGGATGACTGATGAGAAAACAATGGATTAAAAAAAAGAAAAGAAAAGGAATGCGCTCCATGCCATGCTTTGAAGACACTCCAAACCAGTGGGAGTTTTCTCACTGCTTCCAAATACCCAAAATTCTTGGTGTGAGGTGAGACTCTGTCCTCTCCTTCCTTTTGCCAGAGGGCTTGGGGTGGGGAGGAGGGATTGAGGCAACCACCAATATGCCTGACCGACCAGTCACAGTTTTTGGACCCCTGATAACAGCTATGACAGGGTATATTATTGCCTGTTTTTTTTTAAACTGGTTCTTAGAGACCTCAGGGCCAGCTGTGAGGTATGGCATAATTGAACTGCTTTGATCCAGAGGAAATCCTTACCTTTGGAATGTAACTCAAACCTCCACAATTAGCCCACTGAAGCTTTGTTATGTTTTCTCTGTGCTGTGTGTATATATAAATGCCTTGTTATTCTAATGTCCTCAAATCACCCCTCTGCAGCTTCCTGTTTTGGCAACACCACACCCAGACCATGGACCTCCCCGGCTACCACACTTTCTCTGCCAGAGACAGCTGGCTGTTGAGAGCTTGAGCTCATTGCCCATTGTGAAGACTGTCAGTGTTCAATTGTCAGCTGGATGTAGAGTAATTTTGCCAACCATTCCAAAAGAACAACATAGCACAATTAGCTTACTTCAACTATTTTATAAGGGGTAGGGGCTGACCGACCAGACCTCCATAAAATCCAGTGTTTTATGAGGTGACTGATGACTCACAAGATCATTAGAGGCCAGTGCTTGCTAGACCCCTTTCCCCCTGAAACTCTAATTTACTTTGTTACATAACACTTTAACACTGAAAAATGGCAAGTTTGAGTCAGAAACTGAGCTACTCTAGTCTATTTGTTATGCTACTGCAAAAAGGCTGTGCTGCTCAAATGCAGGAACAAAGTATTGGCTTGATGACCATTCACATTCAAGTGGAGAGGGAGAGAACCGGAGCAGAGCACTGTAATTCTGCATGTCTGCTAGAATCCAGACTATGTAAGCTTCAAAGTTTATTGAAGAGCCAGTGTGGTGTAGTGGTGAGGGTGTTGGACTGGGACTCAGGAGATCCAGGTTCTAGTCCCCGCTCGGCCATGAAACTCACTGGGTGACTTTGGGCCAGTCACTGACTCTCAGCCTAACCTACCTCACAGGGTTGTTGTGAGGATAAAATGGAGAGGAGGATGATGATAATATAATGTTTTCCGCCTTGGGTTCCTTGCAGGAAAAAAAGGTGGGGTATAAATATAATAAATAAATAAATAAATAAATATTAAGAAGACATACCTGCTAATTGTTCCTGCTCCTCCCACCTTTCAATCCCTAGGAACAATTAAAATCATAGGTAGTCCTCAGGGGAACCCCCTCCCCAAACCTATAATATGGCAACAATTTTATTAGGATACAGGGCTGGCTCTACCATTAGGCAGAGTGAGGCGGCAACCTCAGGCAGCAGGTGCTAAGGGACAGAAAATGCTGGTGAGTTGTTGGAGGACAGAGCTATGTGTTCCACTGTGGTCTGTCCTGCACCCCTAAGCTAGCCTGCTGCCCTCAGATGCGGTGGAGGATGGTGTCCCATTGCCAGTGTTGAAGTAAGATACAACTGCCACTCCAGTTGGCTTCTGAACATGGAATGTGGGGGCACCATCTCGTTCTTTGCCTCGGGCAGCAAAATGTCTTCGGACAGGCTTGTTAGGACAATGTCACTATTTTGTGACATTTTGGTGATTCCTAATAAAAGTATTACCCTACTGTAGATTAGGGATGATTGGTCACTAAAGGGGAGATAAAGTAAGCAGAGATAGTGGATAGATGGAGAAAGTAAATAGCGGAGAGATGGAAAAAGGCAGCCATCTGCCCCTGCTTCTCTGTGTCTTGGCCTACGATCTGCTCTAGCATTCTCTGCCCGTCTCTGAGTCTTGGTTATATGCAGCTGTGTTTGACATAATGAATGTAATGTGTAGTGATGCTGTAAGCTAAAGACTGAGATCTGAGGCCTAACAACAGGTGGAGCACCAGTGCCAGCTTATAGTGTCACTGGCCGGAGGCAGGTTAGAGCCACAGTCAGCATCCCAGAGCACATGGAAGGAATCGGCTTCCTTAAGGAGCCAACCAAGAACACTGGCATGGCCCTCCTTAAAATTCCTTAGCACTTTCCCCACTGTTGTATTATCTGGCACTCAGCATACTGTAGATATTCATAAGCATTTGCAGTGCGGCATCCTTGTTTAAAATTGGAAAGATAAACTTTTTCATGTTATTGTTTGATTAGTCTTGGCAACTTTTCCCCAAAGGC
Organism: Shinisaurus crocodilurus; assembly: GCA_021292165.1. Classification (NCBI taxonomy): domain Eukaryota; kingdom Metazoa; phylum Chordata; class Lepidosauria; order Squamata; family Shinisauridae; genus Shinisaurus; species Shinisaurus crocodilurus. Next base: position 256,410,260 of record CM037876.1, on the reverse strand, counting down.
TCCAGGCACATATTATAGTAACACAAGTCATGGAGTATGACTGTGTGACTCATGGTAGCAGAAATTATCGTAGAGTCTCACAGGAGAAACACAGCTGCAACACATTTTAATCTGTTTAAATGGTTGAGCAACAGATTGGAAACAGCAGTTAAGCTTTTAGCCACTCTGTGTCCCTGGAGCATTGATGGAGTCATGTGTGCTTATGAGTATTATTTCATCTGCATTAATTCCAGTGGCTTTCATTCTTTAGATGACTGACTTGGGGAAGCTATTAACATGCCTGAGGTTGCATATTGATCTTACAACATAATGTACAAAAAAGGAAAGAATCTATATTATCTCTAATTCTGCACTCTGAAGCAACATGCTATATTGATGTGAGCTTCTTTCAGGACTCTAACATGGTGGTAATAGTTGGCTTTCTCCTTGGGGTGTAACAATGGTCTGCCAGTGCTTTGTCTTAGTGTCATGGGAAGCTGGCTAGAGAAAAAAAAGATAATGTAGAGGCTGTTAGAAGAATAAATGGACGGGAAAAAAAGATTCTCCACATGTTCAGTGAATGCATGGAGGGGGGTGTAAGATAGTACCCAGTGTCTGTGCTCCCCAACCTCCATGCTTTCAGCCGAAGATGTGCTTTCATGAGTACAGTTGTATAATGTGCATATGGCAACAGAGTGTTTCACTTTACTTATATTCTGTTGGTTTACTCATTTCCAGTCTGTGAGTTTCATAATTTGATGATGGTCCATAAATAATGTATTTTGTTGTAAACTTACTGCATCTAATGACATTTGTGGGATTTCCAGGTCAATGATTCACAAATGTCTTCTACCAACAATGGGGTCAGAAGAATTTAACAGATGAGTCACTGTACTGCCAGCCATGGATAGCAGAGACAACAGAAGGTGCTAACAAATGCGTAATACCTGGGGACAAGCAGCAGGGCACGGAAGTCCAAAACTAGAACAAAGTTCTTTTGGTAGGTCCTGATATTTATACAGTATCATCTTGAATCTTGTATTTATACAAAGATTAACAGACATTATTTAATTCGTGTGGTTCCCCCACACAAACTATGACTAATATAGCACTATTCCCATTTCCCTATTTAAACAGAACAGGAGAGAGGTAGTTTTTCATATATTAAATGACTCAAGGAAGAGAATGAAGAAGTAAGGATTGAGAATACAGTGAGAATACAGTGCACCAATTATACTGTACTTTTGTATATGAGGTACCTGGTTACACGAATCAAAAACCTGAAATAATTTCCACATCCAGTTGAGGTACAGGCAACAATGTGCTGTACCACATGTATAAGTGTCAAGCAAATACGGAATGGGTTGTTGTAATTTACAGCTCAATTGCTTAAGCTTCAATCACAGATCAGTGATACATGGGAGATGAAATTCACTTGTGGACATGGTTATGGGAGCCAGGGGGAGAGGGGAAACTGTTACATAAAATCAACCAGCTACCACAAATGTCAGAGGTATTTAGGGTTAATCATATGTTTTTAAGCTACCACTAAACATGATCACAAATAGCACTACATAGACACAGCTGATATTTTTGTTGCTACGGTTAATGTCTAAGACATGGGACGGAGACGGTCTTGGTCGCCTTGGTGGATGATATGAGGAGGGCCTTGGATAGGGGCGAATGCTCCTTTCTAGTCCTCCTCGATCTCTCGGCGGCTTTTGATACCATTGACCACGGAATCCTCCTGGACCGTCTGGAGGGGTTGGGCTTAGGAGGCACTGTATTGCAGTGGTTCCGGTCCTTCCTCTCTGGAAGGTATCAGAGGGTAGTTCTCGGGGAGGAGGCTTCGGACCCTCGGCTGCTCACTTGTGAAGTGCCGCAGGGTTCCATCCTCTTTCCGATGTTATTCAACATCTACCTCAAGCCGCTGGGAGCTATCATCAGGAGGTTTGGGGTGCAGTGTCATCAGTATGCAGATGACACGCAGCTCTACCTCTGTTTTAAGTCCTCACCGAGGTTGGCCGTTGAGACCCTGTCCAAGTGCCTGGAGTCAGTGGCTGGCTGGATGGGAAGGAACATGCTGAAACTGAACCCCGACAAGACCGAGGTACTTCTGGTGGGGGACAAGGGGAGGTTGGGGGATGTTGACCTGATGCTGAATGGGGTACATCTACCCCTGAAGGACCAGGTCCACAGCTTGGGGGTCATTCTAGACTCCCAGCTGTCCATGGAGGTGGGAATATGGGGTGGGTTAGGTTTTTAAAAGAACTTTTTATATTATTTTAATTATTATTATATTTTATTGTATTGTTTTATTGTATTTTAATTGTACATCTCCCAGGGTGGCCGGGTGACTGGCCAGATGGGCGATTAATAAATATAAGAAATAAATAAATAAATAAATAAATAAGAGGCAGAAAAGGTAAGCTATTATTATGCATCCCTGAGAAACATACTTAGAATCATAGAATAGTAGAGTTGGAAGGGGCCTATAAGGCTATCGAGTCCAACCCCCTGCTCAATGCAGGAATCCTCGTTAAAGCATCCCTGACAGATGGCTGTCCAGCTGCATCTTGAATGCCTCCAGTGTGGAGAACCCACTACCTCCCTGGGTAATTTGTTCCATTGTCGTATTGCTCTAACAGTCAGGAGGTTTTTCCTGCAAAATAAAAGCCTTGCCTGAAAGCATCTCATGTTACTGTTAGCTATTTGAGTAACATTGCCTGCACAGAGTCACTAGGGGAAGAATTGGTTAATGGGAATATCAGGGAGTGACTTGCATGCTTCACTAGCCACACCTACTTCCTCCCATATCCCATGAATCTTACCTTGGAGGTAAGATCTCTCGCTCTTCCCTGACCCTCCTTGAGGAAAGACGTGTGTGGCTGGCTCTCCTCCAGCCAGGCTGACTCCAGTAGACTTTAATGGTCTCTCAGAAGTACCTGCATGTACTAACCAAGTATGTAAGACTACCAGTTGTTTATGTGTACAATAAAACCCTTCTGTTGATATAGCTAGCCTGCATTACTTTTAATCCTAGAGAGCCTTCCGGGTCCTAACAGACCACGTGGTGAACAGCCTTGCAGTTGAGTAAGTTAGTAATATGCTTCCACTTATCTCTGATACAATACCAGTCCTCCTTCCCGTTCATTACCTTCACTTTGTGATGGAATGGGGCTGCTCCTCCTCCATGCAAACAAGTTTGATGTGTATCAACTTATTTATTGATTGTTCATTAGAAATATTTATATCCCATTGCATTTGAAACACTCAGGGTGGCTTACAACAGTTTAAAAACAACAATATCCTACAGTTTTAATCAAACTGTCAGCAATAATAAAATAAATAGTAGTCAAAACAGAGACAGGTGCAGAAGATAAACCAATAAAAAAAAAATAAACAAGGGGGTTTAGCATCAAAAGAATCCTCAGCCTGACAAGTAAAATGCATGTCCGAATAGTAAAATTTTAGCCAAGCAGTGAACCAAGGGAAGAGGGAGCCAAATGGACCTCATGAGGTAGGCAGTTCCATAATCTGGACATGGCCACAGAGACATTCTGCTCCCACCGCATTTTAACCAGGAGTGCCTTGGCCCCCATCAGGACATAAAGGAGAACTTCCCAAGAAGATTTTAGGGAGCGGGTAGATTGATATGGCAGAAGATAGTCCATTAGGTATCCTGGGCCCTTAGGGCTTTAAAGATAATCCCTAACAGTTTCAACTATGCCAGGGAACAAATTGGAAACCAGTGCAGGTCTTGTAAAATTACAGCAAACACCCAATAGCATCCTTGATTCTGCATTCTGTCTCACTATCCTAGGAAGTACATGACATAGACTTGTTTATTTGTACCCTTGTGAAGCTGGGGGAAGTTTTACATTTGAGGCAGTCTAAAATGCAATGGATTACACATATGCAGGTTCTTCCTTCTAATTTTGATTTTGAGTTGGCTCATGCTGTGTATGTGGTTTTCCTTATTTCTCAAAGACAGATCAGTACCCTGTGATCATCTCCAGTTAACTCCACTGGAAGGAGAGATTTTGTTAGGTTTCCTCTGTGGCTCTCTTTGTACCAAAACCAAGACCGTTGAAAGCACTTTTCTTGAGAACAGTGGTAATCAAGCCCGACTTCTACATTATGAACTGTTAACTGTCTGCCGTACAGTCATGGTAGTCTAATAGTAGATCTTCTTATACTAGCTTTGCCTGGAGGAACATTTGGGTTTGGGGAGGGAAACCCTGATGATACCTCCAGCTGTTTTCTTTTGCTTTGCTTGGTTGTCTGTGGACCATATCAGCGAAGTAGTTGCAAGGTGAAGTGCTAGATGTCATTGCTGACTCTTCCTCTGCTTCTTAGGTCCATTTCACATGATACATTTTTAAAGTATACCCCTTGATGCAGGGAACCTGATTGCTCCACTAATGGGAGAGATGTTTTGGTGCTTCACCCACACCCTAATGTAGGGGGACAGTTCTATAAGAGGTCCTACACATAAGAAATAACAGGAAGAAGACAGGGACAAGGAAGGACAACCTCAAGGGCATTACAACAATAAAGACAATTAACAATAAAAGAATAAACAAGTGATGGGCAGAGCAATCTTACCTCCTCAGGGGTGGGGAGGTCCACAGCAGAGTGTCCACTGCATCCATATCCCTGCCAGCTTGATGTAGCCAGAGTGGGAGGTATGGAACATCTTTTTCCTTCTGCACTGGTGTTCCATTTCCCTCCTCCCACTGAACAGAATATGAAGGAAATTAGGCTTGTGACTTACGCTGGCTCAGCTTGTCTGAGTGTGGAAAGCTAAGCAGGGTCAGGCCTGGTTATTACTTGGATGGGAGACCCCTCCTCTAGTTTCCTGCATTGAGCAGGGGGTTGGACTTGATAACCTTGTAGGCTCCTTCCAACTCTATGAACTATGAAACTATGCCACCTCCATGATTGGTGTAGTTTTTGGCCTGATCTGTGGACCTGTCAGAATGAGGGGTCTTTGGATGCTGTGAATCCAAGCACATATCCAACAGAACGCTCTGCTTTGGGTTGTACCACTAGTGGTATTCCCACCGGTACATCTATGACTGTGGGGTTTTCTGTGGGTGTACCAGGGGACCTCTGGGGTATTGACTCAACAGTGGACCTCACTCTCTGCTGACAGACCAGCACTCCCAGTCCTTCAGCTCCCAGGCCTTGAGGGGAGCCTAGGATTGCTGCCGTAGTTAGTGACAGGCAAAACTCTCCTGGTTCAATCTGTAATTAGCCTGATCTTTCTGAGCTTTCTTGGAGAACACTTGGAGAAAGCTCACAGGTTTTCAGAGAATTCTTCAAGAGTACTCAGAAAAGACAAAGTCAAGGGAGCTTCCTGCACTGTTGCCATTTTCCTTCTTCCCAAACTTATTTGCAGGGAGAGGGTAGGATAACTAGTGGTGAGGAGGACTAGTGATGACAGTGGATGCTTCTGGGCTGTGACAGTTGATGGCAGAAATGCCAACATTGTTATTTATACTCTCATATGAAGAAATGAGAGTCTCCTCTCCATTGCCACTGAGGTCTGAACTGCTGTGAGGCCACTCCAATGAATGCCATCCTCATATTGGAAGTGTATGATTGGGTGGCACCAAGTAAAGTCCATTATGAGCTGAGCTCCTTTTCGGTTCAGCCTATAATGGGAATTCCTGGGTTCCCTGTTCCCCCCAGTTATGAGAGTTGGCAACATCACTATTTTTATTAGGGTATTACAGATCTGTGATGGCTCATTCACACATGCCACTCGTTTCTATTTTTCACACAATGTAGAATGAATGTATAGAATTTGCTGCAAGATGTGCTGCTGATGTCCACTGGCCTAGCTGGTTTTAAAGCAGGGATGTGGACCAGTGGAGGCTGGTGGCTCCAATGTCAGTGGGGCGATGTATCCACTCCGGGTTTCAGTCTGAACTTTTAAAGAGCTATCCATGGTGCCGAACCCTATCCACAAAATAGGTTCAGCACCATGGATAGATTCTTCAAAGTTCAGACTGAAACCCAGAGTGGATACACTGCCCCACTAACATTGGAGCCACCAGCCACTGCTGATGGAACCTCTTGCCTGCAGGCCTGATCTGGCCCATGGAGGTTCCCCATCTGGCCCACGAGACCTCCTTGGGTTCCTGCAGGGGGTGGGACTTGGCCTCAAAGCCCCACTCCCTGGAGGAATCCCTGTTGTTATCTCCAATCTGAGTTCAGAGATAACAGCGGGGGTGTGGCCAGCAAAGCGAGGAGTGGCCACTCTTCCCAGCATCGGCTGAGTCCCTTCATGTGCTGCATGAATTCAGGGACTCAGGTGGCACTGGGAGGAGCAGCTGGCCACATCTCAGCCTGGCTGTGTCCCTTTTTCCATGCTGAGAGAGGCATGGAACTCTCAGCACGGAGTAGACAAAATGGCTGGGGGACGACGACAATGATGTCAGTGATTATGGCCATGTCCATTGACATCATCCAGCCTATGGAGGGCCCAGTGGGGGGCAATTTCCCCCCACCTCAAATTGGTTCAGCAGGGAGAGTAGACAAAATGCATAGAGGATAGATCTATCAATGGCTGTTCACCACGATAGCTACTGTTACTTCCATTTTCAGTGTACCGCTGAATACCAATTAACGAGGGACAAACCATAAGGGAGGGCTGCTGCCTTCATGCCCCACCTGTGATCCTCCTGGAAGCATCCAGCCAGCCTCTGTGAGAAACGGCATGGTCAATGAGATAATGAACCCCTGTCCTGATTCAGCAGGGCTTCTCCTAACTATGCTCGTATTCTTTGTTAAGCAGGTGCTTGTTGCATCTTGCTGAGTTGGCAAGCTGGCAGTCAGCTATGTGTTGCAGGAAAAAGAAAACAGCACTGGTAATAACAGATTTGGTGGTAGGATTGCCCTTTTTTAAGGTTAGAGGCGGAACTAAATTTCAGTGTATCTCAACCACACATGTCATTATCATTCCAGTTGTAAATAAATATATCCCCTTAGTGGTTAGAAAAGGGTGTCTCTTTGTTAGAATCTCATATAGACAATAATAATGCTGGCATTTCTGCCATCAGCTGTCACCTTTCCAGAAAACCATATAAACATACAGCTGTTTTTAAATGCAGTAACAGTGTGATTGCATTTCTCAGTGACCCCCAGATCCTTTGCTTGGTTCACCCATCTGAAGCTTTTAACTGAAACTCTTCCATCTGTCTGCCTACCCATTTGTGGACGTTAGTACCATTCTGAATTCTTTAACACCCACAATGATGGAACGTTGCCATATCCCAAGCAATACGTGATACTAGGACACAATACTAGGACACAATGTCCCTTATAACATGCACATGATGTACATATAATGCTGAGAACCAAAATCAAGGACCCTTGAGCAAAGAACGCTTGATAACGGCAGCCCCATGTAATGAGTTACATGTGTGAATGTAGGGCAGGGCAAAAACCCATTACAGGAGAAGGGAGGACAGATATCTCACACCTGTCCTGTTCTGATTGCCCTGTCAGCCTGGGGACCTTGGGGAGCGGGCCAAGCCACCCGCAGGACCTTTGCCTGCTCCTCTGCAATGCCAGGCCAGTTCGAAATAAGACCGAAATTATCAATGATTTAATCATGGATTAAAAGGCCGACCTGATGTACATTACGGAGACCTAGCTAGGGGAGCCAAGGGGACCAGTATGGGCGCAGCTTCTCCTGGCCGGGTACTCCGTGGTAGAGCAGGCAAGGGAGGCGGGCGGGGAGGTGGTGTAGCAGTGGTTCATAAAGATAGCATCTCCCTGACCAGATTGCCTGTGAGGGAGCTGGCTCATATCGAGTGTGTGTACCTTATCCTTGGGACTAGGGACAGATTGGGGATTGTGTTAGTGTACCAGCCACCCCGCTGCCTAACAGAGTCCCTAACTGAGCTGACAGAGCTGGTCTCAGAGCTGGTGTTGGAGTCACCCCAGCTTTTGGTTCTGAGTGACTTCAACATCCCCCTCATGTCTGGCTTGTCAGGTGCAGCTCAGGTGTTCATGGCAACCATGACTGCTATGGGCCTGTCCCAGGTGGTCAGGGGCCCGACACATCAAGCTGGTCACACGCTCGATTTGATCTTTTGTTCCTGCCAGGAGAATGATCCATGGGTTGAGGTTCCAGTGGTTTCTACACTGCCATGGAAGGATCACTACCTGATGGATCCAATCATGACTGCTGCCCACCTCTGCAGGGGTGGTGGACTGGTTAAGATGGTCCGCTCCCGAAGGCTGATGGATCCAATGCATTTCCAGAATGCCTGGGGGCGTTTCTTGGCTGGTACCACCGGCGACCCTGTCAAGTCCTTGATCTCCACATGAAATGAAGATCTGACTAGGGTAATCGACACAATCGGTCCTAGACATCCTCTCCTTCTCACTTCTAGACGAGCCCCATGGTTTACGGAAGAACTGAGGGAGTTGAAGCGGCAAGGACGATGACTAGAGTGCTGATGGCGGAAAACTTGGCTCGAATCCGACAAGACACTTCATTGAGATAATTTGAAGACCTATGGAGTGGCGATACGTGCAGCGAAGAGGGTTTTCTACTCTGCACGCATCGCGTCCGCAAACTCTTGCCCAGCTGAGCTGTTCAGAGTGGTTAGGGAGCTGAGTCATGCGCCCTCCCCATCCTGAATCAGATTTTAGAACCTTCAGTAGCTCACTGTGATGCTTTCAATGAGTTTTTTGCGGATAAAATCTCTCGGTTACGAGCCAACTTGGACTCCGTTGTTGGTACAGAGGTCAACAATGGGGTGTCCAGCAACTCTTCTTGCATGATTAAATTAGATCACTTTCAGTCTGTGACTCCTGATGATGTGGACAAGCTGCTTGGACTGGTTAAAAGACTACTTACCCTCTCAATCTTTGTCCATCCTGGCTAGTAGTCCAGGGAGGGGAGACAGTAAAACAATTTTTTGTTGAATATTGTTAATGCCTCCCTAAGAGAGGGTAATTTTCCATCATGCTTGAAAGAAGCAATTGTTAGACCGCTTCTGAAGAAGCCCTCTCTTGATCCCCTGGATTTTAATAATTATAGGCCAGTGAGTAATCTACCATTTTGGGGCAAGGTAATTGAGAAGGCGGTGGCCATTCAACTCAAAGCTGTCGTGGATCAAACCAATTATCTAGACCCATTTCAAACCAGCTTCTGAGTGGGATATGGAGTGGAGACTGCCATGGTTGCCTTGGTAGATGATCTTCGCCTGGGAATCGATAGGTGGAGTGCATCCCTATTGATTCTTTTGGACCTCTCAGCAGCGTTCGATACCATTGACCATGGTATCCTTCTGCGTCGCCTGAGGGAGTTGGGGCGCTGATTTGCAGTGGTTCTGCTCCTTACTCTCAGGACGGTTTCAGGTGGTGTTGCTTGGGGATAATTGCTGCTCTAAAAAGAAGCTCTTATGTGGAGTCCCTCAGGGTTCCATTCTGTTCCCAATACTGTTTAATATTTACATGAAACCGCTGGGAGAGATCATCAGCAGATTTGGGGCTGGGTGTTATCAGTATACTGATGACACCCAAATCTATTTCTCCTTAACATCTTTATCTAAGGAAAGTATGACTCCTCTGAATGACTGCCTGAGGTCGGTAATGGGCTGGATGAGGGAGAACAAATTGAAGTTGAATCCTGGCAAGACTGAGGTGCTCGTTGTGAAGGGTCCTAATTCAGGAATTGAGGTTTGTCAACCAGTTCTGGATGGGGTTGCACTCCCCCTGAGGGAACAAGTTTGTAGCTTGGGGGTACTTCTCTCGCCTCCTGGGCGATTTTAACGCAAGAGTCGGGTGTGACTTTGATTTATGGCCAGAAACTATTGGAAAAGACGGAGTTGGTAATAGCAACCCGAACGGAATCTTACTTTTGTCTATATGTGCAGAGCATAATCTCACTATCACAAACACGCTCTTTTGACAAAAGAATAAGTTTAAAACATCATGGCAGCACCCACGGTCAAGGCACTGGCATCTTCTGGATTATGTAATTGTCCGTGTTAGAGATCGCTGCGATGTACTTCTTACTAGGGCCATGGTGAGTGCCGACGACTGCTGGACAGACCACCGACTAATCCGGTCCACTATGGTTATCAACATTGCTCCCCAACGTAGGCTTCAAGGAAGGAAACCAAGGCGTAAAATGAACATCCACGCCCTTCAAGATCCTATTAAGCAAACTCGTCTTCAATCACTTCTTAAGGAACATCTACCTATGAACCTCCTGACAACATTGAGGACCATTGGTCTAAGCTGAAAACCTCCATTACTGCAGCTTGTGAATAAACTATTGGATACGAAACTAAGAAACATCAGGATTGGTTTGATGAAAATGATAATGAGATTAAATATATAATTGACCAAAAAAGGAAAGCCTTCCAAATATGGCAAAATGATATTAACTGCGCTGCCAAGAAAAAAATCTACGCTAGTGCAAAGGCTGAGGTCCAAAGAAGAACAAGAGAACTTAAGAATGCCTGGTGGAAAAAGAAAGCTGAAGAAATTCAACAACTTGCAGAATCTCATGATGCACGGGGCTTTTTTAAGGCAACAAGGGCCATTTATGGACCAAAAACCTATGGTACAAACCCTTTACAATCAAAAGATGGCACCAAACTCTTAAAAGACAAAGAGTCTATTGCACTGCGTTGGAAAGAGCATTATTATGACCTTTTAAATCGTAAATCTAAGGTGAATAATGAGATTTTTTTCGCAAATCCCGCAAAAACAAATTAGAGAGGAACTTGCAATACTCGCCACTTTGGATGAAGTAAAAAAAGCCATTAATCAAATGAAGAATAACAAAGCTAGTGGACTAGATGGGATTCCTGCTGAAATCTTTAAAGAAGGGGGCCCTGAACTTGTACAACATCTTCATAAACTCTGGATAAGAGAAGAGATCCCAGAAGACTTCAGGGATGCCATAATTATCACCCTCTTTAAGAAAGGTGATAGAACTGTGACTGTGGAAACTATCGGGGCATTTCTCTCTTAGCTACCGCAGGTAAAATATTTGCCAGGATTCTTGCAAACCGTCTTCTATCTATTTCAGAAGAGATCCTCCCTGAAACTCAATATGGTTTCCGCCCCTCTAGAGGGACAGTAGACATGATTTTTACTGCACGTCAGCCCCAAGAAAAATGCCGGGAGCAAAATCAACCCCTTTATATGGTATTTATTGATCTTGCTAAGGCCTTTGATACTGTAGACCAAACAGCTCTCTGGACTATCCTTATGAAAATTGGATGCCCCAATAAATTTGTGAATATCTTGCGACTTCTCCATGACAACATGACGGCTACGGTCTTGGACAACAACGGCTCTCATGGTGCTCCATTTAAAGTGGGATCAGGTGTTAAACAGGGATGTGTTATTGCCCCAACATTATTTGCTATTTTCATTGCCATGATTTTACATCTTGTCGAGGGGAAACTTCCCACTGGTGTGGGAATTATATATCGAACAGATGGAAAGCTTTTTAATCTCAGCAGGCTGAAAGCAAAAAGTAAGCTAATTACAACCTCCGTTGTGGAACTTCAGTATGCTGATGATAATGTGGTCTCCACACATTCAGAGGATGATCTCCAAACTATCCTAAATGCTTTTGCAGAAGCATACGGAAAACTTGGTCTCTCACTTAACATCAAAAAAACCAAAGTGCTTCATCAGCAAGTGCAAGCTAACCCTTTGGTGATGCCATCTATCCAGCTTGGTGGGACAATACTGGAAAATGTCGATCATTTTCTCTATCTTGGCAGCTATCTTTCTGTTATAGCTAACATCGACAGTGAAATCCAGCATCGTCTGAGCTCCGCAAGTGCCGCGTTTTCTCGAATGAAACATAGAGTGTTCGAGGATCGGGATATTTGTAAGAAGACCAAAACACTGGTTTATGAAGCCATTGTATTACCAACTTTATTGTATGCCTGCGAAACATGGACTATCTATAAACGTCACCTCCAACTCCTTGAAAGATTTCATCAACGTTGCCTCCGGAAAATCCTGCAAATTACTTGGGAAGATAGGCGAACAAATGTCAGTGTACTGGAAGAAGCAAAGACTACTAGCATTGAAAAAATGATCCTTCAACGCCAACTTCAGTGGACCGGTCATGTTGTTCGAATGCCTGACTGCCGTCTCCCAAAGCAGTTACTTTATTCCCAACTCAAGGATGGAAAGCGGAATATCGGTGGTCAATATAAGAGGTTTAAAGATGTTCTTAAGGCTAATCTAAAAAAAATGTAACATAAACATCAAAAACTGGGAAGCTCTGGCCCATGAACGATCTAACTGGAGGTTGCCCTTTCACAAAGGTTCTATGGACTTTGAAGAAGCCCGAGTGCAAGGTGAAAGGGAGAAACGTGCTAAGCGAAAAGCACGTCAAATGAATCCTTTACAGGACCATCTTCCATCTGGTAACCGGTGTCCTCACTGTGGGAAGCTGTGTGGATCTAGAATTGGCCTCCACAGTCACTTACGGACCCATCGCTAGAGTCTACACAATTTTCTTTAGAATTTTCCTCCTTTTAAAATCTCCTTATTGTAAATTTTCTTTTTTTTTTTTTATCCTGGGAGACAATCTTACTCGGTCACGAGTGATCGCCTGACTGATTGACTTCTTGACCTGACCCTGCTCCTGGCACCTCAGGTGGAGGCAACGGTGAGAAGTGCCTGTTATCAACTTTGACTGATACGCCAGCTACGCCCATTCCTGGAACATATGGACTTAGTAACAATGGTGCATGTGCTGGTAACCTCTAGGCTTGATTTCTGTAATGCACTATACTTGGGGCTGCCTGTATATTTGGTTCAGAAACTTCAACTAGTGCAAAATATGGCAGCCAGGTTGGTCTCCGGGACCGGGACATCCCGTGGAGACCATATAACACCAGTTTTAAAATCTTTACACTGGCTGCCGATTTCGATTTGTTTCTGGGCAAAATATAAAGTGCTGGTTCTTACCTTTAAAGCCCTACATGGTCTGGGTCCAAGGTACCTTAGGGAACGCCTCCTCCCCTATGTTCCACCACAAAACTTAAGGTCCTCTGAAGGTCAGCTGTTGCAGCTGCGCAATGTGAGACTGGCAGCTGCACGTCGAAGAACTTTTTCCTTTGCTGCCCCTGTTGTGGAATGATCTGCCAATTGAAATGCGTCTTCTGCCTTCTTTGAATGTTTTTAAGCAGGCACTGATGGCTTTATTATTCTGCCAGGCCTTCCTTTTATAGTATTTTATTACAATTTTATGGAATTTTAATCAATTTTTATGGAATTTTATGGTACATTTATCAATTTTTATGGAATTGTATGGATTTTTATTCTGTTTTTCTGTTTAATTGTATTGGTTGGTTTTGGTTGTGTGTTATTGTATATTAGTTTTGTTTTATTGTGATTTTGTATGCCGCCTAGGGCATTTATGTATAGGTGGGATATAAATTGAATGAATGAATGAATAAATAAATAAATAAATAATAAATGAGCCATTACAGGTCAAAGGCCACAGATGGAACTTTCAGGTCATCTTCTTCTCACATCATCCCAAATGCTATGCAATGCTCTAAAGTGAGAGCAAATCACGAAGTCAGAGCTGATCTACACATCACTTTATCATTACTTTAGCAGCTTCTTTTATGAAGTGATTTTCCATCCTGATGTGGTAACATCTATAAATACAAATCACGTAAGGTGGCATGATCACATTGCAAGCCCTTGCCATCAACATTATGGCAGTTGCTGATGGAAGAAGGGAAATTCAATGTGTGATATGGCACTTCATGAGCCAAGTGTTTGTAGATTTTATATAAGAGCCATGCTGGATTAGACCAAAGGCCTATCTAGTCCGGCATTTTGTTCCCACAGTGGCCAACCAGCTGCCCATGGGAAACCCACACGCAGGACATGAGTGCAACAGCACCCTCCCACCCATGTTCCCCAGCAACTGGTGTACATAGGCATACTGCCTCTTCTGATACGGGAGGTAGCATATAGCCATTAGGACTAGTAGCCATTGATAAATTTGTCCAATCCACTTTTAAAGCCATCCAAGCTCATGGCCATCACTACATCTTGTGGTAGCATTAGGATGGCAAGTTACCATACAAAAACACCTGGAGGAGTGCAGGTAGAATGTTGAACAATCATAATAAAGTTATGAGAAAGCAAATGATGTACATGTTGTGTTTTAATGCATTTGTTTTATTATTGTTTTAATCCAGTTTTATTTATGGTTGTACGCCACCTTGAGTGCCATTTTTCTTGGTAGAAAAATAAATAAATAAATGGAACAGAATACACATTACACACTAATGCGTGTAATACTGCCCTAGTGCCGTTTTTTTTTTTTTTTTTTTTTAAAGCCAAGCCACTTTGGAAATGGAGGAGAGACAAGGGAGGCAGGGGGCATTTAACCCCTTTCCTGTTCACCATTGTACCACTCCCGGCCCCAGCTTTCCCCGCTCAATGCTTGCCCTCCCTCATCCTTTCTCTGCACTAAATACACTGTCCCAAAGCCACTTTGAACTCCATGGTGGGAAAATATTCTGGGGAGAAGGCAACTTAGAATGGTGAAATGAAATGGCGGGCAGGAAAAGGGTTAAGCATTCCCTCCTCCTCCACCCCCACCCCCTCTAAATTCTCCCTTCCTGAAGCAGGTGTGTGTGTCTGTGTGTGTGTGTCTGTCTATCTATCTATCATGACACATACACACACACACACACACACAGCATGGGGCATATAATGTAAAATTATATGCATATAACATCACCTAAGCATATAAAGTGAAATTAGTTTCTAATTAGTTTCTAATATTGATAGGTGTACAACAAGCATGTGATGTTTTCATAGTACTTTGCACACTGAGTAGTATTTCTTTTAACTTTAAAACATTTATATCCTGTCCTCCCACAAAAATAAGGGTATCAAGGCAGCTTACAAACCTGATCTACAAAAAAACAAACAACCCCTCATAAAAAGAATGGCAGTGCACCATTCAGAACTACCACATATATGGAATATGGCCACTCAGCGTGAATCTATAAAGTCAGTGAAAGGGGGACAGCTGCCAAAGACTGAAGCAACTATATTATTGCTGTGTGCTTAGCCAACTGCCCATTGGTTATCTAAATGAAAGGACTTTGTTTCCCCCCCTGTGTTTTCTTTAAACGGATATTGCAGCAAAAAACGGGGGGAAATTCCAAGGACAATATATCCTTCAGAGTGGATGCTCAAAGGGACCCACTGTACACCTTTATAAAACACACTGAAATAACTACCCTGATTTGTCAGAGAACAAAACAAATACATATTCCAAGCAAGCACTGCTATCGTGATTGCCAAGAACATCAGAACTTGGATTTTCCATACCTCAGGACTACCTTAAATAAAAGCTACCAAAAAGGTTGTTGCTTTTAGCCTGGATTTTGCAGAATGTCCAATACCAAAAGGGGTCCAAAATAAATAATATTTCAACAATCAAAATAGTAATGACTTGGTGTTCAAGCAGGGACTTGTAGATCACTCATAAAATGGTCATCTAGCATTAATATTCTGGATGTCCACTAGGTTGTACTTAGTTCAAACTCATTAGTATGCGTTCATTGAACAATTAGAAAATCAAACCTCTTAGGGCACAATCCTATGCATGTTTAGACAGAGAAAAATCCAACAGCTCCCAGCATTCCCAGCCAGCATGCAGTTGTAGGACTTTTTGCTGGCTAAACATGCATAGGGCTGCACCCTTAATCTAGTACATGGACTGATCCAAAGACACCATGTTTTCAAATAAGCTTGTCAGAATGATCCAAGCCCAGTAAAACAGATATTGTGTGAGGAATATTATGTGAGGCTATTGTAGGAAATGTCTAAAAGACAACAACCTCTTGAGAATGCATAAACAAAGCAATGATTTAAATGCCCATTGTCATACCAAAAGCTGTGCTAGAATACAGCATTTAACAGAAGGTATAAGGACCGAACTACTGTTACTGTGGGGGAGAGGTATTCTACATCACTGGCGTCTATAATCTTATTTCCCACAGAGGCCACAAAACAAGATTTCCAGAATAATACTTTACTGTGCACAATCAGATAGGAGAGGGCAGTGGTTGCTTGCTTCACCCTGCTACTCCTCCTACCCTGGTTGGGAATATCGCTGGACCCTTAAGCAATGAGCAATCCTGGCCCAAGTGGATCAAGAGAAAGCCTCCTCCTGGGCCTCTAACTCCTTCCACTTCTGGTAGTTTGCTGGATATTGGAAGGCCTGCTACTTCCAACTGCTACATCTCTCCATTCATGGAATGGGGGAGGTGATTCTCCTTTCCCTTACACCCCCTGAAAACTTGCTCTGGAGGACTGAAGGAAGTGGCACAGGAGGTAGTATCACAACAACAGCATCAGTTGGTTTTTGCAGAAGGTGGGTGGAATAGCAGATTTTGGCGGGGCTTTCTTGCGGCAACACAAAAGCCCTGGAAATTGCTTTGCCAGTCTGGAAAGTGCAATAGAACAAAAATATGCATTGCATCGAATTAGAACAGGATGTTTCCATGTGTATGAAAAATGTGTTCATTATTTCTATAAACCCTAGATACTATTTAATGTGGATTTGTTAAGTTGTAACCATACTGAATGGCTTGGACCCGACACACCTAAAAGGGTAACTCCTTCTCTATGTTGTATCATATGTCACTGTCACATCATGGTCTCTATGATCAACAACGCACATGAGGCTGAAAACCCTGTTAAGCTTCCATCACACCATTTGCTGAATTGAATTATTTATTACAGTCACAGACCAATAAGAACTACGATACAAAGAACCAATAGAGCATGTCAGATAAATTTGCAATGGATTCAAATGAGTTTACATTTCTATGAATACGACTAGTGGACTCCACAGCAGCCTGTCTTTTTCCGAGTCCTGTGGATTCCATGGACTTGCAGACTGGTTTTTCATGGGGGGGGGGGGATTTGCAGCATGCATGAGTACTAATTAGTGCTAACAAGCACTTGTGCAAATGCTCCAATGCATATTGGTTAATGCAAAGTAGCACTAATTCACATTACCGTAATTAATGTGCATTTGCGTATGTCTGCAAGTATGCAGTTGTGCTAATGTGAATGAGCACTAATGCGAATTAGTGCAAGTTGAACAAAATTCTGGTAAAAAAAAAATCAGAATCTGTCAGTGAATGGACAATGGAATGAAAGATGCCTGACAATTTGTGGAACACAGACGGAACAGATTTAACAAAATCCATACATCCCTGTCCTAGACTAAAGCGTCCTCTTGATTTTATGACCAGGATGCCTACAAAGAAAAGTAACTCACTCTAGAGCAGTGTTCTCCAACCTTGGGTCCCCAGATGTTTTTGGCCTACAACTCCCAGCATGCCCCAGCCAGCATAGCTGGCTGGGGCATGCTGGGAGTTGTAGGCCAAAAACATCTGGGGACCCAAGGTTGGAGAACACTGCTCTAGAGGCTCATCAACGCTCAAGTATCTTGGGGAAGTGCCACAAAAAGACATGTACATTCAGGATGGAGTGGGGGTGGGTTGGTGGCCAGTGTAATGCTACTAAGGCGGGTGGTGGTGGTGGTTGTGGTTAGTGTTTTTTTTTTTTTAGCATTCCTGCATTTGGTACCTGCTGTGAATATGTTTGGGAGGCACTAAGGCAGAAACCAAATTTATCCCTGATGTTGCAGTGGAGAAAATAGGCAAAACATTTTATTTTTCAAACTGATTTGAGGTTAAAGGCTGCAATGCAGGGTGTGCCTGGCTATATGTTTTTTGTATAGTATCCAGATTTCTTCTGAAAGCCAGTGCCTCCAAGTATAAAAAGGCCAAACAGAACTATTTGGTCACATGGCGGTTTTGGAAGGAACCAGTTATGCTGGATGACTCATGACTTGGACTTTTTGTTTGTTTGTTTTTCTGCTACCAATTCAGTAAGAAGTACACAATTTCAGCTTCTCCCAAAGGTAGATGTGCAAAAAATTTATATGAACAAAACTGCCTCTTTCAAATTTTGCTTGAAGAACTAAATAAAAAAACCACACACACACACACTAAGAGATTTCAGTTCAGCTGACCATAATATGTGTCATTTTCCAAATGTAGAATTCTTAAAGAACCCCTTCCCTCATTAAGTGATAGATTCAAGAAACAAATAATTCTTGAATCTTGCCTGCCAATATCCATTTTTTCTCATTGCCAGTGTACAGTGAACATCACACAAGATATTCTTACAATATATCCTTAAGAAGTGAATAGTGCAATACTTTGCAGCTTTACTCAGAAGTGAGTCACTCTGTGTCCCAATAGGGCTCACTCTCTAGTAAGTGGGTTTACAATGGCAGTCTAGGGCTGCAATCCTATACCCCACTTACCTGGGAGTAAGTCCCATTGAACCCAATAGGCTTATTTTTGAGAAGACATAAAGCTACATATTCTAATGATCCCAATGGTGTCGTGGAGCCTTTTGGGTAAGCACATGTAGTCCTGATCCAGATTCGGTCCATGGTGCTTTGGGAGAGAAGGGTTTAAGCTTTTCCCCACCTATTTTTTTTCCTGATATTCCCCCCCACCACCAGTGTGTGTGTATGTGTGTATGTGTTTTAAAAAAAGAGAGAGCCTCAATTGATCCCAATGGAGACTTCCCCTTTTTTTAAACCCCACTGCAAGGAAGAGTTGAGTAGGTGGAAATTCCAGAAGAAACAGGTGGGTGGGTGAATCTTAAACCCTCTTTCCCCAAAGCCCCATGGTCCTGATCCGGAATGGAATTGTACGCACTTACTGGAAGGTAAAGAGAAAGAGCAGGTGCAACTGCACCAACTTGATTATTAGAACATGTAGTTTGGCCCTGGGAGTCGCTAGAAAGGATTTGGGGGGGGGATCTGTATCATTCCCCCCACAGGGGACAAATAATGTTGAGTGATTTGCAGTGTGAAAATATCCAAAGGGGGAAAGGGTCTAGCAGCAGCCCCTTCTCCCCACCGTTTCTCTGCTCAAACTTGCAGCTTCCTGAGGCTGCTTCTGGTTAAAAACAACAAGAGGGAAAAGAGACACACAACTATGCCACCCTGTTCATCATGCAATACGCACATGATCGAGGGGCTGCTTGGGGATCCTGCCAGTAGCCCTTGTTGTGACATGTAGCACAAACACCAGCTGTGGCACATTGTTGACATTTGAAAAGTACAGAATGGCTGGAAAACAAGTCATGTTTTGTCTCCTACTTCCTGTGTGTTTCTCATGGGAAAAGTAGGTGTGAAAGAAATACGAGCTGGCCACATGGTTTGTACTTTCTGGTGATGTACTGATTTGTTAGCTTTCTGTTCTGTAGCCATTTTTGGAGAGAGATGGAATTGTCTTCTTCTTCTCTCTGTTGCTCTGACTAATGCTTGCTGGACTTAAATGCAATCATGTAACGTCTTAGCTGAGGTGGAGTGAAATCAACTTGCTCCACTGGATTAATGCTTGCTATGCATTGTTCTCTGCACATGGACTGTAATGTAGGAGATGTAAACTCTGTAGGATATACTTGCTATAGTAATACACAGGTAGAGCAAATAACCTGTGAAGTCTACGGAGTTATTTCCTTATTACTGGGATCTGCAGGAGGAGGCTGAACTGGCTGATATCCGATACGCTTGGAATGCTGCGTGGAGTGGGAGAGACAGGTCTGGACTTCTGTGTGTAGATTTATGGGCAGCTGCACACAGGAATAGGATTTTAAATCTTCCATCTCACACAAGTAAAGCGCTCTGCTTTTCCACGAAGCCGGCGGGCCTTCAGGGTGGTTGGCGTAACACACCTTCAGCCCTGACCCTGACTTCACATGTCTTCTCCCACCATCCAAATGTCAGGTATGGTCAGTGGCGCTGCCAGGGCCGGCCCACGGGGTCCAGGTCCAGGGCCCCACAGCCTGGGAGGGCCCCAAAACAACAATCTGGAGGTGGCAGCATCTGCCCGTTTGCCACTCCTGTGCCCTCATTGGTCATGTCCCCCACAAGGCAGCATCTAATTGGTTCAGATTGCTGCTACTCAAAACATAAGGAAAAAAAGTTTTTTAAATGGCACTCCACATTGGGCGTACAGGCTCAGCTGGCTGGCTGCCCCAGTGCTTTGGTTTGACAGCAGAGCTGGCCAGGGTGGGAGGAGGAGCAGGGAGGAAGAGCTGCCACCACCAGGTTTAAAAAAAGGAGGAAGGCGTGGCTGACAAGATGGTGGGGCGGGGGCGGAAAGCAACTTGCCCAGGGCCTCCTCAAAGCTCTGGTATGGGTGCCTGCAGGAGGAAAGCCTATGCATGCAGATCTCTGCATGTGGATTTCAAGCAGAAAACTAGCACATCTGAAAGAAGAGTTTCTAGTCCAGGGTTTTTTTTTTTTTTTTTTTTTTTTTTTTTTGCTGTTCTAGTTTCTACTTGCAGAGGACGTTTTTTGGTTTTTGGTTTTTGTCTGAAAAAGGGAAATCCCTCACCTGCAACCTAACATGATACAAGCCATCCTGCCACTTCACTCTCACTGTGCTGTGTGTCATCATTTGTAGATCCAAGTCAGTTAAAAAATGCCTTGAATTTGGTACTCTTCTATATGCTTATTCTGGAGGATTCTTAGTCACTTTTACCCTCTGGGGCAGATGGCTAAAACAACTGGCAGGCAAAAGAGAGAATAGCTGATTGCTCTTCAGCTATTCTCTTCAGCTCTTCAGCTCTTCAGCTGTCCACACAAAATATGACCTCTGTCCAAATAGCCAATTTTGGTTTCTGTCATTGACAGCCTTTCCATAACCCTAACTACACTTTGATCCAAACCCTTAAAAATCATGGAAGGAATTATTCTTGTCTGATCCCATTAGGCAGATGTTAAGTTCCTCATAATGATCTGAGATCACTGATATGAGGTGGGTTCCCCCCCCCCCCCCATATAAAAGCTGGAATGCAGTTTCAACCCTGTGGTGCTTCTAATGCTTTGGTTTGGCATGAGTTACTACTGTGCATTCCTATTGCTTTCTGTTTTCTCTTGGCAGCATTGTTCTTGGAAAAGTATGAGTTTGACATTAGTAACAAAACCAAAACAGAATTTTTAGCATGTGGCTTTTACATGGTTTGCCAGCATGTTGTGGCTCCACCCCCAGCCCTAAAAACAGAGGTGGCGTAACAAGGGTGACAAATTAATCTGGTGGCACAAAATACTGAGATTGAATAGTATGATTATTTAAAAAAGTGGTGATTTATGTTGCTGCTGAGAGCCAGTGTGGTATAGTGGTTACAGTGTTGGACCGGGACTTGAGAGATCCGGCTTCTAGTCCCCACTTGGCCATGAAGCTCACTGGGTGAAGCTCATTGACTCTTAGCCTAATTTACCTCACAGGGTTGTTGTGAGGATAGCATGGAGAGGACGAGGATTATGCAAGCCGCCTAGGGTTCCTTGCAGGAAAAAAGGTGGAGTATAAATATAATAAATAAATAAATAAATGAAATAAATCTGTCTACCACAGTAATCTTGATCAATTTCTCTTTGACCAATAATGTTCTTTTTTGTATTATGTAGGTAAATAACAGTCATTAGGTGCTGACATAACTTTATGCAGTATTGCAGAATTTATTTATTTATTTATTATATTTATACCCCGCCTTTTTTCCTTCAAGGAACCCAAGGCGGCTTACATAATCCTCCTCCTCTCCATTTTATCCTCACAACAACCCTGTGAGGTAGGTTAGGCTGAGAGTCAGTGACTGGCCCAAAGTCACCCAGTGAGTTTCATGGCCGAGCGGGGACTAGAACCCTGGTCTCCTGAGTCCCAGTCCAGCACCCTCACCACTACGCCACACTGGCTCAGGAAGCTGCAATGTCAGAATGAGCTGACATTGCTGACATAGCAGAAAGCATATATTTTTATAGCACAGATGCATTGCACTGGCATTGCTGTTGGTGATATTGGTAAAATTCTAAACAAATCTGGTAGAACAACTCAATATTTATATGGTGTGATGTATATATCTCCTGAGTTTGTTTGTTTGTTTTAAAAAAAATTGTAACAGCCCCATGACCTATTCCTGCTTTTCATTTACTGATATATTGTACTGCACCAGGCCTAATTTAGGGCTGGAGTATACATAATATTACTTTTCCATGGAAGTCTTTGCAGGACTGCAGTTTCAGATTGTTATTGCATTGGGGTCAGAGACCTTTCAGTTTTACTTGCTCAGTAACATAAATGGTGCTATTTATATGGAATGCATCTGTACTAGGCCTTACTGGTCATTCCATGACCAACAGAATATCGCCATGTAATATCTTGAAAATGGGCCTTCTTAGTGGCAGCGCCCACCCTCTGGAAAAACCTCCCCCATGCAGTTTGGGAGGCAGAAAATGTGTTATGTTTCAAATGCCTCCTGAAAATGCATTTGTTCACCCAGGCCCCCTCTGGCTTGTAAATAATTGCAATTAATCATATGCTGCACCATCTACTGTTCCTTGTGTTCTTCTGTACTGTTATTGCAGTTTGAAATGGTTTTTAATAGTGTATGTTAAATGTATTTGCACTGTTGTAATTGAAAATTTTAATAGTGTTTTTAATAGTGTATTTGAATGTGATTTTTAATATTTGTGTGTGAACCGCTTGGAGAATTATTTATTTTTATATCAAGTGGTATATAAATATTATAAATAAATATGACAGTGAAATCTGCCAGGGAGAATAATTCATTATTATTTATTTATCTACCACTTACAACCATTATATTATTTATTTATATACCTCTTACAATTTTCTAAGCTTCCATAAAGAATACAGATTTGGGGGGGCGGTGTCCCCTGCCAATATTCTAAAAATAACATAACTCAATAGGGAAAGAAGGGAGAGGAGAGGAGACAATGAATAATGCTATTAGGAATAATTTCCCTGAAAGTCCTTGTAGGATCAGAGGTTCAGTGGATGAATAAAGTCCAAAAAATGGAAGGTTTGAGCTGCTGTGAATAGAGAATAAATAGGAACACATGAGAATACAGTGAATGGAAAAAGCAAGAACCAGGAAATTGTTTTGGTGAACAAAGCCATAAAGAGTACACATTTCAGGCATCTATCTAGGGATGACACTAAATTCTGTCTCAACCAGTATTTGGTTGTATTTCCATGTTCTTACTAGAGAACTGGAACCCAGACTTGTTGATTTCCAATGGATTTTGGGTTTCATCTGGAAACAGCATGTGGTACCAGCATAGTCTTCACTTGATATGTCCAGTGCAGTCAAAGCATCAACACCATGCACGAGGCCCCTGAAGGCTTCTGTGCATGCAGCATGCTTGAAGAAGCCTGGTGCAGTGTAGTGCAGCCTGGGGATATTCTGCTAGGCCTCTCTGAGCATGCATGGAAAGCTGGGGTTCATAGTACCATCTCAAGGCCTTTAGGCCTGGTGTTGCACGGGGTTGATGACATTATTCCAAAATGAGTGTGGGGGTGGGTGAGTACTGGAACAATCAAAAGAATCCAGAATGGAGCTGGCAAGTGCTACCTATCCCTAAATCTGACCTACAGAGACATGAAGCTCAGCTCTAACTTTTCTGTCCTTGGCCTTCCCAGTGAAATAAATAATAGAATTAAAAGACGATCTCTAGTGTGTGTTGCCGTTCTCACATCTGCAGCCATTCTGCTGTTCATGCTGGCAATTCTCCCATTATTGTGTGCATGTGTTGGGGAGGGGCACTTTTTCATACTTGCCCTTGCTGCACCAGACAATGGGGCAGCTAGGGCCAAAGTCCAGGGCCTCACAGCTAAGGTACCCCCCCCCCCATGACCACCCAGATCTCAGCAGGTGATGGGGGCAACCGCAGACA
Organism: Shinisaurus crocodilurus; assembly: GCA_021292165.1. NCBI lineage: Eukaryota > Metazoa > Chordata > Lepidosauria > Squamata > Shinisauridae > Shinisaurus > Shinisaurus crocodilurus. The sequence goes on along the minus strand of CM037876.1, from coordinate 256,386,436 downwards.
GATCCAGCATCAGCACCTAGACCAGCAAGGGCATGCTCGGGTGGATCCTGGTCACCGCAGCGTCCTTTCTTTCTTTTAAACATTTTATATTTAGAAGGTGGCTGGCACATACATGGTTACAGATGCCCGTTTTATTATTTTTACTTTTAAAAAACGTATTAAACTTTTCTACAAGGGTTGTGTTTATGCCCAAGTAAATGTGTTTAGCATCAGGGCAGGAGACGCAAATTCCATTTTATTTCTGTCGTAATGATGGTGCTATGATTTAAGAGAGTTTAAAATGAGAAATTGCATGTGCTCAGGGTGAGTGTGTGTGTGTGTGTGTGTGTGTGTGTGAGTGTGATATATATATATATATATATATATATAAATCAGGTGTTGACAGCAGGTTTGTTTTTTTGCTCAAACATATCAGGAATACAGAAGCCGTTGTAATGCATGGAATGGTAGTAAGTGGGAGTGGAGAATAGGGTGGCCACATACACAGTGCCAAAAAAGAGGAAATGCATCACCAAAATATTGGACAAGAGAGGACACCAATTTGCATAACATTTGCATATGCTAATTATATGTATAGACGCAAATTTAAAAATAATTGCTATAATTTAAATAGCAATACAATACATCTTACCATAGTGGAGAAGACTGACGAGGTGATCTGTGTGCCTGATCAGTCGGCTGTCCAAGGGCTAACAATTGATGGACAACTTCAAGGCCGCTGCTCTCTCCCTTCTTATGGTTCTTTATCTTTAAACCAGATTTGAACTAGATAACTAAATAGAGAACAACTTCAAATAGAGGACTGTTCTCTGTAAAGTAAGACACCTGACCATCCTAGTGGAGAAGAGAAATGTTAGTTGTGTGCTTCACAACTGACCTATTACACATGACTGTCTAGAGCCCCCCCTCCACCCACCACCGTAAGACCATTAAGTCGAGGGTCCAAAATGACCTAGCTGCATCAATGGTCCTTGTGATAAGAAAGTAGTAGCCACTATACCATAATCAGATCTATGGATAATCCTAAGGAGCCCAGGACAGCACATGAAGATGGATACTACAATATATGTAGCATAACGGTTCATTTCCAGAATCGAGACAGGGAAACAGTGTAAGAGAAGCAATTTCTGTGTTGTATTTGACTGTCGGACAGGAAAGCTTTCTTTTTCATGAATGTTTCTATGGAGGTAGACAGTTTCAGGCTAGTTTAGGCCAACTCTTAGCTCAGATTAGTTTCTGAAATTTTGATAGCGATTCTCCCAAGCTAACCCAGTTTGGACATCTTCAGAGTTGCCTATCAATACATCCTACAATGCATCCAATACCTATACTATACAAATCAGTGCATCCTATACTTTGCACAGCCTTTGGGAATTGTGAAAAGAAAAAACAACAACCTATGAATGGGCCTGACTGTTCCTGAGCTGAGCACTCTAGACCAGCCCTATAGTCCAAAACATATGGAGGGCACCAGGTTGGGAAGGCTAGTCTGGACTCTAAAATGGGTGGGGGACTGTGATGGATTGAGGCCTACACAGGATTGGGTTTGTTGAGGCCTACACAGGCTTCAGTTTGTTGAAGCCTGAAGGCCCAAACACTTCCCTCGAGTAGTGAAGCCTGAAGGCCCAAACACTTGGATGGGAGGGGGAGTTTGAGAGTTTTAAGTCACCCAATAGAAGTTAAGAATTAGTTCTCCTGTGCAAGGTCACATGGTTATAACCTTCCATTCCTGGGAAGACTATATATGTGGGGTGTGGTCAGCTAGCAGTTAGTGTGTGTGCTGGGAGAGAGCTAGAAGCAGAAGCAGAGAACCAGCAGAGAGAGAAGCAGAGAGAGAGAAAGAGAAACTGGCTGGCTGGCTGGCTGCATAGGATATAGGTAGTCTGAAGTTAACTAGAGAACATTGGATTGTTTGTTTGTTTGTTTTATTTTATTATACTTGCTTTTGAATTATAACCACTCTATTAAGTAAAGACCCTAATATTATAAGTAAAGTGTTGTTGTTTAACCTGGAGTTTGGAGTGACTTATTCACCACGTCTTCAGCCTACACCCACGTTACTGGAAGCAGGCAAAGGACTTGATAACCTAGAGAGGCTTTGGGAAGAGGCAGAGATCTCCCAAAGGCAGATCAAGGGGTCCCTGCAGTAGCGGAACCTTGACAGATGGTGGCAGCGGAGCGATCCTGAACAGTGAGATTAAGCACTCCAAACAGAAATTGGGTATTTTACTAATAGAGCTGGCAAAAGCAGTGTATGTGTTAACTTCAGGACTGAGGAATAGGGACCCAGTGAGGCTAGTAAAATGAGCCAGTATCTCTCAATGAATAAAACTGCCCTGATAGAGCAGTGTAAAAAGGACAATTTGCCATGGGAGGAGAAAACAGCAGAGGAACTAAACGTTATGCTGATCTCCCAGGCGGCAATAGGAGGAGCTGCACCCTCTAGCCCTAGTGTAACAGGACCCCAAACAAAAGAATGGGAGCTCCGTGAACAGGAACTGCGGCTAGTGGCAAAGCAGAAGGAAGAAGAGACCCGATTACAGTGGGAGAGGCTTCGTCAGCAGGAAGAACAACGCAGACACGAGGAAAAGATGCAACAGGAGCAACGCAGACATGAGAAAAAGCTGCACCAGGAGAAACTGCAAGCCCAAGAGGAACAACGCAGACACGAGGAAAGGATGATGAAATTGAAAGAGGAGCAGCATGTCAGAGTTACCCCGAAGGACTTTACAGCATACACCCCAGGAGAAGACCCACAAGTGTTCCTGACCACTTTTGAAAGGGCAGCACAGAAGTGGGGATTGCAGGAGGGTGATTATATGAAGTTTGTGCCTAATTTAATCAAAGGGGAGCTGGCAGAGATTTATAATAGCATGCCAGAGGGGGAGGCTGTTTCCTATGCTCAATTCAAAGAAACTGTGTTTAAAAGGTTCAGGTTAGGCCCTGAGCACTTTAGGAAAAAGTTCAGAGGGTTAACACCTCAACCAGGTAAATCTATGGTAGAGTTTGCAACAAAACTAAAAAACCTGTTATTAAAATGGGTGGATGAAGCAAAAGCTGACAACAGGGAAAAGGTGTTAGAGCTTATGGCTCTGGATCAGTTTTATTTTCGGTTGCCCAGAGAAATAAAACTGAAGGTTAAGGATAAAGATCCTGAAACTGTAAACCAAGCTGCAGAAATGGCTGACAAACTGATTGAAAACCGGGAAGGGTTAGGCCCCAGGATTGAGTCTGAGAAGAAGGGGGGGAAATGGGAAGCCCCAAGTAAAAAGGAGTTCAAAAAACCTCCTTTTGATCCTTCTCACCCCAGAGACCGTGCCTGCTATTCGTGTGGTCAGACAGGCCACATCAGGAGTAGCTGTCCCAAGTTACAAGCAATAACACCAGCTAACCCAGGTAGTCCTAAACCCGAACAAACCAAGCCACAAGGTGTAGCAAGCGTAAAAAAACCTTATAATTGTGGATTTGTGATCACCAACAGGGAAGAGGTTAATAATCAGTTTAAAGAACCTGTTTATGTAAAGGATAAGACCATTATGGCAATGTTGGATTCTGGAGCTGATGTTTCTCTGATCCGAGCAGATTTGGTGAGACTTGAAGATTTGGTACCAGGAATGTCTATTGAGATCCAGGGAGTGAATGGTCCCACCTTTGAAGTCCCAGTAGCAAGGTTATCCATAGAATGGAGGGGATGGAGGGGTCCGTATGAAGTTGGGGTGATGGAACCTCCAACCCAATTTGCCCCTATCATTGTGGGAAGGGATATAATGGGACCAGAAGATCAAATATGTGTGGTAACCCGCAAGCAAAAGGAAAGGGAGGAAATTTCAAGACAGGACCAGGTAAAAGCTGATGGGGTAAAAGAAAAGGTACTAGACGTACAACCCACAGTGGTTCCGGAAGGTCCAAAACCAACCCCAGACCCTCCCCAAACCTGAAACAACAGAACAAGCCTCCATGCAACCTGTTGACCTGAAAGCCAGTGAACCAACTGAGGCAGGTGGTTCTGTAGAGGAGAAGGCGCTAGAGACCCCTTTTCCTGATTTAAGAGGAGTAGAGGCATTCAAGCAGGAAGTCCTCAGTGATCCTAGTTTGGAGCCTCTGAAAAGAGTTGCTCTCCCTCAAGAGAGGCCCTTCTCTGAGGAAAGAAGGGAGCAGATTATTTGGGAGAAAGGATTGCTGTATAGGCTGTGGTTACCAAAAACCCAAGAGTTAACCTGGGAACCACTAAAGCAACTGGTAGTACCTAACCAATTCCGGCTAAGGTTGCTAGAACAAGCCCATGATGTGCCATGCGCAGGGCACTTGGGGAAAAACAAGACTAAACAAAGGCTCATGGCAAACTTCTTTTGGCCTGGAATTGCTAAGCAAGTAGCAGAGTACTGCAGGTCTTGTGAAACCTGTCAGCGTGTGGGGAAGGCAGGGCATCACAGTAAAGCCCCTTTGCAGCCTCTGCCTATTATAGGAGAAGCTTTCTTTAGGGTGGGCATGGATATTGTAGGGCCTTTCACTAAACCCACCCGCAAGGGAAAAAAGTACATCCTCACAGTGGTGGATTTTGCCACAAGATACCCAGAAGCTGTAGCACTAGCCTCTATAGATGCTCCATCTGTAGCTGAGGCATTGCTAACTATATTTTGCAGAACTGGATTTCCCTCTGAAATCTTGACAGATTGTGGGTCAAATTTCCTCTCCGAGATAATGGAATGCCTGTGGAAGTGTTGTGGGGTAAAACACTTGAAAACCACTCCTTATCACCCACAATGCAATGGAATGGTGGAAAGATTTAATGCCACACTCAAAGGAATGATTAGAGCTTACGTAAACACACACCCAAATGACTGGGACGACAAACTGCAACACCTACTTTTTGCCTACAGGGAAGTTCCCCAGGAATCAACTGGATTCTCACCTTTTGAGCTGTTGTATGGCAGAAGAGTGAGAGGCCCTCTTGATCTCCTAAGGGAAAACTGGGAAGGTAAACTCGTAGAAAACAAAACCTCAGTGGTGGATTATGTGTTAAAACTTAGACAAACCCTAGATACACTCTGCAAACTAGTTCAAGCCAATGTAACCAAAGCCCAAGAGGTGCAAAAGTTCTGGTATGATCAAAAAGCACGCTCTAGAGTATTTGAGGTAGGGGATCAGGTAATGATATTTCTTCCTCTGCGCAAAGACAAGCTTAAGGCTGCTTGGGAAGGCCCCTACACAGTCAGAGAGAAAATGGATGATTTAACCTATGTGGTGGTCAAGGAAAAATCTGAAAAAAGACCAAAGGTAGTACATGTAAATATGATGAAGCCACACTATGAGAGGAGTAGAGTAGTTTTACAGGTGCAGAAGGTGCCAGAGGTAGTATACTTAGGGCACAGGGTTGGAAATGGCCATATCACACCTTTATGGGACAAGGTTGAAGCTATCAGAACCTGGGACATACCTACAACCAAGAAACAGGTCAGGTCATTCTTGGGATTTGCTGGGTATTACAGGAGATTTGTTCCCCATTTTGGTGAAATTGCTGGACCTTTGACTGATTTAACCAAGAAATGTAAACCTGACAAAATTGTGTGGACTGAAGAATGTCAAAGAGCTTTTGATAGACTAAAGGACATTTTAAACTCAAAGCCTGTGTTAAGAGCACCTGACTTTGAAAAAACCTTTATTGTAGCTACTGATGCCTCTGAGACTGGCATAGGTGCTGTATTGTTACAAGACTATGACTCTGTTAAACACCCAGTAGCCTACCTGAGTAGGAAGCTTCTACCCAGGGAGAGAAACCTGTCTACGATCCAAAAAGAATGTCTGGCAGTAGTGTGGGCTCTGGACAAGCTCAAGCCTTATGTTTTTGGACAAGAATTTACTTTATGGACTGACCATCATGCCTTGCAATGGATACAAACAATGCAAAATACCAACTCCAAGCTTCAGAGATGGTCTTGGAAATTGCAGGAATTTCAAATGAACATTGAACATGTGCCTGGGAAGGAGAATGTGATAGCTGATGCTTTGTCTAGGAAATAACCAAAAAACAGTTGCCTTTTGTGTAGGTTAACGTTTCACAATTCTCTTCTGTAAAAGGGAAATTGTTCCACTTGAGAAGAAGGGGGGGAAGATGTGATGGATTGAGGCCTACACAGGATTGGGTTTGTTGAGGCCTACACAGGCTTCAGTTTGTTGAAGCCTGAAGGCCCAAACACTTCCCTCGAGTAGTGAAGCCTGAAGGCCCAAACACTTGGATAGGAGGGGGAGTTTGAGAGTTTTAAGTCACCCAATAGAAGTTAAGAATTAGTTCTCCTGTGCAAGGTCACATGGTTATAACCTTCCATTCCTGGGAAGACTATATATGTGGGGTGTGAGTCAGCTAGCAGTTAGTGTGTGTGCTGGGAGAGAGCTAGAAGCAGAAGCAGAGAACCAGCAGAGAGAGAAGCAGAGAGAGAGAAAGAGAAACTGGCTGGCTGGCTGCATAGGATATAGGTAGTCTGAAGTTAACTAGAGAACATTGGATTGTTTGTTTGTTTGTTTTATTTTATTATACTTGCTTTTGAATTATAACCACTCTATTAAGTAAAGACCCTAATATTATAAGTAAAGTGTTGTTGTTTAACCTGGAGTTTGGAGTGACTTATTCACCACGTCTTCAGCCTACACCCACGTTACTGGAAGCAGGCAAAGGACTTGATAACCTAGAGAGGCTTTGGGAAGAGGCAGAGATCTCCCAAAGGCAGATCAAGGGGTCCCTGCAGTAGCGGAACCTTGACAGGGACATGTGACTCTCCAGATGTTGTTGGACTACAACTCCCATTATCTCTCACCATTGGCCATGCTGGGGAAGTTCCAGTCCAACAACATCTGGTGGGCCACACGTTTCATAATAACTTGAATTGATTGGTCTTGGCAACTTTGGCTCAACATGTCAAATGTCTTGCTTCTGAGGTCACTGGCTTGCATCTTGACACCACTGATGAGATTAGCCTGTCATGCCTGGTGCTGAGCTGCAAATGTCTGGATTTTACTTCCACTGGCAGAGGCTCCAGAGACAGGAGGGAAAACAGCTAATAAATTTTCTAACATTTCTTAGAGCAGCTTTTGGGCTTCTTTTTCAAGCAGACCGTCTAAAGGCTTCTGCAAGATGTAAGTGTAAATAGGCAGTAAAAATGACATGAAATATGCAGTTGAATGAAAGGTAATCTCTGTCAAATGATGTCCTTTACAGCAAAATATGTTCATAATTAACCACCAATAAAACATATACAGCCACAATAGACTGTGATGCCAGTCATCTGTTGGGCAGACCATGTATTGCTTTACTTTTGGTTGGAGCTTTTATTTTTCATGTTAACATCTTCCCTTTCAAATCTGGCATTAGCAAGGCCTAAACTGTTGCTGAGGATGATAAATAATTTCTAGCAAGTTGTCATACAGCTAAAGAGAATGAATGCTGCTTTCAGTTTGGCAAGAGAAGGAATTAAAATACAGCAGCAATATGACGATTAACTTTCAGTCAAGTAATTCTTTGTACTGCTGGAACCAGAATTCTACTATGGTGTATCCTTTAAAAAAGAGAATTCTCTAAGGTAATATCTAAAGTCCTTTTCACATGACAAAACCATGCAAAATGAATGCTCACAGGAGCGATCAGAACTGCATCGATAGGCCTGCCCCCCCCCCAACCAGCATACATTTACTCAAAGATCGGAACAGAGCCAAGATAAATATTTGCACACAGCTTGCATGTCCATGGGCTCTGTATGCACAATCTGGAATGCTGCAAAAAGAAGTCTTCCTGACCATGTGAAGAGCCTGTGACCACACTAGTTGTACACACTTAGGCCTTGTTCTGACCACTGGATGAACATGTGGCAGTGATTGGGGTGGGGCTCATAGGTGTGATCCTCCACCCTCCCACTGTCCTAACCAGTGTCACGAGTTCGAGTTTGTCAGTAACTTTTCCCCTTTGCCCATCTTATCTAGCAGTCTTTTTCTCATTTCCATCCATATTAAAGGAGGCATGCTAGTCTCTTCTTTTTTAAGGCCTATCAGTAAAAAAGAGAGCATTCCACCATGTAAAACAGTAATCGAGGGTACATTGGTCATTCTAACCTTAATAAAATCGAAACGGCTTGGCCAATCTTTCTGAAATTGTGAGGTGCCAGGAAAGTGAATTCATTGCACAAACCCTGAAAAAATCAGGATGATGGTAAAATTCTGAGGGAGAAAGAGAAGTTTAAAGGCAAAAAACCCTCCCTCTGTCAAAAGTGACTTTGAAAAAAATATTGGCGACCATTTTGTAGTCACAATTCCTGAAGAGATCAGAGGGTTTTCAACTGAAACAATGGTGACTTTCTATTCTTGTTGTATTGGAGCTGGTGGAAAACTAATTTTTTTAAAAGTTCCATTACATTTATTCTTTAAAATAAGCTTTTTTTACATGTAATGATAGTCAGTGGGCTAACCATAAGCCTGGGCATGCTCAGTAGCATGTGCTCTCTCTCTCCCTCCACCATCACATCTGATTTAGAATGCTGGGTGTGGGGGAAATGGCCATTTACGTCATTTCATTCCTGGCTGAGAAGCAGGTTGGTGGTGGTGGTGGTGGTGGTGATGGTGGGCTGAATCTGCTGGGAAAAGTGGGGTGGTGGGATGGTGGGGAGGGACCTGCTGGGAAACCAGTGCATGAAGAAGACTCTCCTCACACTCTGATTTCCCAGCAGATTCAACCCACCACCATCAGCCCACCAAACAGAATTTTATAAGAGCCCAGAGGACTCCTTCAGTTGTACTGAAGGGAGAAAGTACTGTGGTTAGAGCAACAATGCTGTGTGAGCCTTGAGTCATGGGGAGTGATAAAAGGGGGAACAATTTCATTTGCCTCCAGGAAACACAGGCAGAAATTCAATTGGGAGAGATGGTAGTCCCATTTCTGTATGAAATGTTTGTGACATATAACTTTAGTTTTGGAATAGTGGAAGAATAGCAAGGAACTTGGTAGGTCTGATTTCCTTCATCAGGACTTTTTAATTTTATCTTTCTTGGGGAAAAGTGAAATCACTGGGGCATACTCCCAAGTAAGTAGGTATAGAATTTCAGCCTTGGTATATTATTTATTTATTTATATTACTGTATATTACTATATTTATTATATTATATAAATATAATATATTTATTATAATATAAATATATAATAATGTATAATAATAAATAATTATTATTTATTATTATCAGATACAGCATAACTTCTGGTGCCCATTTATTAATTTGAAAAAGGGTTTGAACTCATATCATAACCCTCACTTTGATTTTATATTGACATGGTGGAAGATCCAGGCTGCGGGTGGCTTGGTTGCCAACTAAATAATATCTGCAAATCAATTCCTCTGTTAAGCAAACCCATGAAATAAATAAACAAAAAAACCTACGGTTTAAAAAAAAAGTTAAAAAAAAGTTAAGGCTTTTCAAGAGTTAAGTTTTCAACCAAGCATCAAAAAGCAGGGAAATTGTGAGCTAGGACTCACAAGCCTTAATGCCACATCCTCCCTAAGGCGGCAGAAAGTGCAAGTGAAATTCTCATTCTTCCAAAGTAGATAAACCATGTGGACAGGATGGGGAATATGATATGCACAGGTGGCCATGGGGTTGTGGAAAACTGATGACAAAAGCAACTTAGGGCCACCTACTTCTCTCTCTTTCTTTTTTAGAGCAGTCTTCCCCAGCCCGGTGCCCTCCAGGTGTGTTGGACTGCAACTTCTGTAGGGGCTTATTCAGATAATAAGTTTGGAAGTTTTTGCATCTCATATGGCACTTCTAGCTCAGAGCCATGTAAACATGTGACTTCATGCAAATATGGGGAGGAAAGTGGGGGGGCAGAAGGACATCATGGTATATTGTGGTATATTGTGGTATATTGTGTCCACAACAAGGCAGCATCAAAGGGCCAAACTGAACTTGCCATCCTGGTTTTATGTGTTCCTCAATATTCTACCTACATCTTACTATCTTTTAGGTATAAGAGCCGCTTCAAATAAAGTACCAACACATGAAACTGGACAGTTTCTATTACATCATTTGTCACTAGAGGTATGGCAAGAGAAAAACTACACACCTACATGGTGCACAGTATAATTAGAAAGCACATAGCTCTCTTTGAAGATATGATTAAAAGAGATAGCAATGCATATCCAAATTAAAATTTGAATGCAACTACATTTGGTTGTCAAAGATTTACATTAAAATGCTAGACCCCATTTATTATCTGAATGTATTGAATTGCTTCTGGGAGAAAACAGAGTTATGGGCATGATCCTGGGGATTAGTTACTCTCTTCATTTATTCTATAATCTCTAATTTTTTTGGGGGGGAAAATAAATTTCAGGGGTTGGTGGGGATAGGAGCAGTCTGCAGAAAGTTTTGTAGGTTCAGACCTTAAGCAGGGACGTATTTAGTTCACAACGACACCATATTTAATCTCATATGAGATATTTAATCTCATATTTAATCTCATCAGGTCCGGGAATCAAGACATTGTGGATCTGCGGTCACAGCATTGTCTACTGGGCTCACGAAAACTGCTGGACAAGTAGGTGGGGTGCCACCTAGGACTGGAAGAAACAGTGAAAGTTGCGTGGCTGGGAAGATGGGGGATGCTGTGGGAAGGCCATTGGCCAATGTTATGCAAGGAGGTGGAGAGGCAAGGCCCACCGGACATGATCATCATACAGCTAGGAGGGAACAACTTGGGTCCGCTCAAGGGTTTCAACCTCACATGCGCAGTCCATGTCAGTTCATTCCACCCCACTAAAAACAACAACACTGTGTAAACATTTTTATTTAAATTGTACACATTTCCCCCTAAAATACAATTTTGTTTGCATGTATGTCCCCTTAAAATATGCATTTTTGTATGTGCAATTCAAAGGACAACTGTATTCCAGCTCTCTGGGCTGTTCATTATTGTCGTGAACTGCCCAGAGAGCTTCAGCTATTGGGTGGTATAGAAGTTAATTAATAAAATAAATACATAAACAAATTTAGGTCCACATATTAGTCTGGGAAGTGCAAATTAAAATGACTCTTGCAGATAGAATTATTTCAGTGGGTAGACAGGAAGTGGACAAAGAACTTTAATGTTGCTTAATGGCTGCGGAATCTTTCCCTCCTGCAATTAGTAGCAGATACAGTAGTAGGCGATCACTCGTGACCGAGTAAGATTGTCTTCCAGGATAAAATTACAAAAAGAAAATTACATAAAGAGGAAATTGTATAAAATTGTGTAGACTCTAGCGATGGGTCCGTAAGTGACTGTGGAGGCCAATTCTAGATCCACACAGCTTCCCACAGTGAGGACACAGGTTACCAGATAGAAGATGGTCCTGTAAAGGATTCATCTGACGTGCTTTTCGCTTAGCACGTTTCTCCCTTTCACCTTGCACTCGGGAGGCAGAAAAGCAGATTGCATTCGGGGTGGGCAATTCGGCAGGGACTCACCCCGCCTCTGGCTTGGCGGACGCCGCTGCTGTGCCCACCAAGCCGGGCTGAAAGCTGGTGTGCACCACGCCGCTCGCAGGACTTTCAGGTTCCCGGTGTTGCAAAAATATGCTCAGAGTGCCTTTCCCAGAGAGCCAATACTCAAGAAAAGAGAAGCAGCTGTACCAGAGTGAGGTTTTTCAAAGTTTTATTCTGTGCAGAAGATCCAACTCGAGAGGCTCACGCCACAAACAAGAGTTGAACAAAAAAACAAACATGGGGTTCACCTTTTATAGCAGGGAATTATGAGAACACATCATACAAAGCACATTTGTCCGATTATGCTAACCAAGCACTTTATCACCCCTCCCTCCTGCTGGATTTGATATGGGGCATTCTAAGAGTTTGCTACCCTTGAAACTCCTTATCAATCTTTGCTAGGCTTCAAAGAAATTCTAATTGTTGCATTTTGGACTGGCGGCAGAAGAACACATCTGGGAGGGGGAGACGGCATGTAACATTACAAGGAACAAAGCAATCTTTCAGAGGCCTCTGGTTAGGGTAGGCAAAAAAGCAGATGGGTAAGTTAGGCCAGTGGTGGTGGTGGGGAGATTTTTCTAACACCGGTGGGCCACTGTTTCCGTAGAAAATGCCTCAAGATATGTCAAAAGCAGCCGCAATTTGTGCAAATTATGCAAATTGTGGCCACTCTAGGTGTATCTTAAGGCATTTTCTACATAAACAGCAGCCCGGAACCCGGAAGTCACTTCACCGGCTTGACTCAGGACAATGCGAGTCGAGCCGGGGAAGCAGCAAGTGGGATGGAGCTTGGGGGTTGAGCCCAGCTAGTCCGCCGGATTTCCATCCCCTGAACGAAATCCTCGCACACCCCTAGATTGCATCCAGTTCACAGTTGGAATTGGGAGACAGAGCGAAACAGCCGAGAGAGAGTTGGCTGAAGGCACAGCAGCTTAGGATACAGGGGCTCTTTTTGGAAATCTGATGCATGAATTGCTGCCTGCTTATAGGGATTGCTTGCTTCCTCTATACCAGGGGTAGGGAACTTCAGGCCCAGGGGTCACATTTGGCCCTCCAGGGTTTCTCAGATGGCCATGTCCCTTTCCCCTCAACCACCAACTGGTGGTTTCTTGGCTTTTGTGCAGGTTATTATAGTTGTTGTTCTGCTAGTACAATCATCCTGAAACTTTCCCCCCTAACATCCACTAAGAGTAATACAACACATAGTACATGCATCAATCAGTAGGACATCCCTTCTCTGAATCACTTAAATGAAATAAATACATTTTCACACTCACTTGTATATACATTATATGTTTCTTATGCAAAATGCAAAGTTACCAATATGCAATTTTTTCTTCCTTATATATCCATATGTTTTTTCTCCATTCTTCTGAGGCTTAGTTACTTGCGGTAAGAGCTCTAAGCTAATGTCGATCATTTTCTCTATCTTGGCAGCTATCTTTCTGTTACAGCTAACATCGACAGTGAAATCCAGCATCGTCTGAGCTCCGCAAGTGCCGCATTTTCTCGAATGAAACATAGAGTGTTCGAGGATCGGGATATTTGTAAGAAGACCAAAACACTGGTTTACGAAGCCATTGTATTACCAACTTTATTGTATGCCTGCGAAACATGGACTATCTATAAACGTCACCTCCACCTCCTTGAAAGGTTTCATCAACGTTGCCTCCGGAAAATCCTGCAAATTACTTGGGAAGACAGGCGAACAAATGTCAGTGTACTGGAAGAAGCAAAGACTACTAGCATTGAAAAAATGATCCTTCAACGCCAACTTCAGTGGACCGGTCATGTTGTTCGAATGCCTGACTGCTGTCTCCCAAAGCAGTTACTCTACTCCCAACTCAAGGATGGAAAGCGGAATATCGGTGGTCAATATAAGAGGTTTAAAGATGTTCATAAGGCTAATCTAAAAAAATGCAATATAAACATCGAAAACTGGGAAGCTCTGGCCCATGAACGATCTAAATGGAGGTTGGCCTTTCACAAAGGTTCCATGGACTTTGAAGAAGCCCGAGTGCAAGGTGAAAGGGAGAAACGTGCTAAGCGAAAAGCACGTCAGATGAATCCTTTACAGGACCATCTTCTATCTGGTAACCTGTGTCCTCACTGTGGGAAGCTGTGTGGATCTAGAATTGGCCTCCACAGTCACTTACGGACCCATCGCTAGAGTCTACACAATCTTCTTTAGAATTTCCTCCTTTTATCCCGGAAGACAATCTTACTCGGTCACGAGTGATCGCCTGATGATGATGATGATGATGAAGCTAAAATATGCTGGTATATTTTTTTTTGCATTTTTGGCCCCTCCCCCTTTGCCTTTGACCCCACCTATCACTGGAATGCAGCCCCCAAGAGCTTCTTCAAAATTGAATTTGGCCCTTGGGCTGAAAGAGGCTCCCCACCCCTACTACTCTGCTTGTGTATTTGTCAATAATATACATATTACAAAGAGGCCATAATTTCATGTTTTCCATGGACCTTCTCAACACTTGCAGAATTGAGGAGCAAGTAACAAATAACCATGGCTTTCCAAGCAAAAACTGATTTGACCACTGCATGAACTGGAGTCCCGAAGAGCTTCCCGTCTGCACAAAATATTTAGTCTGAAGTGAGAGACAAGGTCAGGGTAGGGGGGTGGGGAACAGTCTGGGATTCTATTTTGGTATAGAAAAAGCTGTGTTGCGATTTTAGAAGAGCAAATCCATGGTGGGGGAGGGGGAGAGGGAGAGGGGGCCTTCTTGTTTTGCTGACTGAAACTCTCCTCTCCATCAGACTGAACCAGTTCTGTTCTAGCTATAAGTCTGTGTTTCGGCCTTCCTTGCTCAAGATGCCACAGCTGACCGTACAAAGCTCCTCTGTATCCATGCTAGCAGCTATATGATACTCCCAGACATATTTTTTCTTACCCACATGACACATTTGCCATTTCAAGCACTGAATGGCTGTATATTTCTCTTTCCTGTTATTCAAACTCCATGCAAAATCCAAACTTTTAGAAGTGTGGTGAGATGTTTACTGAAGATTTGGACCTAAGAGGGAAAGCCTTTCTGAGCTCCTCTGCAGAAACCTGGGCCTTGTGTGCTCCCATTCACTGAGAAGAGTCCGTGGAACATACACAAGGTCTTGCACTCAGCTGGGGCAAAGGGTGGCCGCCTCTGTACTAGACCTTGACCTGAGGTGGCCTCTGTAAAATGATGTAAAAGAAACAGACAACAATAGTATTAGGCTGTGAGATCCCAAGCAAACATCCAGGAAGTGAGTCCCATGAGCATCACTGGGATCAAGCTGTTTATGATCATGACGGGATCAGCAGGGGGAGTGCTGACACTCTGTTGGAGTGGAGATGAGGCAAGAGGCAGGCAGGGGCAGGAATAGTTGAGGCTGAGATGGCAATGACAGCATGAGACACTAGCAAGATAAAGAAGTGTGAAGGTGATAAAAGTGAGAATAACTCTTAAAGAATATTGTGGCAGACCAAGAGAAAAACAGAAACAAGTGTAATGATGATTGCACATTATATGACCATTTTACTAGAGGAATAGGTTTACCGGTATATCTTTCTGCAGTTTCCTGAATATTCCATGTTTCTCTTAAGGCCAATTCTGAGGTTACCCTTCTAAGTGTCATCTTTGTGTACAACTGGCAGCAAGAGTCATCATGATGTTACTGCTTTCCATAGTTTGTACTTGCAGGGTTGTTTTTTTTTTTTTTAAAGAGCTCCTGCTCATGCAGTTGAATTCATTTCTTCCACAACTATGCCCTGACGATTATGTCAACATGAATGCTCAGTCTCTTTTGTCTTTGCACCTGTGTTGTTTAAGTCTGCAACCCTATCCACACTTATGTGGGAGTAAGCCCCACTGAACATAATGGGATTTACTTCTGAGTAAACATGCATAGAAATGAGCTATGCATATCCTTGTTAGGTTTTCCTTGTGGAGCAGCCTTCTCCCATCAGGTGCCATGCTGGCTTGGGATGGTTGGAGTTGTAGTCCAACAGATCTCATGGTTGGGGAAGGCTGTTGTGGAGTATTGCTAGGAATTTTGAAAACCAGAACTCTCTCACCTAAACTATATTTCTTGTATGATCCAGTTCTCATTGCTAGAAGATCATGCCCGGCCATCCCTGTGATGAGAATTTGATCATACAACAAGAAATATATAGGGGAAGTTCTGGTTCTCAAAATTCCTTTGATAACCTATAAATTTTCAAGGGATGTTGAAAAGATCTTTGTGGCCTGTAGGATTGAGGTCAATTTAGTGACTATGCTTCCGCCAATCTTTACACAGATAGTAGATCACAGTTACATGACTCAAAATGCATGCCTAAACAATGCCCAGTGTGTAGGGAAAATGAAGGTGCCTGTAGGAAAAAAAGGCACAATATATAAAATGGAGCATGGGGAATGCTAGGCATGTTATGTGGGAGAGATGGGCAGACCACTCATACTTTGGATAAAGAAACATTTATTTATTATATTTATATCCTGCCTTTTTCCCTGCAAGGAACCCAAGGCAGCTTACATAATCCTCATCCTCCTCTCCATTTAATCCTCACAACAACCCTGTGAGGTAGGTTAGGCTGAGAGTCAGTGACTGGCCCAAAGTCACCCAGTGAGTTCCATGGCCGAGTGGGATCTCCCGAGTCCTAGTCCAACACTCTAACCACTGCACCACACTGGCTCCTAGCAGATATCAAGCATAGTAGCAGTAGAAATAAACCATGGGCAATGCATGCAAAAGAACATGAGGGCAAAATAATTAAATTGAAACTATTACTTCTTGTGCTCTGGGTGGACACTATGCTTTTGTTAATGAAGCCGAAGATTGCATTAGTGTTTTTAGCAGACACCTTACCCTGCTGGCTCATGTTTAGCTTGTGATGATCACTTAGACACCTAGATCTTTTTTACAGTCTGGAAAGACAGATCTACCCCATCTTGTTGTGCTTTTGGGTTGTTGTTGTGGTTGTTTTTTGGTACTTAAATGCAGGACTTTACATTTACATCTGGTTAGTTTAGGCACAGGGTTCCAGCTGGTCAAGTTCATTTTTAATCTTGATTCTGTCTTCTGTGATGTGAACAATCCCTCCTACCTTCATGTCATCTGCAAAACTGATAAGCAGATTATTCATTTCTTTCCCTCTGTGTGTCCAGTATGGGCTCACATTTTCCTCCACACTGCACTCCTGTGTAAGCACTGACAAACATTTGGACTTCAGTTAACATAATTTAATATAAAATCTGGAAAGGAGATACACAATGAAAAACAGTAGGAGAGGAATTCGAAACTTGGTGAAAATAGTGTCTCTTTTACTGTAGCCACTACCAGATCACAATTTGCATATTTTCTTCCCTCTCATTTGTCTGAAGTTGCTATTAGTTTCTCAGTTATATACTCTTGGCTTCAAGTGAAAGAAAAGATTGACTAGCGACGGCAAGTGTAAATACATTTCTAGGAAGCGGTCTCCCAAATTATTTTAGAGTTGATGCACATCAGGTACAAACTGGGAGGCTGTTGGTCAAACTGATTCTTGAAAAGCTACTCTGCGGACTTGGGTTCATCTACGTACAGCGTCATAATCACTTCCACTGGGTACATTATTTTCTTGCTTCCAAATTTCTCTCTCTGTGTGTGCACGCTTGCGCTTTCCTCCCTGCCAGGCTTTTACTGATCTCCATCTTTGAAGGCAAGAAAGATGGCTTTTACTGATCTCCATCTTCCCTCAGGCTAGCCTAGTTAGTCATTCTGGTTTGTGTTTTGCTGTCTTGTCCCTGTAGCATGAGGTTTTGTGTGCTTCCTTCACCCATCTGCAGCTGTTTGCTTTGCAAACATCTTTTGCAGTGCACCAGCTCCCTGTGCGTGGGGGCAGCTGTTTGTGTGCTGATCAGTCGGGCAGTGGGTGGATTTTCCTGCCTTTATATTGGAGGGTGGTGGTGGCTCCTTCCAACTATGTACTTCTAGGATTCACAGTTGCTCTCAAACAGTTCCTATCCAGTTCTCTGCAAAGTTGTCCCCGTAGTAGTAGTAGTAATCACTACTACTATTATTAGTCTTCAGCTAAGCACTATGATATATATATATTTTAAAAAGACAGGCTGTGAGGTTTGAACCAAGGATTTTCTGACCCTTTCCCCTAATCACAATATTATGGTGGCCTCCCAGTATATGGATGGTAACATGCATTTATCAGGAGCATTGTGGCTGAAGCCACAAGGTTCCAACTAAGACTAGGCTTCATTGTATTCGGCAATGTGCAAACACAGGAAGAGAAAGTCCCTACATCAAAGATCTTGCCCTCTTCGTTAAATAGCTATAAGACCTATTTCTTCCTGCTATATTTGGAAATAGTTGACAGCCAATGCAGTTGCTAATGTCAACAGAATTGCACTTAATGAATAACTTCACTGAATGTCAGTCAGCACTTCTCAACTGGCAGTACGATTTTACAGTTTTCTCAGTATGAAAGAAGAGGAAGTTATAAAATTCTTATCTCCAGCTTCATTTTTAGCTTGAGAGAGTGGTAAAGGCAAGCGTGAGGCTTTACTGCTGATGGTCAGAGAAGCTCAGGCAGAATAACCAGGAATGGCTGAAAGTGGCTGGAGCAGTGATGGAGAACTGAGTGTGGCCCCGGTTTCTGACTAGAGTTCAGCATGTCCTTAGCGCGATATACGTTCAGGGTAGACCTTTTCACTGAACGCATTGGGTGTTTGTGTCTGGAATCAGGAGTGACCTCCACCCATTCTGCCAAAAGTAGGAAAAGTGCTGACTTGCATGCAAATTGTGCACATATAGACTCTCTCCATACAATGGAGAACTCTGCAAAAGACAAGGTCCTTGATCACAGGTAGGGATGGACAAACCTGTCAATTTTGTCTCTCTCAATTTCTCGTTTTGGTCTCTCTCAGTCTTAAGATTATATTCCATCCCACATCAGTCTGAGACTTAAACAAACAAACAGAAATACAAAAAACTCTGCACGAAAATTCATATGCATCTTCATGCACGTTTCTCCCAAAATCCACATTTCCGTATGCATGTTTGCCTAATATGTGTATTCTTTGCAAGCATTTTCCTTACATAATGCTTTTTTTTGTATGTTGTTTCACTAATACACACTTTCCCCTAATATATTCGTTTTTGCATAGATCGTTTGTTCAGAGAACTGTCTCACAAAGTTTTGAGAAGTGCCAGTACTGAAGGGTAATGGGGGTTCTGGTCCTCATATTGATTCAGGAAGTGTAGATTTGATCAGTTTTAAAATCAAACTGTGAACCGAACAAAAATCTCCCCCAGCCCTACTAGAACTCTGGTTGGGAGTGGGCATAATCCTGCTTCACACATTCAGTGAATGCAGGTCTGTTATCTGAACAGGGCTAATGTTGCATCAGGACTGGCATCAGGGATCAGCATGGTCAGGCATCTGTCGAAGTCCATGCCCCAGCAGGGAACCGTGGTCAACCTCCAGAATGATCTGACCTCCCTGCTCCTTGCTGTTGCTGCCTGTTTACCTTTCCCCTTCAGTTGAGTGAGCAGTGACAGGAGCAAAGAGATGGAGTAGCAGCAGCCTCTACTCATTTCATTTCATTTCATTTCTATACCGCCCAATAGCCGAAGCTCTCTGAGTGGTTCACAACAGTTCATAAAAACACAAACTACAATACAATAAAAACGGGGGGGGGAAATCCCCCCATATATGAAATTTAAAAACAATGTAACAGGTAAAACATTTTTTTAAAAAAATACAGAACTAGACCTGTTAAATGCCTTTAAATGTTAAATGCCACGAAATGCCTGGGGGAAGAGGGCTGTCTTAACCTGGTGCTGAAAAGATGGCAAAGTTGGCGCCAACTGGGCCTCAGTGGGGATATCATTCCACTGTCGGGGTGCTGCAACTGAGAAGGCCGTCTTCCTTGTTTCCACCCTCCAAGCCTCCCTTGGAGGTGTCACTTGGAGGAAGACCTCATATGTTGATTGTAGTCATGTAGTTGTGTTTGCCTTGCCCTGTCCCTCTGTGCAGTGGTATGGATTAGACGCAGAGGGTCAGGGCATGCAAATGGACAGGAGCAATGGCAATGACAAGGAGGTAGGGTACACAGGGAGCAGTTCCTCTGAAGGCATCTTACTTAAGGCCTTCCCAAAACTTGGAGCCAACACTGCATTGCATCCTAGTCTGTAGCACTGGAGAAGCATTGTGTGCAAATGTCTAATTTTTAAATGTCTAGATTCCTCCTAATCTAATTTTAAACACTCTCAGTGGATGCCAATCCCCCTCCATGATGTATTTGAGGTACAACATCCCCTCCTTTACTGAACTTCCTTTGGAATTAATAGGACTTAGGTCCAGTTTAAAATGAAAGTATTTATATTGGCAGTGAAAATGCATAATAAATTCAACATAGGCCTTAGGATATCAGTAGCAGGGAAAGAGGAGCCTGCATTATTCCCATAAGATGATTATCCTCCTTTTTTATATGGGTAGTAGAATAAAACACTGGTTTAAACCAAACCTCAGTCAATAATGGCAGTTCTTAATCCTGTTCATACATCTCCTAATGTAGAATTAATATTGATCACCTAATTGGTCTTGTCAAGAGACTTCATGAAGGTGGGAGATGTAATAAGTGATGCCCTGTCTTCAATTCTAAACACATCATAGGGAAGTAAGCTTCAGTATAACCAATATAAATTATTTTCAGGCAATATATTTAACCTTAGAGTGTAACTGTTGATCTAGCACTACTGATTTTTTTTTTAAAAAAACAAAAACAAAACAAAACCCCATATGCAATCCTTTGCCCACTTTTAATAACAATCACATCTGGGAGCTTCCACTTTCAAAACTAATCATAGTTTCCTAATGATGCATGCTGAGGTATGTGCATAATGTTTATTGTATAGGACATTTATTTCCTGAAACAAAATATAATATTGTTAAGTTAATATTAAATAACTATAATTTTATAATAAGAATCAAACTGTTTACGGTATATACCATGGGAAGAACTCCCAGATTTGTTTCCATTTCCAACCTGTACCCTGGCTATGGCTGGAAAAGGTCATATTTGAAAACCCTGTTTATGGAGAGTTACAGGAAATGTAGGTATGGAAAAGCATGTATCATTGATAACTGGCACTAAGCTGCTAAATATTTGTACTGGCGTATCTGTCCCCCTTGGCATTGTAATGTTGTGGTTTGTTGTTCTGATGATCAGCCCTCTCCTAAGAACACATGCTGGTCATGCTGTCAACTGGTTTCACAGTCTGCCATGTCTACCTCAGAGGTGGAAAAACATTTTATATACCAGGATGAGATGGCAGAGCTAACTTGAGAACTGAGTGAGGCTGCATTTTTTTGTATCTTTTTCTTCAAGAATAACTACACTGTATTTCCCCTCCATGAAAAGCATTTCATTCCTGCACATCATTCTAGTGTTACATGCCCTTCCACTGAAGTAACTCCAGAACAGGTCAGTATTCCTAACTCACACTACCCCTTTATTTAGCAAATTTATATACCCCACCATTCCTAGCAGATAACAACAACAACAACAACAACATACAAAAATACTACCATATTTAAATATAACCAAATATAAAAGCCACATAAAAACTTCTTAAAAACCTCTAGTTCCATGTTTTCAAATTGCAATGCAAGCAACAGTTTAGGAAACATTTTCTAAGTGTAAGTGTTGTGTATGAGAGCAGGTTGCTTAGGGGTGGGGTCATCTCCATTACAGGAGGTGTGTTAAGATCAAGTTAGACATATTTAAGTCTGCTCAATGCCTGGGACTGGAGGAAGAAACTCACGCAGTCACTTGCCATATCCAAAGTTGTTTATTACTGGAAATTAGGGCATGTAGTCTTTGGACAAAAAATAGTGTAACATACCTTCTCTTGGCAGGGAGGTGGAAGTTGCTAACTCGTGAGAACCATTCCAGTTATGTTTCCACAATTTTAAGATGTTCTGTTATTATCAAGATATAGGCAGGGCAAGCCTTAGACAATGACCCTCGAAGTTTCTGTGGTGAGGAGTGAAGAGCTTGGTCACTGCTTGCTTATTCAGTAGGATGTTAGACAAACTTCCTGTATTGGATGGGCTCTACTGGAAGAAAGGCGAGGAGGTTATTAAGGTTCAACAGGTAGTGTAGTGAACTTTCTCAGTGTCCAAAAGCCAGGATAGTTTCTGGGAGCTATGCCAAAGGCCTTATGGCCTTCAGCTTGTTAAGAAGAGCACCAAAGATAATTACCTTGAAGTTACATTCCTTAGATAAAGGCTGCTTTCGCTGTGGGAACTGAAGCAACTTCGCTTGCCCCCTTGTCTCTCAGGAAGAAGGGTTAGTTTGACAACCTCTGAAACAGAGGGAGAGAAGAACTTTATAAAAGCCATGGCAAGAGGTGTGGTCTTTTGTTCTCAGCTTGGGGAAAGGAATTGATGTGTTGCTCACACAGGCAATTTTGGAGGCCCAATGGAGCATCCCCATGCCTATTCAGGGAACCAATATGGCCACAGATAAGGGGAGTGTAAGCTTTCTTTTGTTTGTTTATATTCTGCATCCATATTTCTTCATTGTATTCAATAAACTGTATATTATATTTGACACAAGTGGTTTTGTTTCATCTTGAGCATCCTCAAATCTGAAGTGAGGTGCCTTGGCTGGACCAGGCCCCTGAGTGAGTAGTTTAAGACACTTCCCAACCCATTGTTACAATTTCAAGAGGGGTAGCTATGTTAGTCTGTTGGAGCAAAAACAGGAGTCTTGTGGCACCTTAAAAACTAATATTTTTTTATGGCATAAGCTTTAATGGGCTAGAGACCAGTACACAAAAGCTCATTCTATAATCAACATGTTACTCTTTAAGGTGCCACACTGTCCTGTGACAGGTGGAGACAAGGCAGGGGAGTGAGCCACCAGCAAAGGGTAGGTTCCAAGGCAATGCCAGAAGGCAGTCAAGATCTGAGCAGAATTGGTCCAAGCAAAGAACAGGTTAGCCAGGCAGGGCCAAGGCCAAAGGCAAAGGCAAAGTTTGAAGACAAAGTCCACAGGTCCAAGCACAGAGGAGATCAGTGAGGAGAGCTAGGCAGTTAAGAATGCACAAGTAGGAGCTGATGCATAGATGATGTTCTAGCAACTCCCTGCCTGAGCTAGAGGCTTTTAAGTCTGAGCCCCACACAGGGCTCAGCTGCAGAGCATAAGAGGTACTCTGGAAGTAGTCCTACTTGTGAGGAGAGTCTTGCTCATGAGCTGCCCTTTATTCACAAGGAGTTCTCTTTTGTAAGCAGGGAATTCTGTGCCTGGCATTCCTGGGGGCCAGGCAGTAGCTTGGCATTCACCTCCAAATCAGAAGCAGAGCTCTCCACCTTTGGAGGAGGTGGACCCAATGCTGTTTCCCCCAAGGAGTCAGGATCTTCTTGTTCAGACCCAGGGTCCCCTGAAGTGGCCTGTTCCCTGGGGGTATCTGACTCAGGGGCTCTAGATCATCCTCTGATGGGGATTCCTCTTGGGGGGCAGCAGTGACAGAAACTCTTCATTATTTTCCCTAACCAATAAAGCAGCCATGGCAACATTTAGCCACCCCCTCCAGCTCCACCCTTCTTCTTGCTTGCCCATCTGAAGTAGGTATAGGAGAACCCAGTCATTCCAGAGCTCACCTAAATTCCCTGAAAATCACTTTGGCTGCCTCCCATTTTTGTTTTCAACTTGTTTTTCAGTTTGTTCAAATGGGAAAAAATGCACCTTTCTGTCCGTATTTTTCAAAAGTGCACACTTCTGCCCCCCTTGACTAAATTGTGAAAATGTGTACTTTTTAAAGAACATGCATTTCAAACCAATCAGCTTCATGGGATGACTCTGGGTTATAGTATTATGACAGAGGGAGAAAAATATATCCCAATCCTCTTTCTCTGCACCTCTGTCATGTCTCCCCCTACTTGCCTTTTTTCTGAGCTGAACAATCTCAGCTGCTGTAACCTTTCCTCATAGGGGAGTTGCTCCAGCCCCTTGATCATTTTAGTCGCCCTTTTGTGCACTTTTTCCAACTCTACAATATCCTTCTTTAGGTGCGGTGACCAGAACTGTACACAGTATTCTAAGTGTGGTCATATCATAGATTTGTATAAAGGCAGTATGATATTGGCAGTTTTACTTTCAATTCCTTATGCCTAGCATGGAGTTTGCCTTTTTCACAGCAGCCACACACTGGATTAACATTTTCATCAAGCTGTCCACCACAACCCAAGATCTCTTTCTTGGTCAGTCACTGCTAGTTCAGATCCCATCAGCTTATACTTGAAGTTGGTTGATTTCTTGCTCCAACATGCATTACTTTACACTTGCTTACATTGAACCGCATTTGCCATTTTGATGCCCATTCTTCCAGTTTCAAGAGATCCTTTTGGAGCTCCTTACAATCCTCTTTTGTTTTAACCACCCTAAATAATTTGGTGTCATCAGCAAACTTGGCCACCCCACTGCTCATTCCCAATTCCAGATCATTTATGAATAAGTTGAAAAGCATTGGTTCCAATGCTAACTGTGGGACCCCACTGTTTACATCTCTCCATTGGGAGAATTTACCATTTATTCCTACTCTCTGCTTTCTGTTCTTTAACCAGTTATTGAACCATAAGAGCACCTCACCTTTTATTCAATGACTACTAACCAGCCTGTAATTTCTCAGATCCCCCCTGGATCCCTTTTTAAAAATTGGTGTTACATTAGCCATTATCCAGTCCTCTGGTACAGTGGCTGATCTTAGGGTCATGTTGCATATTTTTGTTTAAAGACTAGCAATTTCATATTTGAGTTCTTTAGAACTCTAGGATGGACACCATCTGGGCTTGGTGATTTATTAACTTCCAATTTGTCAGTAAGGTTGAGAACTTCATCTTTTGTCACCACTATTTGCCTCAGTTCCTCAGACTACCTTCCTGAAAACAAGTTCAGGCACAGCCCGCACAGGTATCTGTCTTGTATCTTCTGCAGTAAAGACAGATGCAAAGAATTCATTCAGCCTCTCCAATCTCCTTATCCTCCTTTAGTACTCCTTTAACTCCATTGTCGCCCAATGCTCCAACTGCTTCCCTAGCTAGTTTACTGCTTCTGATATATTTAAAGAATTATTTATATTGTTGGCCTTGATATTGTTAGTGATATGCTCCTCAAAATACTTTTGTGCATCTCTTATTGTCTGCTTGCATCTCCTTTGTTCAAGCTTGCACTCCCTTTTCTTTTCCTCACGTAGGCAAGACTTCCATTTTCTGAAGGAAGCCTTCTCATCTCTATTAGCTTCTTTGACACTGCTTGTTAACCATGCTGGTGACCTCTTGGATTTGGTGCTACCTTTCCTAACCTGTGGTATACATTCTATCTGAGCTTCTGTTGATGTGGTTTTGAGTAACCTCCAAGCATTTTGAAGGGATTTAAGTCTCTTGACTCAACCGTTCAACCTTCTTTGTACCAGTTCCCTCATTTTGGAGAAGTTTCCTCTTTTGAAGTCAAATGTGACTGTGTTGGACTTCTTTGGCAATCTTCCACTTAAATATATATTAAATCTGATAGCACTGTGGTCACTATTTCCAATTGGTTCAACAACATTTACATCTTATACTAGGTCCTGGGCAACACCAGTTAGGATTAACTCCAGGGTTGCCTCCCCTCTGGTTGTTTCCATGGGCACAGTTATTTAGGACATCAAGAAATTTAACTTTGTTGTGACTGGAACATGCATTTATCTAGTCAGTGTGGGGGTAATTGAAGCACCCATTATTACAACACTTCCTTCTTTGGAGGCGTCCCTGATTTCATTTTCCACCTCAAGAACAACCTGAGCATTCTGGTCTGGGGGACAATAGCATGTTCCTAGTACTAAATTGGTTTTGGAGCCAGTATTGACACCCACAGTGCTTCTGTGGAAGAGTCTGCCCCTTTTAGGTTTTCAAGTCTGCTGGCCGCTATGCCCTCTTTGATGTACAGAGCAACACCTCCTCCAGTATGCCCTTCCGTATCCTTCCTATATTTTTAAAATGTGAAGTTATTTCCATCCAGTTACAAAAGAATGTGTGAATTTTGGTAAGTTATTATCAAGAAACAAATAAAAGGAAATTCTTACCCATCTGCATTGGCCAGATTCAATAGGTAAAGCTATTCCCAGCATGGAAAGGATTATGTTGTATCTGCCTGTCATACAGCTGTTATAGCTGAGGAGCCTGTTGGGAAAAAAAGGTGGCAACTCTAACCACTTAGGGATTTTATTATACTCAGTGCTATATAAATACTACAAAGAAATAATAAATAAATAATTCAGCACCACAAACATGGCTGAATAAAGAGGGTTTTTAAGAACGAAGCAATCAAAGCCCTCGGCCTGGATGGACGAATCTTGTCAGTTTCATTTTCTCTGCATTTGATTGTTTTAAATCTCAAGTTCTTTCTATCCTCTTTATGAAGAAATAATGCACATTTGGATTAATTCTTATATAAAAAGAAGGAAACGGAATTCTCACCTATCCATAGGTGGACTGAGGTACCATTCAAAGAGCAACAGGGTTTTTTCCCCCCATCCTTGGGGTGCAATCCTATGGCTGCTAGACAGAGTCTAGATGGCCATAGGAAAATTCAGAGTCCTTGATCTGACCTTGGAAACACACTTTGAGGTCGGAGCTGGGACTCCGAACGCAGAGTGCCTTCCTTCCACCCTCACAGCCAACATGGAAAGAACTGCACTGGCTGTGGCTCCGAGGTCGGAAGAGTGACCTCGGAGCCTGGAGTTTTGTGGGCGGGGGTGGTGGTGGCAAGGACCTTGCAAACAGCACGTATCAGTATCTTAGCAGCACCTCAGCCTCTCCTCCTCGCACTCCAGGGCAAAAGACTTAGAGGACCGAAATTGGGTGGGGGAAGCATGGAGGCAACCTTCTCCTACACACTCTCCTCCAGCCCTCCATAGGTCAGGATGCCTGCAATCCTCTGAGTTCAGAGGGTTACAGGCAGCATCGTTGGATTGTGCTGTTGGCCACTTTTTACACTTGACTCCAATATGCCACCGGCAGCAGGTCCTCTCTCACACTATGCCATAACGCTGTGGCTCTCTGCACACGTACACCGGGATGCAAGTGTGCTTTGTATCTTGGCTGACTGCAGAACTAGTGCTCGGCATCTTGAGGAGAAAAGAGAGGGAATTTTTTCCTGCTTTAAAATTAATATGCTCCATGCCCCCTGGTGATATCTGTGATATGTTTTTTTGAAGGGCCTGGATATTTGTGTCCAACTGCTACTGCCCAGATATGACTGGTTCTGACTTCAGTTTATGCTGGGCCCACTGCCCAATTGTACAAGTGGGCGATGGCAAAGTGTCCTCCGTATTGCAATTTGCATGGATGCATTGGACTTGATAAAAGATGCACCTCCTGTACTTCTGGATAGTAACCATGACAGTAACATGGGAAACTCCCATGTACATGTGCTTAGTCTCACCTGGAGTTTGCTCCATTCTTCTGCATTCTGTGGATATGGGAGAAGTATTCAAAGGGTATCTTTAAAATATTGGCATTAATATATGACAAATCATCTTTACCAAAGGACAGGTCACAAGATTGCTGAATTGTGAACCTCGTCCCAATCAAAGGGGAGCTTCTGAAATACATCTTCTGTCAGAAAAAATAATGAGAGGCAAGGTCTGGACGTTATGTTATTTTCAGGAATAAAGTAAAATTAGATTTAGTTGGAATGCTTTTCCAGTCTGCCCAGAGCACCACATTAAGGTGAAATCAATCAACCGCCAGTCAGTGTTTTCATATCATCCAATATTTTGTTTATATATTCAGCTTGCAGCCGATCTAACATACCTTGGTTACATTTATCTAATTTTTCTATCCCCCAAATATTTGGCACAATTCTCCCCCCCCCCCAAACAGTTTGCTTTCCT
Source organism: Shinisaurus crocodilurus (assembly GCA_021292165.1). Taxonomy (NCBI): domain Eukaryota; kingdom Metazoa; phylum Chordata; class Lepidosauria; order Squamata; family Shinisauridae; genus Shinisaurus; species Shinisaurus crocodilurus. The sequence continues at coordinate 256,359,010 of CM037876.1, read as the reverse complement.
TTTGCCATCGTTGGGTTCTACAATTTTTTTATCACTGCTGCCTTTGTACTCTCGCCTTGAAGAACACTGAAGGAAAGTTGATGAACCATGGGTATATTGAAAAAACGAAAACCAAAGTTGCTTGTGCGTAACATTTTCTTTCTTGGGTTGGGCAGAGCAAATGAGCTGGCGGCTTCCATGACAAGTAGGTAAACTTAAAACAGTTAATGCTTTCATCAGGTGAGCATGCCTTTGAAATGCCTTTGATGTGGAGTGTATAAACACCCTGCCCTGGAGAATGTTGTTTTGTTTTCCAGACAGACTTTTCAGTTGCTCAGAGGAAGTGTGCCACTGTGCCAGGAACCAGAAGTCAGGCCAATTTACTCTGAATTGGAAATGAAAACACATCCACGTGTGTGCACGCGCTGCACAACAAATGCATTTGAGGGGCGAACAGAAAGCACTACAAAGTAAACGTAAATCACATCTGGGATTTATCACTGTTTTATGGTTAGATCAATCTGGAACGCTGCTAGAGATTACTTTCGCTCTTGGGGACTGAGAGAGGGAAATCGCTTTGACAAAACCTGTCAGAGGCTTTAATGATTGTGACTGTGAAGGACATTAGCATGGCAAAGATCACAAGGAAATGGGTGCAGTTGTTATCATTGGCCTTGGTCCAAGTGTGTGTGCATGAAGCAGTGGGGGCTGGATGAGCCTAGGCCTGTCAGATGAAGTGGCCAAACAGCTATTTTGCAGAGAGGGAAGCTGGGCAGCCAGCCCCAAGCTTCCTGTCCCAAACAACCAATCAGCAGTTTTGCTGATTATCTGCTACAGCTGTGTGTGCACAGCCCTGACTGCTTGATCATGTGTACAGACTGTGTGCACAGCACAAATGTATGCATATGGTACCCCATCCTGCTAGGTATCATGGAAGCCTGTTTCAGTGCATCTTTAGCCTCTAGATCAGGCATAGGGAACCTCGTTCAGTCTGAAGGCCAAATTCAATTTTGGGGAAGTTCTCAGGGGCCGCATTCCAATAATGGGTGGAGCCAAAGGCACAGGGTCAAAAAATACCAGCATATTTGAGCTTAAAGCTGTTACTGACAGTAACCAAGCCTTAGGAGACGGGGGTAACTGCACAACAATCTGTGGTTGGGGGAACATAAGAATTGCCCTGCTGGATCAGACCAAGGGTCCATCTAGTCCAGCATTCTGTTCACACAGTGGCCAACCAGCTGCCCACGGGAAACCCACAAGCAGGACATGAGTGCAACAGCACCCTCCCACCCATGTTCCCCAGCAACTCGTGTACACAGGCTCACTGCCTCTGATACTGGAGGTAGCATATAGTCATCAGGACTAGTTGCCATTGATAGCCGTCTCCTCCATGAATTTGTCCAGTCCTCTTTTAAAGCCCTCCAAATTGGTGGCCATCACTACATCCTGTGGAAGTGAATTCCATAGTTTAACTCATTTGGGGAAAACTTCCCAAGATAAGTCCTTGCCCTTCTTTTTTCTAATAGCTTTCATGACCCTGCTCATTAACCATGCTGCTGACCATGCTGAAGCCAAGGGGTGAAGCCAAGGGAAGAGGGCATGGCCATCTGGGGAGGGGATGTCCGGGAGGGTCCTGGAGGTTGTCAGCTCCTCCTTGAGAGAGGGAGTGGTGCCACTTGCTTTAAAGGAGGCAGTTATTAGGCCACTCCTGAAAAAGCCTAACATGGACCCAGGAGATGTTAATAACCACAGGTCAGTTGCTAACATCTCGTTCCTTGGTAAGGCGCTTGAGTGGGTGGTTGCTGGCCAGCTCCAGGCACTCTTGAATGAAACTGATTATCTAGATCATCGGTCATCTGTCAGGGATGCTTTGACCTGGATTCATGCATTGAGCAGGGGGTTGGACTTGATGGCCTTGTAGGCCCCTTCCAACTCTACTTTTCTATGATTCTATGATTCTATGAGATCTGTTTCAATCGGGCTTCAGGCCTGTTTGTGGAATGGAAACTGCTTTGGTTGCCCTGTGGGATAATCTTTGCCGAGAGAGGGACAAAGGGAGTGTGACCCTACTGGACCTCTCAGTAGCTTTCAATACCATTAACCATGGTATCCTTCTGGATAGACTATCTGAATCAGGTGCTAGAGGTACTGCATTGAAGTGGTTTGGCTCCTACTTGGGTTGACAATTCCAGAAGGTGGTGCTGGGAATTATTATGCTGTCTCTTGGCAGTCATGCCATTGAGTGTTACAGGGCTTTTATTCCCCATGCTGCCCAACATCTACATGAAACTACTGGGGGAAGTTATTCAGAGATATGGACTGAGATGTCACTCATTTGCGGATGACACCCAGCTCTATTTCACCGTTTCATAGTCGGGTGAGGCAGCGGGTGTACTGAATCAGTGCTTGGGTGCATAATGGACTAGATGGGGGCCAATAAACTGACTCAATCCACATAAGATGGAGGTACTGTTAGTGGGTGTTTCCTCTGCCCAGATGAGTGATATTCAACCTGTTCTGGTGGGGGTTGCACTCTCCTTGTATGAGCAGGTTCGTAGTTTGGGGATGCTCTTAGATCCAGCACTGCCGTTGGAGGCACAGGTGGCCTCATTGGCTCAGAGCACCTTTTATCAGCTTAGGCTGATATATCAGCTACGATCCATTCTGGATAGAGATAACCTACCTATAGTTGTCCATACTCTGATAACCTCTCGTTTAAATTATTGCAATGCATTACATGTGGGTCTGACTTTGAAAATGGGCTGGAAACTTCAGCTGGTTTAAAATAGGGCGGTGAGATGGTTAACAGCAATTTGTCATATTACGCCAGTTCTTTATTATCTGCATTGGCTGCCAGTCCATTTCCAGGCCCAATTCAAAGTGCTGGTATTAGCCTACAAAGCTCTAAATGGCGTGGGGCCAGGTTACTTGAAGGATTGTCTCCTTCCGAATATACCTGTCTGGACACTAACATCATCCTCAGAGGCCCTTCTCTGGGTGTCCCTGTCGAATGAGGTAAGATAAGTGGTTACTAAGAAGAGGGCCTTTTCAGTGGTGGCACCACAGTTGTGGAATAATCTCCCCAGAGAGGCTTGCCTGGTGCCTACATTGTGCTTTTTTCTGGCACCAGATGAAGACCATTTTATTTCCCCATGCTTTTAGCCCTTCAGTTTTTTAAAAAAGGTGTAAGTGCATTTTTAGTTCTGCTGCTGACTTTTATCTTGGTTCCTACTGTGGTTTTATTCTGTTTTAAACTTCGGGTTTTTATATTATATTTTACTGTGTTATTGTATTTTATGGTCTTAAGCTGTATTTTGTGAACCGCCCAGACAATGGGTGGTATAGAAATGTAATAAATTAATTAATACCCCAGAGGGCTGGATTGGGACTCTAGGAAGTCCGAATTTGGTCGCTGAGGCTTCCTAGCCCTGTTCTAGATGGATTAGAGCAATCATAATCTGCATAGCCCTTTCATGTGTTCAAAGTGCTTTATGTGCATCACCTAGTTGCAGATGGGGTGGGGGGCTGAGAGAGAGAGAGAGAGAGAGAGAGAGAGAGAGAGATATTTGCCCTAAGGCCACCTGCTGAGTCGGTGGTAGAAGCAAAATTCCAGCTTGGGTCTTCCTGATTCATATCTCAGTTTCTTAGTCTCTGCACTACACCACCTCTCCAAATTATCATTTTTAACAGTGCAGTCTTATAGGGGGAGAGTGCTGTTCTCTTCTAGGGAGGGTGCTGTTGCACTCATGTCCTGCTTGTGGGTTTCCCATGGGCTGCTGATCAGCCACTGTGTGAACAGAATGCTGGACTAGATGGACCCTTGGTCTGATCCATCATCATGGCTGTTCTTAAGTTCTTATGTCTACTCAGAAGTAAGCCCCACTGAGTCCCAGGTAAGTGGGTGCAGGATTGCTGTCTGATATGCATGAATTGTTTTTTTTTTTTTAAAAAAAGTCTTGAATCTTGCATGAAACTTGAGGCTTAAATATCCACAGATAGAAGTAAAATGAACAGTGAATGCACAATCTCATTACCGGTACATTCCGACTGACATCAATTGACATCTTTCCACAATAAAATCAATGACATCATGTTAGCTGATAGCAGTAGGACATTCCTACTATTTCCAGTAGGAAATATAGCTGGGGGTGACGGATTGTAGGGGGAAAGCAGTGGGCAGGGGAAGGGTTAAGCACTCCACTCTCTGCCCAGTTGCTTCTTGCAAATGTTCCTCACCCCCCACATTAGTGTTATCAAGCAAACACAAGTTTAGCTGTTACAAGGTTGGATCGATTTGCCTGGAGCAAACTACAAGATATAGTGATGGCCACCAATCTGGATGGCTTTAAAGGGGGATTGGACAAATTCCTGGAGGAGAAGGCTATCAATGGCTACTAGTCCTGATTGGCTATATGCTACCTCCAGTATCAGAGGCAGTATGCCTATGTACTCCAGTTGCTGGGGAACATGGGTGGGAGGTTGCTGATATATTCATACCCTGCTTGTGGGATCCTGTGGGCAGCTGGTTGGCCACTGTGTGAATGCTGGATTAGATGGACCCTTGGTCTGATTCAGCATGGCTCTTCTTATGTTCTTATGTTAACTCTGTTAACTGGATACTGATGTGGGCAAAGGGGGCAAGAGGTGAATTTTGTTGATTCCTTCTCCTCCTGCACCTCCAAAAATCTTGGGTGTGTGTGTGTTAAGGGACCTTCTGGAGCAGAATGGGAGATGGTGCTGGTGGCTACAGGTGAAAGGGAAAATCAGCAAAACTCACTTCCCCTCTTCTTTCAGCAGGAACCTCTACTGTATCCAATTTCCTTCTGTGAATGGAAGGATTCCTTCCATTCATGGAGCAGCAGATCTAGATCCAACCTATGTGTTTGCCTCATAATGTGTAGCTCTGATCTACTGCTCTGTTATGCTTCCAATTCCCACCTCTATGCTTTGACCACCACCAGAGGAGACAGCTCTTCTACTAGCTGCTAGTTGTCACCTAGTCCAGCAGTGGTTTCACTTTGTATTTTTATTGTCATAATGGTTAATTGAATTGTTCTTTATAGGGAAATACGGTGTATGGTGATTTATTGTTGACACGATTTTCTTGTTCTTTTGGTGTTTGTCATGCTTTGTTGTGAATTGAGTTGAGTGTAATGTATATGGAAAAGTGGTATACAAATACAATGACTATGGCTATTGTATGAAGCTTGTTATTTACTGGAATTCATCTGTTTTCAAGATTTCAGCTCTGGCGTAATTAAGGTAAGTGTTCCCTCCCTCATTCCCTCATGATTTGGCCATCAGTCAGGAGTCAGGCCTCAGGTTCATGCATTCTATCCCTGAATAGACGTTATTATATGAACAGGTGACTTTCTTGTGGGTTTTATCTCCTAGAGAGAGTCAGGGTAATCTTGTTTCTAGATAAACAACATCTCCAATCCCTATCTAGTATATGTAGTGAAGGGAGTGATGGTGGGAGGAGCCTATGATCTGCTTTTCTTCCCCCTCACCTGGTACAGAACCTAGGGCCACATAACACGATTCTGTGATTTATTTATTTATTACATTTATCTCCTGCCTTTCCTCCAGGGAGCCCAAGGCGGCGTACATGATCCTCCTCCTCTCCATTTATCCACACAACAACCCTGAAAGGTAGGTTAGACTGAGAGTCAGTGACTGGACTAAAGTCACCCAGTGAGCTTCATGGTCGCGTGGGGGCTAGAACCCAGGTCTTCCGAGTCCCAGTACAACTCTCTAACCACAACATCACACTGACTCTGAAATGGCTCTAAGCAGACTGACAAAATTATAATCTTGGCCATATTAATCTTAACAATAACCTGTTTACAATATTCGTAATTTCTTCAAGTGGTTTACATTATACAATAGAACAATGTGGAAGTCTCAGAGTATCTTAATTCTAACATTTCCACTAGAGTGTCTTCTGCTCTCTTCCTTAAGCAGGACATTGTGTTACTTTATTTAAAAAGTGAGATATGAATAAGTAATAGGAGTAATTTCTTGAGTGCTTGTGTTGCAGTCATTGAAGTCCTCATTGAGCAGATGGTAACACCAGCTTTGGTAGTGGTGGTTGTTGGAGGCGCCAGGGGAATTATGTTATTAAAAAATGCAATATATTTGATAGCGGAATAATTTGGTGACAAATATTCCTAATTGTCCACAAAATTATGCACGCACAATTCAATATTCATAGTATTTTTGTTGTCTTCAGTCAAAACTTATTCATAACGGAATGAAAAGGTGCCAGGCTTTTAAAGGAAGTAAGAAATAATGTATGGACTGGAGACATAGGCTCTTTGTAACTCTAGCCCCTATAACACAAGCAGCCATGTGTGTCTGGCAAAAGGGTAAGGGTAAGTGAGAGAATACAATGAAATGTTAAATTAGCCTGTATGGGGTTAGTAAGGACAGAGGATAAATTTTATTTAAAGAAAGTAACATTGTACCTCATGCCAAACTGAGGTAATTTCCTTCCCTTTTCTATATAGCCTAGGTTCCCAGATTTACAATTTTAATGGTGCTTTGCCAGAGCTCACCTGAAGAAAGCATTATTCAAATAAAATCTAAAGGAAATATTTTTGTACAGGGCCTAGACCCATAAAGAAATACTACTGTGTGCTAACCCCCTTCCAGTAAAATTATATTACTAATTGCACCCATAAATAGACCAATGTTGCTGTAGTGCAGAGTGAAGATTCTAGGATCGTTAAACAATCCACACTCAGTCCTTTACAGAAGAACATTTAGAGCTATGCTACTTATTGTTCCTTAGAATGGGGTGGTGATTTACACAACCATTTTGTATAGGAAAGTGCAGGCTTTCTAACAGCACAATCCTGTGGCTGCTAGACAGCATCAAGATGGCCATAGGATTTTCCGGAGTCCCGGCTCTGATGTCAGAAAACAGCTCCGACATTGGAGCTGGGACTCCGAGCTTGGAGCACACTCCCTCCCCCCGATACAGCTGTAGCAGAAAGAACCTCACCAGCTGCTTCTCCGAGATCGCATAAGTGACCTTGGAGAAGGGAGTGGGGAAGGGGAGGAGACTGGTGCCGCCAAGATATGAGGTCTCCTGGCGGTGCCTCAGCCTCCTTCCCTCCCACTTTGAGGTGCCTCCACTAGACGTCTGGAATTGGCCGTCTAGCTGAGTTGCAGGGTGGGAGGAGTGCAGAGGAGACCTCATAGAAATCATAGAAAAGTAGAGTTGGAAGGGGCCTACCAGGCCATCGAGTCCAACCCCCTGCTCAATGCAGGAATCCAGGTCAAAGCATCCCCGACAGATGGCTGTCCAGCTGCACCTTGAATGCCTCCAGAGTGGGAGAGCCCACCACCTCCCTAGGTAGTTGGTTCCATTGTCTTATTGCTCTGACAGTCAGGAAATTTTTCCTGATGTTTAGGTGGAATCTGGGTTCCTGTAACTTGACCTTTGCCTCCTCCTGCCCTCCATAGGATGCCTGTAATCCTCCGAGTTCGAATGGTTTTGGGCAGCCCCATAGGACTGCGCACGAAATGCCCCAATAGGGCAAATAAATCTTTAAGTGTTGCATAGAAAGGAAAATTCCACCAGAGGCTCCTTCGCAATGTCAGTTGTTAAAGATGTAGGGAAACACACATGCACACCCCTGCTTGATTGCTGCTCAGTGGCCAAGGATTACCACCTTCTTCACCTCACCAGCCACGCTGGGACAGTTAATTGCAAAAAGGACCTTGGTGTTGCCAGTGTTCCAGGCCCCTCAGCTTTTCTTAAAAAAAAGAAGAAGTCTCTGGCTCTTTTACTTGCAGACATAAAAGGGGAAATATGTGCAGGACATATTCCACCAAACTATTGAAGAAGGCTATCAATGACTACCCATCATGATGTTTATATATCACCTCCAGCAATGGCGGCAGGCAGCATGCCTCTCAATATAAGTTGCTGGGGAACACGAACAGGAGGGTGTCTTGTGCTCATGTTCTGCTTCTGAGATCCCGTGGGCATCTCGTTGGCCACTGTGGGAACAGAACTCTGGACTAGATAGGCCCTTGGCCTGATCCAGCACGGCTCTTCTTAAGTTCTTAAGTCTCACAGGATGCCAGTAATGGAACCCTTTGCTTCCTTTATTTTGCATCCTTGGTTTTACTTCATGCTCTGGTCCAACTATATCTATTGGATTGAGATGTACATGATTTCCAATTAAGGGATTGGTTTCTGTTTGTTTAGAAAAGAAATGAAGGTGGGGTGGTCTACAGCCCAAATAACATTGCTATAAATTAGTCTGACATCTGTCAAATACATAATAAACACAGCATTTGGATTCAGATAAACTGTGAATGGCAGTGTAAGTGATTTCTCACAAGTTATCTGTAAATTCACAGCACTAAAAAGAGGAATGGTGAGTCAGAAAAAAAATGGATGTGTGTTTGTGTGAGTGTGTTTAATCTTCTGTTCCATTCCATTGGTTTTGATTGCCAAGAGACATGTTTGCACAACTGGTTATAGAAGAGAGATTAGGTTGGTAGGACAGAATCCTTCTTTACCTGTGACCAAAGTGGGGAGGGGGGAACATACTGAAGAGATCAGCCATATGGTTACATACTCTTTTTTTTTTAAAACTGGGGAAACCCACAAAACCTCTTTTATATTCAAGTAGTCAGCTAAGGGCCTGGGAGGCTTCAAATGCAGAAAGAAAAAGTAATGACAAAGTACAGTGCAGACTGCAGACTAGATGGGCAAAGTACAGCAATACCTTGGATTGCAAGCATAATTCGTTCCGGAACTGTGCTTGTAATCCAAAACACTCTTATATCAAAGCGAGTCTCTGGCGGGCGCGAGCGGGGCCGATTTCGGCCCGCTACACCCGCTCGAGGCGAGCGGTTACATCCCTACGAGGCTTGTATTGCAAGATGTCGCTTGTTTATCAAGTCAAAATTTATTTTAAAAATTTGCTTGTCTTGCAGAATGCTCTCAGACCAAGTTACTTGCAATCCAAGGTGTTATTGTATCTTAATGTTTCCTGAATGTGATCAGTTTCTTTTGTACTGCATCTGGCATTTGATATATGGTTAATTCTGTTCTTCATCTTGCAAAAGAGAGGTTCACACTATATTTATTTTTATTTATTTATTTATTATATTTATGAATCACCCATTTGGCCAGACATCCGGCCACTCTGAGCGATTTACAAATTTATATATGCAGACACAAAAGATTTTATCTTATAATGTACTTAACCAAACATATAAACTAAAGATTTATTCCTTTAGATGTCTTGTCTGTCTGCATGTTTCTTAAATGGTAATGAAAAACATATTTGTAAAATATTCCTCCTCCTCCTCCTCTCCTCTCCTACTTTACTTTATTTTACATTATCAGTGTTCTGAATATTGTGAATATCACTACAATGACATGGTCCCTGAAGAGGATACTGTTGAAGCAACAAAAAGTAACAGTGAAAGTAATAGTAGAAGCAGAAGAGGCAGAGGAAATTCAAATGCCCTGTGGGATTGCTCCTTTGAAAGTGGCCACATATTAAAAGCATGCTGTGCATGGAAAGCCAATATGTCAAATAAAAGTTCTTCTCCTCATATCTCAGCCTTACGCAGACACAGAGATTTTAATATGTGGTGTTTTCAAACAACCTTTCCCTGTGTGTACATTGGGGTGAAACAATCCCATGAGAGAACTGTACCACCACATTTCAGTGGTTTTCACTCAATAGCAGTACTTTACATAGTTAAATTTTCTATTCATCTTCTAAGAGGCACAAAACGGCGACTTCCTGTTTGCACAAAATAACTGTTTATGCCATACCGCTGCTTTTGAGTCCAAATGTGCCCTATAGCTTTACTCCTTGTGGATAAAGGACATCGTTTCCAAGTGACACCCTGCTTGATCATTGGTTAAACTTTTCAAAATATAGTTATTCAAGAAAGGGGAATCTCCCCCCCCCCATACTTATTGTGCTTGTACATTGCACTATAACACCTAATTTTCAATTACAGTATTTTTAATAGTGGATGTGACTCGTGGTGGATGGGATTTCATTTTTATTTATAATACTTTTATGCTGCTTAGGGTGCAGTACTATGGGATTGCCACCCGCTAGATGGAAGCCTCTGATCTCAAAGGCTTCCAAGTATCCAGTGCCCTGCTGGGCTGCTGCTGGCAGAACAGGCGATTTTCACCCTCTGTCCTCCTTTAAAAAGATAAATTTTAAAAGATCCCTCTAGATTGGTTTCTGAGCCTGTCTAGAGAGGTTGTGCTGCCGGGGGTGGGGGTGGGGCAGGAGAGGCCACAGGATCCAGTGGATCCAGCCTTTCCTTTCCCCTTTCCCCACTCCCCAGGATTCCCCCCTTTTGACCTCTACAAGGTTATCCAAGGTCACTTTTCCGACATCAGGAAGCAGCCACCATGGTTCTTTATGTGGCGGCTGCAGCAAAGGGATAGGGGAAGGGGGAGAGATCGGAATGTAGAGTCCCCAGAGGGGGGCTTTGGGAGGGGGATGCCGACATATCCTATGGTTCTTGGGATGCTCTCCCAGGTACAATAGGATTGCTCTGGTAATATATTAAACCCTAAGTTGTTCACATTAAAATACAACATAACAATATAAAAACAAGATGATGATATGATGATGATGATGATGACGACGACGACGACGACGACGACAATTATATTAAAACTTTGAAAACATTTTAAAACAGGGTGGTAACAGAGTCCCTCACAGGTCAGGGAAAGCCTGTGTGAATATGTGTGTATTCAAGAGGTGTTTAAAACTTGCCACTGTTTTTGCCTGTCAAACCACATGTGGGAGAGTATTCCAAAGGGTGGGTGCCACCACTGAGAAGGCCTGGTTATGCATCAGTCCCATGCAACATCCTATTGGCCACAGAAGATAAAAGGCAAGATGGTCATCCCTGACCACTGGCTATGCTGCCTGGGGCTGATACATAGGAGGTGAAGTACAACATCTGGAGAGCTCCAGGTTGCTAAGCTCTGCCATAGTTGAACCATCTGCTACTAATTTGAAATAAATATCTGAATAAGTCACACCCAGATTTTGATAGGGCATGGTTTGAAGCTGGAAGTTTTCATCACTTCAGTCCTGAATATGATCTTCATACCTGCAGTTCAGTGTTACAAAATGTAAACATGAAACTGGCATTGATGCTATAAAGGAAATATCCACCAAATTACTAAGTCTCCCCCCTTCAATGTCCATTCATGGCTGCAGATTTCTGATTATTTGTGAAGGGCACTGCAGTGCACTCTGCATCAGGCTGCTTTTGAAGGGTGTTCATAAATTTCAGATGGTCAAAAATGGTCTTCTCTGCAGAGAACCTATTACATCTATTACAACTATTTTCAAAGGGCCCCAATTTGGTTTGGACTTTGGGCTTCAGCTGCATCTAATGCACATCCCTAAAATGCAATAATGTGTACAAGTGAACATGTGCTACCATGTTGCTGGATATGTTCTGTTGTTCCTTACACAGCAGGCTTTGATTCCCTTTGTAGAGCTGCTCTGGGTATGGAAACATTCATTTCACACACAAATTGCATTGCTAGAGCAGTCTGAGATTCAGTTCGCACATAACAGTGGCAAATCGTGGGTTAATTAAGCCACAATTTGCAGCAACGCTGCTGAGTGCCTGAGAGCTGGCTTTGTTTAGTTGTTGTTAAAAGTCCTTTTAAACAACAACAACAGCAACAACAACAAGAGTAACAACAACAACTCCTCTCTCAGCTTTCAGGCACTCAGCAGGTAGCATCACTGGAAAGTCCCAAGGGAGGACGTCCTGGTTAAGTCCACTAGGGGGCTGTTTAGAAAACCCAAACAGCTGGAGAGGCTGCATGGACAGAGCTGGATAAAAACTGTAAATGAAAGAGTGCCCACCCACCCCCAGCCACCTCCTTGCAGCACTGAAGCCCTGCACACTGAGAAATTTCTCTGAAATTCTCGCCCCTTCCCACAATTTTCGGGCGCAATTTCTTTTCACCCCTCCCGCCAATGAATGGTTGAAAATGAACAGTTCGAAAAATGCTGCTCAGCGTTACTTCGGGTAGCCTCTTTCTCAGTGTCCTTGAGATTGTTGGGTGAAGATGATACTGTTTCATTGAGCTTCCACTGGTTCCACTTTTGTCTATATGTGCAGAGCATAATCTCACTATTACAAACACGCTCTTTCGACAAAAGAATAAGCTTAAAACATCATGGCAGCACCCACGGTCAAAGCACTGGCATCTTCTGGATTATGTAATTGTCCGTGTTAGAGATCGCCGCGATGTACTTCTTACTAGGGCCATGGTGAGTGCCGACGACTGCTGGACAGACCACCGACTAATCCGGTCCACAATGGTTATCAACATTGCTCCCCAACGTAGGCTTCAAGGAAGGAAACCAAGGCGTAAAATGAACATCCAAGTCCTTCAAGATCCTATTAAGCAAACTCGTCTTCAATCACTTCTTAAGGAACATCTACCTACGGAACCTCCTGACAACATTGAGGACCATTGGTCTAAGCTGAAAACCTCCATTACTGCAGCTTGTGAACAAACTATTCACTTAACATCAAAAAGACCAAAGTGCTTCATCAGCAAGTGCAAGCTAACCCTTTGGTGATGCCATCTATCCAGCTTGGCGGGACAATACTGGAAAATGTCGATCATTTTCTCTATCTTGGCAGCTATCTTTCTGTTACAGCTAACATCGACAGTGAAATCCAGCATCGTTTGAGCTCCGCAAGTGCTGCATTTTCTCGAATGAAACATAGAGTGTTCGAGGATCGGGATATTTGTAAGAAGACCAAAACACTGGTTTATGAAGCCATTGTATTACCAACTTTATTGTATGCCTGCGAAACATGGACTATCTATAAACGTCACTTCCACCTCCTTGAAAGGTTTCATCAATGTTGCCTCCGGAAAATCCTGCGAATTACTTGGGAAGATAGACTGAACAAATGTCAGTGTACTGGAAGAAGCAAAGACTACTAGCATTGAAAAAATGATCCTTCAACGCCAACTTCAGTGGACCGGTCATGTTGTTCGAATGCCTGACTGCCGTCTCCCAAAGCAGTTACTTTACTCCCAACTCAAGAATGGAAAGCGGAATATCGGTGGTCAATATAAGAGGTTTAAAGATGTTCATAAGGCTAATCTAAAAAAATGCAATATAAACATCGAAAACTGGGAAGCTCTGGCCCATGAACGATCTAAATGGAGGTTGGCCTTTCACAAAGGTTCCATGGACTTTGAAGAAGCCCGAGTGCAAGGTGAAAGGGAGAAACGTGCTAAGCGAAAAGCACGTCAAATGAATACTTTACAGGACCATCTCCTATCTGGTAACCTGTGTCCTCACTGTGGGAAGCTGTGTGGATCTAGAATTGGCCTCCACAGTCACTTACGGACCCATCGCTAGAGTCTACACAATCTTCTTTAGAATTTCCTCCTTTTATCCCGGAAGACAATCTTACTTGGTCACGAGTGATCACCTGATGATGATGACTGGTTACTGCCCAGTCCCTGTTTTTATCATTGATCCCCAGTTTTAAAATATGTTTTAGGTTTTTGTATTTCGATGTATTTCACTTTTTGTATTTACATTGTATATCAGCACAAGCACTCACTGAGTGGAGGGATGATCCCCCCCCCAATTCTAAATAAATAATTGCAAAAGCCACAAAATATCTATGAACTGTACACTCACATTAAGCTTTGTTCACACAATATTTTTCTATAGTATAAGCATGACGCTATTTCCAGAACTACTTTTTTTTTTTTTTTTTAAAGACTACTTCTCCCTTTCCTTCCCAGTGACATGTTTAGGTTACAGTTTGTTATGTGATATGCTTTTGATTAGTGTGAAACAGCCGCAGCAAATGTATATTTTTTCAATGAAACACCATAAATGCTTAAAGGAAAAGGGTATAATACATACACACATACCATAAATACATCCAGGGCCACAGACTGGAAAAAACTTGTGGTTATCCAAGAGGAAATTTCATGTACCTTTACATGGTCATTAGAGCCCATCTCAACTTATCTTCCTCATTTCTTGAAAGATTCCTTTTAGCAGGGGTTTGAGCTACCACATGGGGGTATTCAGTGCTGTCTTGTGGATATGGAGCTCTCCAAGTTCCAGCGAATTTAATTCAAATTGAAAGCTCTCAACTGCTCACAGCAGGTGCTTGGCTCCTTTCTGGTTCCTTCATTTTATCCTGCTTTTGGCTTCCTTTTCATCAGATGATGGAAGCCAGGTTAAAGATGAACACTAAACCACATACTGACTGAAGCTGAGTAAATAATTGTATGGCAGATCTTCATGGGTTGCTCGGATGCTAGAGGAAGTGATGAAATTGATTCCACAAGCGCCACTTCCTCCAGCTCAGAGATCCAGCAGCTACAATGTATATAGCAGTGTTCTCCAACCTTGGGTCCCCAGATGTTTTTGGCCTACAACTCCCAGCATGCCCCAGCCAGCTATGCTGGCTGGGGCATGCTGGGAGTTGTAGGCCAAAAACATCTGGGGACCCAAGGTTGGAGAACACTGGTATATAGGAAGAGCTATTTTTGCAACTCAGATACATGCAGAGCTCGGCACATAGTAAAGACAGGAGCATAGGAAGCTGCCTTATATGAAGTCGGTCCATTGGTCCATCTAGCACACTATTGTCAACACTGACTGGCAGCAGCTCCCCAGGGAGTTTTTCCAGCCGTACCTGGAGATGCTGAGGACTGAACCAGGGACGTTCTGCATGCAAAGCAGGTGCTCCGACACTGAGCTATGGCTCTTCCCATGCCATCTGTTGATTGTCATGTGTTGATTGTTGATTGTTTCAAATTGTTTTTATTAAAAATATTTTCATATGTTAATGGTTTTATATTATGTTACTGTGCTGTATTTTTAGGGGTTTAATCTTTGCCAGAGAGCTTTGGCTATTGTGCAGTATAGAAATGTAATAAGTGAAATGAAATGAGATAGTGATACTATGCATTTAGCTTGCCACCGTAGTTTGCACTCGGTGTTTCATCAGGGCTCAACACATTACCAGCACAGTAAATGTGGCCTAGTTTTGAACTGGGCAAGAAATGAAGCAACTGAGCAAGAAATGAAGTAACATACCCCATTCACTGCATACTAGAGCTGCCTCCGCACGCTCGTCTCACCTTTTCTTGAAGGGCCTTCTGCCATGTAACCTTCCTTTTCAGGAGGGTGTTTGGGCCATACGCGTTTTACGCTTTTTTAATGAATTGTTTTAACTTGCTGGAAGCTGTCTTGATGAATTTGGTTTCAGTTGCAGCTTTCATTCTCTGTCTTTTCATGCTGCTGTTTTTGTTTTGGTTTTTTTGGTAGTGTTTTGGGGGTTTTTTTGTTTTGGGTTTTTTTTTTTTTTTTTACTATTATAACAGTTTTTAGCTACCTTGAAGTCTGTGGAGGAAAGGTGGGATATACATGACAGTTATGCACACAGACACGACTCTTCATGGATCAACTTCTCGACAGTCCCCTTTGGTTGTGTGAACTGGCTCTAGGTTAAGCATGATAGGCCAGTTGTGCGGAGAGCAAGGGGAATTCTACTCATGCTGGTCCTGCACATGGAGGGCTGGGGGGGGGGGTGAACTTCTAGGGAGAGAAGAGGATGTGGAAGTCCTGTTCTGCCAGTCCTGTTCCACAGCACAGCAAGGAAGTCCGATTCAACACTATGCATAGGAGCATGAAAGTATAAGTACATCGACTGAGAAGTGAATACATTCAGGGTCAAAGTACAAATGATGTTTAATGCATCTTCATTTTAAAAAAAGATGCAAATAGCAGTTGTGGGGGGTGTTACAGGATTTCCTTCCAATGTAAATAGCAGCTTTAGAAGAGTGGTTCTCATCAGAATTGCAGCAGGAGAGCAAAGGGTTCAACCCCCCCTTGCTGCCTGCTACGATCCTGATAATCCCAGGACTACTGTTTGCATTTTTAAAAGTGCACAGTAAATGCAAAGATGCATTTAGCATCATGTCTAGCTTGGCCCTCAGTAGTTTCTTGATCTATGCACTTGCAGTGAAAGGCATACTCAGGCAGCACTGTCCTACGCACTCTTTCCTGGGAGCAGGCACCACCACTGAACACACGGAGACTTAATCCCAAGTAGGGATTGTCAAGGTTCCGCTACTGCAGGGACCCCTTAACCTTCCTTTGGGAGATTTATGCCTCTCCTCAAAGCCCCTCCCGTTCCAGGAGATCAAGTCCTTTTACAGCTTCCAATAGCATGGGTGTAGGCTGTAGACGTGGTGAATAAGTCACTCCAAACTTTCAGGGTAAACAACAACACTTTACTAATAATATTAGGGTTTTTACTTAATAGAGTGGTTATAATTCAAAAGCAAGTATGATAAAATAAAACAAACAAACAAACAATCCAATGTTCTCTAGTTAACTTCAGACTACCTATATCCTATGCAGCCAGTTTCTCTTTCTCTCTCTGCTTCTCTCTCTGCTGGTTCTCTGCTTCTGCTCCTAGCTCTCTCCCAACACACACACTGACTGCTAGCTGACCACACCCCACATATATAGTCTTCCCAGGACTGGAAGGTTATAATCATGTGACCTTGCACAGGAGAACTAATTCTTAACTTCTATTGGGTAACTTAAAACTCTCAAACTCCCCCTCCCATCCAAGTGTTTGGGCCTTCAGGCTTCAACAAACTGAAGCCTGTGTAGGCCTCAACAAACCCAATCCTGTGTAGGCCTCAATCCCTCACAGGGATGTCAGAGAAATCCACAACAGATTCAAATCAGATCAGATTTCTAGGAATCCGACCCACAGAGATTCCACTGCAGACTGACTTTTCCTGAGTCACACGGATTCTGCAGGCTTGCAGATTGGTTTTTTTCTTTCCGGAATTTTTTGCAAATGTAGTCGTAGAAAAAAAACACCATTTTTTTAAAAAAGTGCATTTCCCTCCATATGTTTTTTAAAAGTGCATTTCCCTCCTAACCCATTGCAGCTTTCTGTTAGAGCTTTATAGAGCTATCCATGGTGCTGAACTTCTTCCCCCAAACAGGCTTACCACCATGGAGCACCATGGATAGCTCCTATAAAGCTCCAAATAAAAGCTGCAATGGATTAGGAGCCCCACCAAAATAGGAGTCACCACACCAGCCTCCACTGCAAGTAGACATGTATAGGATTGCACTGCAAGACTGCAATCCTATACCCACTGACCCAGGAGTAAGTCCCATCGAACACCATGGGATTTACTTCTGAACAAACATGCATAGGATTGCACTGTCAAGTTGTGTTCTTCCTTCATTGAATCTGGACTGATCCCATGGTGTTTATCCTGAGGTGGGGCACAAGTTGATGGAACATTTGCCTGCACGAGCCCTGTTGAAATGTGCAAGAACACAATTCAAAAGGGCTTGCAGAGAATTGTGCTCAGGAAGGTCAATACTTGTGCCAGGAAAAACATGTAACAGAGCAATCTTATGCCTGCTAGACAGCATCTAGATGGCCACAGGATGTTTTGGAGTCCCTGCTCCACCCTCAGAAACTAGCCTTGAGCTTGGAGTTGGGACTCCAAGCTTGGAGCGCCTCCCCCCACTCACAGCCAGAACCCCGCTGACTGCTTCTTCAAGTCACAAATATGACCTTGGAGAAGGGGTTTTGTGGGTGTTGTGCGGGGCAGGGAAAGGAGAAGACAGGCACCTGCAGATCATGAACAGGAGCATGAGACTGCTGAAAGCTTTTTCCTGGTGCAAAGTGAAAATTGCCAGCAACTTTGTTGACCTCTAGGAATCCATACACTTCTCACAGCCCTCATTTTTCTGCTCCTGCATCTGGCTAAACCCTTCTCTCTTGCATTGTTCTATGGTGTCCGGGTTCTTGAAGGCCCAGCCTCGCCGCCCATATGCTTCTCGCACATCGTCACAAGTATTACAGTATTTGGTGTTCTCAGACTCCACTCTGTAACAGTTTTCTCAGTGATTGGATCTAAAGAGTTTTTGGACCAATATGGTCTCCTCTTCTTTTCCCAATTCATGCCTTTCTGCCTCTGGAGTCACATGCTTGCCATCTTTATCCAAGCGCTGTTTGAAGAGATTATGTTCAACATCTAGCTGCTGCTTTATTTATTTATTTATTTATTAGATTTATACCCCACCTTTTTTCCTGCAATGATATACAGGCCTGTGGCTTACGCTGGCTCAGCTTGTCTGAGCGTGGAAAGCTAAGCAGAGTCAGGCCTGGTTATTACTTGGATGGGAGACCCCTCCTCTAGTTTCCTGCATTGAGCAGGGGTTGGACTCAATAGCCTTGTAGGCTCCTTCCAACTCTATGATCTATGAAATCTATGAAAATCTATGATACGAAGTATCCTGGTGATTTCTCAGCCTCCTTCCCTTGCACTCCAAGCCACTATACTTAGATAACCGAAATCGGCCATCTAAGTGTTTTGTGGGGTGGGAACAGTGTGGAAGAAACCTTCGCCTCCGCGCTCCTTCTGCCCTACATAGGATGCCTGTAATCCTCTGAGTTCAGTGGGTTATGGACATCCCAATTGGATTGCGCCCTAAAATGCTGAGAAAGAATGGCCCTGCATGTGCCTCTGGTTTCTCTTCTTCCAGATATACATGCCCTGAAACAGAGGTGTGAATCTGCTTCCTGGTATGTATACCTAGTATGTACATCATACAAATAGAAGAGATAAACTATTCTCACATTATGGCCTCTGCTATTTGGGTTGATTCAGGTCACTCCTGTGAATCCTGTTAGGTAGGGAACAGTTCAGAATAATAATAAACACTCCCGGGTTTCTCAGAGAAAGGAAAAGCTGTAATGAGCATTGCACTTCATTAAAAAGAAAATAAAAACTTTCTACAGTCAATATTTAACCTTGTTGACCAATAGAGAGAAGGGGGGGAACAGTTTGAGTGGTTTTGGCTTTGTAGTGATAACAGCAATAATAAAATAGAGAGGAAAACACACACACCACAATTTGTTTATGCCAGTAAAATAAGTGATAACAGCTTGTAGAAATAATGGAACAGAGATGAGCGAAAAGGTAATCATTTCTTCCAGTGGTAACTATTCTGGGATTTCATAAAGCATTTTCAAGAACATTTGATATACGAATACATAATCCTGTGAGCCATCCATTAGCTAAAAGCAAGTTATAAACATGACAGTTCGGCTGAACATTCTGGAAAATTCAATTCAGATGAATGAAACAGGCGTAACATCATTGAAATCTAAGGAGCTAAACAGCAGAACTGGTTTAATAAGAGATTAGAGTCTAATAGGCACTTGTAGGAACACACAGGTTGCCAATAATACTCCTGCTAACCTATTCACTCAAACATTTTAAAGTTCTTAAATGTTTTTAAGAATGTGAGGCCTGCATTATGACTGCAAGAATCTGGAAAGAAATTTGACAGCTTTACTGGCTTAAGCTCTGAATTGTTGGCCATTTAGGTTTCTAAAGTTCATTGGCTCTGGGTAAGCGAAGTGGAACAGAACAATAAACTATAAACTGCTCATATAAAATTATTGTGTCTCTCTATATTTTTCACGTCTTTTTGAGGTGGACAAGAAATTATTTTATCTCAGAAAAGGAGGAGCCATTAATCCACAATCAAGTTATGAGTATTGTGGTTCTAAACTCAGAGGGGTGGTCGTGTTAGTCTGTTATAGTAAAATCAACAACATATTCTAGTGGCAAAAAGTCCAAAGAAAAATCAAGAAGAGAAAAGACCTCAGCAGGTGTTAGGAAACCGTTTATTGAAGAAGTGGGGGGGATGTTGTAGGCCAAAACATTTTGGGTTAAATCCCCTCTTGAGGAGCAACTTAATTTATTCATTTCTGTCACTGTTGTCCTCATATAGTTACAGGCATGAACAAATTAAGTGCCTGTGAGGTAAGGTTAGGGTGTACATTTTCATTTAAAAAAACAAAACAAAACAAGAAACTGACTGTTTCCTAGGACCTGTTGATGCACTTTACTCTCTTGTTTTCTCTTTTCATTGGTGTTATCTGCCTGATAAGTTCTGTTTAAGAAAATTATTAGCTGATGATAATCCGAACATTACAAGACTGGTAGCCAAGTTTTGTGCTTATGTGGTCAACATTCGCACCAAATATGAGCAGAAGTAAAAAATTTATTATACCATCTAGTTTTAAATTTTATTATTTTTTTTAACATTTATGGTGAATTTTAAAGTTTTACTATTTGTATAATAATGAACCTTTGTATGTCCTAATGTAAATTGTGTATGATTATGTACGATTTTCTACAAAGTGGTTTTGGTCTATGACCGTAAATAATTAATCAATAATCATTGGTGTTGCCATCCATTTTTTCCTTCTACTGTAAAAACAAACCAAATGTATTGTGGCATAATCTTTTATAGACCAAAGCCCTCTTTGTCAGATGTGTGCAGTGTTCTGCATTGGCAGGTTTATATATGCGGATGTATATATATGGAGAAAAATGGGTTTAGATAATGCACAAAATTAGGGTTCTACTGAATGTTGACTTCTTTCACACACCCCCCCCCCCTAGAAATAGTACTTTTGGGTGGCCAACCCTGCCCCTTTAATTAATATCAATGGTGGAATGTTCACCTTTTTCATCCTGTTAGCTGCCATTTCTTTCCTCTATTATGCTGCCTTTTTCGTGGATAGGGCTTCTTTCTTGGGCCCCTCAAAGGTCATGGATGGAGCAAACATTATAATGTCATGATTCTATGCATCCAATCAGATTTGGCTATTTATTGATTCTACTGAGGGCAAATGAAGTCTATTCAGAGATGAAGGCAATGCTACCTGAACTTGTCATAAGGATTATCCTAGCCAATCAGGGATTATGTTCATATAGTGAATGTGATAATGTCACCTATTCCAGGCAATACAAAGATCACTGAATGAGTGTGTCTTTCAGTGCTAATGGAAATATTTGCAAACACCGTCCCCCCTTTCAACTCAGCTTACAAGAGGTAGTGGTAGGTATGTATCATTTATGTAAAGAGCTCAAATGAATACAAAGACATCAGGCTGAGAATGATGCCTGCCAATATAGCAGCCACATACATAATTAACACAGTAAGAAACACAGGGGAGGTGCCACCACAGCTTAGTAAATGAGCTGTAAATGAGCTTTCATGTATAACAGGGCTGGTGAACCATATTGGGTTCAGGGTCTGGATTTTCCCCTTGGAACCATATTGGGGCAGGGCCCATCTGTGACAGCAGGGGTGGGGTCCTGCCCCCTGACATCATTGGAGCTTCTTCAGCCATCGCTTTGGTCAGGGAGCCTGCTTTGCTCCATGCTGGGCTTTTCTGATAAGGTACCAGCCAGGTACAGTCCATGGCGTCTCGAGTTATATGGATCTCATGTAGCAGGGCTGGGGAAGACCTCTGCCTGAGTGCTGCTGCCAGAGTAGACAATACTCCAATATGATGTAAATCAGGCCAAGTGTGTGCACTGGCATCTAAGGGGTGGGGCTAGCTTGCATGTTCTGGACAGCCCCTTCGTGTGTTTGGTACCCATGGGCTTCTGTGTTCTATATGGAATGGTATTTCTAGTAATGTTCAGGAACAATCAGTGGGTTCAACTGTGGGTAGCTGTGGGTGTCATCTGTGATTGAGATCAGGGATGAACATTTGAGCTATGGAGGCTCACTTTCCCTTGAGGTGCTCAGTATGGGAGGAGGAGGAGGAGGAGGAGGAGGAGGAATCATTATCATTATCATATCCCACTGGCACTCTGAATAAAACTGAATAAAGACAGAATCAGATTGATTTTTTTCGGACAAACCTTTTTCTTAAGTGGAGAAAATGGAAGGATATGCTTACATTCCACAAAAATGTAAGCAAATTCCCCATAGTTCTGAGTGAATGAACTACCAGCAGCCAATAGTCCTTTCGTAGCTATTGCCTTCTTCTTGACCCTGTTTGTAGGCTGAAATTGCAGGAGGACAAAACCTTTATTTTCACAGCAAGTTTCTTGGATTTTGTGCACATCTGTGAGAGCAGACTTTGGAACACCTTTGAATACAGACCTTCATCTCCCTCCACAGCAGCTGTTCTTTTTCCTTCTGAGCTTCTTGAGCTGTCTGAGAACTACATAAAAACTTAAGAACAACATTGCTGGATCATTCGAAAGGTGTTGTTTCTGGTCCAGCATCCCATTTCACACAGTAGCCAGCCAGATGCCTCCAGGAAGTTCACATGCAGGATATGAGGGCAATAGCCCTCTCCCACTGTTGTTCTTCAGAAACTGGTACTCAGAGGCATGCTGCCTTTGATTCTGGAGATAGCAGATAGCCGCCATGTCCAATATCATTTTGATAGCCTTCTTCTTGAATTTGTCTAATCCCTTTAAATGCCATCTAAGTCAGTGGCCATCACCACATCTTGTGGCAGCCAATTCCATAGGTCAACCTTGTGCTCTATGAAGAAGTACTTCATTTTCTCCATTCTGAATCTCCCATCATTCAGCTTCATGGGATGACATCAGATTGTAGAATTATGAAAGACTGAGGAAAAAACATCTTCTTTCTATCCACTTTCCCCACACTATGCATATTTTTATAAACCTTTATCATGTGCTCCCCCTTTTTTTCTAAACTAAAAGGCCACAAATGACTAAGTTTCTTCCTCAGGATTGTCCGAAGGACTATGTCCTAAAGGCTCTCCTCAGCTTCTAGTTACAACTAAGCCAGCTGGTTGGAGATATAAGATATGGGCCCTACCTGCTGCTGGTACAACAAAGTCCTCCTTGCCTTTCTTTTCTTTTTGCTTTCCTGGAAGCCACTGCCCAGAGAAGCAATGGTGTTAACGTGGGTTACATAAGCGTAGACAAAAATAATCCAGGGGTCACATGGAATGACTTTTATGGTCTTGCCTAATTAGTAAGATTCCATTGAATGCAAGTCCATTGTAGACTGGCACCCTGATCCTAAAGATATCAAATGAAGTGCAAGTCTGGCTGATATAGCTGCAGCAGCATCCTTCTGGCGGCAAGGTGGACAGATCCATCTCACTTTGTTACATGTCAGTTGCAGTCCCAGTGCAGTAGATGGCTTGTGGCAATGTAGCCAGCTCCATGTTGGGTGGAAAGTATTTTACAGAGAAATGCTATGCATGTTTACTCAGTAGCAAATCCAATTGTTTTCAGTGGGACTTGGTCCCTACTCAGTGTATTTAGGACTGGAGCTACTGGGAGGTACATCATGGATCCATCTTCCCCTTGGTTAAGATGCAACATCTTGTGATACTGGATGCTTTCCCTGCATCCCTTTCCCCCCTGGCCTCACCCCCTTTCCCCCAACCACTGTTTGGTGGTTTCCTGGCTTTTGTGCAGTTTTTTCCCCATTCTAAAAGGTTGAAATGCCTCTCCTAAGGCTTATTTACTGACAGGGAGAGCTTTGTTAAAATATGCTGGTAATTTTGGTACTTTTGGTTCTTCCCCTTTTGCCTTTGCCCCACCCCTTTTGCCGTTGTAATTTGGTATTCAGCTTTCTGTGACTCTATGAACATTTATATGAATGGAATCATACTTAGCTGGCTTCCTGTCAATAACAGAATGTTTTGGCAAATTAGCAGGTTGCATTTTTTCACTTTGGGGGGGGAACTGCACTATGGATTTTTACAGGCATTGTAAGGCCTGACTCACTGGCATGCCACATGGCGCACCCCAAACTGACCTCCTCACGCTATGGCTGCCATTACATCCTGGATTTCTTCAGACCAGTTATATCACGAGTTTTTTTTATATGTTGTGTTTTTTCTGCGGTATATATTTCAGTGTGTGCTAAACTTGTGGTACTGTTCTGGAGGGGGGGAGAAGGAGTGGCTTCAGTGGGGTGGCGGGCTGTGGGGGGAGTGGTGCTGCAATGAGGAAATGTCCTATCGGCCTTTTTCTTCTTCTTTTAAATAGTATTTGCTAATGCACAGGTGCAGATAAATAACACAAACTTCTCACATCGATTCAACTGCTGGGTGAGAAACAACTAGCTAAAAACACAGTCTGATATACATGTCTATTCAGAAGTAAATCACATGCTCTTCAATGGTGCTTACTCCTGCAAAAGTCAGCACGGGGGAGACTGGGATTTGCTTTGGCTTTCAGGAAGGAACGGTGAATTACTTAAAAAAAAAAAATCTCCTCTCTGTCGCACCAGCAAACGTGCGCATAATGGACCTAAAAACAAACAAAAAACAAATGAAATTTAAAGGGCCATTTCCCTGCACACATCACCTGTCCAATTCCTCCTGCTTCACCCGCAACTGTATTTGTGTGTGACACAAGATCACGTTTTAAACTGTGCTGTATTCATTAGCATGTGTCCCAGCAGTGGTAAATGCATTTTGCATAAATACCATAATAGCACTCCCTAATACATAGAAGGGGCTCTAGTGTAGATCCCTCCTTAGGCTCAGGTACCCTCTTTTTTCATTTCTTTTCTCCCTCTTTGGTGGAGAGTCATCACCCTAGTTTCTAATGCCAATTAATATAATAAAGATGTCACATAAATATGAATGTGAACAATAAAGCAGCACCCTGCCTCTCAATGTTACAAAACAAGGCATCTGTCTTCAGATATTTTCATAGACCTAAATATTGTGGAGAAGATGCTAAATGCGGCATAGTTACTTATTACTAATTGCTTGAGTTTGTTCTCATTGTTCATTTGTTTAGAAGGCTTTTAGTACAAAGGGGAGAAAATTAGTTTTATAATATAGTCCTACTTCGGTACCTTCAATCCTGTCTATTGTAAGAGAGAAAGATGGTCACATAGACAGACAGTTGGATCAGTAAAAGCAGGGGTGACTTTGCTGCAAATGTTCTTGCTGTGTCTGTACTCTGAATTGATGGACACAGTCTAGATTACCTGGCAGTCATAAACATAGTAAATATCTAAAAATATCCAAGTCAGAATGTGCATCAGGTTGTTTTTTTAAGTTTTGAAAGTATTATTTTAATAAACGTATTCCAAATCTACCTTGTCATATACAAAGAATTGGAGTCTACTGGGCAAAGAGATTATTAAAAAAAAGGATGATAAACTCACATCTGGACTTCAGATTATGGATAATTTATTGCAGACCTACAGACCTGAGGGAGAGTTTGAGTAAAGCATTGTGCAATAACTCAGAACTTGTCTCATGCAGGAATTTCTTGCTCTAATGTTAAAAAGAGAAAACAGGCCAAAGTAATCCGTTTCTAATATTGGTATTAATATTCCTAGATTCTATTTCTTTATACCAAAGAAGGACAAACATTGGCCTCAGTCCAGAGAATTGTGTGTGCAGCATGCCTGCAAAGATGCTGGTGGTTCTTGTACATAGCAAAGTTACTTTATGCCTAAACCATTCCTGGATGGCAGACCACCTGGGAAGCATCTGCACATTGCTCTGAACTCTTTGGAGTACAAACATAACAAATACACACACATTAAGCTGGAAAGCAAAAGCCTCCCATGGCTCCGGTCAGCAATCAGCCAATGAAATCCCTCACAGGCTGTGAGGATCAGTGAGTCACAGCCAGCACTGATCCTTTGGGAGGAGGAAATGGTGCTCGACAACTTTGCAGGTGAGCAGCAAACAGATTGCTGTGTGGACCAGAGTGGAGGGGTTCTAACTCTGGTCCACTCTCAAGCCCTGCCCACAGTTCAGACAACATGTCCTGAAGTGGGGCCAGGTGGTGCATCAGTGAAGTGCTGACCAGCTGACCATGTCAGGTACACTAGCCAGGCTCTCCCATTGCTTCCTAAATTACACTAGGTACAAAAGGGCTCCCAACCCAGACATGTAGGAACATATTAGGAAGCTGCCTTATACTGAGTCAGACCCTTGGTCCATCTAGCCCAGTATTGTTGACACTGACTGGCAGCGGCTCTCCAGGGTTTCAGGCAGGATTCTTTCCAAGCTCTACCTGGAGGCCAGGGATCGAACCTGGGACCTTCTGCATGCAAAGCATGTGCTCTGTCACACTGAGCTCTGGTCCCTCCCTGCAGCACCTGGTATTCCAAGGCGGTCACCTATCCAAGTACTAACCAGGCCTGACCCTGCTTAACTTCCAAGATCAGACGAGATCCGGCTGTTCAGGGCATCCCCCCCCCCCAACACCCTCCATAGTTCATTTACATACAGAAAATATACTTCTCAGCATGGATCAGACATTAGATTGAGGTGGTTTTGCCGAAGAGGGCTGGCAGACTTCATTACTAAATATAAGGGTTGATTCTTGTGTTATTTTCTGACATGCTATAGTCAGCAGTTCATGGTTTTAACATGTTACTTTTTCATAGCAATCATTTCACCTGAATGATCCCTTGCATGGTGTTGGTTGGTAATTACCACACATGTGTATGTTCAAATGAAACGCTCAACATATAGAACTGGCCAAAATAACTTCATTATGACTTTACTTACTGGAACAAAAGGTAAAGCAGGAATTGGACCAAATCTGAATATGGTATAAGTATGATGTCTCCCATGATGTTTCCAAAATAATCCTTTACTAAAGCTGTGGTTTGTTTAATCCTATGTATTGGTGTCCACCTCTTTTTCTACAGTTGGGCTGAACTTGCAAAAAGCTGAAAGTCTGGTCCACATTTTAGGGTGTATGAGACAAAAGAGGAGGTGAAACTCTTTAATATTTTCAGGGGTTGGGGCAATAGTGGGGAAATTTAATGGAGGTCTTCCATTTGGCTAGTGGCCACCATTTTGTATTTCCAAGAATGCCCCATTCCAAGGTAGTGTGAACAGGGCATTCTGGGTAATATAATTTCCCCCTCTTCGATGAAAGAAATTTGTCAGACTGTGGCAACTCTAGCCAACAAGCCAACTGCTACCATATAATTGAGCATGTTGGCCCAGCTAATAAAAGGCAAGGTAGAATCATAAACAAGAAAGCCTTTTACAGAGCTCCCATTGTGTACTGGTTTAGTATTACTACTACTACTATTACTATTACTACTACTACTACTACTACTACTATTATTATTATTATTATTATTATTATTATTATTATTATTATTATTTTCTATACCACCCATTCGCCAAAGCTCTCTGGGCGGGCAGTTTACAACAATTAAAAAATACAATATAAAATACACAATAAAACATTATTAAAAATGTAAAACCAAATTTAAAATAACACAAATAGCTGGGTTCAAATCCTCACACAGCTGCAAAGCTTACTGTGTGTGAGGGAAGATGGCGGCGATGTCTCGATGTCTCGGCTGTATTTGTTGCTGGCTCCGGTGTTATAATCTTGTTTATCCTATTTTAAATTGCTGACAGGTTTTGTTTGGGTTTTTTCAACCCTTTTGCATAGCCTTGCAGCTCCTATTTTTGTTTTATGTTTTAATTCTTACTCGAGTTACTCTCTTTCGTGATAAGAGGCCAGCTGGGAGCTGGCTGGCAGCCGACAAGGAAGCCTGCAAGATACTCCACCTTCGTTTTCTGCTCTTGAGCCAGTCACTATCTCTCAGTCCAACCTACCCCCCAGGACTGTTGTGAGTTGAAAATGGGAAACTGCTCTGAGCTCCTTCAGAGTGGTTTGTCCTTTTAAAGGGCTTTTCTACAAGAAGCTGTTAATTGGCTGTATCTGCTTTTGGTTTCGACGCAGAATTGAGATCCAAGCACTACAGGAAGAGCATTTCTAGGGATGTGCGTGAATCTCAATCAGGGGTGGAAGCGGGGGCAAACTCACTCCGCTCGACCCCCCCAAGCCCCACAGCACTTACCTTTCCCCCGGCTCGGCACATCTCCCCAGAGAGGAGCCAGGAAGAAGTACTTCCGGGTCCACTGGTGTTGCGTTTTTAATGTAAGTACCATAGAAAACCACCTTAAACAGCCACAATTTGCTATTCGCGGCCGTTTTAAGGTGGTTTTCTATGGTATTTACGTTAAAAATGCAGTGCCGGGGACCTGGAAGTGATGCGATGCGTCCCGACACTGTGCCAGGAAGTGATGCGACGGGACTCCGGCGCTGCATTTTTAACCTAAGTACCATAGAAAACCACCTTAAAACAGCCGCAAATAGCAAATCGTGGCTGTTTAAGGTGGTTTTCTATGGTACTTACGTTAAAAACGCAGCACCGGGGTCCCATCACATCACTTCCTGGCACAGCGCCGGGATCCGTCGTGTCACTTCCGGGTCCCCGGAAAGTCTGAAAGAAGCCTCGCTGTCGCCGCAAGAGAAATCAAGCGGCAGGGGTGCTTGCCGAGCACAAAGTGAGCACCCCAACAGGTACGCGTACATCACTAATTTTCCTGCTTTTCTGCTACATAAACTCTAGGTGGCACTGTGATATAACAGAATAGCACAAATACACAAGTGAAAAAGCTGTTTCTTTTGCTTTAAAAATGAAACACCACATTTTCCCTGCTCTAAAAAAACTCGCTGAAAGTGTTCTTTAGACACTGAAGTGAAACTGGAGGATCACAACATAATCTAAAGAACCTGTAAATAATTGTGAGTAGGGAATGACGATCACATGATAAATACCTCATGTAGAAAACCCCCAACTCACAACAGTCCTGGGGGGTAGGTTGGACTGAGAGACAGTGATTAGCTGAAGATCACACACAGTAAGTTTTACAGGGAACATGGGATAAACAGTTAATTAATAAATAAAACTTTAGGGAACCAAACCATAATAAACAAAAATATAGCCTTGACTCACATCCAAGAAAGCTTCCAGAAACATGTATGACAATACTATACTGTGGTTTTCTTCAGTGGCTCAAACTACCTCATTGTAATCAGGAAAAGGAAAATATTCCAAGGAGTTTCTTTTGAATTGGGATTCCTTTCTGTAAGCCCATTAACCCCCAAACAATTCCTTCTCCTGTGGCCAATGAGCACACTGCATGAGAGGTTCCAAAAGCCTATGATGACATGACAGCTCCCACAGGAATGCACTGCACACAAAACTCTTGTATGCAAATCACTTTGCTATTTCTGGTGGGAGACAGGCAAAATAGGCTGTATTACTCATCTCCTTTTGAACCAAGAATATGTTTTGTTTTTATTCTTCAAAATTGATTGGTGCAAAGTTCTGACCAGATCTTGCCCTGAGGCTTCAAAGATTTCAGACTGGAATGTTTGGTCCAATTCTTTATTTCTTTTCTTCCTTTTTAATAAAATAAAATAAAATAAAATAATAATAAAAAAATTGAGATGCAACTAATTATTATTTATCAGGAAACACACACACACACACACACACACCGGCAGTAAATACTTCTTTGGATTTTGGAAGCCTGCATCTAGGTCCTCTACAGTCATGCCTGCCCTTTCTGCTCAGCCTATTTATATACCACTGCGTTGTCATCAATCATGTACTACTTTTCTAGGGCTTTATGACTGTTTGCAAAATACTTGTCTTTCTATCATTAAAGAGATCAGCGCACACACATGTGGGGGGAGAGCTGTGCATGACACGTATCTTCAAACTTAACCAATCAACCTCTTGAGTTGCAAAGTATGTATTCAATATTATGGGATGATGCATTTTTAAGAATATCAAAGTTATAGAATCGTGCTGAAGTTTTAAAAATTGCATTTGCTCTGATTTTGAGGCATCACTTCCTATGCTCCCTGGGACAGCATCCCAGGGACCTTAGGATATTGCAGGGAGATTCGTGGGTGGAGAAGGAGGTCCACTTTCAGGGGCCTTCTTGTTGCAGTGGCAGAAAAGTGCTCCATCAGTGCTCTGATGGCAATGGGGTGGAGCCAGGGATGGATGAGAATTTTGTTTCAATTTGTGTGTGTGTTTTTTATCAAGATGTACCCAGTTTGCACCTTCTGGACCAAATGTGGACTCGGATGCAATCTGCAGTTGAAGTCTGTACATTTCCGAGCTTGCCATATGATTTGCGACACCCCCCAAAAAAGCATTCTACAGCATGCGCTCATTTGAAAAATGTGCATGAAAAAATGCGTACATTTGAAAAATGCGCACAAGTAAGCATCAGTCAATGAGAGAACAATGCTTACATTTCAAAGTCATGCACAATTGATGCATACATTTTGAAAAATACATACGAAAATACGCACAGATTTTCATGCGAAAAGAAAAACAACGCTCGCAATCTAATACGGACTCAAGGCGGAATGAGCTTTAAGATGGAATTTGGAGAACTAAGGCGAGCTCAAGTTTTGCTGATTCGCACATCCCTGGGTGGGGGTGGGGTGAGGGGAAAGGGTCATGCTAGAGCAGATTGAGGGAGGCCTTGGATCCACAGGGTTCAAAGCCCTCACATTTCTCCAATATGTCCTGGAAGCAGCCCAGAAACTATGCCAGCCCTGGAGTTGACATAGTAGTTAATTTCCCTCCCCATTGATGTCAACGAGAGGGGAAATGCTCTTTTAAAGGGGTGTGGCAGTGAAAAGGCCAGCTGAACCCCACTTGCCACCTTGGCCATGGCAAGCCACAGGAAAGGACAGAAGCTACATCATGGACTCTCCCATCTACCCACTGTAGGACTGCTCAACCAGCCTATAATCCTATACACACTTCCCTGAGAATAAGTCTCATGGAAGCCAGTGGGACTTAAATCTGAGTAAACATTCATAGGATTGCACAGTTAACCATGTTCAGAGCTTTACTGGTTGTGGACAAAAATAATGGGCCATAGCCCACATTTGCAAAGAAATGGGACATATTTCCTTCACAGCAAGCTTCTGAGTGTTGAAACTGTACCCTGCCTTCCTAATAGTGAAATGAAACTAGCCATCCCAGTACCTGTTACAAAAGAAATAGTCTCTGCTATTATATGCTAAGCTACCGTAATACATTCTTCAATCGTAAAATCACCTTTAATTGCATAAACAACTGCAAAATAGAACAGCGGGTGGGGGGCACCTTATTTCATTCAGCATCTTTTTATTCTCTTTCTCTTCTTCTTCCTCCCTCTTCAAGCGTTCAGTAATGTACACACTTCTCCAGCTGTATGATGTAAATTGATGTAATTTATAGAGCAGCTAATGATGACTCTCTTGCATTTTGTGTAGAGTTACCACACCACCACCATGATGAGCCAGTGATGGCACAGCAACTCTCAGAAGGATCCATGTGGCAATTGGGTCGAACAATGTGCCAGGGCACAAGTTGGATCTGATTTTCTGTAATGGACATGGGGAGAATGATCTGTAGGGAGGGGAGGCAGCAATGACTGGCAGACACTAAGGACAGGGCCTTCTCAGAAGTGGCCCCTACTCTCAAGGGATATTCAGTTGCCCCCTTCATTCTTGGTGTTCAAAAAGGTTTTGAAGACCTATCTGTTCGAAGTGACTTTTAATCAATGTGACTTTACTGCTTATGCTGCTGGTTTACTGCTTTATTGATGTGGTTTGTGCTGATTATTTTTATGCTGGCTGTTTTATATTTTAAAATGTTGTTGCTTAACTTTGAATTTTTGTCATTAATTTTTTTTAAAAAGAATGTCATATTGTTTCAGTTTTGTGGAATATTGTTGTATGCTGTATTGAGAGGACTTTGTCCTGAAAGGCAGCCTAAAAATACTATATAAATACATTAAATCATGCAGAAGAAGCTATTTCATTGAGACATTGTGCCTGTTATTTGTAGATTAGCCCTTATGCTGAGACACTTGCTTACTGACATTAAAATTAATCAGTATTATCTCCAAGGGAATATGTTGGATCCAGATTTAGTCATGGGACTTAAGTTAGTCATGACTTAAGGCGCAATCCTATGCAAGTTTGGTGTAGTGGTGAGAGTGTTGGACTGGGACTTGGGAGATCCGGGTTCTAGTCCCCGCTTGGCCATGAAACTCACTGGGTGACTTTGGGCCAGTCACTGACTCTCAGCCTAACCTACCTCACAGGGTTGTTGTGAGAATAAAATGGAGAGGAGGATGAGGATTATGTAAGCCGCCTTGGGTTCCTTGCAGGAAAAAAAGGCGGGGTATAAATATAATAAATAAATAAATAAATAAAATAAAGTTTAGACCGAAAAAAGGCCTACTACAACTCCTATGCTGGCTGGGACATGCTGGGAGTTGTAGGTATTTTGGGTGTGTGTGTCTAAAGTTGCATAGGATTGTGCCCTAAATTGATTTCAATGGGTCTACTCTAAGTATGACTAAGTCTGGATCCAACCCAATATATTTAGGATCAGAAAAGTAGAAATATCTGTGGGATGCTTGTGAATTTTGTTTCAGAAGATAGGCCACCAGTCCTTTATTTCATAAACTATTCTTAAACTGACCAATGAATCTAGATCAAAATCAATTTTTGATTTCCCCCTATACTTACGAATGTTTAATGACAAGATATTATGTTGGAATGAATAAGTAACATATATTTTGAATGTCAGCTTCAAGACCCTTGAAATTGTCCTCTATTATGGGAGCATTGCTCGCTCCCATAATAAACTCACAAAACCTAACTTGTTGGGTTCTACATTAAATGGCAATACACTTATAGGTGTAGCTTGTGAAAAGATGTAATTTAAAGGTGGTTGGGGTGAGGTTTTTTGGTGTTTTTTTTTAAACTGTAGAAATATTGTTCTTTTAGCCAGGCTTCCAAATGTATTTATCCAATAGACCTGCCAACAAGGTAGCCTGAAGCCAGGTTTCCATGAGCTTTCAGATAATATGACATACCTTCGCTAAGTTACAAGTCCTTCGTGCTGTTGCCAGTAAGGGGGCATGAGAGGCCGGAGGGAGGGTAGGTTCACAGAATCACCTGTGGAGGGGGGGAAATGAGGAAGCTTCCAGGCAGTTCAACCTCCAGAGCAGAGAGCTACTAAACTGGCTCTTTGTTCACTCTTGACATGGTGCCGCCGCATAGCAAAGCATAGCATTTAGAGTACAGGAATGTTTTTCCTGTAGCTTGCACATAAGCACCATTGGCATACTAAAAAGATTTGGGCGAAAAATCAGGTCAACCTATAATTTATATCCAGTGTGCTATACACACATTTATCTGAATGTGTGCTCATTTATCGCCTCTTGTGATATTATTATGGGTTGTATCCAATGGGCTGTTTGTTGTTAGTCTAACTTAAGTCCCATTCATTTCAACTGGTCTACTCTAAGTGGGACTAACATTGGATACAACCCCAGGGCGGTGTTTATGCAACTTGGATGCCGTCAAGGGAAAGTCAAGTGTGAGGCTGATGGGACTTTTTAGCACTTAAATGTGTCCCAGGTCCCACTGATTTCAGTCCACCTTTAGCATCCTTGATTTGCTTTGAACTGTCATCCTTGTTTTCTATGAATGGCATTAATTAAGAATTTATAAGAAGCACAGTAGATTGTACAGGGATGTTGTGCCATCTGTTTTATGTGCCTAGATTTTGAATAAGAAGAAGTAGATCCGCAGTGGAAGGATTTCCAGGCATGCTGAGCCAGCCACTAGAAGAACTGCCTCAAGCACCAACAATGAGACACTAACGG
The DNA here is from genome assembly GCA_021292165.1 of Shinisaurus crocodilurus. Lineage (NCBI taxonomy): Eukaryota > Metazoa > Chordata > Lepidosauria > Squamata > Shinisauridae > Shinisaurus > Shinisaurus crocodilurus. The sequence goes on along the minus strand of CM037876.1, from coordinate 256,325,596 downwards.
TGTGAGAAATAACAGCAACTGAGTTGCCAGAAAGAATCATTTGTCTGGTGGATGGGGAAATAACATTAGAAAATGGATTCAACATATCCTTTCAGTTACCATGTATAATTCCCAATTCTGCCATAAGTGAGGTTTAAGTAATGCATTCTTATATCCTCAAAGACCCCACCCATCAAGCAAGTGCAGTTTTTAAATGCATAAATTGGACCTATCTCTTGGATGACAAGGGTCATTTTTTATATTACTTTCTCTCATTTGTTCGCAAGGTCAGTCAGTCAGTCAGGCGATCACTCGTGACCGAGTAAGATTGTCTTCCAGGATAAAAAAAAAAGAAGAAAATTTACAAAAAGGAGATTTTAAAAGGAGGAAAAATTCTAAAGAAAATTGTGTAGACTCTAGCGATGGGTCCGTAAGTGACTGTGGAGGCCAATTCTAGGTCCACACAGCTTCCCACAGTGAGGACACAGGTTACCAGATGGAAGATGGTCTTGTAAAGGATTCATTTGACGTGCTTTTCGCTTAGCACGTTTCTCCCTTTCACCTTGCACTCGAGCTTCTTCAAAGTCTATAGAACCTTTGTGAAAGGCCAACCTCCAGTTAGATCGTTCATGGGCCAGAGCTTCCCAGTTTTTGATGTTTATATTGCATTTTTTTAGATTAGCCTTAAGAACATCTTTAAACCTCTTATATTGACCACCGATATTCCGCTTTCCATCCTTGAGTTGGGAATAAAGTAACTGCTTTGGGAGACGGCAGTCAGGCATTCGAACAACATGACCGGTCCACTGAAGTTGGCGTTGAAGGATCATTTTTTCAATGCTAGTAGTCTTTGCTTCTTCCAGTACACTGACATTTGTTCGCCTATCTTCCCAAGTAATTCACAGGATTTTCCGGAGGCAACGTTGATGAAATCTTTCAAGGGGTTGGAGGTGACGTTTATAGATAGTCCATGTTTCGCAGGCATACAATAAAGTTGGTAATACAATGGCTTTATAAACCAGTGTTTTGGTCTTCTTACAAATATCCCGATCCTCGAACACTCTATGTTTCATTCAAGAAAACGCGGCACTTGCGGAGCTCAGACGATGCTGGATTTCACTGTCGATGTTAGCTGTAACAGAAAGATAGCTGCCAAGATAGAGAAAATGATCAACATTTTCCAGTATTGTCCCACCAAGCTGGATAGATCACCAAAGGGTTAGCTTGCACTTGCTGATGAAGCACTTTGGTTTTTTTGATGTTAAGTGAGAGACCAAGTTTTCCGTATGCTTCTGCAAAAGCATTTAGGATAGTTTGGAGATCATCCTCTGAATGTGCGGAGACCACATTATCATCAGCATACTGAAGTTCCACAACGGAGGTTGTAATTAGCTTATTTTTTGCTTTCAGCCTGCTGAGATTAAAAAGCTTTCCATCTGTTCGATATATAATTCCCACACCAGTGGGAAGTTTCCCCTCGACAAGATGTAAAATCATTCTGATTCTCATTTTTGTAATGTATAAAAGCCCAGTGAAGATGTTCCCATATTTTCTTTAAGATGGTGACTAGTCCCTGAGTTCATCTTCCAGGACATGCTATTTAGGAAAAAAACACAAAGTCTTGTGGCACATTAAAGGCTAAAACAAAATATTCTGACTTCCATGGACTAGAGTTTACTAAGCTTTCCTGGACTAGGGTTTACTTCATCTTATGCATGAAGTGTTATCCTGAGCTGTAGGTATATTTTATAATATACACATGGTTGTTGTGGTGGGGGGCATAAACAGTGAGGCCAGAAGGAAATGAAAGGCAGAAAGTACAGACAGTGACAATTATGTTATTAACAGTGGCCATTCACAGAACAGTTATTGCTGATATCACAAACATCCTGGCATTCTAAAATAAGAAACTGCTGAATTACAATTAATGAAAAGGTTCAATTCTATCTCCTATGGCTTGAATTGGGATAAAGGTTTTCTTAATGACACTACAAGTGTTCATCGGCTTATCCAATGCTTGCAAGGGTGGTTGGACTAGTCTGTTTCTAGCCTGTGTTAGTCTTGCACATGTTCATTCATAAGTCATTCTATCCTATTTCTGCATCTGTGAATTTTTAAAAGATTGCACAAGATTTGCATTGTTTTCAGTGTATTTTCCCCACAAAATACAAATGTTTCTATGCTTTTTATCCTAAAATAAACTTATACACATCTCGGTACTGTTTTTGAGCCACGAAGTGTATCACAAGATTTGGAGTGGTGCAAAAACTAAAGGATAACTGTGTTCTGATCTGTATATTAGTCTAGGAAGCACCAATCAGGTCAGTTCACTTAAAAATGTGGACTAAATGAAATCCTTGAGTATCCCTAGAAGTTTGTGTTATTAGCCACAACTGTTTTGTGAATAACCACTGTTAATAATGTAATTGTCACTGTCTGTACTTTTTGCATTTCAATTCCTTCTGGCTGCCTATCTGAAGCTTGATGCAATTTAGGGTGATTTAGGTCACTGGTCTTCAAATGTTTGGTTATGATCCACACAGTTTCATCATGTCCTGACCAAAGTTGAGTTGAATCAGCAGCATCATTACACATTTTCCTTTCTTTTTTTTAAAAAAGATTTTTTTAAAGAGAAGAAGAAAAATGGAAAAAGGAAGAGGGGAGGGAGACATCCAGAAATACATAATCAATATTAAAAATGAGCCCCATATTACAGATTGAGCCCTGGGGGGGGAGGGGTTCCAGGGTCTGAAAAGGCTGCAACCAATGATTTAGGTGGTTAGTTTTCCCCACCCTCCTGAAGATAGCTCTCCCTTTGAGCTATGTGAAAGAACAACTGCTGTGGCTTTAACATGAATGAATTCAGTAAGAATGTTCATTAGCACCAATACAAACAGTCACTCTCTGAGGTGGTACATCCATATCACAGGATGGAGTCACCTGATTGAAAGATTTATCCCAGGGGTGTGCAGACTTCAGGCTTGTAGATCCTCTTTGTGTTTTACTAGAATGCTAAGATCCACCAACCAGAGCAGGCATAAAGGCATGCACTTAGAATTAGAGGACAGGATGCCTCTGAGCATGTTCTGAGCCTAGGAATTTGAAAGGAGCTCATAGTCCTTACACACAAAACTCCACTCCTGGTTACTGTAAGCTTTCTTCATTGCAGCAGTCTATTTGGAAGGGGGTGGGGGATGGGGGAGCATTTTTATTGTTGATAAACAATTGGGAGTCATAAACCCTTGCTGATCTAGTGAAAATTACGCAGAGAACTATCAGGAGATTCCAGCCTACCTTCTACCCCTGACTTATTCTACAATTCATATATCTCATAGATTTCATAGGATCAAAGAGTTGGAAGGGGCCTACAAGGCTATCGAGTCCAACCCCCTGCTCAATGCAGGAAACTAGAGGAGGGGGTCTCCCATCCAAGTAATAACCAGGCCTGACCCTGCTTAGCTTTCCACACTCAGACAAGCTGTTGCGGCTATTTTAGAGAGTTATGACTGCATTGCTGGCACTGGTGATACCACATGAGAAGATGCTGAACATGGAAATGTCACCCACATGGTTCTTTTTTCAAGCAACTCTCACGCCACAAATCTAATGCATGTATTCAGCCTGGGCCTTTTCTGTGGAGGTTTGACATGGAGTCCACAGCTCCAGTTTTCTTATGGAAGTGCTTTCAGATATGTTGCTCAAGACACATGGGATCTGAGGCTGTATATTCCCATAAGAAGAATCAGACTGGAAACATTAGAATTGGCTATTTATTCTTCCTTACATAGTTACTAAGTCTGACTGTAGCTCTTTGTATACATTACACCAGGGGTGTCGAACCTCTTTCAACCTGAGGGCCACATTCCATTTCAGAGAAGCTCTCAGGGGCTGCATTCCAGTGGTGGGCGGGGACAAAGGCAAAAGGGGTAGGGCCAAACTACAAGAGATAACAGCATATCATAGCTTAAAGCTCTTACTGCCAGGAACTAAACCTTTGGAGACTCATTTCAACCTTTTAGAATGGGGGAAAACTTCTGACACACAGTTTAACGAGATCTTCATTTTTTCTGGAAGCCAGTAAAAGTAATGTTACAGCTGGATTGCATGTTCTGTGGGGGCCAAACTACACATTACCACTCAGATATATGTAACATTAGTTTGATGGATAGGCAGGGTACTCTGATGTGGAGAAGGTGCAGGGGAGAGGGTGCTAATCCCAACCATGCCTATGTACACCAGTTATTGGGGAACATGGGTGGCAGGGTGCTGTTGCACTCATGTCCTGCTTGTGGGATCCCGTGGGCAGCTGGTTGGCCACTATGTGAACAGGAAGCTGGACTAGATGGACCCTTGGTCTGATCCAGCAGGGCTCTTCTTATGTTCTTAACCATCCCTCTACCTCCTTATATTTCCTGCACCAAGTTGCTTTCTTTCTGTGGAGTTCCAGACCATGTTTAGGAGAAAAACACAGATCCGGAGCCATGGTGGCGGTAAAGACTGCTTGGTGGAAAGATGTTTCAGGTGAGAATTTGTTTGCATCCCCTCTGCAGTTTCTCCATTTTATAGCACCCTCTCCCTATGGAGAAGGCACTGTTCAAATAAAGTTAGACGCAAATGTGTGGTAATGTGTAGTTTGGTGCGTACTGCTCAGAAACTTAAGCTACCTTTTATTATCTAATAAAACTGCATGAGAGCGTGAGTTATATCTGTAGTTTCTATGATGGACTGCATTCTGCACTTTGGTTCATTGCTCTCGTTGCCTCCTGGCCACCTGCAGTAATCCAGATTGATGTTTCTTTTACCGCCTGCTCCTATGAGGACTTGGGCACACATATGCCCATTGCAATCAATGCACTCTGGCTCCCCTTGCTTGACATAGGATCAGGCTGCTAGTTTTCCTGTCTCAGAGCCAAATTTTCAGCTATTTCCATGAGTACCACACCTCAGGCATTAACCTTTGGTATGGAACACGGACAAAAATGCTTTTTCTAAATCAGAGAGTGTAATGCTGGAAAGACTGCCCTGTTAATTTACTGCACAATCAAAGGCCTTACTTGAATCATTTGCCAAGATCAAGGAAAAACTTAAAGGTGGGCTCATTTCTGCTAGTACTATAGATGAATGGTTCAGACAGGAATTTGAACTCTCCCAAACTAGCTACAAGTTTAGCTCGGCTATTTGTAACATTACTTTGGCATGGAGAAAACTAGGGCCAAAGTACATGTTACATTAATTGCACACATGCAGCTGAGACCAATCTTTTCTTTTTACTGTAGCGCAGAGGTAGGTGGCACGGTCCCCATGGGCACCAATGTGCCCCTGGACACCTTTCTTGGCACCTGTTCAGCTGAACCACCCCTCCCACTTTCTTCTTTTTCTTTTTTAGAAGTAACACATTTTTTTAACAAGCAAAGAGAGGGACTCTAGTTGCTGCTATCTGCATTTCCTATTAATGCCCCTGAGCCACCTGTGGGGCTCACAGAGATTCTTAGGATATGTGTGTATGAGAGAGAGAGAGAGAGAGAGAGAGTATTCTATGGGTGGTGAGAGAAAAAAAGATGGGGGAAAGTGTTGGCTGACAGAGGTTGTGGGGGGGGGAGAGAAAAAGAGTTTGCCTTCTGCGAAATAGTTTTCTGCTAGCGCTAAAAACTGTAGGTACAAAAGAGCTGTATATTGTGTTGGGGCTCATACCCCACCTCTGCCTTGTACTCAGTCTTTTGGGTGGGCTACTTGTCCTTCATGCCTAGCCACACCTCTCATGGCAGCCATTTTATGGTGGTGCATAGGACAGTTTCTCAAATTACCAAATGTGCCCACAGGCCTAAAAAGGTTGCCTACCCCTGTTCTAGAGTAAGTAGTCACGGCCCCGATTTGGATAGGGACCACCATACATGGGGTAGGGAGGATTACATCTTCCCCATATTTTCCCCAAACTCCCCCCCCCCGTGTGTGTGTGTGTGTTAAAAAAAAAAGGCAAAAAGCCTCAATTGATGCTAATTTTCTTTCTTTCTTAAAAAGATATTTAAAATATTTTTTTCTTACTTTCTTTAGGGAAAATGGGGTGAGGTGGGGTAGGTTTAATCCTCCACTGATGGTGTGCAATGATCCTGATCCAAATCAGGTCTAGAGTTTGTTTTTTTAAATTATCTCACTACAACCTACACAATTACTGTAACATGTGGTTTGATCTTCAGAATACAGATGTTATCACCTTCAATAAAACTTGTGCTTTAGGATCTGAAGGACAAATGTAAGAATGAAATTTGTAGTGAAGAGTGGGGTTTGAAAATACTCTTCTCTAGTTCGATATTTTAATGATCTGAATAACATTTAATGTTAAAACAGGGGTGGACAACCCATGGTCTATCAGCTACATGTGGCCCTTAGAGACCACCATGTGGCTGGCCCATCTTGGGTGGAAAAGGTGCCCCCCCCAATTAGACTTTTGCACCAAGGTGGCACAATTATGCTAAGAACGAGGGCACGTAGGGATGACCCTCCTCATGAGTGTTTGTCCCCAGCTCAATAATGCTTCTGAAGGCCCAGCATTATTAGCCTCCCCCTCACAACAGCAATCCCAATTCAGCTAATAGCGATCCCATGTTTATGTGTGTGTGTGTGTGTGTGTGTGTGTATGTATGTGTATGCATATATGTGTGTGCGTATGCAGACATGTGCAGCTCCCAGTGGCGTAGCGTGGGTTGTCAGCACCCGGGGCAAGGCAAGTAATTTGCGCCCCCTAACCTGTGGATTTTAGCACTCGAGTCTCTTCCACTAGATTAGCTTAAAGAAACCCTCTGGTGTACCCACTACAAACCTTTTGTTCTTTTGTTTCTTGCCACACAACAATTGTGCCTAGATGCATGTTCTCCAACCTTGGTCCCCAGATGTTTTTGGCTACACTCCCCAGCATGCCCCACCAGCATACTGGCTGGGGCCTCTGGATTTGTAGGCCAAAAACATCTGGGGGTGCCCAAGGTTGGAGAACACTGACCTAGAGAAATGTGCCCAAATATGACAGAAATGGCATAAAATTAAGGGAGGATACTTGAACCCACAATAATGCAAAATAGCTGGAGGTTTTGCAAAGCCAGGGAGTGAGGGGAGAAAAGTAGAAACAAGTTGTTTTGGAGGAGTTTGATGAACTCTCCTCAAAAGTCACCTCAAATAGTCACAACACTATATTGTAATTTAATACAATATAGAGCCAGTGTGGCGTAGTGGTTAGAGTGTTGGACTGGGACTCGGGAGATCCAGGTTCTAGTCCCCGCTCGGCCATGAAACTCACTGGGTGACTTTGGGCCAGTCACTGACTCTCAGCCTAACCTACCTCACGGGGGGTTGGAGGGTAAAATGGAGAGGAAGAGGAGGAGGAGGAGGAGGATTATGTAAGCCGCCTTGGGTTCCTTGCAGGAAAAAAGGTGGGGTATAAATATAATAAATAAAATAAAATAAATTAATTAATCAAAATATGTGTGTAACTTAAATAATAGCATATTTCCCCCCTGCTAACCTTGCCTCCATTTCCTGCCCTTTGCGCTGTTGTTTTCCCTGTGTCTGTTTTGTGATTGTAAGCCCTTTGGGAGTAAGGACCTGTCAAACCTGTCTGTCATTTGCACATATATATGTAATGTTAATTTATAAAGAGGGAACATTCAGACTACATAGGCTACTACCTGTATTTCTCAATAGGGCGGGTTTCACTAGTGTGAAGCATAACCACACCATCCACCCTAATCTCATTGGCAGAAGCAGAGCATGTTACAGGGAGTGGCATGGAAACAGCTATGGGATGGCAGCAGCTGCATTGCTGCAGGTACTGTACAAAGAGGGCTGCTGGACTGAAAATTTCAGGAGGTGCATGGCCCCAAAACTACTGAGATGGCTTCATCTAGGGAGTTGTGACTGAGGTCCTAAATGAAGGGAGAGCCTATGGGTCCCATGGTGCTCAGGGCACTCGAAACAAGGTAGTGGTAGACATGTCATCACCTCTAAGCCAAGGCCAATATTTGGTTTCAAGAAACCCATTATCAGAACCAGTGTGTGTGCGCGTGATGAAGTGGTTAGAGTGCCTGCCTAGGACCATGTTCCAATCCCCATTAAGCCAGTCACTATCTCTCCCCCTAACCTACCCTGCAGGGTTATTAGGAGGATAAAACAGGGAGGTGGAGGCGGGAAAGAACCTTGGAGGAAAGGCGCAGTAAAAATGCAACTAACAACAAAAATAATAATTAAGCCGTGTCCCTGAAATCCCTCTGGGGTCTAGAGATGGGCTTCATGCCTTGAACCATCCTTCCCCAATCTGGTGCCCTCCAGACATTTTGGACTTCAACTCACATCAGCCCCGGCCCGCATAGTCAATGGTCAGGAACGTTGGGAGTTGTAGCGCAAGATATCTGGAGATGGAGGAAGGCTGCTTTAAACGTTCTTGTCTCACCTCCTTCCAGCAACTCCCGTTGACCCAGTTCTGCCATGAGGTGGCCTTTCCTGACCCCTCCCCACCATCGCTCGCTCGTCCTCCGCCATTCACACGTGCTCACTTCCCTGACCTCTCCCTCTTCCTTCCCCTCGCCTCCCGTCTTGTCCTTCTATCTATTGGAAGAATCCAGTCGTGGCTGGGGCTGGCGGAGCCGCAGCAGAGAGCGAGTTGGGGAGCTCCCTCGCAGGCTCAGCCCGCCTCCCGGTTGCTGCCGCTGCTCCGATCAAATGGAAGACGCGGCGCGGCAATTAGGGTGTGTGTGTGTGTGTGTGCGCGTGCGCAGCGGCAGCAGCAGCCGGCGTTGCCGAGGGCGCGAGCCCCGGAGGACGAGAGGGAGGACGCGGGGCGCTTGGTCCGGCTCGCTTCCTTCCTCTTTCCCGCCAGGGGCAGAGAGCTGCGAGTGCGAGCGCCCCCCCCAGATGTTGCGCCCGGTGCGGCCGGCCCCCCCTGCACCCCCCACGCTACGCCTCTGGCAGCTCCCAATCCATCACCTGGCACTGCATGCACTTTGGCTATTGGACAGTATAGAAATAGATAGATAGATAGACAGATAGATAGATAGATGCGGCCCTCAGGGCCAAGAAAGTTGCCCACCCTTGTATTAAAACATTGAAACTCATTGCTCTTAAAAAATATTGGACAGGTGTATGCTAAAAGAGAAAGAGAAATTTGGTGGATGCCTGAAAACTTGGAGGTACCCTAGAGAATGTTGTTAATCACCCACATGAAAATTTAAGGTTTTGAAAGCCCTCGTCACTTTACAAATTGAGACCTTCCTTCCAAACTCAAACTCATATTACACCAGGGACCAAGCTAAGGTGGAGAGAAGAAGCATGGAAGTAGACACCCAACTTGGTTAAACAGGTCACAGCTCTATTGATAGGAGCTTACCGTACATTTTGGCATAGGAAAGGCAGATAAACCAAGAGGCTAGAGCAACTCCCCTATGAGGAAAGGTTACAACAGCTGAGATTATTTAGCTTAGAAAAAAGGTGAGTAAGGGGAGGCATGACAGAGGTGTGCAAAATTATTCATGGTGTGGAGAAAGTGGACAGGGAGACGTTTTTCTTCCTCTCTCATAATACTAGAACCCGGGGTCATCCCATGAAGCTGATTGGTGGGAGATTCAGGACAGATAAAAGAAAGTACTTCTTCACACAGTGCATAGTTAAACTATGGAATTCACCCCACAGTCTATGAATTCAGGAAAAGAAAAACAGTTAAACTAAAAATTAATTTGAATTTTATTTAACACTTAATTAATTTCAATTATACTTAACAAATAAATGTACGGTCACAATCCAGCTATGTAGACCTGCGAAGTTGGATAACCCAGTCTCTCTGTACTGTCCCATATTTTCAGTGGGATTGGCAGCAGTGTGACAAGCTCAATGTGCCTGCAGGTGCATCTCGAGGTGCTTCTACCCATGATATTGGGGCCAACCAAATGAGCTTACTTTCCCTCAGCTAAAGGGTGCCGAATGCAGCAGGCCATATACTTAAATGGCAGGAGTGCAGTGCAATCCTACACATGTCTACTCCAAAGTAAGCCCCATTAGATCAAATGAGCTGTCATCATCATCAGGCGATCACTCGTGACCGAGTAAGATTGTCTTCCGGGATAAAAGGAGGAAATTCTAAAGAAGATTGTGTAGACTCTAGCGATGGGTCCGTAAGTGACTGTGGAGGCCAATTCTAGATCCACACAGCTTCCCACAGTGAGGACACAGGTTACCAGATAGAAGATGGTCCTGTAAAGGATTCATTTGACGTGCTTTTCGCTTAGCACGTTTCTCCCTTTCACCTTGCACTCGGGCTTCTTCAAAGTCCATGGAACCTTTGTGAAAGGCCAACCTCCATTTAGATCGTTCATGGGCCAGAGCTTCCCAGTTTTCGATGTTTATATTGCATTTTTTTAGATTAGCCTTATGAACATCTTTAAACCTCTTATATTGACCACCGATATTCCGCTTTCCATCCTTGAGTTGGGAGTAAAGTAACTGCTTTGGGAGACGGCAGTCAGGCATTCGAACAACATGACCGGTCCACTGAAGTTGGCGTTGAAGGATCATTTTTTCAATGCTAGTGGTCTTTGCTTCTTCCAGTACACTGACATTTGTTCGCCTATCTTCCCAAGTAATTTGCAGGATTTTCCGGAGGCAACGTTGATGAAACCTTTCAAGGAGGTGGAAGTGACGTTTATAGATAGTCCATGTTTCGCAGGCATACAATAAAGTTGGTAATACAATGGCTTCATAAACCAGTGTTTTGGTCTTCTTACAAATATCCCGATCCTCGAACACTCTATGTTTCATTCGAGAAAATGCGGCACTTGCGGAGCTCAGACGATGCTGGATTTCACTGTCGATGTTAGCTGTAACAGAAAGATAGCTGCCAAGATAGAGAAAATGATCGACATTTTCCAGTATTGTCCCGCCAAGCTGGATAGATGGCATCACCAAAGGATTGGCTTGCACTTGCTGATGAAGCACTTTGGTTTTTTTGATGTTAAGTGAGAGACCAAGTTTTTCGTATGCTTCTGCAAAAGCATTTAGGATAGTTTGGAGATCATCCTCTGAATGTGCGGAGACCACATTATCATCAGCATACTGAAGTTCCACAACGGAGGTTGTAATTACCTTACTTTTTGCTTTCAGCCTGCTGAGATTAAAAAGCTTTCCATCTGTTCGATATATAATTCCCACACCAGTGGGAAGTTTCCCCTTGACAAGATGTAAAACCATGGCGATGAAACTTACCTGTACTCCCAGGTAAGTGGGTATAGCATTGTGCTGTTAGACAGTTCCCTGGAGCACCATCAATAAAAATTCTTTCTTTAAAATCCCAGGGAGAAAGTAGCCACAGCTCCTGTGTCTGCAAAAGTCAACATCTGTATGCAAAGGAACACATAAAATTAGTCTGCTATGCATTCAATCAGCAGTGCTGATGAATACCCATTTGTGGCCTGTGTGCAGGTGTGAGTGGGTCTGGCATGGACATTTTTTGCAGATCCACTTCAACGTTTCTTCTTTGAAAGTTCAGCCAATGTCATTTTGACCAGAGTCCTAAACCGGGCAAAACTGTGTTTGATGTCTCTGGGCGTTTCACTTAAAAAATAGTTTGCCATATTTGGCCGCTAATGCGTTAAGCCTTGGAACAGCAAAAGCCCCAATGTTGATGGTGCTGGAGTGAAAACTAATGAAAATTGTGAGACGGGCATTATGCTCTTTTACAAACACCTGAGCAACTGAAGAAGCAATGGAGGAGATTAGCCCGAACGGCCTTGCAGTTTGCCGGAGGTGCTGCTGTGTAGCTTGCCAGATGTTTTTACTGCAGCAATGAATGACAAAGAACTACATTCATTGCTCATTGAATTACTGAGTACCTTCTCCAGAGTTTGCTCTCAAGCAACATAATTTGTGGACTGGGAAAAAAGAGGGGGGGGGGAACCCTGGTTTGACTACTTACCATTTCAAGACAAGTTTTAATTCAGCCTATAGTCAATTTCACTAACAGATTCATTTTAGTTATATTAATTGTTAATTATCATTAATTATATTTAATAGCAAATATTGAGAAAATTAACAATATCCCACAAATCTGGATTTTTAGAGTGTACTGATTTCTAGGTACAATCATCACAATGGCACCTAGAATGGTTTGGTGGCAGTTGACTTTTGTGTTGAATTCATTCACAAGTTCAAACCCCACAATGATCTGTACAAGATAGGGACCGCAAAGCTTCATGGTGAGAATTAAAAATTGTGAGAATGCAGCACCCCATATTTTCTCTTTTTTATCACTGTTTTATAGGGGGGAAAGTACATTATTTGCTATTATATCCTATGACCCTTGGTCTGATGCAGCATGGCTCTTCTTATGTTCTTATATTCTTAACCTGAGATATGAGGCAAAATGTGCAGCCACTATTTTGCCTATTCATTTTGTGGTGCTCCCTCCTTTTAGTGTTTTTAGACAATGAATGAAGTCACAGAAATGGTTAACACACCCACTATCTGGGTGTGTTAATCCTTCTGGGTGTGTTAAGCCTTTTTGGGGCATTCCTGTTACCAGGTGCAGCCTCATGAAAAAAAAAAAACAATTTAGAAATCCAGGCGTTTCCTATAGCTGGGTTTGTAGCAGCAGCAAAGACAAGGAATTCATGATCTTCCAAACTCAAGTCTATTTTTCTTTCCTGAGGTAAAAAATTACTGTGACAATGTGTGCAGATAAAGTTCACCATTATTATACACATATTGCAGGAGGCAGAGCTGTGGCTGAGAAAGTGTGGGTTCACAAGGCCTGCCAAGTGGCCCAGTGTTGTTATTCCCATTTTATTTATTTATTTATTTCTTATATTTATACCCCGCCTTTTTTCCTGAAAGGAACCCAAGGCAGTTTACATAATCCTAATCCTCCTCCTCTGTTTTATCCTCACAACAACCCTGTGAGGTAGGTTAGGCTGAGAGTCAGTGACTGGCCCAAAGTCACCCAGTGAGTTTCATGGCGAGCGTGGACTAGAACCTGGATCTCCCGACTCCCAGTCCAACACTCTCACCACTATGACAACTCTGCAGTGTAGTCCGGTGTTGCTGGTGTTTTAGGGAAATGCAGATGGGGCCGTGAAATTGATTGTAGCAGCAGTGCAATTTATTAAGTGTTAGAACAGGAACCTCTCCCCATCTCTTTCTCAGTGTTGCCCTTGGAGCTGAGACAGTGTGCCAGGCAGCTCCACAGAAGTTAATGTTTTCTCATGTATTGTAGAAAAAAAGAACCTTCTTGTGAAGGTACCTGCATCTATTGTGTGTTGCCTGTAGAGCAGAGCCTAGCAGTGGGCTGCAAGCTGAGCAGGTCACCCCCTATATTAATGGCCCGTGGCCCAACAGGGGTGAAGGGAGTCATGGAAAGAACTGAGGGTCGAAATACATTGTCTGGACTCCAGGTCTGCCCATTGAGAAACAACAGAGAGGTAGACATGGTCTCCAGATTTCTCAGAGGCTGGATCTACCTATCTTGGTAGATCTGGTGCCCAGGCCTTATCACTGCTTCATCACCAGTTGTACCAGAAATGGTAGACCTGTTCTTTGATGCTATGAGGGCTTTTTAAAAAAATGTGCAACCATGCACAAAATGTACAGCAAGGAGAATTATGCAATTCCAAAAGAACATTGTTACAGTTCAGCATTCAAGCCATGCAAAAGTTGTATTGTCAGCTGATGTTAAAAGTGGCTGATAACAATGTAAAAAGTAAAGTGAGTAGTCCAGGCTCCTCTGGACCCCTAAAACCTGGTCAAGCAGGCCTGGTCATTTCTCCTTCCACTGCTGAAGACATTCCCCACAGACTCTCTAGAGCGGCCTTCCTTAGCCTGGTGCTCTTCAAATGTTTTGGACTTCAACTCGCATCAGCCCCAGCCAGCATGGTCAATGGTCCAGAATGCTGGAGCAGTAGTCCAAAACGTCTGGAGGGCACCAGGTTGGGGGAGGCTGTTCTAGAGAGTGTTGTTCACCAATGTTTCCGAGATGAAGGAAATCATTCTAGGATGAGTCATGTGAAGTTGTCAATGTTATGATAAGGGCAGTGATGCCATAAAATATCCAATACAATATTCTTAAGACAGCTGTACTGTGTTTGTGCATTTGGGGTCCCCACCCCCGTTCCTAGGTGTGTGTGTTTTTAAATCTCTCACTCGAAATAAAGTTTTGTTGGAGTTCATGATGCTCCTTGAATATAACACTTTTCTGTATAAGGGCTGTTCAGTTCCCAGGATCTTCTACTATTCTGTGTAGGCGTCTAAATGTCATGGAAAGTGACTGTAAGCAACAAAGAGCACACACAAGGAAAGTGCACAGGTGTGTTGTGGTAGTGCGTGCTAAGTGCATGAATTACAGCCACAAATTGCTGTGCAGCTTTGCTGCCCCCGCCTTCCAGTCCGGAAAAATTCCTGTGGACGCCCATGGCTAAAAAGTAAAGAACACACACAAGGAAAGTGGACAGGTGTGCTGTAGAGGTGCGCACTATGTGTGTGGATTACAACCACAAACTGCTGTGCAGCTTTGCGCCCTCCCCAAATTCCTGCAGATGCCTATGGACCCCAGGCTCTATTCTGGCCCTCCTGAGGTCCCTGTCCGGTTCTCTGGGGTTTCCCGGATGGCCACGCCCCTTTCCCCTAACCATCAACCATTTGGTGGTTTCCCTGCTTTTGTGCAGTTTTTTCCCCATTCTAAACGGTTGAAATGCATCTCCTAAGGCTTAGTTACTGGCAGGGAGAGCTTTAAGCTACAATGTGCTGGGTATCTTTTTGTTATTTTTGGCCCCACCCCTTTCCCCTTGGCTCCACCCCTTTGCCTTTTGCCCATCAACCACTGGAATGTGGCCCCTGAGAGCTTCTCTGAAATTTAATTGACCCTCTGGCTGAAAGGGGTTCCCCACCCATGGTCTACCTTTTTCCTCCTCCACAAAACCCTGTGAGGTAGGTTAGGCTGTGAGACAGAAACATTCAGAGCACAGGGGAAGAGACTAAACCAGTGTTCTCCAACCTTGGGTCCCCAGATGTTTTTGGCCTTCAACTCCCAGCATGCCCCAGCCGGGAGTTGTAGGCCAAAAACATCTGGGGACCCAAGGTTGGAGAACACTGGACTAAACACTACCAAATTTGTCTCTGTTGGGAGTTCTAAGAACTGCGCCAGAAGGAGAGAGTGAAGCATGGTGAGTTCTGCCATGGGGAAGTTGAAACCACCTGGTTGCCAGAGTGGCTGGGTATATCTCTGCAGCTGCCAGAGGCCCTCTAGAAGCAGCAGGAACATCCAGAGCACAGGGAACTAAGCACCCACCACCAGTGTCTCTGTTGGGAGTTCTAAGAACTGTGCCAGAATGAGAGAGTGGAGCACAGGAGAGATCAGTTGCTGCAGCCTGCAGGTTGCTTTTGTCTGCACTTGGTACTCTTGGGGAAGCTGTTTGCAGTTTGTATTGTTTGTTAATGTCTCAATGCATTGGAAAGGTGTGGTGTATTAGGCTCTGGCTTACACTTTATATCAATAAATAATAGATATAAAAGTATTGTAATG
Organism: Shinisaurus crocodilurus; assembly: GCA_021292165.1. Taxonomy (NCBI): domain Eukaryota; kingdom Metazoa; phylum Chordata; class Lepidosauria; order Squamata; family Shinisauridae; genus Shinisaurus; species Shinisaurus crocodilurus. The sequence continues at coordinate 256,310,073 of CM037876.1, read as the reverse complement.
GTTGATATTGCCTATTTTGTAAATAATTTGAAATATTATGACATCAGTATTAGTGAAATGAATTGTTGGGTTGTTTATTATTATAATGGTGTACTATTGCAATTGATGTATTGGTTTGTTTTCTTGTTTTTCTATCGTTGTGGTGTTCTGAGCTGCTTTGGGCACATTCTGTGGGAAAGCGGCATACAAATTAATGAGGATGTGGATGGTGATGATAGTGACTGGCCGAAGGCCACTCAGTATGTTTTGTGGTTGATTGGGAGATTTGGCTCCACAATGTAAGTTCAACACTAGCCACTACACCACACTGGATCTTATCAACATTTTTTCTTTAATAAAGTCATATCCATCCACCACAAAAAAAATTGGGTGGATGGTTTGCTCTATGAGGTGTACTCATGAAAGGTTTTTAAGATGCATAATAGGACAAGCTTTTCGCAATCTCTTGTACACTGTCACACAATATCTTCTTCTAGAATTTCTTCCACTACTGCATCTCCGGATCTAATCCATATTTTTATGGATATATATCTCACATACTTTGAAAGGAGGGGAGTGTCTTGCTTCTACTTCCTGCGAGGCAGTACAATGATATCTGATCCAAATGAGGTTTGGCCAATTTCCACATTAGGGTTTTCTCCACATAAGCTGTCTCAACTGTCCCCACGTATATGTGCATGAACAAATGTAGTATACAAACTACCTGTGATCAGCCTCGCAATAGCGCATTTTCCAGCTATCATTATCAGGCCAATTGCTGCTGGCCATTTCATGAATTGACTGGTTCACATATTCCATTCGTCTATGTGTGTTGTTGTGATTAAGGAAGCTTTGGACTGCTCATGTGCAAAGGAAAAAAAATGTATTTGCTGTTCAGGCTGGCATGCAGAGCCAGCCTGCAGACATCCCTGCAGAACTCATCAACTCTGCCTCCTGAAACATTTCTAAGAATGAAGCTTAGCAGATAAAAATAACTACAAAAATAATTGTTATTGGCATCTTAAGGAAGTCTTCTACCTTTCATGTCCATGTTAGGACAAAATCTTACCAAGAGCTCCTTAACCAGACGTTTGACCTTGGCTTTTCTGGTTGCCCAGAAATAAATGATTTTTAATACATTTTGCGACTGAAGCAATACCATGCTGGTTCAGGATGTATTGGTCCGTCAACTGTGAATGTAATCCTTCATAATAGTTCCGTGTGATTTATATTTCTGTGGTTCACCACACATTTCAATTTTTGTTGTTGTTTATTGTGTGGAAATACAACAGGTATTCAGGACACTTCAAACATAGAAATACTTGACGAATATAGCAAGCTGTATGACTAATCTCTCCCTCCCCCCCCCCACTTTACGGTATGCAAAGTGTGGCTATTTTTTGCCTACTGTTATTTAGATCAAATTTCGTAGGCCCAGACAGGGTAAGGAGAAGCCAGAACACGCGAATCCTCATGCTGCTTCATAAACAATATCACACCTAACTTGGACAGACAGGGTATTATAGATGTCTTGGTTTTGATTGCATGTCCTCATTTCCCCCTTACTACCATGCCAAAGACTCATGAGGCAGACGGAGTGGGGCTGACTTCAGCCATGTGGTAATACATGGCTCCAGTGTAGAGATAATGCACAGGTGAAGGAATTTAGTTTATAAAGCTGTCGGAGAAATATCGGTATGAAGTTCACATGAGGTTTCTGAACTAAGTTCCACCACATCGACGATCACTTCCATCAAGGAGCAGTGTGTGTCCTTGTTTTAGCTTGCATAGATACGGAAGGATGTAGGCACCCTGAGGTGGCCATGTGTGCTGTTTTACAGAGGGCGGTCCTCTGTTCGAAAGCTGAACTGGACTTCCCTCTTTGAAGGGAAGTCCAGTTCAGTTCTGGTTTAAAGATAAAGCACCATAAGAAGAGAGAGCAGCAGGAGCCTGTGGATGGGCAACTGTTGGAGTTGCCCTTCCAGAGAGAGCAGCTGGACAGCAGACTGACCAGGCACATAGCTCACATTCTTCACCATAGCTCACCATTATGGTGAGATGTGTTGCATTTCTAAATTATAGTCTTTCAGAATGTGCACTCATACATATAGATTGGCATATGCAAATGTTATGCATATCTCTGTCCCCCTTTGTCCTCATTTTTGGCTGTGAGGAGGTAGCCACCCTAATTCTCAATAACCAGGCAGTGTACCCATGAATTCCTGATGCGTGAATGAACCCTCCTGGTGAGTTTCCCAGAGGCATGCAGCTGGCTGCTGTTGTAATGAAAACAGCTTGGTCTGATCCAGCAGCATTTGTCTGATACTTTTATGTCCCACCACAGGGCAATCCAGACAATGGCCATCCTGGAATTCTTTTGAGGCCTGATAGGGTCATGCCACCCAACAGAAGAAGAGGGATGAAAGCAGGGGTGGGCAGCTTGTGTCCCTCCAGATGTTATGGCCTATAACTCCTTTTATCCCTCACCATTGGCTATGGTTGATGGAAGTTATAGGCCAAAACATCTGGAAGGCCACAAGTTGTCCACCCCTGGATTAAAGAGAAAGCACTGCTGAAAAGTGTCTTACTATTGCAGAGTTATTATGGGTTTTGGAAACTTCAGGGATGGCTACAGCTTCACTTTAAGCTTGGGGAAGCTCTGCTAAACCCTGGACAGATGTGCTGTGATAAACAGGGTGGCTCCATCCCAAACCTCAGCAAGGGCAAGTATCTCAGTGGCAAAACACACCCTGAAATGACGTACCAGTCAGTTTTGTAAAAATAGCGAAACCAGCTTTTCCATGAGAATATTCTGCTCAAAGACGTTTCTGTGTCAGATGGATACCAAATTAACCTTAAGGTGTTTATCTAGTGAAAATATATGAAATGCTTGTATATGACATCGGCTGCCTCAGTGATGATTAAGAGGCCAGTCTGATGCCCTGCCGTGCAGAGGCAGCAGAACATGAGATCTGATGCCAAGCAGCCAGGGCTGGCACAAGGGGAACTTTTGTCCCCTTGCTCCGGTGCAAAGAGCTGGCTCCATCCCCTGCACCAAGACTGTAATAGCTATTGCTGTGGCAGCAAAGCTTCTACGTGGTGTAGGAACATTGCGTGTAGTGCTATTTATTCCATAGCAAGGAGGGAGCAGAGGGAAGGGAAGGGCCGCCACCAACCCCTTGTGGCCATTGCAACAGCCACAAGCTGCTAATCCCAGTACAGATTTGCTAAAACTACCCATTGTAACCAGAGTGATCCCCTCTGTGTACTAATATGTGAGCTCCGTCCTACTTACATTGCACAGGAGGCCATTATAAGTGTAGCATTGCAAGCAGAGACTTCTTACATTTCCAACTATTCCTATTTACCTGGGATGGTCCCTATTTTTGGATATATTTCCCTGTTAAAATTAGAGCTAAGCTGAAATTTCTCATAAGACATTTTTCTGAGAAAGTTTCTGAGGTTGTTCTTTTTCTTACCCCCCCCACCTCCCAGAAAAAGAAGGTCACTTTGTAAGATTTACTCTGAATTTGCAAAATTTGGAGAAGTGCACATTTTAAAGATGATTTAATCAGCTCACAGTCTATAATATACTCGGCTATTTGGCCTGATTTAATTGACCAGTACACCATTGAAAATTCATATTTACGAAGTGGATTTTTTCCCCTTGTGATATCAGTTTTCATAGCATGTTACATATAAAATTAAGAAGAGTGGTCTATATAGTTCCTGAGGAAGACTATTCTTAGTTGAAACAGTAATAAACCGGGGTTCCATTGACTGATATGTTTGATATGAGACTGATACGTTTGATATGATGTACAGCATATACATTGGAACTATTGACTTCCTCTGTAATTTGGTGTGTATTACTGATTGTGCCTTATTGCTTATATATACATTTATATACAAACTCATTTCTTTTCATTCAATATATATTGATTAACTGCAGTTATGTAGGTTCCTTGCACCTTGTGTATTTTTTATTGAATTCTAACTGGGGATCCTGTCTTCTTCCCCCCCTCCCCTCCCAGAGCAGGTGACTGACAATGGGAAAGAAGAGGGGTGAGAGAAGCCTTCAGAAACTGCCACTTTAAGGCACTCCAGGAACCTTGAGGCAGTGGTTCCCAATGGAACCACCTTCCCTGGTGGGGCTTTAGGGAGTGGGGTGGCTTTCCTGGGCCCTGGTGGGCTGGATAAGGAGGCCTGGTATGCCAGAGATTCCTCGTTGCTGCTTTACATCCATCTATACATGTGGACTGAGAACAAATTCTTTTACTGGCAGCGGGGATTGCTTCAAAGAAGTAAAGTGAGGGCCTGCAGCTGCCGCCATCTTCATTTCCCATGTATGCCTGTGGGGCACAAGTGGGGCTCAGATTCTTTGAAAATGAAGATGGTGGGTGGCTGTAGGCCGATGTTTTCCTCTGCAATGCACCTAGCCACCAAGAAAAAGAAGCAGGGGAGAAGAAGGGACTCCTGTGAGAGAAAAGGAGACGGGGGGGAAAATGAGTTGGCTGGCAGAGGGGTGGGGGAAAGAAAGAGTTTGCCTTCAGGTTTCTATGGGCACTGAAAAGTGTGGGTTCAAAGGAATTGTTTAGTGTTTTGGGGCTCAGGCACACACACACACACACACACACACCTGCCTTTTCCTCAGTCTTTTGGGCAGGTTACTTGTTTTTGCCACACTTCTCATGGTCGTCGTTTTGTGTTGATGGCCATGACAATTTTTCAAATTGCCAAATGCATTCAGAGGTCCCCAAAGGTTGCCGAGCCCTGCTCTAGGTGAACATAGCATCCACCATATAAACGTCAAGGGTGTGGGGAGTTCAACAAAGGGGGGCAGAGTGAGCCAATGTGATCTTGATGCCCTCTTCATGTGTTGGACCAAATACATGCATAGGGCAATCCTCAGACTCAGAGCTGTGAATTAGTGTCATTTGGGTGAAAGCTTAGATTCTGAAGAGTGCAACAAAACCTGTGGGAATGCATTCTGTCCTCGGAGAATCTCTAGTGATCTGTCATTCCAGGTTAAGCACAATTGGCTCTTCTGTTAGCAGTCAGTATTTTCACCTTTTAATCATCTCTGGAGGGCTAAGAAATCAGACCGCCAAAGAATCATCCTTCAAAGGCCAAATATTAAATCTGCTCTTTCTTTCTTGACCTTCCTCTTTGATTTACAGCCAATGCCTTGGTTTCATGTCTATGGCATCTGTTATCAGCCCTACCTTGAATTCCCTAAGATCCTGAAATCCAGCATGGCTGATTCTTCTTTTCTCCTCCCCCTTTTCGCTTCTGACACAGATTCCGTGAGACTCTGATAGCCATTTAGTAACAGAAAAGTGTTTTTCTCTGATAGTCCTGCTGCCAGATCCTGATGCCTCATATCCTTTCACTCATAGACCTCCCTAGGAGCATTTCAACAAACGGAGCACTGAACATGCATTTTATGTGTACATGTGCAATTTTGGATGAATATCTGGCATAGAAAGTACCACTTGGGTGGAAAAGCCAGAATCGTCTACTACATGCTGCCAACAGAACTAAATCTGAGGGAAGACACGCTGGATGATGCAGATGGAAAAATCACTGGGGGGATATTTAAAAACAAAATCCTTGACAGATCAGACCTTCTAAAAAATAAGGAATGTACCAGGGTGACTGGATTCCAACCATCTACTATCACTACAGAAGCCAAAACCATTATTTCAGATCATAACTGTATTTCTGATTTAGAATAAAACTTGAGGGAACTTGTATGAATAAAGACCTTTATTTTTAAATAATGCAAAAGCTGAAAATAGAATTTCCAGTCTCTCAGATTTTGTCTGTGTCTATAGCCACTTTTTGTGGACCATTTTATAATCAACAGTAGCCAGGAACACTCTACTACAAGATGGACCCAGAAGAGAAAACAGCAGAACACCACTTGTCACTAACAGTTCACAACTCAACTCAGCGCCTATGGGCACCCACAAAGCTCTGCCCTCCCTACCACCTTTAAAAATTTGTTTGAAGAAAAACCTTGGAAAATGTTAGGGCAGGCTTCTTTCTCTCCCTTTCTAGCCTCTAGCCTTGCTCTTGCTCTCCCCTCTACTAGGGATGTACTAAAAAAAGTCGACGACGGGTTTTTGCCTCGAGCCAGCTCTGTTGTGGCCTCTACCCCTTTGCCTTGCTAGTTCCCCTCCTCCCAGTCTCTAGCCTCAGCTATATCCCCTGCACCTCTTTAGCTCACAGTTTCTCCCCTACACAGCCTCTAGCCTTGCTCTTTCTTTACCCCTTTGCCTTGCTGTTTTCCCCTCCCTCTCAGATTCTAGCTTCACTATTTCTCTCCCCACCTCTTTACCTTTCTGTTTCTCTCCCCAGCCTCTAGCCTTCCTCTTTCTCTCCTTCCTACCCCTTTGCCTTGCTGTTTCCCTCCCATCCTCCATCCCAGCCTCTAGCCTCAGCCATTTCTCCCCCCCCCCCCAATCACCACTTTAGCTCACTTTTGACTACCCAGGTCCCCATGGCAGCCATTATGTGACTAACCAGATTCTCTGTGGGAACCATTTTGTGGTGGTGTCCACAGCAGTTTCTCAAATTCCCAAATGTGCCCATGGGTCCAAAACCTAGTGCCAGGATATTTGTGTTTCCAGCAATAACTGGACTGTAATGACCACTGTCACTAATGTGTTTGTCACTTTCTGCATTTAATTTCTTTCTGATCCCACTGTTTACAATTCTCTGCCTACCCTCCACAAAATGTACTGTTTTAATAACCAGAGGCTCTCTATAATACTCCAGGCATCTTATGAAGTGGGCTATGGTGCACAAAAGCTTGTGAACGAATAGAGAAAGTGCACGAGGCACCAGAGCTAAATTCTGTGAGTGTAGTTATAACTAATCTTATGCCTCAAACAACTGTGGTAATAAACCCATATATTTATAAAGAGAAATGATAATACAGTATTGGAAAATGGAAATACACACATACCTAAATAACATTATAGGTATGAGTACCATGTTACAAGAATGCCGGCTAACACTTGTTTCGGTATCTTCATCAGAACTGAGAGCCAGTGTGGTGTAGTGGTGAGAGTGTTGGACTGGGACTTGGGAGATCCGGGTTCTAGTCCCCGCTCAGCCATGAAACTCACTGGGTGACTTTGGGCCAGTCACTGACTCTCAGCCTAACCTACCTCACAGGGTTGTTGTGAGGATAAAATGGAGAGGAGGAGGATTATGTAAGCCGCCTTGGGTTCCTTGCAGGAAAAAAGGCGGGGTATAAATATAATAAATATAATATAATATAATACGTTTGTGTCAATGTAGCTATCTCTGAGCCTGGTGTAACCTCTTCAATTAAAACATTTAAAATTGGAATACTATCAACCAACAAACTTAGGCAGCACAACCAGTCAGGGAAGGCTTGCTTGGTTGAAAAGATAGGTGGTCTTTAACCGGTGCCTAAAGCATGCCCAGTTAGCACCTCCTGCATACCAAGGAGGAGGCATTCCACAAAGTGGGTTTCACTACGACTTCTGGGATGCCACCAGACAGCAATTTGCAGGGCCTGGTACAGCTAGCAAGGCCTCCTCCGATGATCTTAGTGATCACACAGATCTATATCAGGGAAGGTGATCTTCCAGGTAATCTGGTCCCTAGTTATTCAGAGGTTTATATGCCAGCAACAAAATATTGAACCTGACTTGGTAGCCAATAGGCAATCAGTGCAGTTGCTTCAACACTAGTGTAACCGATGCACAGTTGGCTTCCTGGACCAGCTGCAGCCTCTGGACCAAGCACAAGGGGAGCTATACATAAAGTGCATTAGAAGAATCTAAATGTGAGGTTAGCAGTGCATGGACTACAGTGGCCAGGCTATTGCTGTCCAGAAAGGGCATAGTTGGCATACCAACTGAAGTTGGTAATAGGCATTCCTCGTCAAAGAAGTCACTTGGGCTTCTAATGATAATGGTGAACCTAGGAGTACCCCTGAAATACACACCTGTTCTTTCTGAGGGAGTGCAACCCCATCTAGAACAGGCAGACTCCCCAATTCCCATACCCAGGAATGCCCACCCACAGACTTTCCGTCTTGTTGGGATTCAGTCTCAGTCAGTTTGCTGGGCCTCATTAGATTCAGCTGAGAAATGAACTCTGTGTCATTGAATATTTAAATGCTAGGGTTCCTTCTGTTGTAATTGCTGGGGATTGTGGTTACTGTTGTGTGTATTTCCCCCCCCCCTCTAGTGACCAGCCGTGGTTTTACTTACTTGTTGCCCTGATCATGAATCACCAGAAAAATGAACTCCCTTATAAAACATGAATGTGTTCATAACTGCTGGTGGTGATCATGTCACTCATTTTTTTATTGTAAGAAATAAAAAAGAGAGAGAAAAGGAAAAGAGAAAGAAAAGTTCAGCAACCAAATTACTGATGAATTACAAACGAAGCAGATGCCAGTGCCACAGCTGTTTCTTTCCTCCCTCTTACTTTTTGACAGCCATTTTTGTAGAGTACTGCTACAGAAATAATCTTAGAATCATAGAAAAAGTAGAGTTGGAAGGGGCCTACAAGGCCATCGAGTCCAACCCCCCTGCTCAATGCAGGAATCCAGGTCAAAGCATCTCTGACAGATGTCTGTCCAGCCGCACCTTGAATGCCTCCAGACTGGGAGAGCCCACCACCTCCCTAGGTAGTTGATTCCACTGTCTTATTGCTCTGACAGTCAGGAAATTTTTCCTGATGTTTAGGTGGAATCTAGGTTCCTGTAACTTGAGCCCATTATTCCGTGTCCTGCAAACTGGGATGAACGAGAAGAGATCTTTGCCCTCCTCTGTGTGACATCCCTTCAAATACTGGAAGAGTGCGATCATATCTCCCCTCAGTCTCCTCTTCTGAAGGCTAAACATGCCCAGTTCTTTCAGTCTCTCCTCATAGGGCCTTGTTTCCAGTCCCTTTATCATCCTTGTTGCCCTCCTCTGAACCCTCTCCAGTTTGTCTATGTCCTTGTTAAAATGAGGTGCCCAGAACTGGACACAGTACTCAAGATGAGGCCTAACCAGTGCCGAGTAAAGGGGAATTATCACTTCCCGCGATTTGGAAGCTATACTTCTATTAATACAGCCCAAAATAGCATTTGCCTTCTTTGCAGCCACGTCGCATTGCTGGCTCATATTCAGTTTGTGATCTACCACAATTCCAAGATCCTTCTCACTTGTAGTATTGTTGAGCCAAGTGTCCCCCATTCTGTAACTCTGCATTTGGTTTCCTCTCCCTAGGTGCAGCACTTGGCATTTATCCCTGTTAAATTTCATTCTGTTGTTTTCGGCCCAGCGCTCCAGCCTATCGAGGTCACTTTGAATTTTGTTTCTGTCTTCCAGAGTATTAGCTGTTCCACCCAACTTTGTGTCATCTGCAAATTTGATAAGCATTCCCTGTACCTCCTGATCCAAGTCATTAATAAAAATGTTGAAGAGCACCGGGCCCAGGACCGAGCCCTGTGGTACCCCCGCTCGTTACCTCTCCCCAGTTTGAGAAGGAACCATTGATAAGCACTCTTTGAGTCCGATTCTGTAGCCAATTGTGGATCCACCTGATAGTTGATCCATCTAGCCCACTCTTAGCTAGCTTACTAATCAGGATATCATGAGGCACTTTGTCGAAAGCTTTGCTGAAGTCCAGGTATATAATGTCCACAGCATTCCCACAGTCCACAAGGGAGGTTACCCGATCAAAAAATGAGATCAGATTAGTCTGACAGGATTTGTTCTTGACAAATCCATGCTGGCTTCTAGTAATCACTGCATTGTTTTCAAGGTGCTTGCAGACTGACTTCTTTATAATCTGCTCAAAAATCTTCCCGGGGATTGATGTCAGACTGACTGGCCTATAGTTCCCAGGTTCCTCCTTCTTGCCCTTTTTGAAGATGGGAACAACATTTGCCCTCCTCCAGTCGTCTGGCACTTCACCTGTCCTCCATGATTTCTCAAAGATAATAGACAGTGGTTCTGAGAGTTCTTCTGCCAGTTCCTTTATTACTCTAGGATGCAGCTCATCAGGCCCTGGAGATTTAAACTCGTTCAGAGTAATCAGGTGCTCCTTGACCATTTGCCTATCAATCTCAAGCTGCAATTCTGCCCCTTCAGTCTGCATTTCAGGTTTGCCAGGGGGGTCATAGACCCTCTTTTGGGAGAAGACCGAGCCAAAGTAGGAATTGAACACTTCTGCCTTTTCTTTGTCTTCTGTTATCAATTTGCCATCCTCATTGCGTAGTTGAACCACCAGTTCTTTCTTCTGTCTTTTACTGTGCATGTATCTGAAGAAAGCTTTTTTGTTGCTTTTAGCATTCCTCGCTAACCTTAGCTCATTCTCAGCTTTAGCCTTCCTGACACTATTCCTGCAGTTCTGTGCTACCTGCCTGTACTCTTCCCCTGTAGCCTGTCCTTCCTTCCACTTCCTATACGTGTCCTTTTTTGTTTTCAGGTCTTGGTGGTGTATGTGTCCCCCCCCCGCCGCCCTTTCTATTTCCTGTTCTGAATGCTTAAGACATTATGGAACTATTCCTCTGTGGCCATAGCTCACTGTCTTTCATGTCAGTTTTGATGCAAATGTATTCCAAGTGTGGTATACAGGGACTTAACAGGAATTGTGTAATGCCCTTCCTATTCCTTTGAAAGGCAAAGCCTGTGAGCTCAAAAGGGAGGTTTCTGCTGTGTAATGTTGAATTTTTCATACAGACAGACACAACCTACATTTAGCAATCATGCTGTTATTAGTGCCTGTTGGGAGTCCCCATCTGGATTTCTTATGTCAGGTCATCAAGTGTGTGTTTTTTTGGTGTTTTTTTTTTTTTTTTTTTTTAATGTTCACAAAACACAAGTGTTTAGGCAATGAAATGCTGAGTATGGAAAGACCATCTAAAGTGCAGCTACCAGAGAGAAACAATCAGATTTCATTGTGCAGATCAGCAGGGAGATGCTGAAGAATCAATATTTTGTAGTGCATAGGGAGACTTGGATGCAAGCTGCAGTATAACGAGAGTTCTATTTGCCAAATTCTAGGACAGTTGCCTCTAGAGCAGTGTTCTCCAACCTTGGGGACCCAAGGTTGGAGAACACTGCTCTAGACAAAGAAAGACGGCTTTTTATATCAGTAAAATGTACTTCCTTTCAGCTATTTACTTGCACGTTTCATGAAGTGTAATGGCTCACAAGAGAAATATATGTACAGCCCAATCCTATACATGTCTACACCACCAAGACCCATGGGGCTTACTCTCAGTTAGGTGGGTATAGGACTGCAGCCTTATTCTGCTCATCACTCATCGCACAGCACTTTTTCATCTGCAGTTAAACTGGCCTTGCATTGTGATGGAACTGTGCAAACATCCATCCTCGTTATATTTTGCATCCATCCACTCTTAAGGATCTTTGTAGGTGAGCATGCTAACATCCCTATTAACTATTCACCTGGACTTATATCAAAAGTACAAGCAAAAGTTCTAGGTTTCTCAGACAATATGTTTTCAAGATATCCTCAAATTGGCCTAAGAGTTGTGGTTCCCAAATCAGCATCATGGGCTCTTTCCCTGTCCTGTGTGCACTCTGCCAATGGAGGCACTCTGGATTGGACCAACTCTTGGAATCATTTTTTGTTGAGGGGACCCTAGAACAAGTCAAAAATAATCTATGGGTGAGGCAAAGCTAGAGTGAAGGATTTTTTTTATGGTGGTAGAGCACATGCCTTGCATGCAAAAGGTCCCAGGTTCAGTCCTCAGCATCTTCAGGTAGGGTTGGGGGGAAACCCTGTCTCAATCCCTGGAGAGCCTGACTGACTGACTGACTGACTGTGTTGACACTACTGTGTTAAATAGGCCAAAGGTCTCAGTCCATCTAAAGAAGCTTCCTATGTTCTTTGATTATAAAATTCCCACTCAAAGGAGAGCCATCAGATTTGTCTTGTTGGCCAATTTAGAAATGCCATAAAAATATTTTCCCCCACCGGGCATTTGAGCCTTAGACCTCTGTGACGATATTTGTATATCGTGCCTCAGTGTGGTGTAGTGGTGAGAGTGCAGGGCTGGGACTCGGGAGATCCGGGTTCTAGTCCCCGCTCCGCCATGAAACTCACTGGGTGACTTTGGGCCAGTCACTGCCTCTCAGCCTAACCTACTAGAACCCGGATCTCCCGAGTCCCAGTCCCAGTCCCAGTCCGACACTCTCACCACTACGCCACACTGGCTCTCTCTATTGGATACTACTGCTCACACTCTGCATATATTCTTTGTTCAAAGCCCCCTCCTGCAATAAGTTAGGGCTTTTACTTGTATGAAGGTCAGACCAAAGAAAAAGTTAATATATCTGTTTACTGCCAAACATATATATATATATATATATATATATATATATATATGAACAACTTCTCTTGGAGCTCCTCTCTCAGTCTGCTCCTGGATCCACCACCCCCTTTCCAGGGATCATCCCCAAACTCCCCTTCCTATGTTCCCTGTAAGGAGATGTCTCTAAATTACAGCAACCGCTACAATATGTTCATGTTGATTGAACAGGTGCAGCTCACTTGGAGTGCAAGACATGATGGACTGCTAGGGAGAGTGCTGCATAAACACACTGATATCCAATAGGCTTCACACATTCACTGCTGTTGGCTACGTTTACGGGACCTTTCACTTAAAACATTGAGTTTCTTCAAGCAAACATCCTGGGACTTATTTTTTCAGCCATGCAACTTGAGCAAATCTTAATTCCATTTAGTCATTCTGGTCATTTTACTTTTATCAGTATTAACTATCTACCAGAGTAATTTCCATCTAAGGAGAGTCACCAATGGGTGGGGCATATGATCCAGAAAATATGGTATTAATATTTAGTCCTTCTCAGTTATCTATCAAACATTAGCATCATTAATAAAAAATGAACATAATCCAGTAAATAATTATTACTTTTTAATGGATAGTTCTGCAACTGTGGTAGGCTGACTGCCATCTTGCATAGTCTTTCCATCCCCTTTAAAATAAACATGAATGCTCATATCCCACCAATGTATTTTAAATGTAGAAAGCAAGTGGGCATATTGGGATCTCTTAACACTTAAGGCCATCTGTCAGGGATGCTTTGACCTGGACTCCTGCATTGAGCAGAGGGTTGGACTTGTAGGCCCCTTCCAACTCTCCTTTTCTATGATTCTATGATTCTAAGGCATCACTAATCTGTGTTAAATAATCTTCCATATGCACTCATATTTTAAAACGTAAGGGGTTGGAGCCAGGGTTCTGTGACTGTAGTTCTTCTCATGGAATGGGGAACTCTTGAGTCTTGGCTCTGGCTCCCTCCTGTCACTCCCCATGCCTCCAAATGTAGTGGAGCTTCGGAGTGGTGCTCCAAGACTGCAGGGTGGGAGTGGGGGAGTGATGGATGAAAATGGCCTCTTCTACAGTTCCATGCATGGAAGCTCTGGTGGATCCATGTCCCTTCCATGTACAGAAATACACCTTTCGATCCAACCCAAGAAGTACCTTGCTGGATCAATCTCAGGTCCATCTTGTCCTGGGGAATATTGGGGAAACAATTTTCCCAAATATTTCAGCAACCAGTACTCAGTGGTCCACTGGAAATTGGCTGGTGGCCCACCAGTGGATTATAGTCTAACTTCTGCCCACCACTGTTCTAAAGGAACAAAGGCAGTTCTCCTCTATATAACAATCATCAACTGAAGTTTTCCCAAGGAACAAAATGGCAATCAGTTGAAAATCTCATATCTGGATTTCAAATTATACTTTCACACATCACATAATCATACCTGACTGGCTAGATGGTCTTCTGTCTTTGGTTCCCCCATGGGGGGGGGCATTCCTGGGGGTGGGGTGGGGAGCAGCAAGACTCTGCCAGATTCCGAGGAATCCAGGCGGCGCCTCAGTCTCTCCTCCTCGTGAGGAGAGGAAAAACATCTGGATGGCCGAAATTGGCTATCTAGATGTTTTTGAGGGTTAGGGGAGCACAGTGGATATCCTGTCCACTGCACTTCTCCTGCCCTGCGTAGGATGCCCACAATCCCCTGGGTTCGGAGGGTTGCGGGCACCCTCATGGGATTGCGCTGCCCATCTACTTTCGGTTTCATCACAGAATTGAGATCTGTGCTCTAACAAAGAGCTTTTTCTTTCCTGCTTTCCCACTACATAATTTGTAGCTGGCACTGTGCTATAGGGTAATAACACAATTACACAAGCAGGAAAATACATCTTTCACTTTCAGGAATATTACTCCATTTTGCTGCTGTATAACCCCCCCCCCCAAAGTGCTCTCAAAAAACAGAAGTGAAACTGGGGGTCACAATGTCATCTAAAGCAGTGTTCTCCAACCTTGGGTCCCCAGATGTTTTTGGCCTACAACTCCCAGCCTGCCCCAGCCAGCATAGCTGGGGCAGGCTGGGAGTTGTAGGCCAAAAACATCCGGGGACCCAAGGTTGGAGAACACTGATCTAAAGAACCCATAAACACAGCCATGAGTAAGGAATGATGAGTGCACAATAAATGCCTCATGTAGAAAAGCTGCCACAGGAGTCAGACTAAGTACCCCTCTATTTTGAAATATGAACCTTTGCAAGCAGATCCCAACCCTAATAATCAATAAGACTTTACTCATATACATGTTTGCAAAATCAGGCACTGCAGTACAGATTTCAATGAGTGGAGACGGCCATCTCCCAGTTCTTCCAGTAGACAATTCTGAGTTGTTTATGTGGACTGCAGCTGTGAGAAACCTTGTTTAACAAATAACAATCATTGCTACACAGGATGCTATTCTGAAATGTGCATATCTTCAAACTATCGCATTATCAACTCATAAGGGAATGTGAACAGCCTGGCCTTCTTCAAATCTTGTAATATAAGCTATGTTTGTCATTTCATTATTATTGGTGATGTGGAAAAGACTTCTCTGTGCACAAAGTTATAAAAACTCTCAGACAGGATTGAATGGAGCACAAAGGTACTAGATGTTACTAGATTTGGTTCAAGCATTAGCAATTTTTATAATACCGCATGTGATAAAGAACACATTTCAGAGTGTGCTGCTTCCTCTCTCAGTACATAAGTGGCCTCCACAGTCACTTACGGTCACTTACGGTCACTTACGGACCAATCGCTAGAGTCTACACAATTTTCTTTAGAATTTCCTCCTTTTAAAATCTCCTTTTTGTAATTTTTTTATCCTGGAAGACAATCTTACTCGGTCACGAGTGATCGCCTGATGATGATGACATATACATATAGCTACATCTATTTAGGGAGTTTAGAGATAATTCTCTCTCTTGGATTAATACCAAGAGCCACTGATAGCCGTCATTCAGTAAGCTGTTAACAATGGCGCAAAGGTTGCCAGCTGCACTCCCATAACTATTGAGGCTTGTCAAGTGGCAAAGTAGGCTGCGGTTAGGAGAAAGGGACCAATCTATATGCTCAATAGCAACAAGTGGAAAAAAACTTTTTGTGGACAATAATGTACAGCTGAAGTTAAACAGGCCCTTGGATTAAGTCAATCTTCCCCAACATGGTGCCCTCCAGAGGTTTTGGGCCAGTGTGGCGTAGTGGTGAGAGTGTTGGACTGGGACTTGGGAGATCCGGGTTCAATTCCCCGCTTGGCCATGAAACTCACTGGGTGACTTTGGGCCAGTCACTGACTCTCAGCCTAACCTACCTCACAGGGTTGTTGTGAGGATAAAATGGAGAGGAGGATGAGGATTATGTAAGCCGCCTTGGGTTCCTTGCAGGAAAAAAGGCGGGGTATAAATATAATAAATAAAGAAATAAATAAACTCCCATCATCCCTGACTATTGGCTGTATTGGTGGGGGCTGATGGGAGTTACCACCCAAAATATCTGGAAGGTGCCATGCTGGGGAAGGCTGGACTAAATTATATAAAATGAAAACATACAGAGCTTGCACACATCACACAGAGCCCTTTTTAGCATACAGATTGGGGACATGCACTCCTGACCCACTGAATCATCACTCGGTTACTCTGGCTACTTTATCCGTTTTCTCCTGCCTCTGTAATATGTCTTCTCTTATGTCTTTGGGTAGCACCCTCACTGATGTCAACATGGCTAGAAGGGAACCATCATTTTGGAATCACTGCAGTAAGGCTAAAGAGAAGGCAAAGTACAGAACCTTCTGTCTTCAACTCTCCATGCTCAGCTTTCTAAAGTAACTTTTTCATTATATATTTATCCCTTTGAAATGCTTTATAAAGGAGCTCTAATTATTCAACTAACTCTGATTCTGTAGCAGAGTTTGGCAAGAATATAGCAATAGTGTGCCATATGCATATGTTTTTGGCCTATTCAATTTTCTTAAGAACCTGAGAAGAGCCGTGCTTGGTCATACCAAAGGCCTATCTAGTCCAACATTCTGTTCCCACAGTGGCCAACCAGAAACCTATGGGAATCCCACAGCAGCAAATGATAAAATTACTTCCAAATATATATCCAAATAAAGAAATGAGTTGAAGAACTGAAATGTTTTGAAAAGCAGGCACACATGCCCTCTAAATAATTTGTTGCATTTGACTTGTACTGGGTGTGGAAAAACATTGGATTACAAAATGAGTATTTTCTTGAGATTCTACAGTACCTGGCAGAATTCTGGTGCAAATCATCTGTGTGTCTGTATTGAATGTGTGAGAAGACCTTGGAGGTACACAAAAGCAGTTCTTGTACAAAAGCTTCTTGGGCTGCTCAGGGTTGGTTTTGCAAGGTGCTGAGAAGCTCCTGGTGATTCTGGGATTTACTCACCTTCACTTGAGGAACCCAAACCTGTGTGCTTTCAAAAGTGATTACCTTCCTGCAAAAGAGTAGGTTGAATTCAGGGACTCAAAATCAAGCATATGTGGAAGCTCTTTCCAGGTAACATTCTCGACATACTTACTTCAGAGCTTTAATAAAGGTCAAAAACATCCAGCCTCTTAGAATGTGTCCATAAATAAACAATAATAAACTAGTCACAAAGAGTCAAAATCTAAGTAATCTCCATTAGTGGTAGGGATGTGCCAATCAGCAAAACTCAACAACACCTGCCACACCCTAGCTGGCTGACAAGGGTTGCTCTTCACCACTGCAACCTGCTTGTTCACCTGCCAGAGCGACTGTAATAAAGGGTGGCTATGGCAAAGCAAGGCAATGCGCCACAGCTGTTGAATACAGTGTGGGCACTTCCCCCTTGTTCTCATTCAGAACTTGTGTAGCAGCATGCAGGGATACCTTTAAGCACAATCTTAGCTCAAAGTGAATTTTGAAGCCCATGTGGTAATGAGAGATGCTCATCTCTGCTTAGCATATGTTTCACTTCAGCAGTGTGAGCCGTTTGCACGGATTGCCAGAAAAAATTGGGAGATTGCTGTTGTTTATAGACTGAAACATTCTCTCTCTCCTCTCCACACACACCCATTCCATTTAAGATGTGCAGATGTTCATTTATATGCAGAAAAGTACAACTTGATTGGAAAAGCAACAGGTTTGCCATTCTGCTCACTGCTGTCCACTTGGAAAATCTTGACCTGTGCTTGTCCCATAGGCAAATCATTGTTAATTTATGGAACACTTCCCCCCCCCTTTTTTTTAAAAAGAAGATTTACAGTTGGCTCTGATCTAACAGAGTGTGTGTGAAGTATTGTGTGGAACCCTTTGGGGGAGGGGGAGATAAAATCCTAATGATCAACTGTTTGTCAGGGAAGTGGGAGTGGAACAATCAAGTCCCCTGCTTCTCTTCCCAGACAGCTTAGGGTTGTAGGTGTTAATCCTACTTAGAATAAACCCACTGAAATGAATGGGACTCAAGTTAGATTAACATTGGATACAAGTCACAGGTACAAGTTAAAAAGTTTTATTGCCCAACATGTTTCGGCTTACACCTTCGTCAGGGGCCAAAAGTTTTTCCAAAAAAATGTCTTTGACTATCTCATGAGCATATTTTGGAGCATATTTGGAAAAACGTTTGGCCCTCAATGAAGGTGTAAACCAAAATACATTGGGCAATAAAACATTTTAAGTGGCACCTGTGACTTCTTTCCCTTTCCCTTTGTTTATACATTGGTGCCTTCCCCTCGTGTTAGAGATCGCCGCGATGTACTTCTTACTAGGGCCATGGTGAGTGCTGACGACTGCTGGACAGACCACCGACTAATCCGGACCACTATGGTTATCAACATTGCTCCCCAACGTAGGCTTCAAGGAAGGAAACCAAAGCGTAAAATGAACATCCACGCCCTTCAATCACTTCTTAAGGAACATCTACCTACGGAACCTCCTGACAACATTGAGGACCATTGGTCTAAGCTGAAAACCTCCATTACTGCAGCTTGTGAACAAACTATTGGATACAAAACTAAGAAACATCAGGATTGGTTTGATAATGATAATGAGATTGAATATATAATTGACCAAAAAAGGAAAGCCTTCCAAATATGGCAAAATGATATTAACTGCGCTGCCAAGAAAAAAAATCTACGCTAGTGCAAAGGCTGAGGTCCAAAGAAGAACAAGAGAACTTAAGAACGCCTGGTGGAAAAAGAAAGCTGAAGAAATTCAACAACTTGCAGAATCTCATGATGCACGGGGCTTTTTTAAGGCCACAAGGGCCATTTATGGACCAAAAACCTATGGTACAAACCCTTTACAATCAAAAGATGGCACCAAACTCTTAAAAGACAAAGAGTCTATTGCACTGCGTTGGAAAGAGCATTATTATGACCTTTTAAATCGTAAATCTAAGGTGGATAATGAGATTTTTTCACAAATCCCGCAAAAACAAATTAGAGAGGAACTTGCAATACTCCCCGCTTTGGATGAAGTAAAAAAAGCCATTAATCAAATGAAGAATAACAAAGCTAGTGGACCAGATGGGATTCCTGCTGAAATCTTTAAAGAAGGGCCCCCCGAACTTGTACAACATCTTCATAAACTCATCGAAAAAATCTGGATAAGAGAAGAGATCCCAGAAGACTTCAGCGATGCCATAATTATCACCCTCTTTAAGAAAGGTGCGGTGTGGCTGCTCAGTCTGCTGTCCAGGTGCTAATTGTTGATGGGCAATTTCAAGGCCCCTTTTGTTCTCCCTTCTCATGGCCCTTTATCTTTAAACCAGACTTGGACTGGGCAGCCCTTCAAATAGAGGACTGTCCTCTGACAGCCCTTTACTTTGCTCTGTAAAGTAGGACACATGGCCGCCCTACCTTCCCATTAAAAGGAGGAAAAACTGTGCAGATATATGCAACCCTCTGCATGGAGCACCTTCGTTGTGTTTTATTTGTAGTGAAGCGGAGGATTCTATCCACTTTTCCTCCATGGGAAGAAGATAATCTGGTTGGCTAAGCATCAGTACGGCCCTCCATCTGCTGTATCACACTGGTGCTTTACCTTTTTCTGTCTGTGTCGAAGCCCAAGATTTAATCATGTACTGTCTTTTCTTTAGGATGTTCATAGTGTTATGGAGGAAATAATCCAGTCTACATGGCAAGGAATAGCTTGGCATGTGAAGGCCGCATGATGAGATATTTAAAGTGGCTCCTACAGGGTGGCCATTTTATATGCACTGACTCAGTGATACTAAAGGGCGGGGAACCAATTGTATCCCGACTTTTACTTGGTTTAAGTAAATAAATAGCATTGTGAACATTTCACTTAATATTGCTTTCTTTGGCACTCTCTGGGAAGCATTTTTTGGTATCTGTTACGTGCTGCTGAATATTAGCTAGCACTACATAAATTACTCAAGGGGACGACATCTGGCGTTTCCCCAGCAATCATCTCAAAGCCACATTCTATTTTACAGAAAGAAATGGACAAATGGAGTCACTTGGCTATGCTATACATAAGTAAAGGTCCCATAGATTCCAAGTACAGTAACACATACATTGTCGCAAGCCTTTATTCCAGGGTAGGGGCACCAATTACTATACAGTCTCAACAAACTATAAAGAGCAAGATCTATGAAGCACCACAGGGAAATACTATGAGATATATTTGCGACATGCATGGATCTTGCTGCATGCATCTCTGAATCAGAGCCACTGTCTTTAACATTCTTCTGCTGGTACACGATGATTTATTTATTTATTTATTATATTTATACCCCGCCTTTTTTCCTGCAAGGAACCCAAGGTGGCTTACATAATCCTCCTCCTCCTCCCCTCCATTTTATCCTCACAACAACCCAGCCTAGGTTAGGCTGAGAGTCAGTGACTGGCCCAAAGTCACCCAGTGAGTTTCATGGCTGAGCGGGGACTAGAACCCGGATCTCCCGAGTCCCAGTCCAACACTCTCACCACTGCGCCACACTGTTCAGGGCCAGTGTCAAGGGTTGGCATGGCTGGGCACCACACCTCAGCAGGGGGCCCATTGACAAGAGACCCCTGGACCTGCTCCTCCTCTTCACCACTGTAACCTGCTTGTTCCCCTCCCTTTCACTTTGGCCCAGACAACAGTGGTGATGAGAAGAAGGGGCAGTAGGTGCCACGGCCTACTTGCGCACTGGCTCTCTCTGCCTGCCTGTCAAGCAAGCAAGTGGTAGCAATGATGAGAAAGAGGAAGAGGAGCAATAGCAGCTGGTGGCAATGGTGGTGAGAAGGTAGACTCACTGAGGGAGGGGGCCCATTGAGAATGCCTTGCGCAGGGGCTCTGAAAAACCTGGAGCTGGCACTGTCTTGGGCTCATCATGGATGTGAACCATTGGAGACTCATGAGTAGGATGTGAGGCCACTTACAGAATGTAGAGAGATAAGGTGACCTTAAATTATATGTGCTTTCTAGGGGTATTTCCAAGATGGCTGCTTTCCCTAGTGATGGTGGCAGAAAATAGGAGGTAAGGTAAAAGTACCAACAAATACAGATTTGGATCTACTATTGCTGGCTTTGTGCTATATTTGTTTTTGTCTTCCAGACCGATCTTGCTCATTCATCTGGAGATCAGAGACTATATCCATGCATGGATCAGCACAGTCCCTATACAGATGGTGGATATCAGGTATCACTCGCAAAAGCCTCTGCCCGGAAGGCCGCATGTCGTGCTGTGATTCCATAAAGCAGTATTCAGTGTCTTACACAACTCCAGTAAGTGGTCCATCCAGGAGTCTCCAGAGTGCATTGATGTTCTTTGAATGCATCTGTATGGTTTTAGTGATACATTTGTTGACAATCTATACGGTTTAACTTTACCAATAGATCATTATGGCTAAATAACTTGACAGTAGATGTTTAGCAAATGCAAACTCATAGATAAGTGTCTACATATGAAAACATACAGTATCTCCAAAATGTGAATACCTTCTTTCTCCCATGCTATTGCCTAAGAGACTATGCTTTCAGATAGCATAGAAGAAGATCCAGTCAAAACAATACATTCCTCTGCACTCATTTCATCTTTGAATAAGTAAGAAAGAAAACCCTAATTTTTAGAAGATGGCCTGAAAGAGTTTTTAAACAGCTTATAAAACTGTCAAGGAAGAACAGAAGAAGAACTGGCCAACTGAGCCATACAACAAAAACCTATAAGATAAATCATTTGCTGATGTCTTGCTAAATAAAGGTGCCCCAAACCAGTGACAGCTGCATGCAAGAAGCTGTTACGCATGACTAGTTATGCAGTACTAATAGCCACATGCAATGGCTTCAGGTACGGAGAATGGGGATGTACTTTCCTATCCAGTACAGGAAGGTACATTCCAAACCATACCTGTGCAGAGTTGATAGGGGCTACACATTCAGCACAATGTATCAAGCACTGCGCGCGCACTTCCCAATCCAAAGTTGCAAATAGCACGCAATGCTCTGATTGCAGGATGCAAACATCCATCATGCCATCTATGCTTGCTGCAGTTCCCCATTCAGATCCTGATGAAGTGAGGGGATCGGTGCAGCCAGGAAAACCTTCTTCTGTGAACAGAGATCTGCCTGGATGGATTGGGGCAAAACGCATAATTTGTTCAGGAACAGAAGGAACAAAAGAGGCATATATGGAATCCTTCCAAGTATAATATATCTTGAATTTCTGCCAATATAAGCACCTAGTTAGACAAACAGGAAAATTCTTATCAAACCTGTTAGTTCAATCAACCTTTTGTTCAATTCACTACTTTGTTTTAAGCTTTATTTTGGTTTCATAGATCCTGTTTGTTTGTTTGTTTGTTTCGTTACCACCAAATCTAAAGTATCTCCAAGGTGGCTTACAATTAAACTGTCCAAACAGTTAAAACTATTTAATTAAAACATGTGCTTACATATGTCCTCCTTCTTTTGGAAAAGGTATTTCACACTTCCAATGGCCTTGAAACAGCTCTGTCTCCAGTCACCATCCCTGTTTGGATTCTTCCCTCACCCCACCAACATACTCACACCTTTGGACATCCACTCTTATAAATATTAATCCTCCACCACCTTTGGCGTGACCTCCAAACTCCCCCCCCAATGAAACATCAGTCAATAGTTGTACTGTGCAAAATGAAAAATAACCCAATTCTAGTTTTTCTTTTCTGAACTCCTATAAAAATTTCCACAATTTCACCAATGAACTGGGTTTATGCTTTAGCAACTGTCACATGTATATTAAGAAAGAAGGGGTTCCTCCTTATTGATTTGCAGAGTGGAATGTATAATCTTTCTACAGTGTCAGATGAGACACAATATTTTTTTTAGTATGAAACACATAGGAAAACACAAATTTTGGGTGAGTGCACACTTTCTATACTACCTCTGAGGGGAGCCGTTAACCAACAGTTGTTATTCATGGAAAGAAAACTATGCCTGCTTAATAGCTCCAGAACATTTTAATAAGTTTCTTCTTCTTCTTCTCAGAATTGCATCACAGATGACAAAACTAGTATAAAATCTGAGTAGAATTTGGACAATATTTTTTATGACTTTAGATAAAATGAACGTTCTGTTTCAAAATTCAAAATAAAACATGCATCAGGCGAACAATCACTCTCACTGAGACGACATGATTTCACTCTGAAAAAGTAACAATTACATTAATACAAACAATGAACAAAACAGTTGAAATCTGCGGATCAACTTGAATTGCTGTTCTTGTACAAAATTACTGTTATTTCAGTTATCATATGATAGCCTGGTAATTCAAAGCTTTCCTTATGCAGTGACTCATTACAAGACTGGTAGTTTTACAATGCCTTTTGTCTTCTAAGAGAAATTGCCTTCAGACTGAACCCTCAGCTCATCCAGCTAAAATTCAGCATTTTAAGTCCCATTAATATTAATGACATCAGTGACTAATGCAGGAAAGACATAAAAACATAAGAAGAGCTTTGGATCAGACCAAAGGCCTATCAAGTCCAGCGTTCTGTTCTCACAGTGGCCAACCACATGCCTATGGGAAGCCCACAAACAGGGTATGAGTGAAATAGTGTGTTTCCCAACGACTGGAATACAAATGCATGCTGCCCCTGATACTGGAGGTAATATATAGCTACGATTACCTGAAACTACTGATAGCCTGGAGATTATCATTAAGTGTGGAAACAAGATGGAGAAATTTGTATCTTGCAGCAGCACAAATCCTGGTGAAAGTACATGGGTGGTTCAGGCAGTAGCCTGAATCTATTACACATAGCTGGAGGAAGTAACGCAACAGGCAGGTTCTGGGAACTGTTATGAAGATTGTAAACAACTAGGGGGCGATGTGAACAGAATCGACACACTAGGACCTGTTGTATGTTACCCATGTAACTACCCTTCATTTCATGACACTGCTTGCAGGCAGCTGATGTACAAAGGATTGGATGAAGATCTGCTGTAGGCCTTCTGCCTAGGACTCAAGCTGTTGCCTGACAAAAGCATTTAGTAAAGTAGCAGGGGCTTTGTGGGATCTATAAGCTTGTTTAATACAGCACTCGCACTGCTGTATAAAGTCAGCACAGGGACTTTGGTCAGAGCAAGAGCCAATGCCAATTTAAGAAATTCTCATATGCTGGCTTTTCACATGCATGTGGAAAATGGGTGGAGGTAGGGATGTGTGAGAAATTAGCTGCATCAAAGCCTGGTGGGGGGTGGGTTGTATGGATTTACCCAGTTCACACTTCCCAGACATGTTTTAATAAACTTTTAAACATATACATTTTAGGACACTTGCACACAGACGTGTTCTAGTCAATAGGTGCATGTGTCCTAAAATATGTTTGTTTAAAAATGCACACAAAATTGTGTACATTAATGCATTATGAAAAATGCGTACAATTTCCATATGGATTTTTTTTACAATATCAATAAATAGCAAGCTCACATGGAAATGGGAAAATGGGACGGAATGAGCTTGACCTTAAAAAAACAATAATCTTGCTAAGACTGAGATCGACAGGTCCATTCATTCCTAGATGGATGCAGGGAACTGAAATTATTTCAGACTGAGTGGGTATAATCTAGATCAGTGTTCTCCAACCTTGGGTCCCCAGATGTTTTTGGCCTACAACTCACAGCATGCCCCAGCCAGCTATGCTACGCTGGCTGGGGCTTGCTGGGAGTTGTAGGCCAAAAACATCTGGGGACCCAAGGTTGGAGAACACTGATCTAGAACAAGGCCACAAAGTCAACTAGGGATGTATGGATTTTATTAAAACTGTTCTGTCTGTGTTTCACGGATTGTCAGTCAGGCATCTTTTCATTTTGTCATCTGCTCATTGATGGAATCAGATATTTTTTTACCAGATTTTTTTTTTACTTGTGGCAATTCACTGCCAATTCACATTACTGCCAATTCACATTAGTGCCAATTCACATTAGTGCAGATGCGCCCTTGTGCAAATGTGCATTAGTTCATGTGAATTAGCACATTTGCAGAAGTGCGCATCAATGCTAATGCACACTTGCACTAACACAAATTAGTGCAAATACCTCCAAAAAGTGAAAAACCAGTCTGCAAGTCCATGGAATCCACGTGACTCGGGAAAAGCGGGTCTGCTACAGAATCCGCAGGTCGGATTAATAGAAATATGAACTTATTTGAATCTGATGCAGATTTCTCTGAATCCCTACAGCAGTGTTCTCCAACCTTGGGTCCCCAGATGTTTTTGGCCTACAACTCCCAGCATGCCCCAGCCAGCGTAGCGTAGTCAACTAGATTTCCCAGAAGCTGTAACACATTCTCATGGTCCACCACAGTGTCAAAAGCAGCAAAGAAGTCCAAAAGCAGCAGGAGGGGAAAATCCCCCCATCAGCTTTTAGATACAGGTGATTCACCAGAGCAACCAACACCTTCTCAGTCACAAACCCAGGTTGGAAGCTATGGTGGTGACAGATGAACAGGAAATCTGAACTTTTTTTATTTTAAAGGAATTGGTGGGGGGAAATGCAAAGTGGCTTAAATAGTTTTAAGAGATGCCTTCACTTAAAAAAAAAATGTATACAATGTCTGCATTCATTCATGCATTTCCTTTGTCTTGATCACTAGCATATTGAGATCAACTGACAGCTGTTCCTACTGTACGCAGAGGGACACCATTTATAGCCGGTTGTTTCCAGCTAGAATCACATGAAGCAGATGCAATGTTTATTCATTAACTTCAGAACTCTGAGGGGCCTTGAGACCGATGGGCAATCCACAGCGTTCTCACTGCAAGAGACAAATATGTGAGCATGTTTCTTAAACATGGAAAGTACAATCCTCAGCATTCACAAGTGAGGGATCCCCAGGGCACTCATCAGCAGAGCCTTGTTTCTCTGGCTTCCCCCTTGAGAAGTGCTCTTGGTCAGTAGGATCACTGATCCAGGCATAGGCATACAACTTGTAATGGATGGGGTTGCACTCCCATTGAAGACTCAGGTGCGCAGTTTAGGTGTGCTCCTGGAAACAGAAGCAGAGGTGCTGGATACCAATGCAAACCCCAACAATCATGCCTTGACCAAGGCCTGTCAGCCAAGGAAGTCCTGAACTGGGACCTTGAAAGCCTGTCCCACTTGAGAAACCAGCCTCCTCCACAGTCGGGACACAGGGAATATCAGTATAGGCAACAAGCCTGGAAGGAATGAACAAAGAGGAGACAGAGTGCGAGGAATCAGTCTAGAGGACTGCCCCATTAAGGCCTTCCACACTTCACAGGTGATATGGCCCTGGAGGGAGAAAGGGCCTCAGTTCAGCCTTAGGCCTTGTGGAGCAAGTTGCTTAGTCAGAGTTCTCTCAAGGTGAAAACAGACATTATTTTACATGTGTGTCTAGCAGCTACATCTTTTTATTTATTTTTACTCTAGAGTAGGTGCAGGGGCCCTGATCCAGATTGGAACCCTCATCCAGATTGGGTCTTTTAAGATCTGGATTGCCCCCTCACTAGAGTAAAAATGAAAAGAAGAGAAAGCTGTTAGATGTATACTTAAACTGATGTCTGTTTTGGCCCTGAGGTTCTATACTCTGGCCCGTTGTGCCCCATGAATTGAGGTCAGCACAGCGGTCATTTCATGCACACAAGAGAGTTCTTATTCTGCTGCTTTGTAGGTGTCTGACCTGGTGTGCTTGCCTGCTGCTCCCTGGTATAGTTTCTTTTAAAATTATTATTATTAGGAGGAAGTCAGAGAGAAAGAGGAGAGGAAGTGTGAGTCATGCCTTTTCATTTTGCCCTTAGAATGTAATGGGAACTTACACATCTCCCCTGCAGAAGGGACAGCTATAATCAAGGGGATATGTGAGGATGGGGCTTTTCCCTAGCCTAATATAAACATACCTAAGAGACCAGTGGCTTCAGTCTAGTGTTCAGTGGTTTGTTGGGAGGAGTGGGAGTGAGTTGGCAGTGGGGGGGGGGGGTAATTGGTGCAGACCATAGGCTTGCTTGGGTGAAGCTAAACATCGGGAGAAACTTCCTCGTGGTAAGAGCTGTTTGACAGTGGAACAGATTGCCTCATGAAGTAGTGAGATTTCCTTCACTGGACGTATTTAAGCACAGGCTGGATGGACATCTGTTAAGGATGCTGTAGCAGTAAGATTCCTTTACTGAGCAAGGTGTTGGACTAGGTGACATCTAAGGTCCCTTCCAACTCTAAAATTCTTTGATTATATAAGCTCTTGCCCCATCCCAGGTATGTGTATTTGAAATAATGTGTGTGGTTTATCTACATGTGTACAAAATATAAATGGCAGACCCAAAAACATTTCACAGAGGAAAATAGGATCATATGTCTATTTGTAATGCCTATTCTCAACCAAGGATAATATCTGACTGAAAGGCCCTTTCTTACTTGCTGAAGACTGAATGCATTTGCTCTGCAATTGTCTGTTCTGCAGTGGCTTCAGAACCTGGGTGTCTTAATATAACGGCCGTGACAACCCCCTAACAGAGGCTATTTAATACAAAGCTTGATCTCACTCACATAACTCTTCAACTATGTGGGGAAAGGTGGAAGGGGGCTTTAAGAAAGACCTAGAAGGAGTGAAGAGCTGACCCCAGGTCTGGTTGAAGACTGAGTCAGGGTGGGATCACCCAGAGAAAAGGTACTGGTAAATGTGATCTCTGCCCTGGATGAAGGGGGAAGCATCTGCCTGCACTGGGGTGATTATGGAGGAATAAATGGGGACAATGTATAAACAATTGCAACATCCTTTGCTTCAATAAGCCTGTGGCTTTAATTTATCCTCATTATGGCGGGCATCATCTTCCTTCCAGGGTTTTGGGGCAATATACCATTCCATAGTGCTTTTGGTCCCTAATGCATGGTGCTTGTAATGGCACGTGTGTGTGCACATAGCTTGAACCGCAAAGTTCAATTAAAAGTGAAGCATAGCTTTGGAACTGCATCAGTTTGAAGGAAAACACATGGAACGCTGGATGGCTTGAAAACAAATTAAAATAGGAAGTGTCTTGGGAAATTCAGATCAAATTTCCATGCCAAATTAACATATTTGAGAAACAATCAACAATTTACTCTTGTCAATGCTGCCAAGATCCAAAGATGAAGGCTTAATATATTTAAATTTTGGGCCAGCTCACAGTGTAAGCACCCAAACCAATATGGGACAAGCAGCACAAATCCATATCCATTCCCTGCCTGCGCAGAGGGGAGTTCTCTAGCATCTGCTGAAGTGGAAAGAGGCCAAGCAAGGGCCTGAACTATAGAAAAGGCATAAACCCAGAAACATACTTATTGTGTACCGTACATTTATCTTGTTCTCACACATTTAAGAGCTTTCCCTCTTTTAGCAAACATCATTATTTTATTTTATTTTTTTATTATTATTATTTTTTTAAAGATCACACATACACAAAAAAAACCCCATAAACCTACAAATCATACACTACAAGTGCACCCATCACCCCGGGGCCAAAACCAATTCTATCCACATGATCCATTATTAATCTATATTCCAAAAATAGCAAACACCATTATTGCATTACAAGATTTTCTCAAGTTTTAATCACTTGATTTTTACAGGAATTTCTCTCAGTGACACAGGAGAGTCAGGGCACAATCCTACGGCTGCTAGACAGAGTCTAGATGGCCATAGGAAAGGACGGAGTCGCCATATCTGACCTCAGAAATGCAGACTCCGAGGTCAGAACTGGGACTCCAACCTTGGAGCGCCCTCCCTCCGCCCTCGCAGCTGATGCGGAAAGAACTGCACCAGCTGCAGCTCCAAGGTCGGAAGACCAACCTCGGAGCCAGAGGTTTGTGGGTGGGCTGGGCTGGGGAGGGGAAGAGTAAGGGTCCATCATGGTAAGCAGTATCCTGGCAGCCCCTTAGCCTCCTCTCCTCACGAGCTGAGGCAAAATACTTAGATGAAACTGCGGCCATCTAAGCCTTTTGCAGGGTGGGAGAAGCGTGGAAGCGACCTCTGCCTCTGCTCTCCTTCTGCCCTCCATTGGATGTCTGTAGTCCTCTGGGTTTGGAGGGTTATGGGTAGCCTCATTGGATTGCACTGCCAAAGATGTAAAAAAACACCAACAAAACAAAACACACACACACCAAACACAAATGTTTTTTAAAAGGGCACACCAATCAACTAGTTTGCAGCAAATATTACAGTTCTATTAATTTTGAGACCTAATACAAATGTTGTAGTGGCCAGTATTAAGGACATGATCCAGCCAAAGTTAGGAACTTTGAAGTCTCATCAATTCTAAATGACAGTTAAGGAGGTTCGTCTCTCTGCCACTAAAATCAATGGGTCCTCAAAGTGCTTCATTGTGCCCTAAGTCTCATTTTTATTAAGACAGTGACATAAAAACTGGCTTCCCAAGAAGGAGAGTCAGAAAGATCTGTACAATTATATCTTTGCCAGCTAACTATCTGCTCCTGGGTTGTTATTTAAGTAATTCCCATAATCAGTGCTTTTTTTCTAGAGAAAAAGGTGCTGAACTCTTGGATTACATTTCCTCGGGAGTAGATGGCGATTAAATTGTAATGCAATTAATAGAAGAAAAGGTGCTGGAACTCAGTTCCAGTGAGTTCCACCAGAAAAAAAGCCCTGCCCATAATAATAATTGTTATCATCTGGAAGAAAATGTGATTAGGCATCAATTTGCAGAAGCAAACTATGTTAAACCAACTTCTCTCCCTTCTTTAACAGGCTAAAGGGTCTTAATGCCTACAAGACAGAATTGCTCTTGGTCAGTAGGATGTAGGGTTAGGGAGCAGCTTGTTCTGGATGGGGCTGCGCTCCCATTGAAGGATCAAGTGTTCAGTTGAAGTGTGCCCCTGGACCCGGTTTTGCTCATGGACCAGTGGTGCAGGTGGGTAATTTTAGACTCTGGACTTAATGGTCTTATGGGTCCCTACTCTTTAGATGGGAATGTGTATTAATTCACTTATTTTCAAATGTAGTAACCTTGCCCTGCTGCATTTGGGGTTTGGGGGCCCTCCTGTTCATTCTGGCTGGGGTGGGTGGGTAGTGGAGGTAGACATCTGCTCCAAAGTCCTGCCCTGACTGCACTGCTGTCCTGGATGTTCAGCTGGCAGCTCTGGCAAGGAGTGCTTTGCTGGGTAAGGAGGGACAGAGAGGTGTATAAAACTATGCATGGTAGGATGAAAATGGTTAGGGAGAGGTTTTTCTCCCTCTCTCATAGTACTAGAGCCCGGGGTTATCCCATGAAGCTGATTGGTGGGAGATTCAGGACAGGAAAAAAAGAAGTACTTCTTCACACAGTGCACAGTCAGAATTTGCTAGCACAAGATGTAGTGATGGCCACCAACTTGGATGGAGTTAAAAGCGAATTAGACAAACTGATGGAGGATAAGGCAACAATGGCTATTAGTCATGATGGCTACATGCTACCTCCAGGATCAGAGGCATTATGCCGCTCAGTACCAGCTACCGGGAAGCAAAGAGTAGGAGGGCACTCTTGCCCTCATGTCCCACTTGTGGTCTTCCCATGGGCATCTGGGAACAGAATGTTGGACTAGAGAGGCCTTTGGTCTGATCCAGCAGGGCTCTTCTTATATTCTTAAAACCGCCAGCAAATAATAATAATAATAGGGATTAACATAGCAAAGATTTAAAAGTAGATCCAAACGTGTGGGGTCCCTACATGCCATCCATGACCTCCATTTTGACAGGGTATGGATTATACATAATGAGCCCACTTGTGTTCTTGTATACATCTGTAAGCTCCTCTGCAAACAATAACCTGAGTGTCTGGAAATTGGGCATGACCCACTTTCCCCCACTCCATGCATTCATTCCCGTACACCAGGGTTGGGGAACCTCCTTCAGCCCAAGAGCCAAATTCTATCTCAGAGAAGCTCTCGTGGGCTGCATTCCAGTGCTGTGTGGGGCCAAAGGCAAAAGGGGCAAGCCCCAAATACCAGCAATATCAGCATATTTTAGCTTAAGGCTCTTTCTGCCAGCAACTAAGCCTTGGGAGAGGTGTTTCAAGCTTTTAGAATGGGGGGGGGGACATGCAAAAGCTAGAAAGCCACCAAATGTTTGGCAGTCAGGGAAATGGGGGTGTGGCCAGGAAATGGGGGCGTGACCACCTGGAGAACCCTGGCCTGGAGGGCCAGATTGGAACCCCAAGAGGGCCGGATTTGGCCCACAGGCCTGAGGTTTTCCACACCTGCCATAGACTGTGCTAGATTGCAAGGATACCAGTCATGGCTCAAGAAATTCATTCAGCTTCTTGATCTGCTCCAGATTTTCTTTGTGGTCTCACTTATATGTAAAGTGTGAGGTTCTTTCCTTACAGCACTAGAAAAAAAAACTAGTACACTGAAGTCATGGTCCTGTGGCTTTGTTGTTATTGTTGTTTGTTTATTGAAAGTGTCAGGATCTGCTCCACCAAGTGCTCCATCTAGTGGCTGCTGCCTGGACAGCTGCCCAGCCACCTGCTGGCTTCGCAGAATCCTGCCCCAGACCTCCAGCTGTCCCAGGTCCACTAATGCAGCCCAGCTGGGAGCTGCTGGGAGCCCTATATAAAGATGACCTCTGCACTGCAGTTTTTGCCACAGCAACACATGCTTCTGTGTTGTCTGCAGCTGGTTCTGACTTCCAGCAACCCACCTTGATTCTTGCCTTGCCTGGTGCTTGACCTGTGACTTCCCTTGACCTGCGCTTCTGCCTCTGGCCCTTGCTTTGCCTGGTACGTGCTTGGACTCTGTTTGCTCTTTGGACTTGTCTCTGGCCCTTGCCTGGATTCTGTTGCTCTTGGATTGTGCCTCTGGCCCTTGCCTGGACTCTGCTGGCTCTTGGGACCCGCCTTCTGCCTCTGGCCCTTGCTTGGACTCCGTGCTTGAGCCCTGCCCTGCTTGATACGTGTCCTGACCTCAGTCTGCTTCTGGATCTGGCTCACCCCTGACCTGCTCCTGCGTCCATCATCCCCTGGCCTCAGCGTTCCGCTCTGAACTTTGCCGCCTATGCCCCGGACCCTTACAGAAAGACTTTTTGATATTATTGTTTGACAGTAAATGAAACCCCACTCCCTCCTTCCCAATTATACAGTTCATGGAATAAGACATATAAGAAACCCCCTCCATGTTCCCTTTCCCCCACCCTTTGCTTCATGTCACTGATACAAGTTAAGTTCTGTGTGTTACCTATTAAACCACTTGCAATTTTCACTTTTACATCTGCTACCATTCCTATTATGGCATTAGTATATTAAAGAGAGGGGGGAGGGGAAAGAAACAATACAAAAGAATGGGGAGGGGAGGGAAAAGGAAAGGGGGAATTTAAAAAGAAAGGAAAGGAAGATAAAAAATAAATAAATAAAGCACAGCATTGTGTGCGGCCTGACACAAATCTTCACATAATTCCGGAGCATATTTATAAGTAAGCACTCATTTCCATGATCTATCTAAACTCATACACCCATATATTTTTAAAAAAATACAGATCCAGAATGTTATTTAAAAAAATTATTTGTTCCAACCATGGAACTTACATAAAAATACAATTCTGAGCAATAGAGTCATACATGCATTGTTCTACAGCACAGTTCCACATCTTAATTTAATGGAAACTGAGCTCACTAGGAGATCCCTAATTGATGCTGGCTCAGCTTTCCAGAAAAACTTGACCCACAGTAGGAAAAACTGTGACATAATAGTTACAGTTAATATTAGGACCTACAGGAGAGTTTCCAGGAACATTATTTTTCTTAAGAGTATGTAGCATCAAGGGATATATTAATTGCACTTCAGTCAGACTAAACTCCCAGATTCTTAAAATTTTTGTTGTATTTGTCACTCTTGCCTGATACCAACCGTGATACAGTCCAAGGCAAAAAGGTTGAATGAAATCTCCAGAAACCACTTCTCTGTCATAGGCAAAGTTTCCAATAGCCTGACTTTTTGTTTTTAAAACTATATGATCTGTGCAGATGTTCCCCTGTAATCCACATGTGAAGTATTTTTCTGTGTCACAGCATTTGGACAGGCAATTTCCAACTTGCTCTTTCAAATCACAGGGACATGAAACCGCTGGAAGAATCTAAAGACTACCTACTAACATTATCAATATTATTGTTCAAGGATTAGTTTCATGTTCCATATACAGCTTTATAAAATATGACTGTGAAAGAGAATCTCAGTCAAATAAGCAACCTCATATTAGTCAGTCAGGCGATCACTCGTGACCGAGTAAGATTGTCTTCCAGGATAAAAAAGAAAATTTACAAAAAGGAGATTTTAAAAGGAGGAGAATTCTAAAGAAAATTGTGTAGACTCTAGCGATGGGTCCGTAAGTGACTGTGGAGGCCAATTCTAGATCCACACAGCTTCCCACAGTGAGGACACAGGTTACCAGATGGAAGATGGTCTTGTAAAGGATTCATTTGACCGTGCTTTTCGCTTAGCACGTTTCTCCCTTTCACCTTGCACTCGGGCTTCTTCACAGTCCATAGAACCTTTGTGAAAGGGCAACCTCCAGTTAGATCGTTCATGGGCCAGAGCTTCCCAGTTTTCGATGTCTAAATTACATTTTTTTAGATTAGCCTTAAGAACATCTTTAAACCTCTTATATTGACCACCGATATTCCACTTTCCATCCTTGAGTTGGGAATAAAGTAACTGCTTTGGGAGACGGCAGTCAGGCATTCGAACAACATGACCGGTCCACTGAAGTTGGCGTTGAAGGATCATTTTTTCAATGCTAGTAGTCTTTGCTTCTTCCAGTACACTGCCATTTGTTCGCCTATCTTCCCAAGTAAGTCGCAGGATTTTCTGGAGGTAACGTTGATGAAATCTTTCAAGGAGGTGGAAGTGACGTTTATAGATAGTCCATGTTTCGCAGGCATACAATAAAGTTGGCAATACAATGGCTTCATAAACCAGTGTTTTGGTCTTCTTACAAATATCCCGATCCTCGAACACTCGATGTTTTATTCGAGAAAACGCGGCACTTGCGGAGCTCAAACGATGCTGGATTTCACTGTCGATGTTAGCTGTAACAGAAAGAGCCAGTGTGGCGTAGTGGTGAAAGTGTTGGACTGGGACTCGGGAGATCCGGGTTCTAGTCCCCGCTGGGCCATGAAACTCACTGGGTGACTTTGGGCCAGTCACTGACTCTCAGCCTAACCTACCTCACAGGGTTGTTGTGAGGATAAAATGGAGAGGAGGATTATGTAAGCCGCCTTGGGTTCCTTGCAGGAAAAAAGGCGGGGTATAAATATAATAAATAAATAAATAAATAGCTGCCAAGATAGAGAAAATGATCGACATTTTCCAGTATTGTCCCGCCAAGCTGGATACAAATTCGTCTTCAATCACTTCTTAAGGAACATCTACCTACGGAACCTCTTGATAGCTGGATAGATGGCATCACCAAAGGGTTAGCTTGCACTTGCTGATGAAGCACTTTGGGTTTTTTGAGGTTAAGTGAGAGACCAAGTTTTCCGTATGCTTCTGCAAAAGCATTTAGGATAGTTTGGAGATCATCTTCTGAATGTGCGGAGACCACATTATCATCAGCATACTGAAGTTCCACAACGGAGGTTGTAATTAGCTTACTTTTTGCTTTCAGCCTGCTGAGATTAAAAAGCTTTTCATCTGTTCGATATATAATTCCCACACCAGTGGGAAGTTTCCCCTCGACAAGATGTAAAATCATGGCAATGAAAATAGCAAATAATGTTGGGGCAATAACACATCCCTGTTTAACACCTGATCCCACTTTAAATGGAGCACCATGAGAGCCGTTGTTGTCCAAGACCGTAGCCGTCATGTTGTCATGGAGAAGCCGCAAGATATTCACAAATTTATTGGGGCATCCAATTTTCATAAGGATAGTCCAGAGAGCTGTTCGGTCTACAGTATCAAAGGCCTTAGCAAGATCAATAAATGCCGTATAAAGGGGTTGATTTTGCTCCCGGCATTTTTCTTGGAGCTGACGTGAAGTAAAAATCATGTCTACTGTCCCTCTAGAGGGGCGGAAACCATATTGAGTTTCAGGGAGGATCTCTTCTGAAATAGATAGAAGACGGTTTGCGAGAATCCTGGCAAATATTTTACCTGCGGTAGCTAAGAGAGAAATGCCCCGATAGTTTCCACAGTCTGTTCTATCACCTTTTTAAAAGAGGGTGATAATTATGGCATCGCTGAAGTCTTCTGGGATCTCTTCTCTTATCCAGATTTTTTCGATGAGTTTATGAAGATGTTGTACAAGTTCGGGGGGCCCTTCTTTAAAGATTTCAGCAGGAATCCCATCTGGTCCACTAGCTTTGTTATTCTTCATTTGATTAATGGCTTTTTTTACTTCATCCAAAGCGGGGAGTATTGCAAGTTCCTCTCTAATTTGTTTTTGCGGGATTTGTGAAAAAATCTCATTATCCACCTTAGATTTACGATTTAAAAGGTCATAATAATGCTCTTTCCAACGCAGTGCAATAGACTCTTTGTCTTTTAAGAGTTTGGTGCCATCTTTTGATTGTAAAGGGTTTGTACCATAGGTTTTTGGTCCATAAATGGCCCTTGTGGCCTTAAAAAAGCCCCGTGCATCATGAGATTCTGCAAGTTGTTGAATTTCTTCAGCTTTCTTTTTCCGCCAGGCGTTCTTAAGTTCTCTTGTTCTTCTTTGGACCTCAGCCTTTGCACTAGCGTAGATTTTTTTCTTGGCAGCGCAGTTAATATCATTTTGCCATATTTGGAAGGCTTTCCTTTTTTGGTCAATTATATATTTAATCTCATTATCATTTTCATCAAACCAATCCTGATGTTTCTTAGTTTCGTATCCAATAGTTTGTTCACAAGCTGCAGTAATGGAGGTTTTCAGCTTAGACCAGTGGTCCTCAATGTTGTCAGGAGGTTCCGTAGGTAGATGTTCCTTAAGTGATTGAAGACGAGTTTGCTTAATAGGATCTTGAAGGGCATGGATGTTCATTTTACGCCTTGGTTTCCTTCCTTGAAGCCTACGTTGGGGAGCAATGTTGATAACCATAGTGGTCCGGATTAGTCGGTGGTCTGTCCAGCAGTCGTCAGCACTCACCATGGCCCTAGTAAGAAGTACATCGCGGCGATCTCTAACACGGACAATTACATAATCCAGAAGATGCCAGTGCTTTGACCGTGGGTGCTGCCATGATGTTTTAAACTTATTCTTTTGTCGAAAGAGCGTGTTTGTGATAGTGAGATTATGCTCTGCACATATAGACAAAAGTAAGATTCCGTTCAGGTTGCTATTTCCCACTCAGTCTTTTCCAATAGTTTCTGGCCATAAATCAAAGTCACGCCCGACTCTTGCGTTAAAATCGCCCAGGAGGATAATTTTATCCTCCTTAGGTATCTCTAACAGGAGAGTGTCCAACTGGGTATAAAAGTTTTCCTTGATGTCTTCATCAGCATCTAATGTTGCCGCATAAGCGCTCAAGATAGTTACCTGCTGGTTATTGACGAGCTTTAATCGAAGAGTTATCAGGCGTTCGTTAATGCTAGTAGGAACTTCTGACAAAGAGTTCACTAGCTCATTTTTGATGGCAAAGCCTACTCCATGTATTCGTCGGTCCTGCTCAGGTAGTCCTTTCCAGAAGAAGGTATAGCCTCCTTTTTCTTCCTTCAACTGTCCCTCTCCTGCCCTTCGAGTTTCTTGAAGTGCTGCTATGTCAATTTTAAACCGTCTCAGCTCCCTTGCAATAATAGCAGTCCTACGCTCAGGGCATTCACTATCTATGTTATCCAGCAGTGTCCGTATATTCCATGTTCCAAAATTCAAATGTCTTTTTCGACCGCTAAAATGGTGACCCCACTGGACGCGGTAATCCAGTCAGGGGAGAAAGAGGTAGACTATGTTTAGGGCACCTTTTCTAGCCCCCTCCCCATACGGGGTGA
Source organism: Shinisaurus crocodilurus (assembly GCA_021292165.1). NCBI lineage: Eukaryota > Metazoa > Chordata > Lepidosauria > Squamata > Shinisauridae > Shinisaurus > Shinisaurus crocodilurus. Next base: position 256,273,355 of record CM037876.1, on the reverse strand, counting down.
GCAGAGTGGATCCTAAATAGGGCTGCTCAGTCATGGATACAGCTGCCGAGCTGCTCGACTACCTCGTTCCTTGAACAGGGCGACTGAGTCTGCATCCACCGCCCATGTGCTGGTCCGTGACTAGGGGCTTCCAGATTCACAGTCCTGCCCCCGTCGCCATTCGCCAAGTCGCCATGGGACTTTTTTGGTTGGTTGGTTGGGTTGGGTTGGGTTGGAAGACGCCTGTGCGTGAAGCTGTTTTCTGTGGGGAGATCGGTGCACAACGAATCACCACACAAACTTGACAGAGGACGGCAATGATCCAATGGCACGGTTACCCTGACGATTGGAAAACCATTCTCTGCTGCAGTTTTCATCCGCCTACACAGCCGTTGTAATTTAGGTTTAAATTATCTTTCGCCTGTTCTGCCGTTGAGGACTTTTTGTTTTGGATCGTTCTTTGTCTGGTTCCTCTCCCCGGACCTTACCGCCATGGGTGACCCTACCGAGAGTATATAGCTCCCGACGGCATTGCTCACAGGGTTCATCGGAACACGCAAGCCCACTCACCACTTCAAGGTGACGATCCGGCGAGAGTGGGTTCATATTAGTAGGAGGTCGTTGACAAGAGTGGTATGGCATCTGGAGCTAGCACAATCATCGTACCCATGGGCAGTATCCAATCATGTAAATTGTGTAGCACTAGTGCACGTAATCTCCAGTGCAATGCAAACCCAATAGTATTTGCAGCAAATGCTATTGGTGTTATGCTACAGGTTGCTTTCGCTGGTGTAATGTAATTTTCGTTAGCAGGAGTGTCTCATTGGATACTGCCCCATGTGGTTAGTTCATTTAAGAAGCCCTCTTCAGGCCCTTGTAGATCACACCGTGAATGGAGTACTGGGCTTACGCTTGCTGGCCCACCCCTTCTGTCACATCCTTGTCACCCCACCCTGTCCTGCCATCTTCTGCTCATTGGCTGGGAAGCAGGGAGCCTGTTCTATGTGTGAAGGTGCCCAGTGTGATTAAGAACTCTGTGTGATCAGGGTTCAACACTGCACAGGTAGTCTACTAGTGTAGACTCTCTGCTTCAGGCCATCCCAACCAATGTGTGGTGTGGAAGGTACTAGCAAGGCCAGGCCTCTGGGGACAGGGCAGGTGGGGTGGGGCCAGTAACTGAGGTCCTGCTGTCCCCCTCACATGACTGGAATCACATGGGGTTGCACACCCAAATGGGGCTCATGTCTGACCCCCAAACAGAACACCCCTACCTTCAAGCCTTGCTTCATTGTACCTATTAGTTTCACAAATTCTCAATTCCCTGACATATAATGCTTATAGTTACTATTCAAAAACAAATCATGAAACTAAAGCAAGTTTCCCAGTAGCTGAAATGGCTCCAAACAGGAATTAGACAAATCCATTGAAGAAAGGTCTTGACGGCTAGATGGGCATGTCCATGTTTGGAGGCAGAAGGCCATTTAAGATCGGTTGCTGAGAGCCCCCCCGTGGGAAAGGACCGTGGAGTTTAAGTCTCCTTGCTTCTGGGCTTCTCAGGGTCAAACTATGTCAGGGGTCCTCAAACTTTTTAAACAGGGGGCCAGTTCACTGTCCCTCAGACTGTTGGGGGGCCGGACTATAGTATGAACAAGATATGAACGAATGGATCAAGTAAAAAAAAAAGGACCCGGGTCCTTTTTTTTTACTTGATAGGGGTGATTTCCCACCCCCTTAAATGGAAAGTTATTTTATTTATTTATTTCATTTTTATACCGCCCAATAGCCGAAGCTCTCTGGGCGGTTTACAGCAATTAACAAGACAGTCCCTGCCCACAGGCTTACAATCTAAAAAGACACGACACACAAGGAAAAAGGCATGGGGAGGGAAGAAGGGGGAATATTAATGAATACTCCTGGCATTAATGAATACTCCGATCGGCCACCGGGCTGGATAAAAAGGCAAGGCGGGCCAGATGTGGCCCGCGGGCCTTAATTTGAAGACCCCTGAACTATGTGATAGTTAAACATGAGGCATGCAGCTGACCCTCTCTTTCTTTCTTACTCTTAAGTAAGCATGTGAGGCCCCAATCCAGACTGGGACCACTGTGTGCAGGTAGGGAAGTTTTAAACTCCCCCCCCCATCCACTTGTTTTCTGATATCCACCCCCCAACACACACACAGGGGCTTAAAGGGGGAACCTCCATTGGCACTAATGAGACAGGGGTTTTCTTCTTCTTTTTTTAGGCCCTGCACAGTACGTGGAACAAATTTAGGGGAAAGTGGCTGGAGGAGGGGGGAAGATTTAACCCTACCCTACCCTACCCATGCCTGCTGGGCCCACTCTGGACTGGGGCATGACATGATTACTTTAGATATCTATCATCTGTCCATTTGTCTGTCTTTTTTATTTTTCTATTTGAGACTGGAGATTAAGTGCATATGATCTAATAAGTATAAAATTGGGTGGGGTTGCACTTTTTTCCAGACTACCATAAGCACAAATGTTGCATTGAAAGTCACTCCTAATATATGATCCACCCAGTATCTGTGCTGCTTTTGGATTGTACTTTGATTGCATTATATATATATTATGTATATTAAAACTTGTTTTTAAAATGTTATACAGGCAGTCCCCAGGTTATGAACAAGTTCCGTTCTTAAGAATGTCTTTAAGTTGAATTTGTATGTAAGTTGGAACAGCGTAGCATTCTATATGTTAAAATTGGCATTTATGCAAATTGCATAGTATACTATACTGTGTGTACTCTACGTAAATGATGTAGCGCCGGGAACCCAGAACTCCGTTCTTATGTATTGGTTGTCTGTAAGTCAGACGTTCTTAACTCGGGGACTGCCTGTACATGTATTCATTATATATTTATTTACATCAGCCAGAGAACTATGTTATGGTGCAGTTAACACATATAAATGACAATAAATTAAAGCATGACATGAAAACTGCAGGGCTAGACATTCAAATCATACTGTGAAGGTGACTATCTCTACATGAGGCAGGAAACATTCAAGTGTGCACTTTAGCAGTGAAGCACGAGAGAGGTGAGATAGAGGCAAAGCAGGCACATGGTGTGTGAACAAGCACAAGAGGATCCGTATCTCTGCATGGGTCTGACTCACGTCCACCTCAAGTGCCACACTTGGCAGCTGGCTTAGCAGTGGCAGCTGTTTCAGATGCTATTAACACCCAAGAGCTGCCAAATGTGTGGCCAGGAAGAAGGCAATCACTCACACCCTTCCTTCTGTGTAATACAAGGGGCAGCAGGGTGATCCGCAAGTGTGGGCTTGGTTTTCTCCCCACTCCTTACCAAGCAAAACCCTCAGTTTCATAGTGGAGGCTCCTCCTCCTCCTCCTCCTCACCTGTCTCCTAAGCAGTCAATAAACTGTGGGTTGAGAATGAAGGTCAATCTCATTTGCCATTTCCCTAGAGCAGCCTTTCCCAACCTTGGGTCCCCTGATGTTGTGGGACTACAACACCCATCATCCTCAGCCAGTTGGGCCAGTGGTCTGGGGTGATGGGGTTGTAGTCTCACAACATCTGGGCACCCAAGGTTGGGAAAGGCTGCCCCAGAGAGAACAATAAGTGGCTGCCCCCATTCATTGAAGGTAACAAGAATAAGCCCCTATATTTCCAGTGGAGAAGCTTCAGTGAAGCTCCAGTTCACACAGGGCCCCAACGTGTAGGTTGTACACACAGTAGTAGAGCAGCCTTCCCCAACCTGGTGCCCTCCAGATGTGTTGGACTGCAGCTCCAATAGCCATGCTGGCTGGGAATATTGGGAATTTCAGTCCAACACATCTGGAGGGCACCAGGTTGGGGAAGGCTGTAGCAGGGAGCGAGCCTCAGTTTCGTTACCCTCCCCCACCATCTTTATAGTCTTCCATGTGAACCTGGGCCTACACACACAAAGAGTGTAATACCTGTGTGAGCTGACCTTACGCACACGATGTGCATGTCCTCCCTCCCCCCCAGAAGATGGGCTATATGAGCAAGGCCTTCGCATGCTGGCATTTACATTTGTAGGCCCAGTTCATATGGAAGAACCTTGCTTCTATGCCCCACTCCATGTAAAATATACAAGCTGGGGCCATGTTTGAACCAGACCTAACTTACCATTTTCCGTAAGCACATGGAATCCGGCAAGACACCCTCCGTGGGCCCGCTCCCTCAGTGAGGCCACCTTCTCACTGCCATTGTCACCAGCTGCTCTGGCTCCTCCTCCTCTTTCCCATCATTGCTACCACTTGCTAGCTGGACAGGCACAGAGCCAGTGAGCAAGTCGGCCGTGGCATCTGATGCTCCTCCTCCTCACCACCACCACCACCACCAGAGCGAGAGGAAGGTGAACAAGTAGGTTGCATGGGTGAAGGAACAAGCTGGGGTGTGAGCTCTCAGCAGGTGCCCAACCGTGCCTACCCTTGACACCAGCCCTGCATGGAATGTCCAATGTGCACCAATATTTTTCTATGTGGTCATTTTGCCTGTTTGCAACATTCTAGGGTTGTATAATCGAGCCTCGCCGGGGCAGAACGAGGCCGAAATTGGCCCCGCTCACACCCGGCGAGGCCTTACCTTTTCTTCGGGGCGGCTCGGGACCGGAAATGACGCGACGGAACCGAGCACAGGTGCGCTGGACCCCTGTGGCGCGTTCTGCGCCTGCGCTGGGTCCCGTAGCATCTCAGAAGCGACGAAAGGGACGGAGCAGCCCGATCGAGCGGCGCACCGCGCCGCTCAGAAGATAGAGTCGGGTCGGCGCCAACCCCGAAAATCGACTCGGAGGCGCCGACCCGGCTTGGATCCACTGCTAATTGAGGCAGCAGTCGTGTACACACTTACCTGGGAGTAAGTCCCATTGAATTCAGTGGGACTTACTTCTGAGTTGACATGGATAGGATTGCACTTTAGGTAAACTTAGCTATTTCTAGATTTCACAAATGTGATTATGAGATTTACTGTAATTATGGGCACAATTAAGAGTATCATGTTTGGATATCTGATGTTCATGATCCAGTGTCCTGACAGCTATTTCTTTTGCAGCTTAATTTTTCCAAGTGAATGACTAGTATCATAGAATCATAGAAAAATAGAGTTGGAAGGGGCCTACAAGGCCATCGAGTCCAACCCCCTGCTCAATGCAGGAATCCAGGTCAAAGCATCCCCGACAGATGGCTGTCCAGCCGCACCTTGAATGCCTCCAGAGTGGGAGAGCCCACCACCTCCCTAGGTAGTTGGTTCCATTGTTACCCGATCAAAAAATGAGATCAGATTAGTCTGGCAGGATTTGTTCTTGACAAATCCATGCTGGCTTCTAGTAATCACTGCATTGCTTTCAAGGTGCTTGCAGACTGACTTTTTTATAATCTGCTCCAAAAATTTCCCAGGGATTGATGTCAGACTGACTGGCCTATAGTTCCCAGGTTCCTCCTTCTTGCCCTTTTTGAAGATGGGAACAACATTTGCCCTCCTCCAGTCATCTGGCACTTCACCTGTCCTCCATTATTTCTCAAAGATAATAGACAGTGGTTCTGAGAGTTCTTCTCAGTTTAATGATAACCATAGAATCACCAGTAGAACACCAAAACAACAAATTACGATATGTTTTGATTTTAACCTGTCTTTTTCGCTTCTGCTCAGAACAAATTGTACCAGTCCAGAGCAAGACAAAAGAGCTGCTACAAAGATTGCAAAACGCAGCCGTGTATACCAGGGTTGGGACACATATTTCGCAGAAAATTCTGCCAAATAGCCCAGCCTCCAGTAGAGGAAAATAATGGGGGTGGGACCCCAGAGTGACTCAGAGTGACAGGTGGGGAAAGGAACAACGGCCATGGTTTAATTGCTGGATTCATTGTAAAGGAAAGTTTTTAGTGCCAATGAACACACATTCTCTGTGTGATCATTTCTCCCATCGGCATCACACAGTTTTGTTGCTAGTGTTGGTTTATACAAGTTTTTGTGCTGCCCTGCTGATTCTCTGGCAGTTTGGGAAATATACTAGTAGTGATTTGTTTGTTTTCTTCTGCTACTGCAGTACGAGAGGGAAAAACAGTTTCACGAAGATTGGATTCAACTCCCATGGTAATCAAAAGGTTTTCTTCCATTAACTTCGGTAGGAGCTGGGTCATTGTCTTATTCCAAGTACACTGATCAATAACAGTTGCTGTAATTGCCCTGAACTATTGTGTCCTTGCGCACAAGGGCTTCCATGTTCGTTCATGCCAATGGAGAAGCCAGCTCTGCATGTGCAAAACAAATGGACACTAGAATCTGTCCTCTCAGAGTCTGTTCTGACAATGCAAAAAGGCCATAATGTCCACAAAAGCACTGCTCTTATGAGTGGTCAACCTGCACTAGCAATGTGATATGTGAGCAATCAGCTCATGTGAGCTTGCCTTTCCCTTTTGTGAACTATAAAATGGCAACTTGTGATTGTCCATTTTACAGTAGGGAGCAGATGATTTTGCTGCTCACAGGTTTCACTACCCATGTGAGTAGGTAGCTCACATGATCATTTTTTGTAGAAGCTGGCTTCCAATAAACTCTTGGAACCAACTCTTGGAACAATACGCACTGATGTTTCCCATACCTTTATCTAGACTGTAGAACAGTGTTTTCCAACCTTGGGTCCCCAGATGTTTTTGGCCTACAACTCCCAGCATGCCCCAGCCATGGCTGGGGCATGCTGGGAGTTGTAGGCCAAAAACATCTGGGGACCCAAGGTTGGAGAACACTGCTGTAGAAGAAGGAGTCAAACAGCCAGAAAGTGGAATTGTCCAGTCTTGACTAGCATTAATATTAGCAGCTAGAATGCAGGTGTGTCAATTCATGGGCACAGAAAAGCGCTTTTTAACACAGAAACCAAATTCTGCCTTCAAAATCACCCTTGGAAGCGACAGCTGTAGGTTGTGAAACTGGGGAAGTATCTAACGCAGCCCGTGTGCCTCTGCTGGTTATGTTGCACCAGTGGGACACACTGCTAGCACAACAGGAAGCTAAAGCTTCCTAGAAGAACCCCAGAAATGAGCCAAAATACTCGCTTCTGGAATGGGACAGGTCAACGGAGCTTCCTTCTGCTAGCTCCATCGATCTCTTCTGTACTGAAACTAGTGTTTCAGCTCATTTTTGGATGCTTTAGAAAGCTATAGCCTCCCATTGCGCTGGCAGTGGATCCCCCTGGCACATGGGCAGCAATGGATACTGACCTGGATGTTCACAAAAGTGCAATCCTATACATATTTACTCAGAAGTAAGTCTCACTGAGTTCAATGGGGCTTCCTTCCAGGTAAGTCTAATGGCACAATCCTATACATTTCTACACAGAAGTAAGTACTGCTGAGTTCAATAGGGCCTACTCCCAGGCAAATGGGTATAAGATTGCAGCCTAAGGCTGCAATCCTATTCTGTACTCACTTACTTGGGAGCAAGCCCCATTAAACTCTAAGTACTTCTAAGTAGCCACGTATAGGGTTGCAGCTAGACTTCTATCCTGCTCTATTCCTTAAGGTTTCAGAGCATATAACATTTAGAAATGAGATATAACAAATATAACATAAATTATATGAAAAACTTACTTACTAATCCCTGCCTGCTAAATTTTTGCCTAGGTTCTTGTTTATGATGTAACATATGATGTGCAGTAATCATCCATGCATCTGATCATGCACATGCTTCATTCCCCAAATCCTTCTGCCCCTTTTCTTTGTGGCATATGCATGATGGGGGAGGTGGCACACACAACTACCTGATGTCAAATACAGGATTACTGGCTGTTGCTTGTGTTTTACAGCCTAAGTAAGAGCCAAACAACACACAGCACTATTGCCATGTGTAATGTTTGTCCAATGGCTCCTTGTTTGTTGCACAGCACCCCTTGGAGGGGTCACTTTAGAACATCTAGTATAGCACCCTCATTCCCATTGGGGTTAATGATATCTGCTTGGGGATCCCACAAAGAGGGCATGAACAAAATAGCCCACTCTCTCCGTTTGCCTGCCAGCAATGGGCATTCAATGGGATAATGCCTCTGATCACTGAGTTTCATTTATTTTATTATATTATTTATTTATTTAATACATTTTTATACCAGCCCAATAGCCGAAGCTCTCTGGGCAGTTTACAACAGTTAAAACCATAAAATACAATATAAAATAAATATAAAATTTAAAACCACAGATTAAAACAAACAGCAGAGCTAGCAGCAGCAGTTACAATAACAGAGTTAGAAACAACTAGCCGTGATAATCAGCCATTGACAGATCTATGACCCAGGATGTTGTTTAATCTCCTTTTAAAAGCATATGCAGCTTGTGGCAACGAATCCCATATATTGACTCTGGCATTAAGAAGTACTTGCTTTTCTCTATTCTAACTCTTCTGCCAATCAGTGCCATTGGATGATCCCAAGTTCTCGTATTATGGGACAGGGGAAATATTTCTCTATCTGCCTTCTATGCACCATGCATAATTTTATAATCCTATCCACTTCTTATTTCTAAAGGTGCTTCCAGAAAGAGGGTTCCTAGTGCAGACAATTAAAAAAAGACATTGTGCAGCTGAGCTATTCCATCTTTTCCTCCTTAACACATTCTTTTCTGGTGGGAAAAGAGATGGAAGAAGTGGTGGGAAAATCCAAGAGAGTTACAAATTGGAAATGACATTGTCTAGACCCCTTGTAAAATTATGTGAATGAGGCAGGGTGACTGCACAGTAAAAGCCTTATGTGGAAGCAGCCAACCCAACTTTCCCCGAGGTTTTCCCTCTTTCAACCCAATAATCCCCCATAAGGTTCCAGACCAATTTTTGAAAAGTAAAGAGACACATCTGAGACACTGACAGGGATAAAAGTAGCTGGCGGGAGAAGGGTTAATAATCTCCTCTCTATTTTTTAAAGGTGCTTTGCAATGGAGAAGGAGCCATCATTATACATGACTGCAGTGTAACATGTAGTTTGACCCTTTGCATCCTAAAATCTTGGGACAGCTTTATGTTCCAATAATACCTCAACATTTTCCCGAACTTTCTTTTGTAAAGAAAAGAAAACGGAGTAAACAGCACAGCTCTAGTGGAAGGTTCTGCCTATAAACAGCTATATGTTGCTTTTCCAGTTGTACACGCCATAAAGTTCACTCTCATTCCTTGGTTTGGTTACAACGGAGATTAAGACAGAGGAATATTTGAGGATATCCCTAGAGTGAAGTAAGAACGTTTCACACTGTCTGGCCTTTGAGTCATGCAGTGTTTTGGTACTTTCCGTCCCAGCATATATGACTAGTAGCTTTTGAAGCAGCTATCTGATGCTATGTTGTTTATAAACTGGAAGCTACTCCAAGTTGTTAGTTTTCTTAAATGCTTTCATTACTAAGGCTTCTAGGAAGAGGTTCAATAGTTTGGGGCTGTGTAACCTTACTGCAGAGAGCTTTCTAGTGCTGATTTGTGGAATCATTCCACCGCAGACACGATTCCAGCCACACTCTTGGTTTCACAGCCTCTGCTCGTGTCCGCCTGGCCTGTCACGTTAGAGAAAGGTTGCTGGTGAAATGGATCCAAATAACAGGAGCCTTCCAGGAACATAGTAGTCCAGACGGCGCTGCCTTACCTAAGCAGCAAAAGAATTCTGATAAGATGAGGCTTGGCTAGTCACAGTTTACTTTTCACAATGCATGAATGTATGAATCAGAGGTTACGTCTCTACACCTCCGTAATGGGGGCTAAGCAAAACCCATCTGTTTTGGCTCAGCAGAAAAGAAAAGAAAAGAACGAATATCAGTGTGCCTTGGCCACAGAACAGGGCTTGGAATCTGTGTTCTGTTCTTTTAAAAACTCAGTGGTGCAGCTAGGTAATCTTAGACCCTGGACTTAATGGAGGGGGGGCTTTATATGGCCATCTGTATTACTTCAGTTGTGAAACACACCACTAACATTTTTGCCCCCCATTTTATGCTTTAAAACTGCTTCTATGTTCCTGCTATGTTAGAACAACAAAACTGTTTCCCAACCCTCATTAAAAACAACAACAGTACTCTGAACATGTGCAATTTCGCATTTTGAACGTACTTAAATCATAGCTCGTTCTTGACTCCAGGAATACAATGGTGTGTGCTTCTGCACCTGTGGCTCTCTGGGCGTGTTCGCACGACACGGGAACCGCGGGGGAGCAGAAGTCCCCCACGGTTCTCGTGTCGTGTGAATGCCAACCGGGGGTGCCCCCGCGGGATGGCTGCGCGCGGGATGCACGCAAAGTGACCATGGTCGGTAGAGGGGCAAGCCCCTACCGCGCGTGGCCACCCTGCCGTGCGAACAAGCGGGTGGCGGTCCCGCGGGGGCTGCACAGAGGCAGCAGCCCAGAGTGGCCGGAGCTGCCGCTGCTCCATCCTGTAGGGGCAAACAGCCCCTCTGGGCATCCCGGGCCCCGCCCCCTGGTGCTGGGAGGCCCGCACTGCGGTGCGGGGACTGCTGGCTCCACTGGGGTCCGCCCACACGTGCAGGGCACAGGTCGATCTGCGGGGTGGCGGGGGAGGCAGCACTCCGCAGATCGCTCCGTGGTGCCTCCCCCGCCCACAGCCTGGGTCGTGCGAACCGGCCCTTAGAATGCTTATTTGGGGGGCGGGGCCTGGACTGTGTGGCCCTGAACTTTGGCCCCGAGGTCCAGCCCTAGCTGCACCGCTGTTCAAACTGCATTATCACCACTGCAGAAAGATACACCTATTTATAAGCATCCTGGTATAGGACGATGCGATATAGGATTGCACTGTAGGTGTTAGGAACCGTTGTTGTATTAAGGAACCAGACCAGGAGCTCTGCATAATATCATGCGGCACCATTTCCCTATTCCCCGCATCACAAGTTGGACGGGGAAGTTCAGGCTGCTCAGTCTGAAATACCAGCACCACAGACCAGAATCCTCCTGGCCTCCTGGGAATCAGGTGATCCTGAAGAACCAATCCTGCGCCTCTGTCTGATAGAAAGTTCCAAGATACACTGCATTCCTTACGTTTGGGCAACTCATCACTGAACTGAAGGCAGCCACTGCACTTTTGGACTTGTGGCTGAGCATTATCCTCTCTGTTCCAGGAACAGTATGCCTCACTCCAGTCAAACTATTTGTCCATCTAGCCTAGTATTGTCTCCCTTGGATTGGCAGTAGCTCTTCAGGGTTTCAAGCAGAGGTCTTTCCATGACCTGCTAGCAGGGCTCTCCAACCTTGGGTCCCCAGATGTTGCTGGCTGCTGGCCTACAGCTCCCAGCATACCCAGCCAGCATGGCTAATGGCAAGGGATTCTGGGAGCTGTAGTCCGGCAGCATCTGGGGACCCAAGGTCGGAGAGCCCTGTGCCAGATGATCCTTTTAAAAATCAACAACAGTAGATGCCAGGGATTGAACCTGGGACCTTCTACATGCAAAACATCTGCCCTACCACTGAGCTATGATCTCTGTCCTAAGGTCCCTAATTGAGGTCCCCCGCACTGCCCCCAGATGTGGGAAGCTGGATGCTTGACTGCAGGACAGTAGGACAATTGTTATTCACAGAATTAGGCATGGTTGGACACCTGCCAGGGAGCCCACACCTCAGCAGGGCCCCCCTGATAAGAGCCCCCTGGACTTGCTGCCCCTCTTCATGCAACCTGCTTGTTCTCCCACCTCTCACTTTGGCACAGATAATGGTGGTGGTGAGAGAGCAGGAGATGCCACGGGCCTACTTGCTCACTGGCTTTCTGCCCGTCAAGCAAGCAAGCGAGCAGTGATGAGAAACAGGATGAGAAGCAAGAGCAGCTGCTGACAATGGGGATGTGAAGGTAGACTCACTACCTTGTCCTCGTGCCCAAGGACCCTCAGAAACCTGGAGTCAGCACTGGAGTTTGACACCTTGTACTGAAGCAGAAGTTTTACAAACACGTCCAATTGTATGCCATAACAAGAATCCTGGCCACATTGAAAACAGGGTAAGAAAAATGCATGTTTATCCTTATTTACATGTAACCAGGAAGAGCCTGCAACTTTTATTAGTCCCTCCCCCTAAGAAAAATGTACACATGTATATGTTTAGCTTGTGTGTTTTGTTGTTGGCATACTGGTATGATGACTATTGCATTTGTCCTTATCAGGGTTTTCCAGCACTGCTAACTGCAGCTTCCAGAAGTTATCTGCAGGGCTACTTCACACAGAGTTCATCCAGGTTATTATAAGACAAGTATTAAGAAAAGCAGCAGCACAAGAAGGAAACAGGGACTGTATTGCCCCAAACAATTTCCTACTGTTTGGGCGCTACACTGATAAACACTACCATACAATACAAGCTGATTATGAGGCACTGTCATATGTCAAATACTTTAAAATTATTACCACCAGGAGAAAAAACACCAAAGAAAGCATGCGACTGCTAGATTACAACCATAAACCAGAAATAGAAAAGGGCAATTAAAAATAGATTTTCAGATTGCTTAGGGTAGAACTTCTCAAGCATTTCAGTAATAATATAAAAATGAATACTACCTCTGTTTCAGCTGTCTTCACTATGCATCAAGCAAATTTGCAATATTAAGACTACATTGATAGAAGTAATGTTTGTGCTGTTGTGATGCAACTGTAACTTTGCAAAGTGTGAGAAATGAATTGCATGCCTGTAGTTTGGATTCTGCATTTCCACTGGCAAAGGTAGTTTTCTCAGTTTTGCAAACACAGAATCTTCTCCAAATTGCAAAAAAAGTAAAGGTAGCTGTGTTGGCATAAGAAACATTCCAAAGTCTATAGTAGTATAATACCTTTCTTAGGCCAACTCAAAGGTCACCAAGAATGTGCAAGCTTACAAGATCTCCAGATCTCTTCATCAGACAAGCGCTTAAAAAAGCGGCCCTTGCATCATGGCCCTTGAAATGAAGCCCAATCCTACTTTACAAATCATGTCTAAAAATTCTCTTGTGTTCTTCTCCAGAGGAGAATAAAATTTTGGATATTGGCATTTGATGGCAGGCTTTGGCAGGCCTAACTAAGTACCCTCTAATGCTACTGTTTTCTTTCGGGGTGGGGGACAGGACAAAGCCACTGGTCCAACTTTCTCTCTGGCCTAGCGATTGGGATGATGTAACCTTGGGGTTCATGGATAGAAATTGCACACCAGAGGAACCACAGGACTTTGGGCTGGCATGTAAATGCCAACATTGCATTCAGCTGTGAACATTCTACAGGCCCAGAAAAGTGAATACCGGTAGGTACAAGCCAAAGCAGATTAGAATCTGTGCAAGTGTGGATCATGTCAGGGCACCACGTTGAGGATGATTGTCTCCCTGCCGCTGAGCAACTCCATTTTCCTTTATGAAGTCCATAGCTTTCTCTGCCAAAAGTCTGCTGGCAGGCACTTTTTTAACAAAACAGACAGACTGCAATTAAACACTTCACCATGGCTAAATGCAGTAAAGTTATGAATGCTTTGGGACACATAAACAATCCACAAATGGGAATCGCTTCCATTATACGTTTCAACAATGTGAATGCCTTTTTTTAAAGCACGTTAATAAAAATCTGTAAGATAACCCAGCCACACTTCTAACTAATTAACAAGATGTTAAGAGAATGCACTGTTTCCACTGTGCATTTCTGAATTTGCCTCAGGGAACAGTGTAGAGACAGATAACAGATATTTTCCCTATTAAATAAAGATAAGCCCCCGCAACTCAACAAGCAAAGTACGAGTTTAGGAATAAAACCTACAAGGGAGGGGGGGGGGAAGGCAACAGTTGTTCCCAGAAGCTTGGTTAGGCAGATTGTCTTTTTCATATAGAAGACCTCAAAAAAATGCCCATATAACTCTGAATCAGGACATCTGCCACTTGCATTGTTGGATAACCCTTGATGCATAAACTGAAAGGAATGTCTCTGTGATTCTGTGATACATTTAGATATCACATACATTTTGAACTCAGAATTGAGAGAACAGCAGGACATGCTGAAATTCTCTTGAGATTTACCAGGAATTATATGTTAAGTCTGATTTACACATGCAGCATAATGAGATGGTAGAAGAGATGGTAACATGAAATGGACCACAGCAGGCTGCAGATTTTTTCAAAAACAAAACAAAGAAGAAAAACAACACCATTCCCTGCTTCTCCTATCTCTGGACAACATTTTCCAGATCATGCAAACTTGAAGGATGTATGAAATAGGAAAATTAAAATTGATATACATGAATTTGAACAAAATTGCCTCCTTTTTCAGTTAATTTACATGTATCCCATGTGATGCTGTTGCACTCAAGTCCTGTTTGTGGGATCCCGTGGGCAGCTGGATGGCCACTATGTGAACAAAATGCTTGAATAGATGGACCCTTGGTCTGATCCAGCAGGGCTCTTCTTATGTTCTTATGATTGTCATATGCAGCTTCATGATTCAGGACATTATTTATGAAGGACAACACTCACATGAGACTAAATTCTATATAGCACATTTTACAACATCTTTCCATGTTTATGGGGCTAAATAAAAGGACACTCTTAATGGGCTACATAAATATCATCCTATGCCAGCCTTTGCCAACCTGTTGGCCTCCAAATGTGTTGGACTACAACTCCCATCAACTCAAGCCAGCATGGACCATGCTGGCCAGTCCTTTTATTTATTTGATTTGATTTGATTTATATACCACCCTTCCTTACAAGGAGCCCAGGGTGGGATGATGGGAGTTGTAGTCCAACACATCTGGAGGCACAGCTGGCACAAGACCTCCCACCACCACTGGGGGGAGGAAGGGAAGAGTGTGAGCACTGCACTTGGCGGGAAGGAGCATGAGCACTGCTGCCACCCTCCCCCTCTTTCCACTTCCCTCTTCCTACTTGCCATCAGACTCCACCCACCTTCCCTCAATCCCTTGCTCGGAGGGGTCCTTTGTAAGAGTTAGGTCCTGGTGGGGAGGTGGCCCTGGAGATTGCCTGTGGTGTGGCAGCACAGGCAATCTCAAGGCCACCTTCTTTCCAATCCTTCACTTTCATGAAGGACCCCTCAGAGTGAGGCAATTGGGCTGGGTGGGCTCCCCAGAGAGCCTACCTGCCGAATGCCTCACTCCAAGGGGTCTTCAAACAAGGCATCAGGTGAGCAGCATTCCAGGGAGCTGCGGCTTGCACTCTCTTGCTGTGGCCTTTGCGGCAGTACGGGAATGGCCACCTGCTTATGCCTTACTCAGAGTGAGGCATAGGGTGGGCCATGGCAGCTGCTCCAGAGAGCCACAACAGCTGCTTTCCTGCTTCAGCATTTGCCACAGCAGGAGAGTGGCTGGCAGGGCTCTTCCAAGCAGTCACCCATCCTATGTGTGTGGAATCTGCTGCCCTTCCAGATCTGCTGCTTGAGGTGGGGGATTCATCCCACTTCATGGGAGAGCCAGCCCTGTCTGGAAGTCTGTCATACACTGCAATGTTAGCTCATTTAGCTCAGACATCAGGGCCAAAACATGATCTGGTGTTCAGGGCTAGGCTGTAGGCTCTCTCCTCCCCTTCCCCCTCCTACCTCTTCTCATCTCACATGTTCTAATTCCCGTAACTATAGTTTGCCTTCAACCCAAATTGGGAATAGAACTGGCATTCAGATCTCTTACCTACTTAAGCTGTTATGAACTTCATTAAAAGCCTTTGCAGAATGGAGCCCATAGCAGTATCTAGTGCTGCCCTTGCACCAGTAGGATCTACCACTGGCACAACAGGAAGCTAGAGCTTCCTAAAGCAACCAGAAATGAGCCAAAATGTTCGTTTCTGGAACGGAATAGGTCAGCAGAGGGGAGTTCTGTTGACCTGTCCCATTCTGGAAATGAGTGTTTCAGCTCGTTTCTGGGGTTCCTTTAGGAAGCTCTGGCTTCCTGTTCCATTGGCGTTGGGTCCTGCTGAAGCAACAGAATCAGTAGAGGCATACAGGCAGCATTGCACACTGCCGATAGACTGTAAAGCAAGAATGCCTGTTTGCAACATACTGCTTGAACAAACTATCGTTTAAAATGTAATGGAAATAAAGAGAACCAGTGATGTCTAGTAGATTGAGTACTGAAGGCACAGGAGACTTGCGTTAAAATCCCTGTTCGGTCATTGAGGGTAGTAGAGAGTACTCTGCTTATTGTTTGTGGTCTAGTGTGAGGTATACTTTCTATAACTCATTTCCTATGGCCAACATCTCAATATATAAAATGTTTTCAATTATATGTGTGCTGTTTCATTTTTTGTATGGCATGCTTTCTGTCATAACAAATTCCGGATTGCATGAATGCCAAGGTTTTAAACGTTGAAATTATTTTATATGCATTTTTGACTTTAAAAAGTACCATCTGTTTTTTACAACACCACTAAAAATATTTTTTCCACACTGTTCCTGGTATGTTCCTTATGGAAATTAGTGAGGGTTCCCTGGGAACTATGGACTGAGGTTACAGAAAAGGAAATGTTGGCCATATTTTTGATGTGTATTTATAGATGCTTTATAAGTGTGTAAACAACAACAACAAACTTTGACCCTGCTTCAGTCAGAATCATAAAGATGGGGAGCGGTTGTTTCATACCTGGGCAGCATTTTCTGGGATATAATTTGTTTACCGAGGGTCACTGTCACTGACTCAGTGGACGTCCATGGACTGAATATGGTTTTGGTTACTGGAGTGGACTACGGTAAATATTGGTGACTCAGCATGCACTTTTAGATCTGTTCTGTGCCGGTGTATTCTGAACTATTCCACTGCTGGGGATTCTGCACTAGCAGATTGCCCTGGGGGATGCTGGAGCAGCATATCCCCACAGCCCTCGTAACTTTGCTGGCAGAAGAGCCAAAAATGGGCGCCATGGGGGGGGTGTTGGGGAAGGAGTGGGTTTAGTCCAAACCCTAAGCTTCACAGCCCAGATCCAAATTAACCCCCCCACACACAACTGTTTTTAATCAAAGGAAAAGACATCAGGAGATCATGGATCTCTCACCTCACAGCTAGTTTGACATTGATGTTTGCTGCCTAAAGAGGGAGGGAGGAAAGAAGGAAGGAAATTATATACACAGATCTTTTTTATTTAGGACAATGTATAGTAGTGATCATTCTACATACTACACAGTAAGTTAGCTAACATAGAATCTTGAAAATTGGACTTTAATATCCTTTTCTAAAGTGTTTTCCTAGATCTCCCAGTTGTGAACTCCTGTGTGGGCAATTTCTCTCTGAAGTCTTATAAATTAGAGGGACTATAACTGCATGTCGTTTCCAGTGCTCAGAGTGGAATCTCAGCAATATGCATGTCTTCCATTCACCCGCTCCCCAGTACAGATTTCAGAGATTCACGTTAGTGAAGTACCCTTGCCCAAACTACTGGGTGAGGTATCCAGGGCTATAACTAGCCACCTTCCCAAGCTGTTTCTGCCCCATATCTAGATGAAGCTGCAAAAAAAAAAAAAAAAGGCATATTAATTTTTTCCTCATAACCAACTTATACCCCAAGTGTCTCTATTGTATTTTAAATAGACTGCCATGTTACAAATCATATTTTTCAAAGACTCTTAAGTGGGGTTAACCAGCTCTCTAGATGGAATGATACACCCACTTGCCCTTCCCTGGCTAAGACCTGGGAGGTATCTCTGCCAAGGCTTTCCAATACCCTTGGTAGTTGGTTCATAATTTCCCTAAAATAAGTTGCTATGAGAATCCCGATTCACCCAAAAATAGCTAAGGGCATAAAGCTATGGTCCCTGGGAGAGCATCCCATAGGATTTTTCAGATCATAGAGGCCATCGGATTTTTCAGATCTCCCTCGCGGAGGAGAGAGAGGCCCGCCCTCAGATCCCACTTTGTAAGCCTCCTCTGTGAGGTTGCCTGATGTTCCGCATCCAGTCCTCCTTTGATGTTGGAACTCCGATGTTGGAGAGGGCAGAAAGAAGAAGGCATTCCAGACGTGTTCTGGGGGTGTTTTGGCAGAGGCGTAGGATCTTCAGGATCTAAAGTCCTCTTGTTCTTCTGGCACACACCCAGAATGAAGGAATAAATAAACCAGCTTTGGCGCTGGCATAATTTCTTTTCCTCCCATGGAGAACAATGAAAAGAACAATTAAAAAGAAGAAAGAGCAGCTGTAAAAGGCCAAAAGGCAAGAAAGAAGCAGCCCTCTCTTCCTTCTGCCCTTCTGGTGCAATCTGGCAGGGCATAGGAAAAAGTGGTTCCTCTGCCTAGGTTTCTCCCTCCCCCATAGGACTGCAGAGAGGCCTAGTGAGGAGACAAAGGCAGAAACAGATGACCCCGATGCAGATGACAGAGGAGAGCGGGCCGAGGAATGGCAACTTCGGAGAGCGGCCCAGGTGACAGGGGACATGCCTGCTCGAGGACTCACAGGAGCAAGGGAATATGAGCTCCAGTATTGTCCAGCAGGAGAGAGGATTGCAGATGGGCTAACCAAGCCACTACCCAGAGATCATCAGCATGAACTTTTGGAGAAGATGAACCTGAGAGTGTGAACCATCTTTCGGCGAGAAGGGATGTTGGAATATGTGATGAGGAGATATAAACTCTGCAGGGAGGGTTTTTTAAAGATGACTGCCCATTAAAGGGTTAAAGTAGACTTGTGTAGTCTGGTTGAAGGGCAGGGTTCAGTGGATCTACTTACCAAAAAAAATCTGTGTGTGCATGTGTTTGTCTGAGAGAAGTCTGCTTTTAATAGATAAATAGCAGTGACATAAGGTTGCTCAGGTACTAAAGCTTGATGGTTACAGAAGTGCAGTTTCTTACATGTTACTCATTCAATTTTTTGAGGTAAGGAAAACACACAGGTTTTCATTGCTAAAACCTTCATTGCTAAACCCTAACAAGTGTCAGTTAAGTCAGTTAACTCTAGACTGGTCTGTCAGAAGAGTGTTAGAATGGAATTCAAACCTGTTGCTAAGCAACATCCAGCATTCCCACCCCTGATTTAATCAAGTGGTTCAGTCCACTGAACCCTTCCCCCTTAAAAGTCAGTCACCTGAAGAGCAAGCGGAAAATCTTAAGATAGTTTGGGATACAGAGTTTGAAGAGGAAATAGCAAAGGAAGAGTGGGAAAAGATTTGGGATAGGTGAATATTGAAAAATATGTCAATAAGGATAAAAGATAATTTCTATAAGTTAATTTGGAGATGGTACCTGACTCTGGTGAGAATAAACAAAATAGATAATAAATGTTCTCCAATGTGTTGGAGAGGGTGTCAGGAGCTGGGTATGTATGCTCATATGTGGTGGAGTTGTAAAAATGTAATGGATTTTTGGAAAATGATTTTTGAAGAAATATCAGAAATTGTGAGTGTTGATTTAGAAGTTTGTCCTAAATTAGCATTGTTATCAATAACTGAAAAGGTGGCTGGTCCTCAAAATGTTAAAGAATTAATTGTAAATTTGTTAACGGCAGGTAGATTAATGATAGCAAGAAAATTGAAAGTTCAGCTAGTTTTCTCTATTACTGACTGGTATAAAGAAGTCTGGGATATGGCTTTAAATGATATGTTAACTTGTAATATCAAATGCAAAAGGGGACAATTAAAGAAAAATAATGTTAAGGATATTTGGGGTTTATTTTTGGATTTTATGTTAAATAAGGGGAAAGGGAGTATGCCGTGTCAAGATATGTTGTATTTTTGGAATAATGAATAATTATAGATTATAGAGATAGAATATATTATATGGTCCCGTGGTGACGGGAGCACTATATAAGTTGTATGTTTGTTATTTAGTTATATTATGTATTGTTTGAAAAAATTTAAACTTAAATTTAAAAAAAAAGTCAGTCACCTTAAAAAAAACACACCTCCCTGCATAGTTTACATCTTCTCGTTGCATATTCCAACACCCTGGAGCTGGCATAGTTTCTTTTCCTCCCATGGAGAGCAATGGAAAAGAACAATTATAAAGGAAAAGAAAGAACTGTTGTAAAAGGCCAAAAAGGCAAAAATAAATGCAGTCCCCTCTACCTTCTACCCTTCTGGTGCAATCTGGCAGGCCATAGGAAAAAGTGGTTCCGCTGCCTAAGTTTCTCCCTCCCCCATAGGATTCCTCTGCAAAATATTCCAGGATATTGCCCTGTAACTATTTCAATCCAGAAATCACCATAATTACTTAGTGCAAGGTATCAGCTTCCATGGGGGGGGGGGTTTGTTGTCAATCCTCTTCTTTGCAGGTCTTCAGGAAAGCTCTGAAAACCCACCTATTTTCCCTGACCTTTCCATAAGTTCTTGGGCTGCTGCTTCTAGGTAACTTCTGTTTTTATTGATTTTTTTTAAAATCAATAACCATTTTTTATCGAACTTTTAATGAACATGTAGTTATTTAATTTTATTGCATCTGTTTTGTATGTTTTTTTAAAATCTTGTGCACCACCTTGAAAGGGTGTTTTTGTTTTTACCTTTAAAGGAAGCCTAAAATTAATTTTAAATAAAATAAAAAGCTTTTCTGAAGCAGTAGGAAGAAATGCAGCATATGAATCCTAGTAAAGCCATTAAGGGCGCAATCCTATGCATCTTTAGCCAGAAAAAAGTCCTACAACTACCAGCATTCCCCAGCCAGCACTGCTGATAGGACTTGTAGGACTTTTTTCTGGCTAAAGATACATAGGATTGCACCTTACATTACCCAGAATAAAGAAACTACCCTACTCACCCTGAAAAACAAACAAGCAAAATGCAGTCTGACTTGATCATTTACAGGCTAAAACTAAAGAACGAAGCTGCTGCTGTTTTGTTTTTATTGTTTCACCTTTTACTTCTTGTATCTTAACTGTCGATTGTGGGTTTACCTGTTGATTGCAGGTTTATCACCTTGGGGGCTGTTGGGCAGCAAGGCGGCCTATGACATTGTAAATAAATATATAAATAAAACTGTGAGACTTTTAATGTTTATTTTCTTCCGGATGAAAGTTATTATGATATAATGTTCATAAAAACATATTTTAGAAAGCAATTCTAGTCGTGATATGGATCATGACATTTGTCTCTAAATATATACTGATTGTGATGAAAATAGAATTGTGAAATAAAAATAGACAACAGGTTGAAAACCCCCCCAAACTGCTTTGAAATGAGTTAAATGAAACCTAGCCTGAACAGAGTCTAAAGGGTTAGCTGTTGGCTGCCAAGTTTAGGAACTTGCTTCCTGCAGTTACATCATAAGGAACTCCCATGGTAAAGTTTACTTTAAACACATTCCTGACCCACCTAGCGCCTAAGAGAGAGAACAGTGTCTATGGATGCATCATAGCATTGTCCGTATATGGCGTGAACGTCTGCTGTTCTGTCGCGTCACAGCCAGAACTATGCTCTCTGATGAAGCCTTGCCGAAAGAAAGAGACATTCATTGCACAATTGTTACAGGGAAAGGTTAATAATAGATGGCTCTCATCAGTGGCAGAGGTCCCACTGGAATGTGAGGAATCCTCTCAGGATTTATGGTGCTGCGGAAGGGGGATGGCAGACTCTGTTGATGAGGCAGCCGCAGCAACATGACTTAACGTCCTTCGAGACAAGAGCGAGAGATTCTTTTGGGGCAAAGGGATGGTTTCTTGGTTTTATTTGTGCGTGAAGAAGCTCTTTGTTCTAGATGGAGAAGAGGGGGCAGTTTAGGGTGGCCATATGTCCTACTTTACAGAGGACAGGCCTCTGTTTGAAAGTGTCCTCTGTTTGAAAGGCTGCCTGGTCCAAGCAGGACTAAAACAATGAAGTGGGGAGTGGTGTGTGTGTGTGTGTGTGTGTAGCCTGTGCTCAGATACTGTAAATCATGACGACGACAACAACAACAACAACAACAATATTGCAAGTGGGAACTACAGCAAAATGTTGCAGTATACACCACCGTCTAACAGCAGTGCTCTTGTTCAGAGTTCCAGCCAGACATTGGGAACCATGATGGCGGGCAGACAGACAGATAGTGCAGCCATGCACTTTGAGACCATGGGTGCTTCCAGACGGAAGGCTCCTAGCACTACCAGTCACAACACATAGGGCAACTATTTTGTATTTCCTCCTTAAAAGTTGTTTGTTTGTTTTTTAAATGGAAAGGAAAAAGATGGAAGAAGCTGTGGGGAAAACACAGGAGAGTTACAAGTGGAAGACAATGTTTTCTGGACTCTCCATAAATTGCCATGAATAAGGCAATTGCATGATAAAAGCTTTATCTGGAAACAACCTTCTCTGTGGTGGACAATATCCAATGCCACTGGCATATATGATAAATAGCATGAGGGAATGAAAAAAAGAAGAAGAAAGAAACAATAAACAAAGCAGAGGCACTTGACTGAAAAAACAACAACAGATTTTACGGGACTAGAGGATAATAAATTTATTTAGTACATATAAAGCAAGATTCACCAAGATCTTAACTGGAGAAAGTGTTTATGAGAATACAGTCAGATGATGGGAAGATTTTTTCAACTGAACAATGCAAGAGGGAAAAGACCTCATGTTTTCCAGTCCACATTTTTTCCCTTATTATAAGCCTTCTTGAAAAGATCTTTTTTCCCACAGGCAATATCTTTCATTCTTAAGTGCTATTTGCTGCAACACTACAAACTATCAAACAATTCATCTCTAGGCTTGTAGCCATTTTAAATTCAATTAAACTAACACCTTAGTGCATAATTACATGTGATGTTAAATGATCATTTACAGTGATGTCAGGTGTGCGGGTAGCCCAATACATAAAATGTACATAAAATTTCCTTATGCTAATGCACATAGATACACATTTTAAAATAATTGCTATAATTTAAATAGAACTACAGTCATGCCTTGGATTGAGAGCATAATTCGTTCCGGAAACGTGCTTGTAATCCAAAACACTCTTATATCAAAACGAAATCCCCCCCAAAAAAGTTGTACAGAGATTTTTAATTTAAGCCATACTACAGTACTTGTATTGCAAGACATAGCTTGTATATCAAGTCAAAAAAATTTAAATAAATATTTAAAAAATTGCTTGTCTTGCAAAACGCTCTCAAACCAAGTTACTTGCAATCCAAGGTATTACTGTACACTACATCTCACAATAGTGAGGAAGACCAGGTGACCTGTATGCCTGCTCAGTCTGCTGTTGTCCAGGAGCTGACTGTCAAAGGGGCAATGCTTCTTTATCTTTAAACCGGACTTGGACTGGATACCCCCCCCCCAACAGAGGACTGTCTTTTGATAGCCCTTCCAATATCCTCTTTAAAATAGGGGTGTGTGAGACATTTGTTTCAATTTGTTTTTAAGCAGGATTTACCCAGTTCGCACATGCCAGACTGAACATGGACTTGGACACAATCTGTGGTTAGAGTCCGTACATTCCCAAGTTTGCAATGTGATTTGCAGACCCCCCCAAAAAGGTGTCCGACAACATGCATACAAAGACACTTTAATGAATGGGAGAAGGATGCGTACATTTCAAAGATGCACACAATTTATACATACATTTTGAAAAATATGCATGGAAATCCACATGGTTTTTCATGCAAAAAGAAAAAAAAAAAACAAAGCTTACATTCTGATACAGACTCAAGCTGGAATTTGGAGAACTTCAGCGAGCTTGAGTTTTTCTGATTTGCACATCCCTATGACACATGGCCATGCTACAGCCTTCTGACTCAAGTGCTACACTCAGGAAACAGGCTTATCACATCTCCTCTGCTGCATGTCAGACCTGCTGCACCCCCAAGGGTCTCCTTTCAATATACACAAACCCTCCCAACCCACCTTCTCACTCATATGCATCCTACCCATTGTAATGGCCGGCATTTTTCATTTTACTTCTTTATATTTAACATTTGATCTAAAAGACCTTGGAATTGCATTTGAAGGACACCTGCAGCTGTCTCATTCTAAACAAGACAAAGAACTCTCCAGGAGGTATCAGTGCCCAATTCATCCATGTTATTTTATGACTGATCATCAGATGTGAATGAGTGAGTCTCAGTGATGAAAGAGGGGTTGACCAGAAATAGAAAGGAGTGCAATTTGTACGTATGCGCTCGTGGTGGTATTTTGCCTAACTTCTGGAGAGGTGGGAGACAAAAGCAACCAGATGTACAATGATTAAATGCAGGACATTTGGCACATGCAACATTTTTTTATTTTTATTTTTGGCCCACATCACTATCAGGAGTCTGGGTCTGATCTGCAGACAGACTGCTTGCTCATACAGAGCTGGGGCCTGTCCCACTTTTATGGACATTTCTCTGGTAAAAATGCAGCAGAAAGTTCCATACAATTTGCTGTTCATGAAACTGAATCCTCTCCAATGGTGTGTCATAGGTGTGTGAGTTAAGATGAAGGAATTTAAACACAAAACAGGGCTCCTAACTACCCATCAGGGAAACGTATACACAGCCGGGACCTATTGGGCTTTTATGTTGACGCAAGCTACCTTCAGTGTTTAGAGCTCACTTTCCAAATATTGTGCAATGCAGAGTATCTGACAAACCTAGCTTTGCGCTGAGTGGATGACAGAAAGGGGGAAAATACGTTTATCCTCTAAAATCTCAAGTGTTTAACCTAAATCTGGAATATTATCAGCAAAGAGCAACATTCTAGAGCTACACATTAAGGTTCTTCTTATTCTATTTTTTTTAAAAGTAAGAATTTATTGCAGGTAAACAAATGCAGTCACTACAAGAATTGGCTAATTTTATTTAACATAAAAGGCATGTTACTTTAAAGTTAAGTTTTGGGGGGAAACTGTTTTTGCAAATCAGATGTAACTACTGTATTGATATTGATGAAGCTCCATCAGTGAGGAAGCTCTTTGCAGCACAGCTAGTTCAAGAGTTCATCTTAGTACCTGACAAGTCTTGTGTTCAGATTTCACTTATGAGCAGTTGTGGGGAATAGTAAAAGAGAAAGAAGAAAGAAATTCAAGTGTGTTTTCTGTTTTAAAAGAGAAGTTGGGCTCTGATCCTGTGCACACCTGTTTGGGGAAGGTTGCAGTACATATTCAGGTCAGGCCAGAATTCAGCCTGACACCTAATTGTAGAGCAGGGAAGTAGAACCATTCCCAGCCCAAAGGCCAAAATCAGTTCTGGAGGAGCTTTCGGGGCTGCATTTCAGCTGTGGATGAGGATGAGAGCAAAAGGGATGGGGAGAAAAAACCAAAAATACCAGCATTTCTTAGCTTAAAGCTCTTACTGCCAGTAACTAAGCCTTAGGAGAGGCATTTCAATCTTTTAGAATGTGGGGAAAAAACTGCACAAAAGCTGGGGAAACACCAAATGATTGGTGGTCAGAAGAAAGGGGGGCAGGGGAAGAGGACATGGCGTTTTGAGGACCCCCAGAGGGCTGTATTGGGGCCCCATGGAGGGGTGGATTTGGGTCCAAGGGTCTGAGGTTCTGCACCCCTGTTGTAGAGGGATGTTAAGCTTTGGGACATTTCTGTTTTCTGTTCCATATTTTAAGCACAGGTTTTAATTTAGCAACAGGTGGACATAATGAATAAACCTTAGTAAAAGCAATAGCTTAATTTAGAGAGGACAGAATCTGTTCAGTTTTAGCTTCAGAATTCTCAGTGAAGAGAAATAACTACCAAATAATTAGCTGGAATGTACAACTGTGAAGTTCTAGCTATTTTTTAAATTATATTTTTTTAAGTTGAAAGTGGGTGTAGAAGAAGGATGACAGCAAATGGAAAGCATGGCCAAGCATCCCGAGGGACAAACCAGTTACCTCACAGAGCACAACTGTATCCGGACTTGGGATGCAATTCCAAATTTAATTCAATTTCAGGAGCAGATGGCTGAATTTATGTCATTTTTCGACAGTGAATTAAATGGAGTGAAACAACACAGCACCCAAAAGGTGTGAGTAAACCTGACTTGTAACCGTGCCCTTAGATATATTTCCAAATATGTTTGAATATGGATATCAGATGGACATCTTTGGCCATTTCACCTTGGTTTGCCACCAAGTGGTTTGCCACCAAGAGCCACAGGCAGCTATGGCTCTCTGATGGTACATGTGTTTGCAAACGTGCGGTTATCACCTCTCCATGCCACATATTTAGGTATGCATCTCAAAAAAACATAATTTGAGGTGTGAATTTTTTGCTGGAGCATGTGTCCAGTTATTAAAGTCTCAGTAAAAAGACTAATAATGGTAATAATATATATATATATATTTAAAAATATCATATATACACCAGGCCTGTGGCTCACGCTGGCTCAGTTTGTCTGAGCGTGGAAAGCTAAGCAGGGTCAGGCCTGGTTATTACTTGGATGGGAGACCCCTCCTCTAGTTTCCTGCATTGAGCAGGGGGTTGGACTCGATGGCTTTGTAGGCTCCTTCTATGATCTATGAAATCTATGCATAATAAAGTCCCAGGCATTAGCAGTAATTCTGGCCTTTCCTTCTCTGCCCTTGCTGGTCTAGAACTTCTAATGATCAAGCCACCCCAAATGTCCAGGAAGGAGAAATTGAATTATTCTTTTTTAGCGCCGTGCCTCTCTCTGCACAGAGAAAGGGGCTTGGTCGGTGCTTGCAAGCACCGGCCGAGTCGGATGCCCCCTTCCCGTGCCACTTGCATCCCAGATGGGGAGTGAGGGGTGCAGGAAGGGGCTTGGCAGGTGCTTGCAGGACAGGTGCTTGGAGGACTAGCTCTTGCAAGCACCTGCTGTGCTGAGTCCAGGGGAATTCTTATGTTGTCTCCAATCTCTGATTGGGAAGCAAGTGGCATGAAGGGGAATCCCTTTGTTATCTTCAATCACAGCTCAGATTCCTCTCCTCGGTCTCCTCCCCAGGCCTCCCAGTCAGGGGGTGGGGCTTGGGGACAGGGGGCTTGAGGAGGGGAGGGACCTGCAGAGGGTGGCCAACTCTCTGTGGGCTGGATTGGGAACCCCAGCAGGTTGGATTTTAGCCCATGGGCTGAAAGTTCCCTACCCCTGACATAGCCCTTGCTAATAGTATGGCCAGCAGAATACTAACTTTACCTTAATTCCATTGTCTCTCTCTTTGCTGAATTCAAGTTCATGTGATTGTTTTCACATGGTAAATATATGATGAGACCTTTTCTTGATTGTTGTGAATTGGTTCTTTGGGATATGTTGTTCAGACTTGTTCAAAAGCATTGCTGTGTGGCAAAGAGGGTAACTGAGAGGTCTCACTTTCCCCTGGAGATCAATCCATAAGCAACCTGATACCCTCCAGATGTGTTTGACTACAACTCTAACAGCCCCAGCCAGCATGGGTAATAGTCAGGGTTTATGGGAATTGTAGCCAAAACATCTGGAGGGCACTGGGTTCCTATCCTTGGAATATCTCTTCTGACAGTGTCTTGATTTTCAAACAGGCAAAACTAGTCACTAGAATCTCAGAGAGTTCTCATTCTTTAGGTAGTTGTAAGAAATGGAAAAATCATACTTCTGAAGTTGTCCTTGTCTTTAAAAAGGGTATGACAATGCACAGAATAGTTTACTGTGAAATTGGGAGTTGCCTGTGGTGTACACTGAGGTTCCATAAAAAATTACGACAGCAGGATTTAGTAAACATCTGTTGTGCTTTGGGTTGGATTTGAAGTCAGTTACCACTACCAGTGCAGCTGTACAATATGTCTTAACCAGCAGACCCTTCTACACAGATGCTTTTCTGAGTCAGATAATGAACAGTTGAAGCTAGTATGCTTATTCCTGGCAAAAAGTATGCTTATTCTTTGGCAAAAAGAAGGGGGGGAAGCAGGTTCCATGGGGGGCGGGGATCACACAGCATGAGGAAGGAATGGTTTGGGGGTGAGCTTTGGAAGCAGGGAAAGGGTAGAGTGGTTAAAAATGAGTTCATTCCAGGATCTTTCAAAATCCCAAATGAGAACTGAAGAGTACAATCCATGTGTTAACTATGATTCCATAAACAGCCCCTTTAAAACTGGGTGTACTTGCAGTGTGTGGAGCAGAAATGGACTCTTGGATCTTGCAGTAGGAAGGGTTTACTTTTCATTTTAAGAAGACATGTGGATTTGATATGCCACAGAAGGACAACTGTGAATGAGATTTAACTCTGTTCTCAATGGTCTGTCACAATGGATCTCTGTTTGATAATGTGGTTGACTAAAGTAACATGAGTGCCCTGCATGTCTCAGATGTCCAAACAGCACAAAGCACCCTCATACCAATGCCTTGTTCCCTGTTTTTTAAACTTTGTTTTATTTTTGGAGCTTAGTGAGAAGATACGCATTCCAGGCTTAAGGAATGTTCAAAAACTGATTTGGAATTACATTATGCCATTCTCTCAAATGGAAGTAAAAGAAAGCGGCTGAAGATCATTTTACTTATTTTGTTCCAGCAGCATCCTTTACCAAGGTGCCATGCTTTTTTGCTTAGAGGTAAAAAGGTTAGTAATGAACTTTATGGAAAACAAGCAATGGCCCAAATCAGTGTTGAGAAATGAAAGCTGACACTGCAAAATATGGCTTGAAAATTCTGCTATTTACAACTTGTAGTATTTAGAACAAACAAATGGCTTATGCTTAGTTGCACATTATGGCCCAATTCTCATGTAACACTTAACTATGGTTTAGTGCTGAGCTGGAGCAAGCCAGAGCAAGACTTCAGCTTGCACACTCCGCCTCCCCTCTCCTCCTCCTGCACTGCCGGGAGAAGGACTTCCCCAGCATTTAAATTCACTTCCCACTAATCTTGACATGTAATTGCATATGAATCAGCGCGAATAGTTTATAACAACCTCAGCTCGGTTTCTAAGCAAGCTGACTTCAACCAGTGGTTTCTGAAGCTAACTTGTTAAACTAACCAGAGTTTGTTATAACTTATAAACCACGATCTTATAAACAAGCTGAGATTCATCATCATCATCATCATCATCATCATCATCATCATCATCTTCATGTATATACCACCCAATAGCAGAAGCTCTCTGGGCGGTTTACAACAATTCACATAAACACTGGCTTCCCTGTGGCCCTGCTGGTGATGTCCTTCTCCTGCCACATGGGAGGAGGGGAGGGGATAGGGACCATAGTATGGGACCATGGGATGGCTTGGAAAGCCCCTTCCGAGGTCGGAGACAGTGCTCCGACCTCGGAAGAGGGAATTGGAGATCTGGCCCCGCCCCCTCACAGCTGATGTGGAGAGAACAGTGCTGGCTGCCTTTCCAAGGTTGGAAAATTGACCTTGGAGAGGGGGAAAGGGGCGTTTCAGTGGGCAGGGACGGGAGGAGACCGTAGAGGCCAGGATATGATTTATCCTGAGCCTCCTCCACCCTGATTTATATGAGCTCGGGGGCTTCTGAGCAGTGAGGACACAGTCCATAGGATTGTGACCTAACTTCTGTTTCAGTTATTGACAGTAGAGTCTAGTCAATAAATTCATGGAGGGAAAAATATATATATAAAGTGGTGTAAGTCAAGCATGGAGAGCAGGGCATTTTAGTTAGAACACAAAGACCAATACATGCTCTGTTTTTTATCTGAATGCATTACGAAGCCACGTCCCTCAGGTCTGACCCAGACAGCCTGGATTGCTTCAGATTCTTTCTTTCTTTTCTTTTCTTTTTAACAATCCAAAGGAAGTTCCTGTCTTGTATTTGGTCAAGAGATTGCGTTTTGCCAAAGGTGGCTGCATTCCTCAAAGTTGGGTTAGGCAAACTGTGCTGACTTTCTGGCATTCTTAAGGTATGGAGCTGTGAGTAAGGGATGCCAGTGTGAGATGAACCAGTGGCTGCCTGCCCTGCAACCTGTTTTGGAGGGGGCGTCTTTGATGCTCGGAAAATATGCATTCTCCCTGCTCTTCCACTTCCATTGCACTACTCTCACTCAAGGTTTTCACAAACCTGAGTGTGGCATTTTGGATTTCTCTCAAGAATCACAAGGGGGTTAGTGACGGCTCTGCTAACATGTGGCTGGAATACCTGCTAACGTCCTCTAGAACACCAGAATGAGATTTAAAGTTTTTAAAAGAGCAAAAAGTGAAGCGAGTGAGTGAGTGTAATGAGTAACCAGTGAATGGTCTGAATAAGACAGGCCCTGTGCAATGTCCATGTGTGTGTAATAATGCAACAGAGATGATGTCAGCCTCATTTTAAAGTCAGTGTGCTCACAGACGGGATTTCGATACCATTGGAGCTTAGGGATTCCAAGAGGACAACAGTGAGTCATCATGTAAAAATAGAGTGACAATCGGTTTAAGAGGAGGGAAGGAAAACTTCCTTTATAAATTGCTTAGTGGTTTAATGTGGGAGGGAAAGTGGTCCCAGAGTGTGAGCCATAACAAATGCTAAAAGGGAATATTGAGAAATGTTTATATAATGAAATGCTTTTTTCTGATTAACTTCTGTTTCAAAATGAACAACTCCATCATGGTAAGAAAACAGAAACTTTCTGTTGAATTATGTGTATTTTTTTAAAAAAAGAACAACACTTCATGTACTACATGAATTCTTATAAATGCTAGTCATTCTGGAACAGTCTCGATAAAAAATGTTCAAAGTTTCATATTGTGAAGATCATATAAGGCAGCATTTCCCCAATCCAGATGTTTTGGACCCTCCAGACTTCAACTCCCAGTAGCCCCAGCCAGCATGGGCAATGGTCAGGAACGCTGAGAGTTGTAGTCCAAAACATCTGGAGGGCACCAGATTGGGGAAGGCTGATTTAAGGCATACCTACCTAGTCTCCAACTGTACCAGTTTAGCTGCTAACTTATGTGCTGGGTTTCTTGAAAACAACAACAACAATGGGAGATAGACGAGGGGCTGTGGGAGGGCGGGCAGCATAGGCAAAGGCAGTGGTCTTGTGGGCCACCGTGGTACCTTCGAGGTAGCATTGAATGGCGTCAGCCAGAGCCCCACTTCCATGCTGCGCATAGCTGACGCGGCCGGGGGGTGGAGCCCTGAAGGCCGTGAGCAGCACGATCTCATTGCCTGTCTGACGCTGGAACTATTCTGCTGCAGCAACCAGTGCAGCCCAACTCTGCTTGTGGTTATCTACCATGTCAGTCCTGCCTCTTAGTTCTTTCTCGTCACGTAACCACTGGAGCCTTCCCCATGCACCCATCTCTCAGGGGCAGCCACTTTATGCATCTGCTTACTATGATTCTTTGACAGGCTGTGTTCTATGTCGTTGTGTTGCATTTGCTAGCTGCTTTGCATATCGTGCATAGAAAAAAGGGATAACAGTTAATTGAAATAAATTAGTATTTTATATATTTTTAAAATACGTCATTTGAATTCACTGTTACTGGGCACAGCCAACCATTTTTAAGTGAGTTGAAGGTGGTATGATAGTGACATGGGGTTGTTCTGCCAGCGGGATAGAGCAACTGGCAGAATAGATATCCCCCTTCCCACTCCAGCCTCCTTACACGCCCAATCTGGTCCACAGGATTGGGGGACCCTCTGGAGCAGGTTTGTGGCACGCGTGGGGAGAGGGGACTGCAGGGATGAAGAGAGGATGGGGAAGTCCAATGCTCAGCATGCCGAGCAGCCGAACGGGGGGCAGATCGCCGCCTTCCACCTCCTCTTCAAAAGGTCTACTCTAGAGGAGGCGGCAGGGGTGCCTGATCAGCTCCACAGCAGAAGAAGCCTCTGACAGCTGCCTCCTAGTGCTGTTTGGGCACTTTGGAGGTAGCTGTCAGCCTTGCTTTGTGGCCAGCCACTTGGCAAGAGAGGCAATGTCCGCTCTTGCCAAGCGGCTCGCTTGTTCTTGGGATCGTGCCACGATGGGTCGTGTCGTCTGGGTTTGGACAACACGACAAGCCATTGTGGTACAAACAAACCCTAGAACAGACCATTGTGACTTACCGTGGTGCAAAACCACGATAAGTCACAATGGTCAGTCACCACGACTGGGTTCGCGTGACACGGTGAACAAGCAATGGTGAGTAAGCACCGTTGCTTATCATGTCGTCTGAACCCAGTCGCACCCATTTAGTTTGCAATCTATCATCCTGGTCAGACAGGTTTGCAAAGTTTTGGAGCACTACAAAAAGCTGCAATGCCTGTGAAGAGCAATGATGGTAGGATGAGTATATACTACAGAGGCCAGGATGTCCCCAACATGTATCACTTTCATTTCTGAAAGAAAACGACAACACGCTAATTTTTCCCCCCAGCCTGGAGAAGGTTGCCACTGTGTAGTAGGGATGGCTGAATCTCTCAGTTTTGCTTTCTCCCACGTATTTTTTTTTTTTTTTTTTAAATCTCATTATTTCTCTCCTGACTATGAAGAACCTTAAGAATTTTGGTAAATTCTTACCACAAATGAATTGAAACGAAACTCTCACCCAATTCTCTGCACCAGCCTAATCCAACAGCCTATAGCTATTCCCAGCATGGAGAGAACCATGTTGTGCCTGCCTGCCATGTACCTGTTAAAGATAAGGAGCCTGTCAGAATAAAGAGGTGGCAACCCTAAGTCGGCAATAACATGGTTGAATACAGAGGGATGCAAACCCAGACTTTTAAGAGCAAAGCACCAAAGCCCTGAGCCTGGGCGGCCAAATTTTTTTCAGTTTCTCTCACATTAGATGTCTTTAAATCTCAAGTTTTGTGTGTCCCAAATATGGAGAACTTTCTGAATTTTGGGAAATTCTTACCAAAACCAAACTGAAACTAAAACCTCACCCATCCCTACGCCTGTGCAGTATACATGCAAATGAATGAGAAAAGTGATTGTATGAACTTTGCAGGTATAGAAAAGGAGTTCCCCTCTCCTAGCTGTGTTTCTTTTTCTTCACAAGTAAAGATAAATCACAGTTAAGAGTTTGCATCAGAATTTTCTATTCACTAAATTCATACAGATCCATTTTTTACCATAACAAGAAATGCAACATACAATATCTGGGAAATCCTCTGTGGAGTACATTTTCATCCAAATTAGATCTCACTCTTCATCCTCAATCTTACATCTGTTGAAGTATGTTTCTCATTATGGTTTTGTGGAATTTCCGTTTACGGTAAGTTACAGGCTGTATTGGGGTGAGGTCATGTTGTTTATTTTGAATGGCTCCTTTATTAAAGAAATCTAATCCAAGGGCAGTCTTAGAGAGCATTTGGTGCAACAGGATATTAAATTAATCTCATCACAGGCTTACAGAAAGTTACCTTTAATTATCATCTAAATGTACAGCTATATCCAGAGTTTTTACATCTGTAGAGACGTGATAACAGTGTTTCATGCTCTTCCATTTCCCTGAGCAGAAGTTCCAGAGTAGCCTTTTACAGAGTCTTTTGTGAGGAGTAGAGACTTGCACTCTTTTTTGTAATATCAATTGATTTACAACTATATAGGTTGAACATAGGGGAGCAGCAGACAGGCAGAGAGACAGGTCAGGCAGTTTTTAAAGGAGTATCAGTTCCCCCGGCCCCAATCAAACAGCAGGTCCTTAAACCTTCCATTCCAAAGCTCCTTCTTCCCAGCTAGCTGAAAAAATAAGGGAACGATCCATTTCGAATGGTGTCCATCCAGTCACTAGCACTATTTACATTGCACTATTGGAAACCAACACTTCCTGGAAAACCCATTGTGCTAGCATGCTTTATTGACATTGTGCAAGCATTCGTTTCTGCTAGTGCAACGTAAATAGCGCTAGCTGCTGGACACCACTGAATCCTTCCCTAAGACTAGTGACCCCTTAAGTGGCTGCATTTGAACTGCCAAACGAACTGGATCCTCCAGTCCCCACAGAAGCCAGTGGGGATGTATCCAGTAGCCACCACGTGTCAAAATGAAATGAATGAAAAAAATGAAAACCCATCCACACTGACTGAAGCAAACACCTTCCAGACTCGAGTGCCCATTCAAGAAACAACTTTAGTTATGGGCTTTACAAAACACCCGACAAACCCTGAAGGAAAAAATATTTCCTAATTTAACAGCCATGACAGTATCACTGCAATTTCTGAACTCAAGGACACCATATGCAAAGTAGCTGGTGTCTGTGGGCGCTACATAGGTAGCCACAGCTGGTGGATATGGGAATCTCAGTGGGTTCAGGATTCTGTTGTGTGTGCGGATCTTGATCCAGTAAGGCAGGGGAGCAGTGCCTCTTTCGGCCCAAGGGTCAAATTTCATTTCAAAGAAGTTCAGCGGGGGGGGGCACATTCCAGTGATGGGTGGGACCAAAGGCAAAACGGTGGGACCAAAAAATACCAGCATATTTTAAATTAAGGGTCTTACTGCCAGTAACTCAGCCTTGGGAGAGGCATTTCAAACTTTCAGAATCAGGAAAGAATTGCAGAAAAACCAGGAAGCCACTCAGCCATCAGGAGTCAGTGGGAAAGAGGGTGGACCCAGGGCAGGGGGCATGACCTGCTGGTGAACCCTGGTGGGCTGACACACACGTGGGCTGCAGAGCTCTCCTAAAGGTGCTTCTTGATTAAGCTTTAATTATGCAATTGCCCTGCCTCAGTGGCGGGCGGGTGGGCAGGCGGGCGGGCGGGCGGAAGAAAAAAAGAAAGAAAGAAAGAAATGTGTCAGGAATATGTCTTTTTAGTTTTTAGTTAGAGGTATTAACCAGAAAAGCTTGTTGAGCAAAGGTTTCTTTTAAATCTTTAGCAACATACAGGTATGAATCCTCTGAGCACAAGTTTCTTCATAAGCACAGCAGGGAATACTGATTATGCCGAATGTATTTATGCCATCATCCTCCACCACTTCTCACTGAAGTGATGGCACAAAATGAAAAATGCATGCTTGAATCCTAATTTGGCTAATGGACAGGAAATGTAGAACAGCCAGAAATGGAAAGTATTCAAATTGCAAAATGTAGCAGTGAGGTATGACAGGAGTCAGTGTTAGATTCCAGCATTGATATATTTACAGAAATATAATTTATGCAGTGGGATGGAAGGCAGAGGTTTCCAAGTTTGCAGATAACACTTAATTCTGCCAGCTTAGCAAATAATGACACACCAGAGGGCCAAAAATAAGAGATTTGGAAGAAATGAAATGTTGAACTGACAGATGTCAGCTAAAAGTTTTAGTTCTTTAATTTTAAAAGTGACAAGTCATCATGGCCAAACTTTAACTTTCTAAGAGGAGTAATCATTTTGACAACCATTATGATGATCGTTTTCCAAAATAATTTCTCTGATTTTTAGAACTGTCATAGTAAAGCTGCTCATGATGTGGGAGATCCATCATCTCTTGCAGGTTTTGTTTGTTTGCTTGCTTGCTTGCTTCCCCCCCCCCCCACTTCAACTCAGCCAGTGGGGACTACTAATTTGATTGGGGAAGTGACACTTGGGGGAAAAGGGTGTTTAACACTTTCTTCCCATGCCATTTCTCCAACTAAATTAGTCCTACCTAAAGTGGCCATTAGCTCTGTGGGAGGTCAGCCTCCTCTCTAGGGAACAGGAAGGACCGTAAGGAGATATGATAGAGGCGTAAAAAATGATGCACGGTGTGGAGAAAATGGATAGGGAGACATCCCCCCACCCACCCCAAATACTAGAACCTGGGGTCATCCATGAAGCTTCCTCACTTCTTCGCACAGTGCATAGTTAAACTATGGCATTCACTTCCACAAGATGTAGTGATGGCCACCACTTTGGAGGGCTTTAAGAGGGGATTGGACAAATTCATGGAGGATAAAGCTATCAATGGCTACTAGTCCTTATGGTTATATGCTACCTCCAGTATCAGAGGCAGTGTGCCTATATGTACCAGTTGCTGAAGATCTTAGGTGGGAGGGTGCTGTTGCACTCATGTCCTACTTGTGTGTTTCCCGCGGGCAGGTGGTTGGCCACTGTGTGAATGGAATGCTGGACTAGATGGGCCCTTGGACTGATCTAGCACGGCTCTTCTTATATTCTTAAGTTTTGCATGCAAAAGATCCCAGGTTCAATCCCTGGCATCTCTAAAAAGGGCTGGGGGAAAGACCTCTGTCTGGAACCCCTGGTGAGTCAACGTAGGCAATAATATACACTGACTTGATGGACCAATGGTCTGACTAAGTATAAGGCAGCTTTTCTGTGTTCCTAGTAGTTGACTGGTGAAGGTACATTAAGAGGCTATTCATCAGTAATGTTGCTGCCTGCACAGGAAGCAATCAAAGGGGCAGGAACTGCAAAGAGGAAGCTACTAATGAATGCAACAGTAGCCTGTCCTCCACTTTGAACAGGTTGATACTGCAGTTGCATTTAAAAATGTATCACCACAAATCAGGTCTGGGGAAAAATGGAAGGACAGCAAAGGAAATACTGCAATGGCAGTGATAGCCAGAGAGCCAATGTGGCGTGGTGGTTAGAGTGTTGGACCGGGACTTGGAAGTTCCAGGTTCTAGTGCCCACTCGGCCATGAAGATCACTGGGGGACTTTGGGCCAGTCACTGACTCTCAGCCTAACCTACCTCACAGGGTTCTTGTGAGGATAACATGGAAAAGAGGGGGGGAGGATTATGTAGGCCGCCTTGGGTTCCTTACAGGAAAAAAAGTGGGATAAAAATACAATAAATAAATAAACCAGCTGGCAATGACATTGTCTGGCGTCTCTGTAAAAAATGAACAAGTGAAGAAGGATGGCAATCCTAGTCTAAACAGCTAATGTGGAAGCAACACTCAGAGTCTGATCCCTATGATGCTTACTCAGGAGTCCTACTGAGTACAATAGGGCTTACTCCCAAATAAGTGTACGTAGGATTGCAGCCTTAGGGCTATTTCATAATACTGAATTTCCTTCACAGTCTTGTACAGAGATGAAATGCTAATGTGAATTAGGGATTAATGTGAATTAGGCTATGTTGACAGAGGCCATGAGCCTCTATCATCATAGCTGCACTTTTATTTTATTTTTTCCATTTGTAACTCATGGTTCGCAAATACCTTTCCCCATACGATCATGTGCCCACAAACACAGACTGTGTGAAGGAAGTCAGTAGTGTAAATTAATATGACTCAGTCCTCGATGTAGTTGGGTGACAATCTGGGCTGTTCTACAGCTTAAACCTTAGAGCTAGTTTAACTGGGCAAACCCATTAAATAAAGGAAAACAGTTCCTGTTTGGGCCTTTTGGCTCGGTCCGCCGCCACCCTTATTCTTCAAAATGACATGATAAGTAGGTACCTACATTGAACAGCTGGGTGAAACATTCCATTGTAATACTAATAAGCAGTGCGAACCTTCACCCAGAACTCAAAATGAATGAGTGTACTTTTCTATTTACATTCAAGAGATAAGCTGCTGCAAGCTTTTTTCCCCTCAGGTCCTCATTTCATATCGTTCTCTACATTTGCTTGCTTGATTTCAGAAAACTAAACTTCAAGACGGCTTTAAGGTCTTAGCTTAGCAGAATGCTCTTTTAAGATGAACACTTCTTTGGATCATGTGGGGGGTAAGGAAGGGCCATAGCTCAGTGGTAGAGCACATGCTTTGTGAGCAGAAGGTCCCAGGTTCAATCCTCCGTGTCTCCAGTTAGGGCTGGAAAAGCAGCTTCCTATATTCCCAAGTGCATCTGTTGAAATGCCCTCTTCTGCATAATGATTAGAGCTACAAGAGCCCTGCCCTTCTTTGCATCTGGCCCCATGAGGTTTCAGCAAAAATCATTCATATATAGAAGCAGGTGGGCACAGGCTGTCCTTCTGCATTTCCCCTCTTTGCCCTCTCCCAATATTTAGCAGTACAAACAAGCTCAAGTGGCCTCAGTAGCATGAATGCCTTCTATCAGCTCCAGCTGATAGGCCAGCTGCGACCACATCTGGATGGAGATGGTTTGGTCACCGTTACCCATGCTCTGGTAACCTCCAGTTTAGACTATTGCAATCAAAAATGGTTTGGAGACTGCTGTTGGCCCAAAATAAGGCTGGAAGATTATTAACTGGGTCTCGGCTTTTTGTTAGGGTGGTCATGTGTTCTACTTTACAGAAGACAGTCTTCTATTTGAAAGGCTGTCGGAAGACAGTCCTCTATTTGAATGTTTTCTCTATTGAAGGGTCATCTAGCCCAAGCCAGTTTAAAGATGGAAAACCATAAGGCCTTAAAGTTGCCCATCCATTGTTAGCACCTGGACAGCGGACTGAGCAGGTGCACAGGTCACAATCTTCCGCATTAATGTAAATAGTATATTTTTAAAAATTAAAGTAATTTTCTAAATTTGCATCTCCACCGCACATTAGCATATGCAAATGTTATAGATTTCATAGATCATAGAGTTGGAAGGAGCCTACAAGGCTATCGAGTCCAACCCCCTGCTCCATGCAGGAAACTAGAGGAGAGGTCTCCCATCCAAGTAATAACCAGGCTTGACCCTGCTTAGCTTTCCACACTCAGACAAGCTGAGCCAGCGTAAGCCACAGGCCTGTATGCAAATCAGCATCTTCTTTTGTCTTCTTTTGGGGTGATTTATTTCCTCATTTTTAGTGATGCATAAGTGGCCACCCTACTTTTTGAACATTAAAAAAAAGTGCAGCTTTTATCAACTGCAATGGCTCTCACTCCATTTCTAGGCCCAATTTAAAGTGTTGGTTTTAAGTTTAAAGCCTTTAATGGGCTTTAAGGTTGACCATGTTACCTGGAAGACTGCCTTCTCCCACCTATACCTATCTGAACCTTAAGATGCTTGAAAGAGGCCCTGCTCCCACTCCAAGTGCTCCTGCCAAGTGAAGTGAGGCAGGTAGCTTCTTGTGAGGGTCTTTTTGGTGGTGGCTTGTTTGGTGTTTTCTTTATGGTCTTTTTGGTGTCAGGTGAAAATATTTCTATTCACACGGGCCTTTTAAACAACTTGCATTTTAAAACAAAACAAAACAAAAATCAGGCCTCAGTCTTTGAGTTGTGCATATTTTATAATCTGAGCTTTTAGCTGCTTTGATATTTCCTCTGCTAGTAGAGAGCATTTTTAAAATGCTGCATTTTATTGTCTTTGCTTTTGCTTTTAATTATTGTATTTTAATATTGGATTGTATTTTTATTTTTTCTGTGAGCTGCCCAGAGAACATATTGATTGACAACCATACACATTCAATAAATGCCAGAAAACAATGTTAATCAAGTTAGTGAAACCCTCTAGAAAACTGACTAACCTCTAGAGTCATCCTAAGCACCCTTACTGGGGAGTAAATTCTATTGACCTATGTGGGCCTTACTTCTGAGCAGTGATGCTACAGAAACTCAAAATTAGGCAGTTCATTGGTAGAATTTAGAATGTATTATGTTCACAGTGCCTGTATGTGTATCAATCTTGGGTGGCTATCTAATGAACTTTAGTATTTTTATTAATCAAACGGAGACTGTTTATGAGTGCCTGCATGACTAAAGCATCTAAACTCAGCCATTTCTGCACACATCCTGATGTTGGTTGGTTTAACCCA
This sequence comes from Shinisaurus crocodilurus, assembly GCA_021292165.1. Classification (NCBI taxonomy): domain Eukaryota; kingdom Metazoa; phylum Chordata; class Lepidosauria; order Squamata; family Shinisauridae; genus Shinisaurus; species Shinisaurus crocodilurus. The sequence goes on along the minus strand of CM037876.1, from coordinate 256,234,136 downwards.
TTACTTTCTGTAGTAAATGTAAATGTCCTGTTTGTGCTGCTCATACTTGTGGAATGATGTCACTTAACCCTTTAGTTACAGTTTTCCCAGTGAATCAGTGTAGAAGTTTGGATTTGAAAACAGAAGCAACACCCACATGGGTTATTCTTTACCCCTTATTCAAAGTTTCTTTTTCACTCATAGTTTCATATCCTTTCCATATCCAGCTAGTCAACCAAGGCTATTTCTTTCTAGCATTGGACAAAAAAAATTTTTCCTGTTTGGTAAGTAAAAATTTGCTTTAGACCTGAATGCTAGTGGGTGGCACTATGAGGAGTACTGGAAAGGGAATCTGAAGAGGAAGAGGTCAGGGGGCAGCAGTGCAGCCCAGGGTATACTGGTGGATGGCTGGTGGGCGAAGAGGAAATCTGGGCTTCGACAGGTGGAAGTGCCTCTCCTGCAGCTCCTAGTCACACCACTCATCTAGGGATGTACGGACTTTTTAAAATCCATTCCGTCTGCATTTTGCGGATTGTCAGGCGCCTTTCATTCCATTGTCCACTCATTGACGGAACTGGATTTTGCACAGATGTGTTCATATGCATTTGTGCAAATTCGCTCTTCCAAAAATGAACAGATCCTCCCAAAATACGCAAATCCCCCCCTGCACATTTTCAAGCTTTAGTCTATGGTGGGAAATGTGCATTTTTGGTCAGTGTTTTTTAATTTTTCATGTTCTTCTAGGACTACATTTGTGTAAAATTACAGAAAGTAAAAAACAACAACAACAACTATGGTCTGCAAGTCTGCAGAATCTGTGTGACTCAGGAAAAGCTGGTCCATTGCAGGTCAGGTTCATAGAAATCTGAACCCCTTTGAATCTGTTGCAGATTTCTCTGACATGACATCCCTACTCTCATCACAGCCACTCATGCCAGCACCAGCGGTTCCATACCAACAGTAGGGAGACAGTTGGGTACATGAAAACAGCCAGTCAGAGGGGAGAACATAACATAGGTATGCATGACATAATGGAGCATAGCATAACGCCATACTACAGTTCACAAGATGCAATTTCATGACCATACTCAACAATTCATATATACACAACAAGATCTCAGAATGATGGAGAACGTATATCTGAGAGAGGATAGAGGAATTTGAAACTTGACAAGCAAACTGCAATCTCTGTTGGGGTAAGTTTGTCAATCATCGCTACTTCTGAGTAAAATGTGCTTAAGATTGCTTTCTTTTACTCCAATACCTGAGATGATCACGATGATGATCTTATTTATTTATTCATTCATTTATTTGTAACATTTCTATGCCACTTTTCAACCAAAGTGGTTGAAACTGGTGACACTCTTATGAAAACATGCAATTTCTGTTACATGGGATGTGTGCTTTTTAAAAAAGTTAAATAAAGCCATTTCATAAAAGCATTTGCACTCTGGGAATCATTAGCATGAGGGAGACACGTCTTCTGTCCATTAAGTGGATTTCATTGACACATTCTTTTATGTCAACTCTGAAGACCAAACTATGCTCTTACTTGCAGTGGTTCAGCGTCTTAGAAGAAAATGGGCTGGAACTCATACCAGGCACAAGTCTATTGCCTCTCTCAATATCTGTGCCTCCCTGCTGTGCTGACCAGGGCAAACATTTAACCCTGAGAGTCAGAGATCAACCCAAACCTGCCCTGGCTTGACCCATGTGTACAACAATAGCAGCATATTTTCAAAAGCCTTCCCCTTAACTACACATCTACAATGATAATTAACTGGCTGTTTTAAAGCCTCATTGAAATCTACACTGTGGCTAAGGAATGTCAGAAGCAAGGCAGCTGCTCTCAGGAATCTCAGACTTTGATTAGTATTTTACCCCATTTCATCCCTCTTTGTCTACAGTCTTATTCTCTCAACGCCAAATTCAAATGGATTGATTGGCCTAGAAAAACATGCCTTGCCTACACAGAGAGTACTTTCTCTAAGAAATGCAGTCTTCAAGCTAGCTCTGAGAGGCTCTCTTTTGATGGAAAGATCACATTTCTTTTGACTTTTAAAGTGCTTAATAATACAGAAAAGACCTGAGATTATCATGAACAGGAGTTTGTCTCTGGGTTTCTCAGTTCAGCAGAGGCAGGCTTGGCAGTTATTATGACTCTGATTATGATTCTGCAGAAAGCTCCATGAGGGCCCCTGCTTAACTTCGCCAACTATCTTAGATTGGATAGCCCTCCAGTAGCTCATGTTCCCTATTCTAGGGATGGGTAAGAGGGATGAATAGAAGTGTCCATAGGACCTTGTGAGGGCAATGCTGGCTTCTCACAAAGAGAGCAAAAAAGGCTAGAACATATGATGGATGTTTGCCCTACATTTTAAGATATTACACCTAATTATTAGGTAGAATTCCCCATCATACATTGATTTTGCAAAATAGGATCTCTGTGGGGGTGGATGAATGGAGTTATTGAAGTTGGTCATTGGGAGAAATGGACAGAAAAGTGTAATTATTTATTTCCTCTTACTTTGGATTTTTGGTGCTCAGTGGTTGAAATCCTAAACACACTTGATAGGGCGTAAGCCCAATTGAACACTGTATGAATTACTCCTATGTAAACATGCTCATTAATGATATTTTACAATTACTATAGAGAAGAGTGGCAAGATCTTCTGTCCAAAGTACTGTTCCATTCAGTTCAACTTAACTGGAAGCATCAATTTTCACCTAGAAAAATGATTTCTAAGGCCCAGTTAATCATTCAGTCTGCATACATTCATTGTTGCCTCTCTTTATAAGCCTTGCACCACTTACCAAATGGGAATGTTTCATAACCTCGTCTTCTGACAGTTTGGTTTTGTTCCAGTTGCCCACCACTAAAAGTCTATGGATCAGATTTAGAGAGAAATATCTGAAAGATATTTTTGTAAATAACGGGTACATTCATACTGAATTTGTTGAAGCTCTGACTCTGGTGTCTTGTCCTGACCATGAGCAGAAGCCCACGGGGTACAATGTATGCCTGCTGGGGGTGGTTTAGTCAAGCAGGTAGGGTTGGAGTTGCAGGACCTTGGATAGCTCCAAGGAAACTTGTTCTAACAAGATTTGGAGCTCATTTGATGCCTTTTATCCCTCTTGGCCCAGAGATTATCCCTTCCAGGCTCTGATCCCTCCCTGTAGAATAACGCATCTTAAAGGCCTAAAGAGAGTCTGACCTGAAAGCTTCCGTCATCTCTCAGTCAGCTCCTTTATGTGTGTTGCCTGAGCTAATGAGCAGACATCAGGAAGCCCTGGTGTAAACAAAGCTGGTTCCTCAGAGGAATCTGGCTCAAGGACTGAAGTCTCTGGCGATCCCACGTGGGGGTTCTCTGGCCCATGAGACTTCTGGCTGACAGGTTCCCACTCAGGCATGATGTCAGGCGTGGGGCTGGGTCCAGCGGCTCTGCTACTCGGCAGCTTGCACTGTTGGCCTTGCTGATCCAGCTGGTTCCTCTTCCTCTGTGTCAGAGTCCTGGCTGCTCCCCAGTGTTGGGGTCCATGATATCCAGTTTGCTATGTTGCCACGATAGCATGTTTTGTTTATGAACATTCCAGCAGCTCAAAGAACAAAGCTTCCAGGAACATTGTAATCCAGCTTCTGTGAGAGAATAGAAAATAGCTCGTATGTCATGGACTGGGACCCTGAAACCTCATCCCCAGAGGATCCCCAGGCTCCTGAGTTAACAGTTCATGGAGAGGACTCAGTAATAGGAAGGTGTCATGAGGATTCCACTTCCCAGGAAGACCCCAGGGACCAGCTTCCCTGCATCCAGAGGGATAAAAAATTTACAGAAAGAAAAATGTTAAAAGGAGGAAATTCTAAAGAAAATTGTGTAGACTCTAGCGATGGGTCCGTAAGTGACTGTGGAGGCCAATTCTAGATCCACACAGCTTCCCACAGTGAGGACACAGGTTACCAGATGGAAGATGGTCCTGCAAAGGATTCATCTGACGTGCTTTTTGCTTAGCACGTTTCTCCCTTTCGCCTTGCACTCGGGCTTCTTCAAAGTCCATGGAACCTTTGTGAAAGGCCAACCTCCATTTAGATCGTTCATGGGCCAGAGCTTCCCAGTTTTCGATGTTTATATTGCATTTTTTAAGATTAGCCTTATGAACATCTTTAAACCTCTTATACTGACCACCGATATTCCGCTTTCCATCCTTGAGTTGGGAATAAAGTAACTGCTTTGGGAGACGGCAATCAGGCATTCGAACAACATGACCGGTCCACTGAAGTTGGCGTTGAAAGATCATTTTTTCAACGCTAGTAGTCTTTGCTTCTTCCAGTACACTGACATTTGTTCGCCTATCTTCCCAAGTAATTCGCAGGATTTTCCGGAGGCAACGTTGATGAAATCTTTCAAGGAGGTGGAAGTGACGTTTATAGGTAGTCCATGTTTCGCAGGCATACAATAAAGTTGGCATTGGCAATACAATGGCTTCATAAACCAGTGTTTTGGTCTTCTGACCCTTAAAGGGGCCTGGACTATTTTAGCAGTCTCAGGATGCAACGACATCGGCGTGGCTATGGCATGCTAGTGTGTGCTCATGGCTGGACTCTGAGGAATCCAGCCATGAAGACACTAACATAGCATAGCCACCCCCACCAGCTCACAGCCTGAGGCTGCTAAAACAATCCAGAGCTCCTTAAGAGAAAAGGCCTTGGTCAGTGTGTGTGGGGGGGACGGGGTCAACCAGCCTAAAGGAAGCCAAACCCCTGCTTAAGGCTCAGTCTATATCTGCTGCTTGTTGTGGCTGTGGCATACAAACAAGCTCGTCTGGCTTCCGGACCCAGTACCACTCAGTGCTCTCTGTGGTGCTTGTCTTGTTCCTGCCTCCCTGAGAAACCTGACTAGCCCAAACATTGGTGTGTCCCCCCCCCACCCCGGTTTGATAGTGGAACCTTGTAAACCAGACCTCGCCAGTGCCTAACCATGCTAAGCCCTTGCCACAACAGAGGCCAAGCAGAGCATGGTTTTGCTGGGATTAAAAAATCACAAAGGCCTTAGGATCAGGAGTATCTTTGTGAGGCCGGAAGAAGAGTAGGAAGAGTTCCAAGGAGGTAGGGAAGCTAAAGGTTCTTGTTGTACTTTAAATATAGGGAATTTTGGCAGATGCAGTTTGTAATGAGGGTTAGGATGAGCTGCACTTGGTGCAATTCGCTCTTCTATACAACTGTGAAAAGTAAAAGGTATTCAGGAAAGCCATCGACTTTAGATTCTATGTATCAAATAGCCCAGATTTTGAATATGAATTGTACTTGCCAAGAAAACAATTCCATTCACAAATGTCTTATCCTCTCAGACAGAGCCTATAACTCATCATTCATAGCCCAGGCCCTTATGTATGGAACAACACCCAGGCCTTAAACTGTCAGTGGTAATGTTTGATTGCTCTCCAGCAGAGAGCACTGCATACACTTAGATAGAGAGAGATTTAAAATGATCTAGGATGACTGAAGTCTGTGCACCCCCCCCCCCAAATCCACACAACTCCGTGTGTTGTTTAGGAAGTATTTCTGACGTTCCACTTCTCAGTGAATTGTGGTGACTAATTCTAGAGAAGAAGAAAAAACTGGGCCCATTCATTGCTTTTTCAAGTACATATGAAACTTGATTCCATTTTCCCCCTATTTTTTGTTTTCTTTAACATCACAGATGTCTAATTAGTCTGCTGCATGGTCTTTTTGTGAGTCTCATAGCAAAGTATATCAGGATTCTAAAACTGAATTCCTAGACACAGATATGGTAAACTCCCAAAAGAAGACAATTTCATCACAGATTATGTGATGACTCTTCAGTCTTACCTGCTGGAACAGTAAATTTAATTCGCTAACTCTAATCAGTTTTGCAGAGTATACTGACTTTTGCAACAAGATCACACTATTATTTTACATACCTCTACAATGTTTCCATGGCTACCTTTTCACCATATTTATTACCATATGTCTCAACAAGTATGGGACAGCACACTTATTCAGAAGGATTAAGGAAAGCACAGAAGTACTCAGGAATGGCTATGTCGTGAGTACAGAAAACTGATGGAAAGAACTTGAGATTTAAAAAATTCGAATGTGGGAGAAAGCACAACTGACAGATTTTTCCATCCCTAGTTGGAGTACCCAAAGTGCAATTTTATGTGGTAGTAACTGCACACACAAATACGTTGGGTGAAATCCAACATTGTGTGATCAGATGACAGGAACAAAAATGTGTACCTTAAGGAAAATAACACAAAAAAGGCATTCATCAGGGAAACATGCTTGCGAAGAAGAAGAAGAAGAAGAAGAAGAAGAAGAAGAAGAAGAAGAAGAAGAAGAAGAAGAAGAAGCATACGTTAGGAGAAATGCATATGGCTTTTCATGTGCACAAATACGCATACAAATTGCCATACAGAGCTGTAAACAAAATATTCACAAACTGACGCAGAAACAGGACAGAACAAACTTGTGCTTGAAGAAATGTAAACATTGTAGAAGGTGAAACAGAGACATTTGTCCTTCCCTCATCTAAACCATGGTTTAGTGATCAGGAACAAGCTACAGTGAGCTTCAGGCCTGTGTACTGCTCTCTCCCCACTTTCCTTTCTCCTTGGGACAGAAATTTTAGAATGTTGTCAGGAAAAGAGTGAACTAGCAGAGATGTCTTGGAAGCTAGAGGGCTGTGTGCCAGAGAATCCAAAGAGATGATTAATTTTGATTATTGCTTTGATGAACCAGGCTATTGTTTCAATGTAAACAGCAGATCTCCAGTTGTACAATAGAACTGACAAATTACTGGCACTTGCAGGATTCTCTGAGATCTGTTTTAAGTATGCCTGTGTCTTGAATTCAAATCCATGTCCACTTGACAAAGGGTGTTGTTGTGAAGGTACTTCCTCTTAGAGTTTGGAGGGGCACCTTTTGCCCACAACCCTGCCAGCATCCCCCAAAGACCAAGGGTGAAGGAAAGATTGTGATTATATCCCAGGCTCAAAGTGCTGCTGCTAGCCTAGTAGGTGCAGAACACTGGGAGCCAGGCTCAGTTAGTCTAAGGTTGTGCTAAGCAGACGCAGCAGGAGAAACAGGGAAAGAGCCAAGCAAGATGTTCGTTGTGTTTGGCTCAGCTCCACCCAGCTCTGCTTCTACTGCTGAGCCTTCATAAACCAGCTACCCACAAGCAACAACAACACTGCAAGCGCTTGGAGCCATATCGAGTGGAGCAGCTGCGCCAAACGCTTGGGATGAAGCTGCTTTAGACCTCTTTCCTATGGCTTTTAGCCCTTTGTGTTGTGTCTTACTTAATTTTGCAGTTGCAGTACTGATTTATTGCAGAATTCTTCATGCTAGCACTACTGGGGCCCAAAACAGATATTACTTCTCTCCCCCCCCCCCCATTTTACTCCAGAGTAAAAATGAGTAGCGTTCTCTAGCAGGGGGAGGGGACTGATCTGAATTGTGTGTGGGTAGGGGGGGCTATAACCTTCCACCCACCACTAGGGGCCCAGTCGGGATCAGGAGCCCCATGCCTGCAATTTGTATTGCAAAACAGTGACCCATTTCCTTTATGGGTCACTGTTTTGTCATAGAAATTGCAGGTGTGGGGAGGAAAAGGTTAAATCTCCCCTACCCTGTATTCTAGGGTCCCAATCCAGATCTGCCTCCTGTACCTACTCTAGAGCAAAAATGAGAAAAAGTATTGTAACAAAATGAGTTTAAAGTAATTTAAAGTCATGTCTGTTTTGGCCCTGAACTCAGGCAGTTTTATTGCTGTTTTGGTGTGTTTGGATTCACTGATATACACAGTGCTTTCACACTGTGAGGAACCTGTGGCCTTTCAGATGTTGTTGGGCTGCAATTCCCCTGACTGCTGGATATACTGGTTGAGGCTGGTGGAAGTTGGAGCCCAACAACATCTGGAGATTCCTCACCCCTGGTGTAGCTAGTGGCTTCATTCATCATCTCAAGGACACAGTGAGTGAGCCAGGCTCAAAGGCAAGCTAGGATGAGGTGTTTTGTTATTCGATTGCACCAGCCTACGTTTTGACCTGGAATTGGCAGACAGATTGGAACCACAAATAAATCCTAGTTATGCACAACACAATATTTCATATAGTTTCAAAAATACAGTAGGTGCTATGGTTTGGGGCTGACATGTGCTCCGTCATGCCACAATTATCTGTGCCATGGACTTTAATATTACCTTGTGTAGAAGAGGAATCAGGCCAATCCAGGAAGAAGGGAAAAGGGAAGAAGGGAGATGGGAAAAGCCATAAGCCATATGGGAAAAGCCAGAAGCCCTAAGAGCCAGTGTGGCGTAGTGGTGAGAGTGTTGGACTGGGACTTGGGAGATCCAGGTTCTAGTCCCCGCTCAGCCATGAAATTCACTGGGTGACTTTGGGCCAGTCACTGACTCTCAGCCTAACCTACCTCGCAGGGTTGTTGTGAGGATAAAATGGAGAGGAGGAGGAGGATTATGTAAGCCGCCTTGGGTTCCTTGCAGGAAGGCGGGGTATAAATATAATAAATAAATAAATAAATAAGCTACCCACAGCATCTCTCCCTAGCCTAGACATCTTCTCCTGTCTTACCCACTGAGAAGTAGAAATGTTGAAAAACACCACAGCTTTTTTGTTTTGTTTTCTTGGTGTAAAAAGAAATTAAATTCATCTGTGTAGTCAAAACGCCAGTTGCTGATCTGTGTCATTTCTATCAACAAAATTCTAGGATAGGGTGTTTCTGAGTATTTTCTTTCAGCAAATCTATATCCCCTGCACTATATAAAGATACTTCCTTCTTCCTTCTGTGATCCCATTGAGCATGCCATTCACACAGATATCAGACAGGCAGTATGGGATCCATACAAGTACTTTTCACAAGTAACACTGGAGTGGGGGAGGGGAACAGTAGGATCCTGCACCCTAGCCCACCTCCTGACCTCCGTACATTCAGTTCAATGTGTGCATAGATTCTATATGGAGAGGGCCCTGTTTGCCTTATTGGGAACTCTGGAATTGCAGGGATCCCAATCACATGGAAAGAACCCTACCTGTTCTGCATATGGCTGTACACACACAGGATCTGTGAGTACATTAAGATGAATGTGTGGGAGTTGGGAGTAGGGACGGCATGCATGTTCCTGTGCCATCCTCCGTGCATTCAGTGAATGTGTGATAGATACTACACCAACCTTCCCCAACCTGGTGGCCCCCAGAGGTTTTGGACTACAGCTCCCAGCATTCCTTATCACTGGCCATGCTGATGGGAGTCTAAGTCCAAAACCTCTGGAGAGCACCAGGTTGGGGAAGGCTGCCCTACAGTTTACTAGTGAGTAGTCAAGGGGGCATGGGGGAAGGACATGGACTTGGAACACAGCCCAAAGTGTGTGGCAGTCTGGATCCTGAATATAAAATCTCATGGTCTGAGTGAGACTGCTGGTTATTCCTCCCTGGTACTGGCTACCCTGACTTGGGTAGCCAGCCCAGGACCCAATTCCTCATGCAGGCATTTCCCCTTAGCCTTAGGGCTCCATTATCAGAGGCACCAGCATTCCATGTGCTCCAACAAGTGGGTATGCTTTATAGGTCACACTCACACACACACACCAAGAAATCAGAGCTCCAACAGTTATTTCCCATTAGTAGGGAGCAATGTTTGACCACCGTTAATAAAAAATATATTATTATATTTTTATCAGTTGGGGAGGGAAAGAAAGAGACTAAAAATGAAAACGGCACTGGGCTTTAGTTCCCATGCCATCATCTGAATAAAGGGCTTCTTCTTTATTTTACTTGCAGATTTGTTTATTTTAATTCTTCTTTTTCTTTTCTTTTCTTTTCTTCTTTTTTGCAGGTGTGATATGAGAACAGAATCCTTGATCTGCCCTTCAGGAGACAGCAGGTGGGTTGAGTTGTGCAATTTCCCACAAGTATTTTGGCAGCTCCCCGTGGTATTTCACCTCTGGCTCATCCCTGCTCTCTGCGAAAGACAGACAGCGCACATGCTCTGAATCTGCCAGTGAAGTCCGAGAACAATGCAGATGGTCACAGCTAAATGGGCTTCTCTACTATTCCCGGCATCGTTTTGATTCTTTCCATTTATGCTGTACACTTTGTGTATGTTGCATAACTCTACAGCAGCCTTCCCCAACCTGGTGCCCTCCAGACGTTTTGGACTACAACTCCCATAATCCCTGACCATTGGCTGTGGAGGCAGGGGCTGATGGGAGTCATAGTTCAAAACATCTGGAGGGCACCAGGTGGGGAAAGGCTGCTCTATAGGAGGCACAGTGCGTTGATAAACTACATAAAACAGCTGTCCCTCAAGATATGCCCTTTAAAATGTGAGAAAGCTCCTACACCTTAGCCAGGCAACTTGTTAAGAAGGAACCGAGGCGAGATCAACATACAGCGAAACAGTAACAACCTCAGAAACAAATGCTTCTTTACTCGGCAGGCTGTCACAAGAGCCATGAGGGTATCAGTCTATGAGCTCATAAAGCAGGAACTTTAAAACAGAGAAACAGAATCCCAGTCTTTCCTGTTTCCTGCCTAACAGGTCTCCTCCAGGGAGTAACTGTTGCCCCAAACTGATTTCCTCCCGGCTTGCTGTAACCCAATTCCCCCTGCTCGTTCTAGCTGTCATTGTAAGCTGATGGAGCAGGCCAGGCAGTCCCAGGAGGGGCTTCTTGAGCTTGACTGTGCTCTGCCCTGCCAAACTAAACTTTGTAATAGATGTCGTTCCCAGTTTCTCTGTTCAATGAATCCCGTGAATGCTTGGCTGAGCAACAAATTTGACCCCAATTACATTACTATGTTTCCTTGACAAATTAATGGCCAATGGACTATTTACCACCCCTTTGCCTTATTTGTTCTTTCAAAGGGCTGCCAACAGCTTGTCAGGGACCAAGCTGAAATAGATGCAGATGTACTGATAGGCAGTCTCTCATGGGATCTTTACATTAATTTGTTCCCTAAGGTAATATGAGAAACAAAGAGGGCTACTTAAATATTCCAAGCCAAACTTATTTTCTATGGGATTTTACAATCTGAATATTTTACAAACCATTGGCTCTTCAGCTTTGCTTTTTTTACCTATGTACTTTACTATACAGTATAATACATACATTAGAAAACAGTGCCTGTGCTTGCAAAATAACACTATTGGTATTTCCCTCTACCAGTGGAAGATGACTACCTATATCAGGGGAGGGCACCTTGTGGCCCCACCAGATGTCAGCCCCAGCCAGCATAGCCAAAAGTGAGACATGCTGGGAGTTGCAGTCCAACATCTGGAGGGCCACAAGTTGCCCACGCTGACCTATATGATATGATTGAAGGTATCATTGCTCCACTAGTTGTAAATGGTAATTTAATTGTGGTTGAGGAAACTCAAACACCAATGGGGTGCCAATTACACACACACACACACACACACACACACACACTTCCAGTACTTGAAGGGTTGTCACACAGAGGAGGGCCAGGATCTCTTCTCGATCATCCGAGTTTGCAGGACACGGAATAATGGGTTCAAGTTACAGGAACCCAGATTCCACCTGAACATCAGGAAAAAAATCCTGACTGTTAGAGCAATAAGACAATGGAACCAATTACCTAGGGAGGTGGTGAGCTCTCCCACTCTGGAGGCATTCAAGGTGAAGCTGGACGGCCATCTGTCAGGGATGCTTTGACCTGGATTCCTGCATTGAGCAGGGGGTTGGACTCGATGGCCTTGTAGGCCCCTTCCAACTCTACTTTTCTATGATTCTGTGATTCTACACACACACACACACACACAGGATCTTCATTTCCTGGATGAGTAAAGTAGGACAATGGATTCCCCTCCCATTTGGGGGCGGGGGGGAGCTAACTCTAGTTGATGAGAAGAAAGCAGCTCCAAAGTAGCCCCAAATACATAACATGTTGCAGCTTGCAGTAGTCTAATCTGAAGGTTACCAGAACATGGCCAAGCTATCTCTGCCTAGGAGACTCAATGGTGAAAGGCCTTCTGTGCCACTGCTTCTGCTTTAGCCTCCAGTGATGAAGCTGGATCTATCTGCTCCCCCAGATCATTCTAACTGTTCCTTTAGAGCAGGGCTCTCCAACCTTGGGTCACCAGAGGTTGCTGGACTACAGCTCCCAGAATCCCTTGCCATTAGCCATGCTGGCTGGGTATGCTGAGAGCTGTAGGCCAGCAACCTCTGGGGACCCAAGGTTGGAGAGCCCTGGTTTAGAGGGAGTGCATATAGGTTGAACACCACTGCTCCAGTCAGACAAACCGCACAGCAACAGAACCTCCACATATTCTTCTCAGGATTGAACCTCAGTTTATTATTGCTGCTTATGCAAGTTGGAATATCGGAATCTTCACATCCATGCTGAACAATGTGAAAATATGCCCCCCTCTTCTGGGTGAGGTGCACTAGCAAATATATCAGGGTGGAAGAATGATCAAATACCTGCTGTATGCATGATTTTGTGAAATGCACTGGCAGATTGATAGGCGAGGAGGCGCGCCTTTGGATATCTGGGTCCCAAACCATTTAAGACGAGGTAAGTGCCAGCACCAGGAATTGATCTCCCTAGTGAATAGGCAGCCAATGTACTTCCTTCAGAACTGATGTGATGTGATACCATCTAGATAAACCAGCTAGAACTCTAGCAACCAAATCTTGTACCAATTGATGCTTCTGAACCGTTTTTCAAGGACAGCCTCAAGCATAATGCATTAGAGTAATCCAACGAAGAGCATGGATCACTATGGACAGGCTGTCCCTATCGAGGAAGGGCTGTGGCTGATGAATCAACCAAAGCTGGTAAAAGGTGATCTGAGTCACTGGGCAGACACACAGGTCATCTGCTATTCCCCACGATGGTGAGATGTATCCTATAGTTCTATTTAAATTATAGTGATTATGGCTAAATGTTTGTCCCTAGACATATAATGCAAATTTTACACAAATTGGCACCCTCCTTTGGCCCCTTTTTTGGTGATGCATTTCCTTTTGGGGGGCAGTGCCTAAGTGGCCACCCTAAGGCTTCCAAAGGTAGTCCATACAGAAAACACCCACTTAGCTTGAATAATGCTCCAGCCATGAGGGCTCCCTGGCCATTCACTATCTGCCTAGACGGTTGGATGACCCTCTTACTCACATAGGTGGTTTCCTCCAGGGCAGGATTATAGATACATGGGCTGGGTGGTACAGGAAGTTTTCACTGCTATGTTTGTTTTGTACAAGGACAGAGGATTTCTGCCTCCAGGGCTCTAAACTAAGCACCATTTACTAAGACTAAATTAGTAATGGAGGAAAAAAGCATGTGTTGTTATTATAGTGACAGGGTCATACTAGACATGACATGAGCCTGTGCTTGGGATCCCCCTCTTTTACAAAGTAATGGCAGTGGGGAGGGGGGAGGAGATTTAGAATAGGACTGCAGCAGAGAGGGAGGGGGTCAACTCTTTCCCTTCTGCTGTTTTTCCACTAAAAATCGCCGCCCTGTTTATTATTCGCCCACAAAGCGGCTGTTTGCTGGGAACAAGCTGCCCTTTGCAGCTGCTGTTACTTTAAAAAGCAGCGGAGAATCCAAAGCACAGGAATGGCATGGTTAAGTTCACATCTGGCTTGACCATGAGAGCTTGCAACAAAAATTATAACTGACCACTCAGTTAGGGAGGTTTAATAGGTATTATTCATCTGCAGAGACAACAGCTCGGCTGACATATGACCTCTGCTGTAATGCATTTTGTAGAGGGTGTGGTCTTCATTTGCGGAGCATGGCATGCATGGATTGTGCGTTTAAGCTATCTGAGTTGTTCTACTAAACTTGTTTCACTGACTCCTCTGAGATGGTTGCCTTGGAGCTTGCTTGTGAACCCCTGAGCCAGCTCCCCAAACAGGTTTGAAATCGCCCCCGTTTTGAAGCTCACCTCAGCCACAAATTCAGTAGGTAGTTGCAAGCCCAAGGCCCAAGTATGTTTGGGGGTGGGTGGGGTGCGGGTGGAGAGAGAGAGAGTACATTTGACTGGGGCCTGAGATCCAAGAGGGGCCCCCAGCACGCGCTGCAACCCAACCACAATGAGGAAAACAATTTACGCTAACCAAATTGTAGATCATACTTGAGGCTATTTAGGAATACTTATCTCCTGTATCTGTATACTTCTTCTCTGAGATCTTGTGAGCAGGGGAGGCTGGTGACTCCTATGTCAGTGGGGCTCCTCATCCATTGCAGATTTTAGTCTGAGCTTTATAGGAGCTATCCATGGTGCTGTACTCCATTCCCTAAATAGGTTCACCACCATGGAGCACCATGGAGAGCTCCTATAAAGCTCAGAATAAAACCTGCAATGGATGAGGAGCCCCACTGACCTAGGCATCATAGATTTCATAGATCATAGAGTTGGAAGGGGCCTACAAGGCCATCAAGTCCAACCCCCTGCGCAAGGTAGGAAAGTAGAGGAGGGGCAGCCAATCAGAAGCAGGTAGGGCAATATAATCAATATTCTGAACAGTGACTTGCTGGCCCAGGTCCTTCTTCCCCTAGAACAGAGAGAGTATGGCTAAAACTACATATTTTGTTAATTGTGTATTGTATAGCTAAGGCCAGGGATGTTGAAGAGTCCTTGGTCTCGAGTCACGAGTCGAGTCACGAGTCTTTGGACCCGAGTCTCGAGTCCGAGTCCGAGTTCTTGGTCCAAAATGGTGACTCATGAGTCACGAGTCCTGAGTCACTCCCAAAACTGACTCCACGAGTCCCTATTAAAATCAATGGGGTTTCCCCCCAACAAAATAAGGCTACTTCAGATGTGTGGCTTAAATAAATTCTAGGCACAAGTGTGCCTTTTTATTTCAAAACTCTGCAACTGATTTTGGCAAGAACAGACCAGGCAGACAAACCCAAAATAACCAGGCAGGCAGAGGAGGCAGGGAACCCCAAAGCAGGCAGGCAGAGGCCTTTGTCTTGGACAATTCAACTGCTGAACAGGTCAAGAAGAGACCAGGCAGGCAGAGGAGGCTGGGAACCCCAAACAGGCAGGCAGAGGCAGCCAAACCCAAAATGTCTGACCCTAACCCAAAACCCCCACAACAACACATCAATCAAAATAAATCTCAACACATCGTTGGGGCTGCGCTCCTGGTAGCTGTCCATAGTGGCTGAGCAGCGGCGCGCCTCGCTTCCATGCGCTCTTCACCGGTGATCGCGCTCCTTCTGGCACAGCCAGATGACTCGTCAACAGCCCAGGGATGTTGACGAGTCCTTGGTCTCGAGTCCCGAGTCAAGTCTCGAGTCCCATTAAAAATATTGGGACTCGAGTCCGAGTCGAGTCAGAGGGGGGACTCAGTCCGACTCACGAGTCGAGTCCTCGAGTCCGAGTCCCCATCCCTGGCTAAGGCATCCATTTATGCCAATGGCGACTTCTTTTTTTTTTAAACCCCTGCAGACCTTCTTTTAGTGCATGTATGTGTGTGGGCGGTGGGGGGATTTCAGGAAGCAAATGTTGGGAAGGTTTATTCCACCCCTACCAGTGTGTGGTGATCTTGATCCAAATCAGGACTGCATGCACTTGCTCTAGAGGAGGAGGAGGAGGAGGAGGAGGAGGAGGAGGAGGAGGAGGAGGAGGAAGAAGAAGAAGAAGAAGAAGAAGAAGAAGAAGAAGAAGAAGAAGAAGAAGAAGAAGAAGAAGAAGAAGAAGAGATCAAAAGTTATAAAATAGTGCACAGGCTTTTTAGGACTCTTCTTCAAGCTGGGATGCTATGTTACATAAAAATAGCGAAAAGGCTTCAGGTGTGGGGTCATGGTGGAAATGCCCCAGTGTGTGCCATGGCATGATTTCAGCCATAGATCAAATGTAGTTTCAGAATTAAAATACTTTTCTTGCTGACCCCTGAGTATGTATGAAATGTGATCATAGCATGTGTGTGGGAGCGGCCCCTTGTCCCAAATGTGTATTCCCCCCCACCAACGATGCTTGGGCCCTGCTTAGGCAGGACACACACTCTGAGCCTTAGTTCCCCATCCTGCCACACGGTTACGTATTTTTCCGTGTGTAAGACGCCCCCATGTATAAGACGCCCCCCACTGGGCAGTTTCGCAACCATGCGGTTCTCTCCTCGGCTTACTTCCGTGTATAAGACGACCCTCAATTTTTAGTCTAACGATTTTAGGAAAAAGTATAGTCTTATACATGGAAAAAATACTGTATATAATGTTGACCTACTTTACAAGGTTGTTGTTAAGATTACTACAAAGATAATGTCTGAGAAGCTCTCTGAATATTCTAAAGAGTTGTCTTAAGTGCAAAATATTATTACGTGTCTGGTGGTGGTAGGAAGCTGGATTTTGACCACCCTCCCTGATGAACAGCTGATACAGGTGTAATAACTTCTCTTTGAAGTGTGCTTCATGATTACAACCCTGGATTCTGTGAGTATGCACAGATGGATCAAGGCCAATTTTTATTTCTATAGCATATGAATAGAAGCCTTTTTTTGTAGGGACAGCTTAAGCGGTAAAAAAAATACTATCTCCTCTTTATTTTATATATGCCACTAGTTTGTAACTGATAATGGTTCTGAAACCTCTGTGGGTATAAAGTTGCCCCAGGCCCTGGCTTTGCCTGACTAATGGTCAGGACACAACGGGGGTCTGGAGGTGCAGCCTCTCCCCTCAGTCCTCCAGCCGGTATCCCAGGGGGCGAGCTGCCAATCAGCCTAAGCCCCGCCCCTGACATGGTCAGTGTAAGCAAGCTGGGAACAAGCCAGGCTGGGCCGCCTGGATCCCCGTGCACTGTGGCCTATGCCGGGAGCGTGGGATTGCTCCACTTTCCTGGCATCGGCCGTGGTGCACAGGAAGCCGATGACAGCTTGCCAAGTGCAGCTTGGGTGCTTGGCCAGCTGTCATCGGCCAGAGCCCCATGCCCAGAGCAGCAGCCATTGTTTGCCACTCTGGGCAGGGAGCTCTATGCCCCTTTTGGTTTGCAGTAGGGTTAGCATGTCATCTGGGTTCAGACAACATGCTAAACCTACTAGGGTTACCGTAAGCCTACCGCAAACCATGGTTTTGCAGGGTGGTTTAGAAGCCACACCATGTTGGCTTCTAAAGCACCCGATGCGGGTAAGATGACATGGAAAACCTCAGTAGGGATTAACCTACTGAGGTTTACCGTGTCAGTGCAAACCCAGTCTATGTGTGTGTATGTGAATATGTGTGCTTTTGGTTCTGGAACAGACCTGAAATAGCTGTCTTTTGAGGGGACAAATAAACATTTTCCTCCAAGAACTGGGCTACAGTGAGTAATTCATAGGAGGGAAACAATTTGAGAATAATTAATTATTTCAGTGTGCCTGGCACCTTTTAAAAAGCTAATTAATAGAAGCTGTGTATGACTTCTGTTCCATGTTTAAGTGAATTTGCCTTTTGTAAGGCTGTTTTTCCTGTAAACTCCAATGAAGCCTGAAACTTAGTTTAACAAATAGCTTTCCTGCTTAATTTGTTTTGCTGTCTTTACATATTTTGAACACTGGCCCTCTGAGTTGAATGCTGGCAGGCTGCCATTGAATCATGCAAAGCCACCCAAACTTGTGAAATAAATAATTGTAATGATTTTTATTGGCCCTCCTATGTTATTGCACACTGAAACATTCGAAGGAAACTAAACTGAGTTTTTAAAAATTCAGAGGTGGCCAAATATACCAAAGATCCTGCTTAACCCATGCCCAGTGGTACTGGCCATACTATGTCACCATATTTGAACAACTGATTTTCCCTGTGCTGCTAACAACATTTCAAAAAACACACTTTCTTTAGCAAAGAGGTCATTGCATGCCGTCTTTCTATCGAGCTCATGGTCCTGCTAAAATGACTACCATATGTTGCTGCTTTCACTGTTGCAAACCTGTCATTATGCTCACTCAGTCGCAAGCCAAACAACACACTATAATCATATTAAAAATAATAATAAATGTAGCAACTGCAACAATATGGAGTCTATAACAAACGTACATTGCCTCCTCCTATTACAATGTCTCTCCCAGACACTCCTTTTAGCAAACTGCACACACAGAAAGCAACACTCTGGCCATGTTGCCAACACTCTGTGGCTTACGCTGGCTCAGCTTGTCTGAGTGTGGAAAGCTAAGCAGGGTCAGGCCTGGTTATTACTTGGATGGGAGACCCCTCCTCTAGTTTCCTGCATTGAGCAGGGGGTTGGACTCGATAGCCTTGTAGGCTCCTTCCAACTCTATGATCTATGAAATCTATGAAATGAGGAGAGGCACAAATCCAGTGTCAGAGAAAAGCTTAGCATACTGTAGTCCTGAGTTCAGCCTGTGCCAGATATATGGTGAGAGTGTTAGACTGGGACTCGGGAGATCTGGGTTCTAGTCCCTGCTCAGCCATGAAGCTCGCTGGGTGACTTTGGGCCAGTCACGGACTCTCAGCCTAACCTACCTCACAGGGTTGCTGTGAGGATAAAATGGAGAGGAGCAGAAGGATAAATGGAAACTACCTTGGGTTCCTTGCAGGAAAAAAGGTCGGGTATAAATATAATGAATATAGCAGGAGTGGAGAACCTGTGACTCTCTAGATGTTATTGGACTCCCCATTTGTGTACATGTTCAGCTCTAGAGTAACAACGAAAGACAAATAAGAACAAATTCACCTCCTCTCCCTGCACCCCCCCCCCCGAAGTATTCAAAGTGAAACAAAATCACCAGAGTGTCAATTGGTGCATTTTGGCTCAATGCATGCAGTTATCTTCATGGATTTGATGAGAGCACATTTTTAAAAGCTATCACACTGAGTAAATGTGTTCATTCAGATCCAAACGATGCAAGAATGAGTTAGGGCAGCCTTGCCTAGAAAGAAGAAATGCAGCATCAAAAAAGTGAAGAAGACACCAATTTGCATAAAATTGCATGTGTTAATTTACTTGTATAAATGTGAATTTAGAAATAATTATAATTTAAAAAGAAATGCAGTTTCATAGTGCTGAAGACTGTGACCAGGTGACTTGTGTACCTGCCTGTTCAGTCTGCTGTCCAGGTGATAACTGTTGATGGACAATCTTAGGGCCCCCGCTGCTCGTCCTTCTTATGGTTCTTTGTCTTTATCCAGACTTGGATAGGGCAGCCCTTCAAATAGAGGACACCTTCACATAGAAGATGGTTCTCTGGCAGCCCTTCAAGTAGAGGACTGTCATCTGTAAAAGAGGACACATAGCCACCCTACAATGGGTGCAGCAAAAAAAATAAAATGAACGTGTAAAGCTTACTGTCAATCCTGGCTGGTTCAGTGTTACATGCCGAATGCCATGCTGAATGCAAGAAAGAGAGCCTCTCAACCCTACTCAGGAGGGCCGAAGGAGAGGGAGGAGGGGGAGCTTCATCGCATTCATCGCCCTCTACTCCTGGAAGGTGACTGTCTGAAGAGGAGAGCCTCCTGTATCCATGGAAGCTCTCCACATGAGCCAGAACCCTCCACAGATACAAGAGGCTCTCCTCTTCAGACAGTCACACTCCACAAATAGAGGGCGATGGAGGGGGCGAGACTCCTCGCGTGCTTGCTCTTTTCAGGTACAGAATGCCTGAGTAGGGCTTCTGAGTGTCTCATATTCTTCCGACATCCAAAGGAGGTCATTGTTAGGAACGGCAGTACCTGCCAGGGCAGCATTAATGAGAGCCTATGCCGTAGCTGATCAATCAGCAGGATGATGACTCAGCAGTCCTGTCATTCTGCATTAGGTGCGCTATCTCCTGCAGATGAGAACATCATTTGAGGCACTCAGACTGGGCTTGTCTCAATAACTGTGCTTTAACTTCTGGTATGTCTACCAACAATCAACCTCAGACACCCAGAAAGAGAAATATAGGAGTGTCCATGTCTAACCCAAGTCAATGACACAGAAAAATCCTTGCTTGGGCACTGGAAGGTTTGTAATTTGTCTCTTAAGGCGTGGTATTTGCAAAGCAAATCCTTTACGTGAAGTTTAAGAACATAAGATCAGATCAGATCAGAAGTTGAGACTGTCTGATCAGAGCAAAAGTCTATCCTAGTCCAGCATCCCGTTTCCAATAGAGACCTTTGGGAAACTGGGCATGAAAACATCTTTCTTCAGTTTTTTGGACAGAAAGAAAATGGGTTAATGGGACTAGAAGGGCTGCTTAAAATTCCTTAATAGCCCATGGCTAAGCATGCCAGCCACATCTGTAGCGTGGGAATTACAGGTAAATGGCCAGACCCAGAATGGCCAAGATGCTGAAGCTGAATCTTCTTTGAGGATTATGAAGGGGGTAAGGGTGTGCCATCTAAGGACACCCTTACTATGTAGTCTACGTAGTCTATGTAGGTGTGTCTGTAAAAAAGACACAGGAAAAAAGAAAATGTCAGTTTGAGTCTGAGAGACTGTGATTGAGACAGAAAGAGAGAGAGAGATCCGGGATCTGATGTGGGACAGTGGATTTATTGCTTGATAGAACTGCTATGCTGTCTTCCTCCACCTATACTCAATGTGTATATTTGTAAATAAATTCAAATGTCAATGATCTTTCCTTTCAAAGAAAATGAAGTCTAACTGTCCCTGGAATATCTCTCAACTACGGACATGGGGAATGCATTACAATACACTGGGCAGTATCCAATGGTGTCATTCCGTTAGCGCAAATGACATTGTGCTAGCAGAAACTAGGTTCCAAACAGCCTTCAGGTACAATTAGATTGATCAGGCTTTTAACTCCAAGCAGTTCTGTTTAACTGGGACATAAGAAGCTGCCTTATACTGAGTCAGACCATTGGTCCATCTAGCCCAGTATTGTCGACACTGAGTGGTAGCAGCCCTTCCATGGTTTCTGGCAGGAGTTTTCCCAGCCCTACCTGGAGATGACAGGGTTTGGACCTGGGACATTTGCATGCAAAATATGTGCTCTACCACTGAGCTACAGCCCCTCCCATTCACTGGTTAGTGAGTGGACTGGGTTATTCAAGACCTTGAGAGAATATAGTATTATATAATACACGTGGTATCCTGCTACAAGCTAAAAAATGTCAAGCCCTGTGATTGATCCTCAAATTATCTAGGCCGGAGAAAATAATAATAAAATCTTCTCATATATCAGCACTTCAGAGTTTCAAAATGCGTTGCAGACATTATCTCAGTAATCCTTGCAACAGGCTGGTGACTCCTGTGTCCGTGGGGCTCCTTATCCATTGCATCATCTTGTTTGGAGCTTTATGGGAGCTATCCGTGGTGCTGAACTCCACCCCCCCCAAATAGGTTCATCTCCATGGAGCACCATGGATAGCTCCTATAAAACTCAAAGAAAAAGATGCAATGGATAAGAAGCCCCACTGACATAGGAGTCGCCCAGCCTCCACTGGCTATTCCCATATTACAGATGTTGGGCTGAGGCTGAGAGGGTGTTTGTGTGCCTAAAATCATTTAGTGAGCTCAAAGCATTGTTGAAATTTGAGCCAGCAATTTCTGCCACAAGCTGCTTAGTCTCTTAGGGTGCTATCCTATGGCCCTTGACATTGTCTGAGAGGCCATCATAGGATACTGGGGATTCCCCCCTCTGACCTTGGAGACAGTGCTAAGACCTCGTAAGGGGGAGATGAAGATCCGACCCCCCTCACCCACCCCCTTACAGCCAACCATGCTAGCTGCCCTCTGAGGTTGGAAACTCAACCTCGGAGAGGGGGGAAGGGGGCATTCTAGTGGGTGGGGAGGGGAGGAGACTGGAGAAGCTCAGGATGTGAGAAGCTCAGGATGTGAGAGAAGCTCAGGATATGAGTTATCCGGTGCTTCTTCCAGTCTCCTTCCCTCCCCCTCTGAAGCACCCTTGCTGGATGGGCTAAAAAGCCCATCTAGCAAAATATGGGGAGGCAAAGATCACCCCTGCCACTCCTCCCGCCCTGCATTGGATGACCAGTAGCCCCTGAGTTTGGGGGCTTCCAATCATCGAGGGTGCAATCTATAGGCCTGCACCCTTAGCCACTATATTATACAAGATATATGCTGGTACATGGATTTACCAGCACTGAAATCCTTAGGTTTTTCTTTTGTTACCAAATACTTCAAGAACTGCCCAGTGGATGGGCAATTCAATGGTTCCATAATTTTAAAGCCTTCTAAATTGTGTATAATGGAGGATTGTTCATATATATAAAGAGGGCCTTTTCTGTGGCGGCCCCCGTACTGTGGAACTCTCTCCCAAGTGACCTCCGCCATGCCCCCTCTCTGCTGAGCTTCCGCCGCTCATTAAAAACCTGGCTGTTCAGGCGGGAATATAGGGTGGGTTAAGATTTTAAAAATTTTATACTGTTTTAAATGTATTTTATCTTGTTTTTATCCTATGTACATCACCCAGGGTGGCCGGTTGCCGGCCAGATGGGCAATAAAATAATAATAATAATAATAATAATAATAATAATGAGAAAATCTAGGATGGCCTTGCACAACCGGGTGCCCTCCAGATGTGTTGGACCACGACTCCCAGCACCCCCAGCCAGCAGGGTCAAGGGCATCCATGACTTCCATATCACCTAATGGAAAATTATCTGATATGGTTGGTGGGTTGTTGATAACAGAGAACTGTGCAGAGTGAGGCTACTTAGAATCCTCAAACTGTTATTACCCTCGTGCTCATGTTCATCTTCCTGGTGCAGTGAAGGATACCATTAGCAAAGTCTCTGTTCTCTGCATTTCCCCATAATTCATAATTCCCTGCAACATGGGTGATCTGTATTATTATTATTATTATTATTATTATTATTATTATTATTATTATTATTAAAAATAACCCCAAGACATATCCTGTAATTGATTACAGATAAAACCAATATAAAGGCCCAACATTCCAAGAGTAGCCAGGAATAAGCAGAGGGTTACATTGTGGAAGATGTGTTGTAATCTATCTTACATTCACATGGTTTTACTGCTAGTTATTTTGAAATGTGGTTACCCACCCTGAGCCTTCAGCGACCGGAGAAGTTAAACATCTAAATCAATTCATACATAAATTAATGGTTTGTAGTAAGGCAAAATCTGAACATTCTGGAGAAATATATTTGTTTCAGAATTCTGGTATTTCAAGCTGTGCTGAAATTCTTTGTTTTCATCATCGTTCCATTACTAGGCATGGTTTTAGTCCAAACCCCTATGGCTAGGTTTGGTGTGCAGATGGGTGCTTTTTAATTAAAGAAATTGGCATCCTGTCATAAAACTTGGCTTTTCACAGAGTTAATCAATCTTATCTGGGCCTGTTGACATGTCAAATAAATAGAAATTGTGGTGCCATGGGTGATGATAATAGTAGTACATCTTTCTGGCCAGAGTAAGAGTTTTCACATTCCTTGGATGTACTGCTGACTTCTTATTGAGTTATGTTTGGGAGAGGGAAATGACAACAGTCATTAAATTTGAAGGCACATCTTTGCAAGTCATATGGTTTTATGATTGCTTCAAGGCTAAATATGTTGATAAAAAATAACAACTCTAAATGTCTGGCCATGTGTTGGGTTGTAGTCCAACGGTGCATCTTTGTTATATCACTTGCACTTGCATTAGCAACAGCCAGTGCTATCTGCCAACCAACTGCCAGATGGTGTGGAGGAATTAGAATTAAGTGAATTCCCCAAGGCCCGGCATATAAACTTACTCTAGATGCTTGGTGGACATTAAACACAGCTGGGATACACATCAGACACTTGTAGTTCAAAGGCATCAGGTTTCCCAGGTGGGACTGAAGGGACCCTGCCTAATGATAAGCCTGTAATAGAATTAGTTAAGTCAAACTCCTCTCATCCAACATCCTCCCTCTCTGTGAATTATAGGACTTATTCCCAGAAAGCACACAGTAATGCTTGCAAGAAAATGAACCAGAGAAAAGTGCTCTTTGTTCTCTGAGTTGCAGCTGAACAGTTTGACAGGAGGGAAATATCATCTTGGTGGTGATACTTATACATGAGTAGTAAACAAATATTTGGTACACCTGTCCCACGAACCAAATGGAAAATGCTTTGCATTCTGCGCTTTGTCAAATAAATAAATAAATAAATCAAGTTGCACCATACTGCAATTCAATTATTGCTAGGGAAACAAAATAGTATCCAGCTGGAGAAAAAAGTTGAGTGTTACCTGAGACTTACTTTTACGCACCTGTTGCGAAATGTCCTGTATTAGGGGGCAAACTGGTTGATACCCATGGCGTGTGTGTGTGTGTGTGTGTGTGTGTGTATCAGGGAAATCTGATGGGGGAGTGGCTTTTGGGGAGGTCATGTTTAACTCTTTCTCTGAGCTTCTTTTCCTTATATAATCCCCCCCCCCAAATTACTATTTGCCCCAGAGAGAAATATGTAGGTATCTGTTGAGTGGCAGTTTGTTTTACTCCAGTGGGGCAAATACCAACTTTGGAGGAAGGCTTTGGATCAGGAAATGGTTAAAAATATCTCCCCCAGTACTGTTCTCCTAATCTGATTCAGGCATTCACATGGTTTCTTTGAACTAAAACACCAGCACACACATGGAAATTTGATCATGGATCTCGGGGCCTCTCATCTAGTTTGGTCCTTAACTAACATGGTGGCAAACATTATGTTATTGAGTCATCTCATTTATTACCTAAATACTCTACTTGCTCAAAAAGAAACTTATTATTATTATTATTATTATTATTATTATTATTATTGCCAGAGAACATGGAAATTTTGACTATGTGATGGATTACAGGGAAACTTTGATCACATGATGAATTCCATAGATGTTTTGTCTCTTATCAACAGACAAAATAGATGATTTAAACATAAAATAAGCTGGGAATGATGGGACTAGCTGTCCAACACATCTGGAAGGCACCAGATTGGGGAAGGCTGCTGTAGAATTTGGTTGTTGTAAATGTACCCATTTTTCCAAGGTAAGGAAAACCTGTATCCAGTATCTACTCACTGCCTAAGAAATTGCACTGCTAAAAAGAATGCTGATACAGACAGTGCAATCCCATCCTCCAGCAAGATCAGCGTGGGCAAAATAGGTTAACATATAAATGCTCTTGCATTCCCACAATACAGCTAGTCCCCATTTCACGCTTGCAAGGCCCCAATGTTGCTTGAATGCCTGGAAGTAATGGGAATTCACCACCTCTGGCCAAGAAAACAGCGTGAGCCACGTGGAAGAGGATTTCCAGTCCATTTTTCACACACACACACACACACACACACAATTTAAGGAGATGCATTTTCAAATTAGAACCTTTGACATTAAGGCTTATGTTAGTTTCATTTCCCCCTTCATTAAAAAAAACACAACATTTTAATGAGTATCCTACTACAAAACGCACTTGGACTGCACCACATACGTATGCTCAGACATTGTAGGATATAATTAGCAGTAATTGGCACACATCCAATTTATTATTTGTAATTAGAAAAAATACAACTCCCCAGATCCAGCCCAAGATATGGAGGGGAGTAAGTGCCATGCCTGCCTCCACCAACCCTGCATGTAAACACAGAGATGGAACCTCAAAATGGCGCTTCCACACATACAATGAAAGCCACGTAGCCAAAAATGTATGGTTCGCTTAGCACTTCGAAGCAGTAAATCAAGCATGCAATTTTTGCCTGTGAACTGAACTGTGTACACATCAGCTGTTCCAGCCCCACAGATGCATGTGCTGCCTACTGAAACAGCACTGGAACGCCAGACGCACGCACACACTCGATGGTTTGGATCAAGGCTTCTTATTCCACTGGAAGGAACATCCCCCAGTCGAGTTCCACTCGGAAAACTCCAACTGGCAGACAGGTGGAGTGGAGGGCTGGGGGGAGAAGGTTTTCACAAACTTCCCCCACCCTCTGCATCCCCCAGCACCACCTTCCCTCCTGTTCCAGAGGGTCAGGAGCAGGTCCAAAGCAGATTTTTTTGGGGAAAGGAAACTGAAGGGGGGCGGTTTGGTAAAAATGGCCCCCTTCTTCATTCAGCCAACAGAAATGCGCCAGTGGATCAAAAGCCTCCTGCAGATGGAAGAAGGCCTTCAATCTGCAGGAGACTTTTGCTGGACCCAACTGGCTCAGCTTGTCTGCGTGTGGAAAGCTAAGCAGGGTCAGGCCTGGTTATTACTGGGATGGGAGATCCCTCCTCTAGTTTCCTGCATTGAGCAAGGGGTTGGACTTGATGGCCTTGTAGGCCCCTTCCAACTCTATGATCTATAACAACCCTATGTGTTGGCCTGATCGGTAGAGATCTATAGTCTGCATTGGCCCTTAGTATCATTACATCCTCTTTTTTTTTTCTTTTTCTTTTTTTTTAAAAAGGACTTGAACATGAATAGGTAAGATACTCAAACACCAAAAAACAAGGAACTGCAAAATTCCCTATCCTAAGCAAATCCTAGCCTAAGGTTTGTATGAGGCATATATGATTCAAGTGACTAGCATGGAAGCTTTAGCACGTGGTAGTGCTGTAAGAAATAAAAATATCTACAGAACTGATAGGACACTTTTGTAGCAACCATGAACATTTGTAAAGAAGTAAAAAAAATAAATAGCTATCCATATTATTCCATTGAAAACTCATGCAGTTTATAATTTGCTTTAGAAAAGGTTACGGTTATGTAAGGGCACAAAACTCACAACCATGTAAGGGCAAGGGAAAAAATGCTTAAACTCAGGATTACGGCATACCTTTATGACAGATATGGATCATGGAAACGAGAAATTGTACAACTTCTACTCTAAATGATCATTATGGTAAGAATGACAGTTAAAAGTAGGATTTGTCCAAATTTTCATGGGACGGAATGGGCTGCGCAGGCGGCTCGCTGCGGAGTGGGCGAGCCGCCCCGAAGTCAAGGTAAGGCCTCGCGTGGCATGAGCGGGGCCGATTGGCCTCATTTTGCCCGCGCGAGGCTCGATGTTACACCCCTATCCCTGACCAAAACACATGAAAATAAAATTTTAAAAGAGCCTATTTTCCTTACCAATAATGACACAAAGCACACAGAACCTCCTATCCCAAGGAACGGCCATGATAAGAACACTACTAGGAAAACAGAACAAACCAACCCCCAAATCCAATATGCCAACCCATTGCTGCTTTCCATGTGGTATTTGTTATAGAAATAGTTCGGACCCAACTTTCTTCCTTTATTTTCTTCTAGCCTGACAGTCTGTTCTGTGAAAAAAAGAAGAAGAAAAAATTAGTCACAGAGGCCAACAGTGAGTCATCTGCAAAGTCTGTTTCAGTGACAGAATGCAGATCATGGCTCACGCTGCTTCTTTTCATCAAGGTAGACATCTCTGGAATGTCAGGGTGAAAATATGCAGGAGGTGGCCATTTCATTTCCAGCCATCGCTCCTCAGTGAATCTGCGCACTCCATCTTAATATAAACTCCTTTCCCTTCATTCAGTTGAAAGATAAGTAGCACACTTGGTCAGATCTGCTGAAATACTTGGCCAAATCCTTTTGCACATTTTAAACAGATGCATTTAAAACACACACACACACACACACACACACACACACACACGGGCACACGCATGCGCACTACACCACCTCTTTGTCTTGCTCACAGTATTCAGATTCATCTCAGAGGACTGGCCATTGATGTTTTCTTGATCTTGATACAAACAAATTTAGATGCTTTGATACTTATTTCTTAATTAAGTGTTGGACTAAAGCCTGGGGTCGGTCATGGGCTGGACAAGGGCCAATAAACGTGAGTTGAATCCTGGCAAAATGGAGGCACTGTGGGAAGGTGGTTCTCATGCCCAACAATTAGATGTGTATCCTGAGCTTCACCTGCTGCAACCGTTCCAGTTCATCCTCTGCCTGACTCCTCCTGCTCCTAGATAATTCTGCCCCTGGTTCTCCCCCCCCTTTCCGCACCACCTGGAGTAACTGGGCCAGCAGTAATCAGGATACATGACCCCATTTTTCTCTTCAAGCAAACTAGTAAAAATTGGGATCCACACTTTGAGAAATGCCTGAGTGTCGATTATGCTAATAATAAGATTTCATTTCATTTATTTCATTTCTATACTGCCCCACAGCCGAAGATCTCTGGGCGGTTCACAATTTATACATGAAAACAACAATAAAAACATACAATATAGTTAAAAAGATTAAAAAACCAAATTTAAAAGCACAGTTTAAAATGACAATAGTATACAAAAGTTAATAAAAGTAAGCCTACAGGCGGAAATTCCCCACCCCACCCCCCATGTGCTATTTTGAGCCCTTAACTGTTGAATGCCTTGGCATAGACGGAAGTCTTAACCTGGCGCCGAAAAGATAGTGAGGTTGGCGCCAGGCAGGTCTCAGTGGGGAGCTTATTCCATAATTGCATTTCTGCACTCTGCAGGACCATGCCGACCCCAACCCCCAGTTGGAGAAACATAGGTTTTGTTCAGTAAACCAATTTCTAGTAGCATTTCTCTAAACAGCAGACCAAGCAATCCTACACACAATTATGCCAGGGGGAGAGTTGTACCAACACAATGTCCCCCATATCCTATAGCCCCTAAACCGGATTATCTCAAGTATACAATTGCACCCTAATTCAGACTTATTATAAAGGGCTACAACTTAGGGCAGGGGTAGGCAACCTTTTGGGTCATGGGCACATTTGACAATTTGAGAAACTGTCCTGGGCACCACCACAAAATGACTGCCATGGGAGGTGTGGTAAAGGACAAGTAACCTGCCCTAAAGACCAGGCAGAGGTGGGGTCTGAGCCCCAATACACTAAACAACTCCTTTGAACCCACAGTTTTCTGAACCAACAGAAACCTTTTTCACAGCAATTCCAGCTGCTAGTAAGAAAATGTATTAATTCAAAAAAAGTGTCGGGGGGGGGCATGTTGACAGGCACCATGTGGCCCATGCCTTAGTTGGGGCAATATTGCTAAGGATATTAGGTTGTTTTGTTGGTGGTGTTTTTTTTCCACTGCAGAGATTGTTTTAATCAGATGGTGCTAGATTCCAATTTAATTCCTTCTTCCCTTTCTATGATTGCTTCAAGGTAATAATACAGTTGTTTCATATCACGTTTGATGCTAGGGCGTTTTATCCTTTACAACTAGGCTCTGGTTCATTTGATCAGGCCACAGAGAATAAACAAACACTGAACTTTGACTGGATGCTTTAGCAGCTATGAGTATCAATGGACTTGATATAAAGTCATTGTAAAGCCAAAACAAATAACAGAAAAATATCCTTTCACTACAAGCAAGATAGATAACAGCAAGCCGGCCATGCATACACCGCTGGAAATAATCTACATTACAGGTTATAAATTGGTAGTACTGTTAGAAGGCTTACACTGTCTTGCTCCAGATTATCTTCTTTGCTTTTGCTTTAGTTTTCATTTTAGATTTCTGCATTTGTTTGGATCTTTTCTCTCAGCTAAATTATTTCTTCATTTATTTCCTGTCTCTGCCCTTCTTTCTTAGTTGCCCCATAACTGTGGAATGTGTTGCCAGCTGGAATTTGTTTGTTCTCTTATTTATTTAAAGCATTTTTATCCTGCTCTTCAGCCGAAAAGGCTCATGGAGTGGCTTATGTGAGATCAATAACAAACAGTCCCTGCCTGAAGGCTTTCAATCTAGAAGCCACACAACACCAAAGGAAAGGGACGGAGAGAAAGCAGGGAGAGAGCAAACTCTCAGGCACCAGTTCTTAAAGTTATGAAGTTCTTGTAACAACCAATTTGAATGGAAACAGTTGATGGAGGGGAGGAGCCAAATGGAGCTGGTGTCTCAGCAGAGCCAATGGAGAGGCCCTGCAGCAGCCCCATCCCTCCCTCTGCTGCAGCCTGTTGGAATCTGTTAAGTCCCCTTGCGTGTTGATACTTTTTTGTTCCAGGGCCAAACTATACCTCAAATGTTAAAAGAGTATTATAATAAGAGCTGTAGATGGAGCACATCAGTACTTAAAGAACTACATGAGCTAGCTAGCTAGCTAGCTATTTATTTATTTAATTATATTTATACCCCACCTTTTTTTCCTACAAGGAACCCAAGGCAGCTTACATAGTCCTCCTCCTCCTCTCCATGCGGGCCAACCTAACGACACTTTGCTGCCTAAGGCAAAGGATAAGGCACCACCCCTCCAATTCCACATGCAAAAGCCAACCAAACTGGCAGTTGAATCTTACTTCAGCAATTGTGATGTGACGGTAGCCTCCGCCACACATGGGGGGCAGCAGGCTAGCTTAGTGCCACACGGCGCACACGGCTCTGTCTCCCAACATCTCACCACTGCTCCCTGCCCACCATCCCAGCATCCACCACCCGAGGCAGCCACCTCATTCTGTCTAATGGTAGGGCCAGCCCTGCCAGCTACCAGTTTAAATCCAAGCAGAATTCAAAATGCTGGTGTTAAACTTTAAAGCCCTCAACAGGTTGAGACAAGGCTATCTGGAAGATTGCTAATGGATCCCATATGAATCTTCTCAACTGTTGAAACTTCCATTGGGGGCTCGGCTTTGAGTGTCCCCACCTTCAGAGGTGAGATGAGTGGCTACCAAGGATGGGCCTTTTCTGTAGTGGCGCCTTGTCTGTAAATCTCCCTCTCCACTCATCTGGCACCAAACTTGGGGGGGGGGGTTAGGAACCCGGCAAAATTGTTCTGTTTCCCTAGCCTTCTTGACTGTGGTTTCTGGTACTCATTTTGTATGGTGATATGCTTCAGCTGTTCCCTCCAAAATTTTAGAAATAGATGTACAGTAATACTATTTTTATTTGTCTAGAGTTTTCATTAGTTATGCAGTTTTAACATCTTCAAAGTACCTCTCACAAATGTTTTATTGCTTTCCCATTATGGTAGGGATTAAGGATTTCCCTAGGATCTTCTCATGTTGCTAATAGTTGGTTTTCATTGTTTCTTAAAATTCTGTGTCATTGTATTTGGGCCTGTAGCCGGGGGTGGTGGTGGCTGAGGGAGCCTGCCTGCCCCCCCTAAATTTTCTCTGTCCCCTTCTAAATTTTTTACAAACAAATAATTAAAAACAGTTTA
The DNA here is from genome assembly GCA_021292165.1 of Shinisaurus crocodilurus. Taxonomy (NCBI): domain Eukaryota; kingdom Metazoa; phylum Chordata; class Lepidosauria; order Squamata; family Shinisauridae; genus Shinisaurus; species Shinisaurus crocodilurus. The sequence continues at coordinate 256,203,132 of CM037876.1, read as the reverse complement.
CAATTGTCTTTAAAAGGCCTGCAAACCAGATGAACTGCCCCCCTACTTTTTGGGCAGCCACCCCAGAACTTTTAGGCTGACTACAGGCCTGATTGTATATCATACAGCTACAACATAAACTCTTGAAAGAAATAAGCTTCTGGAGCAACTAGCTGATCAGCGATGCCCTTTCTAATGATTACCAGAGCGTTGTGAGTGATTCGTGAATATAAAATGCAAGTGAGACCTGCAACAAAATGCTGCAATGCGGAGTGCTCCTGTTCACTGCTCCAGTCAGTCAGTCATGCCCGACTGTACAATGCTCCATTCCATTCCCCTTCCCACCCAGTTTTCTGTCCCTTCCCCACAACAGTCAGTCAGCATTCATAGGAACATGGGGATCTGCCTTATACTGAGTCAGCCCATGGGTCCAGCTAGTCCAGTATTGTCAACACTGACTGGTAGCGGCTCTCCAGGGTTTCAAGCAGGATCCTTTCTTAGCCCTACCTGGAGAAACCTGCGACCTTCTGCATGCAAAGCATGTGCTCTACCACTGAGCTGCACCCTCTCCCCTATTCCGGGGCCACTGAGCATTCTCAGTCCTCATTGGGTGTTTTTGGAATCCCCCCCATAGTGTTCCCCCCCTCTTTCTTTCTTGTTTGTAATTCTGCAAACCTTAAGATCACTCCAAGCCTGCTGATACCTCCCTCTTGTCTATGCCCAATGCTGTTTTGGTTTCATAAGCAATGACACTCACCCTTGGGAAACAGAGGGAATGATCACTCATAACATGCAGAACAAGAAAAGGAACCATGAAATCAACCTTTCCAATATATTTTTTTTTTATCTGATAAACCAATTTATCAAGTAGGACAAGGAGGAAGTAAATCATAATAAATTAATCTCTTGAATGATTAGAAAGAACATGAGCCAACACCTGTGTGTTGCCTTAAGATTAAAAAGAAAGAAAGAGAAAGAAAGAAAGAAAGAAAGAAAGGTGTTTCTTTCAGTTGTCTATCACCTTCATATGGCTTCAAAGGAAGTATACAGTCCTTCAGAGCTCTTATGAAAATTCAGGCTGTAGCATGATTTCATGAATATATCGGACAGTTCTGAATGACCTTACTGGGATACAGCTGTAGCAGACGGGACCCCTCGCTCCAAAGCCCACACCCTCGATGTGTACTTCGCTTCGCTCTCACCAAGTGCCACCTTGTATTGGTCACTTCAGACTTTAAGCTGTTTTTTAAAGTTGCATTAGCCGATTATGTGTCTTAGGTCTTATATGTAGCTGTTCACCCACGTTTGTTTGTCTTTATTAAGCAGTTTGTTTTATTTGATTACTTGAAGTAGGGTGCCCCTCCGTTAATTCACTTCTTACTTTCCTGTCACCAGTCAGACTCTGGAGAATTACAACTTTGAATAAAAAGGTTGATTTATTGTTCTAACAAAGTCTCTAAACTGATATTCAACTCAGGAACAGATAACTTGGAATTTTCAACAGTTACATTCAAACTTGTTCTTTGCTTAGATTCAGGTTAAAGGCAGGCAGATGTTATACAGTGCTCTTTGTATCAATTTGGCTTGGTTACTTGAAAGTTACAGTATCAGACCAGGGAACTTAACTGTTCCTCACACTAGTCCAGAGTTTCTCCTTCTTCCTCAGACAGAAGGTCCTTCACTCCCTAAGTGGAGACTCCTGTGGATTGTTCTACACTAACACCTTCACGTTTGCTTTCTCACAACTTAGTACTAGATTTCCTGTCTGAACTCTTCTCTTCAGTACCACCTTTCCCTACCTACTCTACTAACCTTCCACTCCCTCTCTCACTCCAACCCACTCTCTTCCCCAACTGACAACCAACTCCCTTTAACTGTCAACTCCCTGGGGTTCTATGCTCTCTGCTTCAACCAATCAGAGCCTCTGGAATGTTTAGCTTGGCCCCTCCCTGGGCTTCTGCCTGTCACTCCGCCACAACAGCGTTCTGCACTTTGAAGCACTTACCAAAAGTCCAGGGAAGTTCGTTAATGAACTTTGAGGCAGCTCAGAATCGTTCCATGGAATGAATTTGGGGACATTAATAAGCTATACATGGCAATTAAGCTATGCCACGCTTTCAGCTTTATTGAAGCTTGGAGGGGGGAAAGTTAAGAACTTTAGGAGTAGGAATGATAGGGGTTCAGTTTAGAACAGACTTCCCCAACCTTGTGGTCACCAGATGTTTTAGACTACAACTCCCAGCATGCCCAACCATTGGCCATACTGTCTGGGGCTGCTGGGAGTTGAAATCCAAAACATCTGGAGGACACCATGTTGGAGAAGGCTGTCTTAAAACATAAGAAGAGCCATGCTGGATCAGGCCAAAGGCCTATCTAGTCCAGCATTCTGTTCCCAGAGTTGACTGGGACCAGAGTTGGATCAGATGACTGTGGGACACCCACAAGCAAGACATGGGCACAATATCACTCTCCTGGTCATATTCCTCAGCAGCTGGTGTACATAGGCATACTGCTTCTGATTTTGGAAGTTACATATAGCCATCATGACTAGCAGCCATTGATAGTCTTATCCTTATCCTCCATGAATTATTTTAATTTATTTTTAAAGTCATCCAGATTGGTGGCCATCAGTACACCTTGTGGTTAGCGAATCCCATAGATTAACTATTCACTGTATGAAGAAGTACTTCCTCTTATCTGTCCTAAATCTCCTACTACTCAGCTTCTTTGGATAACTGGTTCTAGCATTATGATATATCCAGTTTCTCCACACCATGCATAATTTTACACACCTGCATCATGTCTTCCTTTACTCACTTTTTTTCTAAGCTAAAGAGCCCCAAATGTTGTAACCTTTCCTAATAGGGGACCTGATCCAGCCCCTTGATCATTTTGGTTGCCCTTTTCAGCACCTTTTCCAGCTCTACAACATCCTTTTTGAGATGCGGTGGCGAGAACTATCCACAGAATTCCAAGTGTGGTTGCACCATAGATTTGTATCAAGGTATAATGGCAGTTTTAGTTTCAATTCCTTTCTTTCCTAATGATCCCCAATGTTGAATTTGCCTTTTTCACAGCAGCCACACACTTAGGGTTTCTCTACACAAGGCATTTATTGTGGTCGCGTGATTCCTCACCCATGGTAGTTTATGGGAGCTTTACACAACGTTGTCATCCTCCAGGGCCTCTCCTGTGCTTTCCAAGCATTTCCGCAGCTTTTTTTGGAACAAGGAAAATGAGCTATTAAGGGCTATCATGCTATGAAACGCTATGGTTGTGTATTTTGGCAATTCTGCTATACCACAGCACCACCTTGTGGTTGTGTAATGGAGCATATAGAAAGGCAGAGAAAGAAAAACCCTGGGGGGAAAACATGTGTAAAGGAGCCGATCTTAATCCCGCAAAGAATCCAGAAGCAGAAGCCTCGGTAAAGTGGCAGGTTAAAAGCCTAATGTAGAGAAGCCCTGAATTGATGTTTCACTGACCCATCCACCAAAAGCCCAAGTTCCCTTTCCTGATCAGTTACTGCCAGCTCAGACCTCATCAGTGTATACAAGAAATTAGGATTTTTTTTTGCCCCAGAGTGCATCGCTTTACATTTGCTTACATTGAATCACATTTCCCATTTTAAGACTCATTCCTTCAGTCTGGAGTGATCCTTCTGGAGCTCTTTGCTTGCTGTCCCTTTTTGTTTCAATCATTTGAACAATCCTATTCATGCCTACTCAGAAGTAAGTCCCATTCAGTTCAGTGGCACTTACTCCCAGGCAAGTGTGTATAGGATTGCACTAGTTATTTCATTTAATGCTCAAGCTCCAAACTGCTTTATTTAGCAAATACATTCTACAACCATTGCCATTGCCTTCTTCTGCTCTGACTGGGATGAGGAAATTTATGAAGTTCAAGCTATTACAAAAGAACCATTAGGAATAGCAGAAGGAGCGCTGAAATCATTGGAGCAACAATTGTTCATAACTGAATAAACAATTTCCATGTCTTCTAAATAGTGGCTGGAAAATATTGTGAATATACATAAAGCTACCATTGGTCCAAGGGGCAATCTACACCTAACGGTTATTGCAGTACTGGATCGCTTCTGTGACTTGTGGGGTTACACGACGCACTCACTTTTCAGTTCCAGTTGTGTTTGTCTTGTGTTATTGTTCTTTTTTCTGTAATTTCCTGGACTACCTTTATTACAATTTTTCCTGTTATTGTGATTCACTATTGCAGTACATGACTATATGTGTTTGCCTGTCATTGCCTGTCTCGGTGTGACTACGAAACTGTCCTAAGCAGTGTTAGCCAATTGTTTTCAAGGGGCGGGGAACATTCGGCTCTCCCTCTCCCCCCATGGCTTCCCTCTCTTGCAAAGTGAACTGAAGAGTAAGTGCTTCCCCCCTCCGCTCCCTTTTGAAAAAATATATAGTTTTGAATGGCCCTTTCAACCCCCTGCCCCAAAGTACAACTACAGTAATACCTTGGATTGAGAGCATAATTTGTTCCGGAACCGTGCTTGTAATCCAAAACACTCTTATATCAAAGCAAGTCTCTGGTGGGCATGAGCGGGGCTGATTTTGGCCCGCTACGCCTGCTCGAGGCGAGTGGTTATATCCCTACGCTTGTCTTGCAAGACCTTGCTCGTTTATCAAGTCAAAATTTTAAAAAATTTTTGCTTGTCTTGCAAAACGCTCTCAGACCAAGTCACTTGCAATCCAAGGTATTACTGTAGCTATAAATGAGCCAAAATGTATATCTACTCAGAAGTAAATCACATTATCTTCAATGGCCATACTAGAAGTAAATCACAAAGTGAATGGGACCTATCCGGTCTTCTGCGAAACAGCAGTAACTCAGATTGCTTTCCCGCCGCCCTCCGTCCCCACGGCTTCTCTCTGCCTGTCTACTCAGAAGGAAATCACATTATCTTCAGTGGCCTTACTCACAAGTAAATCACATTTATTTCAATGGAGCTTATGCAGTGCTTTGGAAACTTAGCATAGGAGGAAGACTGCTTTGGGAAATTGGTTTTGGGTGGAGAGCAGTGGGCGGGCTGATCATGTGAGGACAATGGCAGCAGCAGCAGCAGCACAGCCTCCCCCTCTCTTCCCTTCTCCCTCTCCATGATTTTTAGGTGTGGGGTCTGGGGTGGCAAAACAGAATGACTGTGGTACATTTAATGAAAGTGCGTTCTGTGAGTAATGACTGTGGAACGTGAATATAGTAGTACTGTAATGCTAATTTGACAATCTCCCATGTAGTATAGATCTGGCTCAAAACTGGTTTGCTGTTATTGACTACCAGGAATCTATTGCATAAGCATAAAACTCTCTCTACATAGGTCTACTGACAGCTGAAAAAGTTGGCTTGAAGTTATCAGATGAGTTTGCATCTCTGCAGTTTTGCTGCTTGACTTGAACAGTTTTATTGAATCCTGGCAGTATCCATGCATTTTCTCTAGTCAAACATGTCAATATTAGCAAAGTGCAATGAACACTGAGTCTCGTCATTTTCCATGGAAAGTCATTCCCCTGGTATGTGGTGTTTATATTACTTCTCACAACAACAACAACAAGAAGAAGAAATCTAAAGGTTATTCATCTCTGGACTGAAACAAGACCTTGTACTCAACCCAGTGGCATTTTTTAAATCTCTGTTTTATCTGTAGTAGCATGATAACTGCGGGGCAGTTTGAAATCCCCCAAAGTACAAAAGCTACTTTAGATGTAAACGGTCTGGAAAACACCAGCTTTTTAGAATTGGTGTTGTACAAATAAATCACAATACACAAATGAGAACTCTTGAGAAGTCTGACCAATTTCTGTTAAAGATAATAAACAATTGAACTTCTGCAAGTAAAGTAGCCACCTCACTTATCTAACAGTCTGTCTTAGCACAGAGACAGGATTGTAGAATAGACATGACAAGACGGAGCCCAGCAATTCCACAGGAGTTGAGAAGGAAGTAGCTAAGACTAGGCAAACTGTAATGGTAATAGTGCACTTACTCAGAAGTAGATACCATTGAACTGAATGGAGATTACTTCACGGTAAATGGGTATAGGACTGCAATTTTGAGAAATACTGCTGAGCGGTCTGAGTTTGTGCCCAAATAACATTTTATTTAGCTATTTTATCCTGTGCTAAATATCTGGCTGGCTCCTACATTTAGGGTGGGGAATATCAAACATGGAAAGGAGCTGTACAAGTGTTTATGTCCCAATGCATTTTGAGAAAGTCAGTGTCTTTAACGGGATTTCCTTCTGAGCTTTTGGGAAGACTGTTCTCTCAGATGTGTGTGTTCCTTCCCTTAGTCACTCACTCCCACACTAAGGGTTAACAGTAAATCAAAACAAGTTTATTTCTACAGATGGAGACATACAGTTACATTTAGGTGCTTGCTTATCTAAAAACCTGCTACAATATTACAACTGCAGACTGAGGTAACTCCTCTAACCTCCACTACTGATTCTGAATAGCTTCTCTAGATGTCTCCCTCCCAGGTCCACCCTCAACCCACCCTCTGCCTCTGACTGCTCCACAGCCTGTCACAGCTCACTGCCCCTTGCCAACATTCCGGGTGTTGTGATTGGCTCTGCTCTCTCAAGGAGAGAGAGGCGGAACTCCAGCTGTCTGTCACACATGTATACTCAGGGCTGGCCCTACCATAAGACAGAGTGAGGCAGATGCCTCAGGCAGCTGATTTTGGTTGTTATGAAAGGGCAGGAAATGGTTTCGTTCTCAAATTTACTGTTGTATTTTTACTGCCAAGGTGAGGAAGAGTTTCTTGTGGGATTTTCTGCCTTGGGTGGCAAATTAATTTGACTGGCATTGGGTACTATGCGCCTTGACTTGGAGGGAGTGGAGCACCATTTGCTGCTCTGCCTCAGGCAGAAAAATGTATTCGGCTGGCCCTGTTGCTAATGCTTCAGGATCTTATTAGAGGGTCATTAGCTCTTTCTCTATTTTAGGAATGGCAATGCTGGAGTAGGAGTGCTTTTGCCTTATCCATCACATACCCTCAAGTATGTTGACCAGTATCCATATTATCAGCCACCCTACTCCCGTTAACCCACTACCAGACACTGCTCTCCCATCCATTCCCTTACACACTTGCTACTAATTTCAGCACATACCCCTTCTACAGCTCCATTTCTAAGTCACAGTACACATGAAAAAGATAACAACCTGGTTCAAACTGTACTTGAAGTTTTACTACAGGCAAGGTCATGCTTGTAATTCTGTACTTCACCCAATAAAATCTTGGAGTGGATTGTGCTCTTGGGGACTCTGAAAACAGAAGGCGCCATAATAAATTCCCAGACTTTCCTTCAATAGATTTTGGTGTAATGTTTGGCTCTCATGGAGATCAAAATAAAGGCCACATCCGGTCTGAGTAGTGGAACTTTTGGCACTTATGTTGCCTTGACACCTTGATGAAAAATCAGATGTAAGAGATGTTCCACAGCTAGATGGATCCCCCATATTCAAAAGCAGCACATCCCTGAATGTTAGGTGAAGGGGGCAAGCACTGGTGGAAACTCATCACCTTTATGCTCTACTTGTGAACTATTCAGAGGCATCTGTCTGGGTGCTGCTGTACCCTAGGTCTGATTCAGCAAGGCATTTCTTAGGAGCATGCCAAAAAATGGCTATGAAAAGGAAACACAAAAGACCAGGAAGGGATATTAAGAGGAAAGGTTATAATCACCCATTTATTTATTTATAATATTTTTATCCCACTCATCAGCCCAAAGAGGCTCTCAGAGTGGCTTACAATCAATTAGTAATAAGACAGCCCCTGCCCACAGACTTACATTCTAAAAAAGACATAACACACAAGCAAAAAAAGGGATGGAGAGGGAAGAGAAAAAAATAATAAAGCAGACTTTCAGAAGAGCTGGTGGAATGGCCCTGCTTACCCTCTTATCTCCTGGGGGGTGGGGGGAGGCAGTCCAATGGGAGTGGCCCTAATGTTCTCTGTGTCTGCTCCTGTCTCTCTCGCTCCTTCTTCTTTATAACAATTATCAGTCTACTAATGCTGTCATGCAGCAGATGAGAAAAGCTGAAGTAATGAGAAGAGCTGAAATAATTTCAAGCTGTACGTTTTCCTTGGAAATCTCTGTTGAAATTAAAGAGATTTATGCCAAACTATCTGAACACTTGAAAGGATCACAGCTTCGATAAAGCAGAGCACAAGATGAGTTATTTTAAGTGGCAGTGGTAAGAAGTGCTGTAAGTTCACCCCCACGTGATTACAATTGTGCAAGGGGGAAAGTGGAACTGCAGTCGCCAGCCCCCACCCTCCCATGACTTTGCCATCACTCATCCTCCATGGAGGGTTAACATCTACAGCAGAGAGTCTGTACTACTTGAGAACCCAGATCATGCAGAGCTCTAAATCACACAAGGAGCCTACAGAAGCAGAGGAAGCTCCCTGCTGCAGACATTCACCCTCTAAGGGCTCTCCAACCTTGGGTTCCCAGGTATTGCTGGACTACAGCTCCCAGAATCCCTTGCCATTAGCCATGCTAGCTGGGTATGCTGGGAGCTGTAGGCCAGCAACATCTGGGGACCCAAGGTTGGAGAGCCCTGCCTAACACATGGAGGTTGATGGAACTGACGGATGGGAACATGACAAAGGGGGTGTGGCCAACAAGCATAGTCCTGCTCTACTCAAACAATTCTAATCATGCATATGCGGGGTTTGTGTGCAAGTGTGAGCCCGAAGAGGGCTAAGTGTTCTGAGGAAGTAATGCATTTCTTCACTTTTTGTTGTTGCTTTAGATCAGTGTTCTCCAATCTTGGGTCCCCAGATGTTTTTGGCTGGGGCATGCTGGGAGTTGTAGGCCAAAAACATCTGGGGACCCAAGGTTGGAGAACACTGCTTTAGATATTTGGTACAGTAATACCTTGGATTGCAAGTAACTTGGTTTGAGAGCGTTTTGCAAGACAAGCAAATTTTTAAATATTTATTTTAAAAATTTTGACTTGATATACAAGCAACGTCTTGCAATACAAGTACTGCAGTATGGCTTAAATTAAAAATCTCTGTACAATTGTTTTGGGGGGAATTTTGTTTTGATATACAAGTGTTTTGGATTACAAGCACGTTTCCGGAATGAATTATGCTCTCAATCCAAGGCATCACTGTATTTTATACCACTCCATTACATGAGCATAAGATAAAGCACTGTCTTAAAAACAAGTATCTAGAAACAGCTATGGGGAAATTAAGCTTACATTGAATACATTTAATATAAGTTAAACAAGGAAATTATAAAATAAGCATAGCTGGTCAAAGTAATCCTTCAAAATCTTCGCTCTTACAAGGAAGATTTATAAGTTGTGTACTTATGGAACTGCCTGTCTATTGCTAATTCCTTAACAGGAACGGCCTGCTGGTATGTATCAGCAGATCAAACAGAAACAGGGTGACACAGGTAAATTGAATTTTTAGAGCTCCTAGAAGAACAAATCCTGCAAACAAAATGACATGTTTTTCCTCTAAATATGCATGAGTTATGTAAAGTAAATTAAATGTAAAAAATAAATATAATAATTTGCCTCCTTAAAAGAAGACGGAGAGGTTTCTGGCAGTTCCAATGTCACTATATCTTCCTTTCCTGGAAGTTGTCATCAAGTCCTGCTTTGCAGTCTCATAATGACATTTCTCATATCAATATATCATCATATTAATTTATTACATCAACACTGTAAAGTAATCCCTATAAATTATTTTGCTCTGTTTTACTTCAGATCAAGTGACTGAAAATTAGTGTATGCTTTGTGGGTGGGGGTGGGGAGTGGTCTTTCCTTTAAAGAGTGTCGTGGCCTGTCTCTGAAATACACAAATGGAAAGATATTGTTGTCAGCAGTCCATCATCTCCCGTATTGTCCTATCATGGATACTTTTTGAAGATCAAATCACTGAGGAACATTTGATGTAGCCAATGCGACAGCTATCTGCTTTTTGCCTGCATCAAACCACATTTTTAAATGTATCAAACAAGATTTTGCCTGCATCACACCACATTTCCACATCTCTCTCTGAAATCAATGGGAGGCATGTAAGAGCTCTAGTAGTGTTCTTGTACAATTTCATTCATTTCAGTGAGTCTTTCATAGAAGAACTTCCTTTTTAAATTGTGGTTTTATTCTTTTATCATGAGCTGCTGCAAGAGCCTTGCTGAAAAGTAACTTGGAAATGTTTCATAGATCTCATAGATCATAGAGTTGGAAGGAGCCTACAAGGCTATCGAGTCCAACCCCCTGCTCAATGCAGGAAACTAGAGGAGGGGTCTCCCATCCAAGTAATAACCAGGCCTGACCCTGCTTAGCTTTCCACACTCAGACAAGCTGAGCCAGCGTGAGCCACAGGCCTGTTCTAAATCAGGGGTGGGCAACATGCAGTCTGCTGGCTGCATGCTGCCCACCATGGCTGTTTGTGCAGTCCCCCATACGTAACCCACCCCTGCTGCCAATGAAAAGTCCACCACCATTTTATTTATTTATTTATTATTTATTACATTTATACCCCACCTTTTTTCCTGCAAGGAACCCAAGGCGGCTTACATAATCCTCCTCCTCCTCCTCCTCTCCCTTTTATCCTCACAACAACCCTGTGAGGTAGGTTAGGCTAAGAGGCAGTGACTGGCCCAAAGTCACCCAGTGAGTTTCATGGCCGAGCGGGGACTAGAACCCGGATCTCCTGAGTCCCAGTCCAACACTCTCACCACTACACCACACTGGCTCTACACTCACACTACACTACACTACACTACACTCACACATTGCAAGTGCTGCCCTGGAGCATCGGGTTCCTGCCAGCCCACCAAACAGCTGGTAAGCTGGTAGGAGGCCAACGCTGCAGGGAAAGATGTGCATCCCTGCATGCCGTCTTCCCTTGGAGAATCACTGTGATGGGGGTGAGGTGAAGGCCTCCTCCACACCACATCAGTTTTCAGTAGTTCACCTTCAACCTCATGGGTGAGGGGCCATAACTCAGTGGTAGAGTATATGCTTGTATGCAGAAGGTCCCAGGTTCAATCCTCAGCATCTCTGGGTAGAGCAGGAAAAACTCCTGGAGAGCCATTTGCCAGTCAGTGTTGACAATACTGGGCTGGATGGAGCAGCGGTCTGATTCAGCATAGGGCAGCTTCCTGTGTTCCTAGCTCCATCCCAGCAATACTACTCATTATTGCCCTCCAGCAATCTACAGTAGATTTGGGAGGGGTATGTGAAAATGTGTGTGTGCAGTGCACACGCTCACTGAACATCCCATGCTGCCCCTGACCCAAGGTAAGTTCCCTACCCCTGTTCTAAATACAACACATAAATAATTTTCCCATTGGAAGTGATCATAATCAAAGCTAACTGACAATATCTGTTTAATGGATTTTTATTGTATCCACTTTATATGGTTTTTATCTTGTATCCTTGAGAGGGTTCCACCCTTAATGGCAGCCTAGAAACTTTTTTAGATAGATGATAGATAGATAGATAGATAGATGATAGATAGATAGATGATAGATAGATTAACAGTATACATGTCTACTCAAAAGTAAGTCCCATTGAGTTCAGTGGGGCTTACTCCCAAGGAACTGGGTATAGGATTGCAGCCTTAAAAGCCTTTAATCACATCTCTGCATAGGAAGGCAATGTTAAGATCACCCATTTATCTAAAAATGTGTATCAAGTTCTGCTTCAGAAATGCCATAATATGTGCTACCATTCTCTAACATTATACAGTCATGCCTTGGATTGAAAGTATAATTCGTTCCCGAAACATGCTTGTAATCCAAAACACTCTTATATCAAAATGAAATTCCCCCAAAAAAATTTGTACAAAGATTTTTAATTTAAGCCATACTACAGTACTTGTATTGCAAGACGTCGCTTGTATATCAAGTCAAAAATGTTTAAATAAATATTTAAAAATGTGCTTGTCTTGCAAAATGCTCTCAAACCAAGTTACTTGCAATCCAAGGTATTACTGTATAATGAAACCAACCAAGGTGATGTACCATATCAGGGATAACTATTTTTATTTCCATAGAACCAAAGTCACTTTCCAATTAATATACACAGCCTTTCCACATTTCCTTCTGTGAGCTTGAGCTTAGGGCCAACAAGTTACACAGTTGTTATTTTTTAATAATTCACTTCCTTACTCACTTTCCCCCTAGCCCTGGGATGCCAATGCACACGCAGAGCCCAGTTTACAGGAGCACAAAGGGCTATACACAACATTCGCCATGAGGTCACTCAACACTACAGCAAATGTGCTTAATTTCTAAAAACGAAAAGGACTGAAACTCAAGTCACCATGCCTTTGGACAGCCTTCCTAATCCCGGATAGGTGAGGGCTGCTTGTGGTTCGTGAAGAGGAGAAAGATGATGAAAAGAGATGACGAATAATAATTCTCAAGGAATTGCTATGGTGGTTTATTGGGATTCCCTGTTTATTACAGACAAACAGAAAGTGCTATACAGCCACTTCCAGGAAGAAAATACCTCCCAATGGTTTGCTTTCTAATCAGCCTCACTAATGCCATATCTCGATCCAGGCCAGCCATGAGCTATAACTTCCTCTTGTGGGTGATATACAGTTATGGATAGACAGAGGAATTCATGGATGCCTCTATTATTTATTTATTTATTTATTATTTACATTTATTAATCGCCCATCTGGCCGGCAACCACAATCACCCATTTGACAACTTTCTGATTTTTTTCCTACTGAATTGAAATGTAGAGCCATATAGAGTCCCCTAAGTTGCATTAAATACAAAGTGATGATAACCTGACATTGAAGAAATTACTCCCCAAGAGCTCCTCACTTGCTCTTAACCATTATTCATTTTTTGAGCAGCCGGAGGGGAACAGGAAGCTGCCCAACATGTGGATTACAGCCCACATATACTCAAACCTGCTGTATATTGCATCAGACACATGGGACCAGCAAGTTCAGTACTGTCTACTCCAGATTACCCCAAGCTGGTTTAGCATGGCCACTTATGCATTGTCATAAAAGAGGGCATGCATCACCCAAGAAGGGGACAAAGGGACACTGATTTGTATAAAATTTGCATATGCTAATATGCATATAGAGGTGCAAATTTAGAAATAAATACTATAATCTAAATAAATATACTATTTACCCTAGTGAGGGAGACTGTGTCCAGGTGACCTGTGTGCCTGCTCAGTCTACTGCCCAGGTGCTGCTAACCATCGATAAGCAGCTTTAAGCTCCTTCTTATGGCTGCTCTTTAAGGCTGCTCTTCCTTCTTATGGTTGTTCATCTTTAAACCAGACTTGGACTGGACAGCCCTTCAAAGAGAGGATGCCTTCAAGTAGAGGACTAGCCACGTGGTGCCGTCCAGATGTGTCAGACTGCAACTCCTGTCAAGCCCAGTCATCATGGTCATGCTGCCTAGGAATTAGGGGAGTTGGAGTCCAACACATCTGGAGGGCACTGGGTTGGGGAAAGCTGGTCTGCTCTGATGGCCAATTGCTCTCCGGGGTCTCCATCAGGTGCCTTTGCAACCCTGATCAAGGTTATGCATGTTGTTCTCACTGAAGGGCAGCCATTGCAGACGAAGAGCCAGCCACTTCACCCAATTACTTTTCCTGTGTTCACACAAGTTGTCTCTAGGTTCATGTTCAGAAGGACAAATGTGGTGTATGAATGAGGTGATCACTGGGCATTGCCAGCCGCTATTCCCTCCATTAGGCCAGAGAGAAATAAATGCTGCTGTAATCATGGAAATTACTACCAGCCATATCCATGACTGCACAACTCTCCCCTTGTTTGTCCATCTGGGCATATGCCCAGACTGCTTGCATAGACGAGGAACATACCATGAGAACTGGGCCCCAGGTTATTGCACTATAAGTGAAACATCTGCAGAAACAATAGTGTGCTATTTACAAATTATTTATACAAACAATGGATTATGTTAATGACATACCACTTAATATGTAAATATATACTAATAGGAACTACTGCTAAGCTTACATTACTAAGCACTGAGAACAGTACTGGAAATGATGTTAGATCCTCAGATGAGTCATGGTCACTTTCCCTAAAGAGCACTTCTCCAGGACCTGGTGATGTAAGTTAACTTTGTCTCTTCTCCGCAGGCAACTAGAGTGTCATTCACTCCATTTCAGGCTCAGGCTAGCAGGGAAAAAGGTGTTACTGCAAATTCATTGAGGTATGGAGCCGTTAGAGGCTCATCTAACACATGATTGCTGGAGCCGTAAAGCCCTGGCAACCTCCTGGCAGGGATGTTGAAGAGTCCTTGGTTTTGAGTCACGAGTCGAGTCACGAGTCTTTGGACCCGAGTCTCGAGTCCGAGTCTGAGACCTTGGTCCAAAATGGTGACTCACAAGTCATGAGTCACTCCCAAAGCTGACTCCACGAGTCCCTATTAAAATCAATGCGGGGGTTCCCAACAAAATAAGGCTACTTCAGATGTGTGGCTTAAATAATTTCTAGGCACAAGTGTGCCTTTTTATTTCAAAACTCTGCAACTGATTTTGGCAAGAACAGACCAGGCAGGAAAACCCAAAATAACCAGGCAGGCAGAGGAGGCAGGGAACCCCAAAGCAGGCAGGCAGAGGCCTTTGTCTTGGACAATTCAACTGTTGAACTGGTCAAGAAGAGACCAGGCAGGCAGAGGAGGCTGGGAACCCCAAACAGGCAGGCAGAGGCAGCCAAACCCAAAATGTCTGAAAGGTTGCATTTTAGGGAAATGATTTTTAAAAATAAACTTGCTGTACTTCCTAAAACCTATCCATGTTGCATTTGAGGAACACGATTTTGGAACACGAGTCCTTGGTCTCGAGTCCCGAGTCGAGTCTCGAGTCCCATTAAAAATATTGGGACTCAAGTGGGACTCGAGTCAGAGAGGGGACTCAGTCCGACTCACGAGTCGAGTCCTGGAGTCCGAGTCCCCATCCCTGCCTCCTGGTTCAATTCCTCCAATGCATTCTTTGGGGGACTGCCATTGAACACAGTTTGGAAAGTCAGTCCAAAAATAAGGCTGCAAGATTGTGCACTAGGGCTGGCTGATACAATCATATTATGCCAGTGACCTGTCATTTGCCTGACTGCCAGATCATTTCCAGACCCAATTCCAAGTTAGAATTTACTTTATTTTTAACTGTTATGTTCTTATATTTTATGGTTCTTAAACACTATTCTGTGAACTGCCCAGAGAGTTTCAGCTATTGGGTGGCATAGAAATGGAGCTAATAGACAAATACATTATATTTATAATAACCAGGGTGGCTGGTTGCTGGCCAGATGGGCGATTAATAAATGTAAATAATAAATAATAAATAAATAAATATTTTGGGGGAAGATGTCAAGTGAAGAATGAACTTCACACAACACCATTTGTGAATTTTCCGTTGTTCACTTGGTACTTGGTTGCATTCCAGCTCTGTGGGCACTAAATAGGATGCAAGGGGTTGGATTTGTCATGGAGACTTGCTGGCTGGGGCATGCTGGGAGTTGCAGGACTTTTTTCTGCCTAAATATGCATAGGATTCTCCCTGACTTACTACGTGACTGATTTTATGTGGAGATGGGGCAGGATTTGGATGCTTCCCTCTTAGCTGAAGGATCATTGTGAAAGAGTGGGTTGATTTTTGCCCTGCTCTAGCTGTTTTCAGAGCTGCAGGGACTTAGCTCCACCTGTTCATGGCAATGTTGGATACTCTGTGTCTCCATCTATCTGAATGGGAGAGCTGCCGTCCTGAAAATGACTGATGGTGCAGAAAGCAACTTGATGACCCTTGGGCCAAGAGGGACTTCAGTGGTGAGCTGGTGTTTATGGGCTTGGATATCCAGCTCTCCACTTGATATTGATGACTGGGTAACTGAACTTTTGGAATTGGAATCCTGAGAGGGTGTAACAGTCATAGAAAGGAATATATTACATTCAGTCATTGGCATATGGACAGGAATGCCTTTCTAGAGTGCCCCAAAGTAGTATCCTGGCCACCTACTTGGCTGCAGAGGCTGCCTATATCACTTATGAGTAGAAAAAATTCACAGCAACCTGACAGAGTTGGAAATTAACATGTGGTTATTCACAGGCCTGAGGCTGAAAATATATATGGGGAGCAAACACAGAAATCCCTGAAGGTGGCTAAAGAAGTCAAATTCGTCACTGGGGTAGTTCAAAATATGGCTTCAAATTTCCTGGTCTGAAAAACTTCACCCAATTTTGAGAAAGACCCTTTCAAATTTAGATCCATCCCAAAATGGGGTTTGCCCCTAACCCTGCCACTCATCAGCACTCCTTACTGGCCCCACCCACCCATGCAAAAAAATAACTGTGAAGGGTGAGGGGTAACTGCCATCAGTGAGAGTGCTTGCTAGAGACCTGGAAATGATATTCCTGAATCAGAAGAAGAGGAAACTATGAATTCCATGCTCCCTGGCTATCATTTCCTACTGGGGAGAATAAGATAGAAATTTTCTTTGCCCTCTGATTCAGTTGGCTTTCTCGTAGCTAACGAATTGAATCAATAGTGTTAATTGCGAGGACCCTGATAAAATGCATCTACTTCTTTGTATTAGTTTGAAATCTGTTTCTGGTCATAATGAGTAAGTGATATAAAATTTTTCATTTGGGGTGGTGGGGAAGTCTCCCACAGGAATACTATTCTTCTTCAAAACATTTGATTAGTTAATTCCATTTTACAGGTTATAGGCATGAACCTACCAATAGGCATGAACCTATAGGCATGAGCCTACCAAAGCTGAGAATATTTAAGTCCCATGATGTCATCAGTGAGACAGTGGAGCACATGTTTAACACTCTTATCTATGTCTACTCAGAAATAGGTCCTATTGAGTTCAATGGAGCTTAGTCCAAGGTAAGAGAATATAGAATTGCTGCTTAAATCTTTCCAGTTGAAATCATTGACCAGGTTTGCACGATTACCACAGCCCACTGTGGCTTCTTGGTGTCATCTGAACCCAGCGAGGCTTGCTTGCTGGAAGGTTAACAAACCACCCCACAACCCTGCAACAGGTCATGGGTTCTGGGTGGTTTGTTAATTACCCCAACAAGCCACTCTCACTGGATTTGGACGTCACAACCACCTGTGCTCAGTGAGGGTCAAGAGGGAAATGAGCCAGCACGTGACTGGCACACATGACTGTGGCTTATTAACCACCCTCGTGTCATGCAAACTGGGCCAATGGGATTTAATCTCTAAAATTGGTGAGATTGTAATTACACACAAAAATATATAAGCATCATGCAGAATGACAGCTGTGAAAAGATACATACCTATGCAGCTAAAGAATGAAAGATGTAACTCCTTCCTAAATTCGTAGACCATGAGTCAATGTGTTTTGGGATGCCACACATTTCACCAGCATATGGTAGACATTTCTATCATTGTGGCCAGAGAGGGTATTGCTAGTAAATTATGGCTTAGAAATAAACCGGACAATTTAAACTGTCAACAAACCAAACAAAAAAAACACACACAGAAAGAGAGAAAGAGCTATAAAGAGGGACACAAGCATGAAAAAGAGTAATAGCTTTGAAACATAGTTCTTCCTAATGAGATGACAAAAACATACTCTTTGCATATTTTGTGGGAATGGGTTTCGATATTCTGCTTAAATCATGTATATGTCTAATTTTCATTCCTCATTTTATGAATTCATATGCTATTCTATTTCCTGTATGGTTAGTAGACATTCCAAAACTGACGCTGTAGGAAGTCTTGAAGATTTTCACATCCAAGATGTATTTTCACGGGGGTGGAGAGTTGGATTCTAAATTTGGCTTCATCATTTCAGAAGATACCAAAGGACATTTGGCTCAGATCCTTTCCAAGTTGGGGAGCTTACCACAGAAGATCAACAGACAAATAGAGAAATGTAGTCATATTTTTGGAGACCTGGGCTTTGATCCACCTAAAAGCAAAAAGGTAATGACTTTAGCAGTTTTAAATCAAATGCTGTTGGAAAGATGTATACAAACTATTTCCTATTAGAAATATTTTCTTGTTGGCTATACTTCTCCAGATTTTATTGAAAGAGGAGCGAAAGAGGAGTTCATTTATAAAAATAAAAATAAAATAAAATAAAATAGCCATCCTACAAAATCAATATACTGATCCTGAGATATATTATTGCTCCATAAAATGTGGTATGCCATATTTTATGGAGCAATAATAGAGAACATCTTCTTTTGAAATATCTATTATAATTGTTCAGTACTAGTTAATCATAAATCTTCCTTCATACTAGTCACTCTAACTTTTGATCCAGATATATGTCTGGTACAGTACTGAAGCTCAGGAATGAATGGTCATTCATTCCTGGGCCAGCCCTACCATTAGGTAGAGCAAGGGAACCACCTCCAGTGGCAAATGCTGGGGGGCAGTGGCAGTAGCCCCCTGGCTATTCCCTTCTGGTAGAATTGTTTATGGCTCTCAGCCTGTCCTGGGCCCCCTAAGCTAGCCTTGTGCCTCAGGTGCAGTGGAGGATGCTATCCTGTTGCTACCATTGAAGTAAGGCTCAAGTGCCAATCCAGTTGGCTTCTGAACATGGAATGAGGAAGGACACCATCTTGTCCTTCACCTTAGGCAGCAAAATGTATTGGGCCGACCCTGTGACCTCCACTGACAATAGCTAAATATATCATTTGCATGTTGTCACACAAGGCAGGCCCAAGCTGCACTTGGTTGCAGCAGGAAATGTTGCGGAAGTCTGGAAACCAACATCAGGGTCAGAAAGGCAAGGCCAGATGATAATCAAATAAGCAATACAATTCTGGAAGTCAAACGTTCAGGACAGCCCAGTCCACAGAAGCAGTCCATGGGTGAGCACAGTGGAGGTTGTGGGCATGAGCAGAAACAGGTGCTCATATAGATAGGTGCTGTAGACAAGGAGTGGGGCTAGCTGCTGTAATATAGTGGCTAAGAGGGGGGAGCTTGCTGGAGGGAGGCCTACAACACCTGGCTGAGGCTACCTGTCTCTTTCTCCCCTCCCCTGCAGGTACTTAAAGGCTACTCCTGACAGAGGCATGAGCCTTTGGCACAAGTCAAAGGGCAAGAGCCAAAGGCCTCTTCTCCTGTGGCTCTTAGCCTATGGCACTGAGCCTGTGGCATCGCTGTGGGGAGCATGCTGTTTCAGTTCAACACACCCCAGAAACCACCAGCAGCAGAGGGCAGCAGCTTGAGAGCAGAGAGGAGCAATCGTGGACTTTACTTGCTCCTTGTTAGCTGCCGCATTGAGAGCTGCGGCTCTCTATTTTATATCTCTATTTTATATCACCATTATAACATGTGCCTAGGAAATGCACTGAATAATCGAAGGGGGAAGGGGGTGCCCCTAATAGTGTGGTCATGGGTAGGGGGAGGTATGGCATTGGGGGATTAACAAGCCAGTTGAGGAGAAGGGGGGTAGACACCTTACGCCTATCCCCTCTTCTGGTTCTTCCTCCAACCGGATGGTTCCTGGTTGCCTTACTAGCTTGCCCTTGGGTCTGCTGCAGCTGCTGCTGCTGCTGCTGCTGAATGCCAATCCAGTCCAAAACAAAAGCTCCCTCATCCATGATTAATTGTGGATGAGAGGGCTAACCTGGTGTGTCTTACTGAGATCTGGGTGGGGGAACTGGGAGGGGTTAGTTTCTCCCAGCTGTGCCCTCCTGGGAACTCGATGCAGCACCAACTTCAACTTGAGGGTTGGGGAGGGGGGTTGCTGTGTTCTATAGAAATGCCATCTCCCTCTCTAGGCTTCCTGTCCATTCGGGTGCTGATCTTGAGGGTTTGCACCTTGTGGTGGGTACCCGAGACAGATTAGGGATTCTGATGGTGTACTGCCCACCCCACTACCCATCATCTCCCTGCCTGAGCTGATGGAGGTGGTCTCAGAGTTGGTGTTGAAGACCCCTAGAATGATGGTTCTGGGGGATCTCAACTTCCATCCCAAGGCTGCTGAATCTGGACTTCATGGCTGCCATGACAACCATGGAGTTATACCAACATGCCATTTGCCCAACACATGTAACAAGACACACACTTGATTTGGTTTTCTCCACTGGACAGGAGGATGGTGATCTGAAAGTGGGGGAATTAACATCTATCCCATTGCCATGGTCGGATCACTTCCTATCAAGGATCACTTTCCTCTCTGCAAGGGTGGGGGGGCTATTAAAATGGTCCAGCCATGGAGTCTAATGGATTCCAATGGATTCCAGAGGGCTCAGCGGTATTTTCCTGCTGGTATAGTATAGCTGGTGCTCCTGTCGAAGCCCAGGTCACTCTGTGGAATACAGAGATGACTCGGGCAGGCAGTAGACACGATCGTGCCCAAGCACCCTGTCCTTCTGAGCAGAGCTCAGCCAGCTCCTTGGTATACACCTGTGCTGAGGGCAATGAAGCAAGATGGAAGATGGCTGGAACACAGGTGGAGGAAAACTCGTGCCGAATCTGACCGAACACAGGTTAGAGCTCATTATTGAGCCTACTCTGTTGCGGTGAGGATGGCAAAGAGGGAGTTCTTTTCCACCACCATTGCATCTTCTCAGTGTCATCCAGCAGAGCTTTTCCAAGTGGTTTGTGGCCTATTGCAATCTGGGCCAGGGAAAGAAATAGTGGACAGCTCAGTAGCATGCTGTGATAACTTTGCACAGCATTTTGAGGATAAAGTCACTCAGATCTGTCATGAATTGGACACCACAATTAATGCAGTTCCATTAGTAGAGTTGTCCAGAGCAGTCTAGTGGTGGACAATCTGCCCACCACCCAAGTCACTGGACGCTCAGCGAGCGCTGCTGCTGCGCCCGCCAAGCCGAGCCAAAAGCAAACTCCAGCCAAGCTGCTCAGCAGATTTCTGGGTTCCCGGTGGAGCATTTTTTATGTAGAAAATGGCATAAGATGCGTTAAATTTGCTTTGAGCACTTGCAAGCATTATACAACTCTTCAGTATTAATAGTATGTAATAGTATAATAATAGCATGTAATTGCCTATGGATATGTTGGCTATAACGAAAGTGGGGATGGAACAAGAGCTGATGATGCAGGGAGAGAGGTGGAAAAAAACATTTTAAATCTGAAATTACCTCTAAATATTTACCACTGGTAGCTTTTGATTGGGTGAATCATGTAACATCATATTGCGAACATGTTGCCTAATCTGAGGCAGAAGTGGCCATTCAAGAATGCCATATCATCATCCATTCTTAGAATCACGTCTTCTGCACGTAGCTGACCTCAGATCTTGAGCATCAAGCTTCAGCTTTCACATGGCTCACCACAACCTGTAAAGAGGGAATGGAGACAAACATTGCAGTTAATTCTGCAGCAATGGCAGAGCCATTGTCATCCGCACACCTCAGCAATATCACTGGTCAAACAAACCAGAGTCAGGACAAATTAATTCAATTCTCTCTTCCTTAACAATCCTAAGGCTGCAATCCTAAGCACACTTGCTAGAGAGGAAGCCCCACTGAACCCACTGAGTGAGACATGCATCTGAGGCATAGAATTCTATTGTCTAGGTCAGGGTTGCAGAACCTCAGGCCTGGCGGCCAAATCTGGCTCACCTGAGGTCTGGGATTCCCCAAGTGGCCACATCGCCTTTCCCTGCCCTCACCCCCTTTCCCTTGACCACCAAATGCTTGGTGGTTTCCCAGCTTTCAAACATTTTCCCCCATTCAAAGAGCTTTAAATGCCTTTCCTAGGGCTTAGTTACTGACAGTAAGAGCTCTAAGCTAAAATATGCTGGCATTTTTGGTATTTCAGCCCTGCCCACCACTGGAACGCAGCTCCTGAGAGCATCTGTGACATTAAATTCAGCCCTCAGGCTGAAAGAGGTTCAGTACCCTTGGTCTAGGAGGTATTATCACAACTTCCACAATATTGAACATGCAATTATACAAGAAAGGGTAAGCTATTTCACTCAATATATGCCCAGCCCTCCCAGCAGTGGTTAAATGGGAATTAATGTGGAGTGTCAGTAAGCCATCTGTAACAAATGAATTGTGTGTGGGGGGGGGGGGGATCCTTATCTTCTTTTTTAATCTGTACAAAAGTTGAAGGATAAGAAACATAGTCCAAGAGCCCATGTCAAAATACTTCTGTCATAAGGTACAAAAGGTTTGATTATCTAGACATCTTACAAAAGTTGTGGCATCTCCAAAACTGCCAGTCTTATGCACAACTGCTAGAGTAGCACCCCACCCCCCCAAAAAACCCTTTTCAGGGCCAACAATTACCTTATAAGGTACATGAATGAAACAAGCAGCATCTGTTGAGGGAATAGTGTATGTAATTCCACACTGTCCAATCTGACTGACTTTGCTGGGGGGGGGGGCTTTCTGATCCCTCCAAAAAGGGGGCCATTAATTATGTTGTTAGATACATGGCTGAAACTGGTACCATTTGGAAGAGATCACCTTCCTATATCTTAAAATACCCAGTCTGACTCTGACTTTACATGGGGCCAACCCTAATCAGACCATTTAATATGATCAGAGTCATAACACTTTCCAATATACTTAATTGGAACTATGTACATCAGTGCTGAAATTATGAACTATTTTAGCAATAAAGTCAAAGTGAAATATTATTTTTGCTACAAGAATACTTTTTTATTTATTCGTTTCAGATATGGAAACATTGAAAACAATTAACATTCAACCCCCAGAAAAGCCGAACATAAACTCCCTATCCCTCCCCTTTGTACTCCAGCCCAAAAGCAGCTTGTGTACTCTGATTTGTTTCCAGAAACTCTTTGAAAGGCTGACGTGTTGTCACATCCAGTGAAGCAATGAAATCTAGGTAAGGATTTATACATTGACAATCCCAATGAGTCTGCCAGCTTTCTCATACCTGTGTACTTCAAATTGTTCTTTGACTGCAGGCTTACTTCCATCCAAACATTTACTTCATCATTTAAGAGTGAAACGTTTCTCAAAAGAATGATCAACCCATCTGTGTCATGGTGGTGTATAACAATGTTACTTGGTGAGGTACATGATATTGCAAGGAGGGAAATCAGCTGGGAATCTGCCTCTTCATGGATACTTTCTGTGAAGGACCGCCGCCGGTCCTTTGCGTGAGTTTGGGAGTTAAAGGGTTAACCAGCGCCGAGAGAATGCCTTTTACGCAGCTCCCATAAGAGTTAAACTCAGCTGCGGCTGTTATTGACGCTGGACCGTATTGAAACAGAGAGCCGGTAGGCCTGTGGCTCACACTGGCTCTGCTTGTCTGAGCGTGGAAAGCTAAGCAGGGTCAGGCCTGGTTATTACTTGGATGGAAGACCCCTCCTCTAGTTTCCTGCACTGAGCAGGGGGTTGGACTCAATGGCCTTGTAGGCTCCTTCCAACTCTATGATCTATGAAATCTATGAAATCTATGTTTATAACACCTTTAATGGAGCGGAACTAATAGACTACCAGGAATTTCACACTGTCAACAGAAGAGTCCATAAAGCTCAATGGAGCGTAGTACTCCAATCCACAGATGGTCTGCAACAGAGTTCATACAAGGTAGCAGGCTTGCAAAATACAGAGAAGTAATTGACATACTGTACAGAGAATGTAACTTACTAGGCTAGCTTTGCTGATCGGACATCCGGTCTCTGGGTGCCGCGCCTGGGGTTGGTGTAGCTTTGTCTCTGACTGGAGTCAGGGACCTGATCAGTGCGTTCCTGCACTGAGCTTCCAACAACCCGTTTTTCCAGGAGGGTCCTCTTTTACCCTTTCCCTCGCCCCCTCCCCTTCTTTGATGACAGGTTGGGCTGGTTCCGCCCAGCAGGGCTGTGGTGCTTTTCTGGTACTTGGGGATACTTTGAAGCTCTTTGAGACTGCGCCCCCCCCTTTACCTGGATGTTATGCACTTCCTTGGGGGTAAATGCAGATGTGCCCTATTGAAGTACATGCAGATGTAGCCATGTAAAACCAGTCTGCCCAGAACTGCGTCTCCACTGCCCAGGGTGGGGATTATGCATACAGATGGGGGGAGATGAGTGGGCAGCGGAAAGGAAAAAGTGTGTGTGTGTGGTCAGGCTTTCTCTCCACACTTTCAAAAGAACTCTCTTCACTGCATTGCATACCACAATCCACAGTATGGAAAACATAACTTATTTCTTTTAGGGTTCCATGCAACACCGTGGGACCAAGAATTCTGTAATCATCAGACTTGCATGCATACACTAGAAACAGCACCAGAGCCTTTTTGAAGTTATCATTTCTTAGTGCTCCAATGAAAGTAGAAAGTTGTCTAATTTCTGTTCCAGGAGTTCCGTACTGCAGATCACGGCACCTAATGGAACACAGGAAACTGCCTTTTACTGACTCAGACCATGGGTCCATCTTGTTCAGTATTGTTGACACTGACTGACAGCAACTCTCCGGGGTTTCAGGAAAGGTTTTCCTGCCCTACCTAGAGATGCCGGGGATCAAACCAGGGATCTTCCACATGCAAAGCATGTGCTCTATCACACTGAGCTACGGCCCAACAATGTTGGCTCTTCTGTCTCATTCAGGGACTTTTATTGATGGAGTGACTGTCCAATGACACCAATGACAGTTTTGATATATGCCAGGCAGATGTGAAATTCACCAAGCATTAGGAACAATTGGTCAAACTTAGGACTTTCCTCTGCTTTTATTATAAGAGCAAGTTTAGTAATAGCCAAACCATATGTCACAATAATGTGCCTCTGCTGGCATTCCTCAGCTATTTTGTGGGATCTTTTAATTGTATCTGCCACAACCTGTAGCAATGTTGGGTACTGGTTGATTTGTGGGAAATTCCTTGTTTTCTGTTGGGGAAGTTTATCCACCAAAACTTTGGAATTCTAGCCTGTCCACATTGGCACTCTCTCTGTCTTAAATGACAATTATAACATCCACATAGTGTCAAACACAATGAAATCTTCATAACTATCCAGAATCACAGAACTTTTGCCATCATCAAGTGGTACAAATCAACTCCTTGATAGTTTTGGGGTGCTTCCAAATAAGGTGTTTATTATTAATCACCCTGCATCGTTCATGGACTTTTACAGGGGAGGTTATATGTCATCATCTGCTTTTTCGAACCCTTCCATGTTTTCCCACCATTTCTACCATCTTTTTTCTTTCCACAATATATCCACTAAGGGGAAAAGACAAAATAGCTGCACAATGCTAGGAGCCCTGCATTTGAAAGCACTCTTGGTCTATTCCTGTATGGTTCAAGTTCCAAACCAGAAGCTCTGAGAAGTCTTCTCTTCCTTTTTGCTATTAATGACTTTGGTAAAGTGTCAACAGTTTCTTCTTCTCGGGGTCCCCATACATTTTGAAAACAGATATCATCTATGTCATGGAGAGTCCCCTTTCCATAAACAGTGTTGATAAATGCATCATAACCCAGGCAACTCCTGTTATCAACTGTGGTGATAATTTTATTCCTTCTGGAGTGGCCCACTGCTCATCAAGTGATGAAAATGTTGATTCAGTCCCTATTTTTTTCAACAGCCAACACTGTGCCCAGGACATTTAAGAAAATCAAGGATCTTCCTATTGCCAGTGATACTTTTCATTGCAACACCAATTGGATATTTTTAATGGCTTCACATGTCTATTTGTTACAACATACACAACATCTTGGTAAAACAATGTTGTGTGTCTCCAGCTTGCACGTGTTTATGATATCACCCCTAACAATCTTGCTCCTAGGGGGTGGCTGCTGGTGAGTATGCAGGCTCCTTACTTAGCCCAGTACAATGGAAATTGTTATGACTCTGATCATATTAAATGGTTTGATTTGGGGTTAAGCCCAGGTAAAGGAGTCAGATTGGCTATTTTAAGATACAGGAAGGTGTCTCTACCAAATGGTATTAGTTTCAGCCATGTACCTTATGACATAGTTAACACAGACCCCTTTTTGGAGAGCTCTGAAAGGGAGTATATACCAACAAAGGCAGGCAGGCAGGATGGTCAGGAATTATATACACTATTCCCACAACAAATGCTGTTTGTTTCATCTATGTACCTCATGATGTAATTATTGGCCCGAAAAGTGGTTTTTTTGGGGGGGAGGGGGCTGCCAGTGCCTAAACGCCCCAGTAGTTGTGCATAAGACTGGCAGTTTTGGAGATGCCACAACTTTTGTAAGATGTCAAACCTTTTTTACCTTATGACAGAAATATTTTGACAAGTCTTTAAAAATACACCTTCATTTAACTGTGGCTTTGAAGCTACTGTAACTCTGAAACTACTTTCTCCCCAGAGTCAGCTCTGCTGCTAACCATGTGACATGGACCTCGCCTTGAAAGTCTATCAAGTTACATAATTCATCTAGCACATTCCGGACCATTTCTGTTTTTAATGACCTAGACCGGATTCAAATCCAGTGGCCTTCTTTAGCATTCCTGTGGCTTTCAGTCACTTACAGTATTTAGTTAAGACTGTGTGTTTTGTGTTAACTTGTGTCTTCGTTTCTGCACTATTAAACAGCAAGGCAGGAGGAGAAGATGCTATACATAGTTAGGTGGGTTGTTGTTGTTTTAATAATCTTTCCTTGTAAAACTTTTATTTGCACATGGTGGCATTTGGTGAGTGACTTTTCTGCATACATCTTAAAATCTTTTTTCCACGATATTGCTGTAACCTTTAACCTTTCAGACAAACTGTTTGAAAAAGCTCAAGACATTTTAAGAGCCATGTGATATACTAGATTCTGCTCTCCCGCACCCCACCCTGCTCTACTATATTTCTGTTAATGTCTCTCAGTTATTTCGCCAAATTTCTGCTAAAAACCGAGCCAGCACCTGTCTTTCCTGATTAGTTTTTTAAAAGAAAGAAAGAGATGGAGAATGCAGGTAGGTAGACATGAAGACATCTGATCTGGATTTTTTTTTAGGGTAACCAATGAATCTGATACCTGTGAGAAGCAGGTCATGTCAGTATTATCTGCAGGTGGCTTTTGCAGTATCAGCACATCGCTAATATTACTGGAAGGTTTTTTTATTTTTTGTTTTTGGTGAAGAAAAGAAATACATTAACAAGGTCTGTATTAGACAAAAGGAATGGGGCACAATAGATCAGTCAAGTTAATCCTCTGTTCTGTCCTTCTTATATTCCAAAGGTAATTAATATCATTTGCATTGCTAAAGCACTTTGCCATTTGTAGCCTCAAAAAGAAAAAAAAAATATTTTGCCTCTTTGTTGTTATAAGCACCATTATTCATGGAGCTATAAAATTATGTCCATTTGATCAAGGGGATGGAAGTATATAAATTGGTCCCTAGGAGGGTGGGGGGGTGCACTTTATGATTTATTATATTAGTTTAAGTTATATTTTTGTGTTATTCTTGTATTTTGCTATATTTTGTTTTGAAAAGTAAATAAAATTTTTAAAAAATAAAATAAAATTATGTCCAAGGTTTTATTGCAAACTCACTCTGAGGCCTTAATTATAAATAAGCAGAATTCAAAAGGAAATAAGTAGAATTCAAAATGAAATAGGTAAATGCAAACACCTGGTTGCTATTCTAATGTTTTTTTCTGTGGCAAGAAAATCCTTACGCTCGATGGATCCCATTACAAAAGCAAGCGGTACTGTGGCATGCACTTTTTACCAAACCAGAAAAGCTCAGTTGATCAGGCTGAGTTTTCCCAGGATCTTATAGGGGGTGGAGATAAGGAACATGCCGTTTTTGAAAGAAACTAAAAGCTTTATTCCAAAGGCCAATCACCAAACTTATTTCATTGAGACTACAGATAAACCAGTGAAAATCCTGCTCAGACCTCCACTTAACCCCCAAAAATGCAATGGAGATTCCTTTTCCAGTGAAGCAGGATGCACCCTACCCTCCACTCAAAGCAGGTGAGGCGGCGGTACACGGCCCAGACCCTCGGCTGAACAAGGTAGGATGCACCGGTTCCTTGCCAGTGTATGCAATGACACTAGACCCTCCTTCCCATTGGAAGCTGTCAGTGCATTCATAATTACAAACATACAGTTATTAGTGGCAGCCATCTGATAATGTAACGTGAAGATGTGGATCGGGGTAAAGGTGCTGGCATCAGATCCAAAGTCCTGCTATTGTTGCTCCCCCCTTTGCTTCTGGAACATCAGGGCTTTTATACTTTTCCAAGAGGAGGGAGGAGTGTCCAGGGTAGGGGTCTTTTTAGTTGCCTTCTTTGCAAATGAACCAGCAGCATCCATCTGGAGTTAGTTCCTAGGAATTTGCTGTTCTTTTTTTTTTTTTTTTTTAATCTCTCAAGGACTTTCTAGGCTGCCAGGGAAAATTTCTTACAATTGCAACTTCTTCTGTCCCTGATTGGCTACCCCTCCTCCTGGCCATTCATTTAGACTTCATTCTGTGCCTTCACACACATCATTCTTCCTTTCACCTTTGATGACTCAGTTCTGTTTTCTTCAGCACCGCTGCTTCTCCCCCGATCCACAGCCTTGCCTGTAACAAAACCATTCACACAGCATTCACAGCTTCCTATGCATTTACAGCACAAAATAGTTCACATGGGATTGTTACCAAGTTGTTCCAGATAACAGATAACAACAATTCTGGAGAGCAAGGAAGGTGTCTTTGGATCCAAGCTCTTAGCAGCCTTTAGCAAGGAGATACAGATGTGAAGCAAAGGATTCTGGGTTTTAGCCAGACTAACTCTAAGCAACTATCTGGCCTAGTACAGCTAAAATACAGTTGTCATACCACAATCCTAAAGCTACGAAATAAAGCAACATAAATAAGCAACAGGAATGCTTAATGTCAGGAGAGATACAGAGGAATATAAAGTACAGCAACATCTGGTCCGAGACAGTACAGGGGTATTTCCAACACAGGGTGCTGGCAATGAACCATAACATGGGGGAACAGAGCAGTTGTGTGACTTGACCTAGTGCTATTTTTATACGCAACCTTTGAACTCTGTAAGTACTTTAATGCTCTGTTAAAATGCTCTCTTAGCAATTAAACCTTTGTATGATGATAAAACAATGGTAAATAATATTTACAAACAATGTAAAAAGAGTTTCAAGCCCTTTATAACACAAAAATGAACATAGCCAAAACAAACTCTTACAATATTTCAAATCTTCAACACACTGACTTTTAAAGTTGAGAAAGATCTAATTACCAACAGCTTGTAGGGGTTCAGGACCATACAGAAAGGAATCAGCTGGACCCACCTTCTCCTTTAGCTGCCAACTCCTAAATGTACAGAGGGTGGAGTCTACTTTCCATCTTACTCTTCATTCCCTGCCCATAATGGTGAGTGTCCCACACTTCAGTTCTCTACTGAGCATGTGCTGACATTGTCCATAATTCTTAAAGACAGAGGAGGCTGGTGACTCCTATGTCAGTGGGGCTCTTTATCCATTATATCTTTTTGTTTCAGTTTTATAGGAGCTATCTATAGCACTGAACTCAATCCCTAAAATAGGTTCACCTCCATGGAGCACCATGGATAGCTCCTATAAAGCTCAAATAAAAAGATGTAATGGATAAGGAACCCCACCGACATAGGAGTCACCAGCCTCCGCTGCTTAAGAAATATACACATGTGGGTTACATGGTGCAACTACTGTGATGCTGTGCCTGCGCAGAGGCCTGTATGAGCCTGCAAATGCTGAATACATCACCCACCCACTTGCTAAATAGACGAGGTTCACACCTGTGGAGACCAGTATAGGCCTGCAGCGAGGGGGGGAACCTGTTGCCCTCCAGATGTTGTTGGACTACAACTACCATAAACCCTGACCATAGGCCATGTTGGCTGGGGCTGGTGGGAGTTGGCATCCAACAACATCTGAAAGGCATTAGGACCCTCACCCATGGCCTACATTTTTCTAGTGTGTGCACTGACTTCAACCTTTTCTTAAGGCGGCATGATTGAGGATAGCAAAATTTGACAAGTGTGAGAAAAAAGAGTGGGGAATGGAGGTGAATTTGTAAAGATTGTAAGCCTGTGGGCTGGGACAGTTGTGAATTTCATTTATTGGAAAGCATGTAGTTTCTGCTACATAATATATGATGATGAAGCAATTTATCTGAGTTTCGTGGAGTGGAAGGGACACCAAATGATATGGGGGGGGGGATTAGGGAGTGATATGCTGGGTGGGGAAGCCCACAGCAGTTCCCATCTTAAGAGAAAGTACATGCCTAGTTCCAGTCTGGAATATGCCCAATTTTTACATGAGTTCCAAATCCATAATTATTTCTTAATCAGTTTATCTTTTACAATACATTCCCCATCTTCTTCCAGAAGAGCTCACAGAGCTGCATGGAGACTATTCTCTATAGCCCCTTTAAAAAGCATCACATTTTAAAGATTCCATCAGCTTTGCTGGACTCAAGGCTACCCCTCATCCATTTGAGTTAATATTTAGAATGCTCATGCTTGGCAAACATGGGGTCCAGTACATCTGCTTTATGTTGCGGATGCTGTGCACAAGGGACCGTTCAGTTGCATATAATCTGGCTGTTAGGTCCGGCAGCTGTGAGGCAAAGCAAAAGTTCAGCAGGCTCGGGCAGGGCTAAAAGGCAGCGTCAGCCTGTGACTGAGCAACATGCCACTGAGGCAGGTCTGAAGTTATATATGGCCAGATTGGATCTTATTGGCTCCTAAGGCCACCTGATCCTGCTGGGCTGAAAGGGATCAGTACACCCTCCAACCATCCTCAGCAGTGGCAATCAGGATCAGCAGAGATCAGGCCAGTAGTTCTGTCTGCCTACAAGATCCCTCAGCAGAACAGGAAGTCATGCACCTGCTTTGAAAACCTCGATACCTCACATTAACTACCTTTGGGGAGAGGCTTAAAAACAATATATATATTTTAAAAACCTACATCAGCAGTGGGAAGTAGGAGGAATAATGCACAGGCAACACGCTAGGCCAGTGACGGCGAACCTTTTTGAGCCCGAGTGCCCAAACTGCAACACAAAACCAACCTATTTATTTCAAAGTGCCAACACTGCAATTAAACCTGAATACCAAGGTTTTAGTTTTAGAAAAACAACTCATACAGTTGTCCGAACTAATTAACATCTTTTGTCTTTAAAGAAAAACACAATAACAGAGCTTTCAATGATACAAACAAATTTTTGTTGAAAAAAAAATCAACTCAAAAAATTATTATAGTACTACATTGTACACATAGCCTGAAGGGAATTTATACAAACTTTTTAAATAATTAGGCACAATAATAATTTACTCTCCGGGTCCTTTCCCTGCTTCTACAGGTGTCAGATTAGTAAAAGTAAAAGTCAACCTGTACTAGGATGAGCAAGATAAACAAGAAAACTAAACGTGCTTAACACATTTTAAACACTTTATGTCTTGGACTGCAAACACTGCATTAGGTAAAAGTTTGCATTGGGCATGCTTTTGCACCATTAATGTGATTTTTGCTATTGCATGCATGCTGATAATTTGTCAAACCTTGGCTCATACTCCGTTAGTTTGAGAGCAACACATGCAGCACTCAGGTCAACTGTTAGGGCTTTACATCCAAGCCATGCTCTGTGCATCATTCTTCAAAATCTTTTAAATGTGATAACAATGTAGAAAAGAATTCTGTAACAGGAATTCTAGAATAAAATAATTCTGTTCCATACTGTGAGAAAGAACAAGATCATTAGTGTTGTGCAGAAGGGGACGGTCTTTTCGCGATCTGGTGAGCAATGGCTCGAGTGCCCACAGAGAGGTCCCTGCGTGCCAGCTGTGGCACCCGTGCCATAGGTTCGCCATCACTGCGCTAGGCTGAGTGAAGTTAGGCTTCACCGTGATTTCTATTGCACAAGAACAGTTTGGCATCAAAAGGGCAGAAATCAAGTTTCATAAACCCAGCCCAACTGCTAGGCAAAACTATCCCAACCTCATCTGTCCATTCCCTTTTACTCTTGTCAAGGCTAGATCCTCTTCCCTGAAGAATGTGACTCATTTTGCTCAACATCCTGCAGAGAATAGCTGTTCTTCAGGGACCTTAGCTATCTACCCCATGTGGATTTTAATTGTTAGCAGAGCATAAATTCTGTCCATGTAGCAGTGCATCTCTAAATGCCTCCTGTAAAGTTAGACATCTGGATGTTCTCCTGAATTCTTTATTTTCAGGCTCTCCCAAGATGAGAAGTGTATGGTGCGCTTATCACGAATGAAGAGGTAACATGTCATCAAACAACTCTGTGTCTTTGCAGCTTTAGTAGTCCTCTCCCTTCCCCTCAAGTGTAGTTGTGAGATCATCCCCTTGGGGGTGGCTGAAAAAGCAGGGGAAATGTTTTATTTGTTCATTTGTTTTCTCATTTATTTATTTATTTATGTATGTATGTAAAATATTTATATACTACCCTTCGGCAAAATGTCCAGGGCAGTTTACAAAAACAAACAACAAAAATCAAAATAAAATATAAACAATAACAGCCCATTCAGAAAATACATTTAAAAGCCTGGGAGAATAATAAAAGCATGTTTGTATGATGCTGAAAGGATAACAATGTTGGCATTCAAGGTGCGGCTGGACAGACATCTGTCAGAGATGCTTTGACCTGGATTCCTGCATTGAGCAGGGGGTTGGACTCGATGGCCTTGTAGGCCCCTTCCAACTCTACTTTTCTATGATTCTATGATTCTATGGCACCAGGCAGGCCTATCTGGGGAGAGAATTCCACAAACAAGACACCACTACTGAGAGTACTCCCTTCCCCCCTCTCCCTCTCTCCCCCTCTCTCTCTGGTCGCCACTCACCTTACCTTGGGTGGTGGGGCACTTACAGGAGAGCCTCCAAAAGGTGTGTGATTGCCCTCTAAATCTTGGTCTTTAAGGGAAATCGGAAGTAACTGCAAGAGAATGAGGGAAATGCCACTGACATTTTCTCTTTCGTACAAGGGGTGTCTTCCATAGTGAGGTCAAGACAACCATGTTTCTCTGAGACTATGACAGGGTTATAATAGGAACACCTGGGTGTATTAGTGGACTGATTACTTGGTTATAAGCAAAATGAAGCAAGTATGAATAAATTTTAGATCTGTTGACTAGACAAGTATTACATGGTACAAGATGATCTCAAAAACCATATACATTTACATAAAGATTGTCTGGACCAGTCTATTCAAGAGCAAAACAACTGTACACCTCTGGACTATTGTATATCCTTTTTAGCAGCCCAATCCTATCTCTGTGAACTCAGAAGAAAGTGCTACAGAATTCAATGGGATGTGCTCCCACATAAGGGTGCATAGGATTGCAATCCAACACTGCAATCCTATGTATGCCTACTCAAAAGTAAGTCCTGCTGACTCAACAAGACTTACTCCAAGGTAAGTGTAAATAGGATTTCAGCCTAAATTAGGTTTACAATCAACTGAGAAATAATATTCTGTATTGGAACACATGCAAAAGCAATATACCAAAGAGAAAAAAACACAGGATTTATTTTTAATTTCTGTTGGAATTGAGTTTTCCCTTTTGCACTTAGGGGTTTGCCATTTTGAATTGCCAGCATAATCTGGTGGATAAAGTGTTCTTTCTGCCCACTTTCCAATATCTTTGTTGTATACCTTTTCCAATGTTAAATCACTCAGACATCAGTAATTTTATTGAGTGTCGAGGAAGAAGTTAAATGTTCTAAGAATAAAGGTCTTTGAGATGAACTTTGCATGATTGTTTGGTAGTTAATATGCTGATTCTTTTTGTAACTAAAAGCCTCATGTTCAGGCATATTTTCTATTTAGTCCACGGGAGGGGGGGAATAAAATGAATTTCTGATAATCCACAAACCATGTTCCATGAAATGATCAATGAAAAACCACTGGAAATGACAAGATGAGAAAGTGGCTTGAAAACTAGAGCAACCAAGCTTTTGTCTTTGAGCCTCATGGGAAATTTCTTAAATCTTTAAAAGAGGCATGTAGAAATTCCTGTTTACTGATTTCAATTGCTTTTCAAAAACAACAACAACACAAGTTAACAAATCTGCCCTAGTCACCTGTATGCATGGGCTCCTGGAGTTATTATAAGATATGTAAGACCAAGAAAGTTTATTTCAAATGGTGAAAAATAGGTAGCTAATTCACTCATGGATCAATTGAGAACTGAACAGCTTGCTCAGACAGAAATGTAGTCTAAAAGTTAAATAAAGCTGCAATCCTATGGCACCTGGGAGGGCATCCCCAGGGGGTATAGGATAGTTAAGATCTCCCTCTCTGAGGGCAGAGAGAGAGGTCTGCCCTTGGAGGAAGAGATCCCACCTTGGATAACTCCTCCCAGCCCGCACATAAATTTCCATGGCCCTCACCTTTTTGACTTTGGACAGGGGGAAAGGCAGTCTGCTGGGGGAGTGCCAGGGACGGTCCAGGAGAGGCTGTGAAACTGATTTCCTCCCTAGTTTGAATTGGAGGGAACTGGTTAAATTAAAAAATAAATATGGTCAGGGAGGAAACGCCGGCAGGGTGGAAGTGAGGGAGAAATGCTGCTTCTCCCTCACTTCCACTCTGCCGGCATGAGTCCAGTAGGGCTCTGTAGGGCTCTGATGTTGAGGCTTTCTGAGATGAAGGTTAAGATTGCTTTGCCCATGTATTTAAATCCAATGGATCCTCAGTGCCCCTTCTGTGAGCAGAAGGGCTCGTTCCATTCATGGAAGGCTTTAAATCGAGCAAATGATCCCGCTGGCAGAAGGGGAGCAATTTTCACTCATTCCCTCTCCCCCTGCAACTCCTCCACACAGTTTTGGGCATTCCCCCAACTCTCCAGAGTAGATTTTCAGGGGCATAAGGGGATGCATGGTAAGGAGGAATCAGCAACAGTTGCTTCCCCACCCCTCTCCACTGGCCAGATCTTCCCTTGAACTGGCAGGATCTTCTCCACTCATGGGGCACTCCATCCAGCAGAAGGGAACTCAGGATCCAAACCGGTGTATAAAGGATTCTAACTACTATGCAGTACAAAAATGTAATACAAAATACATCTACAATGTAAACTTCAAATCAAAGTCATGGACATATTAATTTAGGCCCATATTATATTTCCTCTTTGTAAAATTGACATAGGGGAAGACCAGGCATCATAAAAAGATTCCACTTGCCCTCCATAGCTTCTCTTACATGTACCGTATAAACTCTGTTTCTTCGCAGTTTCTGCCATTTTCCATCTCTTAGCTAACCAATGCTTTAATTCAGGAGGATTATTGCTTCACCATTTACTGGCTATATATATCTTTAAGACCTACCTCAAATAAGAGATTCCTTACAATGCACCTTGAATATATTCTTGGCTCATAGTTTGGTGATCCTCCGATTGAGTTGAAATAACTGAGAAGGGCTCTCTACGTGGCCCATTTCTCCCTGTGGGTAGGGCATGGCCAGGAGGGGGTATTCAGCTGATTGCAACGGGGAAGAAGGAAATGTCTCACATCTGTACAGCTCAAGTTCTACTCACAGGAATGTTCCTGTGCTTGGAAAAATACACTATGTGTGAATTGCATGCAAAAAGTTTCAAGAAGAGGGCATACATGTACATACACTATCAAGAAAGGACAATGAATTAACTCAGATGTAACAAATTCAATAATTTCAACCACCAAGGTTCGGCTAAACTGCAGTAATTCCCAGTTCTTGAGATTTACAGCACAATCATATACATTTCTACTCAGAAATAAGACCCATTGGGTGGGTATAGGATTTCAGCATTAAACACCTAGGATTGTATCCAGTGGTGTCCATCTACCAGCAGAACCAAGACCATGGACAGAATGGATTTTCCCTTCCCCAGCATGGGGTGCACACACTCACTCCAAAGGGTGCTCCAGAGGGTTATGGGATCCTCTGGAGCAGATTTAGGGTGTGTGCAGGGATGTCCCTGAACACACCCCAAAGGGGAAATCCCAGTGCATGAGTGGAAGTCCACTCATGTGGCATCAGATGTAGCCCACAGGCTGCAATCCAAAGCACACTTACCTGGGAGTAAGTTACATTGAACTCAGTGGGACTTATTTCTAAGGAAGCATGCATAAGATTATGCTGTTAAAGATCAAACTTCCACAACTCTAACTCAGGTAAGAAGTGACTCCCCAATTTGAATATAGCCCAACAGCGATCAATTGTGGCCTACTACATTCGTGGCCTGCTTTCCAACCCGGGCAAGCAGCAAAAACAGACTTTGTTGGGGGGCCATACATACATGGCTGGTGGTTTGCATTTGCTTGGGCTGGTCAAATGTTCTGCAAGCCTTCTCTAACTTGCACAAGATATACGTAAGCAGGACAGAGAGGGACTTTCCCCAATTCAAAAAGCACTTCATTGGAAGTAAGTCTCATTCATTTCAATAGGATTTGATTGCAAGTGAATATAATTTAGGTCATGTTTATTTATTTTAGGGTTTTATATTAGCCTTCAACAAGTTCCTGTATCATAACATTTAAGCAATATTTTAGAAGATATAAATGAACACAACAGTACAAAGAATGTGGAATAGAGAGATAGGTAGAGATAGGGATGGACCAAGCAAGCTAACTCCACATTTCTTATTTTTTTATTTAGTATGCATTTATTTATTTATTTTATATGCTGCCCTGAAACAGAACATTCATGGAGTGGTTCACACAATTTAATATCTGTGACTCTCTCTTTATGGTTTGGATTCGTCTTTGTTGTGAATTTTAATTACTGTGGTTAATTACAGCTTTATCTTACAGGCTGTTGCGGCTTGTATGTGTAACACCTAATATATTTTATTTATTTATTTATTTATTTATTTATTATATTTATACCCCACCTTTTTTCCTGCAAGGAACCCAAGGCGGCTTACATAATCCTCCTCCTCCTCTCCATTTTGGGCTAGGGTGCGTTACCAATCAAAACACGTAAAATGGGTATAGCTTCAAATAAGCGGAAAGTAGTCACTGATTCACTGATTTTGTGAATGTTTTTAGCACTGCTGAAAAGCACCGCTCTGGTTTTGATTTTTCAGAGGTTGGTTCAAAAGTGTACACCAAGCTCAAGAAGCATTTCCCTCAGTCTGGTTTGAATTATTTCCCCTCAATAACATCAGCACATAGTCAACTATGACTGGTGCTATGTTTTGTAGCATTGTGATGTTATCACATTAATTACGTGGT
The DNA here is from genome assembly GCA_021292165.1 of Shinisaurus crocodilurus. Classification (NCBI taxonomy): domain Eukaryota; kingdom Metazoa; phylum Chordata; class Lepidosauria; order Squamata; family Shinisauridae; genus Shinisaurus; species Shinisaurus crocodilurus. The sequence continues at coordinate 256,166,044 of CM037876.1, read as the reverse complement.
CTCTGATTGACTAGGATCACCCATGTGACCGTTCCAGGAACCATTGCCCTCTAATTTACTTTGATAGCCTTCTGTGGCATCATCATGTAGGTGGGGAGATCCATTTTCAAATCTCCATTCATCTATGAAGCTTAGTGGATGAGTTAAGGCCAGTTATTATCCCTCAACCTATCATACCTCACCTAGTGTGGGGGGGGGGCAGACGGACTACGTATACCACCACCATAAGCACCTTAGAGGAAGGGTGGGATAAAATTGAGATAAATGAATTAATGGGGCCAGATCATATTGGCTAAGCAGTGTTATGACACTATCACATTCTGATTGGCTAGAATCACCCATGGGAGCAATGCAGGAAGGAGAAAGAATCTCTAACAAGGGAACAAATTATGGTGGCAAAGCAGCAGCAGCAGCAGCAAGGAAAAATTAGCAATGAACAGGAAAAGAACTTTACTTCAACAGTGTGTGAAGTGACTTGAACTTACTGCTATAATGGAATCTATGGTAATGGAGCAACTCCCCCTGCCCCCTATGCATGCTTTCCACAGAATGTTGGACAAATAAGATTGCATGGATGTAACGGACTCAATAGTGGCTAAAATGCACATGTAGATGAGCTGTGCCCAGTCCTTGCTTCATGCCTCTCTCTGACCATTCTTTGCCACACAAAAACTTTTTACACCACTGTGACACCATAACCAGCAATATTTCTGGCATACTAGCACTGGCAGGAATGGACCAGCCAAACTGTCGCTTCCTGCTAGAGCAAGCCCTAATACTATACTACCTTAGTAGTGACTGTGCTCACTAGATTTAGTTCATTCATTGCCCAAACACAAACAAATCAATGAATGTATTTAGGCACACTGATAGAGATATCATGTTGCATGGACTGGATGTTAGCACCATTCAGTTTTCTTAATCATGAAAAGCCGACACTCTTTTTCAAAGGCCACAAGTTGAGAAGAAAGAAATGAGACGTCTTTACACGTTCACTACCCTGAAACAATGCAAAAGGGAAGTATTGGGTAACTTCAGAAAGAAAGATTTGTGGGCTCAGCTCCAAGTTATTTCATTATATTTTTCTTGGACCAGTTTAAAAGCATAGTGGGAATGGCTATGCCTTTGTTATGTTTACTTCATACATCATTTTCCCTGGAAGCCATAGGGAAAACAACATTAATCAAAGTGGAGAAAATTGATAATCAAGCCTCTCTCAGTTGGGCAATTGCATCAGTTTCACAGGCCTAGGAGGTTGCCGCCTTGAACATGATCTGCGCTTTGCAAAACTCTTGGTGTCCATTATTGCTAGCAGTTGCAGAAAGGCAAGGTTTCAGTTTATCTTCTATGAGTCATCCTTTCCAACCCCAACAAGCCAATTACTAGACACTAGGCCCTCTTTGGACTTCAGTATGAAGTCTTTGAAGACACACTTGTCTAGTGGTATATTTTGAACTGCAGGAACATATCATGACATTCCCCATAGCCACATCTCCAAAGGGAATCCACAGTTGCGCCCCTAAGATAGAGATAAACATAGATATAGGTATAGATATACTGCTTTTCTATTATTTATACTCAAAGGAGCTAACACTCTGGTTAAAAACTCCATCATAAAATACAGGCATCCAAAACAAACAAACAAAACCACCGCCTGCAATCTGAACTGATCCATTCTACCACCTCAGCATTCTACAACTTCATTCTCTTGCGTGTGTAGACAAGAGCCCTGTTCAGGTGTTCTAAAGTTGGGGAGTGAGCTAACTCCACCCCCTCTGTCATCGCATTCATTGCCCTCTACACATGGAGGGTGACTTTGTGAGGAGGACAGCCTCCTGTATCCGTGGGGGCTCTTTATGCAATCCAGAATGCTAGAAATCAGCATTCTGGATCACATGGAGACTAGAGCCCCCATGGATAGAGAAGTCTCTCCTCTTCACAAAGTCAGTCTTCCACATGTAGAAGGTGATAAACACAATGGCAGAGGGGTTGGGGCTAGCGTGCTCCTCTCCTTGCATATTTGTCATCCCCTACTTTAGACTGCCTGAATAGGACTTAGGTCTCTGTCACTTCTATAGTGATTACAGCACCTTTAGATATAGTAGTAGTCGTCGTACTCATAGTCCTAATAGTAGTAGCAGCAGCAGCAGTCAAGATATAAACAATCATGTTTATTTGTTTAACTTGTGATCATGAGCAAAAGGGGTTGCTTTGACATTTTTAAAAATTATTATTTTGCTAGTGTTTAATGGTACAATACTGTATGAGAGTGAATCACTGAAAAACTACGTGGTTTGATGTGGTGTGTGTCTATATATCCCAAGATAAATTTAGAGCTACATGCTCTGGCCTGATCAAGCTGAGCAGAACAATTATTTTATTTTATTTATTTTCTCTGCAGCATTTGAAAGTTGGTAGGCTTCAAAACATGAATGAAAACTGTAAAAGTTTCTTCTATTTGTCAGTTTTATTAAATCACAAAGATTCTGGCTTTCAAAACTGGCAAAAAGACTTTGTTTACCTCTTAATCTGTAGTCTTGGTTGTGTCATCTGTAGAAAGAAATGACTAAATGCAGAGAGAAATTCTTCAAATAGTACATTTCCCCCCCGAAACAGTTGGTTAACCTCTAGTCAGCCACAATTTCATTTAATGAGCGCAAGTCACTGATCATATTTTCTTGCTTACAGTACTATGGCATCGTCCTCGGCCCACAATTCAAAGTGAAAAGATAAATGAAAACAGAACAGGCAAATACCAAATTCCACAGCCCAGTCCATGCTTAGCGCTTCTTCTGGATAACCATTCCCTTGCCAAAATACACTATAGCTCAAACAAAGTGAGGTGGAACAGTTTGTAGTGTTTGGCACTTTGCCTAATATGAGCCTAACCTCTGGTTCCTTCTATGAGGAATAGCTCATTTCCCAATATGGAGTTGGACTCCAAACTGTGCAGCCTGAATCACCCCACAACCATGGCCTATATTTTACAACTTAGATGATGAGAATTGTAGGCCCAAACATCTGGGGGGCCACAAGATGCCCACCTCTGCTCTAGAAGAATGAGAGAGAGTACTCACTGCCCAGTCCTCATTCAGCCAACAGAACTCTGCTAGTTGGTGCCCCTGTGGACCTTCAAGTAATGTGAAACTGAGGGAGGATTCTCTAAGCCTGATGGGCTAATCTCCACTGCTCTCCTTGGAGAGGCCAGGGATTGATTTGGGAATCTTATGCAGCAAAAGCATGTACTCTACCACTGAGCTACAGCTCTTCCCTAATTTGTTTTGCTTGCGGAATACGCAGTGATAGGTTGCAGATCGTCCTTCATTTTTGAATAACTCATTTAACTAGGCAGTCTTGGTCCCAAATTCAGGTCATATTGAAAAAGATCCAGATGATCAGTGTTATCCAAGAATCCCTGTAACTGAGATACCACTACATGCCCTGACTTTTTCTCTACTGTTAAGAAGATCAGCGACTCTGTAGTAGACCTGCCTGGAACATCATGCTTGGTGAGTGGCTGGGAGTGGGACTATTGTGCCTGCCCCCTAATCTGAAGGAAGAGTGACATTGGTGGCTTGTGAACACACTCCAGGTTGGTCTATACAGTCACAACTGCTGCTGAAGGCAATTGTGTTTGGTAGGCTGCCTCCCCTTTGTCTCTCTCTGTGGTGAGAGAGTAGGTTTGACATAAGGTGGTTTGAGATTATGGTTTCTCTTCGTATTATTTACAATTATTGTACTAAGTGGTTGTGCCTAGTTCTTCTTCTAACTTCTGCTGGCTCCAGGGCACATCTGTCTGTTTTAATGGTATGTCCAAATAGTTGAATATATTGAAGAATAAGTGTGCATATTTTGGTTAAAATATGGGTTGTATTTTATTATCCCCTTGTTTAATAATATATTTATGAATTTTGTATTTATTAGCTGATTTGGTGGTTAGGTCTTGCATTTAAAGTTTGTTGATAGGTATATTGTAGTATTTGTATTGTTAGATAATTTTTCATATTGCTGTCTTGACATTTTATCTGATAGCACTATATTGCTCCTGTATGATGTTGTTAGCCACTTTTGGCTTCCTTCTGGAGGGAAAAGTGGGGTACAAATAGATGATGATGATGATGATGATGATGATGATATGCTCTAAAATGATCCCCAAGAATGGACTGTTGAAAACAGGTTGGTAGTTACTCAAGTCAGTGGCATCAAGAGAAGGCTTTTCAACCAAGGACATCTCACTACTATATTACAGAATTTTCTAATCCAATATTATCCCAAATAAGGAACCATAGTCCCCAGGATCAATTACATTTCCCTCCCATTTGCAATGACATTCTCTGCCTTTTTAATTGATAGTCTGTCCCTCACTGCAGTCTTAGCCTGAGGGAGCCCCACAGACATTATATTAATTCAGTCATAAATGCTCTTTCAAGACACCACCAGTGCCAAATAGCAGCAGTTAACCTTTGGCATTTTATGTACCTACATTCTGGAAATGAGTCCAACCAAGTTCTGAACACTTTCCAATGTATACAATTCAGAACCCATTTGTACACCATCTTATTGTGGTCAATAAGCTTTGCAAAGTTAACATGATCTAGGAAGCAGTCTTAATTTTTTTTTAAAAAAAAAATTGGTATCTTTTCCAGAAGATGTTAAACACTACAGCTAAGCAACAACAAAGTGAATAATACTTTCCTCGCAAATTGCATCACACTTCAAACTAACACATTTGTACAGCATATGTGTCTTTTCATTTATGCTTTTCTGGTAAATAAGGTTAGTAGCAGCACACCAAAACATTATATTTGGGGGGTGGGGAGAATAAGCAGAAGCAAAGAGCTAATTAGGAAAACATACGCATTCCCCCTCAATCCAGTTTTTCCCTATAGTGCTGATCACCAATTGGAAGAGAGGAAAAGAGGGTGTATTGATGCTGTCTCCCCATCCTGTACACAAATGATGGGCACTGTCAGAGCGGTAGTGAACCTAGGAAGCTGCCTTATATTGAGTCAGACCATGGGTCCATCTAGCCCAGTATTGTCCACACTGACTGGCAGCAGCTCTCCAGGATTTCAGGCAGAATTCCTTCTGCCTGAAATTCCTTCTGCCCTACCCGGAGATCCCAAGGATTGAACCTGGGACCTTCTGCATGCAAAGCATGTGCTCTACCACTGAGCTACGGTCCCTCCCATAGTCATCATCCCCCCCCCCCCCGCCATAGGCATACACAGGGATGCAAAGACAGTTTCCAGTTGGTCAGGGCCAGGGGGCAAGACTTACAGCAAGGTTTAAAGGCCTGTTCCAAGATATAGTCAAGATTAAAACGACAAAAGCAGTATTTTTTCAGAGTATTTACTATGGTTACTTTTTCTACCAAACAGTGAACACACACACTAATTACATGTTGTGTGTGTGTGTGTGTGTGTGTGTGTGTGTGTAGTGGGTGGGGCTGGATATGCCCTATAAGCTGAAGGCTTGCCCTATGCAAAAAACATTTAAGGCATGAGCACCCGGTCCAGATGGGTGATCTGCACAGATATCTCTTCCTGTGTACTGATTGCCCTTGCTGGATTGGGGCATATTATTTGATTTGTAACATACTTTTGCAATCTGTTTATTTGATAATGATTAAAAGCCTTCTCAATGCAACGCTAAGACAATATCCAATATTCTAGGACATCCTTCCCAACCTGGGGCCCTCTAGATGTGCTGAGCTACAGCTCCCATGCTGGTGAGGATGATGGGAGCTGTAGTTCAACATATCTGGAGGGCACCAGATTAGGGAAGGCTGTTCTAGGAGTTTAAGCCTGCCAAACATTGGTTATTACAGTTTGACATGCTGAAGGAAGCATTTCTCCACGCTATTAAGATGCCACCCGAATTCCTTTGCAGTTGTCTGTCTACACCTATGTAATTAGCACAGTCTCCTAAATAAAATGGTTACTATACATCAGTCTGTCTCCTGGGTAAATTAACTTTTAAATTTATTGTGGCACTTGATTGAAAAAGAAACAACAACAACAAAAGCAATGGTGCAAATATATTAAGCAGTCTATTAAAAAGTAATTATTAAATCTTTTGAGACAGTTCCAAGTATTACACACAAAAAGAAATATTGTATCAGTCATTGTTCCTTGTCAACAGTAGACTGTTGAGCACTGTTGTCTCATCCATCCTCTTCAGAAAGAATTTGGGAGAAAAGAAATTGGCCTCTCTGAACTTTCCCTCACTTGTTTTTAGCTGAAAATCACCATGTGGTGGATCCTGTGTCATAAATGCTGGCACAAAAGGATGCTGTAAGAGACAGCTGAGTGACTTTGAGAAGAACATCTGGCAAGAAAACTGATGGCTTTTAATTATTTATTCATCTATCTATCTATCTATCTATCTATCTATTTATTTATTTATTAACAAAGAGGAGGACTGGGACATTCTCTGGAATCTGTTGTATTATAGTGGATTGTGTGTTGGTGTTGGATGTGAACCAGAGAGACCCGAGTTCAAATTCCTCCTCAGCCTTGGTTGACCTTGAACTCTTTGCCAAAAGAAGAACAAAACATAAAAAAGAAAAACAGCAGGTATCGCAGTGATGACCAACCCAGTGATGACCAATGGGGACTAGCAAATACTGTTTCATTATTTCTTTCCTGAACTAAGATAACCTTGAACTTACACAGCCTTTAATACCACAGATGGGTGCTGCTTCCCCCATACATACACACACACACACCGCCCTACATTTCAGTTCACACTATTAGTGGGAAGGCTGTAGCTCTGTGGTAACTCACGTTCAATCCGTGGCATCTCCAGGTAGAGTGGGGAAAGACATGGTCTGAAATCCTGGAGAGGTACTACCAGTCAGTATTGGCAATACACTAGATGGGCCAGTGATCTGACTCAGTATAAGGCCACTTCCTATGTTTATAGCATCAGCTAGGAGGAAGAAGCAGCCAGAGAGGCCAACTGTCACCAGGCAGGAACTCCACTCACAGAGGCCATTCCAGTCAATTGCCCTGTGAGCCGGAGAGGAAGGAGAAGTAAACTGTCACCATCACCATCTCTTCAAATAGGCTTCTTTTCAAAACTGTTGGACAGAGCAATTCTATGGCCTCTAGACAGTTTTTGACTGAAATCCAGTGGAGGATCTGCCATATAGAGAGCAATGTAGGATTTTCGTCCCCTGACCTGTTTTGGATTTTAGGGATGGTCTATGGCTTCACGTTGTCTATACACACACACACACACACATACACACACTTTTGAAGGCTTCATCTGGTATTTCTGTATGTCTGTTTATAAGTGGGCCAAAGGTTGTTGCTAGGGAACCAGAAGTACACAAACATGGACATGGAGACTGTCACATGAAAGCAATAACAGCTCAATACAAGTGGTTCTGGGATCTATCTACTTGTGGGCGTGACTGTCTGGTTCATCCCCAGGAAAGGCGAATTAGTCTGTGTTAGGGTAACAATAATAAAAACAACATTGCCAAGTGAATGCTAAATTAAGAACATTCATTAGGGCACTGGCAAAAACTGGATACTTTGCCACTTAACCAGAAAGGGTACACATTTCCCAAATGGGAGGTTGAAAACACATTCCTAGCAATAGTCATAACTAAGCTGATTAATAAGGGCACAATCCTATGCAAGTTTAGACAGATAAAAAGGCCTACAACTCCCAGCTGGCTGGGGCATGCTGGGAGTTGTAGGCCTTTTTCTGTCTAAACTTGCATAGGATTGTATCTTTAGATAGCTATCCTTTTTATAAATAGAGCTACTTTGAATAATAAGTTTGCACAACTAGCATCTTTGAGAAATGGGAATAAAGTATAATATTTTCTAGGTAGTAAGTGATTTGCCACAGTGTTGATGACTCCTGTCTATACTGTGTATCGGAATTATATTCAAATGGATAAATACATGTTTTAAATTTCTGCTACTGGAAATCACAACCTTTTGTGTTAGGAGCCCTCTAGCCTTCACCTCTGATGAACCAGCAGGGTTCTTGCAACCCTTCAGACCCCTACCTGGGTAAAATAAGGAGAACCCAGTCAATACCCTCACTTTCCTGACATGATAGTCACTGATGAGATATCAGAGATAAGGGAAGGGATTCCATTGTTAGCACGAGCAAGGGGATCCCTGGGGTTTTTCTTGCTAGCACTAGCAAGGGAAACCCCAGGCCATGCCGCCGCCACCACAACAGATGCAGCGGGGTCTGGCGGGCTGCCAGAAATGGCTTGGCAGGCCTCATGTGTCCCACAGGCCTCACATTTTGCACCCCTGCTATATTGCAAGGATTAACATCCTTGCTATATTGCAAGGATTAAGTTTACAAGTCTGCCAATTGAAAAAAAGGTAATTGTTTCAGGATGAACAAGTCTGATGTACATCCACAGATGGAAAAGACATTCAAGAGTCACAACCACAGATTTCAAAGAAGAGTTGTACTGTGCGGTGGGGTTCCGTTCAGTAATAGCTCTTGTCATAATAATGATGCAAAATGCAATGTGAGTTAAATGCTGGCAAGACTTTTCCTAGAACATTCATTAATTTTCAGAACTGGAAGATTCACTCAGACTTTTCATTTAGGCATGTTTAAAACTATTAAACAAAGCAAAAACCAGCATCCCAGATCTCCACCAGATGTTGCTCATAATAGCCCTCAGTTATTACACATAACAATAATAACAGCAGCAGCAGCAGCAACACCTGAAGAAAAACTTCATACTTGGGTCAACCATTTTTCTTTGTTATAATTTAGACTCTAGCTAGCCTTAGCTACAATAAAAAAAAAGTAGTTACATCTGCAAGGAAAAACTACGTCCATGCTGGCAGGGGAATGCTGGGAGTTCTAGGACTTTTTTTCTGTCTAAACATGCATAGGATAGTGCCTTAAGAAATTTTAATGCAGATCTAGATGCAACCCTATAAGGAATAGAGACACAGACAGGGCCTCAACTATTGATTTGAAATTTGGGGGTGGGGGGCGCTTAGGTAGAAGAAGTAATTCCCTGGTATTTCAGTACTCATGTTTCTTGGTTGGCTTCTGAAAAATGTATTAAAAGTGAGATAGAGATTCTAAGATTCAGCATGAGAACCTGAAGTGCCAGGGCTACTTGCCACGGCTAAAGCACCTTTGCAGATGGTCCAAGTTGGTCTATCAGGCATTTATTTGTGCTCTGATTTCTTCAGTCATTTAAGTATTTCAAGTCATCTTTCATTACCTTCAGGGCTAACGGGCTAAAGTCAACACAAAGGGATTGCCATCAGGATTGCTGGGCTTGAGTATTCTTCATGGGACGTCCTGTTCCCTCGTCTTCAAGTTGTTTTGACATTAAAATAAGATCATCCCTTAAAATAAGTGAGACTATCAACGCCAAAGAATGCTAAAGCAATTTGTGTGTGTGTGTGTGTGTGTGTTTGTGGGGGGAAACAGTGATAAATATTCATTAAAGAGTTTTCCTTTTCAAATGATAGCTTTACCATCTTAACTTCACAATTGAGCGAAAGACGTTGCCCTTTCTTGGATTTTCAACTATAAATATTTGTTTGAAGGTTCCAGTACATTTCGTTTACATATACATGTAATACAAAGGTTATGATTTCTGTAGTTCTTAAAAAATTCCATCTGGCATTCCTCCCATGTTTTGAGGCAAAGACAAGATTGCCAGCATTTAGCGGTGGCAGCTCTAGCTGCATTAGGCATTTGTTAGGAAATCCAAGGGATATGTTTTCTGCCAAAGAAGGTTCATGTGCTATAATAATTGTTAATCATTAGGTATTTGAGTGCAGCCTATTTAGGCACGTTTCTTTTTAATGAATTTTGGCAATTCTGGTAGCTGATTTGGATATGTGCTTCATATTTTATAGACTGACTCACTGTCAACAAAATACCATTCAAGTTCAAACTGGACAGAATGCTGATAAATATAGACAGGTTAGTCTTCAGGTTTGGTCCTCCTTACATATTTGGGAGAATATAAGTAAGCATAAATCATCATTCCCTCTAGTAGCTAAGATGACTGAGTGACTATCAGTCTAGAAGTGAAATGGGATCACCCAAAAATAAGAGTGGTTTCTACATACTCATGGGACTCCCTGGGTAAGCTGAAGTGTACAAGTTTGTGAATTAAAAGGAAAATCAAAACAAACATGGCCTGACAAGAACCTGTGAGTTTCCAAGAAGAGTAGACTGCTGGTGGCAGTTGAGTCTATAGAGCAGGGGTGCACAACCTGTGTCCCATGGGTTACATGCAGTCTCCTGAGGCCTGAACTGTAGCCTCACAACAAGTGCCCTAACCCTGTGTGCTGCCAAATCCCTGCCGCTGCCAGTGATTTCTCACCAATTTACTGGTTTTGTTGCTGTCACCACCATTGCTTCTGCCACTGCTGCTACTGTAGCTGAGAGTCATTCATGTGAAATGAAGATGGCAGCAGCTGAAGGCCCTCACTTTCCTTTGAAGTGATTCTCAGCTTGTCTGAGTGTAGAAAGCTAAGCAGGGTCAGGCCTGGTTACTACTTGGATGGGAGACCCCTCCTCTAGTTTCCTGCATTGAAAGGTATCTGGGGGTGCATTAGTGCCGATGGACATCACATGCTTACACATGATATAAAGGATGCCTTCAAATAGAGGACTGTGCTCTGACAGCTCTTCAAATAGAGGACTCTCCTCTCTGTAAAGTAGGACTACCCTAAAATAGCTACCCTAAATATTGAAAATTTTGTTGAAGCAAGACAGGAAAGGTTGTCACACAGAAGAGGGCCAGGATCTTTTCTTGACCATCCCAGAGTGCAAGACACAGAATAATGGGCTCAAGTTACAGGAAGCCAGATTCCAGCTGAACATCAGGAAAAATTTCCTGACTGTTAGAGCAATACACCAATGGAACCAACTACCTAGGGAAGTAGTGGACTCTCCCACACTGGAGGCATTCAAGATGCAACTGGACAGCCATCTGTCAGGGATGCTTCGACTTGGATTCCTGCATTGAGCAGGGGGTTGGACTCGATGGCCTTATAGGCCCCTTCCAACTCTACTATTCTATGATTCTAGGACAGATGGACCAGCAACTGCACCTTTCCACGCAATTGTGTATTTTGCTAAATTCAACCTCAGGTTAGACATTCATCTTGTTGATCAATAAAAATGCATCTGCAGGAGTTGACATTAGGTCTTTGCATGAGCTCTTTGGATGACAATAGATCAATAACATTGTTCTGCTGCTGAACAATAAGGGGGCTAATTAGGGACTTAATGTTATGCTCTGATCAGTGCTTTTCTCCAGTAACTGTGATATCTTTCTCAGATTTATGAGAAAGCGGCATCTCCTCTAGGAACGTGAGTTAGTCAATTCTACATTCTGCCTTACATTAACATGCCTAAATAGTCATAAGCACATCGGCTTTTTCTTGCTCTCACTTTTAAAAAACCCACTAGCTTTACTTCCCCAATGCATAGACTTTAAATTAGGAGTGATTTAAACCAGAGATTATGTGTCACTACCCTATTGATATTAACCAATATTTTCATAAAGCCAAAACCACCCTCCTGAGCAATTGCCTCTTAGCCAGCAATTGGTAGAGTAAAGGTGGTTCCTTCTGATGAGCAAAATAACTCTAAAACAGGCTTCCCCAACTTGGTGCCCTCCAGATGTTGTGGACTTCAACTCCTATCAGCCCCACCCAGCATGATCAATGGTCAGGAACCCTAGGAGTTGTAGTCTGAAACATCTGGAGGGCGCCAGGATGGGGAAGACTGCTCTAAAAGGTGGTTTCTTAAAAGTACAGATTTTGGTGGTGAAGGTGTTGGGCATGTAACACATCCCCAGAATTGAATGATTAATGAATTTTAATGATTAGAGAAAAGATGTCATGACGAAAGACAGAATGTGTTTGGTCTGCACAGAGACATTTCCCTAGGCAAGATTCAGGGGATGGGTTTTCTCAAAAAAATTCTTCACTCAAGCAGATTCCCTAGTGGTGACTCATGAGTAATTTGTTTGTTCACCTTTTCCTAGCACCTTTCTTGGCTCATGTGCTTGATAATCTGCAGTTTATCTGCTCTGCAAGCACTTTTCTGGAAGGCCACCGACTTTCTGTGACACAGTGTGGTCTGCAATAATTAGTTTGTTAGCTCATTAAAAATATATTCTTATGCCACTCTTCACCCAAAGACCCCACAACATTACACATACAGGGAAAACAAGAAAATTGAAACAATGATCAGTTCAATAACCTGTGAGACTGGTGGTGGGTTGCCATAGTTTGTCATATCATCCGAACCTGGACAGCAGGGATTGGTGGAGGGTTTAACAACCTTCAAATAACCCATGGTCTGTTGTAGCCATGGTGGGCTGCGGTGATCATGCGAACCGGCCCTATGTCTATGGCTGGGTTCAGATAACCGTTTTGAACCATGGGTTGTCTTTGAAATGGGTTATCATGTTGTCTGAACCCAGCCGAGATAACAAACCATGGTGAACAACCCACAGTTCTCAATTCAACAACAAACTATGGGTTGTATTCATGGGTTGTTCATGGTTAACAAGCCATGGCTTGTTAGTGCAGCTAGGTTCAGACAACATGATAACCCATGTGTCAACAATAACCCAGGGTTCAACGACAACCCACACTCAACCCATACTCAACCCTTGTCTTTCTCCGATCTGATTGATACATCAACTACTAAGCACTGCCAGCACCTGAAACAACTTCCGCAAACATGTATCAAATATGTACCAATGATCCAATGTGATCTTTTTTGTTGTTGTTGCTCCATTTTATTTTCTACTTATTGTACAAGTGACACAACAAATGTTCAGGTATTTTGTGGTATTTAATGACTTTACAACTTTTCTTTGATATTTCTGTTTCCAATTTTATGGGGTTATTTTTGTCAGTTATTCATATTGCCTTGGATTTCACAGTTTTCTCCCTCTCTATCTGAATTTACCATAAGCCAGGTGAAAAATCCACTGGAAGATTTTTTGCACAGTCCCACTGAAATGAAAGGGACTTTCATGATGATGGTATTGCGCCTATTGTTATTTAGCATGCAAGGAAAATAAATAGTCCCTTAAAAGCACTCACCCCATTTCCCAGGCAAAACGTGAACAAAAGCTTGCTTTTCTACCCAAGTGTAACAACTTAACACTGTCTTTGGCAGTTAATTAACTGTATAATGACATGGCACAAAACAATTTGTCTGTTATGGAATTTTCACAATGCTTTAAAAAGAAAAGATACTATGTGAGAACCCTACACAATGTGTATTCTTAGTTTCCATAATCTAACACGTGTGTGTGTGTGTGTGTGTGTGTGTGTGTGTGTGAAGAAAATCCAGTCCCTTCTTTTAGACTGACTCAACTGGATGGAATGGGTTGGGCATCTCTCCCTCTCTTAATCAGGGGTGGCTGCAAGCTGAGGAGGCCAAGCTACAAAGAACCATTCAACTACTTCCATGTGATCATGGTTGTGTAGGCATTCTGTATGTTGGGTTGAACAGCCACAAACAGCCTGTTTCTATGCCATTCTATGCTGCCATTCTATGCGGCATGGCAAAATACATTTGAAGCTGAGGGAACGGCAAAGCATGGTATGATATGACATGTGGGTGTGGGAGCTGTTTCTCAAAGAAAAAAGGAAGTCCTAAATCCCACTGGGCGAGCACAAGCCATATTGGGCTTGTGTAAAGCATGTCATTGGATCCCGGCCATTGTTGCATTATACAGAACTGTTAAGATAACTCAATGACAAATACTACAGGATTTGAAAATATATCAGTAATTATTTTGCAATGCTCTCATTTTTACTATCAGGAAGAAATGTTCTTTATTATTTAGACATACCTTCCCATTCCCTTATGTCACATTTGCCCCTTTATGAGCATGTTCAGTGAACTAGGCAATATGAAATTTCTCATGAGCAAAGTGCACCTTTGTGTGTGTTGGTATGGACAGAATATTTAAATCAAAAGGCTTCAGAGAAGGTTTTTATAGAGACGTATTTTACTTCTCAAAGAATCAAACAGAATATTTACAGGATATTGATGATATGATATGAGAGCATAACACAGACCAAAAGACAATAGTTGTAGTCGTAACAAGGATGGCAGGGGGTCAAAAACTTTCTGAGGATTCTTAAGGAGCTTGTCTTTAAATCAAAAATCTTACCCAAACAGTGGTGTTTGTCCCACAAAGGAGAAGTCAAGATGAATATGTCACTCCTTCTGCTTTATAGGTGAAAAGGGTAGGTAAACCGTTCCATATGCTTTTGCATAAGGATCTCTTCCCCCTTCTTTCAACTGCTAGAAGAGACAAAAATGGTTATAAAATATTCCCCCATTTCAGCTTAATATTCATTCTAGATTTTGAGATAACGGCTCCACCTCAGGAAACTCAGAGACTTTTGCTGATGCAAAACAATAATTAGAACAGCTGGGCCAACCTCACTATGCTCTCAATATTCTGTGTATTTTACAAAGGAATAGTACCGGAGTGGGCAACTTGATCCTTCACCATTGGCTATGCTGGCTAAGTCTGATGGGAATTATATCCCTGGAGAGGGATAACCTGGCTTCAGTAGTCTATGCTTTGGTAACCTCTGAGTTACATTACTGCAATGCACTCTACATCAGGTTGCCCTTGAAGACTATTCAGAAGCTGCAGCTTGTGCAAAACGTGGCAGCCAGATTAATAATAGGGAACAGACGGTCCACCAAGCATATAATACCAATTCTGGCCTGCTTGCATTGGCTGCCTGTATGTTTCCAAGCCTGATCCAAGGTGCTGGCTTTAACCTATAAAGCCTTACACAGCTCAGGACCACAATACCTGGCTGAGTGCCTCTCCTGACCTGAACCTACCCAGACATCAGAGGCCTTCCTCTGAGTATGCCTTCCCAGAAGTCGAGAGAGGCCCAGGCCACTCTCATTTTTTGAGGCCCTCCTGGTATATAAAAAATGAAGAAATGCCAAAACAGGGTTACAAAAATTGTTATATTTTAAATGTTTACATTTCACAAATTAACGCTTTTAACAGGAAGAAAAGATACTGTGAAATAATTTGTAATAAATGTTCCTTTTTTATTTAACAAGTGCTTTTCTAGCTTTTTTTCTGTGCAAATCTACCAATTATTGTGGGAAAAATTAGTTTTCTTGCAATGTCACAGTTTATGTTAAGCAGAGCAAGGCCATTCAAATTATCCTGTCCCATAGTTGAATGGTAGTAATTCTTGACCTGCTTCAGCACATTGAAAGACCGTTCACCAGAAGCTACTGATGAGACTCAGAACAATCCTCAATGCTATAAGGGATGTTGTAGTTGTGTCTACCTGCGTTGGCAGTGGGTTGGACTAGATGGTCTTGATGATCATGATTCTATGATTCTATTATTCTAATGTCCTCTGAACGTAATAGGGCTTACTTCTGAGTAGCAGATAAGGCACAAAGCACAGGAGCCCTAATAAGTGAATGGACAGTCACAAACCAAGGAATTAATTATATAAGTGTTGAATAAAAAGAATTATATCCACAAGTTATGCAAAAGCTTGTATGTCGAACAACAAATTCACACCACAATGTACAATAATCAAAAGATACAAATTTTATTTATTTATTTATTTATTATTATTACATTTATGAATCACCCATCTGGCCGGTCACCCGGCCACCCTGGGCGATGTACAGTTAAAACAATACAATAATAACACAACATAACAAAACAGTATAATTTTTTTTAAAAAAAACAATCCTAACCCACCCCATATTCCCGCCTGAAAAGCCATGTTTTTAAAGCCCAACGGAAGCTCATCATGGAGAGGGCATGGCAAAGGTCACCAGGGAGGGAGTTCCATAACTTGGGGGCCGCCACAGAGAAGGCCCTCTTCCTAGTCCCCACCAGGCTGGCTGCTCTGGCTGATGGGACAAGGAGAAGGCCGTCCGTGGCAGATCTTGAGAGTGGCCTACTTGATGTTGCTGGAGGCACTCCTTGAGATAAACTGGGCCGGAGCCGTATAGGGTTTTAAAGGTCAAAACCAACACCTTGAATTCGGCTTGGCAAGCAGCTGGTAGCCAGTGCAACTCCTTAAGCACTGGAGTGATGTGATCACGCTGCCTTTAACCAGGCGACCCACCGCGTTCTGTACCAGCTGTAGCTTCCGAACTGTCTTCCAGGGTAACCCCACATAGAGTGCATTACAGTAGTCTAGGCGAGAAGAGACCAAAGCATGAACCACTAATGGGAGCAGATGGTTAGGAAGGTAGGGGTGCAGCTGCTGTATCAGATGGAGTTGATACAGCGCCGCCTGGCTCACAGCTGACACCTGAGCCTCCATGGACAGCTGGGAGTCTAGAATGACCCCCAAGCTGCGGACCTGGTCCTTCAGGGGTAGATGTACCCCATTCAGCACCAGGTCAACATCCCCTAACCTCCCCTTGTCTCCCACCAGAAGTACCTCGGTCTTGTCAGGGTTCAGTTTGAACATGTTCCTTCCCATCCAGCCACCCACTGCCTCCAGGCACTTGGACAGGGTCTCAACGGCTAACCTTGGTGAGGACTTGAAAGAGAGGTAGAGCTGCATATCATCCGCATATTGATGACAACGCACTCCAAACCTCCTGATGATAGCCCCCAGCAGCTTTAGGTAGATGTTAAATAGCATTGGGGAGAGGATGGAACCCTGCGGCACCCCACAAGTGAGCAGCAGAGGATCCGAAACCTCCTCCCCAAGAACTACCCTCTGATACCTTCCCAGAGAGGAAGGACTGGAACCACTGCAATACAGTGCCTCTGATACCCAACCCCTCCAGGCGGTCCAGGAGGATACCGTGATCCACGGTATCAAAAGCTGCTGCTGAGAGATTGAGGAGGACAAGGAAGGGGCATTCGCCCCTATCCAAGGCCCTCCTCATATCATCCACCAAGGCGACCAAGGCCATTTCCATCCCATGTCCAGGCATGAAGCCCGACTGGCATGGATCTAAATAATCGGCTTCATCCAAGTGTGCCTTCAACTGAGCCCCCACCACCCGCTCCATCACCTTGCCCAGAAATGGTAAATTGGAGACTGGGCGAAAGTTGTTCAAATCTTGGGGATCCAAGGAGGGCTTCTTTAAAAGTGGTCTTACTTAAGGGCTGATGGTATCACTCCCTCACCGAGGGAGGCATTAACCACCGCCCTGATCCCTTCACCCAGTCACCCTTCACCCAAACATTGACAAACAATAATCCAAAGAGAAAGCTGAACAATCAAAAAATACAATAGTCAATCATCAACACACATAATATACAAAAATAATACTAACAATATGCAAAAATAATCCAATAATCATATTTCTGGTGCCAGGTTAACTCTGTCCTCTATTCCCATGTATTTGATGGCATTTCATAGGGCATTTATGTCAGTTGTTTCTATCAGGTCCAGTATCTTATTGTAAATGTTTTGGCTGTTTAAATTGTTTTTAATTTTGTATGTTAGAGATTTTATATTATGTTTTTATTATCTTGTATTGTGAAGTGTATTTTTGTGAACCACCCAGAGAACTTTGGCTATTGGGCGGTATAACAACAAAATAAATAAAATAAATAAAATAAAATAAAAACATCTGGGGGCCACAAGTTGCCCACCCCTGGTAGCAGTTGCTGTGTCCTCATTTTCTAACAGCCAATCAGAGGAAAGTATAGTCCTAGAGTTTGCTGAGAGGCAATCCAGATTACTAACCCTAAAATAGCTACTAAAAATAACTGAATAAAGTTCAGTTACCTCCATGACTGAAAGTTATGACACACCTGGGAAATTCTAAATCTAGGAAGGGAAATACAGGGGAGGAAAATTATTTGAAGTGTCCTTTAAACTTCTAGAAATATAAACTGCTAGAGTGCAATCATTCTTTGGTGAAGCTACTATAATTTATCACAGTTGCACAAAGCCAGATATAACTTGATCTGCACTGCAGCCTCAAATAGATAGAATATCGAAGGGTGTACATTTTATGCTTTGTGTACTCCTGAAAATAAGCTAAAATATTTACAAAATCTAGCATTACCGATGGTTTATAATAGTAGATGGTTCCCATGCACAGTCACTGGTGTGTACTCTATGGAATTTTTGTTGACATTATTTTATGATGTTGAACTAGTTGAATTACTCACTTCTGGACAGAAAAAGCAAGACTGTAAGCATACGTTCCTCAGAAATAAACTCATGCTTTTCATGGGAATTTACTATGTGTAATAGGTTTATATTTATCATTCATTTATTAAATTCTGCATACATAAAAAATTGTTGTTTTATATTTAATCCACTCTTTTCAGTGTGGATTAAGAGCTAATCTGGTCTTGTATAATTTGATTATTTGTTCAAAATAGTCAAGAAAAGAGGTTAAAGAGGAGAATCTCCATTTCATGAAACAAAGGCTGTAATCCTACACATATACTTTCCTAGGAATAAGCCCCATTGAACTTAATGGGGCTTACATTTGAGCAGATATTTACAGGACTGGACTGTTATGAAGGCTTCTGTCTAGCCACATCATTCTGGTAGGATTTTAGTGCTCTTAAATATACCAAATTATTAATTATCCAAAACTATTTCCTATGAACAACCTGGATGATCCACATGTACCTCTTTGTCAGTAAAGCCAGGAGAAAGTGGCACTTATTGTGATTAATATTGCTGGATATCACAACAGAGTTGTCTCAGACTACTCAGACAGAAGAGAACTTGTAGTTGTGTTATTGAAGTAACACTGTCACGGAATGATTACTTAAATGTTTTATTGAGATGGCTCTCAAGTTTGGGGACTGATCCAAATTAGTTCACCTGTAAATTCACATAATTAGTATAGACCGGGGTGGGCAATAAGTGGCCCACAGGCTGCATGAAGCATCCCACCCATTTTTTAACCCCCATCCCCACTGCCGAAAATTGGTGGTGCTGTGGCAAAAAATGACAACAACAAACAAGCAGTGGTTTGCTGCTAAAATTTGGTGGCATGGCAGCAACCTTTTTTTTTTTTTTTTTTGGTCCTTTTTTATCACCACCATACTCCCAAATTTAGGCAGAACAAATTAGGCGGCAGTAATTTCAACAGTAGCAGGGAGAAATGAACCCATGGGGGGGGGGTGTCCAGCAGGAATTGGGGCCCAGAACCATTGAATTTGCCTATCCCTGGCATAGACCATAGATAAAATACACTGACTGGGTTCAGACAACACGATAAACCACACTCAAGGTTTTTGAGTATGGGTTGAGTGTGCGTTGTTGTTGAACCATAGCTTGTTGTTGAACAGTGGATTATTGTGTTGTCTGAACCCAGCTGTGTTAACAAGCCATGGGTTGTTATTACCTCAGCTGGGTTCAGACATCATGATAACCCATGTTTCAACAACAACCCATGACTCAATGACAACTGACACTCAACGCTTGAGTGTGGGTTATCATGTTGTCTGAACCCAGTCACTAACTTACAGGCAAGGACTCAAGGAGTACTGACTTACATGCAAGGACCTAGGCAAGGAGTTGTCCAAATCCAATGGAGTAAGCTTGTCTAGAAATAGAAATTAGAATTTATTTATTTATTATATTTATACCCCGGCTTTTTTCCCAAGGCGGGAACCCAAGGAACCCAAGGCGGCTTACATAATTCTCATTCTCCTCCTCCTCTCTATGTGTGTATCACGTACCTTGGGGGGGGGGGCTTGCTGCTCTCCACGGCTCGGTTCTCCACACTGGCGGTGGCCCAATCTCGCTCTTCTGAGCGGCGTGGAGCGTTCTCCGCACCGCTCAAGCCACTGCCGCCGGAGCCGCCACCGCCAGAGTTACATCCTACTGCTCCGGCATGCTGCTGGCCCCCCGCGCTATGTTTTGGGCGGGGGAACCAAGGCAACAGGGCTTAAACAGCCCTGTTGCCCTGGTTTCCCCCGCCAAAAACATAGCGCGGGGGTCAAGTGCACCGGAGCAGGGTCCCGTCGTGTCACTTCTGCCGCGCTGGAAGTGACGTAACAGGACCAGCGCGGGTGGTGCAGGCGGCTCACTGTGGAGCACGAGGAGCCAGGTAGGCCCACGCTTGCCGTGGAGAGCCCGCGCGGGCACGAGCGGGCCAGTTCAGGCCTCACTCCTGCCCGCGCAGGCAAAAGTAACATCCCTACTCCTCTCCATTTTATCCTCACAAAAACAACCCTGTGAGGTAGGTTAGGCTGAGAGTCCATGACTGGCCCAAAGTAGAGTTGTAAATCGAGCCTCCGCCGGGGCAGAACAAGGCCGAGCATGGCCCCGCTCGCACCCCGGCGAGGCTTTACCTCCTCTTCGGGGCAGCTCACGCCCCAGCCGCTCGATCCGGCGGAGAAACGGCCGCTCTGCTCGATCGGTCCCGGAAATGACGCGACGGGACCTCCAAACACGGTAGGGGATTGTTCGAGCGGGAAACAGGGCGTGCGGCGTGCCCAGCCTTATTTTGCCCTCTAGCCCAAAGTCACCCAGTGGGTTCGGGAAATAGAAATCTCTAATTGCAAATTTTAGAGATGGGCAAGCTCTCCCAAGCTCTTCTCAAATTTACATGGAAATAATCCAACATCTTCTTCTTTAAAAAAAATATCAGAAGATCATTTTCCTAACCCAATTCAAATTACTGAAAAATTACCCACCTATTCAGACAACACAATAACCCACACTCAAGGGTTGAGTATGGGTTGAGTGTGGGTTGTTGTTGAACCGTGGGTTGTTGTTGAAATGTGGGTTACCGTGTTGTCTGAACCCAGCTGTGCTAACAAGCCATGGCTTGTTAACCACAGGGATGTTGAAGAGTCCTTGGTTACGAGTCACGAGTCGAGTCACGAGTCTTTGGACCTGAGTCTCGAGTCCGAGTCCAAGTCCTTGGTCCAAAATGGTGACTCACGAGTCACGAGTCACTCCCAAAGTTGACTCCACGAGTCCCTATTAAAATCAATGGGGTTTTCCCCAACAAAATAAGACTATTTCAGATGTGTGGCTTAAATAAATTCTAGGCACAAGTGTGCCTTTTTATTTCAAAACTTTGCAACTGATTTTGGCAAGAACAGACCAGGAAGCCAAACCCAAAATAACCAGACAGGCAGAGGAGGCAGGAGACCCCAAAAGAGGCAGGCAGAGGCCTTTGTCTTGGACAAGTCAAACTGTGGAACTGGTTAAGAAGAGACCAGGCAGGCAGAGGAGGCTGGGAACCCCAAACAGGCAGGTAGAGGCAGCCAAACCCAAAATGTCTGAAAGGTTGCATTTTAGGAAAATGATTTTAAAAAATAAACTTGCTGTACTTCCTAAAACCTATCCATGTTGCATTTCAGGAACATGATTTTGGAACATGAGTCCTTGGTCTTGAGTCCCGAGTCGAGTCTTGAGTCCCATTAAAAATATTGGGACTTGAGTCTGACTCGAGTCACGAGGGGACTCAATCCAACTAACGAGTCGAGTCTTGGAGTCCAAGTCCCCATCCCTGGTTAATCATGAACAACCCATGAAGAGAACACATGGGTTGTTGTTGGGTTGTGAACTGTGGGTTGCTCACCATGGTTTGTTATCTTGGCTGGGTTCAGACAACATGATAACCCATGTTTCGACAACAACCCACAGTTCAATGATAAGTCACACTCAACCCTTGAGTGTGGGTTATTGTGTTGTCTGAACCTAGTCATTGAATGGGGGCGGGGGGATTAAGAGGCTGCAGGGCAAAAACTATGGGGCTGGAAGGTCCTCCTACATTTTCTTCTGTGCAGAATGGGCTTCCTCCCTTGTTTTTTGCTCTTGCTCCCTCTTACTTTTCCCATGTACACTAAAATGGAACTCTATGGCCCCGTTACATTGCCTAGGGAAAGGTGGCGACTCTTCTCCAGCTCAGATTTCAATCAAAGCTGGATAAAAATTTGGGGGCATGTAAACATTGTCTCTCCTTTGTGGGGGACTTTAACAAGTCTCCCCAATTTTTTTTTTCTGAGCCTGGCTCAGATGTATTTCATCTTGAATTGAAATAGAGCATTTAATTAATTAATTAATTAATTTTTATTTATTTAATACATTTTTATACCACCCAATGGCCGAAGCTTTCTGGGTGGTTTACAATAGTTAAAATCATAAAATACAATATAAAATATACAATGTAAAACCACAGATTAAAAACAAACAGCAGAGCTAGCAGCAGCAGTTACAATAACAGAATTAAAAACAATTACAAGATTAAAATGATTAAGATGATTAAAATGATTAAAATGCCTGGGAGAACAGAAAGGTCTTCACCTGGTGCTGGAAAGAATACAAAGTAGGTGCCAGGCTTGGGGAGCTCATTCCATAACTGGGGTGCCACAGCAGAAAAGGCCCTCCTCCTGGTAGCCACCTGCCTCACTTCCTTTGGCAGGGGCTCTCGGAGAAGGACCACTGATGCAGATCTTAGTGTCCAGGCAGGTACATATGGGAGGGGACGATCCTTCAGATACCCTGGCCCCAAGCCATTTAGGGCTTTATATTAGCACCAGCACTTTGAATCGGGCCCAGAAACAGACTGGCAGCCAGTGCAGATGAGAAAGCACTGGCATAATATGTTCTCGTCGGCCAGTCCCTGTTAACAATCTCGCTGCCCTATTTTGGACCAGCTGAAGTTTCCAGACCATTTTCAAAAGCAGCCCCACATATAACGCATTGCAGTAACCCAAACAAGAGGCTACCAGAGCATGGATAATTGTAGCTAGGCTATCTCTGTCCAGATAAGGACGTATTTGGTATATCAGCCTAAGCTGATAAAAGGTGCTCCGTGCCACTGAGTTCACCTGTGCCTCGAGTGACAGCTGTGGATCCAAGAGCACCCCCAAACTATGAACCTGATCCTTCAGGGGGAGTGCAACCCCATCCAGAACTGGTTGAATATCACTTAGCCGGGCAGACGAACCACCCACTAACAGTACCTCCGTCTTATCTGGATTGAGTCTCAGTTTATTAGTCCCTCATCCAGTCCATTACTGTGTCCAGGCACTGATTCAGAACAGCCACTACCTCACCTGAATTAGATGAAAAGGAGAGATAGAGCTGGGTGTCATCTGCATATTGATGACACCTCAGCCCACACCTCCGGATAACCTCTCCCAGTGGTTTCATGTAGATGTTAAACAGCATAGGGGATACATTCTGCATTTAATGCAGAAGTCTAGAATATATTCAGCTAGCAGAAATGTCTGGGCAGAACCCTTTTAATCCAGAAGTCAGGAAACCTTAGGAAACTAATCATGCATACCCTCCAACATTTCACAGATGAAAATAGGTACACACAGGGCTGGTGCTTCCATTAGGCGGACTAGGCGGCTGCCTAGGGCGCGTGGGCTAAAGGGGGCGCGGCCAGCCCACCGGCAACCGGGCAGGATCTGCCACCGCTTCCTGTGGTGGCTCCTCTCCAGCTCCCTGGGCAGCGCGCCGCCAAACACCAGCACCGGTGGCAGATGGATCCGGACTTCCTAGTCCTCCCCAGGGGCGGGGACGCTCCTCTTCCTCCTCTGCATCCTTCACAGTGAGGGGGGTGGGGGGAGAGCCGAGCCACCGCCCCGGAACTACCGCGGGTTGTGCAGGAGGAGGAGGAGGCCGGGCTGGCAACAGCGAGGCTCGGAAGAAGACGGCGGTGGGCGCGGCGAGCTCCTGGATCTTGCCCTCCAAGAAGGGCAGCCGCTTGCGGAGGCGTGCACGTCTCGATCCGCAGCAGGAGCCGGGCTGGGACTCCTCGTGCCGGTGCGCTGAGCGCTTCCTCCCCGCATGGGCTGCGGGCTTTCTTGGGCATAGGGCTGGAGGGAGGGAGGGAGGGCTCAAGTGGGAGGGGGGCGCTAAATACCTGAACTTGCCTAGGGCGCCAAACTGCCTTGCACCGGTCCTGGGGACACATATGTGAATTTGTAAGAGGTATGGTTAAGCAACAAGAAGGTGTGATCAAGAGGGTGTGGTCCGACAACATGAGGGTGTGGCCAAGGGTATGGCTATGCAACCAAAGGGCATGGTCAAGTACAAAAGTTATTAGAGGAAACACACAAAACTGCAGTATTTTAAGCACAGAAATCTTTGAATTCATATATTGCATTTAGGGAAGCCTGAGGGGAAAAGAAAACCCCAAATCAATAAATACAACTAACTGTGTGTGTGTGTGTGTGTGTGTGTGTGTACACACAACATTAACAATAAATACAACATTATTATAAAAATAAACATTATTATAAAATAAATAAATAAATAAATAAAGCAAGCACGGGTGAAAAGTCTTGTAACCATGACTCTCCTCCCTCTCAGGGTTTGGATCTCAAAATTGAAAATTGAAAACCTTGACTGGTGCTGAACCCTCAATATTTTTCTTTCCTCTCCTTTATCCTGTACTCAGGCCCTCAAACTTCACTCTACTGTTTGAAGTACTACTTTCTTTCTGATGCTAGATCTACATGTTCCTTTTCTGATCCTCCTTATGATCTGCCTCTCCCTAAATTTCCCTGCAATAATAGGGAAAAGGCTATAGTTATTAAGTGTTTATCCTTATTATATTGTCAGTATTTGCCATGTTATATTTGACCCAACTACAAATTTTCTCTTTGTGCAGAAATACATCCTTTAATTCAATGTGTTGGTGCCTAAGGCTGAACATCTAGGCATGCCTATTTATCTATTTTATTTATATTTGTATCAACTTGGCTTGTCAGTCACCAACCTGAAAGCTAATAACCCATAAGAGATCACAGAGACACAAACGTGGAGACCAGAAGTCTCCCCAATGCCATGGTCCTGATTTGGATGGGCTGAATTTTACCTGTTTCAGCCTAAGCACTGAGCTATTCTTAAAGGGGCCATGCCATGGGCAAAATTGCAGCTAAGCTAAAACTGCAAGCTTAGTTACAATTTTGCCCATGGCATGGCCCCTTTAAGAGCAGCTTAAAGTATCTTGCAGTTGCGGAAGGCAGGGAAATTCGGGACTCTGCATGACAAAGTGAGAAGTCATGATGGCTTAAGGGTTTTCGTGACAGGCCCAGCATGGCATTTTTGTGGCAATTGGAAACTATGATGCACATACATCCTGCATATGCATTATTAGAATTGTTTGAGGAGAGCAGGACTGTGCTTGCTGGCCACACTCCCTCTGTCATGTTCCCATTGGTCAGTTCCATCAACCTCCATGTGTTAGAGGGCAAATGTCTGCAGCAGGGAGCTCCCTCTGCTTCTGCAGGCTCCTCCTGTGATTTAGAGCTCTGCATGATCTGGGTTCTCAAGTAGTACAGACTCTCTGCTGCAGACGTTAACCCTCCATGGAGGACGAGTGATGGCAGAGTCATGGGAGGGTGGGGGCTGGTGACCGCAGTTCACTTAAACTTTCCCCCTTGCACAATTGTAATCATGTGGGGGTGAACTTACAGCACTTCTTACCACTGCCACTTAAAATAACTCATCTTGTGCTCTGCTTTATTGAAGCTGTAATCCTTTCAAGTGTTCAGATAGTTTGGCATAAATCTCTTTAATTTCAACAGAGATTTCCAAGGAAAACGTACAGCTTGAAATTCCACTGGAGACATTACTTCAGCTCTTCTCATCTGCTGCATGACAGCATTAGTAGACTGATAATTGTTATAAAGAAGAAGGAGCGAGAGAGACAGGAGCAGACACAGAGAACATTAGGGCCACTCCCATTGGACTGCCTCCCCCCACCCCCCAGGAGATAAGAGGGTAAGCAGGGCCATTCCACCAGCTCTTCTGAAAGTCTGCTTTATTTTTTTCTCTCTTCTCTCTCCATCCCTTTTTTCCTTGTGTGTTGTGTCTTTTTTAGAATGTAAGCCTGTGGACAGGGACTGTCTTATTACTAATTGATTGTAAGCCACTCTGAGAGTCTCTTTGGGCTGATGAGTGGAATAAAAATATTATAAATAAACGGGTGACTATAACCTTTCCTCTTAATATCCCTTCCTGGTCTTTTGTGTTTCCTTTTCATAGCCATTTTTTGGCATGCTCCTAAGAAATGCCTTGCTGAATCAGACCTAGGGTACAGCAGCACCCAGACAGATGCCTCTGAATAGTTCACAAGTAGAGCATAAAGGTGATGAGTTTCCACCAGTGCTTGCCCCCTTCATCTAATATTCAGGGATGTGCTGCTTTTGAATATGGGGGATCCATCTAGCTGTGGAACATCTCTTACATCTGATTTTTCATCAAGGTGTCAAGGCAACATAAGTGCCAAAAGTTCCACTACTCAGACCGGATGTGGCCTTTATTTTGATCTCCACAAGAGCCACATACACATCTTCACGTCTGTTCCCTCCCTGCTTACCGTCTCTCCGTGGGCAGCTGTGTTCGAGCCTAAGCAGACCTACTCTTAAAGGAGCCCTGGGCAAAATTGCAGCTAAGCTAAAAGTTTTAGCTTAGCTGCAATTTTGCCCAGGGCCCCTTTAAGAGCAGCTTAAAGTAGCTTGCAGGAAGCAGGGGAATTCGGGACTCTGCATAACAAAGTGAGAAGCCATAATGGCTTAAGGGTTTTTGTCCCATCATTTTCGGGGCAGTTGGAGACTATGATCATGCTGCACTTCTTACAATATAATCTCTAGGATCAGCTACAGTTCTTCAGTAAGTCTGAAAAACTTGCTGACATTTAGCAGTGGGATCTGTATTCATATGACCAAGATCTGTGAAAGGTCTCTGAAAATAAGGAATCGGTCATTTCAGTGTATTTATTTGCACTAACTTTCCCAACATATTGCACTGTTTTTCTTGGCTTTTATGTTCTTCCAAATCACAGTCAAAATTTGGCAGCTAATTAAAGAAACCAGCTAGTTCAAAATCCCATATTTCCAAATATTTTTAGTGTTTCTTCCCCCTAAACCTTAATCTTACAGCAAGGCTTTGGTGACTCAATGACTCATTCTGTTATCAGTTTCATTTACATCTGTTGATTTTTGATAAATGCTTTTAATGAAAGGTTCCACATTTGCAAGCTGAAATAGGGAATCTGTGTGGGAAGACATAAGAACATAAGAAGAGCCATGTTGGATCAGACCAAGGGTCCATCTATTCCAGTACTCTGTTCACACACTGGACAACCAGCTGCCTGTGGGGAACCCACAAATAGGCATGCAAAATGTCCCAGGCTCAATTCTTAGTACCTCTGGTATAAAAGCTATTAAACTGTCTGGGGGAAAAAATTCTGCTTGAGACCTTGGAGAGCCACTACCAGTCAGAGTAGACCTGAGGTCTCCAACATGGTGCCCATGGACACCAGTGTACCCACAGACACCAGGCTCGTTGCCCCTCCCGATTTTTATTTTAAGATTTTTTAAAAGCATATTTTTAACTGGAAGGCTGGCTTGCTGCAAAGCAAAGTGTTACCCTCCAGTGCCATCTTCATTTTGGTTTAGTAGAATTGTTTTGTGCTTTGGAGCACAGACCCCAAATCTGCAATCAAGGACAAGCATGGTTATCTTATCCCACAAACCTGCAGGGGGCCACCGACAAGATCCCCTTGGAGTTGTTAGGTTTTGCATGGGCAGAACGAGATTACCACCTGACATCAGGATTATCACCTGACATGGACGTTGTCTCTTGAGGTGAAGTACACAAGGTCTTCAGTCACCAGACATAGTCTCAAGGTGATATGACTCAGCAACTTTGGGACAGGTTTGGGATCAACAACATGTTGTGATGAATAGGTTATACAACTGGTGAGTAATATCCTATTTATAGGTACAGGGTCTAGGGGTATAAAGACTGACACACTTGTTGACAGCTTCACTTGACTTCACTTGACTTCCTGGCTTCTGTCTCTTGTTCTGGACTTCTACTTCAAGTCAGTCACTTCACTTCATCTCAGACCCTTACCACTGGGGTCTTGGATTTGAATCTGCAATCATGTAGTGAGTAAGAGATGCATTGCTTGCCTTAATCCCATGTAATTGGATCTTACAAATAAACTCTTTAATCTTTATTAACTGCTGTTATCTCCTCCTTCCGTCTGCGTGACTGGGACTGAGGGTCACTGGCTAGGTAAGCTTTTGAACCCGGGTCAGTCCAGCTCACACAGGAGTTGCTACTCCTCTTCAGCATTGCAACCTGCTTGTTCGCCTGCCTCTTGCTCTGGCCCAGAGCTGGTGAGAAGGAGGAGCAGTAGATGCCACGGACTACTTGCTCACTGGCTCTCTGCCTGTCAAGCAAGCAAGAGGTAGCGATGGTGAGAAAGAGGATGAGGAGCCATAGCAGCTGGTGTGAAGGTCGTCAACTCACTTAAGGAGGGGGCCCATTGAGGGTGTCTTGCCCAAGGGCCATCAAAAACCTGGAGCTGGCACTGTCTGCCTTGTACTTAGGTTCTTGAATAACATACCTTTCTTTTAGTCTCACCAGTTTATTTATTTATTTATTTATTTCATTTATACCCCACCTTTTTTCCTGTAAGGAACCCAAGGCGGCTTACATAATCCTCCTCCTCCTCCTCTCCATTTTATCCTCACAACAACCCTGTGAGGTAGGTTAAGCTGAGAGTCAGTGACTGGCCCAAAGTCACCCAGTGAGTTTCATGGCTGAGCAGGGACTAGAACCCAGATCTCCCAAGTCCTAGTCCAACACTCTAACCACTACACCACACTGGCTCTCAGTTTGCCTTCTGGGAATAACCAACTATGCCCATCATGGCAGTCATTTTATGAATGGGCTAAACCCCCATAGCAGCCTTTTTTCTTCTTTTTTTTAGAACACCAACAACACTCTCAAAATTTCAAATGCACCCACCATCCAAGAGGTTTGGGGACTTCTGGGGTAGACAATACTGGGCTTGTTGAACTAGTCTGATCTGGTATAAAGCAGAATTATATGTTCCAACATACACCTAGTGCACCGTTTGCCTTGGGTTAGTGATGGAAGGAGGATGTCTCAGAGGAAAAGAGTCTGCTTTTACCTGAGGAACTTCCTGCACTCTGGGGCTGCATTCCAGACAGGTTACTCCTAGGAGTAATAAATCATAGCTCATCTGCTGTAAGCTGCAAGCAGAATTGCAATTGACTATATTGTTCACTACACTATATCATCTAGACCAGTGAGCATAACACAGCTGCTATCAGTGGGGAATGGAAGGACCTATTCACCTGAGAAGCCATTAGAAAAAATCCAAGCAATCCTTATTTATTTAGCAATAATAAGCACTTATTCCATTTAAGTATGGTTGCCCATTACTACCATAAAATGTCAAAACAGAAAGTAATTAATGTTTGTTTTAGATCAGAAATGTAGATTGGAAGTGTTTAGGGGGAAAACTGCTAAAATAGCAGTGTCTAGAAAGGGCTTTTTACTCTTTTATTTATTTAGCATTATAATGCTATAACACCCCCCCTCGCCGGATCGTCACCTTGAAGTGGTGAGTGGGCTTGCGTGTTACGATGAATCCTGTGAGCAATGCCATCGGGAGCTATGTACTCCCAGTAGGGTCACCCATGGCGGTAAGGTCCGGGGAGAGGAACCAGACAAAGAACGATCCCATGGTTTTACATCTTGTCAAGGGGAAACTTCCCACCGGTGTGGGAATTATATATCGAACAGATGGAAAGCTTTTTAATCTCAGCAGGCTGAAAGCAAAAAGTAAGGTAATTACAACCTCCGTTGTGGAACTTCAGTATGCTGATGATAATGTGGTCTCCGCACATTCAGAGGATGATCTCCAAACTATCCTAAATGCGTTTGCAGAAGCATACGAAAAACTTGGTCTCTCACTTAACATCAAAAAACCCAAAGTGCTTCATCAGCAAGTGCAAGCCAACCCTTTGGTGATGCCATCTATCCAGCTTGGCGGGACAATACTGGAAAATGTCGATCATTTTCTCTATCTTGGCAGCTATCTTTCTGTTACAGCTAACATCGACAGTGAAATCCAGCATCGTCTGAGCTCCACAATTGCCGCATTTTCTCGAATGAAACATAGAGTGTTCGAGGATCGGGATATTTGTAAGAAGACCAAAACACTGGTTTATGAAGCCATTGTATTACCAACTTTATTGTATGCCTGCGAAACATGGACTATCTATAAACGTCACTTCCACCTCCTTGAAAGGTTTCATCAACGTTGCCTCCGGAAAATCCTGCAAATTACTTGGGAAGATAGGCGAACAAATGTCAGTGTACTGGAAGAAGCAAAGACTACTAGCATTGAAAAAATGATCCTTCAACACCAACTTCAGTGGACCGGTCATGTTGTTCGAATGCCTGACTGCCGTCTCCCAAAGCAGTTACTTTACTCCCAACTCAAGGATGGAAAGCGTAATATCGGTGGTCAATATAAGAGGTTTAAAGATGTTCATAAGGCTAATCTAAAAAAATGCAATATAAACATCGAAAACTGGGAAGCTCTGGCCCATGAACGATCTAAATGGAGGTTGGCCCTTCACAAAGGTTCCATGGACTTTGAAGAAGCCCGAGTGCAAGGTGAAAGGGAGAAACGTGCTAAGCGAAAAGCACATCAAATGAATCCTTTACAGGACCATCTTCTATCTGGTAACCTGTGTCCTCACTGTGGGAAGCTGTGTGGATCTAGAATTGGCCTCCACAGTCACTTACGGACCCATCGCTAGAGTCTACACAATCTTCTTTAGAATTTCCTCCTTTTATCCCGGAAGACAATCTTACTCGGTCACGAGTGATCGCCTGATGGCTATAACACCCATTAAAGCAGTGTTTTGTTAATATTTTAATTTTACATTAGCCAGAATAGTATCTTAGCATCAATTAAAAGAAATATTTTTAAAAATTAACAGTTATAAAATGATGCCCATCATCATCATCATCATCATCATCATCAGGCGATCACTCGTGACCGAGTAAGATTGTCTTCCGGGATAAAAGGAGGAGATTCTAAAGAAGAGAAGAGATCCCAGAAGATGCCCATCACAAAGGTTATAGTGAATATGTGCAGAGCTATGATAGATTCACCATCCTGATATATCAGTGCCCACACCTCTCAAAAAAAGATGGAAGAGTAGCACTAAGGGCATCTAAGCTTGTGGAGATTGCCGTGCTCTTCTGTCCTTCTTTTAAAAAAATCATTGTTGGATCTTGTGGTAAGGGGAAAAAATGGAAGAAGTACTGGGAAAACATGGGAGGCTTACAAATTGGTGATCATGTCATGGAAATGTGAGTGGCAATGCCACACTAACTAGGGTTGGATCCAGAGTTAGTCATACTCAGAGTAGACCCACTGAAATCAATGTGATGTAAGTTAGAGGAGGTAGGACAGGGTCAACAGCATAGAGGGAATAGAAGGAACCTCTAGAATTAAGCTTTAAGAGAAAAGGAAAGACAAACCACTAACATATTGGTTTGGCTCCAGTCTTAGTCATACTTAGACCCATTGAAAGAAATGGTACTTAAGTTAGTAATGGCAAACTTAAGTTCCATATATTTCAATGGGTCTGCTATGACTAAGTATGGATCCAACCCCTAGTGTGGAAGTAGCCAACGGGACATGGGAAGCTATTCTCTGGATGAGCCTACAAACTTTTCTAAAAGTTCAACAAACATTAAGCTATTCCCAGTGGCTTTTGAAATGCAATCTTCATAAGTTTCTTGTGCAAATATTTCAGGGCAAACTGTACAGATAGTATTGTCAATCAAAATTCATCTAAACACACTTGCCACAAACTGTATTACTCATTTTTTGAGAGTGAGGCCAAAGGTTCAGTAAATAGCAAAATAAAATCCCTTGCATGACTCATTCAGAATTTTTTTCGGTACGTTTTGTTCAGCTCTATATCTTAAAACAAGCAGAAGCCTTCATTAAGGCAAGAGCAAAGGTATGCCATGAATTTTCCATTAATATTTAACTATCTTCCCACATACACATTAAGTAGCTTGTCCTTTAGAAGCATAACACAGTAGATAAACATTTGGATTTTAAGTTGCATTGCTTAGTTCACAAGCCAAACTGCAGCTGAAGTGACTGAAATGGTAAGACCAGAGGGGAAATACATGAATCTTAAAGTTTACTAACTTCTGCAGAGGAGTTGCACAATGTTTCAATTGTCACATTTGTGTACGCGAGCTTTGCATGTGTGAATCTGCATGCAAGAGTTCTACTCGTGTGTTATTCATATAGTTTGCATGCTTGAAATCACCCATGTCAATACACTACATATGTAAGGGCTGTAATCGTTAATGCTTCAACAGTATTGGCTATAGCTTCCCTTGCTCTGCACTGCAATGTCCCAAGGCATATCTTATATTTGTAAACTGGGTGAAAAATATCTACAGTGGCATGCAGCTGTACCTCTGATTTGGGCTGGGGGACTAATCAGTTCCCTGTAGAATGTTGTTTAAGGCACGGGTGGGCGTAAGAGAGATGGGGATGTACTGTAGATCTCTAGGTGATTTGCTATAGATCAGCAAGGCTCTCCTCCAAAAATAGCAATGATTATTAATAGCAATATTTACCTTTACATTAGACATAGAATCCCTGGGTTGTAGCCAATGTTAGTCTGATTTAGAGTAGACCCATTGACTGGGTTTGCACGACACACGAAGCACGGTGGCTTAGCGTGTTGTCTGAACCCAGGATGCCTTTCTCAGGCTGGCTTAAGTTAAGTTTGGCTTCTTAGCCACCCTACGAAGCCATGGCTTGTTCTAGGGTTTGCATAACCCTCCGTGGCTTGCCATGTTGTCCGAACCTGGATGACATGACCCAGAACAAGTGAGCCACTTGGCAAGAGCAGCACAGTCCCCGTACCACTCTTGCCAAGCAGCTTCCAGTTAGCACCACTGACAGCTGCCCACAAAGTGTGGGCGGCTGTCATCAGCTTCCCCGCCATCCCACGCAGCGCTGCGTTCCCAAGCACTGCACGGGGCTTGAGGAGATGGCGTGCAGTGGTACCCCTGCCACGGCGATCGCAGAGTTATCGCGCCAGTGGGCAGGGGAGAGAGGAAGCAATTGTGCCACCGGGTGGGGTGGGGGGTCATGATCTCCTGCACCTCCTCCCAGGGAGACACAGGAGAACGCCCCTCCTCCCCCCCACCTGGCAGTGCGATTGTATCTGTGATTGCGCCACCGGGCACGGGGGAGAAGAGGCGCGTTCTCCTGCATCTACCCAGGAGGAGGCATGGGAGAACATGACACCCCTGCTCAGGAAGGGATGAGCCACCTCGTGCTGCGCTGGGAAGCCCAGCACGAGGCGGCTCATGCCCTCCTTCCCGTTGCCCAGTGGAGCCGCTGCTGAGCTCAGCAGTGGCTCCGCCAGGCAATGGGAAGGGCCAAGCTGCCCCAGGCTGGGCTTCCAGACCCAGCACAAGGTGGCTCGTCGTGCCCCCCTCAGCTGAGTGGCAGCACAGCAGAGCAACGGGAAGGGACAAGCCTGGGAGCCGCTGAGAGCTGCCCCAAAGTGCCGCTTGGGCACTTTTCAGCAGCTGCCATCCCTGCTCCACTGCCCCCAGTGCTCCCGTGGTGTCCCCTGGGATGTTGGCGTGAGGACTGGGGGGGGAGGAGGATGTACCCTATCCCTGCTGTGCCCAAACGTCTGTCGGGCACAGCGGAATTTAACCACAAGGGGTTTAAGCACAAGGGGTTTAGGGTGTAGTGCGATCCTTCCCATTGAAATGAATGGGACTTTAACATTGGACGCAAGCCCCCTGATTTGTAGGAACTCAGATGTAGATTTGTATTTGTATATGCTGGTCATCACAGTAAGTCAGGGGTTCCCGACATGGCACCCACAGGGACCTCCAATGGCACCCACAAAGCTCTCCACTCCCTGCCCCCTTAAAGAAAATGTTTTTTTAATAGAAACCTTGGGAAATGTTAGGGTAGTCTTCTTTCTTTCCATTTCTAGCCTCTAGCCTTGCTCTTTCTCTCCCCTCTACCCATGCCTTGCTGCTTCCCCCTCCCTCCCCGCCTCTAGCTTTGTTATTTCTCTCCCCACCTCTTTACTTTGCCCTTTCTTCCCCTCCCAGCCTCTAGCCTTGCTCTTTCTCTTCCCTCTACCCTTTGCTTTTCTGTTTTCCCCTCCCTCCCAGCCTCTAGCTTTACTTTTTCTGTCCTCCCCCCACACACACCTCCTTAGCTCACTTGACTAGCCAGGCCCCCACGGCAGCCCTTATGTGACCAGCCACATTCTCCATGGAGCCATTTTGTGATGGTGCCCATAGCAGTTTCTCAAATTCCCAAATGTGTCCATGGGTCCAAAGAGGTTGGGGGCCCCTCCAGTAAGTAATTGGCTCTGCCCCCTGAGCCACCATTTTGCATCTGTCTCCAGTTGGTGGACCTCAGGATTCTAGTAAAAAACAAAATAGATTCCATAAGCCTGACGTCTGCCCTTTCCTGGCTTAAGGAACCCTTTACTCTTTAAGACAGCTGCCCCCATCCTGGCAGCTTCCAAATGAAACTCACATAATTCCCAAACAGCAAGGTCAATGCCTGGGAATTATGGGAGCTGCAATCCAACAC
Organism: Shinisaurus crocodilurus; assembly: GCA_021292165.1. Classification (NCBI taxonomy): domain Eukaryota; kingdom Metazoa; phylum Chordata; class Lepidosauria; order Squamata; family Shinisauridae; genus Shinisaurus; species Shinisaurus crocodilurus. Next base: position 256,131,610 of record CM037876.1, on the reverse strand, counting down.
ATCTGGAGGGTGCCAAGTTGGGGAAGGCCACTTTAAGACCTCCAACTTACCTGTTCTCCTTGACATGTATACCCTTATGCTAGAAGAAGCTATTTGAGCCCTCCTCAGACATTATGCCCTGGCACTAAGGATATGCTGGCGCTGGGAAGTCCGGCTCGTTTGAGCTCGATGGACTTCCTGCCCACTTCCAACCTGATGAGCAGAAGTGGGCTGAGTCGTGTTTTTTCCCCCTGTGGACTTCTGTCTCTAAGACGGGACATGGTTTGCACATGATTTTTAAACACTAAGGAAATTTGCACAAATCACGCAATTTGCACAAATTTATAAAAATTGTGCAAATAGCAGTATTTTGTGCGTTTTTGTGGATCTAGCTTGCTTTGGGTAAAATTGGCCAATTTGCACAAATCGCACGAGGACTGCATGCTTTTTGGGTGCTCATTTGTATAAATCGGCTGATTTTATGCAAAGCAAGCTAAATCCACAGGCTTTTCGGGTGCTGATTTGCACGCATTGCATATATTTATGCAAATTTCCTTAGTTTGGGGTTTTTTTTAAATGCGCAAACCATGGCCCTTCTTAGAGATGGAGGTCCACGAGCTGGCTTGACTCGCACCACAGAATCTGCAGGCTGAACTGTGAAGATCTGTTAGATTTTCACCCCCCAATCGGATTCCTCACACATCCCTACCTGACACAATGAGGGACAGAGTGAGAATGAACAGGATAGCTCCACCCCCTCTGTTACGTCACTGTGCCCACCCATCCCCTCCAATCATCAGCAGCCAGAAGCCCCCCCCCCCTCCTGGAGGCCTGTTTTTCCAGGGTTCTATATCGTGCAGACTCATAGCTGCAGAGGTCCACCTTCCCAACACATGGGAAGCTGCTAGTGGGCGTGCAACAGATAGAGCCAAAGGGCTCCTCCCACTCTCCCTCTCATGCAGTGATAGTTTGTGGGGTGGGGAGAGCACCTGAACAGGGCTTTTGCCTCTGACATACTTCCACAAGTCTAATTTTCTTTCTTTTTTTAAGAAAAGGGGGGGAAAGAGTCAGAATCATTGGGTTTGGGGGTAGAAAATGTTCTGTGGAGAGTTACCATGTTTGTTATTTTCCGTTAGAGGCTATCTGCTAGAAACAAATTCTATTGACCATTAATACATAAATCTGAATATTTATCTATACTGCACAGTTGAACCTGTGAATCACCCAATTGCTTTAGGGAACCCTGGGAACTCTGGTTCAGAATGGGGCGAAGGGGAAAGGTATTGCTAACAGAATTCTCGGCACTGTAATGTGTACTACTTATTCCTGTGCTTGTGAAGTATCTTGCAAGCATCCTCACCAAACTACATTTGCCAATATTCTCTTGGGGAAAGCATGACAGTTAAACTGATATAAAACCAATATAATTGTGTCGTGGTGTAGATGAAATCTAAAATAGGAGATTCTGGTTTGTTTTCATTCACTATTTCTCAATTGGTAATATAGGCTTCATTCTACAGAAATGGTGCAGGACATCCCACACATGAGCTCATACAGTTTTTCCTTTGAAAACTCCAGTTGAGACAAAACATCCCAGGGCAATTTGTTCTATCGCCCAAATGGCCTTACAGTGGGAAAGGTTTTTTCTGACCATTTAATTGGAACCTGCTTCCTGTAGCTTAATCCCATTGATCTTTGTTTCATCCACAGTAAAAACAGAAAGGATTCTGAAGAGAGTTATGAAGAGGATAAAGAGCTGAGATGATATGACATATGGAATTAAATAGCAGGAAGGTGGATTGCAGACAGATATGGGTTTATGCATATATAAGGAAAGCAATTATGATCTATTTTGCCAAGTGCCTTTCATGAACTACTCTTCCTACATTACAGCAAGGGTATGAGCAAATCCAGCCTGAGAGATCATGACAACTATATTACAGCGGAGTCTTCCAAATGAGGTTATCTTGGGGGTTTGGGGCCATAAAAGAATGAGGACTGCTGTGCAGAAGCAGAAAGACTTGCTAGAATTTACTCTTTATCCCTCTGAGAGTTTACTGAAACACTTTGCTATTTCACCGTCCAAATTATGCATCAACAATCTGGCTGAATTTCATAGATATTGTGGCAGGATGACCTATTCCACAAGTCTTTTTGGTGATGCTCAAGGAGATGACGGAATCCAGTGAGAATGGAACCCACAAACTGTTTGTTGAGAAATAGCCTGGAATTTTTTTGTTAAAAGGCAAAAGCAAATTACAGTCCCTATTATTTACAAGTACCAAACAGTCATGGCAGTGGGGTGGAGAAGCTGTAAGCATCTTAATGCACTTTATACCAGGAGGCTGTGATTAAAGCACAAAGTCAGGCTGTCTAAATGAGGTGTGATGTCTGCTTGCTGTTAAAGCTATGGTCTGCATGCATGAAGCCGCCAAGAAGTCTAGCTAAGTTCAGTTGCTTCCTACTAAGATAGCCTGACCGAAAAAGGGAGTTTAGGAATATCAGCTTCCTTCTTCTCTCCCACCACCTTTGACACTGAAAATGTGGGTGGTAAGTTTCCCTTATGACAAGCTCATTTTAAAATCATTTCATGGAGGGAGCATGGCTCAGTGGTAGACCACATGTTGTTTTTTATGCAGAAAGTCCCAGGTTGACTCCCCAGCATCTCCAGGTAGGGCTGGAAAAATTCCTGCCTGCAACCCTGTAGAGCTGCTGCCAGTCAGTGTCGACAATACTGGGCTAGGGTCTGACTCACTATAAGGCAGCTTCCTAGGTTCCAAAATCCTCAGATGAATTAGATTGGGCAGCTGAATTCGCCTTGAGACTCAAGGGCTGTTGTGGTAGTCTTCTGAAACTCACAGAATATTACAAACAGGCAGTTGCACAGACAGAGGTCCTTCCCATACTATTACGACGAAGCATTTTCTACAGTGGCTGCAACTGAAAGGATGACATGCATCACAGCATACAGTTTATAGCCTGGGCATGCTACTTTTTTGACCGCTTCAAATTCCGTATCTAAAAACAAAAACAAAAAACTCCCTGCAAATAAAAAACTAATGCATCAGGAAGAGGGGTTCTAGTGGTGGTTTTCTATTTTCACAAAGTTACTGATAAGGAAGCATGCAAAAATGTGATTTGCCTGTATTCTGGAGTGATTCGATCCATTCCACTACCTGAGCATTCTGTCACCTCTCTGCTGTATGTCCGGACCAAGCCTTATTCTATACTTCAGTGTTCTCCAACCTTGGGTCCCCAGATGTTTTTGGCCTACAACTCCCAGCATGCTGGGAGTTGTAGGCCAAAAACATCTGGGGACCCAAGGTTGGAGAACACTGCTATACCTGATAGGGAAAGAAAAGTGCCAACTATTATTGGAGAGTGATGGCCACTTTTACCTGCTCTCCCTTATTTATTTATTTATTTATTTATAGGTATGTGGTAAAGAATGAACTTATTACTGCGATTGTATTGGTCTCTCCTCCTGTTCTGTCTGTAAATCACTGTTGATCAGTCATAAAGCTACCCTGTTAACAGATTGGTTGCACTGTGCTACTGTTATTAATACCATAAACCAAGGGTGCTGAATCTCTTTCAGCCCAAGGGCAAAATTCCATTTTGGAGAAGTTGTTGGGGCCACATTCCAGTGGCGGGTGGGGACAAAGGCAAGGGGGGGGCAAAATATCAGCATATTTTAGCTTAAAGCTCTCCCTGCCAGTAGCGAAGCCTTAGGAGAGGCCTTTCAACCTTTTAGGATGGGGTAAAAACTGCAGAAAAGCCGGGAAACCACCAAACCGTTGGTGGTTGGAGGAAAGGGGTGGAATGAGGGGAAGGGGGTGTGGCCATCTGCCAAACCCCGTGGGGCCATATTGGAACTCCAGGCAGGCCAGATTTGGCCCCGAGGCCTGGGGTTCTGCACCCCTGTTATCAATGGATGAGCTTGCAATAGTCTTCAGTATGTATAAATGCACGTACCAGCAGCTCCTCGCATTTCTCTGATGTTATGTCTTGTAAAGTACAGTCAGATCTCTGCAGTAGGGATGCTTGAGAAATTCAGAACCAAAATGCATAAATAAATGTGTATTTGGGGATAAATACTTTCGAAAAGAATATTTTGTGAGAAAATATTTGTTCAGAAACGTATTTCAATATAAATATGAAACGTATTTCATATATATATATATATATATATGGTGTTGTTGTTTTTTAAAAAATAGATTCATGAGGAACTGGGCCAGAATGGATTTAAGATTAAACACATGTGAAACTGACCCTGACCAGAAACAGACTGATCCGCTCTTTCCTCCTCAATTGCAGTTCTATGAAGAAGGTACATCTCAATCCAGACTTCCAGCTGTCACCAAGTAAGATGCAGGCCTTGCATAATAATTACTATTCAAAATTTGTATTCAAAAGCAAATTTCAGGTCTGCAGCCTTATTTATACCAGGTCACATAAAGCAATATTTACCTAAAGAATACGGAAAGAGAATTAAATTGACATCATGTGAATTGTTCTCATGAAAGGAAAGCACTGGAAATAGAAACATTCTCATTATCTAATGAGCTATAACATAATTTTCTCAATTTTATGGGAATAAAATCTTTGTTTCCTTTTTGTGATATGTGTGATATGATAAGTCGGTGGCTTTGTTCCATAAACCTGGGGCAATAAATTACACTGGAAGTATTTTTAAATTTAATTTACAGTGGGTTTGGCTTCACCAAAGTATGGGGCGGGGGGTAGCAAGGAAGTATAATAGCTTTAAAAGGTGAAATCAGTTTTGAACAAGGAATATCAGTGTAAGGTTAGAATCCTCCATTTCTATTACTTACACTTTATCCAAATAAATATCCATAATAAAAACAATGAGCACTATCCAACAGCCAAGGGCATAATCCACTGATTAGTTCCGCTGCATTACCCTCTCTGAAGTGAATCAGAGCTGAGCAGCCATCATTTCTTTCAACAGCACTCCTGAGAGAAAACGTGCCAGTCAAATATGCCCAAATCTTTTTTGTGCAACATATAACAATAATGAGTTTTGTTTATCCTCTCTCAGTTAGCTCTCTCTGCTCCAGCTCCAATAATTTCAGAGGAATGAAAATACAGTTGGCTTACAACTAGCTACATCTCTCCTTTCATTCAAAGAGTTGCTGGCCATTCAGAGCAAAAGTCACCATGGGATAAATCAGGGCTGGCCCAAGACATTTTGCTGCCCAAGGCAAAGGACAAGATGGCACCCATCCTCCCCATTAATCCAGTGACCAGCCAACCAGGCTGGTCACTGGAATCTTCAACACTGGAGATGAGACAATATCATCCATTACTTCTGAGGGCTGCAGATTAGCTTAGGGGCACAGGGCAGGTCACATGGCACACACAGCTCTATCCTCAAACACCTTATGGCCACTCCCTGTCCCCCAGCATCTGCTGCTGAAAGTGGCTGCCTCCCTCTGTCTAATGGTAGGGCCAGCTTTGGGATGAATCAAGGTGCATTGTACCTTCAAGCAGTAAGCAACCCATTAAACACAATGACTGCTCCTAAGGTATGATACTAAACAGGACGGGCCCAAGACATTTTGCTGCCTCAGGCAGAGCAGCAAATGGCTGCTCCCAATCACTCAAGTCAAGGTACATAGTACCCAAAGCCAGCCAAGTTATTTTGGTACATGAGGCAGAAAATCCCATAAGCACCTCTCCCTTGCAGGAGAATACAATAATAACAAAGTAAGTAACTGACAATTTGCTGCCCTTTTATGACACCCAAAATCTGCTGCCTGAGGTGACTGCCTCACTCTGCCTCATGGTAGGGTGGGCCCTGATACTATGCAGCTCATTCACTGCTTTGGAAGGGGGCAACAGTGTGACATCCGTGCAGAGCACAGCACACCGCTCCTTCATGTGCAGCAGCAAAAGGCTGCTCTCAAAAGACTGGTTGAGTCATGGAGTATGTGCTACATAGCAAGGCCATTTTCAAATCACCAAAAAAGAGGAAATACATGACCAAAAAGAGGGCCCACGTTTGTATACAATTTGCATATGCTAATTTATATGTATAGAGGCAAATTTAGAAATAATGACTGTAATTTAAATGGAAATGCAATACAGCAATCTCACGATAGTGGGGGAGACTGTGACCAGGTGCCCTGTGTGGTGTGGTGTGCCTCCTCAGTCTGCTGTCCAGGTGCTAACAGTGGATGGGCAACTTCACAGCCCCTGCTACGCTCCTTTCTTATGGTTCTTTATCTTTAAACCAGACTTGGACTGGACAGTCCTTCAAACAGACATCTGTCCTCTGTAAAGTAGGACATGTGGCCACCATAGGTAACTTCAAGAAGATAGTTATTTGCAGCTTTTCAATTTTCTATTAAATGCATGTATTTATCAGACTGATTTTACTTAGATCTCTTTGGTGGTCTTCTTGTTGCTCAGGGCAAATGAGAGTGCTTATCCTTCCAATAAACTTTCTGTGTTTCATAAGCTGAGAGAAAGTGTCTTGCTATTGTGACTGGCTACTGGCCAACAATCTGAATCCGGGTCTCCCATGTCTAAGCCCAGTCCTCTGTCATGATACTCACTGCTCAGTGGTACTTTCCCTCCTTTTGCTGATCTTGCTGAATGTAGACAAACATCTCCCTTCCTCAGAAGAACAATCACACATCTGAAAATTAACTCCTTTTTTCCCCTTTCTTTTGGGTTAATCTTTCCCACACCCAGAGTCACACCTACCCCCACTTCCTGTAGTCTAGCCAGGTTTGCAAATGTAGCAAAATGAGGTAGCAGAAAGCTGGAGAGGTAGAAGGAACTGTACCACTTTAGATTTTAGATGAATTATTGCATTCCCCCCCCCCAGTGCTCCCCTACATAAAAAAATAAATAAATCTCAATGCAAACAGAAAACTAGCACAGCTGGTAAAGGCATGGGCCAGAATCTTCCTCCCTGGTGTGCTTGATTTATAATGGCAAGGATTTTTATGTGAGAGAGCACTGTGGGAAAATTAAAATGGCGGAAAGGTTTTAAGGCACTGCTACCAAGTAAGCCCACAGCCAACGAGTGAGCAGGCACTAATGTGGGTAGAGAACCACCCCACCTAGGACACTATGCTGGGCGTCCCCTTTATCCTGCAGCCAACCCACCCTCTTTTGCAGTCTCACTCCTCAGCCAGCCAGCTCCACATTCTACATATGATTGGAGCAGACCTGTATTTGAAAATGATAGTTCTGTTGTTTTTTCAACTAGTTTGATCGTTGGTCTTCTTCACCTTCTAAATATATCAGTGATTACTAAAAAGGGCTTGAACCAAGATTCATCCACATCCTGTGTAATATATATCATTATTTTGGACTTTTTAGACCATTCAGTTTTTATTTTGGTGATGGAAAAGGGAAAGAAAAAAAGCATGCCTTTCCTGGTAAAGTACCACAAATTAGCTTTGTGATGTGCCAATTCCAAGAATGTTATTCTCCAATAGCAATAGGCAGCTAGAAGAGCAACTCTTTTTTTATTATGCTTCTTTTAATATATCTTTCTGAAAATAAAGTTATGGTAAGAAAATGGATTGAACTTCAATAAACTTTCCTAGACGCTACATGTTTTTCACCTGGGCTGTACCAAGTCCTAATTCAGAAACTATTCATAATAAAGGCTATATTTATTTTCCTATTATTTTTTACAAGACTTTGCTTTGCAGAAAGTGGACATTGTAAACTTAGAGGACTGCATCTGATTTTCACATTATGTGAATATACATTGGAAAATACCTTTATTTTTATTTTTAAAGAGCTCTATTTTTAGTCTAATTGTTTTGGACATTTACTGCCAGGTATGTACAAATATAAACAAATATAAACTTTTTTTTTTTTTTTAAGAATCCAGACCTATTCTGCTATTCAGTGTGCCAAACCTGTACTGAGATGCCATTTTGTAGACATAGTGGTTGTAATCATGATGTAACACTAAACCATAGTTTAATGTTATGTGAACAAGCCTCAGGCTCATGTACCTCCCCACTCCTCTCTCATCCTGTGAGGCCATGAGGAGGAGATTGGAAGCATTTACTTCTGTTTTCAACTAACTGGTGTTTTTCATTTCATTTGAATGGGATAAACTGTGATTAGTTAAAAATATGATTTGTTTGAACATGCAAAGATCAAACCATGGTTTTTGATCCTGGCTTGTTTGGATAAACCATACTTAAAACTAACTGCAGTCCATGGTTCAGATGAAATGACAAACTGTATTAGCTGAAAATAGAAGGATATACTTCCAATCTCCTCTTTATGGCCACAGTGTAGGAGAAGAGGGGCAGGGTCAGCAGGTTTGTGCACATAACACAAAAGCCAGGCCAATGAAGTGTGAAGGCAAAAAGTGATGCTCCTGATATAGCTCCTGAGAACCGAGATGAAATCACATCCATAACCTTCTGAACCAGCTATATTTTCCCATGGAGCCACTGTACAGCAGAAAGCCATCTTGTTAGATACGTCCTTCCTCAGTAACTTGAACATCACTTTAAAATTGGACCAGACAGTCCCTGTCCCTAGCCACTGTGATTGTTCTGGACAATCTTCTCATTGATTTCCTTTGCTGAAGACTTCTACATGGTCCAGTCTCATCTCTACTAGAGCTAAAAGGGAAATTAAATTACTACATTTTCAGAATCTGAAGTGCTTGATTCTGAGTTTTGAATTCCAAACATTTGAAGTATTTTTTTTTTAAAAAAAAAACCATTCTTAAGGGAACTGAAGTTCAAGTCTTGTCATCAAATATGAGCATTCTCTCTCTCTCACACACACACACACACACACACACACAGAGCCAAATCCCAGTTGAAAAATCCATTTGGATTGAATATTCACATTCCTAATGGTCAAATCCAAATTGCTATGCCAAAATCCAAACTTTTAAAATTCTGGTATAAACTTTCAAGTTCAACATAGAATTTGGATCAGACAGTGATCTGAAGGCACATTATGCACAGGTGGACTGATGAAGCTATACAGGTCTAGCCCTGTAAACTGCTTGAATCGGAGACCACTTGGGAACCATATGTAAGCTGCACTAAGCTTTTTGGAGGAGTGTGATAAAATAAATAAATAAATGAAGTTAAATTAGTTCTAACTTAACCTCTGTGTATTAAGCTTTCCTTTCACATTATGATAATATATTGGCTTAATAAATTGAGATATAAACAAGCCTTTCCCCTGTGCTCCTCCCTTTGTGTGAGCAGCAATTAAACCAGGAAGCCTCTAATTAACTATACAGTAATACCTTGGATTGCAAGTAACTTGGTTTGAGAGCGTTTTGCAAGCAAATTTTTAAATATTTATTTATTTATTTGTTATACAAGCGACGTCTTGCAATACAAGTACTGTAGTACGGCTCAAAATTAAAAATCTCTGTACAAATTTTTTTGGGGGGGATTTCGTTTTGATATAAGAGTGTTTTGGATTTCAAGCACGTTTCCGGAACGAATTATGCTCTCAATCCAAGGCATGACTGTAGTATCCCATTTCATCTGAACCGGGATATCCTGGCTTGTTCTGAAGCTGGTAATCATATTTTCCTGGTTTGGATGAGATGGGAGACTGTATTTAAGTGAAGACATCCTAGTTTGTTTGCTTGCTTCCACTGTGAAGGGAAGAGCAAAGGGGCTCCTTGCAGGGGCAAAACGTTCATTCATATCTTGTTTTATTAAGTCAAGATATGATCATCCAAATGCAGCCCCTCTCTGCTAATTCATGGACTCCCAGAAGATAAGGCTTATGTAATCCCTATACCACTTGAACAGAAGGCATTAGTTTGTTCCTCAAGGGGTTAGTACTTATGTGGATCAATTGAGTAAGTTGCCACTTTTCAATGGTATTCTATGGTGGATTCTATGGTATTTCCATTAGAGATATGCTTACTTTGTCTAACTCAGACCAAAGCAATCCTTTTTGAATGTCCATCCTGGAATTTACTTCTTAAGAAATGAGACAGAACCATAACAAGAAATGAAGCAATTACTTTGAAAAGAGTCAGAATGAAAAATGTCAAGTAAAAATAAATAAATTGACACTTACGCTGGTTTACCTTAAAGAGAGGGCATTTCAACCACAAGCGCATAGTCCAGGCTCCTTTTTAACTAGAAAAACATGACAGGCCATCATCCGGATTTTGAGCACGGTATGTCCACTATGCAGGAAATTCCAGCTCACTAAGGCTGTGGCATTTGTTACTGCATCACTTGTGCTAAGTGATTTTCATGTGAAGAAAAGGCCCTGTGTGTGTCTGTGATGTTATTCATTTTTGTCTAACTACTCTTGTATATTTTTTCTGGGTACAATTTTCATAAGAAAGGCAGAGAACCAAATTTATCATCTGTCTAAGGTCAGTGTCAAGTCAGGATAAGGACTTGGTTCAAGTTGAAATATTTGGAATTTTGCATAAATAAATGCAAAAAAAATAACAACCATGGGTTAGATGCAATGATGCCCTTCTGTTCACAGAGGGGGCTTCAAACCAACAGATGCTTCCATGAATATATTAAATAAATAAATAAGTGGGAGCAAGGGCAATTTTCACCAATATCCCCTTCCTCCAGCATCCCCTTCCCCCACCTCCCATGTTTTGTGTCTCCTCCCTCTTCCGGTCATGGAAGCCTCCACTGGATCCAAGCCCCTTTCTTGAATGGAGTGGCACCACTGAATTCTTACACCATTGAATTTTTACCTTTTCAATTATTGAACATGCTGCAATGTCTTCCTCTACCCGTTCATTTAATTTATTTAAATATTTATAAGCCACCTTTCTGGACCAAGTCCACGCAAGGCGATGAACAAAATACAAGTATAAAAATAAAAATACAATAATCTATATATATAAAAGAAGAAGTCCTGACTGACTGACTGACTGACTGACTGATTGACTGACTGACTGACTGACTGACTGACTGACTCATCAACGCCCAGCTCAAACCGTTTAATCTAGGAACATGAAATTTTGAAGGCACATTGCTATGACGTAGACACCCACTAAGGAAGGATTTTTGGAAATTCCGTCCCTAAGGGGGTGAAAAAGGGGGGCAAAATCACCCCACTCTCATATCTCCTATGGGCAAAACAACAGGGGAACAGTTATGCAAATTGGCCTCACCTCATAATTGCTGCAGGAGCCAATAGGAGCAGTTATGCAAATAGCCCATACGACACTTAGAATGTTCATATGAATTCCTGCAGGGGCCAATAGGGGTGGGTATGCAAATCTCCCCTCGGCCATTTAGAATGTTCTCTGAGGCGGTGAAAGGGGAGGGAAACTTTTTAAATGACTGACTGAATGAATGACTGTTGTGTGGGGCGCATCGTCGCATAGGCTCCATCACGTTTTGACGGATCTACCCCAAACTTGCCACAGTCACTCTTCATCACCTGTAGACTCTCAGGATTAACCTGATTTTTCTTTAAGATCAGATATTTCTGTCAGAAAGGTTTTCTGCTGCTAGCACCGAGCCTAAACGTTACACTTTCAGTCAGAGACACTGTATCTTTTCCATTGTACCAAATCCTAAAATCCACGCGAGCGCAGCCATGGGCAACAGCTAGTATTATAATAAAACTTAAAATATATATATATATAAACAACATATTAATACATTAAGGGTGCAGTCCTATGGCCAGTAGATGCTGTTTGCTTGGCCACAGGAAAGGTCAGAGTCCCAACTCTGACTTCTGCATTCCGAGTTCGCAGCTGGGACCCCGACTTTGGAGTGCCCTCCCTCCACCCTCGCAGCCAGCGCAGTTCTTTTCATGCCGGCAGCGATTCTGAAGGTGGAAGACAGACTTCAGAGCTGGTGTGTGGGGGGCATTCTGGGGGGTGAGAATTAGGGGGGAGGAGCGAGGCTCCGCCAGGATATAAGGAATCCCGGCGGTGCCTCATCCCCTCCTCCTCGCGAGCAAGGGTAAAACAGATGTCCAAAATCAGCTGTCTAAGTGTTTTGGAGAGTGAGGGAAGGCTTTCACCTTCCATTGGATGCCTCCTGTAATCCTCCAAGTTTGGAGGGTTATGGCAGCCACATTGGATGGCAGTGCCCAATATATTTCAGTCAGTATAAAAATATTTCCAGAACCACAGCAATAAAACAACAGCATAATCAATAAAACACATCAATTAAAAGCCATTTGAAACTAGTGATGGGTGCACTTACCCCAGGTGAATTTGTTATTTCCTCAGAAAGTAACAAATTCACTCATGTTAGCTCAGATGAGAGTTCTCTTTTAATACAAACTCTCTTTCCATGTATATGCATTTTCGCACATGCGCAATATCAAAGTACATCTTGGGAGCAAAAATTAAAACACAACACAACATCAAGCCCACATTCAAGCCAGCCAGATAAACAATAAAAAGCTAAAATCTTAGCATCGAAGATTAAAAGCCCTCCTTAGCCAAAGGTGGCCTGAAATTTTTTTAAAATCTTAAGAACTCACCTGAAAATTAACAGGGAATGGGCCAACTATGTATAATGTGGGAGGGAATTCCACAGATGAGGGGCCACCTGTGCCTGAGAAAGCCCTATCCCTCGCGTGCCTGCCAGTGTAATAAATGGTGGGCAAACAAGAAAAGCCCCTCCAGCAGTTATTAAAGTTCAGGCAGATCCACATGGGTGCAGGCAACTCTTCAAGTAACTTGGTCCCAACTGTTTAGGGCTTTAAAAGACAAGCCAGAACTTTGAATTGAGCCTGGAAACTAATAGACAGCCAGCAGAATTGGCGCAAAGTAGGTGTACCACAGTGGACGCTGGTGACTCCTATTTCGGTGGGGTCCTAATCCATTGCAGCTTTTATTTGGAGCTCCATGGTGGTGAACCTATTTTGGGGAGGGAGTTTAGCATGATGGATAGCTCCTATAAAGCTCCAAATAAAACCTGCAATGGATTAGGTGCCCCACCGAAATAGGAGCCACCAGCCTCCCCTGGTGCACCGTGCGCCAAATAATTTGCCCCCACCAGCATCCAGGCCACCGTATTCTGCACCAGCTGAAGCTTCCAAGTTCTACAAGATACAGGCTCAATCAAGCATGAGCATGACAACCTTGAGCCCTAGCACCTCTAATTTAGAAACTAAGCCTTAGCACATGACATACATTCCTGAATACGTGCATTTTTTTTAGAAGAGCGAACACATGCAGACTCACTGCCAAAAACCAAAACAACAAATACATCAAAGCTTTTAAAATGTCTGGGGAACAACTTCTTGTTGCAAGCTGGCTTTCCCCCACCCAGTGAGTCAGTAATTTTGTCAAGGCCACATAAGTCATAACAACTATAAAATAAAATAAAGACACAATTCAATAAATCATAGTATCATACATCATAAAAATGATCAATTACTTGTTCTACTTCTCATTTTTTTATATAGCTTGACTGTTCTATAAGCAAAAGAAGCAACGTTCTATCCAATGGCTATAGTTTTGTTAACAAGTTGTCAGTTCAACCCTTTAAGGAATCCTTTCCTGAAAAGTAACCATAGAGATATTTAGTTCTAAATAGAATATGACAAGAAATAATGTGGCAAATCTACTACCCTTTCATCACAAATTACAAAATCCTAAATTGAATGGGGCTTTCCTAGAGTGACCAATGAAAAGTGAAGAGAGCATCAGTTGGAAATGCAAATATGCTCTCCTATGAGAATACCAAGGAAAGTCTGATAAATAATCTTCATACACATGCAAGAATGTAAACACATAACGCTAAAGGCCGGCTTTTATATTAGAGAGCTTAGCTAAATCCAATTGGACAAAAGTATTGTTTATGAGATTGAGGGATGGACAGGAGAACCTGTGGGACACATCTAGTCCAGCACATCTTTTGTTAGGCAAATATAGGTGATATATTGCCATGAGAACTAATTGTTAGACCATACTTGTGAAAGGGGAGAACCAATTAGTAAACAGGGCTTAACTTCCCCTTTCCCTTGGCTGGGGATGATGTCTTCAAGTTGTCTGTGTGTGAAAAGAAGAAGAGGAGACTGCAGTTTTGATACAGACTAAGAACAGACAAGAGAGTGGAATCTTAAGCTCTAGAAGCATCTTATGATGCTGGCTTTCTCCCCAGAGATCTACTGAGGATGTTGGCAGTCTGTTGGAGTGTTTAAGCTCTGCCTCCACCTATGCTCAAGCCAGTATATTTGTAAATAAATATACTAGATCAAGAATTGGCCTCCACAGTCACTTATGGACCCATCACTAGAGTCTACAAAATTTTTTAGAATTTCCTCTTTTTCTAAATTTCTTTTTGTAATTTTATCCTGGAAGACAATCTTACTCGGTCACGAGTGTGATGAAAGGGTTAACATTTAGTATTGCCAGGCAGAGTGGATGCGCCCAGCAACCTATCGGGGCTCGCCTGTAGAAAGTTCTGATGGGAGGGGGAGCTCTATATATATGTGCCTGTGTGTGAGCTGAGAGGAGTTAGTTAGAGTTAGAGTGTTAGGGAGTTAGAGTGTTGGAGTGTTAGCAAGAGAAGTGAGTTGGAGGGAAGTGAGTTAGGGGGATTCTAGTCAGTTAGTCAGATAAGAGTCATAAAGTGAATTCAACATAAACTATTGCCTTTATAGAAAAGAGATTGTTCCTGTTTAAAGAAATGTTTTACTTAAGAAAATAAAGAACCATTTGTTGGGTTACTGAAGAGACTGATTTATAACGGCTGCTATCCTGAAGCTCACCCCTAATCACTTGGTACAGCTGCTAAGAGCAAGATAAACAATATCTACCCAGCGTAAACACCACAATAACCAGCCATGGTATTTTAACAGAGTTTATCTCCCACAGACAGATTGTCCGCTCGGGTTTGTCTGGGAGTGAGTGAAGACTTGTGACAGAGTTGGAACAGTGTGTTAGGTTTAAAATAGGGTGAACTAATACCCTGGAGCTACCATATCTGAGCCACTGGGTTAGTGAAGAAAGTGAACTAACAGCCAGGTAGTAGTGAGAGAAATAAAAGTAAATAACCAGCCACGTTATCGTCACAACGAGTGATCGCCTACTACTATAAATAAACACAAACACACAGGCCTGTGGCTCTGGCTCAGCTTGTCTGAGTGTGGAAAGCTAAGCAGGGTCAGGCCTGGTTATTACTTGGATGGGAGGCCCCTCCTCTAGTTTCCTGCACTGAGCAGAGGGTTGGACTCGATGGCCTTGTAGGCCCCTTCCAACTCTATGATCTATGAAATATGACAAGATACCAAGAAGCCTCCATCGACCTCCTTCCAAAAGAAACCAAGCCCACATAAGCGCTGTGCTCCTGGAACCTCTCGCCACTCAGAGAAGTGGAGTGCATATAACCGGATCATTAAACTTATTTTTATACTGACCTTTTCCCCTACTATGGAAGTAACACCAGCAAAATAAGCATACCAGAAAGCATAAGATTCAGTCAGCTATTTGGTTCCCTTGATGCCATAAAACATGCAGTTTTTCCAAAACCCCGTTCAGTGCCTCAGCCCCTAGAACTGAAAGAACTCATTCTTTCAGCCAAATGGAGAAAAAAGGGGGGGAGGGGTTCATTTAGGCAGGGCACACAGACCCTAGAACTGAGTTTCAATATCATGTCTTAGCCCTAAGAATGTGAGGTAATAATCTCTGGCCATATACAGAGTACCTCTTACCAATAAATACTGGCAACCGGCCTTTATACATCTGGGATTAGGGAGAGCATTTCCAGTTTTGGAAGTGGGGATAGAGCAGTGATGGCGAACCTTTTTGAGCCCGAGTGCCCAGACCACAACACAAAACCAACTTACTTATTTCAAAGTGCCAACACTGCAATTAAACCTGAATATCGGGGTTTTAGTTTAGTAAAAACAACTCATACAGTTGTCCAAACTAATTAACATCTTTTGTCTTAAAAGAAAAACACAATAACAGGGCTTTCAATGATACAAACAGCTTTTTATTGAAAAAAACATCAACTCGATTTTTTAAAATAGTACTATATTGTACAGGTTGACTTTTACTTTTACTAACTGTAAAACACCTTTTCAACACCTGTAGAAGCATCAGAGTAAAGCTTGCCCCATACAATTTCAGTCTGGCATATAATCTTATTACAAGTTGAGAATCCCTTATCCTTATCTAAATTACCTTCATGCTTATGACATTGCCTGAAGGTAATTTAGATAAACTTTTTAAATAATAAGAGGCATGTATTTTTGGATAAGAATCAACTTGTAATATGATTATATGCCAGACTGAAATTGTATGGGGCAAGCTTTACTCTGATGCTTCTACAGGTGTTGGATTAGTAAAAGTAAAAGTCAACCTGTACTAGGATGAGCAAGATAAACAAGAAAACTAAACGTGCTTAACACATTTTAAAAAACCTTTATGTCTTGGACTGCAAACACTGCAATAGGAAAAAGTTTGTATTGGGCATGCTTTCACACAATGTGATTTTTTTAGTTGGCCCAGCCGGCGCTGCTTCAGGCGTGCTGGGCGGGGCTTCCCCGCCCTGGGCTCAGGCTGGCGGCGGCGCGTCCTCGCGCCAGGTTAAGGAAGGGGTAAAAAAGCCCCTCTTCTTCGCCGGCCGGGCACTGGAGTTGGCCCAGCCGGCGCAGCGTGGCTTCCCCGCCCGCAGCGGCGCGTCCTCACCAGGTAGGGAAGGGGCTGCAGACTGCAGAGGCCCCTCTTCTCCGCCAGCCGGGCACGGGAGTTGGCCCGGCCGGCGCTTCTTTTTTTCTATTTTAAACTTTTTATAAAATGCCTGCCCTGCCTCCCTCCTCCCCCTCCCCCTCCTACAGAAGGTAAAGCATTCCTGCCTGCCTGTCTGCCTCCGGTCCACTCGGGTCCTCTTCGTTGTCTTTCTGCCTCCTCCTCCGCTGCCATCCGCAAAAAAACTTTCTGCTCCACCTCCTCTGCAAAAAACCTTCACCAGCAGCGTGACGCTGACTCACGCCTGCTGGGAGAGACTGGCTTCGCCCCCACCCCCTGCTCTTGATCTCTATTCAAGCGACCTATGGCTCACGTGCCAGTACATCGGTCCCCACGTGCCAGCTGTGGCACGTGTGCCATAGGTTCGCCATCACTGGGATAGAGTGTCCATCAGCATGGTGCATGACATCCAGTCAGGCTAGAGACCCCACACTTTTCTTTTTGGAAATTCAGTGGCAAACGGTCCTTCAAATAGACGTACAAGAAAGCCAGGCAATAAGCATGTGGCACTAGCAACGTCAGTGCCTTCTTCCCTACCTAGAAGCCAGAAGGAGGTTTGTTGCCCACAGTGGGGGAGGTAGTTATCTCATCATTACCCTACTCATACCAATTACAAACAAGCCGGCAAAACACTATTCCCACCATCCACAAGAGGTGAAACCCAATGCAAACTAATATTGCCCTCCACAGCCCAGGTCCACGCAGCCCAGGGGACCCCAATGGACCATCCAAAGAGCGGGGGAGAATGGAGACAGTGGCAATCTGGCCCAGCATCAGCGCCTGGGCTGTTTTCTCCTTGCTTCAGCAGGAGCAACTGTGTTTGCCTTTGCAGGGGTGAAGAGGAGGTGCTAAGAAGCAGCCAAACAGCAGCCAGGACCTTTGATGCAAAGCATGGGCTGGGATAAAGCAGGCCCCACCACCACTGCTGCTCACCCTGAGGAAGGCATGGGTGGGCAGTTGCTCTGAGTAAGGCATGGGCGGGCAGCCGCTCTGCAGAGCCGCACTGGCAGTCAGAGCCCAGCGGCAGCAAAGGCCTGGCTGGCGCAGCATTCTACAGAGCCCAGTCGGCCCAAAGGCCTTGCTCTGAGGCCATGCACCCGCTGCTGCAGCACAGGCAGTCTTCAGGTCCACCTTCCTGCCAATGCCTCACTCTGAGAAAGGACCCCTCAGAGCAAGGCATTGAAGGAAGGCTGGTGCTGGTGGTGGAAGCTTGTGCTTCACCCCACCCCCGGCAGTAGCTTGCACTCTCCCCACACACACACAGCAGCTCACCCTCACCCTCCTCCATAGCAGCAGTGGCAGCAAGTCCACCTGCCTCAGGCAGTGGGAGGACTTGCACCAGACATGAATAAAAGGGATACTCCTTTCCCTCTGCCATCTTTCATTATTACATGCTATCTCACGATAAATGATGTTCCTTGATTCCTTGGGGGGGGGGGAGGAAGTGGGGGAAACACTTATCAATTACACAGCCTTTGGTAGCTACTCCCCACCCAAGTTCATCATTAGTTTCCGACTAGATATTACTTAAAACATATTGCCCTTTTTCAAGGATTTGTAATAAAAATTACAAAAATGTCTTGCACGTAGTGACCTTTCCTTTCAAAGACAACCTCATCACTGATGCATCACGGAAAGAGCCAATGGTGAAATGGGACAGGAATTCTCTGATGCTCTCAACCATGCTTCTATTTGTTCTTATTTGAAGTCAACAAGACAAATGAAGTGCCTTTCTGAGACTGACAAAGACATCCTGAAATGATTATATTTCCTTTTGCAACTTGAATGTTTCATCCTGTTCCACTCCTTCATAGCATGAATCTTTTCTCACTTAATACAGATGTGAAGATTTTTGGATTATGACTGAATAATTATGGCCACATTTTTTTATAATATAAGGGCGCAACCTAATGGGGATGCCCGTAAGCCTCTGAACTCTGAGGATTATGGGCATCCTATGCAGGTGGGAGGAGAGTGGAGGCAATCTTCGTCTCCCTACTCCTCCCACCCTGCAAATCAGCTAGATAGCTGATTTCGGCCATCTAGCTGCAGCGCTTCAGACAGGGAGGGAAGGAGGTTGGAGTGCCACCATGATACATCATTGTGGTGGACCCGGTCTGCTCCCCTCCCTGGCCCCTGGAACATCCTCTTTACCCTTTCTCCAAGGTTGGCCTTACCACCTCTGAGAAGCAGCTGGCATGGTTCTTTCCATGAGAACCATGAGAGGGAGATGGAGGGTGATCTGAGTGTGGATCCCCAGCTCTCAGGTCAGAGCTTTTTTCTGACCTCGGATCTGGGAATCCAAAGCATCCTGTGGCCGTCTAGATGCTGCTTAGGGGCCATAGGATTGCTCTGCCGAGGTGCTTCTAGATGGAGGGCTCCTAGCATCACCAGTCAAAAGACGTTGTGCAGCTATTCCATCTTTTCCTCCTTAATGGATTGTTTTCTGGAAAGAAAAAAGACAGACGCAGCAGTGGGAAAATATGGGAGGTTTACGAGTGGAAGGTGATGATGTCTGGGCCCCCTGCAAAATTCCGTGACGGCGTGATAAAAAGCCTCGTTTAGGCACTGATAGGTCATACGCATTGTATAACTGATTTGGGGACCGGTTTTATTTATTTGGAGACCTTATTTATTTATTTATTACATTTCTATCCCACCTTTCTTCTATCATGGAACTCAAGGTGGCTACATGGGATTCCCAGGTGGTCTCCCCTCCAAGCACTACCAGATCCAGACCTGCTTAGCTGTCTCATGTGCCTTCAGAACACACCCTGGGACCTAATGTGTTCAAAATAAAAGTAAACATATGGAGATTTGTTTTCTGTTTAAAAAAATAAACATAAACAGTCTCTGTCCCAGTATCAGCACTGAAAATCACTTGATATTATCAGGTCTTGCAGTGGGCTCCCTAGTGCTGCAACAAAGAGGTCAAGACCTTCACTGTACAAAGAGGCATGTGGTCAACATATAACTGTCACTTCCTGTTCCTGTAATATGATGAGGGGGGCCAGTTACACATTGTGAAAAGAGGTCATCATGCATTGACAAAAAAAGAGAGAGAGAGAACAAAGGACACAGGGTTGCACACAAATCACATATGCTAATTTATATGTATAGACACATATTTAGAAATAATTACTGTAATTAAAATAGAAATAAAATGCACCCACCCACCTTAGAGGGGAAGACTGTGACCAGGTGACATGTGTGCCTGCCTGTTCAGTCTGCAGACTAGGTGTTAACTGTTCATGGGCAACCTCAAGTCCACTGAACTCCCGTCAGATGGTTCCTTATGTTTATCTTCAACCTAACTTGGTCTGGACAGCCCTTCAAACAGAGGACACCTGCAAATAGAGGACTCTCCTCTGTAAAGCAGGGCACCTGGCCACCCTATGTTAGTTCCACTAAGGCTGGATTCCTAAACATACTATACCTACCTCTCAGCAAAAATCCTGCTGAAAATGAGAGACAGTCACCCTATACACATGCCACCCCTGATGTGTTCAGTGAACATGTGAGAGGGAGAGCAGGATTACAGCAGTTGGCCAAACCCCAGACACTGACATGCCCCTGGTGGTTGTGTGCTCCATGTTAGTTAGTGAGAAATAGCCCTGCTACACACATACAGCTGTACATGTTTAGGGCTTCTCCATGTGATCAGGAACCATGGGCCAATCAGCATTCCCACTTGTGAGGAAGAGCCCAATGCACATAAAGCTTCATACATGCAGAGGGTCCTTTCCCATTAATGTCAAATACCAGTGAGTCAATCAGTCTGTTATTTCTGTTCTATGCTTTTGTGCCAGAAGGCATTTAAACCAACCTACAGAATGAAGAATAAAGGGCAACTAGATTTAAAAATAAAAAAAACTATTAAAAAGACCTCAATAAATATCAATAAATAATATAGAATAAAAATCAAATATTAAAACAATCAAGGCAATAAAACAGAATACTAAACACAGGCAGCAGTGCAGCTCAGAAACCAGCACTCATACTTTAAAGCAAATTATACTTTAAAATATGTGCAGCACCTGTGAGGCAATGGGTGCGTAGGTGTCAAGGAGCACAGCCAATGGGTGCAATCCTACTCCCTCTTCACACAATCACTAAACATGAGGGGCAAAACTCTAATGAAGGGGTGGGCAACATGTGGCCCCAGCATCTCCCCAATGCGGCCCCCACTAACCACTGAAATTTGGGGGTACCTCAAAAAATTATTTAATTTTTTTCCCCCTCGCAAACAAAATGTCCTCCAGAGCTGCTATGGAGCAGCAAAAGGGTCAAAATTTGCTTGTTTGCAAGCTAAGTTTGACCCTTTTGGTGCTCCGTAGCAGCTCTGGACACCATTTTCTTTTTCTTTTTTATTTTCTCACTGCTTTCAGTGCCCACAGTAGGGGGTGTGGCCTGTGGGATATCTGGGGAGGGGGGCAAAAATGGCCCCCAGACTTCCTGAAATTGCCCACCCTGCTCTAATGCAAGACTTAAAAGAGGGGAAGCTCAAAACGCAAACTCCCCTCTGGCCCCATTTCAAGAACACCTGTTTCAAAATGTGGTTCTCACATATCCTGGCACTACCCCATCCTCCACGTGAATCCCTTCTGCCTTTCCCAATCAACAAAGGCCTTGCCTTAGAGAAGGAGGTGGTGGTATCCTGGCATAGATGGACTAATGGTCTGACTCAATATTAAGTCAGTGTCATATGTGTACGTTTAGTTCTCAGGCAATGTAATCTTCAGAAATGGCTGCTTTGAAGGCTAAGGGGTCAGGACAAGTGCAGAGTCAGAGCCCTTGGCAGAGTGAATCCTCTGGCTGATTGATGGCTTGTTTGTTTTCATTTAAGACCCATGCAAATAGCTTGCAGAGGGAAGACAAGGATTCCGCCTATTTCTGCAGAAAACAGCTGCATTCCTTCCATATGCCTTCCCTCTGCCTTTGTGCTTCTCTTTCACTAGAATGAATAAATAAATACATGTCCAAATGGACATGGCTCCCTTTACCAGCCTTTGAGTGCTAATTACAGCTTATTGATTTCCAAAGCCCATCTATCACCATCCAGGGATTATAACTGCATGGTGGGATTTAAAGAGCAACCCAAGTTGCAATCCTTTACACACTTTCCTGGATGTAAGTCTCATTGAGCTCAATGGCCTTCCTTTATATATATGCATAGGATTGCACTGTAAGGGTCAAACTACACATTACACTAATTATGTAGCATGTACCTGACATAATCTCCTGCTTTCTTACTTGAGAGTAAGTACTGATTCAGATTGAAACCAGGAAGTGAGAATTAAACCTTCTCCTTCCCCCCCCACCGACATTTGTTTCTCAAGGTCAATACCCCCACCTGTGCATGGGGATTAAAAAAGAAAAAAGGTTCCATTGGCATCAAGGGAGACAGGGTGGGATTTCATGAAACAAACAGCTGGGGGGAGGTTTAATCATCCCCTTCCTATGCATGCTGGTCCAGATCCAAATTGGGGGTGTGTGCACTTATTTCTGAGTAGGAAAGCAAGAGAGGGGTCAGCTACATATTGTGTAATGTACAGGGATGGGGACTCGGACTCGAGGACTCGACTCGTGAGTCGGACTGAGTCCCCCCTCTGACTCGACTCGGACTCCAGTCCCAATATTTTTAATGGGACTCGAGACTCGACTCGGGACTCGAGACCAAGGACTCGTCAACATCCCTGCTTGATGCCACCTGCAGGTGCTGCCTGGACCCAGTTGCAGTAACAATCCAAGTTTATTTTTTAAAATCATTTTCCTAATGCAACCTTTCAGACATTTTGGGTTTGGCTGCCTCTGCCTGCCTGTTTGGGGTTCCCTGCCTCCTCTGCCTGCCTGGTCTCTTCTTAACCAGTTCCACTAGTTTGAATTGTCCAAGACAAATGCCTCTGCCTGCCTGCTTTGGGGTTCCCCGCCTCCTCTGCCTGCCTGGTTATTTTGGGTTTGTCTGCCTGGTCTGTTCTTGTCAAAATCAGTGGCAGAGTTTTGAGATAAAAAGGCACACTTGTGCCTAGAATTTATTTATTTAAGCCACACATCTGAAGTAGCTTTATTTTGTTGGGGGAAAACCCCATTGATTTTAATAGGGACTCATGGAGTCAGCTTTGGGAGTGACTCGGGACTCGGACTCGGACTCGTGAGTCACCATTTTGGACCAAGGACTTGGACTCGGACTCGAGACTCGGGTCCAAAGACTCGTGACTCGACTCGTGACTCGAGACCAAGGACTCTTCAACATCCCTGGTAATGTAATGTGTAGTTTGACCCTAAAATGGCAATCCTATGCACACTTACTTAGGAATAAGTCCCATTGAACTCACTGGAGCTTGCTTCTGAGTAAACATGAATCAAATTGTGCTGCATGGCTGCACCTGGGTGTAAGTCCCAAAATTGAACTCAGTGGGACTTACTTCTAAGTAGAAATGAAATGGATTGCACTGATAGTCTCATGGAGGACTCTGACTCCACTCCATATCAAAAACTGCTTTTCAAACTCAAAAGCAGTTTGAGGGGCAGCATGGGAGGCTACTGTTTGGGAAAAACAAGTCTAGGGTCACCTTGGCTTCATGGAACTATTCAGAATCAGAATAGGAACCTCTCCAGTCCAGAAAGAGATTATCTTACAGATGGGAAGCATGTGGCTCATGAAAAGATAGAAGTTAGACAGACAGACTGGCAAAAAGGATTCCAATTTCTCTTTTCCTGTTAGCCATCAATAGTCATGTCGTAGACAAAAACGAACAAACTGAGTAACCATCAGGTTTAAATATGGAAAGTCTATATGAACCACCTCTGTACTTTCCTGGTGACACACTTTATTTTATTTTAATAATCAGCGTTTAAATCTTTTAATGTATCATTTGTGGAATATCTCACAGGCGATTTCCAGTAATACGGCTGTGAGTTTGTCATGCTCTCCCCATATGTGCCCTGTTGCAACATGTTTTGGCATGAAGTATGAAGGAAATGAATCTTCTGTATGGGAGTTTTGAAAGAGTGTGTTGCTTGTTGCCATTATGAAAAGAGGCAGATTAAGAGTTTAGAAAACCATCCACTTAGAAGCCTTCAGCCTGTCCGGATGGTGGGGCAGGACATATTTCTTGATGACATATTTCTTGATGGCACACTTGAGGGCAGCAGTCAGCAAGCAGGCCATGTCTGCATGAGCTCCAGCTGCCTCTGTTTGGCCAAATGTGTCCCTGGCTGGGACATCACTGATCCTCTTTAGTGCCTCTATTTACTGGTGATGGGTGAATTTACTCTGGGGGCGGATCCACATTACAGTGTACTGCTATATTCATGTTCCGCAGTCACTCCTCACAGGGCACACTCTCGTTAAATGTATTGCAGTCATCCCAGTTTGCCACCCCACACCTAACTCCGTAGCGGTAGAACTGGGCATTGCCTTGAACAGGGCTTTTTTCTTTTCTTTTCTTTTTCTTTTCTTTTGCTTTGTCATCTCTGCACAGGTGCAAACGAGCGCAGGAGTGATCTTTAAAAACAGAAAGGAAAAAGCTCTTCCAGCCCCTCACAAAAAGGAGAAGGATGCTGCTGCTGCCGCCGCCGCCACCACCACCACCACCACCCTCCCACGGGGTCAGGGTGAAGCCAGCAGGATCAGCTCACCCCTCCCCTGCACCCAAATGCAATTTCCCAAAGCAGTGTTCCTCCAGTTCTGAGTTTTCCCGAGCAAGGCTCCTGTTAAAATAATGTAATTCACTTGGGAGTAAGGGCATTGGAGAGGATGTGATTTTACTTCTGAGCAGACATGCCTTTTGGCTAATTTACAGCCCCCTGTTCTTTGGGCAAGGGGGTGGACTGTTAAAAAAGGGGGCTGTTAAAAAAGGGGGGAAGCCTCCAACAACTGTCCCCTCTCAAATTCAATGGCGGTGATCCTGGGGGTACTGCCTTTCACATGCAGGGGAAACAGCCATTTAACAAGAAGGGTTTGGGTGTTGTTGTTTTTTCTGGTCTGCCATCTATCCATCTGTGCAGGAGTGAAATTGTGTGCTTAAAAAACAAAAAACAAAAAAGCACCCAAACACAATTGCCCAAAGCAGCCTGCTCAGAGGTGTGGAGGTGCAGAGGTGCGCAGGAACGTTTACCCCCCCCAAAAAAAATTAACAAGCTTCTGGGAAAGAAGTTGAACTGCTGCACGACAACAAATGGCGGATACCTCTCTTCCCCACCAGTTTGATAGAGACACATAACACCGCATTTCCCTCACCCCTCAAAAACAACTGGCTAACTCCAGTGACGAACGACACTTTCGTGGCCACACCTCAGACGGGCAAGGACAGTGCCAGTTTAGAACACACTAGCCGCATATTGCGACAGTGAACTGCAATAACTGGGGGGGAAATGTGATAAAGCTAGTCCAGGAAATTCCAGAAGAAAAAAAAGAACAATTATGCAGGACTAGCGCGACTGGCACTGAAAAGTGTGTGTGTTCGTGTGCACCGCAAGTCACAACAGTGATACAGTACTGCAATAAACCTTAGGTGCGGATCCGGCCTGGGTGAATTCATTATTTCCTTGGATAATAACAAACTCACTCATGTAAGCTCAGACAAGAGTTCTCCCTTAAAATAAACTCTCGTTCCATGTGAATGAGCTTTTGCACATGAGCAATCTCAAAGTGCCTCTTGGGAGCTGTAGTTTGGAAACGTATAGTGCATCATGACATCATGCATCACCGCATTATGTACCCCCTTCCTGATTGGTTGTTTTCACATGGCCTCTCACAGAATCACTCCACCCTCCAGCAGCTGTAAGTAAAGTACACATTTACTTACCAAACAAAGCAAAAGAAAGTACTGTGCGAACAACTACAACCCAAATCCAATCCGATGAGAGTAAGAGAGAGATGTGACATCATCACATTTTACCATAAGCAAGAAAAGGGTTAATCCAACCAACTCAGTGCATGTGCGGAAATACCGTTGTTTAGATACAGACTGTGCATACTCAAAAGTTCATGATCAAATCCAAACTTAATAGTGAATTTGTAAAACGCCGGACCAGGCTTTTTAAAAAGGTGAGCATTACAAACAGGTGAAGTTCAACCAGAGAGCCAACTAATTACAAAATTCAGTGGCATCATTACTACTTACCTGTAAGAGATGCATTGTTAAAATTTTCTTCATGTCCATTGCTACAGTTGTCATGTCTCAAGGTTCCACTCCCTCCCAGGGTCTCTAGAAGCTAAATCTCTTGGAGTTGTAATACATGTAAATGCACGCGCAGAAACATGTAGTTGCCATGTAGTGCACAGCCTGTCATTTCACATGCTGGCTTGTTTTAAACTGTAGAACAATTATGGTTCTTTTTCCTAGCATACTTAAGTGCTGGTCTTAACTTTAGAGTTCTACATGGCTCGAACTCAGGCTTAGGATTTGTTGGACTGCCTTCTCCTCTCTCAGTCTGTCAGGGCTGGCCCAAGACATTTTGCTGCCTGAGGCAGACTGGCAAATGGCACCTCAGGTGCATAGTACTTAAAGCCAGCCAAGTTATTTTGGCATATGGAGCAGAAAATCCCACAAGTGTGTCTCCCCATGCCTTGCAGTAAAAATGCAATAATAATAAATTAAATATTTGCTGCCCTTTCACGATACCCTAAGTCTGAGGAAGCCACTTCACTCTGGCTAATAATAAGGCAGTCCTCTATTTTGGAGAGATGGCAGAGGAGAGTCCTCTATTTGAAGGTATGCTCT
The DNA here is from genome assembly GCA_021292165.1 of Shinisaurus crocodilurus. Lineage (NCBI taxonomy): Eukaryota > Metazoa > Chordata > Lepidosauria > Squamata > Shinisauridae > Shinisaurus > Shinisaurus crocodilurus. The sequence continues at coordinate 256,105,210 of CM037876.1, read as the reverse complement.
ATTTGATGGGTCGTCCAGTCCAAGTCCGGTTTAAAGTCAAAGAACCATAAGGAGGAAGAGCATCAGGGACCTTGAAATTGTCCAGCAGCAGCACACTGCTGAATGAGCAGCTGAATGAGCAGGCACACGGGTCACCTGGTCAGTCTTCTCCACTACGGTGAGATGTACTGTATTGCTATTATGTCTAAATTTGCAGCTATACATATAAATTTGCATATGCAAATCTTATGCAAATTGTCCTTTTTTGTGGGGTGATACAATTCATCTTTTTTGGCACTGCTTAAGTGGCCACCCTACAGGTTGTAGAGATCTGATACAGAAGCATGAGGAATTTTATGAAAATCTGACTTCTTGGTTCTCTTTTGACCTAATATTACTGGCATAGACATTACTTGTCCATCGTTTGGGAGCTGAGAGGGTATTTTCCCTTCTGGTCTTAAGCCGACAGAGAAGAAGAGAAGAGAAGAGAAGAGAAGAGAAGAGAAGAGAGTTTTCTGACTTCCAGCCAGTATCTCTTCTTGCTGAGTGCAAGGTTTTATTGTCTGTCTGTAACTATTCTTTGCTCACAACTTTCATTGTGGAAATACTGTGGAATACTGTGAACAATTACAGTGTGGGAGACAGGAAGAACTAGAGGTGTGGTCAGGTCAGGGCCAGGCTCATCCTGGGCGGGGGGGTTTGTGTTGGGTCACTTTGTTATCTTCTCTGTATGTGTTTTGATTTCTCAACGATAGATTATCAGCTAGTTTACTGTAATTCCTTGATCATATGATGCAGATATGTGTTTTGATCTATATATGTGTCTCTGTCTTGGTTCACTTTCCTGAGTTACCTACTCTGCATGAGATCTGCTTCATGTAGGCTTGTTAGATATAGCAAGTGTTCAATATGTGGCTATTATAGGGCAGGCTTCTTTCCATATCTGGTGCATATGACCTAAATTGTTTTTTGCCAAAGAATTATGGAATACAACATATTTTTTTTAATGTTGGATTTTAAAAATTTGATGTGCCCCACCTTTCTACCAAGAAAAAATGGCACTCAGGGCAGCTATATACAGCTTCCAGTTTGGAACTGGGAGTTTATTATTAGCTCATTTAAAAATTATTAGGAGCAGCTGGCATCAAAGGTAGGCATGATTGGGTACCTGCAGAGGGCCCACACACACTGACAGGAGCCCCCTGGACCTGCTGCTCCTCTTCATCATTGCACCCTGCTTGTTCACCTGCCTCTTGCTCTGGACCAGACAATGGTGGTGATGAGAAGAAGGGGCAGCAGATGCCACTGTCTACTTGCTCACTGGCTCTTTGCCTGTCAAGCAAGCAAGTGGTAGCAATGGTGAGAAAGAAGATGCAGAGCAATAGCAGCTGGTGACGATGATGGTGAGAAGGCAGACTCACTGAGGAAGGGGGAAATTGTTAAAAATTTCTTCATGTCCATTGCTACAGTTGTCATGTCTCAAGGTTCCACTCCCTCCCAGGGTCTCTAGAAGCTAAATCTCAACTGAGGGTGTCTTGCCCAAGGGCCCTCAAAAATCGGGAGCTAGCTCTGATTAGGAGGGGTCAAAGGGAAACGTATCTGTTTGCTAGCAGAAATGAAATTGCTACTTGCAAACACACAAACAAAAACCAGAATCCGATGCTCCTCACTCATATATGCGTTGGTTGATTAAAATTTGGGACATTGCTGACCTAATGAAATTATTATACAATGTCAAACACAGAGAAGGTTCAATTAATAATTTAACAGTACAAACCTATACATATCTACTCAGAAATAAGACCCATTGAATTCAATGGGACTTACTCCCGGGTAAGTGTGTATAGGATTGCAGCCCTGAGAGTTATCTGACAATAAGCTCCATTGAACTCAGTGGGACTTATGCCTGAGTTGACATGCATATGATTGTGCTGTAGATGTCTTAAATTACTGGGGAGAAGTGCTCAAGTTTTCTGCTATGTTATATATTGTCTAAAACTTTGTCTGGGGCATACCATTTATATGGACATGTAAAATATTAAAATGTCACAAACAAACTGTATAAAAAAATAAAATAAAGGTGTGGGAAGAGAATATCACAAGGTTGAAGACACCTATCTGAAATTCTTCAAAACTGAAGTTTGGCATGGGAAGCATTAAAAATGGAAGCCTTTTAGGGATGCAATCCTGTGCATGTTTAGACAGGAAAAAAGCCCTACAAAAGGTCTTTTTTCTGTCTAAACATGGATAGGATTGTGCCCTAGAGGTGATTTAAAAAAAAAAAAAAAAAACCTTTCCTCCCCATAGCTATACTTTCCTTGGCTCTATGTAAGCAATCCTGTTGTTTTACTAATCGGATTTTTAAAAACGAATTCTACTGATATTAGGTATCAATTGGTTTAATTGCACTGGTTGGTCTTACTCAAATGCAGCCAAGAAATTTAAGGACAAATGAATTAAATCCCAAGCACATATGTAATGAATCTCGGATAGCCTTAGTGCTGCCGCAAAATGGGAGTGCTGTCTAATTTTTTTCACGATGTGCATATTTAGCCTTCTCTTTTCTGATAGACCTTTCCATTTGGGCATCTCATCCCATTTCAGTAGACCAAAAGTGGCATTTGTCCCACAGAATAAGAAAGACAGAGCAAGTGAGCCCATCTTTGCATTTAATTCAAGCAGCATTTATTTTCCTGGAAGCAGAGTGTTGAGCCACACTGTATTTTTCTTGATCAGCATGTTCAGGGGAAATGATGCCTAGCTGTGCATGCCTGTCCATGCTTCCAGCTTGGAATATATGTAGGAAGAGAGCACTGTCAAAATGGGGGTGCAGTTTGTCACCTTATTGATAACAGAGATGCGTGAGCTCAACCCCACTCTTCTCCTACTGACTGGAAATGATCTGAGTTATCCCCACCCCCACCCCCACCCCCACCCCCACCCATTTTATTTTTATTTTTTTTTAATGGAAGTAACTCAGATTATTTTCCAAGCCAATCTGATAAAACAGCCAGACTGACAGCTTTCCTACCCATTCAGCCATCATCATCATCATCATCATCATCATCATCATCATCATCATCTTTCAACACAACTAACCTGTCCGGAAAAGTGGTGCTGTTCAATAGGGAACAAGGGAGATTATTATGAGCAGGAGGAATGAAAATCCCTGGGGCCCTTGGAGAATGCCTGGAGACCATCTAGCTGTGAGTCCTGCAAGACCTGGTCCCTGCTTCCCTGGCTCATCACACCTGGCCAGGGAGGGTGGGGCCTGACTGACTCCAGCTACAAAGGCTGCTGCTGCTGCTTCTGCTGAAGGTGCCTGGAGACCATCTAGCTGTGAGTCCTGCAAGACCTGGTCCCTGCTTCCCTGGCTCATCACACCTGGCCAGGGAGGGTGGGGCCTGACTGACTCCAGCTACAAAGGCTGCTACTCCTCCTGCTGAAGGTGCCTGGAGACCATCTAGCTGTGAGTCCTGCAAGACCTGGTCCCTGCTTCCCTGGCTCATCATACCTGGCTAGGGAGGGTGGGGCCTGACTGACTCCAGCTACAAAGGCTGCTGCTGCTCCTGCCTTTTTTTGTTTGTTTGTTTGTTGGTATCTGTAATTATTTCTGTTGTATTTTTTTTGAATATTTAGTGTTTTTTAATACTTTTTAACTTGTATTGCTGTTCTTATTTTCTGTAGATTATTTTTTTTAATACTATATTCAGTGTTCCTTGATGTTTTGTGTTCATGTCTTTTAGATTGTGAGCCTGAGGGCAGGGACTGTCTTATTATTAATTTGTGTAAGCCGCTCTGAGAGCCTTTTCTGGCTGAAGAGCGGGGTATAAATGAAATAAATAAATAAATAAAAATGCTTTCTATGGACCATTGGCGCTTTTCCTCCAAAAACCTATAGTAAGCATGCCAGAAAGCAGAGGGAAGTGGAGAAGGGAGAGATCAGATCTCTCCCATCCTCTCTTATTACTACCACTGCTGCCACAGAGGGGTAGATTGTGTTGAAAGGTAAGGAAGGTTGGATCAATTAGGGCAATGTTCTCCAACCTTCGCTGGCTGGGGCATGCTGGGAGTTGTAGGCCAAAAACATCTGGGGACCCAAGGTTGGAGAACACTGAATTAGGGGTTAGATGGGTGAGAAAGAGGGATTTGGGATCTGGGCTGATTTTAATCTGAGCTGGTGAAGAACAGAGGGCTTCATAAAGTTCACCCTTTTTGTTTGGAGTGGGCTTTTACAAGTCTTCCACGGCCTCCCTAACTGATATTCTGGGAAAGTGTTTTCCAAAGGTCAATCCCTGTCCAACTAGCAATAATAACCAATGCAAATGACCAATGCTGCAAGGTTAACTTAAACCCTGACATTATGTCCCCAGCTTGAGTCTGCAGCACGCCAGCCATTAAACCATTATTGGCAGTCGTTTCTAAGGGTTTCCTGACTATGTTGGCATTGTTTCCACAAAGTCTACGTGTTGCGATGTGTCACTGAAAGCAATGTGGATGCTCTCCAGCAGAGAAAAGCTTTGACTTTTGGTCAAGAAACGCTCTAGTAATACATGAACAGGAATCCATGTTGGAATTGGAATGTCTGAATCACTGGCATAGTAGGGAGCAGATGGGGGATAAAAATGCATTAAATCTGCCATCACATCTACTGTGTCATTCCAAAGTCATAACTGGAAGGGGGGGGGGGGGAAATACGTCACAAATGATAGTTTGATTGCACAATAGTTTGGTCAGCCAAGTCTTGCTGCCAAAGTATTCCAAAAGTCAAATGCAGCCATGGCTATTTTCAGCCAGATGCTGCTCGGTCCACAGTCTCCCCCAAATTTCTGAAGCTGATCAATATCAACAATCTACACAACTGCCCTGCTTTACGTGCCTGTGGTGATGGATGCCTGCTCATGGCAAATGGACCAGCTGACTCATTCATTATGAACTGCCCGGCCAGAGCTTGTGATCCACCATGCTGAACACGTGTATGTACATTCCCACCTGACAGCCAGATATGATGGATTAATAGTAACTTGATAAACCTTTTGTTGCTATTTGTTAGGTTACAAAAACTGGCTGGGAGTGTGGAGATGTCAAGCATCCAGCTAGAACACAGAACAATTGAGGGAAAGGGAACAGCAGGCTCCACAAAGAGTAAATCAAATGATGGGGGAAGAGAGATACCTGATAATATCTGAACATGTTGTGACATTTTACAGATTGAAAACACTCTCTTGCACTGCGAGAGGTTCCATCTGATACAATGTATGTGCAGGTCAATTTCTCAGGCTTAAGAGGAACTGCAGTCTAGAGGAACTTTTCCATTGTAAAGCAAGAGTTTTTGCCAGATCCTAACATCAGACAAGGTATCCTAGAAGTCCCACCACTGTAGGAAGGGGCCGACAGTATAGAGCAGGGGTGGGCAACTTGTGGCCTTCCAGATGTTTTGACCTCCAACTCCCATCAGCCCTAGCCAGCATAGCCAATGATGATGGATCATAGGAGTTGTGGCCCTCCAAATGTTTTGACCTACAACTGGTATAGAAGGAACTGATACCCCTTTATAACTAAGCATTAAGGGAAAAGAAAAGACAGACCACCAACATATTGGGTTGGATCCAGACTTAGTCATACTTAGACCCATTAAAATCAATGGGGCTTAAGTTAGTCATGGAAAACTTAATTTCTGTTGATTTCAGTGGATTTACTCTAAGTATGACTAGGTCTAGATCCAACCCAATTTCAATGGGTTTATACTCTAAGTATGACTAAGTCTGGATCCAACCCAATGTCATCAGTGTGGATTTTCATCCAGAGGTACCAGTATATCCTCGGTAACAAACAAGGATGTTCAGGATCACCTATCCTTGTATTCTGCAAAACCTAAAATATTAAAGTTAATTATCATTATTTTCTCCCTGATCATTTTTAATTATCATACAATAATGTGAGTTGTTTCTCTGTTGTAGCAAATGTTACTAATTGTGTATATGAGCTCTAGCAATTGTTTACCAATAGTGCAATCTGATGCATGACTAGTCAGAAGTAAGTGCATTGAGTTTAATGGAGTCTATCTACTCCCAAGTAAATAGGTATAGGACTGCAACCTTAAACACCTTTTGGTGACTCTTTTCATAAGTCTTTTGTGGTTATTACGGCATATTATTAAAATGTCTACATCTTCACAATTTGAGATTAAATGTACATTATAGATTTTTACTCATGGTGATTCTTATGACAGCTCTAACAAATGAAGTTTTTCTTACTTTCCTGCAACATTCTCTGTAGATACAGACTTTCTTATCTTTATTTATTTATTTATTTATTTAATATATTTATTTACCGCCCATCAGCCAAAAGGCTCCCTAGGTGGTTTACAAGAGGAACAGGATAAAAACAATAATCTTAAAACCAAAAGTATAATTAAAATACAAATACAAATACAATATAATACAATACAATAAAACATATTCTCACATATTCTCACATACAATACAATAAAGCATATTCTCAATACAATAAAACATATTCTCATCATATTCTCACAAATAACTAGAGGTAACTAAACTTTTTAGAAATATCTTTGGAATTTAGACCTATAGCAGCCTTTCCCTTGAGCTGTTTTGGACTACAACTCCCATCAGCCCCAGCCACATGTTCAATTTAGGGATGTTGGGAGTTGTGATCCAAAAGATCTGGAAGGCACCAGGTTGGGGAAGCACATTTGAGGATGTGTTGGAACTTAAGGTGGTCACATAACATATTTTGTTATTATGGGTATTTATTTTACTAATACATTGATCATTAGTATATGGAAGTTCATGAATAGGTCTTACACCCAAACTGGTATTACACCAGCATCCTGTCAGACTGAGCAACAATGATTTTACAAATTGACATTCAATCCATTTTGAACAATGCAATGACCTTTCATTTGTGAACTGATTTTCCTTGATCACAGGTTCCTGTGATCTAGTTAGTTGGACTTACCTTGCATTCTTTTATAAATACTATTTATTATTGTAATCATCTGCATTTATTCATTTAGATGAAATATTTTTTCCTGACTTTCCTCAAAAAGACTTCACGGCAACTAACAACAAGGAATTAAGATGTTAAAATACAAAAAAAAAAAAAAAAAAACCTACCAAAAAAAGCAGCAGAGGTTAAATCAAAAGACATGCAATAAAATAATTAAAATAGCTTCCAACAAATTTAAAATGCTTAACCGAAGGGCTTCCTAATAAGGAAGGTCTTTACAGTGTGGCAAAAGACCTTAGAGTGGTAGTAAGGTGAGCTTCTCTTGGGAGGGAGTTCCAAAGCCTGGGTGTGGCTACTGAAAGGGCCTTCTCCATACATTGTCCCGACCAGATGCTCTCCCAGGGACCATAGGATTGCTCTCTAAGTTAAAACTAACAGCAGGTAAAATGTTCAAGCACAACACATTAATCAAAAGCAGACTAATAAAACATCTTCAGAGTTTTCTTTCAAACCAGCAGTGACCAAGCCATATCTCTATCCCTGGGTAGGCATTCCAAATCCCACTGTAAAATCATTGCAACACTGCTATTGTTATAGCCTATAACATAATTACAACATCCAAGTAAAACATCCCATTTTGTGGCATTACACTAGCTGTATTTATTTATTTATTTATTTGATTATTTTATATCCCACCAGATTAGACATATTAGAACATTCATGGCTGAGGTGATGTTTGAACTGGACATTTCCCGGCTCATAGCCCATGCTCTTAGCCACTACATTACAGCAACTCATCTAACAGGAGAGAAATGGTCTGCGGGATTTCTACATGAATGAAAGTGCTATGACTTGGGACAATTATCCATGCTTTTCAACACAAGTCATTAGAAAAAATGAGAATAGCGCTAAAAAGAACCAGGTGAACACCCACCCACAGAGGGCTGTATCCAATGTTAGAGTAGACCCATTGAAATGAATGGGTCTACTTATGTTAGACTACAACCCACTGAATACAACACACACCCACACACACACACCCAATGATTTTTTAAAAACCAAAAAAAACCCACACCCCTGCCTGTTAAAGACCAGAGTTAAGGCTATCTCATCTTGGCTCAAGCTCCACAAAGCCAGGAAATGGGAAGCTAAGGCTGATGCCTTAACTGACATGCCCTGTGTCAGTGATGTTGTACAATGTCAGAAATTGTGCTTGCTTACAACTTACCCTCCATGGACACACACTTTCTCCTGGTCTTTCAGGCCAAAATGCAGATGGGGCGCCTGCCTGGGACCAGCAAAGATGTCCCATGTTGCCCTGGTCCTATATTGCTTTATGAAGCATCTGAGCCTTACTGCTAGAGGAATCCTGTGAGTTGCCCCACCCACACCTGTTTGTTGCTTGTAAGCAAGCAGAATTTTTGTGACATTGCATAATATCATTTCTGATCACAGGGCACTCAATAGGCTTTCATAGGACAGAAAAACCTTGATAACTTTGAAGCGGCTGCTCAGAATTTCACCAAACCAATGAAAGGTACACCTCTTCAACAAGCCTGAATGAAGTACAGCAGCAATTTCCCCCAGAATTTGAAAGAAATATATGATATGCCAAGCTTCAGCTTAGAATAAAAAGTGCAAATGTGTCAATTTTCAGCACTTTTTAACTTGAAATTTTGCACAGGTGTAGGACTCTTCAGGCAGATTATGGATGCCATGTTTCAAGTTACAAGCTTAAGAGGAGTCATTTGTATAAGAAGTAGAATGTTGAGGTGTATAATGACAGGAGTGTGTGTGTGTGTGTGTGTGTGACCTTTACTAAAGGGGCACTCCCATTCACATTTAATGCTGATTAACTCAGGAATTTATTTATTTATTTATTTATTTATTTGAATTGCACCCCACCTTTCTACCAAAATAATAGCACTCATAGTGGCTTACAGGCACAATTAAAATGGATTAAAACAATACATTAAAAACATAACAATTACTGGGGGGGGATTAAAAACAGCACCCAACCCAACAGATCCACTTACAGGCCAAAAGCCTTCTTGAATGAAGCAGTCTTTGCCTACAGGCAGAAGGACAGTAGAGAGCAAACCTAGCCTCCCTTGCATAGGAGTTCCACAGCCTGGGAACGGCCACCGGAAAGGCCCTCTCTTGTGTCGCCACCAAATGCGCCTCTGAAGGCAGTGGTTTCAAACAAAGGCCTCTTCAGAAGATCTTAAGAACCAGGCAGGCTCATATGGGAGAAGGCGGTCTTTCACGGAGCCTGAACCCAGGCTGTATAGGGCTTTATAGGTCATAACCAGCACTTTGAATTCTGCCCAGAAACAGATTGGTAGCCAGTGAAGCTCTTGTAACAAGGGAGTTGCGTGCTCCCTGTAACCATTATGTGTGCACCCTGCATTTCCCCCAATAAAAATCAGAAAAACCTAGATATATCTTCCATGCCAACCTGAAGACTCATAAAAATGCCCCTGCCTGCCCATCCCCGAAAACCTCACCAGTGATGATGGGAGCAGCACTGGTGGGTGCGAGGGGATTGAGGAACAGGGAGGCTTCCCCCTTTCCTCCCCTCCCACTTCATCGCCCTGATTTCCTGGGTAGCAGCACACCGGGGCACAAAACCTGGAGGACTGTGGGAGATGTAGTTCTCCCAAGGGCGGTGGCTGCACTTGCAGGCTGAGGAAAGGAAAGCCAGGAGTTCTTCTCCACTTCAGAGTTTGATCTCAGTCAGAGAAGAATTTGAGGACTTTAGAAACTGGCCTCTTATTTGAAGTGGGCTTTTACAAGCTCCTGAAGTTTGTATCTGAGCCTGGCTCACGAGAACTTCACCAGCATCTCTAATTATTGTTCAGACACTGTCATTTGAAGCTAGTTCCACAGCCTGCACAGATCTCTCAGTGGCTTCTTTCTGCCATAGAGAAGGTTGGAGGTCCAGTGCAGGCTGAAACCACTGTGTGTCTGAACTGTTTGTGGAGAGGCACATGTATGCTGGACTCTCATCCAGCCTACCTTCCTCTTCTGATCGGCCCTGTGGATGTGCTGTGTAGCGTACTCAGTTCATCCACATGACTGTTACAGTATTTTTCCTACATGATTGTTTTAAAGTTCAGATCAGATTATGGCTTAACACAGTTGGCCAGAGTGGAAAGGATTTAGTTTGGCCGAGTTTAACTGATGTCTTCCTCACACACTAACCCTTGCTGTACAGCATACCTACAATGCTTCATTGTTTGACTTCTTGTTGGTGATAATGCAGCTGGCGTTCAATTCCCACCCTTGAATGATTTCAGTGAGCCTTTTAAAAGGCCCATCTGATAGTCCTGGTATTAAATAACATTCTTGGTTTCTGTGCATACAACAGAGAGTTCTTGTCAAATAGCTTATCTCTGGCTTTGCATTAATAACTAAACATGAGTCATCAGACATCTTTGTGTTCAAATGCAGTGCACACCACCAATTTTTTCCCTCAAAGATCTCTTTGGTAACTCCATGTCAACTTATCAACTTGATTATCTCTTGGGTGGCCCTTAATTTACTTTGCAGGCGGCTCCAGTGCATTTGTGGTCTGCACACAATCCAGCATTGAGTTGGAAACAGCAGAGATGGTCACAGTCAGATTATATGGAACAACAGAAAACCTGCTCAGGCCAGGGACACTTACAAATGCAAAAGTCTGGACTATTAGAACTAATAAACAATCTAGAACTAGGATCACCAAGCCCTCTGGCTACAATCCAGGACGTGTTAACTTTAGGATGCGATTATTGTGAATGACTTTGCAAATTTAGGCAGAGTTCAAAGGGGTTCCTCCTCAGGAATTTAAAGATAAGTTTAAAAGGATTTTCCCCCAAGACCATAAATAGAAAGTAGATATGCAAACAATCACTGCAACTTAGGCTTCAACCTAGATGTCATTTGTACTTCTGGGTGGATGGGAGCACCCTATCCTCTAAGTGATTTGCTGGCTTAGGGCCAGAGTGTTTAGAAATATCTGCATTCAAGTATCTACTGAATCTAGTAATATTCCATGTGATATACAGTTACCACTAACTGCTGTACATCTTCCAGGAAGACCATTACTATGTACTTGGCCAAACATGCCAAGAGGATCCATTGGTGAATGCCAGCTATGGATTATGGTGTAAAATTACAGTGCATGGAATATATTAGCCTGACCTCCCCCAACCTGCTACCTTCCAGATGTCTTGGACTATAACTTCCAACATTCCTGGTCACTGGCCATGTTGGCTGGGGATGATGGGAATCAAAGTCCAAAACATCCAGAGGGCACCAGCTTGGGGACAGCTGCATTAGCCCATGATGAACCTGAAAACATGAAAGCATCATTAAGCTATCTTGCATACATTTTCGTTCCACTTTAAATACTGGCAAACATGGTAGCAGCATTATCCATTCAGTTTTTTTGCTTCAAACCTTAATGATATGCAGAGCATAGGTGCTTCTGTAGGAATATAGGAAGCTGCCTTATTCCAAGTCAAGTCACTGGTCCATCTAGATCAGTATTATCGACACTGACTGGTAGTGGCTCTCCAGGGTTTCAGGCGGGGGTCTTTCCCAGCCCTACCTGGAGATGTGGCTCATGCTGGCTCAGCTTGTCTGAGCATGGAAAACTAAGCAGGGTCAGGCCTGGTTATTACTTGGATGGGAGACCCCTCCTCTAGTTTCCTGCATTGAGCAGGGGGTTGGACTTGATAGCCTTGTAGGCTCCTTCCAACTCTATGATCTATGAAATCTATGCTGGGGACTGAACCTGGGACCTTTTGCATGCAAAGCTTGTGTACTACCTCTGAGCTATGGCTTGTTCTCCCAGCCCAGGGCTGCTTGCATGTGCAGTTTCCATTAATATCACAGTGCAAGTTGTTCAAGTGAATATCGATAATAAGCAGTTTATTATAAGATAATAAGCAGTTAGACAGCATCTATGGGGTCATGGGATATTTTAGATCCCCATATCTGAGGCTGGAGACAGAGCTCTGACCCCGAAGCTGGGAACTGGAGCTCCAACCCCCCACCCCCGCTTGCTCACAGCCCGCGCGGAAATAACAGTGCCAGCTGCTCTCCGAGATCGGGATAGTGACCTCAGAGAGAGGGGGAGAAGGGGGTGTTTTGGGGCAAGCGGGGAGGGGAGGAGACTGCAGAGGCCGGGATACAAGGCCAGGATACTTTCCAGCCTCTTCCCCTCCCCCTCTGAGATTCTCCATCTAGACTGGCAAAAAAAAGTCCATTTAGTGGAAAATGTAGGGCGGGAGGACAGGGAGGCACAGATCACCTCCACCGCTCCTCCTGCACTGCACTGGATGACCGTAAGCCTCTGAGTTCAGGGCCATAGGATTGTACCCTTAAGGCATCTTCTCTTACCTGAAACAGCATAGCCACCGGATCATTTGGATGGAATAGCCCCAGTTCTATGGAGTATCAAATGAAATATATATATATCTGTTTCTTATGTTAGATGCCACCATCACCATATTTACAAGTGTGTGTTGTTGTTTTTAACAAATTGTTTTTGTAGCAAAGCATTTGCTCACTACTGAATGTAGCCTCATACTAGTAGACTAGGGCTGAATGAGACAGGTCAAGTCCAGGATGGTCAAATGCCAAAAAAAGAAGGGCACAGCTACCAAGCACAGGGAAATCAGAGGTGAAGACCAAATGAGTCAATGGCCATTTAAGATGGACAGCCCTCTCAGATGGGGAATGCTGGGAGCTGTAGGACTTTTTTCTGTCTAAATATGCATAGGATTGCACCCTTATTTGTGTAGCAAAAAGCAATCAATTCTTGATGTATCTCAGGCCTAAAAACAGGGAGGGAAAGTAAGTGAAAGGAAAGGAAAGGAAAGAGGGTCCACATCCCATGGAAACCAAACAGGCAGTATGTCAAGGCACTTGGAGTACTTAACAATCTATCTATATATATAAAAGAAAGTGTCCTGACTGACTGACTGACTCATAAACACCCAGCTCAAACCGTTTAATCTAGGAACGTGAAATTTTGAAGGAACATTGCTTTTATGACGAGGAGCCCCACTAAGGAAGGATTTTGGGAAATTCCGTCCCTAAGGGGGTGAAAAAAGGGGGCAAAATCACCCCACTCTCATATCTCCATTGGGCAAAACAACAGGGCAGCAGTTATGCAAATCGGCCTCACCTCAGAATTACTGCAGGAGCCAATAGGAGCAGTTATGCAAATAGCCCATACGACACTTAGAATGTTCATATGAATTCCTACAGGGGGTCAATAGGGGTGGGTATGCAAATCTCCACTCAGCCGTTTAGAATGTTCTCTGAGGGGGTGAAAAGGGAGGAAAACATTTTAAATAACTGCCTGACTGAATGACTGCTGTGTGCGGGGCATTGTCGCATAGGCTCCATCATGTTTTGACGGATCCGCCTCAAGAGCCAGTGTGGTGTAGTGGTGAGAGTGTTGGACTGGGACTCGGGAGGTCCGGGTTCGAGTCCCCGCTCAGCCATGAAACTCAGTGGGTGACTTTGGGCCAGTCACTGACTCTCAGCCTAACCTACCTCACAGGGTTGTTGTGAGGATAAAATGGAGAGGAGGAGGAGGATTATGTAAGCCACCTTGGGTTCCTTGCAGGAAAAAAGGTGGGGTATAAATATAATAAATAAATGAATAAATAAATAATAAATCTCCAAAAAACCTTGTGCCTGTACGGCGCCTGTACGGCCCAAGACAGATGAGAGCCAATGGCGTCACTTGGAATGTTCGCAGGGGCTATTCAGGAGCAGTTATGCAAATCGCTCCAACAATATATAGAATGTTCGTATGAACTGCCACAGGGACCAATCAGGAACGGATATGCAAATCTCCCCTGCGTCAAAACAGAATGTTCATATGAACCACAGCTGGGGCGGAGCTGGGATTTCATTGTTGTGTAGTCCCAGGGGGGCAAGCTGGGATTACGTTGTTGTGTAGTCCCAAGGGGGAGGGGGCAAGCAGAGATTTCATTGTTTTGTAGTCCCGGGGGGGCAAGCTGGGATTACATTGTTGGGTAGTCCCGGGGGGGGGGGGAGAGCAGGGATTTCATTGCTGTGTAGTCCTGGGGGGGAGCAGGGATTTCATTGTGTAGTCCTGGGGCGGGGAGCAGGGATTTCATTGTGTGGTCCCAGGTGGGCAGGTCTTTCATTGTTGTGTAGTCCCAGGGGGAGCAGGGATTTCATTGTGTAGTCCCGGGGGGGACACAGAGATTTGATTGTGTAGTCCCCGGGGGGCAGGAGCAGGGATTTCATTGTTGTGTAGTCCCGGAGGGGGACACACAGGGATTTCACTGTGTAGTCCGGGGGGGGAATCAGGGATTTCATTGTGTAGTCCTGGGGGAGGACACAGAGATTTGATTGTGTAGTCCCGGGGGGGAGCTGGGATTTCATTGTTGTGTAGTCCTGGGGGGAGCTGGATTTCATTGTGTAGTCCTGGTGGGGAGCAGGGATTTCATTGTGCAGTCCCGGGGGGGGGGGGGCTGGGATTTCATTGTTGTGTAGTCCTGGGGGGGGAGCTGGGGGATTTCATTGCATAGTCCTGGGGGGGGAGCAGGGATTTCATTGTGCAGTCCCGGAGGGGGGGAGCAGGGATTTCATTGTGCAGTCCTTGGGTGGGTGGGGAAACAGGGATTTCACTGTGTAGTCCGGGGGGGGAATCAGGGATTTCATTGTGTAGTCCTGGGGGAGGACACAGAGATTTGATTGTGTAGTCCCGGGGGGGAGCTGGGATTTCATTGTTGTGTAGTCCTGGGGGGGAGCTGGATTTCATTGCGTAGTCCTGGTGGGGAGCAGGGATTTCATTGTGCAGTCCCGGGGGGGGGGCTGGGATTTCATTGTTGTGTAGTCCTGGGGGGGAGCTGGGGGATTTCATTGCATAGTCCTGGGGGGGGAGCAGGGATTTCATTGTGCAGTCCCGGAGGGGGGGAGCAGGGATTTCATTGTGCAGTCCTTGGGTGGGTGGGGAAACAGGGATTTCACTGTGTAGTCCTGGAGGAGCAGGGATTTCATTGTGCAGTCCCGGGGGAAAGGGAACAGGGATTTCATTGTGTAGTCTGGGGGGGAAGCAGAGATTTCATTGTGCAGTCCTGGGGGAGGAACCGGGATTTCACTGTGTAGTCCTGGGGGAGCTGGGATTTCATTGTGTAGTCCTGGTGGGGGTGCTGGGATTTCATTGTGTAGTCCCGGGGGAGCTGGTAGTCCTGGGGGAGCTAGGATTCCATTATGTAGTCCTGGAGGACCTTTCCTATGGAGCAATTCAAAATAGCGGTCAGCGACCTTAAGGAATTTCGAACCAATAGTGCCTATAGGAAGATGACAACCCGTGCAAACTTGGCACGGTCACTCTTCATCACGTGAGCGAAGCCGCGGGCAAAAGCTAGTCATATATATAGAAGAGAAAAGGAGCAGGGAGGAGACTGCTAATTTGGATGCCAAAATGTATATATCATTGGCTGCTACAGGAAAAGCATTTTCCATTTTGAAATCTGGTTTCCAGAGGATAAGGATTAATGGAGTCATCTCAGACGAATTAATACTGCAATAAGCATCACAGGAAAGATGCTTGTGCAGACTGACCACAGAACATCTTAAACAAAAGAATTGTGAGGGAACATCAGCCAGCAAATGTGGTTAAATGTAAGCAAGTGTAAAGTAATGCACGTTGTGGTGAAAAATCCCAACTTCAAGTATAATCTGATGAGATCTCATCTGAGCTAGCAGTGACTGACCTAGAAAGATATCTTGGGGTTGTGGTGGACAACTCGATGAAAATGTCGACCCAGTGTGCAGCTGCTGTGAAAAAGGCAAACTCCATGTTAGGCATAATTAGGAAATGAAATGAAAATAAAACTGCCAAGATCATACTGCTCTTATACAAATCTATGGTGCAACCACACTTAGAATACTGTGTACAATTTTGGTCACCGCACCTAAAAAAGGACATTGTAGAGTTGGAAAAAGGGCAGAAAAGGGCAACTAAAATGATCAAGGGGCTGGAGCAACTCACCTATGAGGAAAGGTTACAGCAGCTGGGATTGTTTAGCTTAGAAAAAAGGTGCGTAAGGAGAGACATGATAGAGGTGTACAAAATTATGCGTGGTGTGGAGAAGAAAGTGGACAGAGAGATATTTTTCTCCCTCTCTCATAATACAAGAACCTGGGGTCATCCCATGAAGCTGAATGGTGAGAGATTCAGGATAAATAAAAGGAAGTACTTCTTCACACAGTGCATAGTTAAACTATGGAATTCACTTCCACAGGATGTGGTGATGGCCACCAATTTGGAGGGCTTTAAAAGGAGATTGGACAAATTCATGGAGGAGAAGGCTGTAGCGGACGGGACCCCTCCTCCAAAGCCCACACCCTCAATGTGTACTTCACGCTTACCAAGTGCCCCCTTGTATTGGTCACTTCAGACTTTAAGCTGTCTTCTTAAGCTGCATTAGCCGATGATATGTCTTAGGCCTTATATGTAGCTGTTCACCCACGTTTGTTTGTCTTTATTAAGAGCAGTTTGTTTTATTTGATTACTTGAAGTAGGGTGCCCCTCCATTAATTCCCTTCTTACTTTCCTGTCCACCAGTCAGACTCTGGACACTTAGAACTTTGAATAAAAAGGTTTGTTCTAACAAAGTCTCTAAACTGATATTCAATTCAGGCACAGATGACTTGGAATTTCAACAGTTAATTCAAACTTGTTCTTTGCTTAGATTCAGGTTAAAGGCAGGCAGATGTACAGTGCTCTTTGTACATCTTGTACAAACTTGGCTTGGTTCCTTGAAGTTACAGTATCAGACCAGTGAACTTAACTGTCCCTGTCACTAGTTCAGAGCTTCACCTTCTTCCTCAGACAGAAGGTCCTTCACTCCCTAAGCGGAAACTCCTGTGAACTGTTCTATACTAACACCTTCACATTTGCTTTCTCACAACTTAATACTAGATTTCCTGTCTGAACTCTTCTCTTCAGTACCAACTTTCCCGACCTACTCTCAGGGCCGGTGCTACCATTTGGCCAACTAGGTGGCTGCCTAGAGCACATGGCTAAATGGGGCACAGAAACCACACCAAATCAGAAGCCTCCCTGGTTTTCCCCCCTTCGCTTCACTTCTTTCTCTCTCCGTGTGCCGGTCTCTTCTTCTGTTTTTGTTGTCCCCAGGCTTGCTTTCTCTTTCTGTCTTTCTTTTCCCCCCCTCTCTCCCCCTCCTCCTTTTCTTTCCCCGCTGCGGCTAATTCGGCTCTCGGCTCTCTCCTTTTTTTCGCCGTCCTCCTCCTGCTGCTGCTGCCGCTGCTGCTTGCCCGAGCCTTATGCCGCTCCTGTTTCTTTCGCAAGTGGGTCTCTTTAGCAAAGCTGCTTTCTCGTATAGCACATGGGGCGATAAGGGGAGGAGAAGAGGGGTGGTGGTTAGGGAGGGAGGTGGTGGCGGTGCTGGAGGAGGTGGGTGGGTGGGGGAGGGAGGCAGAAAGAGAGAGGGGGTAACCAGAGTGAACTCTCCCCAAGCTGAGGAGCCCCCACCCCTAGCCAGGGAGAATGATAAAAGGAGTAGGGGTGGGGGAGGAGGAGGAAGGGGGGGCTGTAGGAGCAAAAAAAATTAATAATAAATTTTTATTTAATAATAAATATCAGAAGCAAAAAATAAACCAGAATTTTGCATGCACGCGAAAGTAGAAATTGGAGAGGGTGGGGGGAAGAGGAGCTTGCAGGAGAGGAGATGGGGTGTGGGGGGGGGAGAAGGAGAGATACATTTTGCACATACACACAAAAAAGAAGGTAAAGGAGGAGGGGAACAAAAAGGAGAGGGAGAGAGAGAGAGAACGAAAGAGAGAGAAGGGGTAAGAAAAGAAAAGGAGAGGGGGGGGAGAAAGAGAGGGAAGACAGACCAGAGAATCCCAGTGATCAAATATGCTAAGGAGGAGGATAATAATTTATTATGATAATAATTTTTTTAGGTTTTGCCAATTGACTTTTACAGTCATGCCTTGGATTGAGAGCATAATTTGTTCCGGAAACGTGCTTGTAATCCAAAACACTCTTATATCAAAATGAAATCCCCCCCAAAAAAATTGTACAGAGATTTTTAATTTAAGCCATACTACAGTACTTGTATTGCAAGACGTCGCTTATATATCAAGTCAATTTTTTAAAAATAAATATTTAAAAATTTGCTTGTCTTGCAAAACGCTCTCAAACCAAGTTACTTGCAATCCGAGGTATTACTGTATTTCATAATGGGCATAGGGCTGGAGGGAGGGAGGGTTCAAGTGGGAAGGGGGAGGCGGCTAAATATCTGATCTTGCCTAGGGCACCAAACTGCCTTGCACCGGCCCTGCCTACTCTATTTACCTTCCACTCCCTCTCTCACTCCAACTCACTCTCTCCCCAACTGACAACCGACTCCTCTTAACTGCAAACTCCCTGGGGTTCTATGCTCTCTGCTTCAACCAATCAGAGCCTCTGGAATGTTCAGGTTGGCCCCTCCCTGGGCTTCTGCCTGTCACTCCGCCACAAAGGCCATCAGTGGCTATTAGTCCTGACTGGGTCTATGCTTCCTCCAGTATCAGCGGCAATATGCCTATGTACTCCAGTTGCTGGAGTGCTGTTGCATTCATGTCCTGCTTGTGGGATCCCGTGGGCAGCTGGTTGGCCACTGTGTGAACAGGATGCTGGACTAGATGGACCCTTTATTCTGCTAAGAACATGGCTCTTCTTATGTTCTTAGCAGAATAAAGGCACAATGCTGAGCATGTTTAGACAGGAAACTGCAACTCCCAGCATTCCCCAGCCAGCACTGCTTGCTGGGGAATGCTAGGCATTGTAAGACTTTTTGCTGTCTAAACATGCATAGGTTTGTGCCCTAAGCCTCTTTTCTCCCATCATGGAATGTACTGCAGAAAGCTCCTATCCCTCCATACCCTTTTCAAGCGTGTCAACAGCTGCGTGCAGCATAATTTTCAAACCACGCTGAGGCAACATCATAAAACGATGCGAGAAAACAGGCTGGTTTGATCCCACAGTCTGTGTCAACTATCATTTGGGGGGCCCAGCTGTTTTATGATTGCCCAGCTGAAGCTTTTAATACTGATCCCATACAAAGTCAGATTTTGTTCTGTACACAGTGGTAGACACATAGCTCTTTTAAAAGCATATTAAAAATTCTTGGCCTGGCGACATAAACATTTTGTGATGCAAAAAAATATCCATATGAGTAAGGCTGTGGTCCTTCCTTGAACTTTCTTCAGTCCACCCTCTCCAGACTAAAACAAACACATTTATTTGGGCTTGTCTAAAAGATACTCTTGCTTCCAATTTTGATGAGAATCTTCTCAGAGGAGTGGGGACAGGGTCAGCTTTTCCACGGATGTTTCTTTCTCTCTTTCTCTTTTGCTTTCTTGTGTATCAAGAACAACATTCGTCATGATGGCTCTTTAAGGGGAAACTATTATTGCATAATACTGACATCTCCACTGCAGCAGCAGCTGGTGGCTCCAATGTCAGAGGGGTGTTGTATGCACGCCAGGTTTCAGCCTGAACTTTAAAGGAGCTATCTAGGGTGCTGAACCTAGTTTGCAGCTAGGGTTCAGCACCATGGACAGCTCCTTAAAAGTTCAGACTAAAATCTGGAGTAGATATACTGCCCCTCAGACATTGGAGATGCCAGCCTCCACTGCTTCTCTGTAAGAATCTGAATAATTTGTTGTCATTCTCTCTCCAGTAATTTATTTATTTATTTATTTATTTATTTATAGTATTTGTATACCACTCCATATCATGCAGATTCCGGACTGGTGAACAAAAAAAATATTTTTTAAAAAAATAAAAGAAACAAAAACAATACAATGGAATCAAGGTATTATTAAAATAGTGGTTGGACTGCAGAGAAGGCTTCCCAGAACAGGTGCTGGAAGCAACACAATGTGGGAGCCTGCCTGACCTCCAGAGAGGCAGGGAGCACAATCCTATACATATCTACTCAGAAGAAAGCCCCATTGAGTTTAATGGGCTTACTTCCAAATAAATGGATATAGGATTGTAGCCTTAATTGGTTATTGCAGGTAATATAGGAGACACCAAAGGGGAGGAAGGGGGGAGGGTACCCCTCCTAGACAAGTAGCATCCCACACACAGAGACACACACTCCCATTGAAGGGGCTCTTCAATTACTTGAAGGAACGGCATGTTTACATACAAATTATAAGTGAAATATACAGTGCAAATTAAAACAAGACTGCATAAGGATGTAAGATAAACTCTTCTGGATTATACCAAAGGCATATCTAGTCCAGTATCCTGTAACCCACAATGGCCTACTATATGCCTCTGGGAACCATGGGAGCAGGACATATATGAGGGCAATCGTCTTCTCTCATGGTTGTTCCCCATCATGCAACGCTGAGCTTGCCTACTTGAACGCTAGTTCCATCAACATCAATCAAAAGCAAGGTGAAATGCATTTTGGGATGGGATTGTTAATCTGAATAATAATAACAGCAACAACAACAACAACAACAACAACAACAATTCACTTACATAAATCTAATATAGGGGACAAACTTTACCCCAATGCACTTTCCCCCTTCTGTATCTCTACCTCCCCATGTGTAGAGATAGAGATAGAGATTTGGTGCTGTCACTGGATATTTATTCATGAGCAGGAATATGATTATCATAGATTTTAAAAATGGGGTTGGGGTTAGTCCATCGGTTAAACATATCAGTCTAAAATAGGGGTGGGCAACACGGGCCATGGGCTGCATGTGCTCCATACCCTCCAACATTTCACAGATGAAAATAGGGACACACGTGAATTTGTAAGAGGTATGGTTAAGCAACAGGAAGGTGTGATCAAGAGGGTGTGGCCAGGCAACATGGGGGTGTGGCCAAGGGTTTGGCCAGGCAACCAAAGGGAATGGTCAGGTACAAAAGTTATTAGAGGAAACACACAAAACTGCAGTATTTTCTCCCTCTCACCTAGAACCTGGGGTTATCCACTAAAGCTAAATGGTGGCACATTTGGGACAAACACTATGAAGTATTTCTTTGCATAGTGCATAGTTAAACTGTGGAATTCACTGCCACAAGATGTAGTGGTGGCTGCCAACTTGGGAGTAGACAAATTCATGGAGGTTAGTATCTAGTTTCCCTTCTCAAGGCATTATATTACTAATAAGGCTATCAATGGATTAGTCATGATGGCTACATAGCACCTCCAGGATTAGAGACACCATGCCTCTGAATACCAGTTGCTGGAGAACATGAGTGGGAGTGTACTGTTGCCCTCAAGTCCTGCTAGAGAGTTTTCCAGAGCATCTGGTTGGTCACTGTGGGAAACAGGATGCTGGACAAGATAGGCCTTTCCAGTAGGGCTCTTTTATGGTCTTAACCTAGCACAGAGAGGAAGGCATGAACACCTTCTCTTACAAGAAGATGCAAGCCCAATCCCTATATACAAACTCAGGTTGCTTAAGTGTATGCAGGGTCTTGGTTTGCATGAAGTTGTCCTTCCTTTTGTCTGTTAGACTTATGGGTTGAATAAGGCAATCTGGAGTAGGCGTGGGGCCAAGCCTGGAGTCGGCTGGAGGCTCGCTCTGGGCTCGCCCCCCCGAGCGGCGGCGGCCCGATCCCGCTCTTCAGAGCGGCGCAGAGCATTCTCCGCGCTGCTTGAGCCACTCAAGCCGCCGCCACTGGAGGACCCCCCAGCCCTCCCCGCTGCTGCTGCTGCCGCCAGAAGACCCCCACCACCCACCACCACCATCATCCTACCTGGTCCTGTGCTCCGGCGCGCCTCTGCCGCCTCCGCCGCCTCCACCGTCGCCTGCGGAGCCACTGCTCCGGTGCGCTGGAGCCCCACCCGCACTCTGTTTTGGCGTGGGGAACCATGGCAACAGGGCTTAAACAGCCCTGTTGCCATGGTTCCCCCCACCAAAAACAGAGCACAGGGTCCTGTCGCGTCACTTCCTCCACGCCGGAAGTGACGCGCGGGACCCAGCAGACAGGGAAGACAGGCTCTCCGCTCTGTGGAGAGCTTTTGGTAAGTCCACGCGGGTGGCCGAGAATCTCGGCGGACACGAGCAGGCCCAGTTCGGGCCTCGCTCATGTCCGCAGAGATTCTCGGCCACATCCCTAATTTGGAGGTTAATTTTTGACAGCCAAGTTCAGAGCACAAGCCTTTTAAGGGCACAAATTGTGCCAGTCTTCAGAATAAATTCATGAGAAGCTGCCCATTAGAAATCTCTGACCATCAAGGGCTATTCCTGGAGTTCTGATAGCAGCAAAGTCTAGTTTTACAGCCTGATGCTATAAATGTTCATTCAAAAGCTACTCCCACTTCCTTCAATGGGGCTTTACTCTCAATGAAGTGGCCAGAATACTGCTGCCTTATAGCACAATCCTAGGCATGATCACTCAGAAGTATGTCCCATGGAATTCAATAGGGCTTACTCCCATGTAAGTGTACAATTGAATCACACTATTAGATTTAGCATGGGGGTCCAGCGTGCCGGAGCAGGGCATGCCGGAAGTGACGCGACGGGACCAGCGCAGGCGGCACCGGCAGCTCGAGCAGCGCGGAGAGTTCTCCATGCTGCTCGGAAGAACGAGGCAGGGGGGCGCAGAGCGGCGAGGTGGCACAGAGGTGAGCCCCCCAAAAGGTACGTGAACACCGCTGGCTACTCCTAAATGAAATAATATTGAAGGATAAAACAAAAGAAATCCAAAAAGAGACACCCACCCACCAAAAATCTTTCTTCTCCTCTCCAAGAGCAAACTCGATCAAACTGATTCAAACGCACATGGTCAGAGAAATAAAAGCAAACCATGAATCTCCCTTAGCCCTCCTCCAGCCAGCTTCCTATTGGATAACTGCAACTTCCTCAGCAGCACCATTGGGTCATGGTGCTGCCAACAATAGTCTCCTCCTTCCCCTTCCTCGTTCCATTCAGAAAGGGGGGGAGGAGCTTCCTGGCAGCTCACCCAGATCAGATGTAATCGCCTGTAATGAAACAGAACCAATGACAGGAGATTGCATCTGATATAGGTCTGGGTAGATCCGATTCGGCCGTAATCAAAACATAACCCGGATCAGGCCGATCCAATTCCGATTTGGGTTCAAAACGTGATTACGTGCACAGCCCTAGTTCTTGGGTGTCAATAAATGGCAGCAAATTATTAGTTATTTGATTTGTTGTTGTTGTATTTTTGCTGCCAGGGAAGGGAGAGGTACTTGTGGTATTTTCTGCCTCAGGTGCAAAAATAACTAGATCGGCCTTGTGTATTATGCTCCTTCAGTTTGGGAGTGGTACGATTTGCTGCTCTTGTCTCCAGCAGAAAAATGATTTGGGCCAGACCTGATGTAGCTACTGGGACATCTGCATTAAGTTTGTTCTGGGCATTTTGGATACAGTAATTTAACGCAGCTGATGTGCATGAGAAACTTAAAAAATACCAGGAATTATATAATTCCAAAAGAAAATTTCCAAATCCATATTACCGTAATACCATTATTAGGCCCAACTCAAAGGTCACAAATTACTGGGCAAGCATTTGAGTTCTCCAGAACTCTTCATCAGGCAAGATGGTAAGCAAAGCAAAGGGGGGTGATCATTTGGTTACAGTCTTAAGATAGATAGTGAGAAGAGGCTGCAGACATTAAAAGTAGGCTCAGGTACAACAATGGTTTCAGGTTGCACCTGGGTCCCTCCCAGCAGCTGCTGGGAAGACGAAACAACAAACAATGATTGATGCCCCCCCCCCCACATACACCATTATGTAAGTCCATGACACAGCCACTTTTGAAATACTATGTACAGTTCTGGTTGACCAATCTCAAAAAAAGAGGACATCATAAATTTCAAAAAGTTTCTGACTGAGCAACTGAGATGATCACGGGATTAGAGCACCTCTGCAAGAAACAAAGACTTACACATCTGTGGATGACTAGTTTAGGAAAAAGTATAACTAAGAGGAAACATGGTAGAGGTTTATTAATATTAAATTATGAATCATTTGGAGAAAGGAATTGTTCTCTTTCTCTATTAAAAATTACTAGAGACTCCAGAACTAGTATATGGACTCAAGAACATTCATTAGCAGTAGAATGAAGGCAAAAGAAATCCAACTTCATATGTTTTTACAATGTATAATTAAAATTGAATTGAAATTCATCACCACAAGATGTAACCATTAATGGTTTCAGAACAAGCCAGCATTTGAAACTACAGTTTGATCCTGGCATATTGTCACCAACCATAGTTTAAACAAACCACAGTTTTAACATAACAGCGAACTATGTTTGATTAAAAGAAGTGGGCATGACCAATTTCCACTTCTAACATGTAGAAGAGGAGAGGGGAGTGCACAAGCCAGAGACTCATGCAGACTCATTCACATAGTACAGAACTGTACTTTCCTATTATGTCTGAACCAGGCCAGGGAATGGGCAGAGGGGGAAATCACAGATTGACTTTCATAATAATAGAATGATGATTATGATAGTAACAGCCCCGTGTTAATATTAGGGAAGTCATTTAAAAATATCTTCCTTTCATTATCACAGCTTGAAAATCATGGAAAAACTCAATTGCAAAAGATTAGACTCTGAGTGTTAATCAGTGACAAGAATATTGGCAAGCCCAATTACACATATTCTGTGCTGAGGTGACTTCTGTGAAGTAGGTCAAGAAGACCTCTCCATTTTACAAGGCAATACAAGGATGGAAACAGTTAAGGTATCTAGGATTTTCTTGAATAGATGCTACATTTTTTGAGTGCTTCACTTCCCTCCAGGCAGAGAATGCCGAAATCCTCACTTTGTTTTTCCCAGCTGCATACCATAAAGCCTAAGATATTTAATGGTGGCCAGACAGTTTCTCAGGGCTACTGCAATGTCTAAACATAGCAAGTTGCTTCTGACCATTAGATCACTTGAGACCTCCAGAAGTTATCCATATCTTCCCTTGGGTGTCATTTACTGCTTTTATTACTGCACAGCTAATTAAGGGTTCCAAGAGTGAATTCTTTTGATTGTAAGAAACAAGCCCCTGCTTTTAACTTCTCTCTATTACAGTATTGACTAATGTTTTTCTTTGAGAAATATTTCCTTTTCCTTTTGCTAAAGATATTTTCCTCAACTTACTATGGCTCATTATGACATTCTGAAACCATCTGTAGGGAATATTACTGCTTGTGGTTAATGGTTATTTTTCTCTGCTCAGTGCTTCTTGATTTGTATTAATATAATAAACACATTTTTCATTTATGGTTACAGTCAGGACTTTTCTCTACTATTTATAGCGCTCACTCTTAAAAGTATGTTGGGTTTGTTTCCCCCCTCAATTATTTCCTAACTTTCTTTTCCTAATTCAAACAATTTGAAAGGCTTGTACCTGCAACACATCTACACAAAGCATAGGACTGAACTGAGGGTTTCCAAACCTCATGCAAGAGCCCCCCGTCTTTCCCCTTGTTCCAGTGCTGGGGTCCGGCACCACTCATCTACCAAATCAAAATAATGCATCAGCACTGCATTATTAAGGCAAAGGCCTTACAAAGTTCAGGAGCACACCATGCAAGGCACTTGTGCCAGGCAGAGGGGGAACTGGGCTGCTGTAGCCATCTTGTATTTTAATTCAAAGGTCCATCTTCTACCCTATCCTGAGGTCATATCCTACCCTATTTCAGACATGGCCTAGATCTAAGACATAAAGAAATCCAATTTTCTCTCACCTTTAGGGGCAAATGGGCTAGAGGTGTCCAGTTCTATCCACTCACCTTGCACAAGATGCCATAAGAATCTGTTGTGGTACAAGCCTGTTATTAGCATTGCAAGATCTACAAGAATGTGGCTGTTGTCTAGTGATAATGAAAGTATCAAGATACCTAGGGAAGGAGGTCCTTCCATTCAACACAATCACTGGTTGTAGGTTTTTTTTAATCAATTAAATCCTAAGGTCTACAAAGCCCTATTCAGGCGATCAATTCCCTGACACAATTAGAAGCACATGAGGGGAGGGCGGGTTCATACTTGCTGGCTCTGCCCCCTCTGTGGCATTCTTGACCTGGCCTGGCTACTGTCTACACTGTCTGGATAGTCTGAGGTTGGAAGCCTGCTGTATCTGTCTAGGTTAAATAGGGATGGAGGAATCTGTTAAGTTTGGTTTCCCTCCATTTCTCATTTTTCCAATCTTACTGTAAATTTGGTTCATCCTGAACTTCAAGAATTTTTCCAATTGGTTCATACCGTGTTTTTAGATTTGTTGTATGACACCTTTGGGGTCTGTAGTGGACGGGACCCCTCCTCCAAACCTCACACCCTCAATGTGTACTTCGCTGTCACCAAGTGCCACCTTGTATTGGTCACTTCAGACTTTTAGCTGTCTTCTTAAGCTGCGTTAGCCAATTATATGTCTTCTTAGGCCTTATATGTAGCTGTTCACCTACGTTTGTTTGTCTTTATTCAGAACAGTTTGTTTTATTTGATTACTTGAAGTAGAGGTGCCCCTCCGTTAATTCCCTTCTTTCTTTCCTGTCCACCAGTCAGACTCTGGACACTTAAAACTTTGAATAAAAAGATTGATTTACTGTTCTAACAAAGTCTCTAGACTGATATTCAACTCAGGCACAGATAACTTGGATTTTCAACAGTTAATTCAAACTTGTTCTTTGCTTAGATTCAGGTTAAAGGCAGGCAGATGTTATACAGTGCTCTTTGTATCAACTTGGCTTGGTTACTTGAAGTTACACAGTATCAGACCAGTGAACTTAACTGTCCCTGTCACTAATTCAGAGCTTCACCTTCTTCCTCAGACAGAAGGTCCTTCACTCCCTAAGCGAAAACTCCTGTGAACTGTTCTATACTAACACCTTCACATTTGCTTTCTTACAACTTAGTCACTAGATTTCCTGTCTGAACTCTTCTCTTCAGTACCACCTTTCCCTACCTACTCTATTAACCTTCCACTCCCTCTCTCACTCCAACCCACTCTCTCCCCAACTGACAACCGACTCCTCTTAACCAGGGCTTTTTTTCTGGTGAAACTCACCGGAACTGAGTTCCAGCACCTTTTCTTCTATTAATTGCATTACAATTTAATCGCCATCTACTCCCGAGGAAATGTAATCCAAGAGTTCCGGTACCCTTTTCTCCAGAAAAAAAGCACTGCTCTTAACTGCCAATTCCTGGGGTTCTATGCTCTCTGCTTAAACCAATCAGAGCCGCTGGAATGTTCAGGTTGGCCCTCCCCGGGCTTCTGCCTGTCACTCCGCCACAGGGTCATCCGGAGTTTTGGAGTGCGTTGCCATCAGTACACTGATGACATGCAGCTCTATTTCTCCTTTTCATTTTCTGCAGGTGAGACTGTGGATATACTACACCAGTGCCTGACTGCAACAATGGACTGGATGAGGGCTAACAAACTGAAGCTCAATCCAGACAAGACTGAGATGCTGTTAGTGGGTGGTTCCTCTGACCAGAGAGGGTGTTCAACCTGTTCTGAATAGGGTTGCACTCCCCTTGAAGGAGAAGGCTCATAGCTTAGGGGTGCTCCTGGAGCCATCTTTGTCACTTGAGGCTTAAGTGGCCTCAGTGGCACAGAGTGCCTTCTACCAGCTCCAGCTGGTGGCCCAACTATGCCCCTATCTGGACAGGGGTAGCCTGGTTTCAGTAATCTGTGCTCTGGTAATCTCTAAGCTAGACTACTGCAAGGCACTCTACGTGGGGCTGCCCTTGAAGACCACTCAGAAGCTGCAACTTATGCAAAATGCAGCAGCCAAACTAATAACCGGGACCAGAAGGTCCAAACATATAACACCAGTTCTGGCCCGCTTGGATTGGCTGTCAATATGCTTCCAAGCCGAATTCAAAGTGCTGGTTTTAACCTATAATTCCCTACACGGCTTAGGACTGCAATACATGACAGAATGCCTCTCTCAACTGCAGTCTACCCGTACACTGCGCTCAACATCTGGGGCCCTCCTCCGACTGCCACCTCCCAGGGAGGATCCCCTTTATGCCAAGGCATTTAATATTTAAAAGCTCAAAATGGCACGGGGGGGGGGGGGGTTATGCCAGCTGCAAGCTTAGTTTATTAACTTGTTCAGTTATTTGCCATTTTAAATTGGGTTTTAAATTTGGTTTTAAACTTTTGTATTGAAATTGTATGCTTTTATTGTTATCTGTATTATTATGTGTATTATTGTTTTTATGAATTGTTGTAAACCACCCAGAGAGCTTTGGCTATGGGGCAATATAGAAATAATCATCATCATAATCAACAACAACAACAACATTTGATCAACGGCCCTGTGGGAAAGAAGGAGGCAGGAGCAAGCAGAGGGAACATCAGGGTCTGCTCCAGCTGGACTGCCCCCCCCAACCCTGGAAGATGAGGGGGGGAGGCAGGGCCACAGGGAAGCCAGTGTTTATGTGAATTGTTGTAAACCGTCCAGAGAGCTTCTGCTATTGGGCGGTATATAAATAAATAAATAAATAAATATTTTGTCAGCACACACACAGTAGCAATCAGTATTTGGCAGAATTGGACAGCTGATGCATTAAGAATTTGGCTAAATGAATGAAGCTAATATAAAAGCAGGTGAACTTCAAATTTGAATGTCAAATATTGATGTCTAAATCTTGCAATTTGAAAATGATCCAAATTTCCAATTGCATAAAAGGATCTGATTTTAAATTGTAAACTTTTGTCCTTTCTTTTTTAAAAACTGCAATATTTTGCTTGTTTTTTTTAAAACAAACGTCTTAACTCAATCCTGCCTGGTAAAATGCCCTTTTATCCTGGAAGTGCTTCATCCATCAGGTGTGTGATGAGTCAGGACGGGAAAGCACACACTCAGTGAAGCTTCACTAATTCTTCATATACCTGCAGAGGAAATCCAGCCAACTTGCAGGAGTAAGCCCTGGTTAGTTTCCTCTGGTTCAAACTGAGACCCACTTATTAATGGGTTTACAAGTAATATACCAAACCCCGTGGCTGGGAGGAAGAAAAGAGAATGCTGGCAATATGTCCAGAACTGAATGCATGTTTAGTCATAGAGGACTTTATTGGGGAAGGTATTTGTAGATATACTATAGATAATAGTATTTGACCCTGAGATAAATGTACCCTACTGCAGCTGCACAATCGTAACTACGCCTTTGCACAAAGTTTGACACATATTGCAAAACCCTGGATTCTAGGAGGATCAAGCACTCCTGCTACAAACCTGCTCACATTGATCCAATATGTATTGTCCCTTTTCCCTAATATGCTAATCCAATTTTGTAACTAATCAACATGGAATCAGGAGAAATTGCTACAGTGACCATATGTTTACTAATAAATCATTGCTTCAGGTTGCCTTGTACTCTGTTTAAAGGAGTTGGGGGGGAAACATGCTTAAGTATTTGAGACAGCCTGTTTGAAGTAACACTCTCATTTCTTAAATTGCAGCTGGGAGGCATCTCAATTTACAGGTCAATGCATAGAGGCAACCCAGTGAACTTGAGTTTGGTAAACAAATTTGTCTGAGCAGGAAAACGTGCACAATGGGAACTGTAAAGAGACCTAAGCACAAAGGTAGCCATGCTGGTCGGGGCGGGGGGAAATCAATCCATCCAGGAGAAGAAAGAAAGCAAAATCCACAATTGGGGAATACCTTTGTTACGACCCACCAAAAAGTCACAAAAACTTGCACAAGCTTTTGCATTTTCCAGAACTCTTCATCAGGCTAGATGGTACAAAGAGCAGAGGATCAGGAAGAAACAGAAAAATCCAAACATAAGGCCAGATGCTGTGGCCATGAGGTCTGCAACTTAGACCTAGTCTCAAAATGGAGATTGCAGAATGAATGAGTGTTGCAGGTATCAGATAACATCTAGCATTCTGGGACAAAGAAGCAATGGCTGACCCCCATTGCTGAAAACATACAAGTCAGCTGTAACTCATATCTGTCTCTTGCCCTAGGCAAAACACACAAATTCCTGGGTAGGCAAGGAGCAGAAGGAAAGACAAAGGTCCTCAATCCATTGGGAGGCTTATTCTTCCATTGTTGTAATATCAGTCTTTTAGCTGTCAAAAGGGTGCAGAGAATCCATTTATGTTGAGAGATCTGAGAAGATTCTCTTCATCACCACCACCATCACCAGATTCAGGCTGCACTTCTCACTTACCTGGAATGGAGAGAAACTCCAAGGTTGCACAACCAAATTATTTGCTGAAGACCTGATGCCATACAACTATTCTAAGGATGTGATCCTCTACACACTTACATGGGAGTAAGTCTCATTGAACCAAATAGGATTTAGTTCTGGGCAGGCATGTATAGGATTGCACTGTTGGTGTGTATTTTAACTTCTACTGTTTTCTGAGATCTTTATGGTAGTTTTCTATCAACACAATGGAAGCCACATTATTTCTTCTGTTTCACTCATGGCTTAACTATCAGAACATAAGAGATGGTGGTGCCAACTCTCTGGAAAACCCTCCCCTCTACAGTTCGGGAGGCAGAAAATGTGGTACATTTCAAATGCCTCCTGAAAACTAACTTGTTCACCAAGGCTGTCTCTGGCTTGTAAATAGCTGCAATTGATCATATAGTGCGCCATCTTACTGCCTTTTGTATTGTTTTGTATGTTTGTAGTTTTTAAATTGTTTTTAATACTGATATTTTAAATATATTTGTTTCATTGTTGTCACTGAAATTGTTTTTAATATTTTAATATGGTGTTTTAATATTGTATTTAAATGTGATTTTTAATATTGTTGCTGACCGGTCATGTTGTTCGAATGCCTGACTGCCGTCTCCCAAAGCAGTTACTTTATTCCCAACTCAAGGATGGAAAGCGGAATATCGGTGGTCAATATAAGAGGTTTAAAGATGTTCTTAAGGCAAATCTAAAAAAATGCAATATAAACATCAAAAACTGGGAAGCTCTGGCCCATGAACGATCTAACTGGAGGTTAGCCTTTCACAAAGGTTCTATGGACTTTGAAGAAGCTCGAGTGCAAGGTGAAAGGGAGAAACGTGCTAAGCGAAAAGCACGTCAAATGAATCCTTTACAAGACCATCTTCCATCTGGTAACCTGTGTCCTCACTGTGGGAAGCTGTGTGGATCTAGAATTGGCCTCCACAGTCACTTACGGACCCATCGCTAGAGTCTACACAATTTTCTTTAGAATTTTCCTCCTTTTAAAATCTCCTTTTTGTAAATTTTCTTTTTTTTTTTTTATCCTGGAAGACAATCTTACTCGGTCACGAGTGATCGCCTGACTGACTGACTAATATTAGTATGTGAACCACTTGGAGTTTTTTTAATATTAAGTGGAATAATAATTAATAATAATATATTAGAAGAACTCACTTCTGACTTCCACCAAAAAATCAATAAAATTTCTATTTATAGAAATAAATCCTTAAATTAGATGTTCCAAGTGCTAAGTAATATTTGACACCTGCTACTCTCGTTGAAGATCTTGTGACCCTAGTAATAAAACTGATTAATGGAGTGTCACATGAATCAATGGCACTGTTCTTGACCCCGATTTGTGAATACATTTTCTGTCACCTCTTTGACCTCTGCTTGACAACTTTGGGACAATTCAATATACTTCTTAAATTAGATGTGCTGTCAATTTGACTTTCTGGTCTCAGAGCACCAAATGCATCTTCAAAAACCACACTATTGTTTTCAATGTCAATTATATTATATAAATTGATAGCCTTTTTATATTTTGTAGTTCCTATAACGGTACTTTCTATAAGCCTTCATTGTTCTTTAAACAAATGTGTCTTTTACTTCACATTTGTGATTCAAGCTTCCCTAATTTGAATATGTTCTAAAATGAATGCTAGGTTCATCAGCAACATTAAGTAAAAATAATATTTACATGATTGTCTCAGTTTCCCACCATCTGTGAGTTTCCTTTTGTTTAATTTACAGCCTATTGTGGTGATTGCTTTTGTTCATTTTTATGTCTGTTTTATCTTCAGCTTTTTTGGCATGTCATTTCACATGGAGAGATTTTTCATTAATTTTTTGTTTATTCATTGTCTATGAATGACACACACACAGTGAACGTAAGCCAATATGGAAAAATACATTCTTGATGCATGTGGGCATTTGGATACAGGAGCCAAAGAGTAGCTGATCATAACTGTTTTTGACATCAAGTTTGCGTAGTGGTAATATGACATAGCTATAGTTCTGCAAACATTTTGAAGATGTTTTGGATTTGCTAGACCCTTGCTCTGCCTTGTGTGCAGTGTTTAGATCTCTTATGGCTCAAGTTCCATACAGTCCAATGGCCCCTAGGGAATCACTGTTCCTTTGTAAATATTTGTTAGTGTGCATATACAGGAGTTGTCATTTTTCCCAGTCTTATCCCTGCCCAAATTCTTTGGGTCTCTAGAAGTTAGAGCTCCAAGTGGAAGGAAATTTTACAGACTGCATTTCTCATGTATGTCATTTCACATAGAAGTTCATTTTGAGCTCTGAAGTATGATCATGTAAGAAGTGTCCAAATGCCTCCCGTGTGTTCACTGAACACATAAGGGCAAATTGGTATTGCACTCACTGGACTATGTCCCCCAACACTCATATGGCTGTAGGCCATGTGCCTCCCCCAGTGGCCATGTCTTTGGTATTAATGAGAAGGGGCCCTACATGCATAGGCATGGCCAGGAGGCTCTGGCCTGGCCAATGGGCATATTGGTGTTTGTGGGCTCTGGCCAATGGGCATAATCCCCCTCCCCCTCACACATTTGGTGAACGTGGGGGGGTTCATTAAGCACCACTAGAGTTTTGCGGTGTGGGTTTGCTGCCTTATTATTGTGAATACATAGATAGATGTATTCACAAGTTATGGCTGATCAAGTCTAGGATTTGGCCAAAAAAAGCCTTGGGCTACAATCCTTTCTCAGTTTCCTGGGAGTAAGCCCAATTGAACACAATTGGTTACATCAGTTCTGAAGGAACAACATTGGCTGCCTATTCACAACTGAGCCCGATTCAAGGTGTTGGTGTGTGCTTTAAAACCCTGAACAGCTTGGGGCCCAAATATCTGATGCAGGGCCTCTTCCCATACCAACTCACCTGTGCACTAAGATCTTTAGAAAAGGCCCTTCTCCTTGTTCCATCTATAGGAGATGTGCATATACAAAAGAGAGGGCCTTCTCTGTGGTAGTGCCCTGACTTTGGAATGCCCTCCCAAGGGAGATACTCCTGGCACTCACACTGTATTCTTATTGGCATCTAGTTAAAACCTTGGGGGGGGAGATTTTAAATTACAGTAAAACCTTGGATTGCAAGTAACTTGGTCTGAGAGCGTTTTGCAAGACAAGCAAATTTTTTAAAATAAATTTTGACTTGATAAACAAGCAACGTCTTGCAATACAAGTACTGTAGTACGGTCAAGAAAAATGAAGACTTTATACACTATCATTCTTTATTGCAGCTTAAATTAAAAATATGTGTACACATTTCTTATGGGGAATTTCGCTTTGATATACAAGTGTTTTGGATTACAAGCACGTTTCCGGAACAAATTATGCTTGCAATCCAAGGTATTACTGTATTGTATTTGCAGCTGTTAATCCTCTCAGTGTCATATATTGCTGTTTAATGTTTTATGTTGTTTTTAATTGTATTGGAGATTTTTTAAAAAAAATGTATACTGCCTTTACACCCCATTTTTTTAGATGAAGGTGTGGTCTATACATTCTTAAAACAAAACAAATAAATAAAAACTTACTTTTGAATAGACATGCATATAGGCTTGCCCTGTTAATGTTCCCTAATGGTCAGTTGATCTCTCTTTGTGGGAGCTGAATATTCAGGCTTACACTCCCCATTCTAGCCATTCCGTGTCTGGCCCTGGCACGGTTAATCCTTTCTTGCCTTTCCATCACTGTTTTAGCACCCTTGAAATATATCATTTTCCCCAGATCTTTGTCCCGTGAAAAAGGAAGGAAATGAAAGCATGTTCACTTACTGAACATAAAAGTGATTTATAGGAAGGTGAACTTATTAGATTTTCCACATCAGGTTGACATGCAGAGCAACCACAATTAGAAAATTGCCCTTTGGAATTGCATCATGCTGGAAAATATTTCATGAATAGTTGTTTTCCTCAATGTATTTGGAAGCTAGCTAGAATGGTGGCGCACTTGAAATGCCATGAAAGTGCCGATTCCTATAAATACTATACAACCCAATAAATTTAACATTGCAGGCTATAACATAAAAAGGCGCCTCCAAGAGGAACTCATGTGGGAATAAGAATTATGATGTCCTACTGATTTGACAAAGCTTAAGAAGTGGAGTTGCTTTGTGTAGTGTAGCCAATTGAAAAGGACATTTTGCAACAAAAGCTTGCTATGTTGGCTACAGGAGAAAGTAAACATGTATTAATCCTCTACAAAGGAGAAGAATAAAAGATAATCGGGTCATTTAAGTCTTGTTGATATACATGTAAAATCAGTGATCTGAAGCCCATGATATGGTTCTACCACCGAAGCTAAGCAGTCAGCACTATAGGCTGGATGGGAGATAACTGGGATTCATATGACAGCAGCTTTTCTTTGGTGGAAAGCCAGGTTATAAGTGTAATGAATCATATTTCTTGACTGGAGTGGGATAAGATGCATTAGGTGGTGGGCAAAAGTATTACTGGACACAGCCAAGTCAGCCAAGATATAAAGTCTCCAAAGAGAAACATCAGTGTTACATTGCAATTCAACCTTAAATATGAAACTATAACAGAATTCCTGATAACCTGTAAAGCACAACTGGCACAAATCTTTTATTAACATGTTGATACCAACTGGAATTGACATGGGGTGGTGGTGTTGTACATGTTGAACCAATCTGATGAAAGTTTAAATGCATGTTCACACCCAACTCACTTTTCAGAGATTTTTCAAGATGAGGTGAGTCTTGATCTGGACACAGCTTGAGCCATTCACAATACTGTTTCAACATACAAAAGTCCACCCCAAAAGTCAGTTTGTCTTGATTAGCAATTCACCCAAAATGGTACAGCAGATGGAGAATGTAGCAAGAAAAAGAAGCTTACATATTATTACCTGAAAGCATCCATGACAGTGGAAAGAGATGGGGAAAATAGACAGAGGGAAAGCATCCAAAGTGGAACAGATATTTAATAGACAGAAAAGAATACAGTACCATTCTCCCAAATGCTTTAGGGCATTCAGAACACCCAAGTTAAATAGGCAGAGAAGGAATAAGATGACAGATGCCAAAGTTAGGGAGACATGTAATACCCAGAACTGAACAGGAACTCTAGCAGGAAATGGCCAAATTATCTTCCCCATCTGTAGAGTGATATTCTTATAATGACCAAAAAAGAAGCTTCAATATGGGAATAACGCGCGCCATCGTTAGCGCAAGTGAGTCCAAGAAAACAGAGAACTTAAGACCGTTGAACAGCTGAAGAATTCAACTCTCTCATGAGCAGGGCTTTTTAAGCAAAGGGCATTTAGGCCAAAACCTATGGTACAACCCTTTACATCAAAAATGGCACAACTCTTAAAAGAAAAGAGTCTTGCATGCGTTGGAAAGAGCATATTTGACTTTTAATCGAAATCTAAGATAATAGATTTTTTTGCAATTCGCAAAAACAAATAAGGGAACTTGCAATACTCCCCACTTTGGATGAAGTAAAAAAAGCCATTAATCAAATGAAGAACAACAAAGCTAGTGGACCAGATGGGATTCCTGCTGAAATCTTTAAAGAAGGGGGCCCCGAACTTGTACAACATCTTCATAAACTCATCGAAAAAATCTGGATAAGAGAAGAGATCCCAGAAGACTTCAGGGATGCCATAATTATCACCCTCTTTAAGAAGGGTGATAGAACAGACTGTGGAAACTATCGGGGCATTTCTCTCTTAGCAACCGCAGGTAAAATATTTGCTAGGATTCTCGCAAACCGTCTTCTATCTATTTCAGAAGAGATCCTCCCTGAAACTCAATATGGTTTCCGCCCCTCTAGAGGGACAGTAGACATGATTTTTACTGCACGTCAGCTCCAAGAAAAATGCCGGGAGCAAAATCAACCCCTTTATATGGCATTTATTGATCTGGCTAAGGCCTTTGATACTGTAGACCGTACAGCTCTCTGGACTATCCTTATGAAAATTGGATGCCCCAATAAATTTGTGAATATCTTGCGACTTCTCCATGACAACATGACGGCAACGGTTTTGGACAACAACGGCTCTCATGGTGCTCCATTTAAAGTGGGATCAGGTGTTAAACAGGGATGTGTTATCGCCCCAACATTATTTGCCATTTTCATCACCATGG
Organism: Shinisaurus crocodilurus; assembly: GCA_021292165.1. Lineage (NCBI taxonomy): Eukaryota > Metazoa > Chordata > Lepidosauria > Squamata > Shinisauridae > Shinisaurus > Shinisaurus crocodilurus. The sequence continues at coordinate 256,068,920 of CM037876.1, read as the reverse complement.
TTTTACATCTTGTCGAGGGGAAACTTCCCACCGGTGTGGGAATTATATATCGAACAGATGGAAAGCTTTTTAATCTCAGCAGGCTGAAAGCAAAAAGTAAGGTAATTACAACCTCCGTTGTGGAACTTCAGTATGCTGATGATAATGTGGTCTCCGCACATTCAGAGGATGATCTCCAAACTATCCTAAATGCTTTTGCAGAAGCATACGAAAAACTTGGTCTCTCACTTAACATCAAAAAAACCAAAGTGCTTCATCAGCAAGTGCAAGCCAATCCTTTGGTGATGCCATCTATCCAGCTTGGCGGGACAATACTGGAAAATGTCGATCATTTTCTCTATCTTGGCAGCTATCTTTCTGTTACAGCTAACATCGACAGTGAAATCCAGCATCGTCTGAGCTCTGCAAGTGCCGCATTTTCTCGAATGAAACATAGAGTGTTCGAGGATCGGGATATTTGTAAGAAGACCAAAACACTGGTTTATGAAGCCATTGTATTACCAACTTTATTGTATGCCTGCGAAACATGGACTATCTATAAACGTCACTTCCACCTCCTTGAAAGGTTTCATCAACGTTGCCTCCGGAAAATCCTGCAAATTACTTGGGAAGATAGGCGAACAAATGTCAGTGTACTGGAAGAAGCAAAGACTACTAGCGTTGAAAAAATGATCCTTCAACGCCAACTTCAGTGGACCGGTCATGTTGTTCGAATGCCTGACTGCCGTCTCCCAAAGCAGTTACTTTACTCCCAACTCAAGGATGGAAAGCGGAATATCGGTGGTCAATATAAGAGGTTTAAAGATGTTCATAAGGCTAATCTAAAAAAATGCAATATAAACATCGAAAACTGGAAGCTCTGGCCCATGAACGATCTAAATGGAAGGTTGGCCTTTTCACAAAGGTTCCATGGACTTTGAAGAAGCCCGAGTGCAAGGTGAAAGGGAGAAACGTGCTAAGCGAAAAGCACGTCAAATGAATCCTTTACAGGACCATCTTCTATCTGGTAACCTGTGTCCTCACTGTGGGAAGCTGTGTGGATCTAGAATTGGCCTCCACAGTCACTTACGGACCCATCGCTAGAGTCTACACAATCTTCTTTAGAATTTCCTCCTTTTATCCCGGAAGACAATCTTACTCGGTCACGAGTGATCGCCTGATGATGATTACTGGCCTGATCAGAATCAATCCTAATGAAGCCAATGAAAGAATTCCAACAGATTTCTCTATGTTTTAGATCAAGTATGATGAATTTCTTTGTTTTGTCTATTTTGTTTTGTTTTGTTTGTTTGTTTTTAGAATACACACCTAAGACGATGGTAAACAGGAGATGCGCAGCTTCAAAATACTGTATTCAATGTTGTCCAATGGCAAAACAGATAGTAATCTAATACCACATATTCAAACATATGCATTCTTTGTGGAATTAAATTAAAACACGCTCTTATGAGAACTTTCCTCAAATGTAAACACAAGCAACACTAGAATAATGGACTAAACCCTCAAGACTTTTATACAGTCTGTCCTAAGGCAAAACATCCAACAGACTTAATTAAAAATTGCTAGAATTCCATTGAGAGTTCAAATAAATAAATTAGATTCTGGCTATACAATGAGACAATATTTGGGTCTGGTTTCAGAGTGGGAGAAAGATGGACTCTGAATAATGGAAACAAGATTTTCATTATTTGGTTAAGGTGTTGATTTTTATTGTTAGTTGAAAACCTCTAAACCCTCAGAAATGTATAGAAATGCCCCTTTATGTTTGTTTACCTGAAATTTGGTAAGGCAACTAATGCATAGTTAGTAGATGTCAAATTTGGACATTTCAGGTGCCAGTTTCTGAGATATAAGTTTAAATGTAGGGATCCAAAGAACTATTTTAGGTGTGCCTAGTGGAATTCTTGACTTACCTTTTTTTTTTTTTACTTTTTTTTTTGAATAGCAGACCTGCATGCCATTTCTAAACTGCCTTTGGAAGTCCCCTCAGTTTTGAGAAGCAGTTTTCTTTTTGGCATGAGGGGGCTGCTTTTTAAGAAACACAAGCCTGGATCCTCCTTGGGAGTATGAAACAGGGTTCATATTCTTTGTATCTCACCAACACTTTGGTCTTTTTTCAAGCTTACTTACTCCCCTGGGCCCCTTTCTCCTCTGGCACATCTGTGAGGAGCAGATCAGAAGCCTCCACTTTCACTTTTAAATCAACCACCAGTATTTGTCATTATGTCTGAACTTGGGGAAACACTGGTTAGTTTAAACTATGATTTTTTTCCCCCCCAATCTAGCCAGGATCTAACAAAGGTTTATGGTCCTGGCTTGTCCACATAGTAGTTTAAACTAACCAGGGCTTCCCAAGTTCAGACATAACAAGGGATTCTGGTTAGTTTAAAAGTGGAAGCAGATGCTTCCTTTGAACTCCTCCTCAAGCTACACCAAAGGAGCTTGGGACCAGGTTTCCTGGTAGATTACCTTCCCCAATATAGACCTGTGCAATCATTAAGATCATCAGAGGAGGCCTTGCTGGCTGTGTTGAGACCTGCAGATTGCCATCTTGCAGCAACCTGGAAGCGGCCTTCTCCGTGGTGGTGCTCACCTATTGAAATGCTCTCTCCATGCCCCCTCCCTGGTATTCTGGAGGCACCGCAGGGATGTGGAAGAGTCCTTGGACCCGAGTCTCGAGTCCGAGTCACAAGTCCTTGGTCCAAAAGGGTGACTCTGACTCACGAGTCACGAGTTTTCCCAAAGCTGACTCCACGAGTCCCTATTAAAATCAATGGGGGTTTTTCCCAACAAAATAAGGCTACTTCAGATGTGTGGCTTAAATAAATTCTAGGCACAAGTGTGCCTTTTTCTTTCAAAACTCTGCAACTGATTTTGGCAAAAACAGACCAGGCAGACAAACCCAAAATAACCAGGCAGGCAGAGGAGGCAGGGAACCCCAAACAGGCAGGCAGAGGCAGCCAAACCCAAAATGTCTGAAAGGTTGCATTTTAGGAAAATGATTTTAAAAATAAACTTGCTGTACTTCCTAAAACCTATCCATGTTGCATTTGAGGAACACGATTTTGGAACACGAGTCCTTGGTCTCGAGTCCCGAGTCGAGTCTCAAGTCCCATTAAAAATATTGGGACTCGAGTCTGACTCGAGTCAGACAGAGGGGGGACTCAGTCCAACTCACGAGTCGAGTCCTAGAGTCCGAGTCCCCATCCCTGAGGCACAGACTATGGTGTGGCTTAGGCACCAATTAAAAGACCCATCTCTTCACCCAGGCCTTCCCTGACTGATTGTGCTGTCCAGTTTGGTTGTTAATTATAGTGTTTTGAGTCTGGGTTTTAAAGTTTTCATAAATGTTTCATATCAGTGTTTTTGTATTCAACATGATGCATTTTAATACATTTCAATCTTTCTTGGAAACTTAGAAATATTTTTTAGATATGGTAAATGGTATATAAAACTATTAAATAAATAAATAAAATGAATGAAGGAGGAGTGGAGAGGGAGAGTGCACAAACTGAAGGCTCCCTGTTGCACATGCATTTAATGCTAAACCATAGTTTCATTGACATTCAAGCTGGAATAAACATACTTGAGAGTCTAAGGGCGCAATCCTATGCATACTTAGACAGAAAAAAAGGCCTTCAATTCCCAGCATTCCCCAGCCAGGCACACCATGGCTGGCTGAGGCATGCTGGGAGTTGTAGGCCTTTTTTCTGTCTAAATATGCATAGCATTGCACCCTGAAGGGAGAGATTCCTATATACTGACTTGTGCTTTCTTTGTTTTTGTTCCGGCAGTGCACCCCTCCCCCTGAACTACAAATTCCGCTGTGAACATGGAAAGAGTTTAAAATGTGGCTTGTCTTAAGCGAATTGGAGTGGGAGGAGGAATGAAGCAGGGTCTGCATTCCATTTCTTCAACCAGCATGTGAAAAGTTGCCCTCCCAAGTCAAAACTACTGTAAACATTTTCCAGTTTAAAGAGTCCTGCACAGGCTAAATATTTGTAAGGGATATTGTGGGAACTTGGAATAATTTTGGTTAACAATATTTCTCAATGGATTTTTCATATCTGAAGTTCCCACCAAATTTTGCCTGAAGTGACATTTCAGGTGGACTTAAAAACAAAACAAAAAAATCCCTTGATCAGCTGAATTTCTTTCTTTTTTAAAAATCAGTTTTTAAAAGTATTTGTTTTCTCCAGAGGGTTTCACACATGTCTAATCAGGCTTTAAGAGTCACATGGCTATTAACAGAGTGTAAAACATTTTTAATTAGGAATTTATAATATTTTAAAATAAATCTTGAAAGACATATATAGACTCATCAAGCTTCAGTCAAACCCTTAATGCTTGTTAAACTTCTGGAGTTTGTTTTTGTTTAAAGAAAACAAAAACTAGCTTCTTTTTGTCTAGACAATGTTATCTTGACCCAAAGCTTCATTTAGAATAATTGTACCTGACTCATAGGAAATACTGAAACAAGCATGTGGTATGAATTCTCATATTTGGTTTGATATCAGAACTGAGCTAAAGGAAGCCAATTTAAAACCTGAATTAGCAACATTATTCAAAGGTGTTTAATCAAAAAGTGTCATTCTGCTTGACTTAAAGCTTGGGCAAAATAGCTCAGTTAACCAGGATGAATTGCCGAGTGGAAATGAGAGAGACTCCAGTTGATTTTTATAAATCAGGACAACCTGTCTGGTATCTCTCTCTGTGTGTGGGAGGGTGTATATGTGTGTGTAGAGAGAGAGAGACTGCTATAGAAAATGCCATTTGAAAAAAAATGGTGGGGGGGAGATTGTGCAACTTTAGCCTTGCTCTTATATTTAAAATGTTTTGGGGTTATTGTGGTGTTTGGTTATGGGAAGAACATTCTTCCTAAATACCACCTATATAGAGAGAGAAAGTTTCTGCACACTGACATGATTTTAGTGTCATGTGATCCTATTTTGGCCTCCTGAGTATTCCTGATGGGTAAGCAAACTTCCCATGTCACTTAAACATTGCTGCCTGGGTGGTAATTTCATAGATTTCATAGATCATAGAGTTGGAAGAAGCCTACAAGGCTATCGAGTCCAACCCCCTGCTCAATGCAGGAAACTAGAGGAGGGGCTCTCCCATCCAAGTAATAACCAGGCCTGACCCTGCTTAGCTTTTCACGCTCAGACAAGCTGAGCCAGCATAAGCCACAGGCTTATATATTATTATTATTATTATTATTATTATCATCATCATCATCATCATCATCATCAATCATCATCATCCCACCTTTTTCCCAACACTGGGACCCAAGGCGGCTCACAACCATCTTGCTGGATCTTTGACAGTAGCACTTCAGGATAAGCTTCTTTGCTTAAAGAGCTGCTAACTTGGAATATTTCTTCATTCATAAACCATGCAGGTATTTAAAACAAAAGTTAGGGACAGTCTTTACAGAATAACTAGCTTAGTTATTGCTTTAACAATCACCAAATATTACTTTGGAGTAATTTAAGCTAGATAATGTGTTTTATTGTTTCTGACCCCATCTAGAATAGATCATCCTTTCATACTATAGGTATGCAACTGCTAGCAAGGACAGAAAAGTATGACACCCTAAAGAAAGAGGACAACATAACCTGGAGTGGATGCAAGTGCTGATGCCAACCACCACAATGAGTAAGAAACTAAAGGTGCAGGCAAACATACAACAAATATACCACAGACCTTATTTATTTATTTAATTATATTTATACCCCACCTTTTTTCCTGCAAGGAACCCAAGGCGGCTTACATAATCTTCCTCCTCTCCATTTTACCCTCACAACAACCCCGTGAGGTAGGTTAGGCTGAGAGTCAGTGACTGGCCCAAAGTCACCCAGTGAGTTTCATGGCTGAGTGGGGAATAGAACCCGGATCTCCCGAGTCCCAGTCCAACACTCTAGCAACTGGCTCCAGTAGCACAGGAGGGAGGTCCTGGGGGGTGGAGAGAGAAACAGCCCATTTTGTCCTGCTGGGCCCCCTCTTATGATCCAGCAACAAGGATAAGGCAGAACACACAGCAAGGGAAACTCGTGAGGCTAGGACACTGTCTCCCAAAGCTGTGAGAGATTTGCTATCTACAGGGCCGGTGCTACCATTAGGCCAACTAGGCAGCCGCCTAGGGCGCAGGGCTAAAGGGGGCACCAGAAACGCCTCGGGAAAAAAAATACAGCGCTCTCAAGTAGGAAGGAGGGCGCTAAATATCTGATCTTGCCTAGGGCACCAAACTGCCTTGCACCGGTCCTGGCTATCTATCACCCCTCTGATGGCTGTCTCTTGGAGACTGAAGTAGGGATGTATTCTCCTTCCTCTGTGAGATGCAGCTCAAAAGTACCATGACAAATGCAACCCAGGTGTACTTAAGGTGCAACCCATGACTGGGCCTTTACAGACTTTGAGACATGCCCTTCCAAGTCCAATTCTGAAGTAATTTTCTGGTTTTTCAGATTCTCAAAAGAACTCTGATACTAATTTAGAATAACCTTCATGCTTGCTGTTTTTAAATTATATCTTGAATTTGTTATGACATATAATTGATTTTTATTTTTTTAAAAACTGCCTTGCTTAACCCACCCACCTACCGACCGCTCAACAAACAGCCTTCATGTCCTAGACCAGTGTTCTCCAACCTTGGGTCCCCAGATGTTTTTGGCCTACAACTCCCAGCATGCCTCAGCCAGTGGTTAGTGGTTAGTGGTTAGAGTGTTGGACTGGGACTTTGGAGATCTGGCTTCCAGTCCCGACAGCCATGAAACTCACTGGATGACTTTGGGCCAGTCACTGACTCTCAGCCTAACCTACCTCACAGGGTTGTTGTAAGGATAAAATGGGGAGGAGGATGGATGATCATGTAAGCCACCTTGGGTTCCTTGGAGGAAAAAAGGTGGGATATAAATGTAATAATAAATAAATAAATAACATAACATAACATAACATATAACCGGAGCTTGGGCTTCTGTGCACCCTCTGCCACATATAGAATTTCGCTTATGATTAGTTATAGGTCAACTGATCCTGTTGTGATTTAGAATTAGGCAGCTGATTTACAAGGCCGGTGACACACTCAAATGAAAGCTCTCCAAGGGCTTTTGAATCATGGCCAAATTTTAGCATATGTGCATCTCCAAAGTGTTCCTCGGGAACGTGGCATGCTTAGTGCAATACAGTATTCTTTTTCCACCACTGTATGATATGTGCAACAACACTTCCTTCTCTGGTTGGCCATTATACAAAGTAAGGGGCAGATACAAATTAATATGTCTGATTCTTCCTACATGATTGGTTATTGTATAGTTTCGGATCCAAATTTTTTAATTGATTGATTGATTTCTTTGGAAAAGCGAAACAAAAGAGCTCCAGAAATCATTCAGCATGTGCCAACAGTGGGCCTTTTCATTCCCTTCAGTATTCAAGTAGCAACATCTGAGCATGCACAAAGATGGCAGAGTTTGACTGCTTAGTCATGGCTACCACGCAGACTGGGCAGGTGCAGAAATGAGACATTAACTTGTAATAAGTTTCAGTTTTAATTACAAGCATATTACAATTTTGGTGGATCACAGTCAGGGTTTGTTATACAGAAGGGAATTACGTAGTATGGACTGAATAAACACAAATTGTAGTGGCATCACTGTTCATGTAGAGATTTATGGGCAGCACACATTTTATGTGTCTATGCCCCAGGTCACATGTGCTATTTTATGCAGGGAGGTCACATGTACGGTAAGTCCAAGATTCCAGGCTCCAACCTACTGCATGTAATGCCAATGCATCATTGCATCAGGCACTGTTTGGACTGGGTTATATTGAAATCTGCAGTGTGTTTGTACACATTCACCCAGCACATTTTAATCAGTGTTGAAGCAACATGCATTATGTATTCTTGTGATATCTTTGTCATGATATTTTAAGTCTTTAGTGCCAAACCACTTCCTACATCCTTGTTAAATCCCATAATAAAATTCCTTATGATTTGTTTAAAATGGTGAACACATGTGTGAGAACATGAGAGTATTTGTGCTGCTTTAAGACAACATAACCCAAGACACACACACACTTGTGTTTATTTCTTTTTATTGACTTAGAACTAGAAAACCCATGATGCAACTGTGAGAGAAAGATGCATATGCAAAGACATGTGGAGCCTTTAAGTGAAGCAACAATTTATAATATTAAAAATTGGAGAACAAAAGTAATTGGCTGAAATTCAAATGAGCAGATGGATTTTCCATAAAAACATAGATGTTCAGGACTTTCAGAGTTAATTTGAAAATTGGAATCACCCTGATGATTTCTGAAAATGTATTTGAATATCATTGGCATTCATATGATCCTGTTCTATAACTATAAAAGCTGTGCAAACAGACTTACATTGACTTCAGTGGGGGTATGATAAGCCTCTAAAGCAGTAGTTTAGAATTATACTTTCACTAGAAATACCACTGTGTGTTTTATAAAGACTTCTTTTATTGTGAAATGTTCCTTGGATCTTAAAAAAAGGAAAATACTTTGCATTTTTCCACTTTTAAAATACGGGCCTCAGACATTTGGAAGCACTCTGCCATGAATCAGAGGAAGAAAAGTCTGAAAAGCAGCTCCCCTCCCTGGCTTTGTGCAAGCCAAAGAGTTCAGCAGCATAGTATGATGCACGTCACATCAGATATGCTATTTTGGGTGTTCCAAGGGCAATCTGAGATTATACACAACCTTGGCAAAGCTTTGCATATCATGTCTCAGCTTGACCTGAAAACTCTAACCTTTTAGAACTGCAACAGGAGCACCTTATTCTTGTCATTGATCAGCACAAAGATTCAAATACATCAAAGGGCCTTTTGATGAAGGTATGAAATGCACCACTCCTCCCAAGTAAGAGAGGATAGAAAGATACAACATATTTGCTGAGTTGGCTTTCAAAACCACACATGGTTTGTAGAAGGGGTTATCCTCTGTCCGTACGTTCTGATCTGAACTTGGTGTTTGTTTAGACAGACTGCAATGTTGAGGGCTAGACATCAAGAATGTTTCACTGTATCTTATGTGGCTGCCTCAATAAAAGGATCTTTCATATAATTTGCAGTGAAAGAACTTACCTGCACAGCCACATTAGGAAAGGTGTGTTTACAGGGGGAAATCTTTACAGGGGGAAATTACTACAGTACTAGTAACTGAGTAGCCCAGTGTTCTCCAATCGTGGGTCCCCAGATGTTTTTGGCCTACAACTCCCAGCATGCCCCAGCCAGCTTTGCTGGCTGGGGCATGCTGGGAGTTGTAGGCCAATAACATCTGGGGACCCACGGTTGGAGAACACTGGACAGTAGCCATTTCAAGGTACCGTATATATTTTTCAGTGCTTTTGTAGAGAGGGGATAATAAAACCACAAGGAGGATTTTTATCTTGACCTTAAATTTATACAGCTGGCCAGTTTCATACGTGAAATGAAAGACCAAAAGGACAAACAAGGAGCTGCACCAATATTTTCTTAAACCTTCCCCATCCCACCCCCTTGTGAACCACCTTGGATGGTGTTTGGAAAACTGTGGCATAGACAAATGGAAATGAAAACAAGTCTCCATGAAGTCTGTAATATGCAGCCTCAAAATAAATTTAAGATGAAGTGTCACATATATATCCTTTAATAGTAGTAAAAGCCTACTACGCAGAGATACAGTACCTGATTTGTTAAAGAAATACCTACTTTACCCTTCTATTTTTTATTTTATTTTTTACAAGTTGACCTTACCTTCAGGGCCAAATTTTGTGTCATTACACTGACATCTCTTATACACTGAGGACAAAAATCAGTCCAGAGTCTATGCTGTGCACTTTTCAAAATTATGTATACAAATTTGATGAGTTAATCAAATGCATGCTTTATAACAAATGTATGCTTTTGTTACAAATGTGTGCTTTATATAAGGGCATAGAGGTTTGGTCTCTATCACAGATTCTATATATCAAGTATGCCAGCAAGAAGAGTCTCTTTATCATCATAGATGACCACTAAATTTATGAATTGTTTGTGTGTGATGTTACTGTGGTTGTTCATAAAGCCACAGTGGCAAACTGCTTTCTGTCTTAACCTTTCCTTTAGGCCCTAAAGTTGAAGGAATGAAATGCCCATGAAGAAACCTATAATCAAGATACAATATCTGGTCTAAAACTTTAAGGCATTGATTGACTAAAATGATGTAGCAGGAAAGACACTCTCTGCTGGAAAAAAAAACACGTGGAAAGTGAGTGCCAGCCAGCCCTCCTCTTAAGTGACCCAAGTGTTAATTTATGATAAGAGAACCTTGAAATGGCATTGGCAGATTTGCTGAGAGGTCTGTTGGCCGCTTCGTGCTGTTATACGCTAAGATAAGACAGCGTGTGTAGTACTTAAAAGCCTCTGGACGTTCTTATATGTAGCCCTATTACGCTGCCTGCCTGCTTCGTGGAATCTATGGATTGTCCGCTGGGGGACCAGTTACAACTCCAGTGAAGGGGTCACTGAGTGCTGCGAGCAATGTGAACATGAAGTTTCTGCAGCCTTTTTACAAAACAAGTTCAAAAAAGGGTTCTAGAGATTCAGTTACTTGATCTCAGGATGAGTCTTCTCATGAGCCTTCTTTTTGAATGAACCACAAAATATCACCAGAACATCATCCACAATATATGCATTGTTTCAGCGCGCACCTCACTGCTCAGCTCAGTGAGGACAAAGGCCAGGGCTGCTCAAGATATTTTGCTGCCTGAGCTGAAGAATAAGATGGCACCACACACATTCGATGTACACAATCCAAACAGATGGGCAGCTGAATCTTACTTCAGCACCGGCAAGAGGATAGTGTGGCGTAGTGGTGAGAGTGTTGGGCTGGGACTCGGGAGATCCGGGTTCTAATCCCCGCTCGGCCATGAAACTCACTGGGTGACTTTGGGCCAGTCACTGCCTCTCAGCCTAACCTACCTCTGACAGGGTTGTTGTGAGGATAAAAGGGAGAGGAGGAGGAGGATTATGTAAGCCATCTTGGGTTCCTTGAAGGAAAAAAGGCAGGATATAAATATAATAAATAAATAAATAGTGTCCTCTGCCACACCTGAGGGCAGCAGACTAGCTTAGGAGGTGCAGGTACCTTAACGGGCTCAAGTAGAATGGTGGGGGGCTGCAATCCTAAGCATGCTCACTCAGAGTAACCCCACAGAACACAGTGGGGCTTACTTCCAAGTAAACATGTATAGGATTGTGAAGTAAATAAAACAGATGGAGGCAAACATCTGAAATGTATACAAAGTTATATGATAGCAGCATTATATACAACTCTGAAGGTAAATGTAAAAAGTAAAAAACAAAAAACAAAACCACCTTTGTAAATATGAAAAACCATCATAAAATTCTGGCAAAAACAAGAAATTACAGTCCATCCGCCATGTGTCACATGGCCCAATGCAAAGTTAATATGTGAAGGGAAGTTCATCTGAACACCAGGTAGAGGATGATGACAATGGTGACTAAACCACAAAGGGCATATTGGCTGCCTGGGAGATGCTGGAAGTTATAGGACATTTTAATGTCTAAACATGCATAGGATTGCACACTAAACTGCCATCTTTTAATAATATGAAAATATTTAGATTGTTAAAGGATGAAACTGATTTTATATGAGGGTAGGAAACAAGAGTGCTCTGAACTGCTTTATAAGCACTGTTCATGAAAATAATATGACTCAGGATATCATCTAAACCTTTTTGTAATTCATAGCAATCCTTTTTTTTTTAGAGCAGGCCTGTACCACAAGAATTATGTTTCCCATTTCTGTGAATAAAAAATGACACCACACACTTTGGCCACAGTCCAGTTTAAGTTAAGCATGTTTATCCCACGTATTTCAGTTGAAATCAATAGGGTACAACGGACTTAATTGCAGCAAGACTCTGCTTGTATGAAAAAAATGTTCTTTAGCAATACAACAGTATCAAAGGGGATTTAATTACACCTTGCATATTTCCTGATAGACATGTTCTCTCTTTAAAATGGAGACAACCAGAATATCTAATGTGAATCCAGGAAAAATGTGTCAGATTGTGTCTCTATAAAATGAATGATCTATATTTAGTTTATAGCTTTCTTTCCATGCTCTAATAGCCTCTTCGGAATAGAATGAATGATACTTTGTGCTCAGGAAGTCTTACAATACATGTGGAATGATGCTTCCCAGACAATTTTACAAAAGCATAAACCATTTTGAAATGTTAACAACCCTCTAACTGTTATTCTAACCTTTATTCTTTCTTTTCATGCAATAGAATCTTTTCCTACATAAGTGAATTCATTCCACTGGAGAGGTGGGCAAGTTGTTTCTTTGGCCTTCACATAATGGATTTTGGCTGAGTTTTCTACTAGGTCCTCTCTGGAGACTATCCCAATTGTCCATATTAGGCTTTATTTTGACACAATTTCTATAGTCTTTGGTTTGGAAAATACTTGACCATAAGCAGAGTCAGAAGTATATGTTAACCCCCATATATTCTAATGATGGTATCAGCAGTGCACCTAAACACACAAGTATTGAGTTAGCCATATGAAGTTCAGGGACATGGAAGAACTGACGATAGAGTTCTCTTTCCTCCCTTTCCCACGCTCACATGCTATTTGCGGTTGCCCCAGGATCACACTGCCTCAGTGGCTTAGTCACATAAACAATACATAAAACGAATAAAAATGGTCTCAGCACATCATTCTTTAAATCTTAATGTTCCCTTAATAGACCATTTCCACCCTTTTCTCATGAACATTTTAGCGTGCACATTTCCCCCGATTAATAAATAGCCACTTGCAATGATGCATCTACTGATCTACAAATATATACAGAGCTGTTACAGGGACAGAGTGGCCAGTTCTGACATAACAGCAGTGGCATCTCTCAGCAAGACAAGTGGAGCAAGTCTGTCCTGCTATCGTCCCTTCAAGAGGGGAACCATAGTTTGGGTGGCCACTGATGAGTTGCCAAGAGAGAGAGCATGTCTGTCACCAAAAAAGAGGGGAAAAGAGGACACCTGTTCCCATAAAAATTACATATGCTAATTTATACGTACAGATGCAAATTTAGAAATATAATTTTAAGAGCTTTTCTACATGAGGCATTTATTGTGAGCTCATCATTCCCTATTCACAGTTGTTTACGGGTTCTTTTGATGACAATGTGAGCCTCCAGTTTTGCTTCTGTTTTGAAACTGCACTTCCGGCAAGGGTTTTTAGAGCAGGCAAAATGCGGTATTATTTGTGAAAGTGAATGAAAAGGCTTTTTCCACTTGTGTAATTCTGCTATTCCACTATACTACAGTGCGCATGTGTGTGTGTGCATGTGTGTGTGTGTGTATATATATATACACATACACACACCATAGGTCCACCTAGAGGTTATGCAGCAGAAAATCAGGAAAGAAAATGTTCTTCGTGCAGCACTTGGATCTCAATTCTGTGACAAAACCAAAAGTAGATATTAGCAGCCTCGTGTAGAAAAACTCAAACAGAAATACAGTACATCTCACCATAGTGTCCCCACTATGGTGAGTTGTACTGTATTTCTGTTTGAGTTTTTCTGTGACCAGGTGACCTGCGTGCCTTGCTCAGTCTACTTTCCAGGTGCTGTGGATGGGCAACTTCAAGGCTCTTCCTTTCGATGGTTCTTTTTGTTGTTGTTATTGTTGTTAAACTGGACTTGGAGAGGACAAGCCTTCAAACAGAGGAGAGTCTTCCGGCAGCCCTTCGAATAAAGGACTGTCTTCTGTAAAAGAGGACACATGGCCAGCTTTGCATGCAGAAGGTCTCACTGGCATCACCTGCTAAAAAGGAACAGTAGCACGTGATGTGAAAGACCTCTGCCTGAGACCCCAAAGAGCTACTACCTGGCAGAGTAGGCAGTACTGAGCAGCCTGTTGCACGGCAGGCTCTGCTGTTCCTGCAATCCCATTTTAAGAAATGACTCTCAATTACTATTCATAGAGAATTACGCCAACGTTATTTATTTATTTATTTATTTATTTATTACATTTCTATACCGCCCAATAGCGATATAGAAAGCTCTCTGGGAGGTTCACAAAAAGTAATGCTCTAAAATACAACATGATAAAACATAAAACATCTTTAAAATTTTAAAACAGAGTAAAACCATAGTAAAAGCCAGCAGTGGTGCAAAGAGCTAAAAACACAACAACACACATTTAAAAATAAAACTGAAGAACTAAAAAGCCAGGGGAAATTTTTAAAAAAGTCTTCACCTGGCACTGAAAAGACTACAATGTAGGTGCCAGGCGAGCCTCTATAGGGAGGGGATTCCACAATCGGGGTGCCACCACAGAGGAAGCCCTCTCCTTAGTAGCCACCTGCCTCACCTCCGTTGGCGGAGGCACCCAGAGGAGGGCCTCTGAAGATGATCTTGGGGTCCAGGCAGGTACATGAGGAAGGAGATGATATTTTATGCAGCCTGGCTCCAATCCATTTAGAGCTTTAAAAGGTTAATACCAGCACTTTGAATTAGGCCTGGAAATGGATTGGAAGCAATGCAGATCACAGAGCACTGTCACAATATGATCATATCGACTTGTTAACAATCTTGCTGCCCTTTGTTGGACCAGCAGAAGTCAGGGATGGGGACTCGGACTCGAGGACTCGACTCGTGAGTCGGACTGAGTCCCCCCTCTGACTCGACTCGGACTCGAGTCCCAATATTTTTAATGGGACTTGAGACTCGACTCGGGACTCGAGACCAAGGACTCTTCAACATCCCTGGGCTGAGCCAGAAGGAGTGGAGAGGAGCGCATGGAAGCGAGGTGTGCCGCTGCTCGGCCACTATGGACGGCTACCAGGAGTGCAGCCCCAACAGTGTGTCAAGATTTATTTTGATTGATGTGTTGCGTACTTGGGAGAGGCAGAAGAAGGACCTGAGATTACTCTGTGTGGCTGCTCTGAGTGTGTTTCTGGTTCCAGCAAGTTAATCACCAGTGGAGCGGGTGTTCAGTGAGGGTGGAATTGTGATGAGATCTCACCGTTCCAGAATGGGGACCAAACATTTAGAGAAAATCATGTTCCTCAAATGCAACATGGATAAGTTTTAGGAAGTACAGCAACTTTATTTTTTAAAATCATTTTTCTAAAATGCAGCCTTTCAGACATTTTGGGTTTGGCTGCCTCTGCCTGCCTGTCTGGGGTTCCCAGCTTCCTCTGCCTGCCTGGTCTCTTCTTGACCAGTTCTACAGTTGAATTGTCCAAGACAAAGGCCTCTGCCTGCCTGTTTTGGGGTTCCCTGCCTCCTCTGCCTGCCTGGTTATTTTGGGTTTGTCTGCCTGGTCTGTTCTTGCCAAAACCAGTTGCAGAGTTTTGAAATAAAAAGGCACACTTGTGCCTAGAATTTATTTAAGCCACACATCTGAAGTAGCCTTATTTTGTTGGCGAAAAAACCCATTGATTTTAATAGGGACTCGTGGAGTCAGCTTTGGGAGTGACTTGTGACTCAGGACTCATGAGTCACCATTTTGGACCAAGGACTCGGACTAGGACTCGAGACTCGGGTCCAAAGACTCGTGACTCGACTCGTGACTCGAGACCAAGGACTCTTCAACATCCCTGGCAGAAGTAGACGTTTCTGGACCATATTCAAAGGTAACTCCACATATAACGTACATTACTGCAGTAATCCAAATGAGAGGTTAACATGAGAGCATGGATAATTAGCCAGGCTATCTCTGTCCAGGTAGGGCCATGGTTGGTGTATCAGCCTAAGCTGATAAAAGGTACTCCCGTCCACACCACTGAAGCCACCTGTGCCTCCAGTTACAATGCTGAACCCAAGAGCATCCCCAAACTGCAAACCTGATTCTTTAGGAGGAGTGCAACCCCCTCCAGCGTAACATATTGGGATGCCATATATGTATGGCATCCCAATTCTGTTGCTGTCACTCATACCCTTTCTGACCACTCCTGTCCTACTCTGTAGCAGCATGGCCAATCCACATGAGTCAATAGCAGCCTTTGTTTGTGTGACAGCCTGGCTTGACACATGATGCTGACACTACTAATATTCCCCAATATTCTACTGGAGCAACAGTAATTAATTACATGTCAGCCTGACCTTTTTGGTACTGGTGAAGTGGCCATATGATTGGGCCTTAAGGAAGAATATGACTGGTCAACAGGGGAGGCCACTGTGGTCTCTTTGTGGCTGCTGAGTTGTGTGTTATCTGTATATTATGTCGAGTGATGTCATGGGACACTGGACACTGAGTTGCATCTTCCATGCTTGGAGGGAATTAGCAGCAAGCAACCTTGTGACTGGGGAGTGGTGGTGGGGTTACCAGGGACTCCGTGGGGGTTTCTGTCAGTTTTGATACATTGGCTATTGTTCCTACAGCCATTGTTGTAGTGTTGCTTCCACTGCTGGATGAGCATAAGACAGTGACCTACATTAAACTGGCACAGTGACCGCCCAGCTTAGTGGTACCGTAGGAGTATTCCTGTAAGTCATGTATTTGGGGATCCTAAATCGAAGCACTTTCATATAATATACACTATGTTGTGAAATGTTTGTGTGTGTTTTAATATGGAACATATGAAGATAGACTCATGGGAAACATTCCTACAAGGAAGTAGCCTATGAAAGAATTTAAATTAGTCTTAAAGAAAAAAAATATAGTAATTTTCTATCAAAGTACAGAATGTACCGGGTCAGCTACCAAAATGCACCACTCTCCTCTCGGCATTGCACATCATTTTCCATTCTAATTTGTAACTTACAAAGGGACGTGATGAAACTTTTTAAATGACATCATTGGGGAACTGAGACTAGTGGAGCAGTTAAGACAGGATTCTTGATCCAAGATCAAGAATCCAAATCATGCATTTTGGGTTAAAAGCATTAAACTGACCACGAGTATGTGGTGTTAATGCTTAAATGTCTCCCTATCTAGATCCTCTCTTGCATGTACTCATGTTTTGAAATTTAAAAAAAAGGTTTAGTTTTTATACTTTTCATTTATAAACTAATATGTCTACATCAAGAGAATATTCCCACTGGTGATGGATTGGTAAGGTCCCAACAGAATTAGATAACAAATTTAAATTGAAAGTGTCTAGTGCCCAACCAAAGCATTGGACCGGAAGTGATGTGGTTGCAACTCATAGAGGACACTGTACTGGAGCTGTAGGTGACCACACACAAAGCACTCTGGTCTTATATCCCAGCCCCCACCTATTGGTGCTGCCTTAAGCAGGTCACTTCAGCTTGCTGCATGGCAGGGCCAGCCCTGGATAAGATTTATATAAATTCTGATTGCATACAAAACCATATGATAGCTGCAATTCTATCACCCATTTTCTATCTCTGGGTGGGGTGGGGGTGGTACACAGACCTTGCTAAAAAAATCACATTCAGCATTATTCATCACATATGGTGATGTTGTGGTGATGGTTATTGCTGTGAACTGCTGGCAGCCTCAGCTGCTGGGCAGTATAGAAATGAAATAAAAATAATTTTAAAAATTAAAAAATGGTTACAAATTTTAAGAACTGAGTTATTATAGCAAATAACATTCTTATATAATAAATAATTGTGTAAAGCATGGATTTAATTTGCAAATTATGGATTAATATAGAAAGAAGAGAGAAAGAGTTTAACACGAGGAAAGTGAGCAACTGAGAGGTTATTAATGGTCAGAGACCTAATTTGACAGTTCTAAATAACTTGAACAACTATGTTAGCTAATTAAAATTAAAATTAGGAAATTGAATTATTAAATATAGAGAGGCCTTCGATGTCGATTAATATATCAAGAAAGATTTTGATTAGCTTGGCCAAAGTTATGCATATTATTGGCTAATTACAGTTCTGTGTTCTTTACTCAGACAGTCAGCATCATGGAAATCCAAGTGTAACTGGTTGTAACTGGTTGATCATTGGCCC
Organism: Shinisaurus crocodilurus; assembly: GCA_021292165.1. Lineage (NCBI taxonomy): Eukaryota > Metazoa > Chordata > Lepidosauria > Squamata > Shinisauridae > Shinisaurus > Shinisaurus crocodilurus. The sequence goes on along the minus strand of CM037876.1, from coordinate 256,050,965 downwards.
AATCTTACAACTAGAACTTTAGATCTTAATACAGTCATGCCTTGGATTGAGAGCATAATTCGTTCCGGAAAGGTGCTTGTAATCCAAAACACTCTTACCGGTATATCAAAACGAAATCCCCCCCAAAAAATTTGTACAGAGATTTTTAATTTAAGCCGTACTACAGTACTTGTATTGCAAGACGACGCTTGTATATCAAGTAAAAAAAATAATAATAAATATTAAAAATTTTGCTTGTCTTGCAAAACGCTCTCAAACCAAGTTACTTGTAATCCAAGGTATTACTGTATAACAAGCCACAATAAATTGTGAAAATATGCTACATTTGTTTCTTTCTTAAGAAACCATGTACTGCTGTATCTGCAATATTTTTAATTCAAAAGATAAAAAGAGTTTGACATTAGCTTGGTGTCATGAGTTCAATGTCAGCTCATAACTACATCCTGGGTTGACTTGCATCTAGACCAGTGTTCTCCAACCTTGGGTCCCCAGATGTTTTTTTGGCCTACAACTCCCAGCATGCCCCAGCCAGCTATGAGTTGTAGGCCAAATACATCTGGGGACCCAAGGTTGGAGAACACTGCTTTAGATATATATGAGCAGGCGGTTGGACTTGATGGCCTTCTAGGCCCCTTCCAACTCTATAATCCAGTGTTCTCCAACCTTAGGTCCCCAGATGTTTTTGGCCTACAACTCCCAGCATGCCCCAGCCAGCTATGCTGGCTGGGGCATGCTGGGAGTTGTAGGCCAAAAGCATCTGGGGACCCAAGGTTGGAGAACATTGATCTAGACACACCTGGTTGCTCTACGCATGTATAGGTGAAGTCTTACCATCACCAGTCTTCATCTAGACTGGAACACCTCAAACATCCCGGCATGTCAGGAGTTGCCAGGGCTTATTCTGGGTTTCTGTGCAGCTACTCCATTAGGCAAGCCACAGAAATGCATGTTGCAGCATCTTCCTAGGCAGTTTCCTAGCCTTAGTCCCTGGACTGACCCTGTTGAGCCAGGCTGGCCATTGGATCCTGCTGGACAGGAAGAACTATAAGAGGGCTGCTTGGTCTAGTTTAGCCTTGCTTCATTAACAAGATCTCCTTGAACTCCCATGCGTTCCTGTATCCTTTGGTCCTCCCTCCTAGTTTGTCCTTTGGTCCCAACTTGCTTTTTGGTTCTGACTATTGGCTTCATCCCACCATTCCTGTTTCCTTGCTCCTGGCTCTCCTCGGCCTACTGCCCACAGCCCAGTCCTGACACTGAGTAACTTTATCACTTAGGGCGCAATCCTATGTGAGTTTAGACAGAAAAAAAGGCCTACAACTCCCAGGATGCCCTAGCCAGCTATGCGCCCTTAGTCAGTTTAAAAGCTGGCCTCTGTTTTAAGCAAAGCAAATAGTAGGGCTGTATTCTAACAACTACATTGGCCAGAATATCTGAGGCAACAGGTAAAAGGAAACGGGCCTCAAGACAAGCTGTGGGGTGCCTTGGGTGAACCACTGACCACAGAGTCTGGGCCCACTGTGAGGGGAAGGCTCCTTGAAGTAGAATGGTCATTTACATATCCCCCCCCCAAAAAAAGGCTAAAAGAGGACACACATTTGCAGATGCTAATTTATATGTATAGAGGCAAATGTAGAAATAATGACTATGACAGGTGAGGTGCCCTGTATGTGTGCATCCTCAGTCTGCTGAGCTGGTGCTAACTATAGACAGACACCAGCAAGGCGCCTGCTGCTCTCCTTTCTTATGGTTCTTCATCTTTAAACTGGACTTGGACTGGACAGCCATTCGAATGGACGATGCTTTCAGATACAGGACTGTCCTCTGTAAATTAGGGCACATGGCCATCCTACCTTTAAGATAGAGGTGGGCAACCTCCAGAGGTCCAGGGGCCATTTCCTCCCCCCTGCCCCCACAGCGGGCTGCAGTCCACGGGGCACTGAACAGTCTGCAGGGCAGCCCCCAGAGAAGGGCCATAACTGCTGGTTTGCTGCTGAAATTCAGCAGCAAACTGCTCTACAGCACTATAGAGTGGTACAATGGTTAAATTTAGCTTATTTCCAAGCTTCTGCAGACACCATTTTTGTGTAAAAAATAATAATGGGGGGGGGCATGCAGCCCATAGGCTGCACATTGACCACCCCTGATTTAAGAGATGTGCTAGAAGGAACAACCAGAAATATATTAGAAGTGAAGGGGAAAGACCAGCAGCAGAGAGGCCAGGAGAGATAACAAGCTGGAAAGATGACTAAGATCTTTCTAAGGAAAGATGACTAAGCTAGACTACTCCTGTACTAATGCACACTAAGTTGTTTATTATTAACACACAACAGTTTCCAGTATTGCCTTATGGTACAAGGAACAATACATGGTATTAGGAGTAGGGTAATTTGTGAAAGAGTGGAGTAATCATGAAGCCTGAAAGCGCAAGAAGAAAGATGGAACTGTTTAGAGTCTCAGACATGAAGATTTATTTATTTATTTATTTATTTCTATACCGCCCAATAGCTGAAGCTCTCTGGGCGGTTTACAACAATTAACAAGACATCCCTCCCCGCAGGCTTACAATCTAAAAAGACACGACACACAAAGAAAAAGGAATGGGGAGGGAAGAAGGGGGAATATTAATTAATACTTTGGGCAGGGCTGGTGGAATGGCCCTGCACTCCCTCTCTTCTCCCTCTGCACAGCCTGCTGGAATGGCTGGTGGTGGTGACAGTTGAGGGAAGAGCCTTCATGAGGGCGGCCTTTCAGCAGGGCTGGTGGAATGGCCCTGCACTCCCTCTCATCTCCCTCCTCTCAGCCTGCTGGAATGGCTGGTGGTGTTGGCAGTTGAGGGAGGAGGTAAGAGGAAGGTAGTGGGTTTATTGAATATCGTAGGGCACCAAGCTTTTTTGTTTAATACCTTTTTCAATACCTGCAGAAGAAAATTCTAAAGATGATACTGTGGTTAACAAGTATGAAGAACATTATACACCAAGAAAAATGAGACTTTTGAGAGAGCGATTTTTCATAGAAGAAAAAAAGACAGAATCTTTTCAGAGATTGCTCATCTGTGTAGGTAGAGCCAGACATGTAACCTCTGGAGAGCTTGCCGAGTCTCTAATAAGGGATCAAATTGTCCTAGATGGCTAGATTTTTTTAAAAAAACAAAACATACAAATTATTTGGCAAAGGCAATTGATATGTGCCAAGCTTCAGAAATTACACAAAAGAGAGTACTAGATTTGTTTATAAGGAAATGACATATACTGAAGCTCCTGAAAACAATGAATTTCCTTTCCTTACAAAACTATCATCTCTTGAGAAATCAAATTAATTCTGTTTTTTCACTGAGTGTTCACTCCTATGCACCTAAGTAGAAAGTACTGTTGGATTATCAAGCTTGTGCTTGCTTGAAAGTTTTACTTTCAATAATAATAATAATAATAATAATAATAATAATATTTTATTTATTACCCACCTCTCCATCTAGATCGAGGCGGGGAACAACAGAAAATATAAAATACCTAAACTAAAACAACACAATATATACTATTAAACATCTTAAAACATCCTAAAAACATCTTAAAACATCTTTAAAACATCTTTAAAACATCTTTAAAACATCTTAAAAACATCGTTAAAACATCCTAAAACATAATCAGCCGGCACTTCAGCATTACAATGCTGAAGGTCTATGGAACAGGTGTTCCTTGTTTCCATATCTAGATGTCCTTGGACATCTAGTAGGAGAAAGTGGGTGTCACATAATATGACAGTTGCTATGCTGTCATATGCCTGTCCTGATTCCCACTGGCTCTCTGGGACAGCTGGGTGTGTATGTTTGCTGTGCTTTCTGCTTCTTCGACTCTCTTCTTCTAAATTTCAGATGTCTATGTTATGCTCTCAGAACTGTGTCTGTATATATTTGTAGTTTGTAGTTGTAATTGTTTTATGAAATATAATAAAACAATTAGACTAGCAAGGCGTCTGTCCTGATTGCTGCAAAGGAGCAGGAGAGCTATAAGTCGGACTGTGGGTGGAATTTACTCTTTGTGTGATGGAAGCTAAAGCAAAGCAGCAGGTAGCAGGCACACAGGTAAAGCTCACAGGACTTTAAGCAGGCATCTGAATTCCAACAAGTACATGGTGTTTTCTAAAGAGAAGCGGGGCTGGGAGGGTGGGGGTGGAGCAACCTTTTTTTTCAGTCCCTTACTAAGTGAATCCTGTCCAAATGGAGTAAAGACTCTCATGTTAAAAAAAACCTTTCTGGAGTACTGCTCTTGGAGACAGTAACTGTGCATATTATGATGACTATGTGGGCTACCTTCAAGGCTTTGCGCATGGTGGCTGTCACCAAGCGGTAAAGTAAAATCACGCAAATGTTATCTTTCAATTTCTTTATGATATGCATTCTATGGCCTTGGGTCTTTTTGTTTCTGTTTATTTATTAGTGAATGGACCAGGCTTTGCACAGGTTGGAATGGCCCTTAGTTTGATACTAAGCAAAGCCTTCAGGCAAACTGACACAGCTGTCCAAGTTGAAGACATTGTGCCCGTCCTGTCTGAGTGTAGGCTGCATCCCTCTTGCCCCCTAAGGGAGGGGTTTGTTCACTCCATTCCCCTGAAGCAGGCAGGGGACAGCCATGTAACTCTGTCCCTTGGCCTACTAATCTCTCCTGGCTTCAAACTGTATCAGTTGCAAAGGCATGCACTGATTAGGGAAGTGGCTTCAACCACATGGACACATTAAAAATTAATTAATGCATTTAAAAAATAAAATAACCCCAGGGTGCACACCCCCTTGGATCCCCTTAGTAAGTACGCAAAGTTTCAGGTGTTCTAGGTTTCACTGTCTTGGAACTATGGCGCTGATGGACAGATGGAAAGGTAGGCATCCTCTTTTATTATTTTATTTTTATATAAAATATATGTGTCAGATTTTATATATACTTCCATTGTACAGTCATTCACAATATTATTCCAGTTAATTGATAATTACTTATATTGCCTCGTAACTTTACATAGGCTTTTCACCTTTGCAATATTCCTAACGGATCTTGGGATTGCACCTTGCCCTGTACTTTATTATTCGAGAACATAACAAAAACTTCCACTTTAAAAAACCAAAACCTTCTGGCTCCCTGTCTACCCTCTCTGAGTCTAATAATATTTGTTTCAGCATAAATACCAGTTCCTAGAGCTGGTATTTCACAGGGTGTTTGCCCCATTAAGACTCCACCCCTCTCTACATTTCCATTTAACTATCACTACAACCGAGGCAAATAAAATGGTGGTGATGCAAGGGAATGCACTACTACTACTACTATTATTATTATTATTATTATTATTTTATTTATAATGAACCTAAAATTTACTATTCTTACAGAGATTAAAAACAACTCAGTCCCTGGCCACAGGTTTATCACCTAAAAGATGACACAGAATGAAAACAGGATTGGGAGCGAAGCGGAAAACAAGCAGACTCAGGCACCAGTTCTTAAAGTTACATAGTTTTTATTATAACCAGCTTGAATGGAAAGAATCCAGGGAGGGGAGCAGCCAAAAGGCAGCTGAACTGCTGTCCCATCTACTCCTCTGCTGCAGCCAGACAGAATGGCTGCTAGTAGATGACAGTTGAGGAGGAGGAGGAGGAGGAGGAATAGTTAAACGATGGAATTCACTACCACAAGATGTAGTGATGGCCTCCAACAAGGACTGCTTCAAAAGGGGATCTGTTGGAGGATATGGTTAAAGGAGTCAGTCTTAAACTGATTAGGACAAAGCAGAGTTTCCTCCTTAAGCACAGCCTAATTTATTGAAACTGGTTTCACCATGTAAGTTGCTAAACTCTTGTCTCTTAAGGCTATTAAAAGAAACAGAATGTCCACACATGGTTTAAAGCTAAAGACATTTATCAGTTCTTACTTACAGATCACTCAGTCACATATATGCAGGATACATATAGGCAGATTAGTTTCATTGTAAAAGATCTCTGGCTGGAAGCCAGCTCTGACTGACTTGCATCCTCCATGTTGGGAGGAGAGCAGAGAGCAACATAACTTCCACAAAGAAGCAGGAAGTAGGTAGAGAGCAGCAGAGCTCTGGCCAGAGAGGCCGAAAGTAGGGAGGAGAAGATTCTTTAGTTAACCCATTCCTCCCACTCTAATCAGTGGTTACATCACTGTCGATTTTAAGCAGGCAACATTACTATTTCCAACAGGGTCAGACAGATTCATGGAAGATATCATCGTCAATGGCTGCTAGTCATGATGGTGATATATTACCCCAGTGTCACAGGCAGTATGCTTCTGTGTATCAGTGGCTGGGAAGATAGGCAGGAGAATGCTCTTGCATTCATGTCCTGCTTATGGGCTTCCAATTGGGGCATCTGGTTGGCCACTGTGCAAACAGAATGCTGGATAAGAATAAGATAGGCCTTTGGTCTGATCCAGCAGGACTCTTCCTGTGTAGGAACCAAACGGCCACTGGTTTCTCAACCTGGGAAGAAGCCAGGTCAGAATTTTGGGGTTATCTTTTTCTTTCAAGACAGACTTGAATCTCAGTGTGTTATATTCAAGCAGAGCGAGTTAACTGTGCACTATCCTTGTAAGGACAATCCAGTCTACATCCCCACCACCTCCAGCTCTTCCCCTTAAAGAAGTAGAAATCCTGCTGCAGGCCTGGATTAGGAGGCCTGGCTTGATTACCAACACCTGTGCAAAGCCTGAATCCAGCTGTCAAGGTTCACTATAGCCAACACGGCATCCCTTTTTCTGGAAGTGAAGGACCGGCTGAGTAGTGACTGCTGCCAATCACCCTTTTCCAAGGGAGAATAAGTCAAGATATAGAACACGAGCTTGGGGGCATTTGAACTATTCCAGGAGCTTCATACTATCAGCTCTTTGAAATCAAAAGCAGAGCAGGTCAGAATTTTTTCTGGCCTGCTACTTGAAGCACAGTAGGAAACAGCTGTTTGTTCCTCCTTGACTTGCATACCTTAAAGGTACAGTAGCCTGGGGCCAGTTAAGAGGTGACAAGCTTAGTGACATCTCTGGTGGCCTCTAAGATCTATTTATGTAGAACAAATGGCTCCTGTTTTATGCACCTGTTTCTGTTCAGTTCAGGCTCGTCATGTGCCATGCCCATTAGTGTGCAACCTGAGCTCTTTTCAAAGATAAAGAAGCATTGATTGCATTTAGAAAAATAAAGAAGAGCCAAAAACACACACGTATTGGAGGACTTGGCTAGATCCTGTTCCTGCATATGCACTTATTGGTAAGTTTGTCTGATGTAAGAGATGTATAGGTAGTACTTAAAAATAAAATGATATAAATGAGATGTATGAGTAGGTACATGCATTAGATTGATTTCTGAAAAGGTTCATACATTCAGGCTGTCTTTGGACATTCAGAAATGCAGGGAGGGACAGGAAGAACAAGTGCTTCATGCTTCCTGTTCTTGTCACACCATAACAGGAGTGGGTCACTGTGGGAAGTGTAGGGGCCAATCCCCCCCCCAGCTCTACTCCACAGGACACCACACAGTTTGTGGGGCACCTAAAAAATAATATAGATAGATAGATGGCTTGCCATCAAAATTCAGCAGCAAACCATTCCATAGTGCTATGGAGCACTAAAAGAGTTATATTTAGCTTGTTTGCAAGCTAGATTTGATCCTTTTGGCACTCCATAAGGCTAAAAGTGCAGAGTAGTGGAGCCAGTACAGGGAACAGGGGTAGTGGTTAAAAGTCTTGGACTGGGACTTAGGAGACCCAGATTTAAAAAAAACAAACAACCTCAGCCGTGAAGCTCACTGGGTGACTTTGGACCAGTCACAGACTCTCAGCCTAACCTACTTCACATTGTGAGGATAAAGTGGAGAGGAGGAGGAATATGTAAACCACCTTGGGTTCCCTGGAAGAGGAAAAAAGGTGGGATATAAATGTAGTACATACATACATACATAAATACATAAATACATACATAAGTGCCCCCCCCAAAATACTATACATTCCCCCCCTCCACCACTGAATTCAGCAGCATAGCAAGTGGTGGTGGCAGAGGCTGCTCTGGGGCATGGCGGGAGCCACTCACAGTACACAGGCCGCATGTTGCCCACCCCTGCTCCATAACATCTGAAATAGAATTCTTCCATTCCCCCCGCTGCTGCAGTCTTCTAGTGCAGAGACAACATGTGCAGCTCTCTGGAGAGAGGAATGCCGCAGTTCCATTTCAGACAGTAGGGAGAAGCAGAGAAACAGGAAGCATGAGGCCAGGGTGACTACTTCTGCGTTGTTAAAAAAAAAAAAAAAGAGGAAATGCATCACCCAAAAAGAGGAGCAAAGAGGATACCAATTTGTATAATATTTGCATATGCTAATCTACATGTATAGATGCACATCTGGAAATTATCACTATCATTTAAACAGAAATACAAACAAATGGAATACAGAACAAACAATAAAATTGAAAACCCCACACTAGAAAGCGGCTCTGCAAGCAATCAAACCATCTACTTTAGATATTAGGCTAAGATTAATCTAACAACAAAAATCATGTACAGAACATACTTGGCACCAGTTGGCTTTTGACGCTTAGGTATGGCCCTATAGATTAGGTGCTGGAGATGAGTTAAGATAAGAATCACTTATAATAGAAGATGTACACACCTGGTGGGCCATATACCCAGTAGCTGGGTCCTGATAGATGGTCAGGGGGAATGGTTTGCCAAGCCACGCTGACAGCCAAATGCATCATCGTGCAAAACTGGAAATCCAAAGCCACACTGAATATAGACACTTGGATTTAAGACCTCCTAGCACTGGCAGCCCATGAAAAGATATTCTATATTAAATTACAAAAAGAGGAAAAATTTCAAACACTTTGGCATCACTTCCTTGAACTCTATGTGGAGTTAAAGCCCTGTGCCAATAACAACTGGAACATACCACACCACACAAGCCAATTAACAACTACCTCAGCTCTCTACCCTTCTCTCTCCTTCCTTGTCCTTTCTTCTCTGTTCCCTCCTCTATCTCTTTACCTTCCCTGTTCTCTGTGTCTCCCCCAACCCTTTTCCCTTCTGCATAAGAATCAAACTGTAACAAGCAATGTGCAGCAAGTGAAAACACAAAACTGCAAAACATAGAGTTGGGAGTGGTTGGGGGAGAAGAAATCAGAAAACTGCAATTAAGCTAGTAAAACCTGGGAAAGTCCTTCAAATGCATGTGAAAGATTCCTTCCAATAGAGGACTAGTCCTCTGTAAAGTAGGGCACCTGGCCATCCTACAGTGAGGCACTTGTATTTCCTGTCCTGTGGCCACCCACCCACCTTTCTCCAAACATCCAAAACAAATCAGACTTCTGGATAAGAAGCAACAAGCATCCAACTTTTAATAATATATTTTCAAATGTTATTCTTCATAAATATGCTGGTTCTTATTTGAGTAGCTAATTGAATTGTATAAACTACCCTAAATTCTATCATGGGGAAGGGCCTTAGCTCAGTAGCAAAGCACATCACATGCATTCATAAATTCCCCGGATCAGTCCCTGCTGCTCCAGCTGAAAGCATCTGAGATAGCAAGGGTTCAGTCCCTGGCATCTCTACGTAGAGCTGGAAAAGGCCCATCTCAAACCTGGAGAGCTGCTGCCAGTCAGCATAGACCAGGCATGGGAAACTTGTGGCCCTCCAGATGTTTTGGCTTACAACTCTCAATACTGAGCTCGATGGACCAATGGTCTGACTCAGTATAAAGCAGCTTCCTATGTTCTCTTCCTGAGCCTTTGGAGAACTGCTGCTAGTCAGAGTAAACAATACTTGGCTAAATGGACCAGTATTTAATTTGCTGTAAGCAGTGGTGTAGTGGTTGATTTTGAAAAGCCGGCACTCATGACAGTCCCCATAGCCATGCCCCCAAGAAGAGTAAAAAATCCAAGCAGCTGTGTTGATCCATATCAACAAACCAGCTCTAGCAGTTTTCATCTCCACCAGGAGCAGGTCTTTTGAAAAGGTAATGGGTCAATTGCCCAATTCAGGAGGAAGCCATTCCAGAATACTTTGCAACACAAGAGGGAATATATTGTTGCTGGGAAAATTAATTTCTTCCCTGCTACTCTGAGGATTGCAACTAAACTCAGAGGGAATGGGGGAACTCTGAGCTTGGTGGCAGATGACATCAGTGTCCCTGCTAATTAAAAAGTGCCAGTGCTGCATCCCAGTGAGCCCTGGCTCCACAACACCACTGGGTATAAGGCAGCATGATGTGCACAGCCACGGCTTCGCTTCATAATGGCTTAGCTTATTCACACTTGTCTTATCTCTGTGAGGCTGGCATACTCATACCATAATTGTACCTTTGTCAATTCCACAACTAATTTTCCTGTACAGAACAATCCAACACTCATGTTTCTGCTGTGGAGGACATCCACACTGCCAAGAGCACACCCCGTTTTCAACCCCTCTGCTGCCACATCTCGGACAATGGAGCATTTCCACCTACAGATTCACCTTGCAGGTGGATGTGGTGGCTTCTGAACACAGATTGTTTAATTCCACTCACAAAGCTCTCTCTCTCTTTCCATGCCTTGACCTACATTTCTGATACGTATGTCCCATAGGATTGCACCCGTACCCCTCGTTGAGGGGTGTGCTGCTTCCCTCTACACAAACCCTCACTGTCGGCACCGCTGAAGTTCAAATAAATAGGATACGCACAGAGTATGCAGGCATTCCTCAGCACAGAGCACAGATTTGAGCCCAGTCCATCAAGCTAGGCCAGCCTTCCCCAACAGCCCCAGCCAGCATGGCCAATGGTCAACAATGCTGGGAGTTGTCATCTGGAGGGCACCAGGTTGGGGAAGGCTGCTGAGCTATGTGTTGCTTTTGCATAGTACTGGGTTTTTTAAATAGGTGTCTATTAGAGGGTACTGATGCAATTTCCCTTTCTTGCAGCTTATCTCCATGCTTCTTCTCTCTCTCTCTCTGTCACCCTACCTAACATCTGTTGGAGGATATGGAAAGGAGTCGGTCCTATACTGGTTAGGACGAAGCAGAGTTTTCCCCCTTATGCACAGCCTAGTTATTGAGAACTGGTTATCACCATGTGGGTTGCTAAACCCTGCTAAAAGGCTCTTAAAAGGAAATGGATTGTCCAAGCAAGGTTTAAAACTAATAAAGACATTTATTAGTTTTACTTACAATTTGTTTATTCATATATGCAGGATGCATATAGGCAGGTTAGAGTCTTTGGTGTTAGGGGTCTGCTTCACTGGAGATCAATGGCTGGAAGCCAGCTCAGACCGTGTGTCCATCAGGTTGGAGAGGTAGAGAGAGAGCTGGCCACAGAGAGGCCGGAAGTAGGGAGGAGGGGTTACAAAACAGGCACCCTGGGGACTGTTCAATTAACCCTTTCCTCCCACTTTAACTAGTGGTTACATTACCTTTTTGATTTAAGCAGGCAATATTACAATTTCCATCAACATCTCCCTCCTGTGCTTCCAAATGTTGTTAGGCATGTGGCTGAAAATGAGACCACAAAAATGTAGTCCATGGAATTTGCTCTATGACTGCATCAAAAAAAAGCTTTTTTAGTATTCTGAGGAAGAAAAGGGGGAAAGGAGAGATGAGACAGAGATAGAAATATAAACAATCAGGATGGGTGATTGTTTCTTCCACCCATTTTCTTTTCCTGTGCTGGTCTCTTCATTGTTTTTTACAATATGAACTTGGAAAAAAATCTTTGGAGTCCACCAACAGCTGCCTATAAAAAATGCTCACCTGCCCTTCATTTTCACTGGTGCTGTTGCCATTTTTAGCATGCAGTTCTCCAGAATGCTTCATCAGGGCTGTGGTAGAAAAACTTCTCCCCACTCCCTGCTGTTTGTGTCACCAAGCCCAATCAAATTTCTTGAGAACTCGATAGCTTGCACACTTTTCTGGCATTTTGGTTGGTCCTAGTAAAAATATTGCCAAACTGTGGATCTGGACTTGCGGGGGCAGGGGGTTCTCCTTCTCTCATCAACCAGCATGATTATTTTGGGTTGGGTTGGGTTGGGTTGGGTTTTTTGTTTTTTTGTTTTTACATTTTTAGCATGTATTTTCTGCTGTAATTATCCAAAACACCTTAATGGTACTCACTCTAGATTCCCATACATACCCATTAACTAAATCATTTTTAATTATATTTTATTACTGTTGGGTACCGAAATTGTTTACTCCATGATTTAAATTACAGGCAAAGCCAATGTATAAGTTCTAAGAATATAATTACCTTTCTGCTGGAGGTACTAAGGGCGTAACTATGTCTCTGCTAGTATTCTCATGCTGAACTGCATTCACATCCCAACGTTTAACATATTACCAGGAGCAGGATGAGTATCTGCCTCTGCTGGGTGGTTGTCTGCTAAAATTGGCAAATATAGACATTTCCCCAATAAATGGGAAATGCGTGCTCTTAGCTACATTATACCAAAAGGAGGTGCCCCGATGCATTCCCCAGTCTTCATGTTGATTCAAGAAAGCTTAGAAGGTGCCCATTTTCATGGGAATAATTCTTTGTCTTCCATTCCAGACTGCAGTGTTTTGTTTCCAACCTTTGCTCTTTCCCCAGGAGAAGAGCTCCACAATTTGGGAAGGAAGGGAAAAGGCACGGTTACCAAGAGTTACTGAACCTAAGTACAGACAAAGAATGGAAGAAACACCTTTGCTCGGCTGAAACTGGAAAAGTCTCCCAGGAAATCAAGTTATGCTGCTGCCTCTATAATTCTGGATACAAAACATTTTTGTAATTGGCAGCACTAACAGGTTAACAGCAAACACTCTAGCAATGGCCCTGGCTATTGTCAGTTCAGGTTTTTATTTTCATTCTAAATTAGCTGACTTGGACAAAATTTATACCCTGCCCATTCTTTAAAGAAAAATACCTCGAGGCAGGTTAGTAGTAGTAGATTAGAAAATAAATATGAAACATCCTGTTAAAATTAGATTTTAGAAGCCACAACAACCAGCTTTCTCCTTTTCAAGAGAAAAAAGCCCATTCAGTTTACTCTATGAAATATTTGAATTCTTCTGGATTGCCATAAAATAAAGCGTCTGGTGGCGGGAAAAGGATGGATGGAGTTCATTAGGAAGCTTTTTGTGTATTACTGTGGATGTGGGGGGAGCCTGGGCAGGAATTTCTGCCTCTGGGCTTACAATATAGTTAAGACTTGGAAACAATTCAGAGAATTCCAACAGTTCCTTGCAAACTGCAAGAAATGGGTTCATAGGCAAACACTCTGTGCAAAATGTATAAGCCAAGACCCCGCTGGGTGGTCGTTTCTCTAATAATGCTGCCTGCAAAGGCAACAGTTCAGGGTTTTCTGTTAAAGGGGGAAAGGTTGCATATCTGCCAACAGAAGAAAATAGGGGCATACTCAAAATGCCACCCTTCTCACAACATGAACCACTGCCCAAGCCACTATCATCACATTCTTGATGAACTTTCTGTTTCACCCACTGTGTGCTGATCCATAGCATTCACTCTGCAATAGTCTGTCCTGTACTGATTTTAAAGCCAAGAGAGCCTCGGTACTTTGGGTTAAAGATATACTACAAAGGCATAATTGTCCTAAAATAGATTCTCAGCAGTTCAAAATATACGGTACCTCAGCAGGCGCAGTACGTGAAATGGCAGGCTTGAGCCTGCACAGTGTCCTAGTCCTAGTCACAGGCCCTTTGGGGTGGGGGGAACAGGTACAATTGCTCAGGTCTCACACATAGAGGAGGCTGCAGCAACAATGACTGACTGTATGCTCCAAAGTTAGAAAAAAATTACATTCACATGGTACAATGAGAAGGATGGGAGCCACATGAGCATTTAGCCGTTGGGGCCACCTCTCCGTCTTAAAAAGGACCTGTCCATGTTCATGCAGCTATGAGAGGCCATAGCTCAGCGGTAGAGCACATGCTTTACATGCAGAAAGTCCCAAGTTCAATCCCCAGCATCTCCAGGTAGGGCTGGGAAAGGTCCCAGCCTGAAACCATGGAGAGCCACTGCCAGTAAGTGTGGACAATACTGAGCTAGATGGACCAACATTCTCACTCAGTATAAGGTAGCTTCCTGTGTAAACAAGCATGGACACAAGAGACAAGATGTGTCTGTTCCCCACTCTAGAAGTTAGGTCTCAGAAACCCTGATGTGGGAACCTGAACCTCAAAGAATGACAACTCTGGCAACCCACAATGGCAAATTTTAACAAGGCATATCTGAAAACAAGACAAAAAAGGGAGCAGGGATAAATCAAGGACAGGTACTAGAAAACTGGGGCTGTCCCTGGGATATTTGAAGCATAGGGGTTCTATTCCACATCATGTGAGTGGACTTCCACTCACGGAACAGGATTTACCCTTCCTCTTCTCCCCACTGTGCTTTTTGTCCGTCCCCCCGCCACCTATTCTGGAGGGTCCCCCAACACCCTGGGGCAGATTTGGGTGGGACGGGGGTGCTGCAGGGAGATGGGGATCCATTCCACCAGCAGTGTCCATTCTTCTGGCAAATGGACACAGTCAGGCATTGGGTTTAGAGAGTTAACCAATAGCCTTGCAGAGACGGAATCTGGCTTCTGACCAGCTAAGTAATTAGGTATAGATGCAGTCAACAGCAAAAAATCGGAATGGAAATAGTTTTTTGCTCTTGCCAGTAACATGAACTCCCTTACTTTCATAGTTCAGATTCTTGCTCATCATGAACAGTTAATTGCTTCAGCAAGTTTGTGTCACCTTGCCTTAAAGCATTTCCATGAGATGCAAGTTTAGGAGTTTTGTCCCTCCGTTTTATTGCTTTGCCATAGACAACAGATGTCATTCCATACAGGCATACTTGAAAACAGGCACACAAATCCACATAAACTGGCCAAGAGCATGGTTGAGGTTCCAAGACTGATGTTCCACTCCATCAGTGTTTTTCATTAAAAGCGTTTCAAGTTACTTACTTTAATGTACCACACACTGAAAAAAACCAAGGTTTTGCAACAGTCCTATTTTGAGCATGCTAGAGCTCTTTAACATCTGAATTCATTTCTGTTCCGCACTGAAACTCAGGGGGGTCTCCTTAACCATTCAGTTTTTATTTTCAAGATTCATTTTTGTGGTGCTTGTTGACTTCAGAAACATATGCATCGAACCCACCGGGACGTGCTTTGAATTTCAACAGCCTCTGCTAATTTTGACTTCAAATCACTATTACATTCATATATAGGGAAATATCCGTTAAGTGATGCAGAAAGAACCAAGTCCATAAGCTTCATATATTTATTGCTTTAGACATGTTAAATCCCAGCATTTCTAAACAAAAAAACAAAACAAAATAACCAAGAACCCAATAATCTAAAATAATAGGAAGAATAACTACAGCCTTTACAACCACACAATTATGGTGAGGCTAAACTTAAGAACATTTCTGAAAGTGATGATGAGTCATTCATATTTTTTATTATTTTTTTATGTATTTATTTATTCTGGACACTTGGCACTTGGAATTGCCAACTTTTGCAGGGCAGGGGGAACTCTGTTCCTGTGCCTTTAATGCAGGACACACAAAACATTACAAAAAGCCCATGCATGTACAGTAATTTTTTCCTGAACTTTCCCTCCCCTTAAAATGGCAGTTGGCTGAATTTTCGGCTAGTGTTATATTTTGTTTGTTTGCCCTTAAGATGATGGTTTTGTGTGTATTAATTTAGTAACAACCACTGGAGCAACTTCAAATTAGGAATTGTTGTAAACATTACTAATGTATGTGAAATGTCTGAAACACTCCAAAGCACTCTATAAATGCTAATTATTGTCTTATTGGGTCATAGGTGGTCTATTAGCTCCCAGTTCTAAAAACATTACTCAGAAGCCAATCTCATTAATTTAAATTGAGTTTACTTCCATGTAACAAGCTGGATCCAGGAAAAATCTCCCACAGCCAAAGAAGCCAGAGTCTTCTGCTCCAGGAGAGATTTTCCTGGCTGAGCAGGGAGAGGAAGCAATCTTCTCCAATAGCCCCCCACCCACCCGCCAAAGCCCCTGATCTCCCCCAAAATCTGCTCCTGAGGGTTGGAGGACCCTCTGGAAAAGTGGGGGAGGTGGTGCTGTGGGCTGCAGAGGGAGGGGGAATCACCGAAGCATGGCTGACTGGGGCATGCTGGGAGCTGTAGGCATTTTTTTTTGTCTAAACACACATCATATCATTTCTTCTCAGATTGTCTATCTTTTATCACTCTTCGGCCGTCTTGTTCAGGTTTTCTTGACTCCTGCCAAATTTGTGACAAATATACGTAAGCACAATGTCGTGCTACACCAAATATGCTGAGTTTATATGGCTACGGAGAAATAAGCAGATGTTTATTGATTGTTCTTTATCGTGCCTGTTTTATTAGGGAATTCCTTAAATTGCTTGTAAATGAGAGAGTGGAGTTGTCAGACCAAGTACCAGGCAACAGACTATTTATTTAAAAAAAGAAGAAGCTGAATTTCAGGAAATGTTAAAGAAATGAGTGAAGCAGCTAAAAGAAGGATGTGAGTTTCACGTCCCTCCATTTCTCACCACTTCAGTTTACCTCAGGTCATGAAGGGAAGACTGACTCAGCATGATAAATTAACATATGCCTTTCCTTCTAATAAAAGTAGCTAGAAATTACACACACACACACACGAAACAAATGAATTAGTATGACTTTTTTCTTGGGAGGAGGGATCCTATTTGTCGTTATGCATATGTCTTTATTAATACTGGAAAATGTCGATCATTTTCTCTATCTTGGCAGCTATCTTTCTGTTACAGCTAACATCGACAGTGAAATCCAGCATCGTCTGAGCTCCACAAGTGCCGCATTTTCTCGAATGAAACATAGAGTGTTCGAGGATCGGGATATTTGTAAGAAGACCAAAACACTGGTTTATGAAGCCATTGTATTACCAACTTTATTGTATGCCTGCGAAACATGGACTATCTATAAATGTCACTTCCACCTCCTTGAAAGGTTTCATCAACGTTGCCTCCGGAAAATCCTGCAAATTACTTGGGAAGATAGACGAACAAATGTCAGTGTACTGGAAGAAGCAAAGACTACTAGCATTGAAAAAATGATCCTTCAACGCCAACTTCAGTGGACCGGTCATGTTGTTCGAATGCCTGACTGCCGTCTCCCAAAGCAGTTACTTTACTCCCAACTCAAGGATGGAAAGCGGAATATCGGTGGTCAATATAAGAGGTTTAAAGATGTTCATAAGGCTAATCTAAAAAAATGCAATATAAACATTGAAAACTGGGAAGCTCTGGCCCATGAACGATCTAAATGGAGGCTGGCCTTTCACAAAGGTTCCATGGACTTTGAAGAAGCCCGAGTGCAAGGTGAAAGGGAGAAACGTGCTAAGCGAAAAGCACGTCAAATGAATCCTTTACAGGACCATCTTCTATCTGGTAACCTGTGTCCTCACTGTGGGAAGCTGTGTGGATCTAGAATTGGCCTCCACAGTCACTTACGGACCCACCCATCGCTAGAGTCTACACAATCTTCTTTAGAATTTCCTCCTTTTATCCCGGAAGACAATCTTACTCGGTCACGAGTGATCGCCTGATGATATTAAATAAAATGTGAGCAATTAAAAGAAGTGACAAAAAGAAACAAGGATGCTGTTTCTTTTGACCATATTTGACCTGTCACTTCAAAAGTGATGAGCAGTAGCATCCTGGGAAATAAGCATAAGAAATCCAAAATCCAGGGGGTTGGGGAATCCAAAATAAAGGATAGTTTTCTACCAACTGAAGATGAACTTTTCATCTTGAGGGTTATTATTATTTATTATTTTAGAATATTTATATACCACTTTCCATTTAAAAAATCCTGGGACTCAGGAGATCCGGGTTCTAGTCCCTGCTCGGCCATGAAACTCACTGGGTGACTTTGGGCCAGTCACTGACTCTCAGCCTAACCTACCTCACAGGGTTGTTGTGAGGATAACATGGAGAGGAGGAGGACTATGTAAGCCGCCTTGGGTTCCTTGCGGGAAAAAAGGCGGGGTATAAATATAATAAATAAATAAAAATAAATAAATAAATACATCATTAAAAGTACAACAGCAATGAGATGGGTTCCATGCCTTCCAACCACTAGGACCTAGTGACTAGGTAATACTACAGAGTTTGGCTGCAAGTGACTTTTTTGGCCAGGGGAAGAAAGGAATCTGAGTTACAGACGGCCTTTATGTTCTCAGAAATTGGGAGGGGGTCAGTCATTGCTTCTTTGTCCCAGAATGCTAGGTGTTATCTGACACCTGCAACACCTACCAGTGACTCATTCACCATTTTGAGACTGAGTCTAAATTGCAGACCTCATGGCCACAACATCTACCCTAATTTTTCTGTTTCTTCTCTCATCCCCTGCTTTTTTTACCACCTAGTTGGATGAAACATTCTGGAGAACTTTAAAGCTTATGCAATCTTTTGTGACATTTTTTTTTAAAATTTATTTTTTTAAAAAATTCAACAATACAAAAAATAACACACATACAACTTATATAGTGCTTCCATCACCACGGGACCAAATAATACATTATATCTCTATAATCTATAGTTATTCGTTATTCCAAAAATACAACATATCTTGACA
Source organism: Shinisaurus crocodilurus (assembly GCA_021292165.1). NCBI lineage: Eukaryota > Metazoa > Chordata > Lepidosauria > Squamata > Shinisauridae > Shinisaurus > Shinisaurus crocodilurus. The sequence continues at coordinate 256,032,345 of CM037876.1, read as the reverse complement.
CAGCATACTCCCTTTCCCCTTGTTTAACACAAAGTCCAAAAATAAACCTCAAATATCCTTTAAAATATTTTTCTTTAATTGCCCCCTTTTGCATTTGATGTTACAGGTCAACATATCATTTAAAGCTATATCCCATACTTCTTTATACCAATCGGTGATAGAGAAAACTTGCTGAATTTTCCATTTTCTTGCTATCATTAGTCTGCCTGCCGTTAACAAATTTATAATTAATTCTTTAACATTTTGAGGACCGGCCACCTTTTCAGTTATCGATAACAAAGCTAATTTAGGACAAACTTCTAGGTCCACTCCAACCATTTCTGATATTTCTTCAAAAATCTTTTTCCAAAAATCCATTACATTTTTACAACTCCACCACATATGAGCATATGTACCCAGCTCCTGACAACCTCTCCAACACATTGGAGAACATTTATTATCTATTCTATTTAATCTCACCGGAGTCAAATACCATCTCCAAATTAACTTGTAAAAATTCTCTTTAATTCTTATTGACATATTTTTCAATATTCTCCTATCCCAAATCTTATTCCACTCTTCCTTTGATATTTCATCTTCAAACTCTATATCCCAAACTATTTTAAGATTTTCCGCTTGCTCTTCTGATTTTTGCAACATTTTATATAGCATCTTTGTAATACCTCTAGCTGATGCATTTCCTTCTATGAGTTCTCTAGACATAACCGACTGCTCAAATGCGGTGAAATCTCTTTCGTGCTCCTGTCTCCTCTTCCATTTCTTCCCCCATTGTACTAACTGAATTAAATTTAACCATGAAATTCTTCCTGGTCCAACCCTTTCAATTATTTCCTGCCTTGTCTCCATTTTTTCCAGCCAGTCCATTAATCTTATTACCCTTTTCTCTCTATAAGTTCGTCCTAAATGTCTAACATTCTCTGGAAAATCCTCCATTACCACCACTGGAGTAAGCGGGGATATACCTGGTATAAATATTTCCTTATTTCTACTCCAAATTTCTAACATATTTTTTTAAAAGGGATTTTCTAATCTTTTTATTATATTATATCCTTGTTTTGTAAATAAAAAACTCTCCACCCTATTACCCAATTCAAATGCTTCTATTTCCCACCACATAAATTCCTTCCTAGCAATGATATCCATAATATATCTAAGTTGATTAGCTATATAATACCATTTTAAATTTGGAAGACCGTCCCCCTGTTTTTTGAGCTTTATACCATCTATTCTTAGTAATCCTTGATCTTTTCCCCCCATTACAATAACTATTTAAAATTACTTGCCAATCTTTAATTTCCTTCTCTGATATCTTATTTGGTATCATTCTAAATAAAAAATTAAACTTCGGTAAAATCTTCATTTTTATCAGAGCTATCCTACCAAACCATGATAATCCCAATTTTTTATAATCCTCTATTTTATTTTTAACCTCACCTTTTAATTTTTTAACATTCCATTCCCCTATTTGATCCAAATCTTTTAATATATCTATACCTAAATATTTAATTATATTTTTTATCTTTATATCAACTTTCTTTTTTTTAAATCCCCTTTCCTCCAATTTACTATGATTAAATATCATAATCTCAGATTTATCCCAATTAACTTTTAACCCCGTTACTTCCCTAAATTCGTCTAAATGTTTCTCCAACCAATCCCAATTTTCCATAGGCATTTCCAATGTTAACAATATATCATCTGCAAAAAGGTTTACCTTACACTTAGTCTTTATCCCTATCCCCTGTAAATTTCTCTCCTGCCTAATAGCATTCGCTAACAATCCCATCATAACTAAAACAAATAATACTGGGGAAAGGGGACAGCCCTGTCTAGTTCCCCGGCCTAGGCTTGTCGTTTCTGTTACTCCATCATTTACAACTACTGACGTAACATTTTGAGTATATAATTGATTAATAACTCCTATAAACTTCTCTCCAAACCCCATAGTTTTTATTAACATCTTTAATGCTGGCCATTCCACGCAATCAAAGGCTTTAAAAATATCCAATGCAAGAACCCCCTGCTTTCAAATTATTTTTCCTTATTAAATATATTATATTGTATTCAGAACCCTTCTGGTTAAATCTGCCATTTGTCTTCCTTGAATGAAACCACATTGATCTAGCCGTATATACTTAGTTACAAAACTATTCATTGTGCTCGCTAAAATCGCTGTCAATAATTTAGCATCTTATTAATTAATGATATTGGTCTGTAAGAACCTGGTTCTGATAAATCCTTCCTTGGTTTCGGGATTAAAATAGTCAAGGACTGCTTCCATGAGGGGGGGGATCTCTCCTCCCTGTAATATGTCATTAAACAACCATTTTAACTTAGGGATTAACATTTTTTAAAATGTCTTTTGTGACATTTTTGTTGGTTCTAATAAAGGTATTGCCAACTGTGGATTTTGGATTCCCCCCCTGGACTTTGGATATTTTATTCATGGACCAGCATGGCTAACTTTGTTTTTATAAGCATAAGAAGTAAATAATACTCCTACAGTCACTACCCAGTAGTGATTATTGCTCACATGTATAGGGAATTGTTCTGCGGCATTGTCTATCCCAGGGCTATGCAAAAGGTAGATTGGGATCTACTGGTAAATCTCTGGGTGATTTGCAGTAGATTGGCAAGGATTTCTGACTCCCAGTTGTTTAACAATACCAGGGACAAAATGACCCATGCCCTAAATAAGGAGTGGGAAACCTTTTATTTATTATTTATATTTATATTATTTATAACCTTTTGCAGCCTGAGGGCCAAATTCCAATTTGGAAAGGTATTGAGGGCTGTATTCTATCATGGGCAGGACAAAAGGTAAAGTGGTCATGGTCAAAGCCAGAGTGGGCAAGGCCAAAATTTGATTATTACCAATTTAAAGCATACTCAGAAGTAAGAAGGCCAAGGCTTCTGCATGCCTACTCAGAAGTAAGTAGGACTGCATCACACAGCAAAACTTTCAAATAGCATCCCAAATAACAAGCCTCTGCATGTCTACCAGAAGTAAGCATGAGCAACATGTCTTGTCACAAGTAATCAGGGCAAGACACTGCATGTCTACCCAGAAGTAAACAGGACAAGCCTCAGAAGAAAGCAGGACTGAATCACTCAGCCGCTTTCTTCCCAGAACCCACCCATTCTTCCCTACAGCGAAAAGCTCTAATCTCCAATCAGCAGCTGACAAAGGCTCCCTTTCTCACTGCATAGCAGGGAAAGGCTCTTATGTCTTATCTCCAATCAGCTGCTGCTCAGAGATAATAACTTTTCCCTGCCGGGAAAGGAGGCAGGGCTGGGGAAGAACCTAACCTGCTGGATGCAGAAACTCCACAGCTCTTATCTGGCTCATAGGTCAGAGGTTCCCCATCCCTGCCCTAAATTATATTTCTGGAATTAAGAAACCGTAGGGTAGCCAGAAGTGGATTTTATAGCCTCTTAAAGACTCTTCCTCCACCCACAGTGATCCCGCTCCAGATTGATGTTTCCCTGTGGCTACTATCAGTGGAGAAGAGAACCAGCTACCTTGATCAGGATCACTGGAGAAAAAGAAAAAGGCTTTAACCCCTGCCTCCCTGCAGTGATCCTGATGCAGACAAAATTGCTGTTTCTCCACTGCTATTAGGAGCAGGGAATCAGCAATCTTGATCAGGATTGCTGAGAGAGGGAAGAGGCTTTAACCTTTCCTTCTCCCACAGCAATCCTGATCAAACTAGCTGTTTTCTTGCTGCTAACAGCAGTGGGGAAACATCATAAGAACATAAGAAAAGCCATGTTGGATCAGTCCCAGAGTCTATCTAGTCCAGCTTTCTGTTTACACAGTGGCCAACCAGCTCCCTGTGGGAAACTCATAAGCAGGACATGAGTGCAATCTGTTCTCCACTGCCCAGCTGAGGCCTGATAACCTGGACTGCAGAAAATGGTGTGCAGGGCTTCTGGGGCTGCATGCATACCTTAGGTTGCCCATATGTGCCTTAGCTCAAGGACAAAGTCTATGGGCAGTATCCAAGTTGGCCAGTGTGCCCACAGGAACCGCTGCTAGTACAATGGGGAGCTAGTGGTTTAAAAAGCAAGCAGAAATCAGCAGAAGGAAGCTCCACTGATCTCTCCCAATCCAGAAACAACTGTTTCCACCCATTTCCAGATCTACTTTATGAACTGTTAGCTTTCTGTTGCACGAGCAGCAGGACCGGTGCAGGGCAGTTTGGCGCCCTAGGCGAAATTATATTTAGCGCCCCCCCCTCTCGTGCCGTGGGGGGGGGCTCCGGAGCAAAGCAGCCCTGCTCTGCAAACCACCACCACCCCGCAGCCGCCAGGACCCCCGCCACCCCACCACCACCTACTTTCCCCCCCGCCACCTACCTTTCCCCCCCCGCCACCTACCTTTCCCCTGCCCTGGCCGTCGCCGCCTCCGAGGAGGAGGAAGTGACGCGACGGGACCCCCACGCTCTGTTTTTGGCTGGTTGTTTAAGCCCTGTTGCCTCACGCCAAAACAGAGCACGGGTGGGGCTCCAGAAGCGGCATGGAGAAGGTAGGTGGCGGGGGGGGTCCAGGCAGCTGTGGGGGCGGGGGGCGGGGGCGGCAGCGGGGGAGGCGGCAGCGGGGGGAGTGGGGGTGGCGGCAGCGGGGGGAGTGGGGGGCGGGGGCGGCAGTGGCGCCCAGGCTCGGCCCCACCACTACCTCCAGGCGCAATCCCCCCACACTGACCTGGTGGTGCCTTTGTTGGCGAGGCGGCCGGGCTGGGCAGGAGCACGCCGGCAGCGAAGAGGAGCGCAGCGTTTCTGCGCCCTCTTCAGCTACGCACCCTAGGCAACCGCCTAGTTTGCCTAGCGGTAGCGCCGGCCCTGACGAGCGGTGGATCCTGCTCGTGCAACAGATTGAGTGGGAGCACAGCAGCAGCACTGGATACTGCCCATTGTTAGGTGAAATCCAAGTTCCTGTGCCCTCTGGCCTCACCCTCCAAACACATGTTCAGTCCAGACTACTAATGCAGTCAACATCCCTGCATGGGACATCAAGAAGCTTTAGCATGACACATTCATCATGGCTGAATCATCAACCTTTCAACAGACCAACTGATGTGTCAGGAATTTTATCTTTGTTGATTAAAAAAAAACACCTAAAAACTAAAACTAAGACTGAGTCAGTCTAACAGACGGAGGGGAGGAGAAATTGTGTGACAAATTCAGTGGGGTTTCCTGAGTTCAGTCTGTCTCCCCAACAGTCTTTTAGCCTTGGGTAAAAGAAGGATTTCCAAGGCTTTTGAGATTACTGCTGTAATAGACAAGCAGCCAGAAACTCCGTACACTCCAATGAGCTAAAATTCAGGCATATAGTCACTAGAGAAAGGGCAAATACTATCAAATATAATAGGAAAAATAAGTGGTACGATAAAGCCAATTTTAATAAACTCAGTCAGAACAGTTATGAGTAAGGTCCCATGGCAAGCGACTCTAATGAGAAAAGGAGTCCAAGATGGGTGGGAGTTTTAAAAAAAGGAAATTCTAAAGAATTTAGAAGAAGCCAATGTGGCTTCACAAAAAGTTTAGAGATTACCTGAAAACAAAAAAGGACACACATAGGAAGTGGAAGGAAGGCCAGGCTACAAAGGAAGATTACAGGCAGGTAGCAGAGATTTGCAGGGATGGTGTCAGAAAGGCTAAAGCTGAGAATAAGCTGAGGTTAGTGAGGGATGGGATGCTAAAAGCAACAAAACAGCTTTCTTCAGATACGTGCATAGTAAAAGACAGAGGAAAGAAAGAAAGAGTGGTTCAACTACTCAAATGAGGATGGCAAAATGATGACAAAGAAAAGGCAGAACTGTTCAATTCCTACTTTGGCTCAGTCTTCTCCCAAAAGATGGTCTATGACCCCACCCCACCCCCGGCAAACCTAAAGCACAAGCTGAAGGGGCAGGATCTCAACTTGAGATTGATAGGCAAATGGACAAGGAACACCTAATTACTTTGAACTTGTTCAAATCTCCAGGGCCCGATGAACTGCATCCTAGAGTAATAAAGGAACTGGCAGAACTCTCAGAACCACTGTCTATTATCTTTGAGAAATCATGGAGGACAGGTGAAGTGCCAGATGACTGGAGGAGGGCTAATGTTGTTCCCATCTTCAAAAAGGGCAAGAAGGAGGAACCTGGGAACTACAGACCAGTCAGTCTAACATCAATCCCTTGGAAAATTCTGGAGCAGATTATAAAACAGTCATTCTGCAAGCACCTTGAAAACAATGCAGTGATTACTAGAAGCCAACATGGATTTGTCAAGAACAAATCCTACCAGACTAATTTGATCTCATTTTTTGATCAGGTAACCTCCCTTGTGGACTGTGGGAATGCTGTGGACATAATATATCTGGACTTCAGCAAAACTTTCGACAAAGCGCCTCATGATATCCTGATTAGCAAGGCTAGCTAAAAGTGGGCTAGATGGAACAACTATCAGGTGGATCCACAGTTGGCTACAGAATCGGACTCAAAGAGTGCTTATCAGTGGTACCTTCTCAAACTGGGGAGAGGTGACGAGCGGGGTACCACAGGGCTCGGTCCTGGGCCCAGTGCTCTTCAACATTTTTATTAATGACTTGGATGAGGAGGTGCAGGGAATGCTTATCAGATTTGCAGATGACACAAAATTGGGTGGAACAGCTAATACTCTGGAAGACAGAGACAAAATTCAAACTGATCTCGATAGGCTGGAGTTTGGGGCTGAAAACAACAGAATGAAATTTAATAGGGATAAATGCCAAGTTCTGCACCTAGGAAAAAGAAAACAAATGCATAGTTACAGGATGGGGGAGTTGTAGATCACAAGCTGAATATGAACGTGCAATGTAATGTGGCTGCAAAAAAGGCAAGTGCTATTTGGGGCTGCATTAATAGAAGTATAGCTTCCAAAGCACGTGAAGTGATAATTCCCCTTTATTCAGCACTGGTTAGGCCTCATCTTGAATACTGCGTCCAGTTCTGGGCACCCCACTTGAAGAAAGATGCAGACAGACTAGAAAAGGTTCAGAGGAGGGCAACAAAGATGATCAGGGGACTGGAAACAAAGCCCTATGAGGAGAGACTGAAGGAACTGGGCATGTTTAGCCTTCAGAAGTGAAGACTGAGGGGAGATATGATAGTGCTCTTCAAGTACTTGAAACTTGAAAGGTTGTCACACAGAGGAGGGTTGGGATCTCTTCTCGACCATCCCAGAGTGCAGGACACGGAATAATGTGCTCAAGTTACAGGAACCCAGATTCCGGCTGAACATCCTGACTGTTAGAGCAATACGACAATGGAACCAATTACCTAGGGAGGTAGTGGGCTCTCCCACACTGGAGGCATTCAAGGACAGGTGCAGCTGGACATCCATCTGTCAGGGATGCTGTAACTTCCTGCATTGAGCAGGGGGTTGGACTCGATGGCCTTATAGGCCCCTTCCAACTCTACTATTCTATGATTCTATGATTTACCTATGATTTGCTATGCATTTTTTGCTAGTAGCACTCAGAATTTCAATGGATTTACATAGATCTAAACATAATAGATATAAACAAGTGCCAGTTGAAGAACTTTCCTAGACTTACACAAAAATGAAGCAATATACAGGACATTTAACTTACCAAATTTTGACAAATTTCCCAGTCCTGAAATGGCATTGTCAAAGTTCACAGCTAGAAATGTCATATCCGAATAGTTAGGCAGCAGAAATGCTCAAGGCACAGGAGCTCGACAAAAAATGGTAAACACAAAGAAGAAATTCCAATAGTATATAATTATTACTTCATAAATTACACTGGAACTGATGTATTGTATATATGTAGCCAAACACAAATATAAGAAATAGTAAACCAAACACAAATACAATATACATCAATATACTGTATTTTTCGCTCCATAAGACGCACTCCCCCCCAAAAAAATAGGGAGAAATGTCTGTGCGTCTTATGGAGCGAGGCCAAGCCGCAGGCCCACCAAACAGCTGGGCGAAGGATCAGCCATTTGGCGCTGTGGCGCAGTGGCAGCAAGAGATTTGCTGCTGCTGCGCCACACAGCGCCAAACAGCTGATCCTTTGCTCAGCTGATCCTTGGCTGCGCACGGGCCCGCCAAACAGCTGGGCGAAGGATCAGCTGTTTGGCGCTGTGGGCTGCTGCTGGAAGCAGGGGCCAATGATGGGAGACTGGTGGGCGGCGGGAAGGAGGCACCTGCAAACACCTCTTTCGCCGTCCCTCCCTCTGGGAAGGATGCACCTGCAAACGCCTCCTTCGTCTTCCCTCCCTCCGGGAAGGATGCACCTGCAAACACCTCCTTCGGACGCCTCAGGTTCCTCAGCTCAACGTCCCCTGAAAGCAGTTATTTCCAGCAACCAGGGAGGGAGGGAAAGGTATTTTAAGCTAGCTGGGGCTCCAATGTTTTAATTATTTACCATGCTGTTTCTGTGTTTTGGTTTTAAATGGTTTTAGGATGCAATCCTACTCGTGTTTGGAAGTCCTACAACTCCCAGCATTCCCCAAACAGCCATGTGCAATCCTACGTACGTTGAGGCAGAAAAAAGCTCCGGGGCTTTTTTCTGCCTCAATGTGTTTAGGATTGTGCCCTGAGCTGTTGATGTTTGCTTTACTATACTTTGAATATTGTTGTCTGCCTTGAGCACTAGGCTGGTAAAGGGAAAGACAGGATAATATACATTATTCTGATAAAGAAATATTGCAACAAAGTGATAGAGAGAGGAGGAGAAGCAGCAAGTTTCGTAAAGCCCCTCCTAAATTTGAACCAGATGATCCACGGGCTCTCTCTTTGCTATGTTTCTACTACATGCATTCCCCCCCCCCGCAACCCAGAAGGTGTACAAGTCAAACCGGTGTCTCTGCACCTCCACCCTGCGAGGTAGGACAGGCTGCAAGACGCCCTTTTGTCTCTATTCCTCACAGGTAGCGCCACCACACCTCTGTCACATCCTTTTTTCATATCCCCTGTGCTGGCCGCAGAAGGAGACAGGCTTTTACATATGGAGTAGAAGAAGGCCCTTGGGAGTTCCTGGCATAGCTGAGCTGATGTTGCCTCTTTGCTTTCTGTGTGAACACAAAGGAAAAGTCTCAAAGTCCACAAAGTTTTTCTATGGGGCTCGGCAGTTCCCAGGGAGGGAAATTTATTTCATAATGGGCATAGGGCTGGAGGGAGGGAGGGCTCAAGTGGGAAGGGGGGGCGCTAAATATCTGATCTTGCCTAGGGCACCAAATTGCCTTGCACCAGCCCTGAGTCAGACAGACAAACTCAGACTGGGCAAAGCAGAGCTTCTCTTCCCTCCCGTCACCCTAATCTTTGGGGGGGGGGCGGACCGGCACAACTTTCAGCTACTCCGACCCAGCTGCCTGCAGCAGCAGCACCACCACCAACAGCGGAGAAAGCGCAGGGTCGGGAAAGCCCTCCCCGCTCGGTTCTGTGACAGTGGCAGGGTTTTGTCATCGTTTCACCATTTGGTTCAAAATATTTTTTTTCTTGTTTTCTTCCTCTAAAACCTAAGTGCGTCTTATGGTCTGGTGCATCTTATGGAGCAAAAAATATGGTAGATGAACAGAATATAACCAAATATTACAAGTAACCATTAGTTCATAAATATTAACCATAACAAACAAGTGTACCAGTTACAAAATCTTGTTTCATAAGCTTCTTCAGTATTGAATTAAATGTGTTTGTATCTTTTTCTTCATTACAGAATTCATTCTTTCATGTAGACCACTGTGTGGTAGACCCCATATCTTACAAACCACAGCTGTGTCAAGAATAGGTTGGCTATAATAAAGATGTGTGTGTGTGTGTGTGTGTGTGTGTGTGTTATAACCACTTCTTATGTTGTGACCATAATGCAAAGAATATACAAAGTACACTGCTTTTAAAGTAAGAATAAAGTGAAAAACAAGTAAAAACAGACCCCACCCTCAGCAGGAGATTCTTAATTGAGTAATTTCTAGAAAGAGATTTTCACTCAACTTTTTAGTCTTTATAATCCTGTCCCAAAATCACAAAAATCTCTTTCTTGAAATTACTCAATTAAGAATCTCCTGCTGAGATTTCATCTTCAGCAGCCCTTCTCTTGGAGCCCCTGCCAAAGGAAGTGAGGTGGATGGCTACTAAGAAGAGGGCCGCCCATGGAACCCCCGTTGTGGAATCAACATCCCAGAAACGCTCGCCTGGCGCCTACGCTGTGCTCTTTTACCATGCAGAATAGCTGGAACACATCTCCTTGGAATGTGAACAACAATGCTTAGAGTGACAAAATGCCTTGGGCTGGTCCTGGCCTTATCCCATGTGGGTTTTGGTCATCTCTTTCTATTCTGCGTATATCTCAGGACGAGTTGATGTCTTTTGTGTGAGGGAGGCGTTTTGTGACTGTGGAACAAGCAGATGGTTCTTTTAACATCAACTAATAGCGTTCCTGTGGTTTTCACACATCTAATCAGCCTGATCCCATTGTCTTGGCTCTGCAAAAGAAAGGGATATGTTTAGAAGAAGGAGTTGCTGGGACTGACATAAGTCTGAACGTCTTTGTCCTCTGATCCTGAGTTGGGCTTTGGTGACTCAATGGTGACAAGATGGCCCTCTGCCCCTGCTCAGTGCCGAACCAGGCATGATATGAAGAACAATGTTTGTTTAGTCTTGTGACTTCTCCATTTACATATAAAGTAGAGGATATATGGCAGGGAGCCTAATTTCTCCTATCCCTAGGGTGGCCACATATGCATCACCAAAAAAGAAGAAATGCATCACTGAGAAAGAGGGCAAAAAAGGGTACCAATTTGCATAAAATTTATAGATGCTCATTTAAAGATATAGATACACATTTAGGAAATAATTACTGTAATTTAAATAGAAATACATTTCACCATAGTGGGAAAGACTCTTTGTATGGTTCTTTATCTTTAAACCAGGCTTGGACTAGACAGCCCTGCATACAGAGCAGGGGTGGACAACTTGTGACCTTCCGGATATTGTTGGACTGGAACTCCAATCAGCCCTACCCAGCATAGCCAGTGGTGAAGGATGATGGACCATCCTACCTAGCCAGCTCAGACTGGGAGAAAGGTTCATACAGCAGGGATGTTTTGGACTACAACTCCCATCAGCTCCAGCCAGCATGACCAGTGGTCAGAGATTATGGGATTGCATTATTATTATTTCTGCTTTACAGGCAGTTTACAAAATATTAAAATCTTTTTTAAAAATGCAGTATGAAACAAAATATATAGAATCATTTACATAAAACCATTCACATACAATTAAAAACAAGCAATAGAAATCCCAGGACTGGTCCAAACCTTATGCTGTCAAATGCCTGGAGAGGAGAGTCTTAATTTGGCACCGAAAGGATGACAATGTTGGTGCCAGGCAGACCTCACTGGGGAGAGTGTCACATAATCAGGAGGGGGGGACCACTGAAAAGGCCCTCTCCCTTATCACCATCCTCTGAACCTGCCTCGGAGGAGGCCCTTGGAGAAGGATCTCAGATGACGATTGTAGTGTACAGGTAGATTCATACCGGCAGAGGCGCTCCATCAGGTATTTTGGTCTCAAGCTGTGTAAGGATTTATAGCTCAAAACCAGCACCTTGAATTGTACTCGGAAACATACAGGCAGCCAGTGCAAGTGGGCCAGAATTAGTGTCATATGTTCAGGTCTTCCGGTCCATGTAATCAATCTGGCTACCGCATTTTGCACAAGCTGCAGTTTCCAAACCATCTTTGAAGGCAACCCCATGTGGAGTGTATTGTAGTAATCTAACGGAGTTTACCAGAGCATGGACTACTGGGACCAGATTATCCCTGTCCAGATAGGGGCACAACTGGGCCACCAACCACAGTTGGTAGAAAGCACTCTGTGCCACTGAGGCCACCTGAGCCTCCAGTGACAAAGATGACCCCAGGAGAACTCCCAAGCTATGAACCTGCTCCTTCAGGGGGAGTGGGACCCCATCCAGAACAGGCTGAACATCCTCCATCTGGTTAGAAGAACCAAAACCTCTAGAGAACACCTCGCTGGCCTAGGGCAATAGAGCACAGGTGGTAAGACGGGACGGTTCACCTCCCCATACCCATGTGCCCAGGGCCGGTGCAAGGCAGTTTGGTGCCCTAGGCAAGATCAGATATTTAGCGCCCCCCCTTCCCACTTGAGCCCTCCCTCCCTCCAGCCCTATGCCCATTATGAAATAAAAATCCTATACACACTCCCTTAAACTGCAAGCCTATACTCACTTACCTGGGAGTAAGTCCCATTGAACTCAGCGGGGCTTACTTCTGAGTAGACTTACATAGGATTGCACCACAAAAGGACTAACGTGAAGATTTTTTAAAAAAGTTGGACTGCACTTCCCACACAAACAGTGCTGGAAATGCAAATCTAGGGAAACTTTGACGAAAGAAAAGGCTTTGTAGAAGAAACCGCTGGCGTTTGATACGTTAGAATTGGGGCCATAGATTTCACATTAAATGTGAAAGTCCCTGATCAAGTAGGTTGAAGATGGTTGTCACATAGAGCCTCTTATGACATTGAAGTCTGCTGCCCTGATCGGGTGTTCTTCTTCTTCTTCTTCTTCTTCTTCTTCTTCTTCTTCTTCTTCTTCTTCTTCTTCTTCTTCTTCTTCTTCTTCTTCTTCTTCTTAAAAGACGCAATCTCTCTCTCTCTCAGACGAAGCTGGTAATTTTACAGACAGAGGATGATGGTGGCTGTTCTGATTTTCGCTTTTACGGGGCGGGGGTGGGGACTGATGGCTAAGGGCGCAACGCAGCTGGGAAGTTCTCCTGCACAAGCAGACTATCCTCACGCAATGACTTTCAATGGGACCTGTGCAGGGGACGTGCACACTGGATTCCGCCTTAAGCGGCTTTGCTATGGCGTCATTTCATTGAAATTGGGTGGTTGCTCCTCCAGGGTAAGTTCCTTTTGGGGCTTGCATTGCAGCAACCAGCACATTGGGGGCTTCAACCTAGCGAGCGCTTTTCAAGAAGCGACGATCGCTTCTCTTCTCTACTCCACCCCCACCCCCCACGCCCTGTGAAAATAGTCTCCATTCGTGGCTGCTTAACTCCAGAACCAATCTGGTGGCTGGCGAGGAGGAGGTGGTGGTGGTGGTGGTGGTGGAGGCGAAGGGGCTGACGACGCAGGCAGAAGCAGGCAGACGGTCCTGCAGGGGGAGCAAGAGGATTTAAGGCTAAGTTAAGCTTGGCAATTTTTTCCCCAAGGCATTTCTGGCGCCCCCTTTAGCCCCACGCCCTAGGCAGCTGCCTAGTTCACCTAATGGTAGCACCGGCCCTGCATGTGCCCTTATAGATGAACGGAACAGGCATGTGAACAACAAACATGGCAGTTCCTGTTACGTTTAGTTTGACCCTCAAGGCACTGTCCTCTCCTCCTGTCTAGAGCAGACACAGTGAAGAACCATCCAAGCAAATGCACAAGGTGGGTGGTTCAATTTCTGATGCTTGACATGACTTTGGAAACAATCTGAAGGGCCTGAACCAGCGAGCCTTCCTTGAGCCACATGCAAAATACAGCAAAGTCTGTGGATGGCTGCCTTGGTTGTCTTGTGGAAGTCTAACCACAATGCCAATTTGTTGCAGCTGACACCATGTAGCTAGAATTACACCAGGACCATCAGCTGATGTTCTTCTAGAAGCCAATAAAATGGTTGCACTTGGAAATAATGGAATTTAACTAGCGGATTTGGAAAAACAACACATTGCAGAAGCCCAAACAAATGCAGCTGCTAGCCAGAAAGGGTAGACATCATTAATAGTCACTTTCTGAGCTTGCCAATTTTTCTTCTACTGGTAGTTTGAAATCCAACACAACAGCTGTATTAGCATTAATCTGTATTACAATGTGATAGAGATGAATGTTTAGGCATAGATGATAAATAAGGAGCTCCAACGAGGATAAACACATCAGTTTTAAATAATCTCGCTAAATATGCTGCTTTTTCATTAAAAAAAAAACAAAACTCAGTCCTGATGATTTACAGATTTCACAGGAAACCTCCTATCAGCCAAGGCATGATTACACAACGAAGGCATCTCTATCTTTCAGGGAAATGTGTGGGCCAATTGTTTGCTGGAATAAAATGTTTAAAAAAAAAAAAAAACTACAGACGTAATGGGAATGGTGAAAAAAAAAGTATTCTTTTCTACCAAATATTCTGTTACGCCGGAACCATGTCCTTATATGTAGGTACAAGAGCAGTGGTTTCCTGTGAAATATACATGCCGTTCCCTTGAACTCCATTGACTTTCATGAGCTACTGCTTGCTCTCGAATGGAAGGAATGCCATTGAAGAACTTCCCGACTTTTCTGCATTCCATCTGATCAAGATTGCAAATATACAGCATTAAGTAACATGGTTAGGTAAATAGCACTAGAAGTTAACAGGAGCAATGGTGAATTCACGCAAGCATTTATTTTGCCTATGATATGTCTCTGGAAAACCTATGCTATTTGCATTAATGCTGCAATCCTAGATGTGTCTACTCAGAAGTAAGCCCCATTGCATTCAATGGGACTTACTCCCGGATAAGCAGGTATAGGATTGCTGTGTAATTCTTGGGTGGAGTCACAGGTCAGGACTAATTGCAGGGAAAGTATTTCTTTGGAGAGGAACATGGAAGGGCTCCCTGCTAGCAAAGCAATGACTAAGTGCTCCCAGCAGGACCTCCTTGATAAATCTGTTTTTGCTCCCCACCTTGGACTGCAAAAAAAAGAGTGGCGGTTCTCAAGCACCTGTCAGGCCACAATACATTATACCCCCCTTCAGGAGTCCAGTGGCAGTATGCATGGTTACTCTACCACACACTATACACACAACAACCCTGCAATGTAGGAAGGCCGAGAGGCAATAACTGGCTCAATAACTGATAAAGTGAACCTTATAGCTGAGTGTGGATATGAACCTAAGTCCTAAGTTAGGGTGGCCAGGTGTCCTCTTTTACAGAGGACCCTCCTCTATTTGAAGGTGTCCTGATTTCAAGGGCTGTCTGGTCTCATTCTGTTTTACAGATAAAGAATGATATGAACTGTTGTCCATCATCCACAGTTAGCACTTGGGCAGCAGAGTGAACAGCAAAGCACACAGATCACCTGGTCATAGTCTTCCACACACATGATGAGATATACTGTATTTCCATTTAAATTATAATAATTATTTCAAAATGTGCATCTATACATATAAATCAGCATATGTGAATATTATGCAAATCACAGTCCTCTTTTGTGGCTATCATTTCCTTTCATCTCTTTGGGGGGGGGGATCATAAATGGCCACCCTATAATCACTATATCCCACATGGCTAGTGTGCTGTGTTTAGCATGGTGGGTCATGGATTGGGGAAGCCTGGCCTAAACCATTTCTGAAAGATGCCTCTGCTGTTTTTCTTTAAGATCTCCACAGAAGGAGATGCCATAGCCTCTTCTGGGCACCTTGTTCCATTGCTGAACTACTCTTGTAGTTGTGAATCTAAATTTACCTTCCTGTTCCTTACCCTATCCTTAGTCAATATGGTGAACATCTGTTCTCCCTCTTCTTTCCAACATGCTTTCAAAGCTGTCCAAATGACTCCTTAGCCTGCCATCCTGAAACTAAATCTAGACTGGCTCCCTCTCTATTGTCCTTCCATCAGCAGGTAAAGACATATTTATTCAGGCAGGCCTTTGGTAAGTAAGCTGGTCTGCTGCTGAAGGGGATGTTGAGCTTTTCTACACGAGGCATTTATTGTGCGCTCGTCATTCCCTACTCACAGTTGTTTACGGGTTCTTTAGATGACATTGTGACCCCCCCCAGCTTTGCTTCAGTTTTTAAACAGCACCTTCAGGAGGATTTTTAGAGCAGGGCAAATGTGGTATTATTTGTGAAAGCGAAAGAAAACATAAATGCACTATTTCGCTATACCACCTAGAGGTTATGTAGTGCCACCTAGAGGTTATGTAGCAGAAAAGCAGGAAAAGAAGTGCTCTTTATGCAGTGCTTGGATCTCAATTCTGTGACAAAACTGAAAGTAGATACAGCAGATTAACAGCCTTGTGTAGAAAAGCTCTTTAACTGATTGGGTGCTGCCTATTCCTTTTATTGCTGTGTCTATTTTTTCTTGTTTTTAATTATGTTTTTCATTTATTTGTTTTTATATTTTTAATTAAGAATTTGTTTTTGTTCTGTATTTTTCTATTGCTCCAAGCACCATTTTAGGTTGAAAGATGGGATATAAATTTAATAAATAAACAAATAAATAAATATTAGCTGAGATGGTGGTTGGGGGTATGCATTCCTATCCTCAGTGCAATCCACATGGAAGTGTGTGCCCCCACCCACATCATGCAATGTGACTGGGGGCCACATCAGAAGCTGTGTGTCTTCATCAAATCTGTGCACCCAGATTCTGATCCAATAAATGAATAAATCTGCAAGGCAGACTCTTCCTCCCCCAGCTACCACACGGCTACTCAAGTCTCTTCTGAACTTCTTTCAGCCTGTGAGCTGAATTCGTTTTTGGAGAAGCTCCCAGGAGAGGGGAGGGGAGGAGAAGCCGGTGGTTCCAATGTCAGTGGGGCTGTGTATCCACGCTGGGTTTTAGTCTGAACTTTAAAGGAGCCATCCATGGTTCTGAACCTATTTGGCCGTGGGTTCAGCACCACGGATAGCTCCTTTAAAGTCCAGACTACAGCCCAGAGTGGATGCACCACCCCACTGACACTGGAGCCACCACCAGCCTCCAGTGATCCCCTCCCTCCCCCAACTGGTACCACAGGGGCTACAGAAGAACCACCTTGCCTTAATGGGAGACGAGAGACCCTGATTTGAACATATGAAGCTGCCTTATACTGAGTCAGACCATTGGCCCATCCATCTCGCTCAGTATTGTCTACATGGAATGACTGGCAATCTGGTTTCTGAATGGAGTCTTCCCCAGCCTCACCTAGAAATTCCTCAGATTACTCCTGGGAACATCTGCATGGATAGCACACGCTCTGCCATGCAGTGACTGCTCTTCCCTCTGTCACTGAGTTGCAGCCCCTTGCAAAGAATGCAGCAGCATGAAAAGACTTCAACAAGTTTATTTTCCGGTTGCTTGTCCTTTCTGGTTTATTGTGTAATTTTTTATTGATGTTATGGTTTTAATATTTTTATTTAAACCATTGTGTAAAATTTGCCAGAAAAGCGGTATGTAAATATCTTAGGGTGTAATCCTATGCAAGTTTAGACAGAAAAAAGGCCTACAACTCCCAGCATGCTGGCTGGGGCATGCTAGGAGTTATAGGCCTTTTTTCTGTCTAAACTTGCATAGAATTGCACCGAGAGAGAGAGAGAGAGAGAGAGAGAGAGAGATGACTTCCATGTGCCTCTCTGCCTTGGTCGCAGCACTTAAGCTCTTTTAGCCTTTCCTTGTGTCGCCTCATTATTATACTATTGACTTTGTCTGTGAATAGCAGGCTTCCCCCCCCCCCCCCGCCCACTGCCACAGTGCCATATCTCAAACTGTTTGTAAAGCTCCCCTCTGTTTTCCGCCTAAAGGGCTTAAAATCTCCCCGTTCAATCCCACATTGGCAACAATCCAAAGATCCTTTCATGCAGCAAGCCTTCTGTTTATTTGAACATTTACAATCATCCAAATGAATATGCCATTGGAAGGAGGAGGAGGAGGAGGAGGAGGAGGAGGAGACGGGAAATGTCCCACCACTTCCAGCTCTACACTTATTGCAACTGTATACCAACGTTGCCTACCTAGTTCCTACATGTTGGGTGTTAATATATCCTTTAATGCTCTTTCAACATATTCAATAACTTTCCCATGAAGGTTTTGGATAAATCTTATTCTCAGTTGAAACCAGATCTATATACCTATCATCTATCTGGTTTATTTATTTATTAAAGTTACAGCATATGCCACCCAACTGACAGAGGGCCTCAGGGTGGTTTGCAATCATAAAATAAACCAGAACAACAGTAAGATAGCCACCAATACAATAATATAATAAAACATTAAATATATACATAAAAGAGCCAGCTATAAAGTTAATAATCAAAGCAACAGATTCAAGATTAAATGCCTGTTGAAAGAGGAGGAAGGTCTTAGCCTGGCATCTGAATGTATACAGTGTCTCTGCATTTGCTCATATTAACTCCCTATTACCTTGCCTCTTTGCTTCCTCCTTACTGACCCTTCCTTCCCTTTCTTTGCCTATCACACCAGCATCTGAGTTCATATTGTAAGCTCCTTGGGACAGGGAGTTGCTTTTGTTGTAGTTTATGCTACTATGTCAAGCAGCGTGCCCTACAATTGCACTATGTTACAGTCTTCGTCGTCATAATCATCATCTATCCTGGTTTCTGCTACCCTACGGGCAAAACTAGTGTATGTCTTTCTCCTTCGAGGGTCGGAGGCCAGCAAATATGGGGAGTAGCCCCGCCTCCGGGGCTGGAAGGCAGACTTGTTCTGAGCTTCCGGTGGAGGAGGGGCCTCCCCCAGAAACTCCAGTTGTTCTTCCTGCCTCACAGTGGGAGGCAGACTTTTCGCGCTCCTCTGAGCGCGAGCAAAGAACAAAGAAAAAGAAGAGGTGGAAAAGGAAGAAAACGAAGCCTCTTCGCCACACCTACCAACGGTAGGAAGGAGCCAGCCCCTCGCCCCCGCCTCTGGCGGTAAGACAGGCGGCTGGACTCCGGGGGGACCCGAGACACCTTGCTGTAAGGGAACCGGCCTCCCCCCATGGAAGCCAGCGCCAGGGGGGTGGGAGAGCCCGCTGCAGTCGGTGCCCTTCAAGGGGGGGGGAGGGAATCGCGGCCCAGGCGTCCCGGACCTCCCCCCTCCCTCCCAGCCCCCTTCCATCTCAAGATGGGCTTGAGCGGCTTCCTCGGCCAGCAATCGGCCGGAAAGGCACAACCCCCCAGGGGATTACTTGCTGCCTCTTCCCTTCCCCTGCTCTGCTGCGCGTTTGGGCCGTCGGGAATCCCAGCCTCAGTCCAGCTCCTCCAGCAGCAGCGTGGGCAACGATGGCGGCCGCCATCTTAAGTAAGGGCAATGCCCTGTTTAAGTCAATCAGCGAAGCTGCGTCCACCATTTTGGTTGTGGGCACAGCCATCTTCGGGTGCCATGGGCGCCGCCATTTTGATTAAGGGCAAGGCCCTTGTTATATCAGGCTGTGAGGTTGCGTCCGCCATGTTGGTTGTGGGCATGGCCATCTTATGAGGCCACATGGGCGCCGCCATTTTGGTTAAGGGCAAGACCCCTGTTAAGCCAGTGAGTGAGGCCAGGGCCGCCATCTTGGATGAGGGCAAGGCCATTCCGGAGGTTTCTTTTGCAATTTCAACTACAGCTCAGCTGTTTGCTGGCCATCCAGCCACAATCGGGTTCCCCCCGCGTTCCCTCCTCACTGGCAAGCGGCAAGCCCTACAAGCCTTGTGGTGGGGACACCCAGAGGCTCAGCCCAGCCCAGGCCTTTGACCGGCTAGGCAAGTGGGAACCTGGAAGCACCACAGGAAGACCCCCAAGGACCCACAGCCCCAGGGTAAAACCAAGCATACAATGGCCCCTTTTTCACGCCACCCATCTCTCCTTTTACCAGTGCTCATTCCATAGCAGCCATGGATCCTGCGCCCACCACCAATCCCTCCACCTCTCCAATGAAGGACAGCAGCATGCTACCAGACTCGCCTTCACGTGTGATCCCAGTTGCAAACCCGGTTCGTCAAGAGGGTGTGCCTGAATCAATGTACCTGCTAATGAGTGAAATGTGGCGTGATATCCAGAGCCTCAAAGGGTCCCGGGGCAGGTCGCCAAACCGCCACAGCTCCGAGCATGCCTCAGTTTCCCAGCCGACCGTGGGTCAGCTGAGGGCCTCACCTGCAGGCTCAAGCAAAAGCCACAGGTCAGCAAGCGTGCTCTCGAAACGCGCCAGCGTCAGTCCCACGGCTGCCAGCAGAACCAAGCGCCGCCGCCCTTCTTCCGATTCTGATGACGGCTCAAGAACGGCATCCCCAGCCAGGTCACAGCGCACCCAGTACAGCAGTAGAACTTGTACAAGTGCAGGGGCCTCAGCTTCCGATTTGAAGATGGCGAGCTGCCTGAGGACAGCAAAGACGAGAGCGAGGCCCCACCCAGAGGCCGTCTGTTCGCAGCGGAAGCCTTCCCAAAGATGATTGCCAAGGCTCTCTCACATGTAGGGCTGGTAAGCAAATTTAGCACCCCAACCGTTACTGACCCGGAATCCTTGGGAGACCCCATGGCCTTCCCTCCTATCCAGCTTCAAACCAATCCTGCAGTCCCGGTTCCGTGGAACCTTCAGGTGATACTGCAGCAAGAGTGGGAAAAGCCAGCTATTCCAAGGCCCCCACATCGCCTTTGTGACAAGCTATATCGCATAGCTGAAAACACCATGCAGGCCCTGACAGTTCCTCGAGTAGATGACCCGGTGTCAGCCCTCACCTCAAAGTCGTTGTTGCCAACAGAGCGAGAAGAACTTCCCGATCACCACGACAAGCGGGCAGATGCAGCACTGCGCAGGGGCTTCGAGACCGCCGCCACGGTAATCAAGATTGCTAACACGTCAACCATAGTGGCACGCGCTATGCATGTAGGAGCAAAAAGGCTCCTTCAAGGCAATCCAACACCCAAAGAGATGAAGGAGTTCATTAAAGAGTCGTCCTCTGCGGCAGCCTTCCTAGCAGATGCATCTCTCGATTCCTTTCAGCTGGGAGCGAGAGTCACAGCTTCCAACGTGGTAGCTAGGAGGAACCTATGGCTCCGCAATTGGGGGGTGGACGGAAAGACGAAGTCCAGCCTGGCAGGTGTCCCCTTCGCTGGCAAAAGGCTCTTTGGCGAACCCCTAGATAAAGTCCTGGTGGAGAACAAGGACAAGAAGAAAGCCTTGCCAGTCCCCCACAAGAAAGACACAAAACGTCCTTCTCAGAAATACGGCTCCTTTCGGAACTACAAACCCCAGCAGCCTGCCTCATCACATGGCGGCTCCTCATCCTCCACGCGCAATTTCCCCTCAGGGGGACACAAGCCCCGCTGGCAGCGTGGCTCGGCCCAGAAAGGAGGCCAGCACAAAGGCTCATCTGCCCAGGGAAAGAAATCCAGCTCCGCCTGACGGTCCTCCTCCCCCAGTGGGGGGGAGGCTACGCGAGTTCTCAGAAATTTGGAAGAAATACTTCTCGGATCGATGGCTCCTAGAGACAATTCAGCAAGGCTACTCCCTGGAATTCAGGAAGAAGCCCAAAGAAAGGTTTTTCAGGACCCACTATCTCAGAGATCCTGCAAAGCACCTGAGAACCGTAACAGCTATCCAACACCTCCTTCAGATACGCGCAATAGAAAAGGTTCCCCAGAATCAAAGAAATCGTGGAACATTTTCGGTGTTTTTCACTGTTCCCAAAAAAGACGGGAAAGTGCGTCCCATCCTAGACTTGAAAAGAGTCAACCGCTCCCTCAAGAAGCAGAAGTTCCGGATGGAGACACTCAGATCCATCAAGGAGTGCCTGCGGAAAAAAGACTTCCTGTCATCGATAGACCTGACAGAGGCCTACCTGCACATACCAATCCGCCCTGCCCATCGGAGGTTCCTGCGTTTCAGCTATGGCATCAAGCAGTTCCAGTTCAGGGCCCTCCCATTCGGTCTTGCTACAGCTCCAAGGGTCTTCTCCAAAGTCCTCCTGGCACCAGTGGCGCTTCTGCGTACAAGGGGCGTGCAGCTACACCCCTACCTGGACGACATCCTGATCCGTTCCCCGTCCCTCAGCCAGAGCCTCAAAGACACCTCACAGGCAGTGACACTGCTAAACAACTTGGGGTTCCTCATCAACGAGAAGAAGAGCTCCCTGGTTCCGTCTCAGACGCTCACTCATCTAGGCGTCTCCCTGAATACCATCAGGGACATGATGTTCTTGTCATCAGACAGACAGACCTCGACAAGCCGACTGGCGGCACATCTGCGCTCGAAGGACAGAGTACCACTCAAGGACTTAGCCAAGCTCCTGGGGATGATGGTCTCGTGCCAGGACTCAGTGCAGTGGGCCAGGTTTTACTCCAGGCCACTGCAAACCTTTCTCCTGGACTTCCAACTAGAGATTACGTGCAACCACAATCCACTTCTCACCATCCCACCCTCTGTCTCTCGCTCCCTAAAGTGGTGGTCTCACCCAGCACACCTTTCCCAGGGAGTTCCGATTCAAGCACCGACACGCATCACGTTGACAACAGATGCCTGCCTGTCCGGATGGGGAGCGGTTTGCCAAGAAAAACACACACAGGGACTGTGGTCCAAAGAAGAGACCAAGCTCTCCATCAACCTCCTCGAGCTAAGGGCAGTGAAGCTAGCCCTCAGAGAGTTCAGCAAACTCCTGGAGGATCAACATGTGCTGGTGATGACAGACAACATCGTGGCCAAGGCATACGTGAACAAGCAAGGCGGAACAAGATCCGAAGCCCTACAAAAGGAGGCGATGTCCTTGTTCAGATGGGCCCAGCAACACCTCCGCTCCATCAGAGCAGAACACTTGAGCGGGGTAATGAACATTCAGGCCGACTGGCTCAGCAGGACAACAGTGGACCAGAGCGAGTGGTCCCTAAACCCAGAGGTCTTCGTCCTACTGACCAAGCATCTAGGCCGACCATGCATCGACCTCTTTGCGACACCACAGAACACGAAGTTGCCACGGTTCGGAACGCGATACCGAACAGAAGGGGCACAGCTCACCGACGCCCTCATCAGCCAGTGGCCAGTAGGCCTCCTCTACGCCTTTCCCCCGCTACCTCTGATCCCGAGGGTAGTCCAGAAGGTCAGAGACCAGAAAGCCCAAGTCATCCTGGTGGCTCCGCACTGGCCACGCCGGCCTTGGTTCCCAGACTTGGTGAACCTCTCGAGGGAGAAGCCGTTCAGACTCCCCCTCAGGCACGACCTACTCAGTCAGGGTCCAATCTTCCACCAGGACCCCAGCTTCCTGAAGCTAACCGCCTGGAGACTGAGCGGAGCCTCCTAACAAGACGTGGTTATTCCGATAAGGTAATCTCCACCTTGCTGGCCTCCAGGAGGCCGTCCACGCACAAAACATACGACCGCACCTGGAGGGCCTTTCTCCGATGGTCCAAGGCCACTGCGAGGGACCCTCTAGATGCGGAGACACCAGACATCCTAGAGTTCCTCCAAGAAGGCCTGTCCTCAGGCCTTAGTCCTAGTACCCTCAGGCGGCAAGTGGCAGCACTAGGGTCAGTGTTAGGCGACTCCAAGGGATCACCATTGGGAGCACACCCACACATCAAGAGGTTCCTCAGGGCGGCCACCCTCGTCAGCCCCCCTCCCACCCGGAGGTTCCCCACCTGGAGCCTCAACACGGTCCTTAGGGCCCTCACAAAGCCTCCTTTCGAACCACTAGGGGCTGCCAGCCTCAAGGTGCTGACCTTGAAAACCATCTTTCTAGTTGCAATCACCTCAGCTAGAAGGGTTTCAGAGTTAGGGGCCCTCTCCTGCAGTAAAGAACTCTGCACATTCCACAAGGACAAGGCAGTGCTCCGCACAGACCCGTCCTTCATGCCCAAAGTCAACTCTCCTTTTCACAGGTCCCAGGACCTGGTAATTCCTTCCTTCTGCCCTCATCCTGCCACACCTATAGAGAAGGAGTGGCACTCACTTGATGCCATGAGGGCACTCAAATTTTATCTAGACAGGACCAAGCCCCACAGGCAAGCTAGTTGCATGTTCGTGTCCTTCAAGCCCTCCTCCCTCGGGAAAAAGGTTTCCACAGCATCCCTGTCTCGCTGGCTACGCGACTGCATCGCGCTGGCCTACACTTCAGCAGGTCTGACAGTGCCTGAGGGCATAGTTGCTCATTCAGTGAGAGCGATGGCTACCTCAGCGGCATTCAGCGCAAGGGCACCCCTAGATGAAATCTGCAGGGCAGCCACCTGGTCTTCGGTTCACACCTTCACCAGGCATTATAAAATCGACCTGATGGCCTCAGCAGAGGGCGCCTTTGGGAGGCGCGTCCTGCAGGGAGTCATTCCGTCTCAGTAGGAGGCCGGCTGGGAGGGAGGTTTTTCCCACCCAGGGGATGGACTGCTTTTTTACATCCCCATATTTGCTGGCCTCCGACCCTCGAAGGAGAAACGGAAATTCTTTACTTACCGTGAATTTCTGTTCTCCGCGAGGGGAGGAGGCCAGCAAGGCCCGCCCCGGGCCGGCCTCCTCCTGGACACGCTCCGAGCAAGTGGGAGGGAGTCTCTCTCTTTTGTTCCCACAGGCTTGTGATCAACGGACCAGACAGAGTCCCTATCATAGATAGCAAGGACGTCTACGCCTAACGGTTCGTTTGGAAGTGTCAACTGGAGTTTCTGGGGAGGCCCCTCCTCCACCGGAAGCTCAGAACAAGTCTGCCTTCCAGCCCCGGAGGCGGGGCTACTCCCCATATTTGCTGGCCTCCTCCCCTCGCGGAGAACAGAAATTCACGGTAAGTAAAGAATTTCCGTTTCTATAATGCCACCAAAATGACCTTTGAAAATGAAAATGACAGAACGAGAACTTGAAAAGCTCAGGCCCACATTGGCCATCTGTTTGGAATCCAGCTGGCTCTAAGAGCCATGGGAAAATGCCATTTGCCTCTGTCCAGAGGATAAAGGGGGCAGGCACTGGGTAGCCCGGTGGAGGAGTGGGCAATTCACCACGTTGCTCATTCTAAGATGGATTTTCTAAACATATTCACAGCCATACCTGTGGAACAAGCTTGTGCTTGTATTCTCAAAAGCATTTCACGTATTGTGAATGGTATTGACATATGGCACAATAATCCTGCTTTTTAGGCACTGGTCATTTTTCACAGTCCCTAGGATAGAGCTTTATCTCTCTGTGCCTAGCTTGGGCCTTCTGCTTTGCTATATCTTTCAATGGGACAATGAGAACATCCTTTATTTCCCCCCCATCTGGTATCAGGCTACATCTCACTGCAAGCTTAAGCCACAGTAAAAACAATGATAACTAGAAGTGCTCATACCAAGATGACACGATCAGGCCGCGTCTGGTATAGCATAGAAAGATAATAGGTGCAGTCAGGCCAGTCCGAGTCTTCTCCATCTGTTACTATTTAAAGCTGATGTCTCGGCTTCATTCCACTCAAGGCTGATTAGCCAAATATCTCCCCCTGTTGCATTGCCTATAGAAAAGCTCCTCACAAAGATTTGATAACATAAAGACATACGCATGGGTTTATTTACTTTATACATATATATATATATATATATATATATATGTCTGCACAGTTTGATGTGTATTTTTCTAGGCACTAAACATTTAGACACAGCGATTCCCTGCCCTCAAGATATGATTCAAATAAGGGTCTAACTACACTATTACATTAGGGGTGTTGAACCCTTCTCAGGAGCCGCAGTTCAGTGGCAGGTGGGGCAAAAAGGGCAGGGCCCAAAACGGCAGCATAGTCTGGCTTAAAGCTCTTACTGCCAGTAACTAAGATGCATTTCAATCTTTTAGAGCAGTGTTCTCCAACCTTGGGTCCCCAGATGTTTTTGGCCTACAACTCCCAGCTACGCTGGCTGGGGCATGCTGGGATTTGTAGGCCAAAAACATCTGGGGACCCAAGGTTGGAGAACACTGTTTTAGAGGGTGCGAGGGGGGCTACCAAGCCTGTGGGAAAGGAAATGGAGCCAGGCAAAGGGGCCCCAGATTAGGACCCCAGGAAGGTTCTGCACCTCTGCTTTTCCTGAAAACTCATATAACAGAACACTGATGTCATCTTGGCATTTGGAACAGAGAAGCCACAGGTTTCTTAACCCTTTTCTTATTTGCTGCTTCAGTATTCCATCTCACCTCTCCAACTGCATTTCTCCCATGGGAGTCCACATGGCAGGGGAAAGCAGCGTGAGGGGGTGATTTGGAACAGTTCAGTGGTAGGCAAGGAAAAGGTTCCTTATTTAACTGGCAACATGACTTATTTTCCTACTAATGATCATCACATCACATTTGGTTTGCTTCTGGTTCTTTCTGTCAAATCTGTTTACATGCAGATTAGAACATTGGGCCAAACCTGAAGCTAATGTAAGTCAATAGAGTATCACAATATCACTAGCTTATGGTTGTGAAGAAAGAATTCAGAACAAGACGGGTTTCTGTTAAAGATGTATCAAACTGAAGTGTTTGAGTAAAGTGTTGTTAAACATGGGTCTTTGTCCTGCAAAGTGGAGAAATCTCCTTTCCTCTTAGCAGGGTGAATATTGCAGTTAATTGGGACAATATACATTGTAGTTGATTAGGATAATATGCATTGCAGTTGATTAGGACAATAGCAGTGGATTAGCTACAGCAACAAATCATTTGTCCTCCTAAATCACATTGGAATAACATATGTCTGAAATGAGTGTTGGGTTAAAATAAATTACCTGGTATAATAGAAAGGACCATCTCCTTCCATACACGTCTGCTTATTCCCTAAGATCTGCTGGAGTGTGGGAGACTCTACTTTGTGTCAAGACAGTGGCCAAATCACACTGGTTTGGAGACAGGGCCTTCTCTGTGGTGGCACATATATTGTGAAATTCCCTGCCTCTGGAGTGGGTCCCCTTTGCCCCCCCCACCTTGCTTTTTGTCACATGGCCAGGACTTTTCTAGTCTCCAGCGGGCATTTGACCTGCCACATGGATGATTTTTTGTAGTTGTCCCTTTGTTTTTTAGATTGGTTCTATCTGTTCTACCCATCTGCTTTTTACTGCTGTTTATTGTTCTTGATTGATTGATTGATTGATTGATGTTGGGTTTTATTTTTTTTAAAGAACTGCTGTAAGTCACTCTGAATGCTTCAAATTAAATATTTGCAGTACCATGAAATTAAGAGAGAAGTGGTTAAGAAATTTCAAAGAGAAATACTTTTTGATGTTGCTAGGTTCAGAGCTTTTTGAGATTTTGCTGGGGGTTCAATTGATACTTCTGTGGAACTTGTATTACCTCCGTGTTTCTTACTTAATTCCTGTTCACCTGCACATTTGTGAATACACAGATGATTACAAAAATACCATAACACCTGCCCCACCCAACCTGGTGTCCTCCAGATATTCTTGACTGCAGCTTCCATAAACCTCAGTCAGCATGGCCAGTGGTCGGGGATGGTGGGAGTTATAGTCCAAAACAACAGGAGGGCACCAAGTTGAGGAAGGCTGCCATACGTGCTCTCTCTGATAAAGGAAAGATGCTCTGATTTTCCCATCACTTGAAGAAGGAGATGGCCTTGTGATGTCCTGTGGACAAGGATTTCACTTTTTCACTCAAAGTCCTCAAACTCTTCCCCTGCCCTGATAACTTGCTCCTCCCTCTCTGTTTTTTTCTGCAAATCACAATCTCCTTTCCAAATACCAGCCAAAACAATGGGGAAAAAATCCAAATTATGAAAGGAAAGTGCAGCAGAACATGTATGGTGGCAATGTGATCCAATACGAATACATTATTCCAATCCCAGAATTTCACATTATCACATCATTCATCCAATAGGCACCTGTTTTCCAAAATACTAATCCGAAATATATACTAAGAAGCGGTTGAGAAGTTTCCTAGATGGGCAGTAACTACAGGAGACGAAAAACCTACTAGAAGAAGCATGGGGAACCTCAGCCCCTCCAGATGTTGTTGGAGTACAGTTCCTATCATCTCTGACCATTGGCTATGCTGGCTGGGGCTGATGGAGTCCAAAAACTCTGGAGGGCCACAGGTTCCCCACCCCTGTTCTAGAAGAAGATTCCAATGATGTATGGAAGACATTGTTCTAGCATTTCCTGTGCTTTCTCGTCTCATACAGTAGAAGACTATGTCAGTGGCAGTGCATTTCGAAACTGCTCTGAAATGTAGAGTACATGGCAGATTTGGGTTTGTGTAGCAGGAATCAGATCCAGCAAAATCATGTTGAGGGCTGTAGCTTGATTTGGCAGATAAGCAATAATGGGCCATTTCTTTGCTTCCAGCAAAGGAATCCAAAGTGGCACTTGGATGAGAATTGTAGGCATGTTGATTCCAGCCCTCTTCCCAAGAATTAGCCTAATCTTCTGTGTAGATTATTTTACGATCTTTCCATGGTGGCTCCGGACCAGTAAAGATAAAAATCAAAGGTTGTGGCATTGCAACCTCATTAGGCAATGGCTGGCCCCTTTGAATGGGATTCATTGCAATCCAATGGGAAGAATCTGCTAATTCAACGACAACTTTCCCATTGCCAGCTACGGAAACAAACAAATTCTCTAGTGGTGGAAACTCTGTGGCCCCAATCCAGAAAAAAATAGTCATTCTCAAATCCCATTAAAATAAGTACATTGTTTATTTATTTACTATTTACAACATTTCTATGCCACCCATTGACAAGAAGTTCTCTGGGCAGTTTGCAAATAAACATTAAACCATTAACATCAAACCAAACATTAAAGTACCAAAATAAAAGATAGGCATGAAATCTAAAACAGTTTAAACAGCATGAAAATCAAACAAGGAGGGGGGAATACTGCGAAGACCATAACATAGGTGCCAGGTGAGCAACTCTGGGGAGGGTCTTCCAGGTGAGCAACTCTGGGGAGGGTCCAGAAAGTCAATTTAGAAATATTTACATTTTTAAAATTCTAATTGGCTTAATCCATGAGATAAAAAGTTCAGGATGAAAAGTTAAACCTGACCTAGTTATGCAATGTAAATCGGTAAACAAACAAACAACATTCCAGAGAATAATTTGTACTATCTCTGGTAATTTAACCATTCTTCTAATATGCCATTTATTACTCAATAAAGGTCTGTAGTCTGAACCCTTCTCACTTGTAAATTAGGTTTTATGTATGTTTGTGTTGCCATGGGATCCGAATCCCAATATCTGGGAGTGGTGTTTACCAGGGAATTACTGCTCAGTTACAAACGTGATGTTGCATGTAATAAAAGAGGCAGTCATGAGTCTCTGCAAAGGGAACGGAGTTGATGCATTCAACTGATGCAGGTGTCTGGCAGGGGGGAAACTATGTGGATGGAAACTAAAGTAGTTTCTGGGGGAAACCCCATAATTAGAGGAGTAGTTTTTTTTAAAGGGAAAGCCATCCCATGGGAATATCTGCTGCTGTAGTAACTTCACCCTACAGATGTTGCTGACAATCAGGACATGGATTATTAAATCTTGATCTCGTCTTTATTTTTATTTTATTTTTAAATGCCAAAGGCTGTATTTAATTAGATCATTGATAGCGCTTAATGGTGTTCTTTATCTCCTTCATTTTTGCCACAGCATGCTCTCATCAGACCATAGCTCAGTGGTTGAGTGCCTGATTTGCAATCAGAAGCAGGTGCTATCTCTGGAATTTCCAGTAAAGCCCAAAGTTCTTTGGTAGATTATCACCTGAGATCTGAGAAGCAACAGATAGTTGCCTAAGTAAGGCATAATCCTATCCTATGCATGTTTAGATGGGAAAAAAAGCTCCTACAATTCCCAGCATTCCCCAGCCAGTATGTCTGGCTGGGGAATGCTGGGAATTGAGGGGCTTTTCTCCATCTAAATATGCATAGGTTTTGCGCCTTAAATGGGCCAATGATCTGACTCAGTGGCCCAATTCGCACATCATGGCAATCCAGAGCTAGTGCACATAGCTCAATCACTCCACTGGGCTTCTCGTGCCAGTGGGAGCAGCTAAACAAGCCAGGGACTGTCTGTTCTAGGATGGGTTAGTGTGATGTCTGAACCAGGAACTCTGGCTAGTCTCTCCCATGACAAGCCAAAGTCTTAACATCACACTAACCAAGCCAGGGATGGTTAGTGCCTGGCTTGCTTAGCTGTTCTTGCTAGCAGGGAAAGCCAAGCAGGAGCAATCGAATGAAATACAGTAATATCTCGGATAACGAGTAACTCGGTATACGAGCTTCTCGTAAAACGAGCAAAATTTTATCATTTGTTTTGATTTGGAGGACGAGCGTGTCTCGGAACACGAGCCACATGCTGTGCCCCCGACTAGCACTTAAAGTGCCAGCTCCCCGGCTTTGCCTAGCCGGGAGGGAGCCCCATGGAGGCGAGGCGCAGCCGCTCACTCTGTGGGTGCCTCGCGCTGCTGCGCCAGCTCCCTGCCTGGGAGCCCCATGGAACTGAGGCCGCTCGCTGTGCGGGCGCCTTGCACCCCTGTGGCGGCGCCTTGCACCGCTGCGCTGGCTCCCTCGCCGGGAGCCAGCAAAGCACCCCATGGAGATGAGGCGAGGGAGCCGCGTCACTCGCTCTGTGTGCGCCTCGCGCTGCTGCTTTGCCTGCTTCCTGCCCGGGAGCCGGCAAAGCAGCAGCGCGAGGCACACACAGAGCGAGAGGCCGCACCACGCCTCCATTGGGCTCCCTGTCAGGGAGCCCAATGGAGGCGAGTGAGCGGCCGCTCGCTCTGCCTGCGCCTCGCGCTGCCGCTTTGCTCGCCAGGGAGCTGCGTGGAGCTTTGCCAGGGAGCTGCGTGGAGGCGTTCCCGCTGCTCCCTGCCTCTTCCAGCGGGGGCTCACCTCTCTGCGAGCCGCCCGCGCTGCTATCGCCGGTCCCGTCGCGTCCCTTGCTGCTCCGGAAGTGACGCGACGGGAACTGCAGGGTCCCGTCGCGTCACTTCCGGGGCAGCAAGGGACGCGACGGGACCAGCGATAGCAGCGCGG
The DNA here is from genome assembly GCA_021292165.1 of Shinisaurus crocodilurus. Taxonomy (NCBI): domain Eukaryota; kingdom Metazoa; phylum Chordata; class Lepidosauria; order Squamata; family Shinisauridae; genus Shinisaurus; species Shinisaurus crocodilurus. Next base: position 256,001,689 of record CM037876.1, on the reverse strand, counting down.
GCGGCTCGCCAAGGAGGCGAACCGCCCCTGGAAGAGGCAGGGAGCAGCGGGAACGCCTCCACGCAGCTCCCTGGCAAAGCTCCACGCAGCTCCCTGGCGAGCAAAGCGGCAGCGCGAGGGTCCCGTCGCGTCACTTCCGGGGCAGCAAGGGACGCGACGGGACCAGCGATGGCAGCGCGGGCGGCTCGCCGAGGAGGCGAACCGCCCCTGGAATAGGTAGGGAGCAGCGGGAATGCCTCCATGCAGCTCCCTGGCAGGGAGCTGGCAAAGTGCTTTGCCGGCTCCCTGGCACAGAGGCGCGGCCACTCGCGCTGCGGGCACCTTGCGCGCTGCCGTGCCGCTTCCCTGCCCAGGAGCCGGCATGGCAGCGCGCGAGGCACCTGCAGAGCGAGTGGCTGCGCCGTGCCTGCCCTCCACACACCATTTAATCACTGCTTTGCAGGCTCCCTCCATGGGGCTCCCTGCCAGGGAACCAGCAAAGCAGTGAGTAAATGGTTGTGGAACGAATCATCTGAGTTCCCATTATTTCTAATGGGAAAACTCGCTTTGATATGCAAGTGTTTTGGATTACAAGCATGGTTCTGGAACGAATTATGCTCGTAATCCAAGGTATTACTGTAGCTGGTTCGCTCATGGTGATCCAGAGTTTAAAACAACTCTGGTTTGCCTTGATGTGTGAACTGGGCCAATATATAAGGCAATTTCATTTGTTCATTTTTGTTTATGTTTTCCTAGAATTCTACAGTTTAAGCTGAATATGGAGCTATAGGAGTATGTGAAGTTATACACATCACTGGAAGCCAAAACTCCAGGAGTCCTCTGAATTAATAGGTCCTTTGTAGATATGTAGCATGACCTGCTTTTATTATTCTCATTGCGTTTTGCATTTTTCTGGACATGCCTGCTCACTGTTGCTTTTCCATGACATTGCTGGAATCAAATATCAATTCCAGGTCAAGTTCAGCTGATCCAGGACCAGCACCAGGATCACTTGTTTTGACCAAATGTAACTTCTGCTTCCAGGAGGTCAAAGCCTTTTGATGTGCAAACATCAAAAAATTGACAAGGAAATTTGGGAGTTGTTATCTTAGGACTCTCTGATGATAAAGCATGCCTAAGCAAGGAAAGATGTTATCAACGTGTAAAAAGCTCTGTATTTGAAGTCCTTTTAGAATAAGCCTGCATAACTTGTGATCCATCAAGCCAAAGCAGACCACCAGCCATGTATACTTCAGACTGCCAGATCATGACTATCCCCACTGTTTTTGCAGACTCTTCCTGGTTAGTAACAAAACCAGGATGTTTACCAAGCTCTTGATGGGCTCCTGTATTTTATTTTATTTTCTACTTTTCTAGAACATCTAATAGCCAAAGTTCCCTGGGTGTTCCCAAAAATTAAAACCCCAAAATACAACATGATAAAGCTTGATGTAAAACATTTAAAAGTTTAAAACAGAATAAAACCAAGGTAAAAAAAAAAAAAAAACCAGTAAATGCCAGTAGCAGTACTAAGATCTAAAAATGCAGTACCATGTTTAAAAACAGCTACCTTACCACATTTTGGACCCCAGAAGGCCAATACAGATGGCTGAGGATGCCTTTTGGCATAAAACCAGCGGCAGAGGAATATCAGCACCACCAACAGGATGCGCTAGCAGGTCTCAAAGGAATCCGTGTGATCACAGATGACATTCTGGCTTATGGATGTGGAAATTCAATGGAGAGTGCCATAGCCGACCATGACAGCAACCTGATCTCTCTCCTGGAAAGGGCCAGAAAAGTCAATCTAAAACTCAATCCAAATAAGATGAGGCTCCGAATGACAGCAGTACCCTATATGGGACAGCTCCTGACATTGCAAGGTTTGCAACCAGACCCAGAAAAGGTAAGGACCATACAACAGATGCCTAAACCATCCAATACGCGCAGCCATATCAAACCACCTAAATGATACGCCAATTTTAAACAAATGACGGATAAGCAATTTAGTTATCAATTGTTCAGAACCAGCACCATTTTCAAGTTAATCGTTACACATGTTTTGTTTGACAAGTTATCTTCATGGTATTTACATGTTCTTTCAAAAAGTATGATATTGTGGATGTTATGATAACTGGATGTTAACGTCTAGTTGAGAGGTCAAAAGGGGAGGAGCCTGTGTGAGCTCAGCAGGCCAGGAGACATGCACAATAAAGCCTTAGTCACTACTACCAGGTCTCTGTCTTCTTTGGGTGTAGAATCCACTACCAAAACACAGGTAATCTGACCAGCTTCAAGCCATTTAGGGCTTTAAAAGTTAATACCAGCACTCTGAACTGGGCCTGAGCAGGGTTGGTGGGTCTGTGTTTGACTTGTGACGTAGCTGCACAGGCTTCTTCTAGAATCTCTTTAGCTGGAGGACAAAGTGTGATGCTTCTGTAAATGTGATAATAAAATATTTTATGTTCTTTGCCACTGAGACAGAAACAAACTGAAAGTCATGGATGAACCCCAGGGAAAAAACTACATTTCTGATGCCACCTGAGACTGGACTATCTAAAGGACCACTTTCATATAAACAGGCCTGTCCATTCTTTGTGTGCCCCTTGCCTTCTGAGGTTAGGTGGTTGGCCACTTGAGAATGGGGCCTATTCTATAGTGGGGCCCAAACTACAGAACTCTTCCTAGAGATGTTCATCTGGTGCCTTGCCTTATTATCTTTTAGTTGCTTGGAGAAGTAGATCTTTTTCAACCATGCTTTTAATGGTATTTAGGATCTCTGTTATTTTGTTTTTAGTTGTCTGAATGTTCTGCTCTTATTGTGTTGTTCTCTGCTTTTACATTTTAAAAAAAATATTATTTTAACTGAATGTTTGTAAGCTGCTGTGAGGACTTTTAAGTCAAAAGGCAGTAAGCACATTTCTTAAATATCTCCCTGTTCTATATGAACAGTATATGGTTCTACTAATCTCTTAACAATGAATTTGTACATGCCTATGAATATTAACATGTGTTAGCTTTAAATACATCAAAAAGATATTCTACCTCATCACAGTACAGCTGTCAGACTTAGCAATGGCTCTAGTATTGCTAAGGGAAGCACCCCTTCTGAGTGCTGCAGTGACAGGACAAACTACACCTGCTGGGATTTCCTGTTTATGCAACTCTTTATTTAGTCTGAGGGCCTTGTTGCCTCACAGGAAACCTTCTGGAGGCCATAAGCCAGCAGTAGGTGTAGCTGGAGCCAAATGTGGGCAGGGTCAGCACCAAAATTAGGCGTGATCAATGCTACCCCACACGTTCTTACACACACACACACACACACACACACACACACAATGTATGTACACACACCATTCACAGTCCCCATCTATCCATTTAGTTACCGTATCTCTTTCCCCCTGTTTTCTCTCCTCCCTTCTGGGTCTCTCTCTCTCTCTCTCTCTCTCTCTTTCCCCATTTTATCTCTCTTTCTCTCTCTGTCCCATTCTCTTTAAGTCGCAATATCTTAGCCCCCAGTTCATCATTGCATTAAGATTTGGGACTCAGCCCAGACAGGATGATAGGATTATAAAGCTATCCTGGCACATGCTGACATGTAGAATACTCTGGTAATTAGTGTCTATAGTAGTCAACATCATCCTTTAAAATTTAAACACTTCCTGCATGATACACTAAGAGCCCATTGCATCCTTATTGATTCAAAACACATTTTCTCCCGAGGTGATGATTGAAAAGTACAGCAATTGGAGCAAGCATACATCATTGCATAAGGGCTGCCTTAATTTACACCTGATCTGTGCAAAACCAAATAAACAACTATCAAATAAAACAACTAGCAGCTTTTACTATTCCCAACTCCATCTTCAGTTCTGTGTTGTTTTTAAGCCTAGCAACTTACATTTATTGTCATTAGCAAAGCAGCTGTAGAACAGCATTATAATTCAAGCTGGAGATGCATAAAAATGTTCTCTATTACATTCTGATGGCCCTAAGTTATTTCATGTATATTTTACACTAAACTATTGGCCATAAATACATAAAATGAAATGAGGGGCTGCTGCTTTTGGCAGCCACCATGCAAATCTCATAACATCTAGTTCCACTCTCAGATTTTCTGTGAACTGTGAACAAGGGCTTATTCACACATAGGGTGGCCAGGTGCCCTCTTTTACAGTCCTCTATTTCAAGGGCTTCCAGAGGACCAGCCTCTATGTGAAGACATCTGTATTTGAAGGACTGTCCTGTCCAATTCCAATTCAAAGATTTAAACAAACAGACATAAGAACTGTTGCCTATCAACAATTAGCACCAGAACAACAGACTGAACAGGCCGGCACGCAGGTTACCTGGTCACAATCTTCCACACTATGGGGAGATGTATTGTATTTCCATTTAAATTATAAAAAATATATCTAAATTTGCCTCTGTGTATACATATAAATTAGCACAGGAGATCATTGTCCTCTTTTATCCTCTTTTTTGTTGATGAGTGTCCTCTCTTTCGGTGATTCATAAGTGGCCACCCTATTCACACAACCATGTTTAGGTGATAAGCTGTGGGTTACATGAATGCAAGGGAGAGGGTTTGCCTCCAGGTGTATAATTAAGTGTTAGAGTGATCAAGAACATAAGAAGTGCCCTGCTGTGTCAGACCAAATAGTCTAGTATTTTTTGTCCCCACAGTGGGAAAACAGATACCTAGGGGAAGCCTACAAGCAAGACATGAGGGCAATAGCAATAGTCCTTTCCCACTGTTGTTCCCCAGTGACTGTTGTTTAGAGGCCAAGGCTACCAGAAAGATCACCTTCTCCCATATGAGCCCGCCTGATCCTTAAGATCTTCTGGAGAGGCGCTTCTTTCAATACCACCAGTATCAGAGGCGCGCTTGGTGGCGATGCGAGAGAGGGCCTGTTTGGTGGCCACTCCCAGGCTGTATAACTCCCTCCCAAGGAGTTCCCTCTCTACTATCCTTCAGACAACAGGCAAAGACCACTTTATCCAAGAAGGCCTTTGGCCTGTAAGTGGGTTTGTGGGTTGGGTGCTGTTTTTATTCTGTATTTGTTATGTTTTTATTATGTTTTATTGTTTTAATCTATTTTTAAAAATTTGTAAGCCACCTTCAGTGCCATGTTTTGATAGAAAGGGGCGGGGGGGGGGGGGGATAAATATATAAATAAATAAATATTGCCCTTGTAATAGCACAGCACCATCCTGACTAGTAGCCACTGATAGACTTATCCTCCATATTTGTCTAATCTACTCTAAAAGCCATTTAAGCTGGTGGCGCTCAACACAACTTGTGGTAGCAAATTCTAAAGTTTAACTATGCTCTGGGTGAAGAAGTACTTCCTTTTGTCTGTTCTGAATCTCCCACCATTCAGCTTCATTGGATAACCCTGAGTTGTACTTCTTATGACAGAGGAAGAAATATTTCTCTGTATCCATTTTCTCTGCACCATGCATAATTTTATAATCATGACCTGCCCCAGTGCCCCATTACTCTCCATTTTTTTCTAATCTAAAAAGCCCCAAATGTTTTTAGGGCTACCTTTCCTTGTAGGGAAGTTGCTTCAGTCCCCGGATAATTTCAGTTGCCCATTTCTATACCTTTTCCAGTTCTACAATATTATGAGGCAATCACATACACAGTATTCTAAGTGTAGTTACAGTAATATCTTGGATTGCAAGTAACTTGGTTTGAGAGCGTTTTGCAAGACAAGCAAATTTTTAAATATTAATTTAATTTTTTTTTACTTGATATACAAGCGACGTCTTGCAATACAAGTACTGTAGTACGGCTTAAATTAAAAATCTCTGTACACATTTTGAGGGGGGGATTTTGTTTTGATATAAGAGTGTTTTGGATTACAAGTACGTTTCCGTAACGAATTATGCTCTCAATCCAAGGCATGACTGTACTTTGTATAAAGGCATTGTGTATAAAGATTGATAGACTGTCTGCCTAGATTCCCCACGGTTTTCACACTGGTCATATTTTAGCCAGGGCTAACCAGGAATTGCAGCCTACAGCAAATAGGTGAGAAGGGTGGGGGAGGAAACCATTGGAGCACCAAAACAAAAGGTGCTATTGTACCCTCTCTCACTGCCCCTGAACTGTTAAACTGACCAGCAACAATGTTAGCACTGGGGACCCTAAATTTTAACACACCAATGCTAAGCACCCATTTGAAAGCTCTGTCAAGGTGTGTTATATCGTTATCTGAATGGCGGCAAAGTGGTTTAATGATGATTTTGCCATACATAAAGAGAAATAAAACTCAAAATGCATAATCAAACCTTTTATTGCTAATGCTCATGGTTTTTATATAAGGTGGGCCAGTCATGACTATAATTCACAGTCATTTCTAAAAATGTGATGGTACATTCTAGACCAGGGGTTTTTTTTAACCTCTTTTTTAGCCCAAGGGCTGAATTCCATTTTGGAAAAGCTCTCAACGGCCACATCCCACTAGTGAGTGGGGCCAAAGCCAAAAGAGGCAGGGCCAAAATACCGAAAAATACCAGCATATTTTAGCTCAAAGCTCTTACTGCCAGTAACTAAAAAGCATTTCAACTTTTTAGAGTGGGAAAAATGCCATGCAAAAGCCTGGAGACCATCAAATGACTGATGGCCGGAAGAAAGGGGTGGGGCCAGGGGAAGGGGGCATGGCCATCTGGGGAAGCCAGGATGGCTAGATTGGGATTCCAGGCAGGCCAAATACAGCCCGTGGGCCTGAGGTTCAACACCCCAGTTCAAATCTAAACAAGAAGAGGAACTCAAAAAAGAATAAAGAGGAAAAAGATACACAAGAGTTTGCTACAGTCTGGGGCTGTCAGATATGATTTGGATGAGGGCTGTTCTCTAGGCACATTAATGCTGCACGTTATGTTTTATGTTACGGGATGAGGGCAGCAGCAGGGCAAGGGATTAACCCTCCTCCCTTCACACCATGGCCCCGATCCAAATTCCTCCCTCCCATACAGCTGCCTTTTGAAGAGCAAAATGACACTGGGAATTCCAGTCGCAAAACTCCTACATAACTGTGGCTTACGCTGGCTCAGCTTGTCTGAGTGTGGAAAGCTAAGCAGGGTCAGGCCTGGTTATTACTTGGATGGGAGACCCCTCCTCTAGTTTCCTGCATTGAGCAGGGGGTTGGACTCGATAGCCTTGTAGGCTCCTTCCAACTCTATGATCTATGAAATCTATGAAACACGTAGCTTTGCCCTTCTCCTACAGGACAGGAGAAACTGCTTATTTTTGTCTGTGTCTGGACAACAGTCAGAAGGGGAAAAATGCTACTGATGCTTTATTTGATCTGCCCAAATTTTACCTCAGGCGATACTATCTTGGAATGTTACCACTTCTTCCAACATCAAAAAAGCTGCCTCTGATGTGGTAATATCTTCCACACATATCCATACACATCACAAGCCAGCAATGTGTTTGGCTCATGTCTTTAGACTTCATTCTACTGCTAATTTTTAGGTAGAGATGAGAGTAAATATTTGAAAGGAATTTGAGAGTGGATCTGTTGGGAATCCAATGAAAGAAAACAAGATTTTTTAAAGGAAACGTTTTCTCACACTACCTGCTATTAACCTAAAGGGCTCATGGGTGTTATATAATGTTGTGAAAAATATAGTTGAAACTGGATTCCAAAAAAGGCTGATGCAGGAGGGTCATGGTAATTTCATAGTCAACAATTCAAATAGAACTGGGCAGAACTGGGCAGAGTAAGACTGAGCATGTTTTTCTATGTCTTGATGTCACAGATATTCCAAAGTGAAATGCAAAACTGTCAACTTCAATTTCTCAGTTTTGCAGTCTTAAGTTTGAGAATATCTTTTTGCTTATTTGTTTTAGTTTGCATGAAAATTCTTGTGCATTTTGTCCACATTTATCTTAATACATGCATTTTTCTAAATAACTTTTTGCAGGCAATTTTTCTCATACAATGTGCATTTCCCTAATAAGTTGCATCTTTTGATTGTAGAACTCCACTGAAAAATTTAGTGAAGTGTGCATTTTGAAGGATAACTAAATTTCAGTTCACATATTGGTTTGACATTGGTTTGAAAGTGCAAAATTAGATATGTTTGCATTAAAATGTGAACCGAACAAATGTCTCCATCCTTATCAGGAGAATGGACAAATAGCCATTTCCAACAAAAGAAGGGGAGAAGTAGAAAACATCTCATATCATGCATGTGTCTACAGTGTAGACTATACCCAAACCATATGAAAGAGAATCAGAGTTCTCCATAGACAAAATTAAAAACTCAGGCTGGGCAAGCATGAGCCACTTCAGTGACTAAAACATAAACACAGATTATAGGTTATTTTACTGTTTTGGTGAAAGAAGAATGTTTTAGATATGCAAAGGAAAGCGGAAAATTTGAGACAATGCTGAGGGCAGAGATTTGACACTAGTTGTATGCTTTTCAATCTAGAGTTTTTTCTTACAACTACCAGGTGGTGGTGAACTTGCAGTCACAGACTATGGTGGGATGAGTGGTTCTCAGGGCCTAGTGGGATAAAGGAATGCATGCCCTCTTCATAGCAGCCTGTTTCCCTTGGCAACCAACTCCCCACCCCCATCCCAGGAGCTAGGATGCCTTAGGATGCTTTTTAGCAGCTGTTCTTTGCTTAGTCTCTACTTTGCAGCTATGCTAGTAGGTCAGAACACCTGTAGTAGGGTGACACCTAAACGTCACAGGTTTATTTCCTATTTGACACCTTTATCCCAGGGGAATACTGTCTTTTGATGAGTGGCACTGTAGCCCAAAAAACAAACAAAAATACCATCATCACCATGCCCTGCTTAAGAAACCACTTATTTGAAAAATGCCATTTTCTCTTCTCTTTTATGCTGTTCACTGTCTGCCTTGAGACAACTCTGACGATTCTTTTTTGAATGGCTTCCCTCCTATTCTCCAGTTATGCCTCTGCTCTCACAAGTGTTCAGGACTATTAAGAGCTATCAGCTTTGGGGGGGGGGGGTTAAACACCATTTGATGATATCAAAAGCAATGAAGTCTTGTGGCACTTAAGTGGGAAAACTGTAGTTTATTCTGTTCATTCATCTGATAAGAAAAGCTGCTGACTATGAAAGTTCACTCCACAGAAAATCTGTTAATTTCTAAGGGTGCTTCCTATGTTATTCTCTGCTGCTCACATTGTTAAAATGTTCAGAGGGACACCAATGAGAAATTGAGGGATTTAATATTTGCAAATTCTGATATGAACTGTTTTGAACTTGGACTGATGTGCATATTGGAATTTAACTATCCATTGGATTTTGCAATTCTTCAGATGTTACAATGCAATTCTTGGCAATTTAAACATATTAAAATATGTTTTTAAAAATTATTTGGAGGAAAATACATTTAGAAATGCTGTCAAGGTTCCACCTGTACCAGGACACCTTGATCAGCTCCTTAAAGATATCTGCCTCTTTAAGAGCCCCTCCTGTATCAGGATGCCAATTCTCTGCCTTTTTACCTTCTGTTCCCAGTAAGGTAGGATTAGGCCTTAGGCGTGGTGCAAAAGACACTCCAACAACTGAAGGTTAAGAATAACTGTTTACTGTAGTAATTACTGGTAAAGTAGATTCACATTAACTTAGGGCAGTGCTTCTCAAATAGTGGGGCGGGCCCCCCGGGGGGGGCGAGGCTCCGTAAAGGGGGGCTCGTTTGACCTCAGTTAAAAGTTTTTTTTAATATTGTGTTCCTTTAAATCCTGTGCTCCTTTAAATCTTTTCTGCTACAGTTAATAAAGCTATTCTTTGTTGTAAATTGATCCACATTTATTTCTTTTTTTATTCTCTTATACGTTAATAAGGATACAGTGTTATGCAGAGGTGTACTTATAACAATTTTATAGACAAATGATACTATTTACAGCCGCGCGGGGGGCGCGAAATGTTTTCTTCTTCCTAGGGGGGGCATGACAGAAAATAATTGAGAAGCACTGACTTAGGGTAATTACACAAATAGAGCTGTAAGATTACAAAAAGCAAGTATAATGGAAATAAAAGGGAAAATAATGCAAGGTTCTCTAACCTAGCTACACTGTCACCTGTAGGCTTAGTAGAGATTCTTTCTCAGCCTAGCTCTGTCTGTTCTGCATTCCTCAGTGATATGCAAACTCTGCTCCTCTGGCTGCTCACTGCTTCTTGGTGCCTGCAAATCCTCCTCCTCCTCCTTCCTCCTCCTCCACCACCACCACCACCACCCTCTCTCCAATTTTGCTCTCTCCCTCTGCCCCACACTGCAGCTCCTTATATACACTCCCACAGAACTAGAAAGTTACAATCATGTGACCTAAAACTGGAGAAATGAAACGTAACTCTATTAGGTGAAAAGGAGGCTTTTTTTTCATGAAAAGGAAACTTAACTCCATGAGGGGAAAATGAAACTCACAAATGCCCCCCTCCCATCAGGAAATGTTTGGGCCTACAGGCTTCAACTAACTCAGGCCTGTGTAGGCCTCAATCCTTCACAAAGGCATATACTTTTAGTTAACTATATTTACATAATGCCAAAAGAATATTCCTGGTGCAAGAAGCATACTTTGCAAATGATACAGATATGTGCCATAGCAGACATTATCTTACAAGAGATATTCCACCTATGTGTGAGCAAAGCGAGCATGCCCCTTTTAAGATGGTTCTGTGCCATGCCCCCACTGGAGGAATCCTCCTCTGAGGAGGAGATAGAGCTCCCAGAGACAGACAACGCCAAGGAGCCACCCATGTCAGGAGACCTGGGGAGCCTGGGCCCTCAAGGGAGATGACCGTAGGTTCATCCCCACAGGAGGGGAGTTCTGCCTCTGAGGTGAAGGCTAGGTGGCCACCTAGCCCCAAAGAGCGTCATCAGTTCAAGGGGCAGGCTAGTAGGGTTCCTTTGAGAAGAAGTGCTGGACTACAAAGGATGGACTCCTCAAGAGGAAAGGACTCCTTGGGAGCAAGGCCTTCTGCCCAAATAGGACTTTTAGCAGGCAGCCTGTAATGCAATGTAGCTGAGCCGTGGGTGGGGCTCAGGAAGCTCTGGCTATATAAGCCTTCAGTTTCAGCGTAGCCAGCACTGGAAGAATATAGTTGCAGGTTTAGTGCCTTGTATAATTGGCCTTGTGGTGGAACTGCTGTGCTACTGGTCCCTAGATAACTGCCTGATTCTGCTTCTCGGACTGTGTATTGTATCTGACTGCTTGCTTGTGTTTGACCTTGGGTGTCCCTCAGACCTCTTTTCTGGAAGCCACCCACTTGCCTGGTAATACTGTGCTTTGGCCATTGCTTGTATCTTGACCACTCCTGCCTTAGCCTGATCCTATACTGGACTGAAACCTTGGTGCTTGACCATTTGTCTGCTTTCTTGACTGTCTTTTGGATTGCCCTGTAATTTGCCCTAACACTGAGTCCGTTTCAGCTATAGCAGGACACTTTGCCATCTGTAGTTTTTATAAGCACATCATTACCATGGGTCCTTGCCTACATGTGTCTAGTCATACACATGTATGTGAATGAACACATTCAGGATTTTTAACCAAAACTCATGCTGTACAATAGCAGGACTGGGGTATCCAGGAAGGGGGGAAAACAATAATCAGCCAGACGATATAATAATTAAATATCCAGTTTGTTACAGAAAGGGAAATACATGTACAGCATTTGGATAGCACCACCAATTCTTTAATTCTATATAGAGGTTTGGGGACAGAAGGAAATTTCTGAGAGACACTGAGCAATGTGCTAGTATTTTTCAACTATTACTGTGGTGGACCGAACCTGGTCCGTTGCGCAGGTTCAGCACCTTAAGGGTTAACCAGCACCAAAGTTGTGCCCAGTACAGGGCTTTCTAAGACTTTATTTCTAGCCGTGAGTGATATTGACACGGAATCCCCTAGAAACAAAGAAGCTGCCATCTGGTCAATTTCAAGAGAGTTTAATGGAGGGGAACTAATAGACAAGAGGAATTTCACAGGATAAACATAGCAGTCAATATAGATAGCAAAGCGGAAGTATTCAATTGGCTTACAAAGTAGGCTTTGCTCGAATGCAGAAGTTACCTTAAATTAGAGAATCTTACACACTGATCTTCCGTAGCGGCTTGAATGGCTGGTCTCCGGGCGTCGTGCCCGGGGTTGGATCGTGCTGGATCCCAACCGGAGTCGAGGACTGGGTCCGTGCAAGCCTGCACCAAGTTTCCAACAACCACCTGATCCCTGCGTACTGGGTTTTCAATCCTCCTTCGGCCCCCTACCCCGCCCCTGGCGATCAGGTGGCCCATTGTGTCTGGCAGGGTGATGGCGCCTTTTGAAAAAGGCATCTCCGGGGTGATCTGGGGTACTTGGCAGCTCTTTGAGACTGCTTCTCACCTCTTCGCATTCCAGCCGGACCCCCGAGGGTAGTGTGATTGCTCCCATTGAGAGTATGCAGATGTGGCTATGCCGGGGTGGTCACGTACAACCGGTTGGTTCAGACTGTGTCGTTTACCCCCCCCCCCAGGTGGGGATTATGCAAAAAGGTGCAAAATGCAGGGTGTCAGCTAAAGGGCAAAAACTGGGCAAAGGTCTGCTCACTGTGTGTGCTCTGGCTTTCTCCACAATTACATATCCTGAAGTAAAGGGTGGGGAAGGGAACTCTTCGTCATGGATTAGCTGTGGTCAGAGTTTACCTTTTGGACTAGAACACCAGGGTTGCACTGTTGTACAGGTGGTTCCTTCTTATGAATGAGCTAGACACCGACACCAAGCTCTTAAACAACTCTCCTGAGGAAGGCATCAGTCTGTGTTGGGGATCAGAGGGCAGGCCGAGCCCTTTTAGGTCCCTTTAAGCCTGTATGGCACAGAGCTTGGAACAAAACATTTTTTTTCAAACCCTCCAGCACAGTTCAAGAATATCATGGGTAGGCTAAAGTAGGTAGACAAAAAGCTCGCTTTCTAGGTAAGGGGCAAACTCCTTGTTAGCTATATGATGGATGACGAACTTCCTTCTAACTGATATACATACCGTATATAAATTTTGGGTGTGAGCAGGCTTTTCTCTCCAGGAACAAAAGACAGGTGAGGGGATTTAGATCACTGGCAGTTTTTACTGCTATAAGTGATTATTGTAAAAGTGCAGAAGGAGGTTCCTGTGCATATGTAGGGTGTGGATCCCTAACTTTGAAGTATGCTAATGTGTTTATGGATGGTAGCAGTGCCTTAGGCATGAAGCTTTCCTCTTCAGCTTTCTAGATAAGCCAATCAATAAGTGAGCCTGTTTGACTTGATTGCATTTGGAAGATGCACAGAGTAAGGCGTCTGCATATACTGAATGTCTCATGCCTCTTGCATAGAGTGAGAGTCACTCCTGTGATTTATGTAAGGACAGTCAATGTGTCTTTGCTTTCCTGTCTTGGTAGCCGAAGTCCCACCTTAGTCTAAAATACCGGGGGGGGGGGGGGGGAGGGGGGGGAGTGTGGCCTATACTAGGAATAATACGATATTTTAATACAGTATATTTTAATTCTTATTGTAACAAGCAGCCTTGTTCAACAGATGACCCCCCTCTCACTCACTCACTCACTCCCCCCCACAATCAGTCCCCCTTTCTCTCACATTCTCAAACACACACTCACCCCCCCTCACATCCACACACACACATATTTTATAAGTGGCTTTTGTATTGTTTTTACCTTACTTAATCCCTTAATTGTTGATATCTGGTGTTTTTCATGGGGGGTAGCCAGTGCTTGCAGGGCAATCTCTTTTTGTTTTAAAATTGTCAGGATTGGCACAAATTCAACAACAGGTGAAGCTTACCCACCCACCCCACACCCCCAAACATGGAGCTTCATAGACAAGGGGAAGTTTCTTGCATTTCCTTCTGACACTGCATCTCACCTGTTACAGGCACAGAGTCAGCTCTGTTAGGAAATAAAATCTTTGGCAATATAAAGATAGGAATCATGTGATAAATTCCCTCACTCACCTCTCCCTAGGTCCAGGCCAGCAGGTGCAGCCTCCATCTCCTTTTCTTTTCATCCAGCTAATCCCTTTCCCTGTTCTTGACTAAGCAGAGAGCTCCTCTTAAAGGGGCCATGGGCAAAATTGCAGCTAAGCTAAAACTGCAAGCTTAGCTGCAGTTTTGCCCATGGCCCCTTTAAGAGGAGCTTAAAGTAGCTTGCAGTTGTGGGAGGGAGGGGAATTCTGGACTCTGCATGATAAAGTGAGAAGCCGTGGCTTAAGGGTTTTCGTGCTGGTCCCAGCATTTTGGGGGCAATTGGAGACTATGACTGTGTACTGGATCAAGCCAATGTTGCAGTTACTCTCCATGTCAATGTTGCCTCAGTCTTCACTACTGTAAGAATTGATTCAAAAATGGCTCCTTTTCTAAAATGGAAGCATTCTCAGTTGTTTTGTTAGCTGCTGTTGTCCTGATTATCATAGTATGATAAGCAACAACTTCATATGAGAGAACACATAACACCTTCCTGAGTTTTTTCCTTTGGAAACTGTACAATTAATTGATCTTATAAAACTGCATAAAAGTTATGTAAGAGTTATGTAAGAGTAACCATTGCAAAATTACCATTCCAAAATTCAGTTCTCTAATTATGTCCATGTTGCCTCATAAGTGTGTCCAGTGGCCCTTATAGCACCTCAAAAGAAGACAAGATGTTCTAGCTTGTCTGTTGTTGTTGTTTTTACCAGTGCATAATAAAATTAAACTATAATTTAATCCTTAAGGTATAAATAACACTATCTTAATTGTAAATACATTTACAATCACACTGTCATTATTTAATAAATAAATGAAATGTGGTGATGAGGATGATAATAGCCTGTCAGTGAGGTTGAATATTTTGCAAAATAAGACTGCCTTGTAGTCAAGTTTTGTTTTTCTCTTGGCTAGGCTACAAATACTACAAGATTGAATTTTTACTCTAGTATAAATTCGCCGCTTCCTTGGAGCTGAGCTGTGGTAACAAAAGGAAGGAAACCTTTGGAATGTAGTTTTGACCTGTTTAAATTGTGTTTATTTTCACCTGGTCCCATTTACCCATCTTTCCCCCCAGATATAAACTGATATGGGGATCCCTCCAAGTGCCCACACAGGGAAGGCTCATGCCCTATATATTTTATGGTATAACCATGAAACAATGGATAAAGCATTAAACATTGTCTAGATGTAGTGATGGGCTGGATGAGGGCCAATAAACTGAGTCTGAATCCTGGCAAGATGGAAGCTCTGTGGGGGAGTGGTTCCTGTGTCCAGGAATTGGGTCAGTTGTCTGCTCTGTATGGGATTACATTCCCCCTGAAAGAGCAGGTGTGTAATCTAGGGGTGCTCTTTGATCCATTGCTATCACTGGAGGCACAGATGTCTTCAATGGCCAGGAGTGCCTTTGACCAGTTCCAGCAGGTAAGGCAGCTATGGCCTTTCCTGGACAGGGATAACTTGAATACTGTGACCCATGCATTGGCAACCTCAAAATTAGTTTCCTGCAATGTGCTTGATGTGGGGCTGCCCTTGAAGTTGGTCCAGAAGCTGCAGTTGGTGCAGAATGCTGCAGCCCATTTGGTAACCAGGTTGGTGGACCAGGGTCAAATAGTGCCTCCTGGTGGTGCCCAAGCGTTTGAAGGTCCAGTCCATGATGGCTCAGAATAGGGCCTTTGGGATCATAGCACCCCTCTCTACCACTACAAATTAGACAGGTGCTAACCCTTCTGGATTTTTGGTGCCTACTGAAAACATTTTGGTGCCTACTCTTTTCCCAACAAGCATTCACAGGAAGGTAATATCTTCTATAGCCAGTAACAATATACCATATTGAATTATTATGGTCTTATGCTATATCTTTGTATATTCCATTAAAAGAAATTTCTAAGCAAGTGATTCATAAATATCATTAAATAAACCAGGATTATTCCATTCATTAGGGGGCTCACATTACCATAATTTCAGATTATTTTATGCTCATGTCTAAGAAGAGCATACACCATGAGAAGTTAAAAGTGGGCTTGCCAGTCCTCCTTTCCTTATCATTTCCAACAGCCCCAGGTGTCCGAATCTCTCTGTGCAAGAAAAACTCTCCTTTTTTTAGCCTACTTGATTAGAATTGTGTTCTATTTACATTGATGTTATTTATTTATTTATTTATTTACTAGCTTTTTTTACCTGGCGTTGCATGGGTCGTCATTTTCCTATAGGCACTGTTTGTTCGAAATTCCTTAAGGTAGCTGTCCGTTGTTTAGAATCCCTTGGAATCCCAGCTCCCCCGGGACTACCAGCTCCCCCAGGATTACACAATGAAATCCCAGCTCCCCCGGGACTACACAATGAAGAATTCCCTGTGTCCCATCCCCCCCGGTACTACACAATGAAATCTCTGCTTCCTTCCCGCCCGGGACTATGGAACAATGTTTTCCCTGTCCCCCCCTCCCCGAACCACACAATCAAATCCCTGCTTTCCCCCCCCCCAGTACTACACAATCAAATCCCTGCTCCTCCCCCCCCCCCGGGACCACACAACAATGAATTCCCTGCACCACCACCCCGCAGGACCACACAATGAAATCCCTGTGTGTGTCTCCCCCCCCCCGAGACTACACAATGGCATTGCACGAGTCGTCATTTTCCTATAGGCACTGTTTGTTCAAAATTCCCCCACCCCCGTGTAGGCCCCGGCTGCGGTTCATGTGAACTTTCTGTTTGGATGTAGGAGAGATTTGCATATGCGCCTCTGATTGGGCCCCTGTGGTGGCAGTGCATACCAACATTCTATATGCCAGTGGAGCTATTTGCATAACCGCTCCTGAATGGCCCCTGCGAACATTCCAAGTGATGCTATTGGCTCTCATCTATTTTGGGCCATACAGGTGCAGCGAGGGTTTTTCAGAGATTTTAACCCGCCAGTCTTTGTCCTTGGGTGATGGGGAGTATGCGTGCCAAGTCGGGGGAGGATCCATCCAACCGGGAGCCAAACCCCCACGCGGACATACGTACAAACAGACAAACATTCACATTTATATAGTAGATTGTATTTCTAGATCGCCCATCTAGCCGGTACCCAGCCACTCTGGGCGATGTACAACATACAATGAAACAAAACAGAATAAAATACACTTAAAACAGTATAAAATTTTAAAATCCTAACCCACCCCATATTCCCGCCTGAAAAGCCATGTTTTTAATGAACGGTGGAAGCTCATCAAGGAGGGGCCATGGTGGAGGTCACTAGGGAGAGAGTTCCACAGTTTGGGGGCCGCCACAGAAAAGGCCCTCTTCCTAGTCCCCACCAGCCTGGCTGCTCTGGCTGATGGGACAAGGAGAAGGCCATCCGTGGTGGATCTTGTTGAGCAGCCTACTTGATGTTTCTGGAGACGCTCCTTGAGACAAACTGATGTAACGTTTTGCTCTTAGGTTCAATCTGTTCAAGAAGCATTTCTATTTATATCTCTGCATATTCTCCTGACCTTGAGTCATTACATATGCCAATGTCACTAATGATTGAGAGGAGAACCAGCCATCAAAAGACATCAGGGCATATATACACTCCAATGCAGGGAACCATCAGTGCTGCAGAAAGTTGCACACCACTTTTCTTCCGTGCACCAGGCACTTTTCACCAGCCAGGACTTCTGGATTTGTGCTCGCCACAGCTGAGGGTGGAACTGCTTTGTAATGAGTCCTATTCAAGTGCTTGCTGAGGGCTCAATGTATGTAGTGGGACAGCGCTAGCCACACTGGTCCTGCCCCCTCCGTTTCCCTGCTGTCCCTAGCCCCTCAGTTCAGACCTTGCCATGTTGAGCTGGCACAGTCTTAACAGTTCTGCTAGCATTCACTTGAACGTGAGTAGAACTCTCTGCGCAATCATGGACCCTACTTCATCAGTTCAGCATGACAGGGGTTTGAACTGAGGGGGCAGGCAGGGTCAGAGCAACCTGAGATGTAGGGGGTGAGGGCAGTGTGCGCAGCCCCATTGCAGTACACACTTTGAGTCCTCACGTGTTCAAGCAAACACCTGAATAGGGCTGTGATTTGCACTCATACTGTGGGAAAGGGGATGTCTATACAAAATCTTCTTCCTCAAGAAAGAAGTAGCCGTAAAGAAGTCTCTCATTGTCCCATTTCCTTGCCAGAGTTCATCGCTCCATTATTGAAGGCTTTTTCTTTCATTCAGTGTGCATATCTGCCTGTTCACCTAAGCCAGGAGTGGGTAGAAAGCAGATCATAGTCAAGCAAGTGAACTACTGGCCAATTTCTGGCAGGCTATCTAGTGCGGCCTGGATGTTGGAATTCTTGCAAAGTCTGGTGGTGGGCTAGGTGAGCCCTGATCTGACCCACCTAGCAAGGCACTTCTTATATTCATAAGCATGAGCACGTACTTAGGACTATTTAACACATATTAGCTTTGCCTTAACTATGAAGAGATTCTGAGTATTCATGAGTCGTTGGCGAGTACTCTGAGATCAATTCAGAGCAGGCTCAGGTAAAACTATTTCCCCAAAAAGTTTCCATGCTATGGTGAAATTCAGCACAGTCGCACTCCTGAAGGCATCATCGAGTTCTTGTTAGGGACATCAGGAGCCCTGTAAACAATATTTTGCAGGGTTCCTGGCATCCAGGCTGCTGCTATGTATAAAGCCTAATTCATATATGGAAACAATACCATATTTGCCACATGAACTGCAAACAGCTCCCTATGGCATGCTGTTTGTGTATAGTGGCTCTCCACCTGCAAGGGGTTCCAGCCCTTGCAACCATGCCAACACAACACCTCCCTTTTAAAAAAATACAGTTTGAACCTACAACTCTGCTGTAGCAACTTGGGATGTCATGAAGATGCCTTCAATAGACCATATGGGAAAGTCCATATTGTTTGTTTTTAATTATTGTTGTACACCGCCCAGAGAGCTTCGGCTATTGGGCGGTATAGAAAATGAATAAATACATTTCCTTTCTTGCACTTTAGACATCAAAACATGGTGCTATATTTATTTTCTCCAGCTCCCAGGAAAAAAAATCTCTATACTTCTGCATTAAGAAGTTAAATAAAGCTTACACAGGCATGAGAGGCCCTATTAAAAATGTGCATCGAACAAACAGATAGCTTAATGCCCCACAAGTTCCTTTTACAAATGTGTGATACTGGCTATCAAGAGATTCTTAGCAGAAGATTCCTAACCTGTGTTTAGCCAGCTGAGAAGGGAGGGAAAGGCCCTTTATCAAGAACTGTAAGAGCCTGTAGAAATGTCAGAAGTCAGAGGTTATTTATAACAATTTTTTTTCAAGATAAAGAAAAGAAATGAGCCACAGTGACACAGCAGGATGGAATTTAACCCAGCTGTTTGTCTCACACGGCTACACCAGATAAGCAATAATGGGGAAATAAACTTGGAAAGCCAGATGGCAATAAATATCACTATATCTTCCACATAAGCCAAATCCTGACAACCTTTTGCATACTACTTTCCTGTCATAGTTATGACATACTGTTTCACAATGTTTCTCCGTGTAACTTTTACAGTTTGAAGAGAAAATCTGGAGCAGGCATGTGTTTTGTTTTTTCCTAGCTCCTTATTGCGATTTAGCTCAGTGCCATGGAACTTGTTTTGGCCTACAACTCCCATGATCCCTCACCATTGCTGTGCTGGCTAGGTCTCATGGGAGTCATAGGCCAAAACATCTGGAGGGCCACCCACAAGTTGGTTACCACTGATCAGCTGAAGAATACCAGTGTTGCTATAATTTATATATAAATTAGTGGGATATGACTTAGTAGTATGGCAGTCCCTGCTTGCAATTTTTCCCTAACTTCTTTTTAGATGCACCTGTCTAGGAAAGATGAGTTCAGAGCCAGCCCTTCCACATCATCCATATGCTTTATCTGTCCTGCTATTCAGCTTCACTGGATATTCTAGTATTATGAGAGAGAGTAACTTCTATCTACTTTCTCCACATCATGCATAATTTTATACACCTCTATCATGTCCCCACCCTTATTCACCATTTTTCTAAGCTAAAAAGCCCCAAATAGTATAACTTTTCCTCATAGCGCAGTTGTTCCTGCCCCTTCATAATTTTTCTGCACCTTTTCTACCCTTTTTTGAGGCCATGCTATGTTTTGATTAAATAATAAATAAGTAATGATGATTAGCTTTCTGCATCCTATGGAGTAGACTATAGGCCTTGAGAGCTTATGCCTAAATAAGCTTTTGTTGGTCTTTAAGGCATTACAAGACTCTTGTTTTTTCTTTCAGTATCTGGGTACTAAGGTGTATGGTATCTTGGATGCAACTGCCAGGGACTTTTGACTCGGCCACCAGTAAATGCATGGAGGTGATAGGGGTGGCAGGGAGAAGAAATATGAAAAGGCAGTAGGAATGTAGGAGAAAGGCTGCAAGCAGTAGATTTCATAGATAGAGTTGGAAGGGGCCTGCAAGGTTATCGAGTCCAACCCCCTGCTCAATGCAGGAAACTAGAGGAGGGGTCTCCCATCCAAGTAATAACCCTGCTTAGCTTTCCATGCTCAGACAAGCTGAGCTAGCGTGAGCCACAGGCCTAACAAGAACAGGAAAAGGACAGGTTGCTTACCTGTAACTGTGGTTCTTCGAGTGGTCATCTGTGCAGTCACACATATGGGCTCTGCGCGTGCGCGGAGGCCGCTTCGGGAAAGTTCTATAGCTGAGTAAAATTTTGGGCGGGAACCCCTCCCCCCTGCATCTCCCTTGCGCGGGTTCCCGCCCTCTCCCTCAGTTCCCCTGAGACCGCCATCGCGATCCCAGTACCAAGGGAGAACATAGGAAGAGGTTTCCCCAACTTCCTAATACCAATACCGAAAGTCCAATTCGATGGTGTTATACGGTATCGATCATAGTGCGCCCAAAGTCCCGGTTCAGTACACCATCGAACTCGACAGTGACACCGTAGCGGGGATGGATGGGCGGGTTGTGTGACTGCACAGATGACCACTCGAAGAACCACAGTTACAGGTAAGCAACCTGTCCTTCTTCTTCGTGGTCTCTGTGCATCACACATATGGGCAGAGTAGCAAGCTGACTTACCGGTGGAGGGTCGGTGTCGTCGTTACTGAAGGACCGAGGAAAGGACAGCTCTGCCAAAGGCATTGTCCCTCCGGGACCGGACATCGACTCGGTAGTGTGATACGAACGTCGAAGGCGTGGACCACGTAGCCGCCTTGCAGACATCCGTCAACGAGACTCCTCTCGCGAAAGCCGTCGAGGCCGATACGGCTCTGGTAGAATGAGCTCGCACCGAGCCCGGCAATCGGCGATGTTTGAGCTCGTAGGCCAACTCGATGCAATCGACAATCCACGCAGATAGACGTTGTGTCGAGACCGGTAGCCCTTTGGAGTGACCACCGTAACAGATAAAGAGACGGGGAGATCTCCTTATGGACTCAGTGCGGGACTTGTAGAACAATAGGGCCCTTCGCACGTCCAGCATGTGGAGTTGATGTTCCAATGGAGTCGACGGGCTTTGGAAGAAAGCCGGCAAAATAATGTCCTGATCCAAGTGAAAAGAGGATACGACCTTGGGAGTGAAGGCCAGATCCGGGCGCAACACAGCCTTCTCTTTGTGGAAGCTGAGGTACGGAGGATCGACTCGTAGAGCTGCCAGTTCGGATGCTCTCCGAGCAGAGGTGATTGCGACAAGAAATACGGTCTTAAAAGTTACTAAGCGGAGATCCGTTGTTGCCATTGGTTCAAAAGGTTTAGACATGAGTGCCTGCAGCACCAACTGCAGGTCCCATACCGGAGTGACTGGTTTCACCGAAGGGGTCATGTTCTTCAATCCCCTCATGAAACGCTTGACTAACGGGTTCGAGAATAGAGTGGCCCCATCCATGCCATTGTGGTACGCTGACAGGGCAGCTAAATAGACCTTTAACGAGGACGTCTTAAGCCCCTTGTGATGCAAATGAAGTATGAATTGCAGTACTTGCTGAATAGGAACGCTCGAGTAAGGCACTTCGATCCGACCGAGGTAATCACAGAAGGCTTTCCATTTTCTTGCATATGAAGCCCTGGTGGATGGCTTCCATGCTTCTTGCAGCACGAGCTTGATCTCCGAAGGGAGTGCGCTCGGTATCAGATTAGCCATGCTGTGAGTTTCAAGATGGCTGGATTCGGGTGTAACAGCGCGCCCCGAGCTTGGGAGAGTATCGTTGATGTGTTCGGTAGAGAGCGATACTGTCCCCTGGAGAGTCGCAGAAGTGGTGCGAACCATGCTTGCCTCGGCCACCACGGAGTCACCAGGATGCAGTTCGTGCCCTCGGATTGGATCTTCGAAATCACTTTGGCCAGCAATGGAATTGGTGGGAATATATAGAACAGAGTCCCGGACCAGGTTATCTGGAAGGCGTCCCCGATCGACGCAGCGTCGTGTCCCGCTCTGCTGCAGAAATTGTGACAGGCTGTATTGGTTGAAGTGGCGAAGAGATCCACTGTTGGGGTTCCCCATAGGTGGAACAGCGACTGTCGAATCCGAGTGTCGAGTTGCCACTCGTGGGAGTCTAGTGACAACCTGCTCAGCGCATCCGCTAGTGTGTTGTCTTTTCCCGCAATGTGGATGGCCCTCACCGAAATACGACGAGGGATCATCCAGTCGAACATACGGAGAGTTAGGTTCGTTAGCCGTAACGAGCGGGTGCCTCCCTCCTTGTTCAAGTAGGCCACAACCGTAGTATTGTCCGTGACCACTTGTAGGTGTCTCGCAGCGAGCATGGGTTCGAGGGATTTCATCGAGTTCCAGACAGCTTTGAGTTCTAGGACGTTGATGTGCCTCCCTCGGTCTCGCGGGCTCCATTGTCCTTGCACTGTGTGGCTCCCGCAGTGGGCTCCCCAGCCCAGGAGCGAAGCGTCCGTCATGAGCGTAAGCGAGGGAGGAATGGGTTGGAAGGGCAGCCCTTTCGCCAGATTGGAGCGGATCATCCACCATCGGAGGGACTGCTTTATGTTGGACGGAATAGTCAATTTCGTTCGGTGTGCATTCCTCTCGGAATCGAACGACCTTATGAACCAGTTTTGGAGCTGGCGCATACGAAGTCGGGCGAGAGGAACAACCGGAATAGACGAGGCCATGAGACCGAGGAGGCGTTGGATCGAGTAGGCTGTGCATGACATCGCCTTTTGCAGTTTCGAGGCGAGGGTAAGAATTTTCAGGGTTCTGTCTTCTGGCAGAAAGGCACGACCGACCGTGGCATCTAATAAGGCTCCGATGAATTGAATCCGTTGAGTCGGAAATAGAGTGGACTTCTTGTCGTTGAGGCAGAGACCGAGAGTGGACAAAGTGTCTGTGGCCAGAAGGAGGGCGCTCCGAAGCTCCCGAGCAGATGGAGCAACAATGAGCCAGTCGTCCAGGTAGGGGTAGAGCGTCACCCCTTGAGTTCGTAGGGCAGCGCAGACTACTACCATACACTTGGTAAACACTCTCGGTGCCGTCGAAAGTCCGAATGGGAGAACCTTGAATTGGTAAGCTTCGGATCCGATCTTGAACCTCAGGTACTTCTGGCTGTCTCGATGGATCCCTATGTGAAAGTAGGCATCCTGAAGATCGATGGATGCAAACCAGTCGTTCTTGCGAAGGAGAGGCAAGATCGATTGGAGAGTGACCATCCTGAACTTCTTGGGTGGAATGTAGAAGTTCACTGATCGCAGATCCAGGATCAGGCGGAGCCCTCCATCTTTCTTTGACACCGTGAAATACCTGGAGTAAAGGCCGTCTTGTGCCAGGTGGAGTGGAACCATCTCGATGGCTCCTTTGAGTAGCAAAGAAGCGACCTCCTCCCGCAGCGTCTGGGATGGCTGCGTGGTGCGGGTGCCGAGAAAAGGAGGGAGAGAATCGAACTCGATCCTGTACCCCTGCCGGATGATGTCCAGAACCCAACGATCGGTGGTAATTTTCTTCCATGATGGTAGGAAGAAGGATAGTCGAGTTCCGAACTGAGGTCGAGCCGGGATCGGAGTAGAGAAGTCGGTCGTGCCTTGGGTCGCGTCAAACCCGACGTCTTTGAAAGTCGCCTCCTTTACGGGAGCCCCGGTACCGTTGCTGCTGGAACTGACGGCTCGGTGCCCGGGGCTGCTGTGGACGAGAACGACTGTCCTGCCACTGCTGGAGTTGCTGACCCTGTTGGCCCGGCGCCACTGGTTGTGGATACGGAGCCCACCTGCGGCGTCTGAATGGTTTGGAAGATGCTTGGGGGAGCAGGCCCATCTTCCTCGCATTCACCCTCGCTTTCTGGACCGCGTCGAGAGAGTCGTCCGTCTTATCGTTAAACAGGCCGACTCCATCGAAGGGCAGATTTTCAATTTTGGCCTTGGCTTCTGTGGTCAGAGTAGAGGACCTCAGCCAGGCATGTCGGCGGAGTGCGACTGCGCTCACGAGGGATCTCCCATGGCAGTCTCCCTGGTGTCTGGCCGTATGGATTTGTTGTCTGGAGGTGTTCGTTGCCTCGGCCTGGAAGACTCTGGCTAAGTCCCTCTTCTCGTCCGGAAGGTAGTCGATCAGTCCACTCATCTTTTCCCACAGGAAGAGCTGGTACCGAGCCATCGTGGCTTGGTACCCGGCAACCCGGATCCCCAGGGCGCTCGAGGTGTAGACTCTTCGTCCGAAGTTGTCTAACCTTTTTCCTTCGGGGTCGGACGGAGTGGAATGCTGTTTTCCCGATCTCGACTGCGCTGATTCGACTATCATCGAGTTCGGTGTGGGATGGGAGAAGAGGAACTTAGCCGTGTCTGGTCTGATCTTGTACAGCGCGTCCAGACGCTTTGCCGCAGGAGGAGCTGTGGATGGTGAGCTCCACGATCCCTGCACCGTCTCCAGCATCGTCGGGGTGATAGGGAGCAGAGTCGGGCCCGAAGAGGATTTGGAGACCGCATCGAAGAGAGGATCCACCTGCTTTTTCTCTTCGGCCGCAGTCTCAAGTCCGAGGGCTTGAGCCATCCTTAGGACCTGGTCTTGGAAGGTGCCCATGTCTTCCGAGGGGGACACCCCTGCTTGAGTGGAGACGACCTGGTCCGGAGATGTGGACGATGGGGACAAGGAGATAATCGAGTCCGAGTCTGTCATGGGAGACCGCGGAGTCGAAGACCTGCGAGAGCGGGACACCGAGACTATCGAGGCCGTAGCTAGGCGATCGTCCCTCTCTTCCAATTCTCTCTCCTCCACCTGAGAAGGGAGGGCCAGAACGCGGCGTGAAGGGGACGTCCTTCGTTCATCCCTTCTCGGAGAGTGCCTCCTAAGTGGGGACCTCTCTCTGGAATGGTACACCCTGGTCTGGTACCTGTAGTCCGACACAGGAGAGTGCCTTCGGCGGTAGGTATAGTGCGACGCCCTAGAGAATCTCGAATCCCTCGAGTCTCTCGAATCCTGGGATCTTTCCCTGTATCTTCGGGAGTCCCGGGCCCTACGGGAATCGGACGACCTCGAAGATGCCCGATCCCGGGTGATCAGTACCTCCTCGATCTCGAGGGAGCTAGACCGAGTTCGTGGAGTACGAGCCCGTATCGCACGAACTGGTGAGGCCAGAGCTGGAAGCGCCGCAGTCGGTCCCGATGCAGAGGCCGTAGGTCTCGGTTCCGATGGTGAGTCCGGTATCTCGCCTTCGGATACAGAGGTACGGACAGCCTCCCTCGATCCCGAGGGGGCTTTCGGCGAAGAGCGTTGAGGTGGGTCCCTCGAGCCCGAGGAAACCCGTGGTCGAGGCGATTTCAAGCCAGTCTCCCTCGATCCCGAGGGGACTCTTGGAGATGAGCAAGGAGGAGGATCCCTCGAGCCCGAGGGAACCCGAGCGGAAGGAGATTGCAGCCCAGCCGGGCGTTCAGCGGTCACGACGTCCGTCGGATCCGGGGCTACCGTCGATCTCGATCCCGAGAGAGACGAAGCCAATTTCTTTGCCAATCTCCTTGCTTTTTCTTTTCGCTCCTTACTCTTCCTTTTCTCCTCCTTTTCTCGACGAGCTTTTTTAGCTTTGCTCTTCGATATCATCGTCGCCATGTAGGCCTCCTGAGCGTCCGCTGAGGAGACCGTGTGCGACGGAGGCGTACTAGGCCTAGCCAAAGGGGTAGGCTTTTCCGCGGGCGGTTGGAGGGCCTTTTTGTACAGGATGGCCGTCAGTTTGTCCGCCCTGTGCTTCCTCGCTTGCTTGGTGAACGCTTGGCAATGATGGCAAGCGTCCACATTGTGGCCTTCGCCAAGGCAGGCGAGGCATAGCGAGTGTCCGTCAGCCGGAGGAAGCTTCGTCCCACACCTTACGCACTTGCGGAAGGGGGCTTTCGAAGCCATAATCAGAAATAAAGGATCCCACGACGAAAACGGGGGGAAAGATGTAAGAATACTCAGTTTTTGGTGGATTCTATGAAGAATCGAAGAACCTCTCGAAGAAACAGCCACACGCGATGGCGGTCGAAGAGGAACTGAGGGAGAGGGCGGGAACCCGTGCAAGGGAGACGCAGGGGGGAGGGGTTCCCACCCAAAATTTTACTCAGCTATAGAACTTTCCCGAAGTGGCCTCCGCGCACGCGCAGAGCCCATATGTGTGATGCACAGAGACCACGAAGAAGAACCACTGGAGGCCACGTTTACTCACTATGTAGACCAGAGTCTGAGCACTCAATCTTTGGTCTCTCGCAATTGCAGACCTTTTCTCTTCTTCCACACAAGTCAACAGAGAAATTCACACTGACCTGAATGGAAAAGTGGGGAGGGCCTGCAATTGTTGATAGGAAGGTGTGCTTGTCCCCTATTCAAGCCCCTGAGAGTTGGTTCTGAGTCAGGGGAGGAAAGCATGGGGTCTTATTTACTCATTGGCTTCCATGACTGCAGACTCTTTCCCTTTTCCATATAAATAATTAGAGAGGCATTATTCACTGAGTTGATTTCTATGTCAAAAAACTTAGCTTCCTGATTCTTGATGGCAATCATTTATTTTCAGTAGCCATAGCTAGGGGTGCAATTAAAGCCCAGAATGTAAATTACAGCCTCAACGTTTTCTCAGACTATCTGCTGCAGTATGCAACTCAGGGGATACTAACAGGAAAGCAGAAAGAACAGCAACATTGTTTAGGTATAGAATACCGTAATTGGATTTTTGTTTCAGTATGCCTGTGGGTAAAGTGTATCTGTCTTTTCCCTGAAAAACTGACTGCTTCTGGCTGACTACACATCTATACAACTGCATAACTATGGGAATAAAAACATCTGAATGCAGCTGTATTCTGAGTGTGGCAGAGTCAGCCTAGCTGCAGAATGTGACATACTGTATATGAGCTAGTTAACATAGGACAGGATTTCAGAGAGGATTTTTTCCACTATTAAGTCAGGGCGGAAGAGAAAAATTCTACAGAATAATTACAAAGTTATTTTCTTTGTTGGCTGGCTGGCTTAAAATATTTCTGTTCTGCCTCTCCAATGCTTGAGGTGACTAACAAGCTTTACACCAATAAAACGGACCCATAATGTAAAAAAATAAAAAATAAAAAGTCATGACATAGAACCAAAAACAAAAGCAAAACCAGCAGTCACCTATCAACCTCCTATATACTCCCAAAAACCTTCCTAAAAAAGAAGGCCTCTCCCAAAAGGCCATTAGAGCTGCGCATGCTCTGAGACACTTCCTATGGGAAGTTATTCCACAGCCCTAGGGCAGTCACAAAGAAAGTCCTGCTTATAGTGGAGTTCTATCTGATCTCATAGTCAGCCAGCTATTTGCTATACCTATGATGAATAACAGAGCTGTGCAGAACTTCAAATGGGCAGGGGGATATGTGCCAAAAGACAGTGTGAAAACACCTTTCTTTTTAATTAGGGGGGATAGAGCTCTTCAACACACTTGGGGTGATGACCATCATTTTAGATTTCTCAGAATGCCCCATTCCGAGAGGCATTTGGGGAGGGGGGAAATGGTGGCCAATGTGGAGAAATGAAGCAGGAGACAGCATTTATATTCTGGCCCTAACGAATAATGGCTGTGGGTGAACATTCCAATTGATGGGATGATCTTCAGCAGGCAGTCCCACTTCACACATTTGCCTCTCTGTGCTGGGGGGGGGGGGGACAGTCCATAGAGACAAAAAAGTCCATAAGGGTGTATGTGAAGCATGACCTGCTTCATGTACCTGTAAGAAGATACAAACCTCTTGAGTATAACTTCATCAGGTGCTGTCCAGAGTTCTCTAGCAATAAACTTAAAGGAATCAGACTGACACTGGACCAGAGGCCTATACAGCAACATTATTGATGTTAGATGAATACTTGGATTATCTGGCAACAAACTGAATAACAATTAATGCCAGGTGATCACAGCATGCCTTTCACTCCAAAACGAAGCTTCTCCAAATAATCCAGATTTGAAAGCCCATGTGACATATTATAAACATCTATGAAAATCTATAAAAAATCTGTGAAAGATCCATTCTTTCAATGCTTGCTGGATATATGTTCACTGTGGAATGCATTTCCTCCCCACCCCTCTTTATTTGCTTGCAGCTGAAGTATTGGCACAACTGTTACTTCTTATTCCAATGGGAGAGTTTCATAGCCGTAAGCATAAATCTACACTACTGAAGACAGCTTGAAGAGAACTGAGAATGTGAGTTGCTTTCAAGAGGCAATTCACTTGAAAGAAAGAAGAGGCATCTGTGGTTCAGTGCTACTCAACATGTATCTTAGGGCTTCTTCACAGATGCTTGTGCATGATTTGATCCCTCCTCACTTGAGTAGGGGTTCATTTGTGACCCTCCCCACATTGCATATATTTGTGGAGTAGGGTGGCCATGTGTCCTACTTTATGGAGAACAGTCCTCTATGTGAAGGGCTGTCCAGTCCAAGTCCAGTTCAAAGATATGATCCATATGAAAGGAGAGCAGGGGCCTTGATGGTGCACATCAACAGTTGGCACCTGGACAGCAGACTGAGGAGGCACACCTGGTCACAGGCTTCCCCACTATGGTGAGACTGATGTATCACATTTCTATTTAAACTATAGCCATTATTTCTAAATTTGCCTCTATAGATTTAAATTAGTATATGCAAACTATGCAAATGTCCTCTTTTTTGTCCTCTCTTTTGGTGACGTGTAAATGGCCACCTAGCGTGGAGTGGTAGTGAGACTGTGCCTCCTGGCCACATCACAAATGTTGTGTGCCAGCTGGTATTCCCCCCCCCCATGCCACCACACATTCAGCATCAGTGTAAAGGAGTCCTACATGTGTTCACGTGTATGTGTGTAGGAGATCCTCCAAGTGAGCAGAAGCCTTGATTAGACAGGTTTCCTACTTGCAAAAAGGAGCCCCTCTGCACTGAAAAGTTTGTGGTAGATCCATTCCTTGAGCAAGACCAGGATTTCTGAACACCCTGGGCTAATCCCGGAGAGTCCGCCCCAGATTTTATACTAGACTGGCAAAGCAAGGTCCAGTCTGTGGCTCTATGCCAGGAAGGAGCAATAAAATAACCTCTGCATCTTTGAGGCTTTGTAGCAGATGCTTATTCCCATGAGTCCCAGGCCACTGGACACAACATGGCATGCATCTGTAATGAGAGACTCCCCACACTGACCCCAAAAGCACAACCACCGGGGTAATGGCTGGCACCCATGTTAACATACAGGGGATGTGGCTAGTAGGTGCAACCCCTCTCCCCCTGTACGAAGTGAGGTGAGGTGCTAGGAAATGTATGATGGTGGTGTGCTTTATCTCTGTCTTTTTCATTTGGTAAGTGTGCACATGTGTAATTATTGCAGGCCCAGAGATGGGTGCTAATGTTCTCATTCTCTATTGCCCTTGGGGTCATGTGGGAAGTCATCAGGCCTACTGCTGTGCTGACTGCGGTAACAGGACTGATGGCAGCAGAAAACTTCTCTATATGTCCAGGGTGACATGAGATATTACTGTCTATAGTAGGAATTTTCAAAAGCAACAAAAAGCTAAGGCTCTGTTAGCCGGGGGGGGGGGGGAGAGGGAGAGGGAGAGGAAGAGAATTTGAACATGCTTTACTGATAAGATTATAAGTGACGGGTTGGATCATGCTTAGTCATGCTTAGAGTAGACTGACCAAAATCCATGGGACTTACATGAGTCATGACTAACTTGTCCCATCAATTTCAGTGGGTCGACTCTAAGCATGACTGTCTCTGGATCCAACCCCCATTTTAGAAGACTAGAAAAGAAAAAGATCATGCCCTAGTATGAATCAATATCCCTTTGTTGATAGGTGACTTATTTCAATATTTTATGTAGAGGTTATTTAGAAACCAGGCTAGCTAAAGGGTTGAATACTCTGAGTGCAGAAGATACAACAGCTGACAGCCTCCCAGGCCACTGACAAAGGAAAACCTTTCAGCATCCTTTCCCTTCATAGCTTTGTTCTAGAACTTTGATGGATTATCCGTTGCTGGTGTTGCTAAGTGACAAATGGTATTCATTCTTCTCCAATTGTGGTGTCACAGAGGGGGTTATGAAGGTATGCCTTCTCCCTCTCTGCTTGGCTCCAGTGTATGGACTGGCGCACAGGCAGCTCTCCACTTGGCTGAAAATTCAGCAATGCTTCATCAAACGCCTGGTGAACATTGTTTGCAAGAACATTGTTTGCTCATTAATTATAAAATTAATGAGCAAAACCAAAAACTATTGTTGGGAATTTGTTTTGAAAGCAAAAACATTTTTAGGCTGAAATACTATCCTCACTTTCCTGGGAGTAAGTCTCATTAAATTCAATAGGACTTACTTCTCAGTAGACATGCATAGGATTTTACTGTGGATTTAATTATTATAATGAGATTTATAAATAAGATGACTACATGATATATCCGGGGGACAATGTTGGTTTGGACATGTGAAAATCTTGGGATATGGGCATGGGGCTAAGGAAGGGAGGCAACTTGACATGTCCCTGATCAGCTTCTCCATGTCGTTCTGGTCTGTGCTGTTTCCAAACAATGTTTTATTACTGTTTCATGAATAAACATTACTGCTCCTTGCTTTCATAGAATCATAGAATCATAGAAAAGTAGAGTTGGAAGGGGCCTACAAGGCCATCGAGTCCAACCCCCTGCTCAATGCAGGAATCCAGGTCAAAGCATCTCTGACAGATGTCTGTCCAGCTGCACCTTGAATGCCTTACATCCATAACAATCTCCTTCCTTGTTCACACAGTTATGTGGACATTTCAGAAGATTATATATTGAAAGCCAGTGTGGTATAGTGGTTATCATGTCAGACCAGGGAGAGACATGTTCAAATCCTTGCTCAGTCATGAAGTTTACTGGGTGACCTTGGGCCAGTCATTCATTATCTCTCAGGCTTGCCTACCTCACAGGGTGGTTGTGAGAATACAATGGTGTGGGGGGGGGAGAACCATGTAGGCTGACCTGGCTTCCAGCCATGCAACCCTCTAATAAGGTAGTGGGTTAGGATCCACTGTTCTAGATAGGGCTCATCTCTGATGCATACAACCATTGCTACCACAGGAATAGCTGGATTTGTTCCAAGACATTTGGGAGATGTGTTGTTGTTGTTGTTGTTGTTGTTGCTGTTGTTGTTGTTGTTAAAATGTATGTGTTGCTACCGACCACAAAGAAACTGTCTCAAAGTGACTTACATATACAAATACAGAAATCCATAATTTATACCCCACCTTTCCATTAAAAAACCCCCCAAGGTGGCTAACAATAGAATCTACACTAGAAAATAACCAATGTGCATAACATGATAAGCAATAGCACAATAAAACCATACAAAAATCAGATAAGAGCAAACAAAGTAAAAAAATAAAATGGCAGTCAGAAACAATGGGTTGGATCCTGCAGGCAGAAGGGCTCCTTCCATCAGCAGAAGGTTATTGATCCAGCTGACCTTTTCCACTGACTCAGTTGGGGTCAGGAAGGTGATCTTCACCAATTCCCCCATTCCTCTGAAGTCCCCTACAATCCACCCCAAATCTGCTTCAGCATTGTGAGGGACCCTCCAAAACAGTGGAGGAAGAGGTGCTGGAGGTTGCAAGGGAAGGGAGAATCTGCAAAAATGGCCTCACCCCGACCTTTCCACCAGTAAGAATGCTGGCAGAGCAAAACCTCTGAATCCAGCCCAATCTAATCCAATATTTAGATTAAAACACAAGGCAGCAGAGTGTGTAAATGAAAGAAAGAGAGCCACAGCCTGAGCCAGTATCCTTCCAAAATTAACTGCTCTGTCACCTCAGTTCTTTAATATTCATTTTATTCACCTTTCTGCTTCAATGGTATCTCCCCTGCCTTTTCTCTCTCATCATCTTTGTACTTCTGACCTTCTGTCTGTCTTTCCTGATTTGATCAGTAACAATTGAGCAAACAACTTTTTGAGTCACTAGGGTCATTGACTTTCTCTCACCTCCATCTTTCCATTATTGGATTATGTTGCTTTGTTGTTTTGCTTGTCAGGATGTCTGCAAACCTGGAAGAGAAAAGGAATGTATCCTCGCCAACATAATCAGCTATACACAGTTGTCCTTGTAGATTATACAAATATATTTGTAATAAACCAAAGCAGCTCAAAAGTTACATCACCTCCCAATGGGCTAAATGGTAAGTAGAGCATGCAGGACAATTCTTGGAATAGTGAGGAATTACTATGGTCCCATTTTTTATGGTATTAGATCTACCTTTCAGAGGGAAGTATTATTGCAAAAATTGTGATGTAAGAACTACCAAGTATATTTAAACACTGCATGTGTTTACTAAAAGGTTCCATGTGTGAGATCTCCAAAGACATTACTGGATGAAAACTTGTATTTGCAGATGATATGATAACAATATGTTAGGCTTTTTAAAAATAGCTATAAGCGATATTGTTTTTAAGAAAACAAATGAAGAGTCTTGCTGAGTCAGACCAAAGGCCTATGTAGTCTAGCATCCTGTTTCCCACAGTGGCCAACCAGATGCTGATGGGAAACTCAAAAGCAATAACTCTCTTCCACTCTTGTTCCTCACCAACTGGTATAAAACTGGAGGTACATGACATAGGAAGAAGCCTTATACCAGGTCAAATCATTGCTCCATCTAGGCAGCATAATCTACTCTGACTGGCAGTGGTTTTTCAGGGTCTCAGGCAGAGATCTTCCCTGGCACCTGCTACTTGGTCCTTTTTAAAGTAGAGATGCCAAGGATTGAGCCTGGCAAGGCATATGCTCTGCCATTGAGCAACAGCCTCTTGTGGTGTCTCAAGAAAATTGATATGTCAAAGGGTGATGCTAGAGTGCTTCTTCCACATTGGTAATGAAAATCCTGGTGTTTTCATCTGCACTGAAAGGTTTTCCTGTCTTTTGGTAAACTTTCCGTGAATGATATGATGGTTCTGTTAAAGGACCATTCTCTTTTCAGGGTAAAAGGGGCACTTTAAAGCACCACAATGGTAAGTCTCAGGTTAAAAACCAGATACAGCTACTAAATACTGCCACTAAAAATATTGAGAAGAAAACTCAGCTATTAATCAGAATCTTTCACCTACCAAGAGTTCAGCATAAACCATCTGGGAATACTAATAATAAAGTGAAAACATTGCTTTGAAATGTATACTGTATACACAAAATGTCAACCTTGGAAATCTAGACTAGTAGGTCATATTATTGGGGGGGGGGGGCGGATACAAACTATACCATATGCATTTCGTAAGTCATATTAAGCACAGAAGACCCAAAGTGCACAATTAAGAGGGTGATGGTGGCTACTGTTCTTCAGCTACTGTGTATTGCTACTGCTAAAATATAATCTACATTAGGAGGAAAAGATAGGGATGAGGGAAAGGTCAAGCACTGACAGTGAACCTCAGGGATGGGAAATAGCAGTAGAGAGGCAGGTAAGGTGAGACAAAGATGTTTTAGGGAAAGTTTTCAGCACCCATGTCACATGATGGCTGCTCATGGTTTTGACAATGTGCCAGTTGACATGTCAACATGCCAGTTTGCATGTTACCATGAACAAACCAGTGTGCAACGTTACACTGCTCAGTCATTCCCGCTTGGCTACCCCTGCCAACAGGAGGACTAAATAACCCAGGGTTACTCCATCCTTAGATTGTATAGCATGACCACCGGACCTGGAACTCTGGCTTGTCTCTCCCACAACAATCCAAAGTTGGAACCCAAGAATAAGCCCCGGGTTCCAACTCTGGCTTGTCAGGGGGTTTGGATGTCACACTAAACAACCCAAGGATGGAGCATCCCTGGTTGTTTAGGTGCTCCCGCTGGCAGGAAGAGCCAAGAGGAAGAGATCAAATCATGTGAACTAATTCACTGTCTCATTCACAGTAACCCAGAGTTTTAAAAACCCCAAAAAACTGGGTTGCTGTGATGTGCGAACCAGGCCTGCATGCATAATTAGATGAGGTGAAAAGATAAATTGACAAGACTAGACAGGTACCTGAAGGAGCAGAGTCATAGACTTTCCTTCTATCTTGGTAAGTAAAAGGTAGTAGTAGTAGTAATATCTCCTTCTAATTAATTGTACAATTTCTGAGTTTCCAGATATATCGTAATAGGTGGTATTTTAAAGTACTTTTTGCACGGCAATAGCCAATGTGGCATAGTGGTAAGAGTGTTGGACTGGGACTCAGGAGATCCAGGTTCTAGTCCCCGCTCGGCCATGAAACTCACTGGGTGACTTTGGGCCAGTCACTGACTCTCAGCCTAACCTACCTCACAGGGTTGTTGTGAGGATAAAATGGAGAGGAGGATTATGTAAGCCGCTTTGGGTTCCTTGCAGGAAAAAAGGCGGGGTATAAGTAAAATAAAATATAAATATAAAAATAAGTTCAAAACAATTTTATCATAGCTTTTGGAAATGGTTTCTGAAAGAGGTCATGTGGAAGGAGCCTTTAAAAACATCTGTTGCTGTTATTTCATTTTTTTCCAAAAACAAAAAACAAAAACCTAACCTTGACATCATAATATCTACCAGTACATTTGAGCCCCCCCGCTTTTTTAAAGAAGGATGTATATTGGGGCATCCAGCTTCTTTTAGTGTGTATCAAGTCTTACTCCTTTGTTCCTGAAAAAACCTTTGCCCTAAAAGCTATGCAGATTTAAGAGAATTCTACATGCTGAGAATATGCCTGCCAGAATTTTATTTCTGTTCAGGTCCATCAGAAATGCCAGAGAAGTTCAAAAAAAGTGCAAAAAAAATTGTTTTGAATTCAGATTCAAAAAAATCTGAATCCTTCCTTTCAGATGTTTAAATAAGAATGAGGATTATTGGTACAATATGGTATGGCAAACGGCCTTACCATATCACATAAGCTGAAGGTGGCAAGGGGTCAAAGTAAACATGATTCATTTTATGCAATTTGGCATGATTTTATTGTTTATATGAATAGGATGGAAAACCAACATAATATTCCTTCACAATATAAAACGTTGTGGATAGTATAAAGAATAATTAAATGAGAAATGTATTGATTTTACACAACTGTTGTTTAATTAAACTATTTAGGACAAAAGCAGGCCCCTTATGACCTTAAACTCATTAACTACTTAAGTTATCTTTTACTATTTATAACTTGTGTAACACGGATATAAAACTATTTTTTGTTTGTATGTTTTTAGTTTAAAAATTAATTCCCCCCCCTTTTCTCTTTCCCCTTGTCTTTTTATGGTTTTGTTTAATTTGTGTATTGTTAAGCAGAAACTTAATAAAATATGTTATGAAATAAATAAATAAATAAAAATGAGGAGATGTGCTTAGTCTTTGACAACAATGCTCAAGCTCCCACAGAACTTTAATTGTACAGAATTGCACTGATATTTCAGTGTCAAGTCTACCAAGGGTCTTGAAGCAGGGACTCTGGTGAGCAGACCCAGCTGCCTTATTCACTGTGCCACCATGGCAACATTCCAGAAGAGGCAGCTGCAGGCTTGATCTTGGATGTGGTACGTCTAAGAAGGCACCACTGCAGCTCCTAGCTCAGCAAGACACATGGAGGGCTAATGGAGTTATCCCTGATCCTCTAAAGCTTTGGACACTGGCCTGGCTCCTCAGTGGTCTGAGCAACTAATTTTTTGAAGACCCTTACTGACTTAGCTCCATTATCTGCGCACTTGTTTACAAGCTCACCTATTTTCCACTTTCCAGGTCCATTTGTCTGCCTTGGATGGCCAGCGTCAAGGGTACGCATGGTTGGGCACTTGCTGAGGGCCCAAATCCTGACGGGGCCCACTGATAAGAGCCCCCTTGAGTCGCTGCCTCTTGCTCTGGCCCAAACAAAAATGGTAGTGGTGAGGAGGAGGATCAGTAGATGCCACTGCCTACTTGTTAACTGGCTTTCTAATTGTATTGCAAGCAATCGGTAGCAATGATAAGAAAGAGGATGAGGAGCAATAGCAGCTGATAACAATGGTGGCAAGAAGGTAGACTCACTGGGGGAGGGGGCCATTGAGAGGGTCTTGCCCAAGGGCCCTAAAAAACTGGAGCTGGCACCGCTGCCTTGCTTAATAATTTCATCAAGCCCTGAAAACATATTGTGGAGAAAAAGGCCGATGTTGCATGCATCTCGCCCACACACACACACACCACACAAACATGTATAATCTTGGCTGTGTGGGCGGAAGGTCCGGTAAGAAGCAAGGGGCCAGGAAGAGCCACAGAGTCACCGGCACAATCAAAATGTAAATAGTTCCGCAAGCACACAATGGTCCTCCCAAGTACCCTTGATGGTTTTCCCAAGCACCCTAAATGCTTGGCCCAGAATGCACCATCTGGCACCTGGAATCTCTTTGCCTTTCCCACCTGGCAGGACTGGTTTGCTCTGCTTAGGCAAGGGGGCTGGGCTGGCAAAAGGGGGGGTGGATGAAGAGGCAATATACGAGCAGTTGGGGCTGCTGGGTTTTGTTAGAAGCAAGGTGCGGCGAAGCATGGAGCAGGTTGTCGGCTCAGGCCAACCCAGACATTCAACCCCCAAGTGGAGCGCCTGGGTATGCTGGTATAGCTTCTCAGTTGCTAGTTTAGACTAGTGTAGACTCTCTGTTATTAGCTTAGAGTAGCTTAGGTTCTCGGTTGTTGTTTTGTAGTTCTGACTGTGTGTAGCAAGGGTATTCCATTCTGTCAGTTTCACTCCCCTTATCTCCCTTTCCAATTTGTACTGATAAATTCTTCAGTAAACTTCCTTTCACTTTCCCCTAAGTGGAGTATACGTAGTTTCTCTTTGACTCAGTGCTAAATTTCAGTGTTTACGACCCGAACCAAGTCGGGGATTGCAAGCTGTGAGATCAAGGCTGTCAGTGAAAGCCACGGATCTCCCTTTTTGCAGGAAAGGACCGGCGGCGGCCCTTCTCACATATACATTCATTTCTCTACAGGGTAAGGAGAGTTGATAGCATGGTAATATTGTGGAGTAGTGATAGTAGGCCAAGAATTCAAGCCTAAGTCATTCTTGGGCTATAGAGGAAGGTTCATGGAACCAGATATATCCATCGCTATGGCAGTAAAACAGATGTCACCTTCAGCCTTCCTTCACAGCCATCCTACTCAATTATGGTTGTCTTTCTCACACTGGGTGATTATTAGTGTCCGTTGAACAAGCAGTAACTTACTTTGTGTGGACAACCACATAGTGAACCCAAATCTAACATACAGCAGAGGGGTGAGAATTTTACCACTATCTATATACCACATCCAATATTCAAGGAAAGCAGAGAAGCAGTATATGTACGCAAACGCGCACAGAGAGAGAGAGAGAGAGAGAGAGAGTGAGTTCAGATCAGCAATTGATCTGAGCATTCAAAAGTGAGGCTGCTAAGTATAAGTATCAGGGACTTCTCAATAATAAATATGTACACACCCACCCACAGCTTTAGACACTTAATTATTGCCAAATATTTGATTTCCCATTGATTTATTGATAGTAACACAGACTTGTTTCCAATGGTGGACTACCAGTATTCCTGCAGCCACCAACAGATTGAAAAGTAACTCTTATTTACTGCTTTCAATCCACGTCCTCTAAATGACCCAAATGGCTACCACAGCATCCAATGGGACTTGTAGACATGTGGTCTCATCTAGCTTAACTATTACTTAACTTCAGAAAATCTGGATCTGTGGACACTCCTACCATATGAACACAGAAAGCTGCCTTTTACCAAGTTAGACCATCGGTCCATCTAGCTCTATATTGTCCACTCTGGCTGGCAGTGTAGACCACATCCTAAGTACTTTGGCTGGCTGCTTTGGTTTTCTTAATGCTCAAAAATGAAAACACTCATCCAGGCATTAAAAAGAACATTTAGCCACTGTGAAATCGGAAGCCTGCAGCCCAAAATCTCTGCCAGGTCTGTCAGCTGCTGTTGTACACTTGCAAGGACTCTCCTCTTTTCCCTGTATTGGATCATGTCTATGTCTATCTCCTACTCTGGTTCTGTCCCTCCTCCCTGTTCCCATATAGCATCCACTCCCCCAACACTGATCAATTTCATGTACACATTGGTCGTCTTACTTTTAACCCTGTAAATGCCTATAGCCATTTAATATTGGCAAATCACTTCATTTAATAACCTTTTGAATGTATACTTTTAAATTCTTTTAATAAACATGAACGTTACTTTCAAGGTTTATGTCTATAGTCTTGATTCCTTTTTCACTTGAGGTGCCAGTATTTTCAGTACCACTTAGTATTCAACATTAAAAGATTCCCTACGTTGGTAAGTGCTCACTTATGTGTCGGCAACCTCATTTGATCACACACACTGACTGGGCTCAGACAACATGATAACCCACACTCAAGGGTTGAGTGTGGGTTATCATTGAACCATGGGTTGTTGTTGAAACATGGGTTATCATGTTGTCTGAACCCAGCCAAGATAATAAACCATGGTGAACAACCCACAGTTCACAACCCAACAACAAACCATGGGTTCTCTTCATGGGTTGTTTGTGGTTAACAAGCCATGGCTTGTTAGTGCAGCTGGGTTCAGACAACACAATAATCACGTTTCAGCAACAACCCACAGTTTAACAACAACCCACACTCAACCCATTCTCAGCCTTTGAGTGTGGGTTACCGTGTTGAATGAACCCAGCCACTATAACAATCGTTTTTATATAGGGCCTGATCGCATGTCACGACAGCTCATCATGGGTTAATTTATCCACAGGGACTGACCATTTTTGAATGGTGCCTGCCGGCGCCCAGCTTGCCATAGCTTGTCGTGTCGTGTGAACACAGGCAGTTGTTAGACTGCCCATGGCTTCTTTTAGGATTATTTGAGGGTGGTCTAACCCTCAAACAACCCCTGCTGCCTGGGTTCACATGACACAACAAGCCGGGCACCATGCAAGAATGGCACCTGGGGGTGCCCAGCACAACACAGCAGCCCCCATGGCTAAATCAAGCCACAGTGGACGAACCAGGTCATAGATCTTGACAGGTGTTGTCTCTTTCCATCACTAGATGGTACCATTTTGGAGCCTGCTGTTTCCTACAGATGTCAGTGGTGTCCATAAATCAATTAGGCAATTTGTCACCTAGTTAGCAATACAGCTGAGCAGTCTTTCTTCAGTTGTCTTCCTAGCTGAATAACTTTCTCCACAGAAATCTTTAATCCAACTCTAGCAAAACTACCGAGGGATTTATTTTTTCATTAGTTTTTTGCCCACACACACACACAACCCAAATCCTTGCCAGGCCAGGAATGAAAATATTCAGTAGATTTACTGAAATAAGATATAGCAGATTAGTTTCTGTGGATTAAAAAAATAATACTAATCCAGTGGCAGAAATGGTCATTTCTAGCACCAAATGGCCACAATGTGAATCAAGCTAGTTACATATGAAGTCACAAAAGGGCAGGAAAAAACAGGCTTTTCTGTTATTCTCTTCAGTAAAGCACCCCCTCCCCAAAGGGATTAATGCTAAAAACCCATGGCTTTAAAATTCCATATTCTGTAAGGGTTGCTCAGAAAAGAACTGAAAAGTCTACAGTGTAACTCTATAGTCTTTGTAACTTTTCTTGCCTTGGTCTTTTATAAACACATTGGCTGCAATCCATTATTTTGCAGCTTGCCAGATGTACAAAGCTCCCAGCATGGATTCTCTCACTCCAGGCTCTCAACTTGCTCTCAAATAAATATGGGGCAGGGTTAGGGGGAAGCACAAAAAACAAGTCAAGCATCAGTAAACAAGCACCCTGCTAAATTCATACAAAATCACTGCAAAACAGTAGGAAGCCGGTATCGACACATATACACTTATACATACACAAGTGAAAAGTTTTGAAATAATTCAGTGGGAATTGATGTGGGCGTTTCTTTTTTACTTTTAGCAAAATCTACTACTTGCAACTCAATCCACACACTGCCTATTTTAACATTCCTAAGCTTTGATCCTTGAACTGGTTACTTCTGTAGTAGCCTATGGTGGATCTATTCCAGAATAAGCAGTTAGCAGACTTGCAAATAAATAGAGGTGATGGTGGTGAACTGAATCTTTTATCCATCTATATATATATATATTTTCCAAACCTGACTGGGAGAACGATAGCTAAAATGTAGTTTCAAAATGCAGACCTCAAAAATCCACCATCCATTTGCACTAAAATTTGGGATTTAATTACAACCCTGGCATTTGCCATAGACATTTGCCTATCAGCATAAATATTATCCTATTCAACATTTTGAACAATAAATATTTCAGACGTAGTGAATTATTTTTTTATGCTGTGATTTAATCTCATCTCCAGGACCATTTTAATAAAATAAACAGTGATTTTCAAATGCTAGATCACAAAACAATGGAATTTGGGGAAGATTCTAATCAGAACACATCCAAAACTATTTCATAATTGAAAATCTTATAAGAAAATGTTGAAATAAAGTGTATCATGCAGAAGCAAAATGATCAGAGCTGAAATTGGAGGGGTAGGATGTGAAAAGGAATTTTATCAAAGCAAATTGAGAACTTTGAGCAAGGAAAAGAAAGATTAATGCCTGGTTTATGACCATTCCTTGAAGCAGTGACATCATCAGATTTAAAGCAAATATCTATTGGGCAAGTAATATTGCAGACATTGAGTTCAGACTTGGAATCCCTCCTGTCTGCCTTAGGATTGGCATAAAAATCAACCCTGTGATTGGCTCAAAATAACTTTTAACTTGGTTGGGGTTTTCTGGGACATACGATTAATTGAGGAGTTACAAGTGTTCTATCATAGTACAGGCAGTCCCCAGGTTACAAACGAGTTCCATTCTTAAGAATGTCTTTAAGTCGAATTTGTATGTAAGTTGGAACAGCATAGCATTCTATACATTAAAATCGGCATTTACGCAAATTGCGTAGTATACTGCGCTATGTACTCTACGTAAACAACGTGGCGCCAGGAAACCCAGAAGTCTGTTCTTAAGTATGGGTTGTCTGTGTAAGTCGGACATTCTTAACTCAGGGACTGCCTGTATTAGATGAACAACTGCACTAAGTACAACAGAAGTTTCACAGAAGCTTCACACAAATGATTGCTGACAATATGGGTTGCTGACAAGTGAAAGCTTACATTTGAACCAGCCTTTCTATTTTTGTTATTAACATTTAACTGAAAGATTTTTTCAGTGCATACATAAACAACCCCCATTTCTTCTCTCCCTCTACCTCTCCCACACACATGCATAATTTAAAATATATCCCACTGTTCTATTTAAAGATTTTTGAGGCTGCAATCCTATACCCATTTAACTGGGGTTAAGTCCTGGTGAACTTAGTGAGACATACTTCTGTGGAGACATGTGCAGGAATGCACTGTCAAATACAAAAAACCTAACTAGGCAAGTTTAGTCCCTCCATTACTAAAATAATTGCCTGGACCACCAGCATCTAGGACATTTGTCTTAGATGATAAAGCGATACTCTGTTAGGTTTGGTGCAACAAAATTATGCCCAAAATATCACCCTAATATATAAGAATTATGGGAGAGATCCAAAAAGATCCAGATAATGATCATGTACCACAAAAGATCCAGAAGACCATGTCAACTGATGCAGAGTTAACTGAAGCCACAGTAATGCTGACAGTCA
The DNA here is from genome assembly GCA_021292165.1 of Shinisaurus crocodilurus. Taxonomy (NCBI): domain Eukaryota; kingdom Metazoa; phylum Chordata; class Lepidosauria; order Squamata; family Shinisauridae; genus Shinisaurus; species Shinisaurus crocodilurus. The sequence continues at coordinate 255,959,676 of CM037876.1, read as the reverse complement.
CAGTCTAAAGATGTTTTCCACGTCACAAGATGCAAGATCAGTGAATAGGCACAGGAGAAGCTTGATTCAGATTATTTGCCAAACCGTACAACAGAAATGAAAATAACTCCTTGAATACATTGTGCCAGTCTTCTTACATGAGAACAGAAACAGACACAGAAAAACAAACAAACACCAACAGAAACAGAAGAGCACAGCCCAAGAGTATAACTTGAGGTAGTTTCATGACATATTCTTCAGCTAAACACACTAGACACCCCCCCATCTGAAGTTCAGCCCCACGTGGTGCCCTTTGGATGTATTGGGCTACAACTCCCAATTGGGGGTTCTAGAGGGCACCAGGTTGGGGAAGGCTGCACTAGACCCAAAAGACCAAGGCTAGAAAATTGAAAATCCAGGATCTGCCTTCCTTGAGAGGCTAATGGCAAGGGATTCTGGGAGCTGTAGTCCAGCAACATCTGGGGACCCAACGTTGGAGAGCCCTGGTCTAGCCATTGCTGGAACAATGTCTTTCTTCCAGCTCCAGTGCCTTGTACCATGACTGAACCATTGTGCTATTACCCCTTTGGACTTCTGCTTCACTCTGCTTCCTAGACTGCATTTTGTATCTGACTGCTTATCTGTGTTTGGACCTTGGCTGCTCCTCAGACCTCCCTCTTGGAACTCTCCCTCTTGCCTGGTAAAACTGTGCCTTTGACCACTACCTGTTTTAGCAGACTACTTCCACCTGGAACTTCTCTCTTGCTGGACTCTGGGCTTGACCTTTGCCTCTTTATTGACTTGCCTTTGGATTGCTCCTTCGTTTGCACTGTTGCTGAGCCTGATCCAGCCATAGCAGGACAATCTGGATACAACCCAACAACTTTGTTTCTTTTATGGCTGATAAGACATCTGCTTCTGTTGATATCCTTGATGTTATCAGGTGTAAGTACAATATTTAAGGCACAACCCTATGTATGTTTAGACAGAAAAAAAAGTTCTACAACTCCCAGCTTGCCATGCTGGCTGGGGAAAGCTGGGAGCTGTAGAACTTTTTTCTGTCTAAAGATGCATAGGATTGCACCATTAACTAGGATCCATGTGGCACAAAATTTTGCTCATGTCAAACAGAGCTCAAAATGCAGGACAGCACGTAGAAACCTGATGAAATTTATGGTATCAATATGTATAGGACAGATCGTGTGGTTTAAGAAGTATAAATCATCAGCCTAATACAAGCATAATCATCATTGACATGTTTATTATATGCTCTGAATTTTATAATGATTTCATAAGGTACTTGAAATAAAATATGTATTTTTCACATCAAATATCACCCTTCACTGTTTTAACAGTGGGCACCACATATTACACTGGATTTTTGGTGGGGTTTGGATTTTTCCTGGATCTGGCTCCAGCTTTCCTCTTCAGCTTTCATTTAAGTCCTTGTTTGCTTTTGTGCCTGATTTTCCAGGAAACTGTACTAAGGAATTATTCAGCTTTAACACTTGATGTGTCCCCAATTGAAAACAACTGCCAACCCTCAACTAATGTTTATTAATCTGCCACTGATCAATCAAAATTAACTCTGTGATTGGTACGGATTTGAGGTATTCCGTTCTGTTTATCTCAGGGCCCCTTTTGTAAACCACCATCCCAATTCCTTAACAGTCCAGTGGTTTTAACTAAGATGGCTGGGGTAATCAATCATATTTTGAATCAGCCTAGAACAACACTTTGCAATATTAATAAAGGTGTGTTTCAAAGGACAAGAGAGAGCATATAATGTCTACCTGTAGACAAAACCTTTATTTCTACCCAATTTGCTTGTCCTAAATTACCAGATTAGGCACAAGCTGTACAATTCACATAGCTTCTACAGTTTTAAGATCCCTCCAGGGGTCCCAATCCAGCACTATGGGGCTCCCCAGATGGCCATGCCTCCTTCCCCTGGTCCTATCCTCTTTCTTCCCAACCACCAATCATGTGCTAGCTTTTGTGCATCCCCCCCCCCATTCTGAAAGGTTGAAATGCCTCTCCTAAGGCAGAGTAATTACTGGCAGTGAGAGCTTTAAGCTAAAATATGCTGGTATTTGGGGGGGGGGGGTTGCCCAACCCCTTTTGCCTTCAGCCCCACCCACCACTGGAATACAGCCCCCAAGAATTTCTCTGAAATGGAATTCAGCCTTTGAGGGAGCAATTCTGTGGCTCTCAACAGCAACTGAGGGGCCACCAGATATTTTGGATCCCCTGATCTGAGCTCAGAGACAGCGCTCGAACTGGAGCTCTGATCCCCCCTCCCTGTTGCAGCCGGCATGGAAAGAACCATGTTGGCTGCTCTCCAAGGTCGGGAACCCAACCTGGGAGAAGCAGAGAAGGGGGGCGTTTCAGTGGGCAGGGAGGGGAGGAGACTGGAGAGGCCAGGATATGGGTTATCCCCCTCTGAAGTGCCCCAGCTAGATGGGCAAAAAAGCCCATCTAGCAAAAAATGCAGGGTGGGAGGATGGTGCCTCTGCTGCTTCTCCTCCCACCCTGCATGGGATGCTCATATCATAAGCCTCCGAGTTCAGGGGCTTACCATCATTGAGGGCACAACCCATAGGATTGTGCTCTAAGAAAGAAACTGAATGCTATCACTCTGTCAATTACAGCATTGTTGTCACTCAAGCATGGGGAATAAAGATCCTTGTGGTTTTTCAGTCATCCCAATTCTAGCCAAATGAGGACAATAGCATTATCCTTGGGCTGGCTTCTAATGTAAGATAATATCTGGCAATTTGAAGTGACCAGTTCATACCCCCAAAAAGTGTTTATTTTCTCCAGGCAATTGTACATAAAAGAAACTTTATAGTGTGAACTGATTGCTTACACAGACGGCTGCAGCCACTTCCTTGGTCACAGTGGCTTTAACCAGGGCAGCTGTGATAAAAATGGCTGCAGCTGTCCCAGGCTGCCCATAGAGACATGTTGGGTAGCCACCTGGGGTGCCAAAATTTCAGGGGTCCCCCCACTATGTAAATGAGCCAGAGAGTGGTCTGTTATCTGTAGTGTTGGAGGAAGCATGCAGAGGCAGTTTAGCAGCTCTGGTTTCTCCTGCATTTGAGAGGCAGGGCTTGATAGCACTTTGATCCATCAGTTGCCCTGAGCTAGACACACCTGTAAAGCGAAGAAAATCAAGACATGACGGATGTTAGTGAAAATGAGGAAATATAGTATCTCAGCCGACTCTTGATCATTTAATGCACTATTGTTGTGATAAGAGAGGGACATTTAATTCTCCTAGGGCAGAGGTGGGGAAGTCCAGATGTTGTTGGGCTATGACTCCCACTATCCCAGGCCATTGGCCATGTTGGCTGGCGCTGATGGGACTTGGGAGTCCAACAACATCTAGGGGGCCACACATCCCCCACCCCTGTCCTAAGGCAACAAAAACAACAGGGGCAGATGTAGCTGGGGATGGGTGAGAATTTTGTTCAGTTTGGCTTTTGATACGAGCTTATCAAAATTTGCACATTTCTTTTGCTCTTAAGTCGCTTTTAAACAATAGTTCTATTTCTTTAATATTTTTCTTTTATTGACTTTGTTCTGATTTTGTTTTGTTCATTGCTGACATAGTTTGGGGTTTAAACGATGCTGAAAATGTTATTGCTTCACAGCTTTTCCTTGAAAGTTAAATTACATTATAAGACTATTAAAAAATAATCTGAATGTGTTTTAATAAAATTCATGCTTGAGTGGCTTATTTCACAAACTTTAGGGGGAAAGAAGCAACAGTTTGGGAGTCTTGAACAACCCAGCTCATCTATAAAGTCCCTCAGCATTTTAGAAATTAGTTAAATCCAGTGTGTAAGTGCATGAGACTTTTCTGGTCATTACCAGAAAAGTCTCATGCACTTACACACTGGATTTAACTAATTTCTAAAATGCTGAGGGACTTTATAGATGACCTGGGTTGTTGAAGCATTAGCTTGCTGGAAAATGTTTTCAGGTGCGCTAAATGAACTGAGAAGGTTGTAGGTACTTGGACTTGGTTACACTCCATATGTATATACACATTTTTGATCAATTTCATGCATTAGGCTTTTGCATATGAGTGGCTTCAGACATTGTGTTCCACTTCTTGAATTTCTGCATAACAACCGAAGGAGGGGCACAACTTCCCTCCCCCAACATGGAAATGTATGAGCTCCTGGATTGAGGAGAGCACACATCTCCCCAAGCACGCTAGGGCCCTTACAAGAAGTACAAGGATGTACTGCATATGTGCAATACATATTTCAATGTGACAAAGTTCATGTAAACATATTACATAAGTGGAGAGTCCATTCATCATGCACATTTTGAAAGATTTCATCAACATTGCCTCCAGAAAATCCTGCAAATTACTTGGGAAGATAGGCGAACAAATGTCAGTGTACTGGAAGAAGCAAAGACTACTAGCATTGAAAAAATGATCCTTCAACGCCAACTTCAGTGGACCGGTCATGTTGTTCGAATGCCTGACTGCCGTCTCCCAAAGCAGTTACTTTACTCCCAGCTCAAGGATGGAAAGCGGAATATCGGTGGTCAATATAAGAGGTTTAAAGATGTTCATAAGGCTAATCTAAAAAAATGCAATATAAGCATTGAAAACTGGGAAGCTCTGGCCCATGAACTATCTAAATGGAGGTTGGCCTTTCACAAAGGTTCCATGGACTTTGAAGAAGCCCGAGTGCAAGATGAAAGGGAGAAACGTGCTAAGCGAAAAGCACGTCAAACGAATCCTTCACAGGACCATCTTCCATCTGGTAACCTGTGTCCTCACTGTGGGAAGCTGTGTGGATCTAGAATTGGCCTCCACAGTCACTTACGGACCCATCGCTAGAGTCTACACAATCTTCCTTTAGAATTTCTTCCTTTTATCCTGGAAGACAATCTTACTCGGTCACAAGTGATCGCCTGATGATTTGTGAACAAATAGGTGGATAAGCTATTAAAAGCTATGGGTATGGCTGGAAGCAGAAAATAAAGACCTAGAGCAGGGAAAGCACATCCTGAGGCCTGGCCAGGGACTGCATGCAGCTCCCCAAGACCTTAATTGTGACACACACACCCAAGGGTGTCCTGATCCCCACACACTACCGCCACACCAAATTCCCTCCCTGAGAGATCCTCCTACAGAACACTCATTCCTTGCTGGAAAGAGCAACTGTATGAGGATTACTGTGGAAGAAAAAAGGAAGGCTCTTCCCTCCCTCCCACAGCAATTATCCTATAGACAACTCTTTCGCTGCTGCCGCTAGCAGTAAGGAAGGAACAATCTGTATTGGGATCAGTGTGTGGTGTGTGTGTGTGTGTATGCTTGCATGTGTATGTATGTGCACATGCATCACATGTGGCCTAGGGGAAGCAGAGGTTTTAAGATGAGAGAGAAAAATAGGATGTACACATGAGAAATGAAAGGGGCACATGGGTCTAGGTTAACAGAACAGGCTTCAAGAGCAGAGATGGAGAGAATGAGTGCCAGTTCAGGGTGGAAACTGGTAAAAAGAACAGAGTGCAGAAAACAGATTAATCCAGGGAAACGGCCAGGAGTGGGGGGGGGATTGTGATTTGACTGAAATGTATCCCATATCTTGACAACCTTAAAAAGAAAAAGAAAAAGGATTTCAACCTATTTACTTTGTGTCATGTGAGTAGTTCTAAGTGGAGGCTAGAAGAACAGGGCCCATCACCCAACCCATAGGACTGAACAGTTTGTGTCAACAATCTGTTTGGGAGATCCAGGATTTGTTTTCATAGATGAAAAAGTTCTAATTAGGTCTCCATCACTGCCACAATGGGTCCATTGCCGAATGCTAAATATCAAAGTATGAGCCGAATAAAACATCCATATAGATCTATTGAAGATGTTGGTAGATGCCTAGATGAATGTACTTTTAATTTCTTTCCAAAGGGCTCACCACAAGATTGTTGGCACTGCAATCTGAAAATAAAAGACTATTCGTCTGTGACATTTTCTGTGAACAATTCATTTGAAGGGAATTTGAGTTCATGAAAGGGCTTGCATCACTGTCCCTTTTTCTGCTTAAATGGCAACATCAGAGCAGAGGCACAATCCCCCTTCTCTCTAGTTATAATTACCTTTAACAGAAACAGGCTGTGCCCCTCAACCTAGCATCAGAAACACATTCATTTCAATGGGACTTAAACCACTGTGGTTCTTGGAGAAACAGGTTGTCAGGAAAGAAGGAGAAGTTTGGCCGCTTACAATGAACAACCAATATTCAGAGTATCTGTATGTCATTTTCAGACATGTGTGCAATTGCCTTTTGAGTTTAAAAATCAGGTGGCCATACACGGACACCTTCTCTAAAACCCACTATAAGTCAGCAATTAAAATATGCTTCTCTTTCACACTCAGGAGTTGTACAAAGAGATCTCTGTGTGCACGAGTAGATTCTTGGTCCAGCCTTCCATTTCCATTGCTCCTCCACTATGATTCAATCAAAGAAAGAAATGGTTCATTGTGTCCAATGTCCTCCATGTTATGCCTATTAATTAGGTGATATAAAGTAAGGGGATGGCATTGCTGAAAGCAGCAATTCATATCACTGACAATCAGAATGTAAACAAACCAAATAAATGATTCAAAATGTGCATGGGTGAGGGGGACACAGTTTTATTAGCCAGAAAGCAAAAGTGTGTGTGTGTGTGTGTGTGTGTGTGTGTGTGTGTGTCAGAACATAATGGAGACTCAAAGGGTGGACTGACTCAGTGGATGAGAATGAGCATTAGAGATTTGTGGTCATCATTGGTTCTGGCCCTGTTAGTTCTGCTGGACCTTTCAGTGACTTTCAGTACCATTGACCATAGTATCCTTCTGAGGCATCTGTCTGAGGTGGGACTGTGTTGGGTTTTGCATAGGCAGAACGAGATTACCACCTGACATCGGGATTATCACCTGACCTGGTGAGTGTTACTTGAGTTCAAGTACAGAAGGTCTTTGGTCAGGAGACATAGTCTCGAGGTGCTATGACTCAGCAGCCTTGAACAGATTTGGGATCAACATGTTGATGAATAGGTTATACTACTGGGTGAGTAATGCCCTATTTATAGGTGCAGGGTCTGGGGTATATAAGCTGGCACACTTGCTGATAGCTACATTCCGTCATTCCTCTTCATCTCTCTCTCTGCTGTTTGCTCGTCTCGACACGACATGTGTCTTGATCTTGGACTTCACTTCATCTAGCCTTACCACTGGGGTATAGGATTTGAGTCTGCAATGATGTAGTGAGTAGAAATGCATTGATTGCCTTAATCCCATGTAATTGGGTCTTACAAATAAACTCTTTAATCTTTATTAACTGCTGTTATCTCCTCCTTCCGCTTGCGTGACTGGGACTGAGGGTCATTAGCTAGGGGAGCTTTTGAACCCGGGTCAGTCCAACTCTCACATCGGTTATGGGCCCAGATAACGATCTGATGGTTATCTCAGATGGGCAGATAAGCCACAGAGACGCAGTTCGGAGAAATTCGGCAGTTATAGAGTTAAGGAATTTGTTTACTATTTGTAAGAACGGTTTGTAAATAAACCGGGAAAGGCAATGCAGTGTTGCTAAAGCTGGAGCTGATAACAGCGGCTTGGAATGCAGCACAACTGAAGTATGCAGAAACAGAGAGACGGAGGATTTTTCGTTTTGAAAGCAGCTAGAATGGAGATGCCAGGCTTGGCAAAATCCGAGGATCGGGCAGCTACTAGGCTGAAAAGTGAACAACGCTGGACACAAAGATTTCGTTTTCCACAGCTTGCTGGAGTGATTGTCAAGGAGCTGTATCGGGCAAAGAAATAATCTTCAGGAGGCTGTGTGTCTACTCAAGGCTACAAGCAGGAGGATCATATTTCTTTACAGCTTGCTTCTTCACACAGCAGCGGATCAGCTATCTTTTGCATTGTATCAACAAGTGGCTTGGATTACAAATGCGTGGATTACGTCTGACGTGGGTAAAGCGTCTGGAGCGTCATGTCGCAGCAAAGCAAAGTCACGTGTGACAAACGTATCTGGGGAAACCTGATACTACACGGGAGTCTGTATCAAACCAGCGGAGGCGTGGTTTTAACACAACAAAGAAAAACAGCGCGTCAGTTTTGAACAGAGAAAGCTGTGCTTAAAATGTGAAGCTGTTCTTCATTTTCTTCATGTGGGATCACAGAAGAAAGGAGCTTGAAATCAGCAGGGGTGCTGCTGATGGGAAAAACTTTGTGTTTTAACCCAGGACATAACAAAATGGACATTATTTTGTTGTAAGCAGAAACAGTGGATTGTTTAAACGAAGCTTTCTGTGTTGGACATAAATAAACAGGAAGAGGACTATGCAAATGGTCAAGAGTTTAACAGTCATGTTTTTGAAACTGTATTTCTTGAAAGTTGGATAACTTAGAATTCAAGAAAGTGTAATATATGCTTTGAAATGTCAGGAAATGTACTGAATGTATATATGACTTGAGTATATTGTGGATTTTCTGTAGCAAAATGTAAAATGCTGAATAATTAGTAGGTATGTTTATATGGCGAAGCTAAGAGATGGATTATTTCTTTCATACTGTAATGGTGTAATAAAGAAATGGAAAGTTGTACTGATGCAACTATAAAAAGGTTAAATGCTTATATGTTTGACATGTACATGCATGCATATCACATGAATGTTTGATCATTTAGATTCACAGGCCTGTGAAAGAAAATGCAAACTGTGGTGGGGAAAGCATTGGGAAATTGTAATTTTCACATGAAAGTAATTTTGTGCACATAAACAAGGGATGCTAGCTTCAACAGGTAAACTGGAAGGCAAGCTGAAAAAACAGTTCATTTCATTCAATTTGTTCTTGGTGATTTTGTGGAACTCTGATGGTTTTTAGAGGAAAGGCATGTTATTTCATGATGTTAATTGATCAATACACGAGGTACAGGTTGTGTACATGTTAGATAGAAAGCTGAAGTATTGAACAAAGTCAAGGTGTTTTGTGCTTGGATGGGAAACAAGCATATTACCCATGTTACCTATTTCTTTTCAGATATGGGGAAGTTCAATTCAGTGCATGTTTTGATGACTTTCTAACAGGATGTGATATTGAACACATGGATTATGTGGAAGAGTAAACAAACACTCAGAAGAGGTGATACTAATTTGGATAATGAGGTTTGGGTAGAAGCTCTTAAATGTTTTGATTATGTACATGATAGAAGTTTTAGTTCTGTGTATTGAACTGTACACCTTATAGAAAGTAGTGTAGAAGGAAGAATCTTCTGGAGAAACATTTCAGGATCTTGGATCTGATATGTAGGTACATACACCTCAAAGATAGAAGAAATCTGTAAGGGAGCTTACATGAGATTTTCTAGAAATGAGAATATTGTGTTTTACATGAACAACACTTGGATAGTGAGATTATCTAGAAGTGTTGAGTATAATGCTGAATGAAAAGGCGAGATCATTTTTCAAAATTAATTCTGTTAATGCAGGAGATGCATCAAGTTCAGAGTCAGAATAGAAAAGCATTTGCTGAAAGACAGTCAGGTAAATTTGACAAACTGATACACATTTGGTTTAGTAGAGACAAGACAAATGATTGTTCATCATTGGTGCAAATTTCATTGGAACAGGAACCTGATAACTGATGAGGTAAGGAACAGGTAAGTCAAACAACCTGTGAGATATCAGGATGAATTTGCAGGAAAAGCCATTTGAAAGCCCAAAATTTCAAAGAGGTGAAAAATTGTCTGTTAAGGAAACTGAACCATAGCTTCAGGCTATGCAAGCTGAGTTGAATTCTTTGGATAAAGAACAAAACATGGAAGCTGGTGAAACAAACAGCAGTTCATGGAACTCATTGTTACCAGATGGATTTTTAAGTGAAAACTAACCAGATTGAAAAAGGTTATATGACAAATAGCAAGATTGGTTGCTTGTGATTTTGCTCAGTTAAAAGGGGCTGAATAATCATAAGATGAGTGCAACAACAATTTGCTTTGGAAACAGTTAGACTGATGTTTAAGAATGTTGATAGATGTAAGAATATTTCACAAGTTGAAATATTGGAACATAAGCATTTTAAATGAGAGGAAGTCTTTGGAAAACTGTCTGAGATTTCCTGTAGAAAAGTTAAAATCAGCTGGAGGCTGGAATTCTGTTTTGAACTCAAACATTGTTGAATTGAGGTTTGCACAGAGAGGCAGATCAATGTTTGTTTGTTAAACAGGAGAACAGGGACATAGACTGTATGTACTTTGTTTAGTTGGATCTATTGTTTTTTCTGGACAGATAAAAGCAATATGATATAATTGATCCAGGGTTTGGAATTTCATTGAATTGAAACTGCTTGGTGGTGGATCAACTGTTTATTTGTAAATAGAAGTTGAGGGAGAACCAAGAGGGCAGTACTTACTGCAACAAACCAGAGAAATATCATGGATGTGATTGAGAATTTTGGAGATAGTTAACTCAGTGAGAGACTCCAAATAATTGAGGATTTTCAAGCACATGCTGATGGAAAAGCAGTTTGAATGCTACACAGAAGCATTGGGCTATTGAGCTTTACTGTACAAGCAACAAGGCCAGGTATTGCTGTCAGTGTAATGGGCAGACTGTTAGACCAACAGGACATGCTTGGAGAGCTCTGAAAAGGAGTTGAGTGTTATCTGGAGGGAACATCACACTTCAGACTAAGAGTTACAAGTCAGAGCACAGGTGGCTTACAGATTCACAGAAATGCCAGTTGTGGTTGTGATAGTAAGAACAACAAGAACACACCTGAAGTTTGTTATTTTTTATAACCATACTTTGATTGATTTTGTAAGAAACAATCATCTAGAGGTTGGAGTTCAACTGAAATTGAACTGAATGCATTGTATTATGTATTGTGCTATTATGCTATTGTAAAGCTTGAATAGTTATTGCATGTGTTTAAATAGTTTGAATTGTTAAAAATGTTTAAATAATGCTGGGATTGATGTGAAAAACCTATTACAGTTTTTTCAGGAAACCAAGGCAGGATTGCTATGCTGCAGGCAGATAGCAATACACAACGTTTTGGGTTTGCAAATAAAACTGTGTCATAAGGAGGGATACATCAGAAGTGATTTGATGGTGGTTCAAATTTCTGGCAGGTAAAGTCATTCCTGCAGAAGTTTTTTATCAAAGTCCATAGATGAAGGAACAGCATCAGATGTCAACAACGCTGTTGCTGTTGTATGAAGTAAATAACCACGTTCTGCGCAAATGCAAAAGCAGGGGGATGTTGGGTTTTGCATAGGCAGAACGAGATTACCACCTGACATCGGGATTATCACCTGACCTGGTGAGTGTTACTTGAGTTCAAGTACAGAAGGTCTTTGGTCAGGAGACATAGTCTCGAGGTGCTATGACTCAGCAGCCTTGAACAGATTTGGGATCAACATGTTGATGAATAGGTTATACTACTGGGTGAGTAATGTCCTATTTATAGGTGCAGGGTCTGGGGTATATAAGCTGGCACACTTGCTGATAGCTACATTCCGTCATTCCTCTTCATCTCTCTCTCTGCTGTTTGCTCGTCTCGACACGACATGTGTCTTGATCTTGGACTTCACTTCATCTAGCCTTACCACTGGGGTATAGGATTTGAGTCTGCAATGATGTAGTGAGTAGAAATGCATTGATTGCCTTAATCCCATGTAATTGGGTCTTACAAATAAACTCTTTAATCTTTATTAACTGCTGTTATCTCCTCCTTCCGCTTGCGTGACTGGGACTGAGGGTCATTAGCTAGGGGAGCTTTTGAACCCGGGTCAGTCCAACTCTCACAGACTGGTGGGACTGTTATATGGTGGCTCTGGCCTTTCTTGGAGGGGCAATCTCATAAGGTGGTGTGAGAGGACTCCTCCCCGAGAGATCCCTCAGGGTTCCATCTTATCCCCCATGCTATTTATGAAACTGCTGAGATTATCTGAACTTTTGCGGTACCACCAGTATGCTGATGACACCCAACTCTCTCCTTTACAGCTAAATCCAAGGAAGCTGCTCTGATTCTAAATTGGTGCCTGATGTTGGTAATGGACTGGATAATGGCAAACAAATGGAAGGTTAATCCAGACAAGACTGGTGCTTTTGTCATTCAAAAGGCAGATCAGGGAATAGGAATTCAACCTGTGCTGGATGGGGTTACACTCCCCCTAAAGACTCAGGCTCACCGTTTGGGTGTACTCCTGGACTTGGCCCTGAACCTGGATGCCCAAGTCTCAGTGGTGGCCAGGAGTGTGTTTGCACAGCTGAGGCTAGTACACCAACTACACCCATCCCTAGAGACATCTGATCTGGCCATGGTCACACAGGTCTTAGTTACATCCCGTTTGCACTACTGTAACATGCTCTATGTGGGGCTGCCTTCGAAAACTGTTCAGGAACTTCAGCTGGTGCAGAATGCTGTAGCGTACAGGGGGCACGCAACACGTAAGAATGTAAGAAGAGCCCTGCTGGATCAGACCAAGGGTCCATCTAGTCCAGCACTCTGTTCACACAGTGGCCAACCAGCTGCTCACGGGAAACCCACAAACAGGACATGAGTGCAACAGCACCTTCCCACCCATGTTCCCCAGCAACAGATGTACACGGACGCACCTCTTTTTTGTGCTCACCAGGTGCTCAGCAAGCACCCCCGCTGCTTGATATGTCTCGCGGCAGCAGCAGGGCTCCTGGCGGACTTTCTGGAGCCCGGAAGTGACGCGACAGGACCCCGGCACTGCGTTTTTCACTTAAATACCATAGAAAACCACCTTAAAATGGCCACTATTTGCTATTCGTGGCCGTTTTAAGGTGGTTTTCTATGGTATTTATGTGAAAAACGCAGCACTGGGGTCCTGTCGCGTCACTTCCTGGCACAGTGCCAGGACCAATCGTGTCACTTCTAGGTCCCCAGCGCTGCGTTTTTCACATAAATACCAAAGAAAACTACCTTAAAACGGCCGCAAATAGCAAATCGCAGCCATTTTAAAGTGGTTTTTTATGGTATTTATGTTAAAAAAGCAGCGCCGGGGATCCGGAAGTACCTCTCCCCAGCTCCTCTCCAGGGAGATGTGCTGAGCTGGGGAAAGGTAAGTTCCGCGGGGCTCAGGGGGCGAGTTCACTCCGCTTCCACCCCCCAATCAAGTCACAAGCACATCCCTAACTGGAATACATAGGCATGCTGCCTCTGATACTGGAGGAAGCATATAGCCAATCAGGACTAGTAGCCATTGATAGCCTTCTCCTCCATGAATTTGTCCAATCCTTTTTTAAAGCTGTCCAAATTGGTGGCCATCACTACATCTTGTGGAAGTGAATTCCATAGATTAACTATGCACTGTGTGAAGTAGTACTTCCTTTTATTTGTCCTGAATCTCCCACCAATCAGCTCCATGGGACTCCCTTGTTACAGCAGCTTCACTGACTACCAGTCTGTTTCTGGGCAGAATTCAGAGTGCTGGTTATGGCCTATAAAGCCCTATATCGTTCGGGACCAGGCTACCTGAAAGACTGCCTTCTCCCATACAAGCCTGCCTGGTTCTTAAGATCTTCTGGAGAGGCCCTTCTTTTGAGATCACCACTTTCAGAGGCACATTTGGTGGTGACCCAAGAGGGGGCCTTTTCAGTGGTTGCTCCCAGGCTGTGGAACTCCCAAGGGAGGCTACGTTCGCTCTCTGTTGTCCTTCCAGCAGGCAAAGACCACTTTATTCAAGAAGGCCTTTGGCCTGTAAGGGGGTCTGTTGGGTTGGGTGCTGCTTTTAATTCCCCCCGCCCTAGTAATTATGTTTTTATTGTATTTTATTGTCTTATTGTTTTAATCAATTTTAGTTGTGCATGTAAGCCACCTTGAGTGCCATTTTTTGGTAGAAAGGCAGGGTACAAATCAAATAAATTAATAGATAATTAAATTGTTAAAGGAATTCCAGTGTCTCTCTGGCCCCTCCCAGACATTATAGGCAAAGGTAAACATTTGCCTATAATTTACTAGAACTCTCAGGGCCTGAATAAAATTCCCTCATGGGCCAGAATGATGCCCATAGGCTGCCTGGGGCAAACTACTATTTAAAGGAGCTAGCCATTTAGTGCCCTGAACTCTCCCCTTTACACAACATGCACACACACTGACATCAGTGAAATTCATACATTTAAGTTTGGGGGCGGGGACTAGAGTTTCTTACACAGTGCTTAGGTTTGGGCAAGTCTGAATCTCCAGGAGACAATTGAACATAACATGCTTTAGAATCTGATTCAGAAGAACACTGGCTTAAAAAAAAAAAGTGGAGGGATGAGAGAAATTCTACCCTATGTACAAAAAAACAACCACTTGTTTACACATCCCAAATGCACAGACAGGTTAGAACTACCAGCCTGAGGTGAGAAGGCATGACATTCATCGCAACAGTTCTTCCATTATCCATCTTTAGATGCCGTCACTACAAGTTTCAACAGCAAAGCAAAAGTTTAAGGACAAACTCATAGTGGCTCAGGTTCCAGGTGACTGAAAAGCAGACTGCATCTTAGTTTTTCATTCAGGGTATGTGTTAGTCTAAAATATTATGGGGTGCCCAAGGAAAGGGAAAGTATTGTAGAGCTATCACTGTTTCTCTGTGTGTATCTGACATTGCCTGGAACACTTACATGATGTCTATGTTACACAAACCTGCTGCCAAATCTCCCTATTTGGCTGGTTATTCTCCATTTCAAAGCTAATCCCCCACCTGTTTTGAAAAGTGATCCCCCAACCTTGCTTTTGGTTTATTAAACAATGTTATTAGCAGAGTAAATTTCCCAAGGGGGCTGAGCTAAGTCAAAGCAAAAGAGAGAGACAGAGGAAGGGAGGATGTGTTTATCAGGGGTGGGGGCGAAATGTGTTCAGTTCACATTTTGATGCAAACATACCTAATTTTGCACTTTCAGACCAAGACACGAATCAATACTCAGTTATCCTTCGAAACTCGCACTTCTCTAAATTTTGCAATAGAGTTCTCCAATGAAAAAGGGCATACAAAAATGTGTATATTGTGGGAAAGTACACACAAAAATGCATATATTAGTGACAATATCATTCAAAAATGCTAAAATAAAAATTACCTGTAAAAAGTATACATTAATTGCATACAAAAATGCATTAGAAATGTACACAAAAATGTGTATGAATTTTTATGTGCATGTTTTTCTTTGTTTTCTAAATCTCAACATTTGGGACACACTAAATTCAAGATTGGAGAAATGAGAAATTGAGAGAAACCAAGATTTGTCCATACTAATTAACATTTACAAACAAAGCAGAATAATGTTTTGGTCTACAGTTCAGCCTGAAAACATGCCCCAATGGAGCACTGTCAATGCTATTTTGCTTTTAGAAAACATATATGAATATAGTTTGAGTGCAAATATTGAGAATACTTACATAAGTGTTTATATAGCAACTCTTGCTCATTAAAAAAGTGTTATGGCAAATTGTTGCTGCTATGTTACAAAATTTCTGTTAGAAACCTATTTGACAATTCGATAACAGATCACTACAGTTGTCTGAATGTCTCTTATGTTATAGTGTGGAATATGTTAAACCACTTCACTATACTATAATATTTAACTTTTCTATAGTGCCTTAGAATATTCAAAACACTTCACTTAGAATGTTGTCTGTAATTATTACAAGAGCTGAGCCAAAATGTTTGGCTCAGTTTTTTGCTTTGAAAGAAGAGGGTGGGGGATAGAAGGGAAAAATAAATTTCTTTTTTATGGGGCAGGAAGAAATCTGGGGGGGGGGGGTTCCATGAGGGTGGATTTACCCTAACAAACTGCAGCAGCAGATACCCCCTTTCTTCTTTTAAACCAAACTTTTGTGCCACCTCAAGCAGCAGTGGAGCTCCAACCTGTGGCTCAGTCACAGCCATTCCCCCCTGGGAACAATGCTACATCATAACATAGTGGGTGCATTCACACATCACGACAACCCACTCTGGCAATAAGCCAGACAGATGATCGGGCGCACAGTGGGTTGTTGACCCCCTCTTCATCCCTCGGTCCTCCCACAGGTATCCCAGGGGACACTGTGTGAGGAACAAATCATTCCCCCCCCCGCCACAATCTCAAGCCATTTGGGGCTTGTTGCAGCTTGTTGTGGAAAAATTGATCTATTGAAAGACTGAGTGAGCCGATCAAGGTGTTGAGCCGCTGTCTGAGACTCAAATGAGGAACATCCCTCAATAAGTTTGCCCTGGATGAGTGTCCTGTATGAGTGTGAGGAATAGGGGGTGCAAGATCAAAGGAGATCCCCCCCAAGGGAATGCTAGCATGTTGTAGGTACACACCTTATGGCCATAGGTAGGTGTGTAAATTTCTCGAGAAATGGAATGTCATGACAAAAAGATGATCCTAGTAAACAGTTCCCACTGGGAGGAACGTTTGACTTGGGTCAGGATAGTGCACTTAAGGGGAGCGCTCGAGTCATGAGGAAGTAAGGTACCTCAGACTCAATGGGAAGTGTATTTTAATTGGTATGAAGAAGCTTCAAAATGCATGCATGAATCCAAGCTTAAAAGCTTGAGAGATTCAAATATATATATTAAAAGATCAACTAAAATTTAAGCAGGCCTGCAGCCAACCACCACCATTAGCTTTTTTTCTTTTTACCCCCTTTCCTGGAGATTGTGAAAGCTGGCTGTAAAGCCAGCTTTTGTGATTCCCATTTTGACCACTATAGGCAGCTAGCTGTCAAAACTCCTTTTTCCCCAGAAAAAGGGGGCAGCACACATTTGCACTTTTTCCGAGCACCTAGAGGATCAGGGCAAAGTGTAAAATGTTCGCCCTGATGGGAACTGAAGCGGGGAGATGAGGATCTTGCTGTGAAGAGGATATAAATCCCCCAAAACCCTGTTTTTGCAGCAAAGGATCCCTCACACCTTTGGTTTCTCTTGACAGCTCACCTTCTGACAGCTGGCAGAGATAGATTTCTTTAAAAAGAAGATCAAGAGGGGAAATCCCACTACTGCTGATTGTTATAGTAAGCCTCTCAGCTCCACACATTTTGAGAATTTCTCCCACCCTCCCCTCTGCCTGAAACAAACAAAAAATCCACTTTCATGGCCTGCCAAGAGAGTCACAGAAGTGGAGGTATACATTTTCATCTCAGCATTAATGTTTACAAACACAATGTAACATGGGTCAGCATTATTATCCCTATCTTGCAGATACAGAGGGGGCTGAACCTGAGAGAATGCTGGTTCTTCTAAAGCCAGGGAGGGAGCAATCATAGAATCATAGAATCATAGAAAAGTAGAGTTGGAAGGGGCCTACAAGGCCATCGAGTCCAACCCCCTGCTCAATGCAGGAATCCAGGTCAAAGCATCTCTGACAGATGTCTGTCCAGCTGCACCTTGAATGCCTCCAGACTGGGAGAGCCCACCACCTCCCTAGGTAGTTGATTCCATTGTCTTATTGCTCTGACAGTCAGGAAATTTTTCCTGATGTTTAGGTGGAATCTAGGTTCCTGTAACTTGAGCCCATTATTCCGTGTCCTGCAAACTGGGATGAACGAGAAGAGATCTTTGCCCTCCTCTGTGTGACATCCCTTCAAATACTGGAAGAGTGCGATCATATCTCCCCTCAGTCTCCTCTTCTGAAGGCTAAACATGCCCAGTTCTTTCAGTCTCTCCTCATAGGGCCTTGTTTCCAGTCCCTTTATCATCCTTGTTGCCCTCCTCTGAACCCTCTCCAGTTTGTCTATGTCCTTCTTAAAGTGAGGTGCCCAGAACTGGACGCAGTACTCAAGATGAGGCCTAACCAGTGCCGAGTAAAGGGGAATTATCACTTCCCGCGATTTGGAAGCTATACTTCTATTAATACAGCCCAAAATAGCATTTGCCTTCTTTGCAGCCACATCGCATTGCTGGCTCATATTCAGTTTGTGATCTACCACAATTCCAAGATCCTTCTCACTTGTAGTATTGTTGAGCCAAGTGTCCCCCATTCTGTAACTCTGCATTTGGTTTCCTCTCCCTAGGTGCAGCACTTGGCATTTATCCCTATTAAATTTCATTCTGTTGTTTTCGGCCCAGCGCTCCAGCCTATCGAGGTCACTTTGAATTTTGTTTCTGTCTTCCAGAGTATTAGCTGTTCCACCCAACTTTGTGTCATCTGCAAATTTGATAAGCATTCCCTGTACCTCCTCATCCAAGTCATTAATAAAAATGTTGAAGAGCACCGGGCCCAGGACCGAGCCCTGTGGTACCCCGCTCGTTACCTCTCCCCAGTTTGAGAAGGAACCATTGATAAGCACTCTTTGAGTCCGATTCTTTAGCCAATTGTGGATCCACCTGATAGTTGTTCCATCTAGACCACTCTTAGCTAGCTTACTAATCAGGATATCATGAGGCACTTTGTCGAAAGCTTTGCTGAAGTCCAGATATATAATGTCCACAGCATTCCCACAGTCCACAAGGGAGGTTACCCGATCAAAAAATGAGATCAGATTAGTCTGACAGGATTTGTTCTTGACAAATCCATGCTGGCTTCTAGTAATCACTGCATTGTTTTCAAGGTGCTTGCAGACTGACTTCTTTATAATCTGCTCAAAAATCTTCCCAGGGATTGATGTCAGACTGACTGGCCTATAGTTCCCAGGTTCCTCCTTCTTGCCCTTTTTGAAGATGGGAACAACATTTGCCCTCCTCCAGTCGTCTGGCACTTCACCTGTCCTCCATGATTTCTCAAAGATAATAGACAGTGGTTCTGAGAGTTCTTCTGCCAGTTCCTTTATTACTCTAGGATGCAGCTCATCAGGCCCTGGAGATTTAAACTCGTTCAGAGTAATCAGGTGCTCCTTGACCATTTGCCTATCAATCTCAAGCTGCAATTCTGCCCCTTCAGTCTGCACTTCAGGTTTGCCAGGGGGGTCATAGACCCTCTTTTGGGAGAAGACCGAGCCGAAGTAGGACTGAGGGGCCACAGGATAGTTCAGATTCCCCAATCCCAAGTCGGAGGCAGCACTCTGACCTCAAAGTGAGGAATCAGAGTTCCGATCCCCTCCCCCCCGCAGCCGGCGTGGAAAGAACCACGGCGGCTGCCTATGTCTTGCCATAGGTGCTTTATGCAAAATTGAACAGAGGATCTAGGCTGAGCCAGTCCTCTGTCTTGGGTGCAACAGGAGTTAATTTTGAGTTAATTTATGCTCTAGCTCTGGAAGCCTTCCTGGATGAGATGGACATTTAGAGACAAGGTGCTAGCTAGGGTGACACTTAAAAAGGCAGTGAGGGTGAGCTTCTCAGTAACAATCCCTTGCTACATAGAAAATAACTGACTAATCAGAAGAATAGATGCAGATTCTACCCTATGATGAGCTGCAAAGCTGTTTTGATTTGTTAAATGGAGGGGTTAAAAGCTTTCCCAGTTTTTTATTTTCTGCCTTAATGAAACGCAGAACATTGTATGTGGCTCTAAAGACATTTAGGGCACAATCCAATAGGGGTGTCCATAGCCCTCCGAACTCAGAGGATTATGGGCATCCTATGCAGGGCAGGAGAAGCACAAAGGTGATCTTCACCTCTGCACTCCCCCACCTGGCAAATCAGCTAGAGGGCTGATTTCGGCCATCTAGCTGCGGCACTTCAGATGGGGAAGGAAGGAGGATGGAGCGCCACCGGGATACATCATATCCTGGCTGACCCGGTCTCCTCCCCACCCCCCAGAACATCCTCTTCATGCCTTCCCTGAGGTCAGTCTTACAACCTCAGAGACACAACCGACATGGTTCTTTCTGCACCAGCTGCAAGAGGGAGGAGGCGGATCTGAGTGCAGATCCCCAGCTCCGAGGTTGGAGCTCTTTTCCGACCTCAGAGCCGGGAATCCGAACAATCGTATGACCCTCTAGATGGTGTCTAGGGGGCCACAGGATCACTCTGCCCATAAATGAAAATATATTTTAGATGACAGATAGATAGTTAGATATTATCTGGATGATATAAATACACAGATATTTAATCTTTTATGCTCAAATTCTCTTCCATTTATATTTGTCTGTACTACAAATTATCTTCTATCAAACACTGCCAAAAGAATTCTCTTTTGAAATGTCAGCATACAGAATATGTTACCAGGAAAGACAATAGCAGGAGAAAAGATCTTTGAATGATTCCAAAAGATTATATAGGGAGAAGCCAGAAGCCGAGCTGAGTAAAATTTCAGGCTTGAAACATCATCTTGATGAAGATGACAATTCTGAAGTATTAAATAGATTACTGTAATTTCCCTGTGGAATTCAGAACATTTTGGCACAATTTTGAGGCTAGAAATTCCACTCTGGAGTGGTATAAAGACAGCAAAGAACAATATAAATATTATTGCAGTGTTCAATGACTTGGTCCTTCCTACACATATCCAGTTGGGTTTTTCATGTTCTAAATTAAGATATTGTTTGCTTGCGTGACTTCTAAAGCCAATCATCAGCCATAAAATCCAAAACACAAGTAACCTCAGTTTCTGTGATTCTGTTTCCTCCCTCAAAGTGGAATAAATGTTTGTCTTCTCCATAAACCTGTCCACAGCTGCAGCTTTTATTTAGATTGTGTTTTCGCTACTGTGTTGAATTGCTCCTGAGTCCTGACATAAATACAAGATAAGTGAAACTGCCTACAACCAATCATGTTTTCATCCTGTAGAGCTCTGTTCTTCAGAAATGTAGGTTCAGACACTATGTTTCTGGTACGTCTTTATTTGTTCCTCATCACATAGCTCTGCAGAAGAGCCCTTAGCTGATGCAGTTGCTTGCATTATGTGAAATACTTCTTTGATGATGAGGACAATGCACTAAGAAGAGGACCTTTGCTGGGGTGTTATCTTTCTAATGAAGAACTCAGTAGAAAGATGAAGTGATTGATGGATCGCTCAAAAACAAAAAGACTTAAAATGACCAACAACAATCTTTTGGCTGAGTGTAGCTCACTTATGAACTCTGGCTTCTATGTAATTCGTACCAAAGAAAAATAAATGGGGTTTACACTTCTATTTGCTGAATTTATTAATGGTTGATTCAACTCCTTTGCTTCTTGTTTTGTTTTGTTTGTTCTTAAACTATAGGAAGAAGATTGGTCCCTTCCTTTTCTAGGGTTTGTGGACATTGTATCATACACAACTGGCAATTTAATTCTGGGGGAGAAGGGTCATGTGGTTAGTAGTCCTTTTATTTTTCAATCTAAATATTACATTTTATTCAACTATAATAATCTATACCATACTGTTCTGTATCCATGTTTTAAGGTGCAATCCTATGCATGTTCAGACAGAAAAAAGGACCTACAACTCCCAGCATGCCCCAGCCAGCATAGTTGGCTGGGGTATGGTGGGAGTTGTAGGCTTTTTATCTGTCTAAACATGCATAGGATTGCACCCGTAATTGACCACACTGGATTAGGTTACTCAGAGCTACTTGGTTGACATAGAAATACTTCAGAAGTTATCTCAGGATCTAAACAGTAATTCTGACCTAACTCATGCCTGGGTAAAATACTGATGTGTTACCTTTTGTGTTGCTGAGTTAACATCCGCATCTGTAGAGTCCTGTCACCTTCTTTTAAATTGCTTGCCTATGAAAAGCTAGAGGCATTCCTATATATTTATTGTCTAACCCCTTCCCCTTTCCCCAACATTATTTATCACTACCTCCCATTGCAGCTGAATTTTAAGGCAAGGTCATGTGGGTTATTCCCACCCCCATACGCATACAAACTTTTTAAAGGAGAGAAGTCTGCCTTTCACTTTCATTTTACCTCAAGGGATTTGAGGGAGGGTTTTTTCCACACTTGGGATCATTATAAAATGAAAATAACCTTCTCATAGCTGTATAATCATACCTTTCAGTTAAAAGGATGGGCAGTCATTTGGGCTGGGTTGTAATTAATATATACATTTTTTCTGCGATCTCAATCCTCAAGTGAAGAATTTCCCAAAGCATTTCTTAAGATAATTTCTACACAGTTAATACCTCATACATGAATCAGTCAGACTGTCTGACATAGTTGTTTTCTTAGAACCCAGATGAATTACCACCATAATGTTCCAGACAAAACCTTCCCACTAAACGTATACACATTGAATTGTTGATATTCTTTTCATTCATGGCATTCCAGTTTTGTTACAGAAATTAGCAGTTTGATTTTTAACCAAATAAGTCAATAAATTCTTGAAGTACTTATTTTAAAAATTAACAGTTTCAGAGTGCACTGATTCAGGTGATTTGAATGTATGAACACAACTAAGCATAGTTCCGCTGCTGAAAAAGCCCTATTGGTTGTTCCCAGCAGCCTGATTATTCTCAAAGGTGGGCGTCACATGAGCAAACAAGAAAAGCCCCAGCTGATGACCTCAGAGTGTAGGCAGATTGGTACCGGTGAAGACAGTCCTCTTCAGACAACCAGGCCCTAAACCATTTAAGGCTTTAAAGGTAAACACCATCACTTTAAATTGAGCTTGGAAGTGCACTGGTAACCAGGGCAGCTGGTGCAGTATAGATATCACATGATCTGACCACTTTGCATCCACTAGCACTTGGGCATCTGCTTTTTGCATCAGCTGAAGTTTCCAAACTTTCTTTAAAGGCAGCCCCATTGCTGCACTTTGCAGTAATCCAACCTGGACATCACTAGCATAGATCACTGAAGCAAGTTCCACCCTCTCCAGATAGGGTTGCAACTGGTGTACCAGTCTAAGCTTGTAAAAAGCAGTGCTGGCCACCACCACCATCTGAGCATCTCCAGTAAGTGCCAAGTCCAGGAGAAATCCCAAACTGTGCACTTGATCCTTCAGGAGAAGTACAACCTCCTCTAAGGTCAGCTGTAAACTTCTATCCAGAGTAGTAAAGTTTTCGTACCCACAAAATCTCCATCTTTTCTGGATTAAGTGTCAGTTTGTTCCCCCTTGTCTATTCCAAAACTGCTTCCAAATACCAGTTCAAGAGTTCCACAGCCTCTCTGCAATGAACAACTGGAAATCAGGAAGAGCTGGGTATATTTAGCATACTGATGACATTTCAGCCCAAACTTCTGAATGATCTCCCCCAAGAGGTTTCATGTAGATGTTACAAAGCATAGGGGACAAGATGGGACCTTGTTGCACACCATAGGCCAATGGCCATAGTGTGGAACAGAAGTGTCCAGCACCACCTTCTGAGACTGTTCCTCCAAAAAGGACCAGAACCATAAACATGATTGTAACAATGCTGTCCAGTGTCTCAAATTGTGCTTGCTTACAACTTACCCTCCAGGCACCCCCATATTTCCCTGGTATTTCAGGCCCAAATCCAGATAGAGGATGGAGTACCTGGGACCAGCAAAGTTGACCCACTGATACCTTAAGAAGCATCTCAGCCGTACTATGTTGTGTACAAATGAAGAGATATGTTCCTTTATGTTCAGGAAGGCTTACCTATGAGTAAGCTTGCACAGGATTCCAGCACAGCTTTTTCTTTTTCCTCCCTCTCTTCACCAATGATCTATCTGTCAGGCAAAATGGCTCCCTCAGCCCTCAAAATTACCTCACCACTCTTCCTCAGTTGACAGTTTCCTGCTACTGACAGTTTCCTCCCACTGGGCATGCTTGACTTATGTCAAGTGTCAGGATTCTAAAATCCCAGGGAGAGTTTCTACAGATAGAGTATGAATGCATGTTCGGTGTAATGTGTTCATCCCTCTCGTGTGAGACAGGATCCTTGCATCACTCAAAAAAGAACAACAAAGATTGGGGCCTTCATACTGTCTGCCTTCAGAAAGTCAGCACATGGGCCCCAATCCCCTTATTTCTTTTACTTACCATGAGGAAAGGAAAATCAAAGACTGGGGTACTTGCATTGCATTTCTGTTTTCAGAAAGGTGGTATGAGACCCTGGTCATTCTGCTACCCCACCTATGCATTCCATTCTCCCCCATACAGAAGAATTTCCTGAAGATGAAAGTGCATGTTACTTTAAAGATATGGCTACCCCCCCCTTTTTTTTTACTCAAAAGTAAGTTCATGGGACCCAATATGGATCAGGACCCTAGAGTGGAGGAGGGTAAGGAGGCTTAAACCCTTTGTCCTATATCTGTAATTTACATTACAACGGAATGTCTTTTTGGCCATATAACATGGAGGCATGGGGAGCCTGACCCAGATTGGTACCACAGTGAGGGGAAGGAAAAAGTTAAAGTCCCCCCGCCCCCACCAAGCTACTATCCCAGTCTGTCTAGTAATGTGTAGCCTGACCTTGTCAGGTCACATTCCATAAATAAAGGAATAGGCATTACACATAGAATTCCGTCGATTTCCTCTGCAACTTAGAAGCCCTTTGAAAACACTGTAGTACTGGCAGCATTCTAGCTTCAAAGTGAAACTGAGCATGCACAACATAACTGCGGCTCAGAATTTCACCAAACCAATGAAAGGCACACCTCCTTGACAAGCCTGAATAAAGTACATCAGTGGTTTTCACCACAATTTGAAAGAAATATGATATGCCATCCCACATATTAGCGTGAAAGGGGTAAATGTGTCAATTTCAGCATTTTGTACTTGCTGTACCTGTCGCAATTTTTATTGGATCAGTTTGCATTTTTCACAGTTGCAGACCTCGTGTGTTACGCCAAGCTCCAAGTTCAACAGGTGTCATTTTTATAAGCAATAGAACTTTAGGCTTATAATGGCAGAACTTTGTGTGTGTGTGTGACTCACCTTAACTAAAGGGTGAGTGTGTTAAACTGACTTTTCTGTGTAAAATTTATCAGAACTTAGTGCATTCTACTTACACTATATGGCCAGGATCCAAAGGGCCCAAGTACTTTGTCAGTGGATCATTTGACCTTTTCAGATTTGATCAGCAGGCCCCCATGGAATATCACAAATGATATTTGAAACTTTTCTCCATTTCAAAAGGATGTGCCAACCAGGAAATATAGGGGGCTGCTTTTTAAGAAACATTACCCCAAAGCCCCCTTGAGTGCTCAGAAGTAGTTGCATGGTTGTTTGGATCCTGGATCGTGGTTGTTTGGATCCTTCGCACATCTGCTTATAACAGAAAAAGAGCTAGCAATTAATCATTAATATATAATCTGCATTTCTCCTGCTGCTCTGCTCATTCTTTACACTGGATAGAACAAATATATTCCAATGATTTTGAAATAGTGGCAAACTGTATAGCGAAGGGAAGGGATGTGTGTTCTGTTTTAAACTGTTAATAATTGAAAGAGGGAATCAATTTCATTAAAAAAAAATCCATCCCCAAAAGTCACAACAAAGCTGAGGCTAAAACCAAGTATAACGATTTAAAAACAAATTTTCTCAATCTATTTGGGTAACTTTTGGGAATGGAAGAGAAGATGGCATTATGTTATGTTTCCATGAACGATTTTACAAGCATCCTTGTTTTAAGATGAAGGTCACAATCCACCAGGGATGTTGAAGAGTCCTTGGTCCCGAATCCCGAGTCGAGTCCCGAGTCTTTGGACCCGAGTCTAGAGTCGAGTCTAGAGTCCGAGGTCCAAAATGGTGACTCGAGTCGAGTCCCGAGTCCCGAGTCACTCCCAAAGCGGCGGCCCATGGAGGGAGCGGGAGGGTCTCCGCGAGAGGAAGAAGAGCTGCCCTTCCTCCCGCGGAGACCCTCCTGCTCCCTCCACGGGCCGCTGCCGCCGCCACCACCACTACTCACCGTCCTTCCCTCGTCCCTACTCCTGCTGCCGCTGGGGGCAGGGATGTATTACGAGCCCTCCCTGGGCTCGTAGTTCTCCGCGGCGGAGTGGCCCAAACTCGCTCTTCTGAGCGGCGCGGAGCATTCTCTGCGCCGCTCGAGTCGCTGCCACCTCGACGCCTCACCTCGCCACCGCCCCGCTGCCGCCCTTACCTCACCGCTGCTGCCCTCACCTCCACCTCCACCGCCCTCACCTCACCTCACCTCTGCCGGTGGCCGGCCTCACCTTGCCGCTGCCGCTGCCGCCGCCCTCACCTCCTCCTCCTCCTCCTCCACCGCCGCCACCGTCGCCATCGCCATCACCATCGCCATCGCACACAGCACGCCGCGTCACGCTGCCAGCGCCGTCGCTCTGTTTTTGGCGGGGTTGCTGTGGTTCCTGCATTATGCATTATTTTGTGCTCTGACAAGGTTGAAGTTTATTCTGTGTTGAATTTTTCTATTTTATTTATTAATTATTGGAATTGATATCCTGCTGTTCAGATAAACTACCAGGATAGCTTATAATACTACATGTACATACAGAAATAAGCCCCATTGAATTTGATGGGACTTAGCCCCAAATAAGTGTGTATCCGTATAGGATTGCAGCATTAAGCAAAAATACAAAAAATGAACATCATATAGGCCTGTGGCTTATGCTGGCTCAGCTTGTCTGAGCGTGGAAAGCTAAGCAGGGTCTGTCAAGGTTCTGCTACTGCAGGGACCCCTTAACCTTCCTTTGGGAGATTTATGCCTCTCCTCAAAGCCCCTCCCGTTCCAGGAGATCAAGTCCTTTTACAGCTTCCAATAGCATGGGTGTAGGCTGTAGACGTGGTGAATAAGTCACTCCAAACTTTCAGGGTAAACAACAACACTTTACTAATAATATTAGGGTTTTTACTTAATAGAGTGGTTATAATTCAAAAGCAAGTATGATAAAATAAAACAAACAAACAATCCAATGTTCTCTAGTATAACTTCAGACTACCTATTTCCTATGCATCCAGTTTCTCTTTCTCTCTCTGCTGGTCTCTCTCTGCTGGTTCTCTGCTTCTGCTTCTAGCTCTCTCCCAGCACACACTAACTGCTAGCTGACCACACCCCACATATATAGCCTTCCCAGGAATGGAAGGTTATAATCATGTGACCTTGAATAGGAGATCTGATTCTTAACTTCTATTGGGTAAACTAAAACTCTCAAACTCCCCCTCCCATCCAAGTGTTTGGGCCTTCAGGCTTCAACAAACTGAAGCCTGTGTAGGCCTCAACAAACCCAATCCTGTGCAGGCCTCAATCCCTCACAGGGTCAAGCCTGGTTATTACTTGGATGGGAGACCCCTCTTCTAGTTTCCTGCATTGAGCAGGGGGTTGGACTCGATAGCCTTGTAGGGTCCTTCCAACTCTATGATCTATGAAATCAAGGTGTAAATTAAGAGTATCAGGTTTTTAATCAATGTAAGAACCTCACAAAGTTAAAACATTGTAAATTAAAAGGCTTGGGTTATCCGGAGGTGTGGGCTGAGGTGTCATCAATATGCAGATGACACCCAGCTCTATCTCTCCTTTTCATCTAATCCAGGTGAAGCAGTGGCTGTTCTGAATCAGTGCCTGGGCACGGTAATGGACTGGATGAGGGTTAATAAACTGAGACTCAATCCAGATAAGATGGAGGTACTGTTAGTGGGTGGTTCATCTGCCCGGCTAAGTGATATTCAACCAGTTCTGGATGGGGGGTTGCACTCCCCCTGAAGGATCAGGTGCATAGTTTGGGGGTGCTCTTGGATCCACAGTTGTCACTCGAGGCACAAGTGAACTCGGTGGCATGGAGCACCTTTTATCAGCTTAGGCTGATATGCCAGCCTAAGTTGGCTGATATGCCAACTACGTCCTTATCTGGACAGAGATAGCCTAGCTACAGTTATCCATGCTCTGGTAACCTCTTGTTTGGATTACTGCAATGCGTTATACGTGGGGCTGCCTTTGAAAATGGTCCGGAAACTTCAGCTGGTCCAAAACAGGGCAGCGAGATTGTTAATGGGGACTGGCCAACGAGAACGTATTATGCCAGTGCTTTCTCATCTGCACTGACTGCCAGTCTGTTTCCGGGCCCAATTCAAAGTGCTGGTGCTAACATTTAAAGCCCTAAACGGCTTGAGGCCAGGGTATCTGAAGGATTGTCTCCTCCCATATGTACCTGCCCAGACACTAAGATCTGCATCAGCGGTCCTTCTCCGAGAGCCCCTGCCAAAGGAAGTGAGGCAGGTGGCTACCAGGAGGAGGGCCTTTTCTGCTGCGGCACCCCGGTTATGGAATGAGCTCCCCAAAGAGGTTCGCCTGGCGCCTACTTTGTATTCTTTCTGGCGCCAGGTGAAGACCTTTCTGTTCTCCCAGGCATTTTAATCATTTTAATCATCTTAATCATTTTAATCTTCTAATTGTTTTTAATTCCATTATTGTAACTGCTGCTGCTAGCTCTGCTGTTTGCTTTTAATCTGTGGTTTTAAATTTTATATAATTTTAACTGTTGTAAACCACCCAGAGAGCTTCGGCTATTGGGCAGTATAAAAATGTATTAAATAAACAAACAAACAAACAAATAATAGGCAGCAGTACCAGGGAGATGCATGTGTGAGACGCAGGTCAACACCACAGCCACATACTGTATTAGGTCCTAAGAAGATTTGTAAAACATTGCTTTTATCCTTTGAACAGGTGCTTGAAATTTTTGTGGGGCAAATATAAAACTGAAAATCTTGTTGCTCATTTGTATTCAATCCCAAGTGTGTATGTTAGTGAAAATCCATTCAAAAACAAATTCCCCACATTTGGATGGGTGTCCCCGCTTTTTAAAAAAATCCAAAAATTCTCCCCTAATTTGTATTCACCAATGCTGAAAACCTCCCAATGTGATATTTGTTTACATTGCAATTAGGGCCATGGACTGTTCAATATTTGCTGTTGTAGTTGTTAATCACACAATTAACTATGGTAATCAATGCTAACAGGAAAAGGAACACAGAGAGGACCTGTACCAAAGTTAACTGGTCTTGTTTCTGTTGACTTACAGAGACAAATAGTTTATCCCTTTGGGAATGCTTTTGAATGTGCCTGGAAGGGAAGAGACGTTCACAGATTATTTACACAAAACAATTTGTCATTTGGCTCTGAACCCTTTTCACAGGAGAGGGCTCTCTGATTAAAACTCCACATGCGAGCAGTTTGATTCGGTGGTGTGCCATTAATCAATTAATCATTGTAATTAATCGGTTGTGCTTTCAAACTTCATGACAGGCTCCCAGAGCATCTGGCTGAGAAGGCTAGTGTGCCCTGCTCAGATGGATGATGGGTGCATTTTTTTTTTTAGCCCCGGCCCAGGGTGGCAGTGGGGTCTAGAGTGGAAGCAGGCATTCTCCATGTCACCCTCATATGGAAGAGAGGAGGGCCTGGTGTGCTTGGCAGCAGCAGCCACAACAAGGCAGTGAACAGCACAGGGATGCTTCGCTCAGATGTCTGAAGTCACCCACCCCAGGCTGCCTCTGGTTCATTCCACGTCAGAGGCAGAGGGCATGAATGGGATTCCAGGCAGCCAGAGTCATGCTGGCAACAAGGCACAGGTTGGTTCAGCCAATCTGAGCCGTGCAGATATACACGATCAGGGAATGACTTAAGAACACCACACACACCACTGAGTTATCTCTCCACCTGGAAGATCATACAGTGAGGGCAAGAGGGAGAGCAGTGCCAAGTCTCATTCATTCCCAGTTACTTAGCAGCGAGACGACAGGCAGTTTTCTTCTCTGGGTGGTATTCTTTGAGCTAATGTCCAAACAGGAGCCAGCACACTGCGAAAAAGCAGCACAGAAAAGACGTGCTGGCTGGGGAGGGGAGGGAGTCTTTTGACGTTCAACTTCACGATTTTCTATAAAAGGAAAAGGGCAACCTCCCACCCGCAGTTGAGGAATGCCGAACTTGGAAGCGATTTCCCCCTCCACCTCACCGGCACAATAAGAATTCACAGGGCGCCCCCAAGCGGACATCATGAGCGCCTGAGGAACGCCAACAACCAACAACAACACGGGAAAGCCAGTCAGGAGAAAAAACGCATGCAATAAAGGCCAGTCTAGTGTATGTGAATTCAACGTTTCGCATATTCCTGGCAGAGAAAATAATAGTTGAAGAATCTCATCACAGCCCCAGACCAACAATGGATTGCCCTCTCATTGTGTTCACAAGTATTTTACGGGGAAGAAGCATTTCTTTCCTTAGCTACATGTGTTTACAAAGATTTCTCTCACTCCACACTCTACAATTCTCCCTCCCTCCCTCCCTCCCTCCCTCTCTCTCTCTCTCTCTCTCTCTCACACACACACACACACACAGGGCCGGCGCTACCACTAGGCCAGCTAGGCAGCTGCCTAGGGCGGGTGGCTGAAGGGGGCGCACTCTGCTCCTGCCGGCCACCGGGACTGCTGGGCAACACGCTGCCCGCCTGCCGCTCGCGGAGCCTGGATCTGTTGGCGAGGCGGCCGGGCAGGACAGCTGCGGAGCCGGAGTCACACCAGGTCAGCGCGGGGGGATTGCGGGCAGACTCGGTGTCGCTTTCCTCGGCGGGGGGGCGCGCCTCCGCCCGCCATCATGAGCCAGGGCGCCTCCGCCCGCTTCTCCTCCGGCTCGCCGCCCCCGCCTGCTCTCCCACCTGCTCTCCCGGCGCTCGCCATCTACGCCTCCGTCCCCGGGCAGGCGCAGGCCGCGCAGCCGACAGCGGGGCGGGGAGGAAGGCGGAGGCTCCGTCCCTTCCTCCCCGGCGCCTCCCGCGGGGATGCCCAAGCGGGGTCCTCGGCGGGTGCGGGGCAGGCGGCGAGGCCGGGCCCGAGCCCGGCTAGAGGAGGGGGGGGGCAGCCGCCGCCGCCTCGGGACCCTGCCTGCAGGGGGCGGTGCCGCTGCCGCCTCACCTCGCCTCCAGAGCGCACACCGCGGCTGCCCGGCCCACGACTCTGGCCGAGATGCTGCTGCTGCTGCTGCTCCAGGCCCGCAGAGGGCTGCTGGCCGCGGGGGAGGGGCGCTGGGCGAGCAGGCGTTTTAGGCTGCTTTGCTCCAGAGCCTGCCCCCCCCCTGACTTGGCCTAGGGCGCCAAACTGCCTTGCACCGGTCCTGCACACACACACACACACACCTTCAGGGTTAGAGCTTCCCAAAGAAGCCAGAAGAGATATCAGAAACAGTAGCCACAGTCTGTATAACCATGGTATCTCCAATGCTCCCTGCTGTGCCATCCAGAGATAGCCAGTGATGGTTGCCAGAAATAGGAGGAGGAGGAGGAGGAGGAGGAGGAGGAGGAGGGTGGGATGAGGCAGCAGCTGCCTCCTTCTCTCCCTTACCTGTGCTCTTCCTCCTCTGGCCAGCACAACTCAGAGGACTGGGGTCACTGAGGAGCAGAAAGGGCTCTCCCTTTGGCCCAGAGGGAGAGTGCAGGTGAGAGAGAGGAGCAGTGGCTTCCTTCTCTTCCCAACTTGCCCTCCATCTCTGGGAGGGGCAGCAGGGAGGAGTGGGGAAGCCACTGATTGCTTGCTCTCTCACTTAGGGAGACTCTACCTGCTTGGTCCTTTCTCTGTGGGCAGTGGGGCAGGGATGGGCCCAGCCAGTGTTGCAAAGAGCCAGCAAATGCAAAGGAGCCATTACCTTACAGGAGCAGCAACACCTCTCCTCGCTCGCCCTCCATCCGTGGGCCCAATCCTGCTGCTGAGCCCTCCAAAGGGAGAGTGCAGGCGAGCAAGTGAAAGGATGCGGCAGCTGCTACCTGTATGAGTACCATACATGCTACCAGTTGCACACATGAACTCTTCCTCTGTGCGGTTTTGTTTTTAAATTTGCATAAATTAGGATATACAAATTTCATGCAGATTTGTATCCTATGTGCCTGGGCCCTAAATCTTTGAATTGCCTAGCAATGCCCCAGCCTGCTGCACTGCCTAGAAAGAGATAGAAAGCAAGTGGGCAGAAGTGGCAACTGCTGCTTCCTCTGTCTGGACTGTCCTAGGGAGGCCCAGTCTACCTCTCCACAAGGCTGCCCAGAGAGAAAGAGAGACAATGGGGGCAAGCAATCTCCCACCTCTGCCCATTTATTCGCCTTCTCTCTTGGCCAGGTAGTTGTGGACAGGATAGGGCTCAGGAGACAGGAAGATGTGAACCCTTCCCCAAAGGTGTGTTGCCCTGCATTTCTTGGAACCAGCCTCACATGCACAAAGACAAGAGGATTCACAAGTGCCTGCCACTCACAGGGATTCACGGCAGCCCACTTGGGGATTAGCAGCTCTTTCTACAGGTCTCTAACCATGCCCTGCCTGAATTTGATGTCTTTGTGAAGGGCTGGCTGCGGTGCGGTGGGAAGTCCCGTGCTAGTAGTAGTAGTTCTGCAAACAGTGCAAGCAGCATCCCATTGATGCCAGTGGCAAAACAGTATCATTGCTCTGAACAGATCCACCCTCCCCAGACATAGTTCTCCTCCCCGACACTTTGCATTTGGGGGAGGGTGTGTGTGTGTTTCTGTCTTGTTGTGAAGTAACTGGATAAACACCAACCCGCTTCCTGCCCGGCAGCTGCTGATTGGCTGGCAGAGATTTTCAGGAATGCAAGCGACCCCTTAAAAGCAAGGGGAGCTCCTGCAGCCACTCCAGTGCAAGCAGCCAGGGGTGATAGCCAAGGAAAACCTGCGGGAGCTGCAGGCTACTGTTCACCCGTTCCAGTCCACCACCAGCAGGGATCCCTCGCTCTCTCGGACTGCTCCAGGACCGCAGAGAGACACCTGAGCAGCATTACTCAGAGCTTTGGGGTCTACACAGCCGAGGCCACTAAACCCAACTAAGGGTGATTTCCAGGCGCTTCACAAGGATATTGCTCACTCTACATTGGGTTGCCGCAGGACGTATTTGCTCTCGTAGCTGGTTATTTCTTGGGATCCATCGCTGCCTTCTATAAAGGTAAGTGCTGAAGAAACAGCTTCCCTCCTCCTACAACTTTGTAGTAATACTGCGAGCAGGCAAAGGCAAATCAAAGCGATTATAAAACCACCGCAGTGCTCTTCTCTGAAGCAGGCAACTCACTCTTTCTATTTCTCGCTTTTCTCACACTGTTCATCCCCTTCTTTCTCTCTCTCTCTGTCCTGTAGCTCTGATTTCTCTCCCGTCTTTCTTTTGGGTCTTCTCCCGCCCCCTTCCATCTTTCCACGACCCTTCTTCATGCCCGCTTTCTGCCGCTAGCGCCGGTGCCGTCCGGGACCTCCGACTCCGAGTGACCAGGCTGCGATTTCCCTTTCTCGTTTCAAGGTTGCTCCTTCGAGGCGAGATCTCTGCCATGGAGTTATCAGGCGGCCTCTTTCTCCTTTTGATGCTCGGGGTCTGCGCGACAAACCGGATTCCAGGTAAATAGATTGTGGGGGGGGGGAGGCCGGGGGGGGGCAGGCACTCCGCCTGGACTTCGCGGGGAGACGTCTCTCGTAGCTTGTCAGCACTGAAGTGCGGGCTGGGAGGAGGCGGCGTTCGCCCGTGCGGGCTTGGTGATGGTTTTCGAGGAACAGAGTTCAGACCGTCTCGCTAGGGAAGCCTGGATGGAGAACGCCGCTTTCTAACGCGAGCGCACCGCCAAGTAGGGCTGTGGGGGAAGTCCCGCCTGCGACCCCTGGAGAGCCGCCGCTGCCGCTGCTCACGGCTGAGCTGGGCGCACCGGCGGCCTGATTGGGCACGACGCACGAGGCAACTTCCCCTGTTCGGTTCGAGGCTGGCGTGACTATAAATCAACAAGGCTCACTTGAGCCCCGAGGAACGGGATTCCCAAGAAGCCCTGCCTGGGCTGTGCCCACCTTTTCCGCGCGGGGTGAAGCGGCGTCGCGCTGAAATGGTCGCCTTCGTCCCCGTCCCCCCGCCTGCCCTTGCGGCGTCGAGCGCGAAGAGGCGCAATTTTCTGTGGCCGTTCCTGCGGCGCGCCTTTCGCGTGGATGCCCTCGCAGCCCTCCCCTGCCGCCGGCCCTCCTCGCGGGGCTTCCCGGTGTGGCGGGCTCGGCCTGTGCGTCGAGCGGCGTGTGTTTTGGCGCCTGAAATGTGGCGGTGGGGTGGGGGGGCCGAAGCGCGGGGACTTTCCCTCAGCGGACTGTGTGAGCAACTGGTCCTGGGCGCTGCGCCAGGGACGCTTCGGACCCGACGCACTAGCTCGGGCGGGGCTGGGATGGGGGGGGGGGAGCGTCCGTATATACAGAAGTTAATGAATAAATGCAGAGAGGTGCCAGCACTCAAGCCCGTCTGCCGGCCCCTCTGACTCACTGGAAGCCCTGCCCCGAATCGCATAGGTGGGGAGAGGCTGGCTGTGGTCAGGGCAGCCTTCCGCAACCTGGCGCCCTCCAGATGCGTTGGACTACAACTTCCAGAATCCCCTGCCGGGGGATTCTGGGAGTTGTAGTCCAACGCATCTGGAGGGCGCCAGGTTGGGGAAGGCTGAATTAGGGCAATGTTCGCCTCACGGGACCAAAGTCCTGTCCGAGCCCTGGCACTCAGACCAGGTTCCACCTGGCTGAGCCTAATGTCTTCCTGAGGGCATAGCCTCTCCCACAAAGCTGCCCTGTATTCTAAATTTATGCATTTAATCTATAGACCTTTCCACACGTAAAAACAGGTATTGGAGCAAAACAGATAAATGGCAAGACATCTAAAATAAATAGAGCAGACTATGTAGCGCAATGAATAATAACGGCCTTGTATCTTCTGTTAGTGGCACCAATTTGGCTGTCTCCCTTTTACCTCAGAGCATGCATAACTGCCTCTCCATCTCTCCCTGTCGCCCAGAGCTCATTCCTTTGGTTCTCCCCCACCACACAGGCTGTTGCAGCCAGTTCTGGCTCATGGCATTTCTCGTCTTCTCTCAGCAGAGTCTCCCATTTGTTTCAGTGCATTTCTCTCCAGTGTGCCTCAGCTGGAGCCCCTTGAGAGGCCAGGGAAGGCAAGGAGAATTACCAGGGAATTGCTGGCTTTCCACAGTAGCCTGGCCAGCCATGCATTGGAAAAAGCTCTCCTTCCATCCTTGAACCCATAGGTTCAGCCACAGAGGTGAAACTGGGAGATGTTCCTGTATGAGGAACTTAGTGATGGGCGTATCAGCCAGAAGCCGCTGCAGCCTACCCACCAATACTTCCCTGTTGGGGCACCCAGACCATGGTGCTGGGGAGTTGTTATGAGCTTGGGTATGGAATAGATGTTGAGCAGCCCAGATTTGTCTCCTAGTGGCACATTTTTCTCAAGGATCTTGGCCTCAGTGTAGTCCTTTGGCGCACCACCTAACAGCAGCTGCAGTCTTTCCTCAACCTCAGCCCAGAATAATCAATCTGCTCTTTTTCTCTATTGTTCTCTTGACAGAATCTGGTGATGATAACAGTGTTTTCGATCTCTTTGAGTTAATTGGCTTTGGTCGCAAGGGAGCACGCAAGGCAGCAGGGGTGCATCCGGTAAAGGGACCCGAGATTTCCAGCCCTGCCTACCGCATTGATGATGCCAACCGCATCCCTGCTATTCCTGATCACAAATTCCAAGACATTCTTTATGCCATCCAAGCTGAGAAGGGCTTCATCCTGTTAGCTAACCTTCGCCCAATAAAAAAGAGCCCAGGCACCCTGCTGGCTGTGGAGCGCAAGGACAACTCTGGCTACGTCTTTAAGCTGGTGTTGAACGGCAAGGCAAAAACCTTGGACCTGAGTGTCTTTCCCAAGGAGGGGAACCAAACTCTAGTGTCAGTGGAAGATGTTGAGTTGCCCAATGCACATTGGAACAACATCACCCTCTTTGTCCAAGAGGATCAGGCTCAACTGTATGTGGGGTGTGAGAAGATGGTGAATGCTGAGCTGGAAATCCCTATTCAGAACATCTTCACCAGGAACCTGGCCAGCAGTGCCAGGCTCCGCATTGCCAAAGGAGGAGTCAATGACAACTTCCAGGTGAGATGCCTTGTGGTAGCAGTTTCGTGGGTTTATTTAGAGGAAGTTACCTGGACTCATCTTACTATGAAGCAAAGTGAAGCAGTCACTTTGGGCAACAGTTGTCAAAAAGGGTGATGTTTTTCTGCCTTTGACTTTTCCCTGTTTGCTATTAAAAAGGAACTACCATCCGTGGCAGGACCATTTTGACATTTTACCTGTTAGCAGTTGCAAAAATATATAAGATTGTTTTCAGACATGAGGTTTCAATAATCTGTGAGCCTATTCACCTCTTCCATCTGAACGCAAATGGGAGGCATTTGAAAGCAAATGGGCATTCTGGCCAATATAGGCTATACATCTGCATTCCAAACCCAATGGACGTAAGAACTTTTTAACACTTCATGTGTGAAAATGCCCTAATTTCAGCACTTGGAGTAAATATTAAATTATTCAAGGATTGCTGAACTTAATATGAAGAGATGTATTAATATGTATACACACATTTTAGAAATGTGCAACTTTCTTTGCAATGCAGTCCTTCCATTTTTTTCATCAGAAGTTGATAATAGTTGCAATTCTCTTGTCTACAGGGAATGCTGCAGAATGTGCGGTTTGTGTTTGGAACGACACTGGAAGCCATCCTGAGGAATAAAGGCTGTGAAAGCTGTAAGTCTTCAATATGCCTCCAATGGTCATGCCATCTGGGGATGGTGGGAATTGAAGTCCAACACATCTGGAGGGTGTCAGGTTGAGGAAGACTGTATTAAACATATTATTCCTATGTATGTGACAAGAACCAGTTGAGACAAGTTTTGGGCACAAAATGAAATGCAAACTATTGTACACTAAGAAGTTGCTGCCTTGCAGAATGTTATGCACATCTTAGCTGGCCTGAAGTTATGCTTTTCAACTTGTGTGAGAGATTATATATATATATATATATATATATATATAATTTTTATAATATGCATGTGTTTTTGTTGTTGCTTTAGCCACCAGGACAGTTATTAAATTGGACAATCCCATGAATGGCTCCCGTCCAGCCATCCGCACTAACTACATTGGCCATAAAACAAAGGATATTCAGGCAATCTGTGGATTGTCCTGTGATGAACTAAACAATGTGTTTGTGGAACTACAAAGTCTGCGTGCCCTGGTTACGACACTTCAAGATTCAGTCCACAAAGTGGTAAGTGGCGATTAAATGCACGATAATGAAACAGAAGGACAGTTGGTCTCGAAGGACTCATTGACACATACAAGCCAGTTGCTGGTTTTCTGCATGCAAACCACTCCATATACAAGACAGCAGTCTTCTTACTCAGCTGTGGTGAGTAAATAGGAAGTTGATCCTTCTCCCCACTGTCCCAAGGCTGTTTATATGCCACAAATTGACCAACATAGGCATTTGTGGACTAAAACTTCGGCATGAACTGAGCTTTATGTAGATAGATACAGGCTGCAGCAGACTTTTCCAGTATTGTAGTGACCGTTTTTCCAGCCACTGTGGCCACAGCAATGCTGGCTGGAGGCTGCATCTGTGTATAGCCTAGTTAACTCTGGGGTTTCTACATATGATGCCCATATATGGGAGGAACTGGAGAAAATAAATGACTAGCTTGTGTGTGTGAACTGGTCCTGTGGTTGTGATCCATGCAGCACAATCTTATGCATGTTTACTTGAAGTAAGTCCCATGGTATTCAAATGCACTTGCTTGGAAGCATAATCCATTAACATTAACTGGACTTACTTACAAGTAAAATATGTCAAAGCATATTTATTCTTTATCTGCCAAATTCAAATTGACTTAAAACCCTTTATTTAAATCTAATTAAAAACTCTTTTCTTTATTTCTCTTTAAGAATGGCCTCATGGAATTGGTTGGCGGTCAATTTCAGATTAGTCCTGGAGCATGCCTCCATAATAAAGTTGTGTACCAAAACACAGCTGAGTGGACCGCTGACACCTGCACTACATGTACTTGCCAGGTAAAGATTCCGTACTGTTAACATAATGTGTGAATATTTGATTTGCCATCACTATCATGCACCTAAGTGGTCCATTATGCAGAAATGTGGACTATGCACAGAAATAGAGGCACCATAACGATACAGTACATCATCCTCCTTACATGAAAGCTTTTAACGCTGACTTAAAGACAGCTTTGATAAGGGGTTCCTAAAGCACTTTGGAATAATATTAGGCTGACAATGAAGTGCCCATACCACAACTAGATATGGGCATTCCCAACATCCCTAAAATATAACATATAAGCCAAACATCTAGTTTGGCTCTAAATCTTGCAAAAATGACCATATCCTTCGGTATCCTAAAGATTATTAACTAACAATTAGTAAATAATTATTACAAAATTATTAACTAGCAATATATGTGTTAGTCTTTAAGGTGCCACAGGTGCAACAGATTAACATGACTACCCTTCTCAAAATCTACTAAAATTGCTGTTTTACCTATTCAGGTCCTTCCTTTTGAAAATTCAGAATGCTAAGCACTAAAATAACTATAGGAATTACTTTTTCTCTTGTACTTGGCTAATGGTACTCTGGTTTTCTATATATCACTGGCATCTATTATGCTCTTAGGTTATGTTAGTCTCTAAAACTACAAAAACACATTATCTTTTATCCTTTAAGGAAGAGAACTGGCAAAAGTGAACTGTTTTAGTTACCATTCATTCTTGTGTTGAGAAGCTCTTTGGCATAAGATCAAAGCCACATCCAGCTTTAATGTGGATTGTTGGATTTTGAGCCAACTCTACTAAATCCACCATTTTATCTTTGTCCATGTAATCAATTGAAATTCAGACTACCAACTGGAAAAAGCTGGCTTGAGGATCTTTGCTAGCCTTCTGAGACTTGATTTAGAAGATTTGACTCGCACATGTAGCAGTAGTCATTGATTAATATTAAGAAAGGAATAACTCAAGAAATCAGGACTATGAATGACTAAAACAATTACTATTCTTGGGTTCACTTTGACTTCAGCAAGCCTCAATAGACATTAGTAAAGGCCAAACTAGACATTACTTGCATTCTGGGCAGCGATCTTATGCACACTCACTTAAGAATAGGTTGAGCTGTTAGTGGGG
Source organism: Shinisaurus crocodilurus (assembly GCA_021292165.1). Classification (NCBI taxonomy): domain Eukaryota; kingdom Metazoa; phylum Chordata; class Lepidosauria; order Squamata; family Shinisauridae; genus Shinisaurus; species Shinisaurus crocodilurus. Next base: position 255,920,918 of record CM037876.1, on the reverse strand, counting down.
TTTTTAAAGATGAAAAACAGGCTTAGGAAGTTAGAAAGAAAGAACAGAAAGAGCATATGATAGGGGTGCTGTTTTCCATTCCCCATCCCCATTCCCCAGCTACCTTCACCTCTTCCTGTAGAGGACAAGATACAATACCTTCCCACATTCCCTGCTCTTTTGCTTCTGATCACAGCCTCCCAAGACTACTGTTAAATGTGCTTTTGTTTTTTAAATTGGAATAATGTTTTGCACAATTGGATGTAATGTCTATACTGGCCTTGAATCTCTTCTAAGAGACATCTCTGATAGGCTGGCCATTCTGAGGTAAAGTGTCAAATTTTTGCATGTGTTTAATAATATAAACTTTTCCTGTTTAGAATTCTGTCGTTATCTGCCATAAAGTGTCTTGCCCGCTCATGCCTTGTTCCAATGCCACTGTTCCTGATGGAGAATGCTGCCCACGATGCTGGCGTAAGTAGCTAAAGCTTCTTAACATTTTTGACAGTAATTAGTTCCACTGGATAACTAGAAATTGTATTCTAAAATGTACTCTAAATGCCATCATGTGGGTTTAGCATTCCGTTGTCTAGCCTTAAAAAAGTGTGTGTGTGTGTGTGTGTGTGTGTGTGTGTGAAGTCTGAACTTCTAAAATGAGGGTGTTGGCATCTTCTAAATAGGCGTTATATTCAAGATCAGCTACAAAGAATTTGCATTGGAAAGATGAAGGAAATACTTTAATGCACACTGTAGCGCACCTGCAGTAATTTTTTTAGTTAATTAGGTTATAGATGTATGCTACGCATTTGCCTCAAGTTGACTTAAAGTAAACAAAGTTAAAAATATACAAATAAAATAGATGAGGAAATTCCAACAGCAGTGAACAAGTTTATTTTTAGGGTTATTTATTCAAATAAACATACTATATAAGGCAAAATTGCTTGTAGTAAAACATTCCAAAGAACACTGAACTCCATAAAACCCTAAATTTATTTCCCTGAATATTCCAGTTTCCATACTAAATGTATGTCAAGTTGTTTCTTGGTGATACATAATCTGAATTTGAAACTTTTGGTTGCATCTGAATTTTTCTCTTATTTTAAAAATGGGATTGTGATTATAATTCCCTCCCCCCTACTATCCCCAGAACATAAAAACTCAGGTATGGGAGAAAATTGCACTTGTTCAAGGATAGTTTAGAACAGCATTTATGATTTAATCTTTCTCTTCCCTTGTCCCATCCAAAATATAGATGTATTGATGTCTTACAATAAAGTGAAACCTCCTTAATTATTTAAAAATTCCAGAAGTGAAATGAGCTCAGAACTGAGCTTCTAATGGACATTTATTTAGAATTAAGCAGCAGTTGGTGCTTGTGTTGTACAGAATAGCTTTATGTTGTGATGTATGCAGGGCTGGATTAGCCATCCTGCTAAGGAAGCTGTTGAGCAGGCCCACAGCCAAATAGGCAGCCCAGCCAACATATCACCTAGGAGTTTCCCAGTGAATACAATCTTCCTGCTCCCTGCGTTGGGCCACTTTAAAATGGTTTGCACCTTTAAAAACATGATAGCCATTTCTTGATTTGAAGAAACCTGCACAAAATATCGATATGCCCCAGAAGATTTCAGGAGCAGGCTAAATGTGTAGCTACTTGCAGAAGGATGTATCATCATCAGGCGATCACTCGTGACCGAGTAAGATTGTCTTCCGGGATAAAAGGAGGAAATTCTAAAGAAGATTGTGTAGACTCTAGCGATGGGTCCGTAAGTGACTGTGGAGGCCAATTCTAGATCCACACAGCTTCCCACAGTGAGGACACAGGTTACCAGATAGAAGATGGTCCTGTAAAGGATTCATTTGACATGCTTTTTGCTTAGCACGTTTCTCCCTTTCACCTTGCACTCGGGCTTCTTCAAAGTCCATGGAACCTTTGTGAAAGGCCAACCTCCATTTAGATCGTTCATGGGCCAGAGCTTCCCAGTTTTCGATGTTTATATTGCATTTTTTTTAGATTAGCCTTATGAACATCTTTAAACCTCTTATATTGACCACCGATATTCCGCTTTCCATCCTTGAGTTGGGAGTAAAGTAACTGCATGTATGGATCAGAGCTCTATGGGTCTGCAAAATATAATTGAACATGAAGCCTTTCATCAGGTTCAGAACTTTCCTTACAAGTGTTCTTGTGTGATCTAGGTGGTTATCAAAGGTCACAATCTAAGCTGTTTGTTTTGCTAAAGGAAGACATATAGCATATAACTAGTTATTTCCAGGCTAAAGCTAGGAATTCACCCAACTGTTCCAGTAATATGAAACAAGATTACCTGGAGAAAGGGATTATTGCACCAGTACTGAGAATTTCACATTGTTTCAAACAAGAAACAGAGAAGGAAAAACATTGTATTTTAAGCTATTTGATTTTAAAAAATGTTTCTGCACAGAATATGTAGTAGAAATCTTCTTGTATAGGATTCAAATAGGAAAATGCCTCTCTTTACAGTCAGTGACTCTGCCGAAGACATTTGGTCTCCTTGGTCTGAATGGACTACCTGCTCTGCGACCTGTGGCAATGGGATTCAACAGAGAGGCCGCTCTTGTGACAGAATCAACCATCGCTGTGAAGGATCCTCTGTACAAACACGAATCTGCAATATGCAGGAATGTGATAAGAGATGTAAGCATTTCATTTCTCTATGCAGAAAATAAATGCAATCTATTCTTGCCTTGAGCTTGCATAAATAAGAAACTCTTATTAATGCTTCACGCCACTTAGCACTGTTTAGTTGCCTGCAGCTTAACACCAATGTAAACATTCATTTCTAGTAATAGGAGTTTATAAGATGGTTGATTACTAAAATCAATGAAAATACTAATGTGTATACATTATTGCTTGTGGTTTCATGCACCAAATCAAATACAATTCTCAGAACCAAGTATGTGGCATCCCTCTCTCTATATATTATTGTATATCTCCATTTATTATTATAATATGTTAGTTTCTTAATCTAATATTAGCAATTCTGCTAGTATCAGAAGTATGCTACTAATTGCTTAAGAGAGCCTGATTCTTTGTAGTTGGTAACAAGTATGTCTGTTTATAGTCAAACAGGATGGTGCCTGGAGCCATTGGTCCCCTTGGTCTTCCTGCTCTGTTAGTTGTGGGACTGGAGTGATCACTAGAATCCGTCTGTGCAACTCTCCACTTCCTCAGATGGGTGGCAATGACTGTGAAGGAGAGGCAAGAGAAAACATACCATGCCAGAAAAGTCCTTGCCCAAGTAAGCTTAGTGTTAAAAACTTGTGTTTTGTGCAATGATGGAAGTTAAATTTGACTAATCAGCTGGTATGGGCAATAATTAAAAAAGAAGACAATATGGAACACCACAAACAGTGAATTTAAGTTTTCAACATCTGTAGCTGCATCTATCTTGTGAGGGTACATGAAGCTACCTGGGGCTTTTGTGCCTTGTTTTCTGGATGCTTATGTTTCTAATTAATGTGTTGTTGTTTTTCTTTAGTAAATGGGAACTGGGGACCATGGTCACCATGGGACACCTGTGCTGTCACATGTGGAGGAGGCGTTCAGAAGCGTGGCCGTCTTTGCAACAATCCTGAGCCTAAATATGGAGGGAAGGATTGTATCGGTAATGCTTTGGACACCCAGATCTGCAACAAGCAGGATTGTCCAATTGGTGAGTAACTGCCATATAAAACAGCATTTGGTTGCTTTGCTGTGCCATCTTCAGAGCACTATGGGAAAACCAAGGATCAGGGCAGGAAAAGTAGAATTAAACATTAAAGAGGGGATTCTTTAACATGGAGCCTTCAAGAGTATTTGTTAAATTAATCGAACTTGCTTGCCATTGTTGTCCTGCACAAGGCCAATAATATTCTGGAATCCCTCTTCTATCTTCTCTCAGATGGGTGCCTGTCTAACCCTTGCTTTGTGGGAACTACATGTACTAGTTTTCCTGATGGTTCCTGGAAATGTGGTGCCTGCCCCGCTGGCTATCATGGAAATGGGGTTAAATGCAAAGATATTGATGAGGTAAGAGGACTTCAGTTCTTTATTAAATTAAATTCAGGGTTAAAAAGTTTGAAACATATACAAGTAAACTTACAACTAATCTTTTCTTCCATCTCAATCTTTCATACTTCAGTGTCAAGAGGTCCCAGATGCCTGTTTTGTCCTTGGTGGAGTGCACAGGTGTGAGAATACTGAGCCTGGGTACCATTGCCAGCCTTGCCCGCCACGTTTTACTGGAATACAGCCCTATGGTCGAGGTGTGGAGAATGCAATAGCAAACAAACAGGTACTGCCAAAATATGAAATGGCTCCCAGCCCTTTTTTACAAAAATTCCATCCCTTTTTGCAGCTATGACATTCTGGCATGACCAGGACGAAGAGAACCCATTCTGTACATGATTCTAGAAATCAAAGTTCTTTGAAAGGAAATATTTATTTAATACTAGAAAAGATACTGAGGGTAGGTTCACACTGTCACATTCCTCTGTGATTTTGCTCATACACACAGCTGTATGGACAAAGGCTCATTTGAATTAAGCTGTACACACAGGAAACAAGCAACAATTTCTATTATCACAGCTGCACTTTCCCAGCAACCACAATGGTTGAAATGGCTCCCAGCCTGCACAACTTAGTTCAGGGGTGGGCGGAAAGTAGATCTCCAGGTGTTTTGCCCCAGCATTCCTGACCATCAGTCATACTGGCAGGGGCTTCTGGGAGTTGATGTCCCAAACATCTGGAGATCTAGCTTCTGCCCATCCCTGGCCTAGTTCATACTAGCCTTTCTCCATGAGGTTGTGTACCAACATACATGACTGCCTGGAAAAACTTGGTAGTGTGGACTGACAACAACAACAAGAATAACAACAACAACAACTATGATGATGTGTATATACCATGTGCTTCAGATAAATGAATTTAGAATGAATGTTTCTTAAGTCTTACAGCAAAGTGCATGTGTCATGGTAAATATAAGAATACTCTTCAGACATTACTATCTTGTATATCAGAGGTGTAGTCCTCCAGGTGTTTTGGCCTACAGGTTCCATTAGCATAGCCAATGGTGAGAGATGATGGATGTGGTAGGCCAAAATATCTGGAAGGCCACAAGTTGCCCACCCTGTTTGGATCCTAACTTTCCTTCTGTGAATTAAACAAAATGTACATTATGAAATGGAGCTTTCCCTTCCCTCTGCAGCACCTCTCCCAATCTGCTCCTGGGGGTTGGCATACTCAGGAATAGTGTGGAATATTGTGCAGGGGCTGCAGAGGAAGGGTGGAGTTGGCAGAAATAGCCCTTCCCCCTTACATGAACAGAGGATCAACGTAGGATCCAAGCCTAAGTCAGTAACTAATATATAGAAATACAGGCCTGTGGCTTACACTGGCTCAGCTTGTCTGAGTGTGGAAAGCTAAGCAGGGTCAGGCTTGGTTATTACTTGGATGGGAGACCCCTCCTCTAGTTTCCTGCATTGAGCAGGGGGTTGGATTCGATAGCCTTGTAGGCTCCTTCCAACTCTATGATCTATGAAATCTATGAAATGCATATGTCTAGTTCTCTTGAAGAAAAAAGATTGGAGAAAAATCATAATTGGCTACTGTATCCATGGAGAAGCATTCTGTTTGCTTTGATTTTTTAAAGAAGACCTGGGATGAAAACTTCCACACATTGCTTTTGAATTAATGTCTCCAAAGAAGAATGGGGTAAAGACATTTTTGCAAGTGTATTCACAATGTTTTTGTATCTGTGTGATCCCTTAGGTCTGCAAACCACGTAACCCATGTGCTGATGGAACTCACGACTGCAATAAGCACGCCAGGTGCATTTACCTTGGCCACTTCAGTGACCCCATGTATCGCTGTGAATGTAAACCAGGCTATGCTGGTAATGGCATTATCTGTGGAGAAGACACAGACTTAGATGGATGGCCAAATGTGAACCTTCCCTGTGTTGCTAATGCTACATACCACTGCACTAAAGTAAGCATATTTTTGCATTATCTCTCACATGACATATTCATTTTGTTTGCATTTTAATGTGAACCAACCTAATTCACACTTCCCAAACTAATATGTGAAGCAAAGTGCAATTATCCTTCATTTTTCTCACTTACCTGAATTATATGATGCAATTCACTGATCAAAAAATGTGTGCAAAATGCATACATTAGGGGAAATTGCATACAAAAATGTCTACATTAGGGAGAAGAGTGTACAAAAAGATATACATTGGGTAAATTGCTTACAAAAAAATGTGTATATTAGAGATGATGCATATGAAAGTGCATATGAAAGCCCACATAGTTCTTAGTAATATTGAGTGAATTTGAATGGTGCTATGGATTGATAGCATCACAGAGAAAAGCTAAATGCATGTCAGGTTCTGCCTTTGTAATCTGAGCAGCTTTTTTGGTGGGCAGTGTGAAATTTAAACCTAGATAGCAAATAATTGTGCATTTCCTTTTCTGCAGGATAATTGCCCTAACCTTCCCAATTCTGGGCAGGAAGACTATGATAAGGATGGAATTGGTGATGCCTGTGACAATGATGATGATAATGACAATATTCCAGATGACAGGGTAAGTCTAGCAGAAACATTCATGTTCTTTCTATAATTTAAACTATGCACATCATCACTTCATAGCTAAGAGCTATCTGAAGAACTCAAACCTGAAAAGCATTGTAGGAAATTGCAGGCACATTTAGTGAGATCTTGGGCTGGTGTAGTGAATTCCCTCCTATTGCAGTCAATGGGAGGGAAAAAGAAAAAGCCCCCTCCACTTCCCGCCATGCCTACAGCAAAATGGCAAGGTACAGGATGAGGTGGTTGCTCCACAAGTGCATCCCTCCCTGTCTTCCATCAATGCTCTGCCCATCGAATGGTGCAAGAGAGGATGAGAGAATGAACCCATGATGTAAAATGAAAACAGTGTCAAGTTTTTAAACTGAGCATCTACAGTTGAGGTTGAGAATCAAAAATAGGCTTGTTGTTGTTTTAAGTGTCAGATTTTGCAGTAAAGGATGGATGCTGCTCACCCATCCCAATTCTGGTGGAGTTAGTTTTCTTTCACATGGAAAAGGGAGCTCTTATCCTCCTTCCAATTAATCTATTTAAGGCACAATCCTATGCAAGTAGACAGAAAAAAGGCCCACAACTCCCAGCATGCCCCAGCCAGCATGTCTAAACGTGCATAGGATTGCACCCTTTTGTCTAAACGTGCATAGGATTGCACCCTTAGTAAATTTATATATGAACCTAAAAATGCATGTGTCAAAGCTGGGTGCATGTTTTTAGCATGGCTTTTAAATCTATCTTTCTTCTACAGGACAACTGTCCATTCATTTACAATCCACAACAATATGACTATGATAGGGATGATGTTGGTGATCGCTGCGATAATTGCCCCTACAATCACAACCCTGATCAGATAGACACGGATAACAATGGAGAAGGAGATGCATGTGCTGTGGATATTGACGGAGATGGTACAGTTTTGTGGTTTCTCTTCTTGTACCTGCCCCATTATTATACAGTAATACCTTGGATTGCAAGCATAATTCGTTCCGGAACCGTGCTTGTAATCCAAAACACTCTTATATCAAAGCGAGTCTCTGGCGGGCGTGAGTGGTTACATCCCTACACTACTTGTCTTGCAGTCATAAAATTTTTCAAAAAATTTTGCTTGTCTTGCAAAACGCTCTCAGACCAAGTTACTTGCAATCCAAGGTATTACTGTATACCTGTCTTAGTCATCTACAGAGTGGCAAAAACCGACTGCTAATGTGAAATTCTGTTCATCTAATTGACTGAATATGTTGTGCCCTGAGATTTGTAGGTTATTCAGGTTATTGTTCTACAAAAGTCCCAGTGAAAAGAATGTGAGCTGCACTCTCAGACTGCTTTGACATGTGAATAATAAAACAAATTATAGATATTTAATCTACTAGATTAAATACATATTAGGACTACTCTTCATTTCATTGGAGCTTTTGCAGAACTTCCCCATGGATTGTGCCCCATGTCTCCCTTAATGATGCCCTAAATCTGCCCTATAAGGTAGTCACTGCCTTTCTTTGCCTCATGGTATGGCTACTTCTACTTATTCAGTTATTTAGTGCACATGCATATTTGTTATATCTGAGCAGTCAGTCCTACTTTTGTTGTGGAGATATAGATGATTAATTAAAAAATTGTACAGCCACAGGATTGTTAAATATAGGGCCAGTTCTAACAGTGTTTCTGTAGATGTGGGGAATGTGTGGCCCTCCAGATGTTGCACTGCAACTCCCATCAGCCCTAGCCAGCACAGCCAATGGTGAGGAATGATGGAAGTTGCAGTTAATCAACATCTGGAGGCCTATACATTCCCCATCCCTGCTATGGATCATGCTGGACAGTTGGGCTTTTAACTTGGCTTCCTTAGTTTCCTTTTAATTACTAACTTTCTACAGTCACGTGTCTACATTTAGACATGAATGTTATTCAAGTCATGGAAATATCTAAACTATTTACTCCATTTTTAGGCATTCTTAATGAAAGAGACAATTGCCAATATGTGTACAATGTGGATCAGAAGGACACAGACTTGGATGGTGTTGGAGATCAGTGTGACAACTGCCCTATGGAACACAATCCAGATCAGGTCAGGGTAATAACTTGACCTATAAATATTGCACTTGGACATTCAAGTCTTTATTTACTCTTTGATATCTGCTATTTGTCACACATACCATTGCAACATATGTCAGTTGGCAGCCGAATAAGGAAAGAACACAACTGTTATTAACTGGGATACATATGGAACATCTGAAATTTTTTTTTCAAATGCATGAGGTATTCGAGTACATAAAACATTGATGTATGTCTTGTTAGATGCAATACATTTTGCTAATAGGTAAATTGCATGTGTAACCATGAAATGGTATATTTTGTATTGCAGCCACATCAGCCAGCAATAAAAGTATAACTAATAATTGGGAAGAGAGATCTCTGGTATCAGCACAGATATCAAAATTTTATTAAATGCAGGTTGATTAAGATAAAGGAGCACACACCACATTGCAATTTTAACATTCATATTTCAGATATTTAGCATTAAAGCAGAGCATATGCTGAACAATGTACGGTGTGATTGCAAGAAAGGTATCTATGACACAAGATGTCCTCAGGCTAAGAGTGCAGTGAATTTAGTTTCACATAAATGCACACACAAGATGCTTTGTTAAGAACAAAGCATCTTGTGTTCTTTGTTGAGAACTGTACAGAACACCTATATCACAAATATGTTTTCCTTTCTATTAGAAAAGGTCAAGGCATATGCCAGCATTTTGTAATACACACACACACACACAATTAATCTTTGCCTGATTAACTGCTGAGAAAGAAGGGAGAAATCCAACCACTCCCATTTACTTTCTAGTTCTAAGGCAGCAATAGGTGAAGCTTGTACAGTCCTGTCATGGACAAGGCAGTAGGATTAATAGCTTCAGGGGCATAACTTGAATGCCTGAATAGTGCCAGCAAAATTGCTGTAAACTGGTGGAATCTAGATTTGTCCTGTTCCCTCTACTGAAATGAGGGACTCCATCTGACTATTGGAACCTCACCAACAAACCACTGAATTGGACCATGTCTGAGCCTAAATTAATAGCAACAATCTTTCAAGATGCTTCTTATTGCCATCTTTGTACTAGTCAGGGCCTTTCTGATGCTTGCTTTAACATGTTCCTACATTTTCCTTCTAGATGGACTCTGACTCTGACCGCATTGGTGACAAATGTGATAGCAACCAGGACATTGATGAAGATGGCCATCAAAATAATCTTGATAACTGTCCCTATGTGCCCAATGCTAATCAAGCTGACCATGACAAGGATGGGAAAGGCGATGCCTGTGACCATGATGATGATAATGACGGCATCCCTGATGACAAAGATAATTGTAGATTAGTTCCCAATCCAGACCAACTTGATTCTGATGGTAAGATAAATAATCCACCATCAAATTCTCTAACTGTACTGGACATCTCTAACTGGCTAGCATTACATTAGATACATTATGTAGTGTTTCATCATCCTTTTTTTTTAAAAAAAAAAATCCTTACTAGTAAGAATATGTATGCTGCCTGTTTTGCACTTGCAGCATTCCTTGATGTGGAAAATAACACACTGGAAGGCAGTATTTTATGCTATGCAATAAAGAAATATTGATTGATTACCCTGGCAAATATTACCTTTCATTAGCTCTACCGATCTTTTTTCATATGAGAGATCCAGTGTGTGCACGGAACTTCCATGCATGCAAAGACTTCCCAATCACTTTAGCAGAGGGACAATTACAAGAGAATGGGCCTGCCCCTTTCATTTACATGATGGGGATACTTACACAGAGGGGGCTTCATGTACAGACTGGTGAGACTTTGGCGCATTGGACCTGTGGCAATATCTAAAAAGAGAATATTCGGATGTGGGTAGAGAAAAAATATATTGTAAGGAAATTAACATATGATGGACATACCTCGTATGGCAATTGTTAATGAAACTGGTGTAGATGTTATTGATGTCAACTAAGGTGGCTTCAATAAACCAACTAAATTCTTAGAAGGGTTAATTACAGTAGATATTTCAAGATAACATGCTAGTGCAGATCTGAAATGTGGTGCATTTCCTGTTCAGATGCTCACTTTTTTTTATTTCACCCCAATCCCTCCACCATTTCCACACACCCCTTATTTTTCCAGGTGATGGGCGTGGAGATGCATGTAAAGATGACTTTGACCAAGACAAAGTTTTAGACATTGATGATGTCTGCCCTGAGAATGTTGACATCAGTGAGACAGACTTCCGTAGATTTCAGATGGTTCCCCTGGATCCTAAGGGAACATCCCAAATTGATCCCAATTGGGTTGTTCGTCACCAAGGCAAAGAGCTGGTTCAGACTGTCAACTGTGATCCTGGACTTGCAGTTGGTAAGCAATTTTGGATCTTTCTGTGTTCACTACATTTATGTTAATAGGAATAGTCATCTTTCTGTGGTCAATAACTATTCACTAAAAGGCTCTGCTCCACCACCATCCAAGTTAAGTTGAAAGCCCATGCCTCTAGGCAATACTTGTGTAATAACATTTACCAACTGGCTCATTGACTTTTGAGTTCAAATTCTAAAGTCCCCATCCCTTCTTAGTGGCCTAGCCCTAGGCCAGTTACCTCTGACATCAGAGCAGTTAAGGCATGGATGGGGAACCTTGAGTGAGGCCCCTCCCAAAACCCCACCCCTGAAGGCTAGCAGGGATTTCCCTCAGCAGAATCCCCACTATCTTCACCCACCCATCCATCCACCCTTCAAGGTGCTGGGCAGGAGAAGCTGCCCCAGTTGAGGCACCTGCTGGAGGAGTGCTCCTCCAGCCGGCGCCTCAGTCAAGGACCTGGCTTCACTATGTGCAGGGTTTCCCCAGTTGGCACTTTGGCGAGGGACTGAATGATGTCGGGGGTGGGTGACCATGCCCACTGACATCATTCAGCCTGTGGAGAGCCGGGTGGGTGATCATCCAGCACCCCACCCCAAACCAGTTACCCACCCTGAGCTAAGTAAATAGTAGCCGGGAGGGGGCACAGCTTACCTCCACCATGGTATCAGAGCAAATCCCTTCCTCCAGCAAAGGGTCTGTAATGCATGGGGGAACATGTATTTCTGAAAACAGTTTAAGATAATTACAAGAATGCTAACAGTCAGATTTTATTTTCTTTATCCAGGTTACGATGAATTTAATGCTGTTGATTTCAGTGGCACATTCTTCATTAATACAGAAAGGGATGATGACTATGCTGGCTTTGTGTTTGGCTATCAGTCCAGTAGCCGTTTTTATGTAGTTATGTGGAAGCAAGTCACCCAGTCTTATTGGGATCCAGAGCCAACCAAAGCTCAGGGATATTCAGGTCTTTCTATCAAAGTAGTGAACTCCACCACAGGTCCTGGAATACACCTTCGTAATGCACTGTGGCACACTGGAAACACTACTGGACAGGTAAGAGATGATTTCCGTTAAGAAATGTATCCTGTTTTTCTGAGATGCTTGGAACATTAATGTAATATAGGAAGGATCTGTCTTGAGGAAATAAAAATCTGATTCGAATAATGACTGCAAACTAAAGTGAAATGTAAAAACAAATGATTCCCTATCAAGAGCCTTGTGGTCACTCTAGAGCATAATAAGAGTTCCTGAGTAATGGGCTTTATACATTCACCTCAGTGGATACATTCACTAGCTTCACAAGTACATATAGTCAGAAGCAGTTTTCCTGGCTATCATGATTACAGGAATTGGTGTTTACTTCTATGGTTGATAATTCACTGATTACATTTGTCCACATGAGACCATACCTAACCACAACTGGAACAGTTAACTTGCACAACAACAACAACAACAACAACAAAGCAGTATATGAATCGGTTCTCAGGGTGCCATTACTATCATGGAAATTTTCTTTGAATGATTCAATTTGCAGCATTGCTTTATAAATCAATTCACTTAAAGCTATTTCAGATGTAATAAGTGGAACAGGAAGAACAGTTGACATAGTTCCTATTCACTGTGCCTTTCTGTCTTGCACAAAATCATTCTTGTGCATCTTCCGCAGAGGAGAAAATGCACAACACATAGTGGGGACCCTGCTTATGTCCCCTCTAGGCATTCAGTCAATGCAGATGGCATGGAGAAGCATGAGGAAGCCCAAGGCCATTGAGCATGTTTGTTTGTTGTTTGTTTGTTGTTTGTTTGTTATACTTTTAAGCCACCCAATGACTCAAGTTCTCTGGGCCTACTGTTTGCCCCCTTTTGTCATGTCTGAAGATGCATTCCAAGCATACAGTTGATCTCAAGGTCTTATAAAAGCATAATCTCAGTACATAATTCAGTCATATATTTACTTTCCAGGTGCGGACTCTGTGGCATGACCCTCGTCATATAGGCTGGAAAGATTTCACTGCCTACAGATGGCGTCTGAGTCACAGACCAAAGACTGGCTATATCAGGTAAGCATCACAGAGTGTTACTAAAACAACTTGAGAAGGACAAATACCCTTTGGGCTATGGCTAGTTTCATAGTTGCAGAATAAACATACTATAGCATGATGGAGATTAATTAGTGCTGCTCTTCCTTGCAGAGTTGTAATGTTTGAAGGAAAGAAGATCATGGCCGATTCTGGACCAATCTATGACAAAACCTACGCTGGTGGTCGGTTAGGGTTATTTGTCTTCTCTCAAGAAATGGTGTTCTTCTCAGATCTTAAATATGAGTGTAGAGGTAAGAATCCACAATTACTTAATATAGTTTGTTTTCCTGAAATGCACTGAAGTAACTCCTATGGCAACTTTCTCTTGTTGAAAATAATACATCAAAATATTAAATTTATCATCACTTTAGCTTTATGAATTCAACAGGTTTTTTAAATAATTTGTGAGTTCTTGGGCTACATCTCTTATCTGTGTGGAACTGCACAGGAAATAACATTTAATAGTGAATATCATCAGCTTGGAAATAGTGGTGTTTTGTATTTCATTTCAAGAGGGATGTAAAGATATTGGGTTGTAGCCAACTGTGTCCATCCGCCAATGGAACAGGATCTGTTAATGGACCAGATTCCCCCTCCCTCCTGCAACCCCCCCCATAATCAGCTTTGGAGGAAGAAGGAACAAATTTGGGGGGCATGGGGGGGCTGCAGGAGCGGAAGGAAAAGTCCCCTTGTGTGACTGGAAGTCCACCTGTGTGATGTCAGACATAGTTTGCTATTTCAAATGGAGTTAGCGAATTTGAATCTATTTTCACCATCCTCTATACTGACACACACAAATTAAATCACTTTATCTGAACTACAGATACCAGTGTGGGGGAGTTGTTTTATAAAAGAGCTTAGAAAAAAATCCCCTACAATTTCCTAGGCACGACCCCACATTTTGAAAGAGAAATATGCAATTAATAGTCAAAACATAAAATAGACACAGAAAGACCTTCTTTAGAAGCTGGTCTTTAATTATAGCTGCTTGATTATTAATATATCAGTACCGGTATAATAGTGACAATATAATAGTGACAATTTTCTATTTTCCCTTTCTTCTTGCAGATCCATGATAACAAAGCAATTCGTACAGAGATTATTTCAAAATGCTGGTATTGCACCTTCTGAAATGTTTAGTTTCTACAAGCCCTGGGACCTTTTTTTTTTTTTTTTTAATTTGCTCTTTACTTTCTTCTGGCTTCATAAAATAGAGACTCAAAAGACATGACCTGCCTCAAGAGAATGCTTTTGAGAGAGAGAAAATGGCAAAGTACACTTCCTATCTGACGTCTGTTAGCACAGAAGAAAACAAATGTCTTTCGTGAATAAGAACATTCCTTGCCTCAGGAGCGAATAGTCACTTCTGTAAGAAAGGCATTTGTGCATCTGGGCATTGTCACTGCTTCTCTTTAACTGGAGGTCCATTGGAGTAGCACTTTTGTAATAAGAACATGTTTATGATGTGTTGTGGACTACTTAAAAACTATATACTTCAGCTTATAGAAGAGGGACGAGAGAAAGACTAGCAGAATTTAGAGGTAACCACATCCCTTTCTGAAAGGGGACTATGCTCCCTGGGGTTTATATCCAGGTTAATTGGAGGGACTGTTACATACCTGTCTAACAGTGTGATCCTATGCATGTCTGCTCAGATGCAAGTCCCAATGAATTCAGTAGGATTACAGCCTTACTCTGTTTCAGTTAATAGGGAACTACTTTGCTTGATTACATAGGAAAACTAGCTATCCTAGCTAGCTAGCTAGCCCCATGCAGCATCAAATAAATTTCAAGAATTCCATTGAGGGGCAACAGGAACAACCATATTGGCACACTGTATTGCATCAGCCTGGTAAGAAGGGAGATCCAGAGGAACAGATGGGAAGAGCAAGTTTACATGTGTCATTGCATGATAACATACATCCACAGATTTGATTCCAGAGGTAGCTAGTGTAGATGTAGCAAGAACATTAAGGTGCCAAAGAGCATCTTCATCTCAATTTAGCACTTGTATTGGCTTCAAGGAACTATGTTTCTTTTGTTATGGTTACAAAGGCACAAAAAGTGACAAACACAATTAAATACAAAATCATTTTCTACAAAATGCAATGGAGTTTTTGTTTTGTTTTGTTAGTTTTTAAAACATTGATTTTTGTAGAAGAGAGATTGTAGATAAAGAAAATGTAAAATATTTATTTTTTACCTATCCTGTTTGTTATGAATAACGAAGGACTATAGATTGAAACAGAAACAATGCGTCAAGACTATCCACATAATCATTTTGCTACATGTCTCCATGACTGTAAGATTGTAAATACAGGTTATTTATTGTTCTATAGTGAATCTAGATAGTAGTGTATATGAAGATATTTTAGCTGCAAAGAGAACGTTTCCCATAAACAATGTGGGGCACAGAAAAAAAGCAATAGGGTGGGTATAGAATTTATGTTTTGTTCTCAATGTATTTTTCTTCTGTACAAGACAGCTGGCACAGAACCCTAGTAGGCTACTTACTGCTGCATTGCCAAACCACAAAAATGTTTAAATGTTGACTTTCCTGGTCTCTCCTATCTGCCAAGAGAGGATACAAGATAGCTTTCTATTAACATTGGTCACAATCCACTGTCAGTCTACAGTCTTATTCATTTTAACAGGATTTGCACAGGAGACGTTCTCAGTGGATTCTTGACTTTATCTTCTTTGTAATACTGCTATATGATTATGGTCCATTCCTATTGGTCAATGTGCCAGACAAAGAAGAAAATCCCTGCTCTGAGGAGGTTGCAGACTAAAGGAAGAAATGGCATAAGAATTGTTTGATTTCTATAGATCACGCACCTCAGCCACCAGTGTGTGGTTGCTGAAGTAGAAGTGCCTCACAGGTGGGATTTCAGGAGCATTATTTAAAGACTGCTCGTGGTATAAGGGGCAGCATAACTTTATCTACAAGTTTCTTCTTACTAGGAAAAAAAGAATGTCAAAGGTGAAACTTTTATGTACAAATATTACCTCATTGTTGTTTGACTGAGAAAAGGAGGGGAAAAAACCTTTGGATCAAGCAGAGTTTAAATATCTAACAAAATTTAAAGCTACTGTAGTATTACGCAAGAAAAAAAAAGATTGCAAGTTGTACATAGTCAAAATTGTTTTTGCAGAAACACATACTCCCAGTAAGAAAACAGCATTGAAACAATGCTGAGAACAATTTATGAAAGTGTGTTAGATTGTTCCCCACCCCCCGTCATCTTGTATACCATTCCTTGTATTTGTATAAATTATTTTTTCATTACTGTTGGAATAGTTAATCTCCTATTTGTGTAGATATGCTATTTAAATAATTTATCAGGAAATGCTACCTGTAGAGCTGTAGTGTTTCTATTTTTATAAAATATTTGCACACTGAATTGAAGACTTGTTTGCTTCCCATCCCTGGTGTTGTTGCTATTAGTATATACTTTTTTCTAAAACTGAGCATATTTTGTACACATTTTTAACCATTTTACAACTTAAAAGCTGTGTAAATTGTACAATAATGTTTCCTACATACCAGAAACAATAAAATACAGAAATCTATATTTACAACCTTTGTGTCTGGTTTCACGTTTTCCTTTTCTTCTACGGATTCTATAAAAACAGGTGGCAGCAGCTGCTCAGTGCTGGTTCTGTCTACTCCATCTTCATCCGCCATTTTCTTTGGGAAAATGCTGTGTAGATGTTTCTTACCACTAACCCAATCAGGACCGGTGCAGGGCAGTTGGGCGCCCTAGGCTAAATTATATTTAGCGCCCCCCCTCTCGTGCCATGGGGGGGCTCCAGAAAGCAGCCCTGCTCTGCAACCTTCCGCCGCCGCCACCGGACCCCCCCCCGCACGCTGCCGCCCCTCACCTACCTTCCCACGCCTCCGAAAAGGGCCCCCCGCGCTCTGTTTTTGGCCGGGGGAAACCAGAGCAACAGGGCTGTTTAAGCCCTGTTGCCCTGGTTCCTCCCGCCAAAACAGAGCGCGGGCGGGGCTCCGGAAACAGCGCGGAGAAGGTAGGTGTCGGGGGGGGGAGGCGGCGCGGAGGTGAAGCGAGGAGGTGGGGGGGAGGCGGCGCAGAGGCGAGGCGAAGGGGGGGGAGGCGGAGGCGAGGCAAGGGGGGGGGAGGCGCCCAGGCTCAGCCCCACCACTACTCCGGGCGCAATCCCCCGCACTGACCTGGCTTTCTCAGTGAGGTAGGCGGGCAGGGCAGGAGCGCGCCGGCAGCGAAGAGGAGCGCAGCGTTTCTGCGCCCTCTTCCGCTACACGCCCTAGGCAACAGCCTAGTTGGCTTAGCGGTAGCGCCGGCCCTGAACCCAATGTACATGTTCACACCACTGGTGAAAGTGTCAATAAGCAAGCATATCTTGTAATATCTGACCTCTCTGCATAGCTTCATTAATCTAGTGGCCTTCAACCTATCCTGATCACCTAGAACTTCCCAGCCTCCAACAGGGTTCCATTTCCCACATTTTATTTGTATTGATAGTGCGAATGACAGACATTAAAGACACAATTTGAGGATTTCAAACAAATTACAAAGACACTGATTTCAATTTAAAGATTAAAAGCCAAAGCAAACCCTGATTAGAAAACAACAAATTGTACTCTGAAAGAAGAAGCCTAACACTTTGATTTTAATGAAAAGCATAATTTGTTTCAGCGACACCAGCTATACTTTATTATTTTTAAAGATAAAAATGATGGATATTCCAAAATAAAGAATGCTTACCAAAAGATAGCAACTGCTACAAAACAAAAAAATATTAAAAGTAAAAACTGTGGTAGTTCTGTGTTGTATAGTGCACGGCCACTGCTCAGAATGTGGCTTTTCAAACTTTGGCTTGTGCAAACAAGCATGGTGGCTGAGAGATCAAGCTTTTGAGCAATGTCATTCTTGGTGGATAGGACAGCAGGTGATGCAAGCCTCTCATCTGCCATGGTAGATCACAAGTATGTTTTGATGAGCTTCAATTTTGGGAAGCTACACTCACCACAGGCAACTAACTGGAAGTGTCAGGAGAATTCGTAGTACTACCCAGATTTTTGGGAAGACATCAGTCATTTTGGTATCATGGATGTACTGCAGGGCATCTCATGGTGAGCCTGTTTGACCATTTCTTCTGGACTACTGCACTCCTCATTGTGAGTCTGACCCTCATATGCAAACTGCCTCTACTTGCGGCATTTACGTGCAGGCTCCTTGAAAGTGGCATCAGCATCAAGGGCTTCTGTGAGTGCTTTTGCTGTGATAATTGCCTCTGCGTCAGGGCCGGCGCTACCGCTAGGCCAACTAGGCGGTTGCCTAGGGCGCGCGGTCGAAGAGGGCGCGCGGCCGAAGAGGGCGCGGAAACCCTGCGCTCCTCTTCGCTGCCGCTGCGCCGCCCCCGCCAGGCCTCCGCCTCCCCCGCCAGGCCTCCGCCTCCCCACCCTCCTGCCTGCCGCCGCCGCCGCCGCCGCGCCTCCACCCGCTCGCTCGCTCGCCCGCCGCTGCGCCTCCACCCGCCCTCCGCCTCCCGCTCGCTCGCTGCCGCTGCGCCTCCCACCGCCATCGCCACCCCCCCAACCCCCCCGTCACCCCCAACCCCCCCCGTCACCTACCTTCGTCGCGGGCAAAAAACAGTGCGGGGGTCGCGTTGCGTCACTTCAGGAGCAGCAGCCGCAGCAGCAGCAGCAGCAGCCGCCGCCGCCGCCGCAGCCAGGGCGGGGGGGGGGGGGAAGGTAGATGCAGGGTTTTTTTTTTTTTTGCTTAGGAGAGGGGGGGGGCGCTAAATAGTTTTTCGCCTGGGGCGCCAAACTGCCCTGCACCGGTCCTGCTCTGCGTAACTGCTTTCCATGTACAATGTGATGAATTCCACGCATTTCTTCATGAGGAAAGTTACCATGTCCACCGTAAGGCATTGCATAGCCTTACTTGCAATATTCACATGGAACAGGATGCCGTACCATACTATGACTGATATCAAGAACTTGTAGTCCATCAATTGGTCTGCTAGGCACTGTGCTTAATGATGAAGACCTGCATCTGCTTGAGGTGACTCTGCTACTTCCATCAGAGCATCATAAACTTCCTTTGTTTGATATCGAATAGACTTGACACTGTCTATGCGACTTTCCCAGCAAGTGCCATTCAGAAGTTTCATGGTGAGGTTGGACATATTGTCTTTCAGTATCACAGGCAGAGAATAGCACAAAGATGCGCTGTAGCACACCAAAAGGGTAATAGATTCCTTTGATGATGAGGCTGCATCTGATCCACATCTTCTAGTTACTCAGGCATGTAACTTTGAGATGCCACTGGATTAATTGCTGAGCCTGGATACTCCCACCGCTGCAATGGCCAGGGATGCTTTCTCCCAGCTTTAATAAGTAAGAAGACTGTGGACTTTTCTCTCAGATTCAGACCTAGCAACCATCATCTATGTCATTGTAACTTACAGACTAGACTTCTGTATTGCACTTTACATTGGTCTATGATGATTCTGAAGCTTTAGCTGACACAGAGGCAGACAAGTGAGACAGGTTGCTACTCAGAGCCAGTCTACATATTGCACTCACCATGGAGATAGTGTCAAACATATCATACCATTCCAGTTGGGAGTTTTTCTCTCTACATAGGGTCTCCAATGTGGTGTCTGTGGGCACCAATATGTCCATAGACACCTCTCTTGTTGCCCATCAGGCTTCCTTGCCCCTCCTGATTTTTATTTTCTTTTTAAATTTTAAAAAAAACTTTTGGGGGGAGTTGGATTGCATTTGTGGTGGTGTCCTTTTGCCTGGGTGTATGAGATTCTCTGAGCATCACCAGTTTAACTTCTGTGAAATGGGCATTTTGTTGTGTTTTGTAGGGGCACATACATGATTTAGCATTTGGGAATCAGATACCACCTCTGCCTTGTATGTAGTTTCCTGGCCAAGTTACTTGTCTTGGAGCCTCATGAGTTTGCCTCCTGCGAAATGTGTGTTGGAGTAGAAAAATAGAATGGTCTGGTGTTTTGGAGCTCAAAAATCACCTCTGCCTTCTACTTAGGTTGTTGGGCAAGTTACTTTTCTTTTAATCTCACCAGTTTGCCTTCTGGGACATGGCTGTTTTGTGACTGGGCACACCCACCACAGCAGCCTTTTTGTGAAAAGGCAACCACCACCATCCCGCCAACGGAACCATGTTTTGAGAGTACCCAGGACACTGTCTCGAAATTCCAAATGTACTCACCAACCTGAAAAGGTTGGGGACCCCTGCTCTACAGTAACATCTAGTACTCACCGGCCGGGTTTGCACGACATACTAAGCCACTGTGGTTATTAAGCCATGGTGACTTAGCATGTCATCTGAATCCGGGAAGGATTAGTCAGGGTGGTTAAAGAGAGTCTCCTTAACCACCGCTAAGCCATGGCTTGTTTTAGGGTTAAGGAAACCCTCCGTGGCTTAGCGTATCTTCTGGACCCAGACAATACACTAAGCCACCATCAAGCCAAAAAGGCACAGAGTCCGTTGGCAAGAGCAGCCAAAAGGAGCTGCTGCTCCGGAGAAGGGGTCCTGGCTGATGACAGCTGCCAGCCCAAGCGGCACTTTCAGCAGCTGTCATCAGCTTCCCCCCACGCTCCTGCCAAAATTGGGCAGCAGGATTGTTCATGAGCAATCCCTCTCTCCTGGCATTGGCCAGAGTGTGGGGAAAAAGCTACCAGGGTGCACTTCGTGCCGCCCACTCAACCCTCATTTGGGGCTTGGGGAGGCAGCGCGTGGTGGGGGAACCAGCTGCCTAGTCACACTTCCTCTCGAGGAAGTGAGGCCAGGTGGCTGGTTTCCACTGCCGCCGCAAGGGCTCCCCCCCAACAGGACTAGTGAGAGACCTTCCTGCTAGTTGGGGTGGGGCACGAGCAATTCTGTTCATCAGAGCTGCACGCACATGCCCGCAGAGCTGATAAACAGAATCACC